>JAPWDM010000006.1:26476100-27891100 GCA_035578155.1 Brachynemurus nebulosus
GATTAGGAGCAGCTTATTAGCATACAGAAAGTGTATAAATAAATATTATTTTGCCAGATTTTGATAACTGAAATACTCAAACACAATCTGTTTGATTAGAAATAATTAATCAAATATCTGCTTAAATTCCTGATGCTTGGTTGTAAAGATCAATTTTTCCTTGAAATTTCAAAACAACAAATTTTTTTCTAAATAAAAAATTCCTTACAAATATTTTTCAAAGAAAATTTGATCAAAACATATATCAGACATAGTGTTACGATAAAAACTACTTCGAAAATTCGTATCATTAACAACCAATACATTAAATGAAACATAGTCGAAAAAAGAAAAAATCATTAATCCCAATATTACAAAACAAATAATTTTCTCATTTTCACATCCACAAATTCCAATTTCCATCTATACGTAACTATACCAAAAATCTATTTAGCAGGCAGGTATATTATTGTTACTATATCGGCATACAAAAAAAAATTTGTTAACTTTTTCTCTCCAATTCTCCTCAAAACATACTAATGTACCTAGGATATTTGGAAATAAACACAATTTACCCGAACAAATCTATTAAAAAAGTTCTCGACACGGGTACACCGTGAAAAATTGAAAACTAAACTTTTATAATGGCATATAAAAGTTTATGTAATATAATAACATGAACAAACTCAACTCTAGTTACGTAACAACTACGTACACACTGAAATATATACCTAAACATAATACTTTACGTACCCACTTTCGAGTTTAGAGTTCCATACCATGCATGATGGCATCCCACAATATATTGCATGGCTCCATTCTAATAACATAATGTTGTCTACTTTTATATTACATTTTAGTGAAAAATTTTTGTGCTATTATAGTAAGCAGTCTGTTCAATTTTTGCCAAAACTCGAGCTTACCGATAATTTTTTTCTATAGTAATTAATCTAAAAAATAAAATAAAGTAAAAAAATGTTTTTTAAGAAAAAGCTTTTATTTAAAAATGGGCTAAAAAAATGAAATAACTACTGAGTTAAGTTTGAAGCAATATGCAACATAAATTATAAAAGCTTGAGGCGTTATCATTAATTATTTCTGTTTTGGATATAAGTGTAGCTATTTTACTTTTCAGTACTTACCAAACTTAATTAAACGCCTCAAGCTTTTATAAATTATATTTCATATTGCTTCAAACTTCACTCAGTAGTTATTTCATTTTTTTTAACCCATTTTTAAATAAAAGCTTTTTCTTAAAAAACATTTTTTTACTTTATTTTATTTTCTACTTTTTAGTCTGATTACAATTAATTTTTAAAACAAAAAAATAAAGAAGTAATTTTTTACCTATATTTTAATCGATTAATTTACCCTAATCAGACATAACTATGGAAACAAAAAATTGCAATGTAAAATCAATGGACAATATTTGACAATTCGAGATGTCAAAAAGTTGCATAGGACTAAAAATCAACAATTTTGGTTTGGGGCAATTTAGGGAAAAACTAATTATACAATATTGCATTGTCATCAAGGTTAGACACGTATGCAAAATTTGAAACCTCTAGCTCAATTAGAACCTGTCTAAATTTTGATTCCAAGATTTGATCTAAGCCAACATACTAACATAGCAAGTTAAATAAAAGCTTTTAAAAATGTGTATTTGTACAAATAGCGTTCCGTGCAATAAGCTGTTTTTAAACGTGATTTTGGCTCAGTATAGCCCTTCCCATTCTCAGTGTGCATAATTTTGGTGATAAGAGTGAAGACGTTAATTTTTAAGCGTTTTTCTAAATTAAAAAAAAAAAAAAAATACAATATATATTTTTCAGTAAGCTTTCTTTTGAAACCTTGCAAGATGTCATTAAAAAAATATTTTTTATTACTCATGCGGGAGAAGTACTAACTTGGCGCACACATTTCTGTACGTAAAATAGCTGTTTGCCCACTGTACTCTTCCCGCATACATTTTTGCGTGCGGAAAGTTTACTTTCCGCACGCAAAAATGACAATAAAACACGCAAAGCCGCCTCTTGATTTTTCATTTAATAAATATTTCATAATTATTTCTATAGAAACCACCAACAAAGTAATTTAAACGATAATTAATTCAGAAAAAAAAACGAACACTTAAAAATATTATTTTAAAAAGTAACAAAAATGTTAAAAATAGTAATAATAATAGAAAAAAGTATATGAAATTCGTAATAATAAATAGTATGTGCAACTCGTGCGGGATTGTCGATTGCCCACTCGAGCGAATGAGCGCACGAACGTAGTGAGTGCGCTCAACTTCACTCTCGTGGGCAATTGACAATTTCCCGTACTTATTGCACAATATACTATTCCCATTTCCCAATTTATCCCCTAAAATTATTCTCTACAATCGGAATTCAACTTTTTATACACTTAAGTCCAGATTTTTACGTCGAACAGTTTTGCCAAATTTGCTACAGAACACTAAAAAAAAACAGTTTTCTGGACGCAATAGTTAACGCTGAAAATATCTGTGATCTGTGAACTCTATATTTTGAGCAAAATTCCAAATTTTAATTCTTGAAGGATTAGTTAGGATCCATAATCTTTCCTATAAATACGATTAAAAATTATGACATTTAGTAGAATATAATTAAAACATGATGACACCTTTAAATTTGTAATAATATGGGTAAAAAATTCAACATTGTTGTTGAATTTTTCGTATTTTGAAACTAAGAGTCAACATTTTGATAATTAGAAAATGAATTGAAATTTAATTTGAAATTAGTATCATTTAAATAAACATATCTCTCTTCAAAATATTATGTATTCTAATAGGTTTCTTTTATTTTTTATTTTATAATAAATTCATATTACACCAATATGTATATACGTATTGGCATAAATGCATATACATTTTTAGAAAATTGCATAGGAAGGACACAAATAATGGGAATATTTTAGTAAAAGATTTTTTAAAAATCTTCTAGGTCGAATCATACAATCATACATACCAAATTTCAAGTTTCTATAGAACTAGTAGAAGTACTCCAACAATATTATGATTACATCAGAAATATAAATATCTATAAAAGTTTTCAACGTTAATATCTTGCGTTAAATAAAGAATTCCTTTAGTGAATAATATTAGAATTACTAGCAAATTTTTTATAAATTAGATATGTACAATACTTAGTTTTCAATAGATTCAGAAATTGTGAAATCGCTTACTATATTTGCACCGAAAATTTGTTAAACTAAAATAAAATGTATTAGTAAAACCATAAAAATAATACTATTATAGACGGATGGACATACTGGGGAGCGAATGTTTCATGTCGTCACAATATTATTTCGTTGCAATTTTCTTATTGCAACAAAACTGCAAAAATTTTTATAGACAGTTTTTATTTTTCATTAAAATCGTTACATGATTTCTTTTTTATTTTCAATAAAACCAACAAGTTTTATGAAATTTTTTAAGTCCACGGGACGCGAGTGCAGTTTTATTATTATGGTCGGTAGCAATACATTTTGATTATCTATATACTTATATACTGACGTAGTTAAATTGTAAACATTAAGGTTATATCGAAGCAATTGCATCAGCGACCGACCACTCTTCTTTGCGTGATGCTTTTCAATATTTTTCACAATCCATAAAACTATATACAGTTTTAATGCATTTTCTTGGAAAAATCGATCATCACGACTTTGATTTACGAGATACGAGTACTTGCTAATATTCTAGTAGACCAAGTACACAAGTGTTAAGCTAATCGATTATTATAGTTTAGAATCAAAATGGATTCAAAACTTGAAGTCTAGTTTGATAAAAAATAAATTGTTAAAATATTTTTTCACTTCTAGTATCAGAACCAACCAAAACACTGACCAACACCCGAAAGTCGAAGTTGATAAAAAAAGTCTAATTTTTATAGTTCTGTACCCTAAAGGAAAAAAAGTTCAAATGGGGATGGGGAAGGTTCGGTTTGATCCAAAGATGAAAATTTTAATTAATATATCATGTGAAGTATAATTGAAACGTCTACTTATAAGGATCCTAAAAATATTGAAAAATATGATCCTAAAAATTGAATTTTGATAGGATTATTAGATATTAATTACTGAAAAACTGCAGGTTTTTTCGACAATAGCTGTTGAAAAAAATATTTTAAATTACAACGTATTTACGTATATGTTTCTGTAGGATATGAGACAGTTCGTGTATTTTTCAATTATCACAAGCAAATTTGCAAAATTTGAATATACATAAATAAAAAAAAGTTGAATTTTATCTACTGATTTCTCAATGTAGTATTGGCACGGAATCCTAATTGTGTGAGCCCGACCCGCTCTCGGCCGAGTTTTCTATTATAGTTGTCTTATAGTTGTGATTTTTTTCTTTTACAAGTAACATTTAATATAACTTAAATGATCAAAAAAATCCCAAAGAGATAAAGCTTTCTTTTCTTTAGCTTTTTTTTCGAAATTTGATCCTTTAGTTTGAAACTGAAATATATTTTTGATTATTTTTAAACAATTTAGACTTTATTTGCTTTTAAAAAAGCCTAAATTAAAAATAACATTATTATTAAGAAAAATTCAGTTAACAGAAATTTAGAAAGTAGCGGGACTTTGCAATCTTTATTAAGTCTTCTAAAATATTCTTTCAACTTACTTTTATTTTTATGTCATCGGAGGATGACATATTAATATCGTTGTGTGATCATAGTGGGGGAAACATTATTATAGAGTTGTATATCCATATTGAATAAACGCAAGAGGGCTGTAGAGTTAACAACTATAGAGTTAACAAAAAATCATAAATTAACACTTTCACTGAGGTGACATTATTTAGTGCGTGTCAAAAACAGGCACTTAACGAATTTTTACTCTTTGGTCTCTACTTCTTCACGGAAATCTTATATTCATCGCGGGACTTCCTAAAAGTAAATCCGGTAAATTGAAAAGAGATATTTACGTTTCAACACTGAAAGATTTCATTTTCGAAACGAACATATAATTTCAAGTTCCTTAAGGTACTTAAAAAAAAAAAAAGAAAACAAATACAAACTATTTAGGTAAGTATTATTATTGAATAATTTGAATTCAAAAATGTTAAACGCTTGTTTAACAACAATACATATTTATAACTGACTTCTTTTGAATATTAATACTTACATTATCCACATATTTTTATTATTTATTGATCCTTTACAAATTTTTAATAATTTTTTTTAACTAAAAATATAGTTAATATTTATTTTGAAAAGCGGAGATATTATTTCCTTTCCATAATTACAAAATAAACTATCAACTCTCTAATCAACTAATAATAATTAAAACGTATTTTTCGAGCATCATAAATTGGATAAATTTTTTAATAAAACATTCAATTATTTATATTCGTTTTTTTTTCTTTATTTCAAAACAGGAAATCACCCACGGACAAAACAATGAACGTACAACAAAATACAATAAATTAATTTTTGGGGCAAATCGAACATTTTCAAAATTACCTACGTTTTGTTACATTTATATATACATAAATGTTTACATTTGTTTATAAATGTAACCCGAGCAAAACAATTAATCAAAATGGAGAAACAAATAAAAGAAAACATTCCAAAAATAAATAAAAATATTATTCCTTGGTAAATAAAAAAATTTACCAAACAAAATTTTTATAAAAATAAATTTATTTAATACAAAAACTTTCGAAACAATGATTCGCGAACATAGTGACAGTAAATGTTCGATGATGGACACGTACGGTGGTAGCCATCTTGGAAATAGCGGTATGTCACCTCCGCCACTTCCCCGGCGACAACAGGTTCGAAATATTTATGCTGAACCGTTTTCACATCATCAGGAGTCCAGGTTAGTATACCTATATATTCATTAATGTACAAGAATTGTGATTCTAATAATTTCAACAGGGAATGTTTTGATTCGAAATGTAAACCAAAAGTGCAAAAAAACCTGTTTTACAGAAATATAATTTGTAGGCAAACGAACTGAGTTCAACGTGGTTTTCCCGTTGTCCAAAGATAAGCAAAAAAATTGTTTCGACTGATAAATTTGCAAACAAAATATTAAAAGAATTTTTGGGTTTCCAAAGTGCAGCCCACAAACCAAATATTAACTGCAATATATCTGGTTTTTACATAGATTTTATACTTCAGGGGTGTTCATTCAACATTTCTATTACGCGAGTTACCTTTCCATTATAAATTATTCGATTATCGACTTTTACATAAATCAGTTTCTTAGGTCAAAATAACCAGATTCATTCAGGAAATGTGATTTCATTTGCACATGTGATTTTTCTGTTGCCTTGACCATTCTGATTTTGTCAAAAATTTGACAAACCCATGAATAACTTCCAGTTTCGTCTTTCTAGCATCAAAATTACTGTTTTTACAGCTTTCAAAAATTTGATGTACGTCATGACGTCAAAAAGTTCAATTTTTGCTTTTTTAAATTAACAGCTACAAAGGTGATATGAATCAATCTGCTGTTAAAATTTAGATAATATGAGTGTTAAAATTTTCAGTATTCCTGAAAAATGGTCAAGTTTGTTTCAAAAATGTTACATTTTCTGGATGTAATTTTTCTGTCAAGCTGTTTGCCCACTTTCAAACTAAAGGACCGACCAAAAGTCCTGTTACGATCGACCGATGCATCGCATTCGAGTTTAAGTTCACACTTTTTCTTTGTGGCCTTCCTTATTTTAATTTTTTTTTTTTTTTTTGCCCGCTAAATATTTTGATATTTACAGTTTGGCTCGCCGATACAAAACTTTGCGAAGCCCTTGTTTGATCGGAACCACCAATTGTACATATCACAAATCAAGAAAAATATCATATCTAGCATCTGAGAAATACCTAACAAAACCATCGCACTTGTTTAATTTTTGATATTCGAAAAATAATGAGCCACTTGAGGTGCTATTATTGATTTGTGACACGTACGACTGATCGTTCTGAACATACCAAACCTTAATTTTTGTCCATGTTTTAAAAAAAAACTTTTAACTAATTTCAACTAATAATCGAGATACTGTTGTGAGAATATTATTTACTGATACTTTGGCATGATAATATGACAACAACCTTAAAAGGTATTCATTCGTTCAACATGTCAAAGAGGAATTGTAAACATTTCACACTCCAGTATTGTTCGTTCTCATCAAAACAAAACAAAAAAATCAAATTTCAATAGGTAATTCAATATGGCCACTTATTACCCAACTACCCAAGCAAACCAGTCAGTCAATTCTGTCGATGATAATAATAGATCAATATAAAAATATATATTTTCAAATATAGACTACTAAACTGTATCCACTCATTTCTCATATCTTTTGAAGTGTCAGTTTCTACTATGTTAAGTGGCTCAATACACTCCACTACAAATATCCATCTTTCAATGTATTTTTAGTTCTTTTCATTTTTGTACAGTTGGTACCTACCTAGTGTATTGTTCTGTTTTTAACTGTACATCTTTTTAAAATGACATATTTTTGACACTTTTCTTCAATAAAAGGTAAATAATATGTGTTACCTATATATACTTTATTTCCTATTGTGCTGTATCCGTAATATTTTTGAAGAAATAAAAATATATACTTGAGAAGAAATTTTTATTTGAACGAAATCATTCAAGTAGAAGTATTATTTTATCATTCGAAAGAGTAGTATAGTCGTTAGTTACATTCAGCTTTCGATGGTTTGGCAGTTGCATAAAAAGGAATTTTTTTCGATGGTATTGAAAATAAAGTGAATTAAAGAATTTACTCTTAACTCAAAATTGTTAAAGTTGAGTATTTGATGTGGTTTCTTTGGCGTGGTACATTTTCTCCACTCGAAAAATCCTTTTTTATTAAACGTGAAATTATCTATGAACTAACCATTACATCATCGATTTGATTCAGTTTCTAATTTTTCAGATTTATAATCCAAAAATTTTTGTTGGGTGTACGTAATCCATGGAAGCTTACCACTAAACAAACTTTCTCTATTCGTAGACAATCTTGGTCTCGTTCTGTGCAAAAAAATTTCAATTTTAAAATTCAAAACTTTTTTATGGGTGTACACAATCCGTGGAAGGTTACCACTAAACAAAACTTTTCTATTCGCAGACAAAGTAACAAAATCACGATAAAAAATCCAACGGAAATCTTGGTCTCGTTCTGGGCAAAAAAAATGACAAGTTTATCGGTCATGGTCGAGACCCAAAAAAGTAAGTTTGACCGGATCTTCGTAATGCAAAAGTAATCAGAAATATTTTAAAATGATTTACTAAATGATTATTTATGGAGTATAGTCTGATATCAGTTATAGTTTCAATATACTTATAAAAATTTCAAAAATTTTTCGGAAAGTTTCAAAAGTACCTACAATCCACACTCGCACACAGGCCTTATGTAGCGAAATTGAAAAAAAATATTATTTTTGTAATTCCAGGATTAATAGTATCTATATTATTCAACGAGCTGGTAATGGTAGCTATTACTCACGAAGATGAAATTGCGACACGAGCCGAGTTTACGAGGCGAGTGTCGTAATACATCTGAGTAAATTAATAGCGAGTAGAATACTATACTTTTTCTACGACTTTTGCCTTTTTGATTTAAATAAAATTGAATATAAACTTTAAATTAAAAGAATAAAATTTGTAATCTGTCTCTAATTTTATTAAATGTTCGTATATGTAGGTATCCATTATGGATACGACCAAAATAAAATTCAAAATGTTTTGTTTACTTACACGTTACTACGCAACATATATAAAATTAAAATTTGATACATATATTATGCACAAAACAGTCGCAAGCCCATTTAATCACAGAGAACAGAGAAAACATTCCTATCTCTCTACTACTGATACTTACGTAGACAAAAAATCCCTTCTACTTCTCCCCACTATGTTGTGTAGGAAACACACTGTTTGTAATCGTGTGGATTTGATGTTTGCCTGTGTGTGAATGGTCACACACACACACAACTACATAACACCTACATGCGGACAGAGATCCATGCAGTGCTACTAACAATATTTTCAACAATACGTAATAATTGTCGTGCATTCGGTAGCCGACACCGAACGACTAAACGCCCTAAGCTGTAACAGACAACAAATGACTCCAAGCGATCTACACTTTTTTTTATTTTAGTTTTCTTCTAGTGTTCTATTGAAAGGTGTCGAAAGGTATTGAGTAATAATCATTCCTCCACATCTTTGAATAATGCCTAACTTTCTCAACAATTAATGAATATGTAATGAGTGTGTTCTTCAACAGGAGTAGACAAAATATAGGTATGATTTAGTCGGAAGTAAAATGCCACTTTTAGTCTCAAGGGACTAAAAATATTTTTACTTCCACTTTTAAGCCAATCTTCAAGCAGAATTTACAGAACATCGCCAATCAGCAAGCGAAATTTATATTGCATTGTCCAATTTGATTGATTTCTTCAAAGTATGGCAATAAATTTCACACTCGGGATTAAAAGTCACACTTTAGTCCCTTGTTGTGTATAACAGAAGTACTATTCCTCCACTACTGACTACTACTACGAGCTGGGGAAAGAAAATTTGGAAATTCCTCGTCAGTTTTGTATCATTCGAAAAATATTCTCTGTTTATAAGTATCAGCCCCGTTTATGGGAGTGTACTGTATTAAAATTTAAAAAAAATTAAATGACGCGTTTATAACACAATATTACCTTCCAAACATGTATATAACTTTGGCGTAATTAAAAAGATTGTACTCAAATAACAATTATCTTTGATTCACTATATATGTATACTATAAAACATAATGATTTCATTTTACGGCTCAAATTAAAAAACAAAATACAAACCCGAAAATATAAAACTTTTGCCTGCCTACACCGAACAACTCACTCAGTTCGCCCGTGCACTTTCACTGTCTCACTACTGTGCTCGCTCCTCGACGCAATTCATTTTGATGGGTGCCCATTAATAACGCAATATATTACTGTTCGCTATAATGTTTATAGCACGACCATCCAAGTCTACAACATTTACAACCATTACTACGCAAGTACCTACCATGTTATTTTATTAAGTAGAAGGTTCATATTTCGATTTTAATGATCATATTCATTAATAAACAAGTTTAGTTAGTGTTTAATTAGATAGAGGTACCATAAACTCGTCCCACGATGGTTTTATACCGATGGTTGCCTACTTTACCACCCAACACCCCCTGTTTTCACCCACGGAGCAGTAACAACTTCGAACTTACTATAAAACTAACGTTGATGAGCTTTATTCTCACATTTCTTTCTGTCGTTGTATATATACATACATATAGGGTGAGTTTTTTGAGAGTTGCCAATTTTATTACGGATTGTTCAGATAAGAGCTCTAGCTACTGGTGGAGACAACCGATCTAGGATAATTGGAATGGCACACTAATTTGTGGAGATTATCGAATGCATTCATGAACAATATAAGTGTAAGAAAAAATATTTCCCTATTAAGCTTAATTTTCGTAATTTTGTTAAACTTGTCTGTTTCGTACTGCCAAGTTATATCTAAACAGGGCCGTAGAGAGAAATAGCGGGCCCCCAGAATTTCTTAAAACACATTTTTAAAAGTTTCTCCCCGAAAAAGTAGCAAAAATAAATGATGAACAAAAGAATTTTTTTACTTTTTCCTGGACCCCTACTAACCGCCACGAGCCTCCTCTTCCAACCCGGGCCCCGGGGCTACAACCGTAGCTACTCCACCCTCTCGTCGGGCCTATATCTAAATAAACCATTTTTATTTAGATAAGATAATTAATGAAAATCGAGTAATTCTAAATTAACATTTAACCAGGAAATTTACCAAATGATTGATTTATGTTTCAGAGTATAGATGTAGGTAGCTAATAACGTAACTAAACTCACAGCTAACAATTTTAAAGAGGTTAATAAAAGAATACTTATTTATTTATAATAACATTGAATAAGAATGAAAAGTTATATTTTAAAATAATTGTTAAAATTATTCTCATATTTTGTAACTGTTTATCAAATAATTTGACGAATAAGTGCATTGAAAATTATTTGCATATTTTCCCGTATGTATTAACCTCGATGAAAAAGAATAAAAATCGCGCCTTTGAATTAGACTTTAATAAAATGGTAACTTAAAAAACTCATCCTGTATGTTTGTCTATCTGTTCCACCGTATACGTAAATACGAGATTATGTTCGTGAAGAGGACAGCACTTGTCGACCGATCTCGATCCGTCGTTAGAATAAATCTTTGTCGTTTTTATATTGTGTGATATTTTTTAACTTTATGCCTGTTTATTGTGTTTTATGTAGACAGACAGACAGACTTGACTATTTGGTTGAGTCATCCATCGATTTTTTTTTTTTGTTAAATTTAAATTGTGCTTTAAAAAAGTTACGACTAAACAATCATAAAATTTAGATTCAAATTTTAGATTCGGGAGTGGTTTAGAAATTGTTCAATGTCATTGGTTCAAAATAAGACTGATAAAATGCGGTTTGCAAAAGATAACCGTGGTGAACTTGATTCTGTGCCCACAAGCCAAAGTATCTTAAGTCTAAAATTTTTATTTTGCAGAAGCCGAGTTTTTACGTTTTTTAAGTTGAGTAAAATGTAGGTCAATTTGACATTATTACGTAATGTTCTAATGAACAGTATGCAATAATCAATAGAAATCTGTTTTTTTTACTTAAATTGATTTAAGATACTTTGGCTTGTGGCCACAGAATTATGTCGGAAATTATTTTCAAACAATAAATGCTGTAAAATCATTTTTCAAGTTAAAAAAAAATAATGAGTTTAACTTCAATGTCAAGTTCTTTCATCTTTCACACTCAAAAAGATATAGTTGATAACTGCTTTCTACAGTTAAGAGTCTTTCGATAAAAAACATTTTTCACTGTGTGAAGAATGATTTTAGATCTTAAACGCTTTTCAAAATTTTTTACCTTCATATTCTATTACATCAAATCTCTGTTTAAAAAAAAAACTTACTGTACAGAATATTATAAAATTTTGAAATATCAACATTCATGTTATTAATTAAAATTATTTTACCATCAACCGAAGTTCCCTAAATCTACTATTTGGTTAAAGATAAATAATTTAAGAACTAAAAGTTTAAAAAGAGCAATCTTCAGTACCTACCGTCAATACTGACAACTTTGTTCATTGTAGGTAATTTTACCAAACCACATTCTATGTGACGAAAATTAAAAATTTCATGGCCCAATATGTCTGTAACACTTTATTTAGTGACATGAACATTTCTAACCAACAATCTCCGATTTATTCAAATTACTAGCATTTTTTAATTAGTGTGACTAGTTATAATTTGAAAAATTCGCAGCTATCAATGCCAGAAAAAAGTGCTACAGACATACTGAGCCATGAAAAGTTATCTTCAATGGGCAAAGTTGTCAACTTTGACAGTATTTACCAAAATTGTCAATGTATTGAATTAAATATCAAACAAAATTGTAAAATTATCGAAACCGGCCTGGAAACCAAACTTTTTCGTAACAACAAGTTTCAAATTGCCAGAAGGTAAATACGATTTGTTATTCAAAAAGTTTACGTAGGTAGAAAAATTATCGCTGTCGATATAATTATTATCAGTAATTTGTTTCTCGAAAAATATTCATCTCTGATAATGAAACAAAATCTAACAAGGAAATTTTCTTGCTACTACTAATGACGATCATTAATTTTTCGAATTTTTGAATAGCTACATCATCCAGTACCGCCAACATAATACGAATAAATATACCCATTATAAATGATAATATTAAAGATCCATGCCCATTCATAGCAGAAATACAAGCGCCTATTAAAATTTTACAAACTATTGTGCTCATGTAACAAGACCCGTATTCGCTCCCGTACTTGTACACAGGAATATCATATTAAATGACATTAAAAATAAAAACGAAAAAGGAAGGAAGAACATTAAAAGAAAAGTGGAAGAGAAGAAGAAAAAGATATTAACTTCTTAAAGTCTTTTTCTACAACAACAGTTCACCACCCTCGCAGTCCCCTTCGACAACCATCGCTTCTTGACGATCGTCTACAACCGACCATATACTTCGCTTCGAACTCCGGAAACGCCATCTTTAATATTGTAAAAACATAATTAGTTTTATTATTATATATCTCTATATATGTTCGTTTTGTGCAAACAAGCAAGCATCACGACAAACCCTCAACCCCTGGTATCGCCCCCCTTTCACCGTTGCGCGCACCCGCACCCATAACCGACAACAACATATCTTTGGTTATCGGTACCTCAGCATCATATCAGTTTATTTTTGTGTTCTTCTCCTCCTCTGTAGTGTTTTTGTGCAATGACCTGCTTTTTGCAAACGAACGTATTACTAAACGAAGTTATTTGTTTTAATTATATCACAAAATACACACACACATATTATATATATATATATATATATATATATATATATATATATATATATATATATATATATATATATATATACAAGGTGGTCCAGAATTATGTACCGTAATTGCTAGAGCTGGTAGTACGTTCAAAAATAATGGTACCTGTTCATGTACACTTTTTTTCAAAACTCGATAATAAGGGAAATACAACTCTGTAAAGGGGTGAAACGAAAACCATTATTTCTTAAATATTTTCTAAACGCTTTTGAATAACGGATTGATATTTTAGGGGTACTTATTTTGCGTTAGAAGGATTAAATTTATGTCAACACTTATTCCACCACTTATGACTAAGGGGTGGTTTTGGGTGGTAGGTGTGAGTTATCACGTCTTTTCTTTTTTAACTTGCAATTATTTAAACAAAATCCTTGATAATCTGGTTCCTCAGACAATTTCACGCAAAAAAGGTATACTTGTTACATTTCGATAAATATTACCGTTTTCGAGCAATTTAAAGTAGAAGTATATATTTCCAAATTATCCCTTAATCATAAGTGATGGAATAATTGATACCATAAATTTAATTATCTTAATGTTCATACGCACCCGTAGATTATGAATCGAGTAATCAAAAGCGCCCAAAATTGTTTTTAAAAGAAGAAGTTAGTTTCGTTCCACCCCTCTACATTTTACCCCTATGCTTTATCTCCCTTATTATTGAGTTTTGGAAAAAAGTGTAGATGAAAAGGTACCATTATTTTTGAACATACTATCAGCTCCAGCAATTACGGTACATAATTCTGGACCACCCTGTATATATATATATATATATATATATATATATATATATATATATATATATATATATATATATATATATACATAGAGAGAGAGAGAGAAAGACATTTACAGTGTTCGAGTTGATTTTGATTTTCAAATCTTTTTGCAGTTTTGATTCGAAACAATAAAAGTTTGAACAAAATTTTGAAATATTTGTTTCTTTAACATGATATGACACAAAGAGCATTAAGGTTGTTTTAGAAAAAGTGATTATTATATTTTCGGAGATCATTATAAACCCACAAAATTTTTAAATTTCCCCAAAAAATCAGGGATAGCCATTATAGCAGAAATAAGTGAATTGCAAGCGTTATTTAAGTGTACTGGTACAGAATTCGATCTTAAAACGATTTTACTGAAACAGAAAATTACCCCTGTCGTAACATTCTGCATAACATAACGAATTTCTCGTTACAAAAAATACTTTTTCTCGAAACTGCGCTCACATAGGATAAAACGTGTCTTATACACAAACCAGTAACATATTATATATTATATAGACTAATTATAAAAATGTGTAACTGAGGCAACCAGTTACGACCAAGTTCCGACCTTAATTCTGATATATAGTAATGGATTGTATCCGTAGTAACGTTTTCAAATAATTATTGTAAAAATATAATATTGATAATAAAATTTTACTTTCTTGAGAAGAAACTGCAAAATTTTGAAATAGAAAAGTGGTATTCGCTTTATTTTCAAAATACGTACGTATATAAATTATGTCCTGCAATAATTTTAGTCGCATTTGCTCAAAAATTGATATTATATTATTTCATTAAATTTCACCCTTCTCACCCTGTTACCTGCTTCAAC
Source organism: Brachynemurus nebulosus (assembly GCA_035578155.1). Taxonomy (NCBI): domain Eukaryota; kingdom Metazoa; phylum Arthropoda; class Insecta; order Neuroptera; family Myrmeleontidae; genus Brachynemurus; species Brachynemurus nebulosus. The sequence continues at coordinate 26,491,146 of JAPWDM010000006.1, forward strand.
AAAATGCCTAGAAACTGGCTTTACGCTTTGTCTAGTAGTATAACAGTGTTCATTGGTCTGTAGTCTTATATGATTTTTCTGCTCTCTGCCACAATACAAAAAAAAATTCGAAATAGGTTTTAAATTTTAGCAATTTGTTCCAAAACCTAATTTTTTGAAGTTTTAAGCATTGGACGTGTCTGACCGAAGAGCTTGTCCAAGGTATTGGAACTGCAAAGATCTAAAATTAAAAGTTTTGAAAAATGTGTACGGGCACAAATTGTGCTTTACACTGTGAGGAAATACTTTCTTCGAAAAACTTTTTCTTTAAAAGCAATAATTCAGCAGTTACAAGGAAATAAGCATTTAAATTACAACAGCAATTTATAACTAATTCCGCTAGAATTTTTCAATCCTGATACTTTTAATTCAATCTAGACTTCATCTTCAATGCTCATGACATTTCACGATTTTTTTGGGCTGTCCTTTTAATGATACGGGTGAGGAATAGCAAATTTTAAGCGTTGTCCCGAAAAATTCATAGTTACACGGTAGAATCATCTTAATTTTGAAGGCGCTCCTACTGTAGTCTGATTTTTAATTAACTAATTTGTGCAGCCAAACTTCTTACTACAGACAATTTGTGTCCTTAAAAAAATATCCCAAAATTATTTTTGATGATGCAGTCCTTCACTTCGATTTATTTAGTCCCCAGCACCTTCACCATTAATGTAGCGATGTAACTTTTGAACCGAATTGATAAAATTTTTCATTATAAATAAAAAAAGTAACATTTTTACTCGACGCGATAGACGAAAGACGAACAAATTTTCATATTATGTTCGTTTTTCGTATTTTCAACCAAATTGTTTGAATACTAAATTCTAGTATAGAAGCTCGTTTCTGAGGTAATTTTACGGTGGTAATAAAAAAAAATAGTAAACATTTTTAGTGTCATTTTTTAAACAGTTTTTTATTGATATTAAGAAAGTATAAAAATTTTAAAAACATTCAAAATTGAAATTGGTACCGGCCGGCAAAGTGGCGACTCAAAAAAAAGGTATCTCCTGATTGACGTGATTCCAACCTTCCTGGTGATTTGAAACATAAAATTTTAGTTAATTCTTAAAAAACAAGGAAATGGAATTAGTTGGAGCTAGCCGATTTGAAAAATTGAATTTTTTCGCAAAATGGCGTCCATTTAAAAAAAATCATTTTTTCGCCTCCTTTTTTCAACTTTGAAAATTTTTTAAAAATAGTAAAAAAAGAGAAATTCCAAAAACCTCTACGTTGGATCAATTTTGATAGTATTAAGAAGGTCTGTACTAAATTTCAAGTAAATTGGTGCATTAGAACTTGAGATATCATGTCCACCGTATCGAAAAAAGTAGTTTCAAGTAATTTATATTAAAAATTTGAATTTAACACTGAAAAGATACATAGTACACAGGAAAGAATAACCATAATTCCGAAAATAATTCGTATTTCCGTAAATACTTTTAGAGGCTTATTATTAAAGGTGTAAACTTTAAAAATATGAAAAAAAAAAAGAAAAATCAATTTTTTCGAATTTCTAGACTAGAATACCCCCTTAATTTTTTATTAGCTAACACACCTGAATAATACCTAAAATGTACCTTTTCATCTGTATAAATGTTTTTAACTATATTTATAAATTTCCATTTTTTGGCGTCGACTAACTTTATTGAAGTGATACTATAAAATACATATCAAAAACTATTCACATATCCTAATTATAAAATCAAACATAACAATTCATCTCCATCTAATGGCCTAATCGTGTACCAAATGTTGCGTACCAATTCAACAGTAGTTAGTTATTATTTAAATCTATTTTCAATAACCCGAAAAATAGATTATTGTGTACCCACGTAAATATATACCTACCTGTACTTATGTATAATGAAATTAACATAACTTTCCAATCTTATCGACCGATCAAAACACATTATAATAATTCGTGGAGTCGACATATGGTTATAATTTAAATGTTTATAAATAATACAAGAACATGTTAAATAACTTAAGTCGATTATGTTTGATTTCCTTATCAGCCGAGATTATAAATGGATTTTCTAATTTCCATAGTTGGTTTTATGTATGTTTTCAGAGCTACTTGACGATTTATTGACATTAAGAAGTAACGTTAGTTTTTTGATTATTATTTGAGTCTAATGCGTGGGATGCTTTTTGATATTTATCTAACAAGAAAAAAACATATGTGTAATTTTGTTAACGATTATGGAAGAAAAATTTCTTCCAAAAAACATATTAAATTAAATTATCTTATTTGCATAATTATTTTGTTATTGAAAATTGGACAAACAATTTTTTTTATATGGTTTCAAAATTTAATGAGGTGTGGGAAAGTTTTTACTTTGTTGCATCAGAATAGTGTATTATACACCAAGCGATTAAGATATGACTTTTGATCCTGAATATAAAGTTAATTGCCTGAGGGTCTGTAGAGGCTCGAAGTTAAGATTCACATGCACATTCCAAAGAATCCTGATTTCCGAATCCTGCGATTAGTGATGAGCAAAATTAGTCTTGGTCTTGCATTTTTTGCAAGACCAAGACCAGGACTATGTATACCAAGAGCAAGACCAAAACCAAGACTATAATTATGGCTGCAAGACCAATACCAAGACTCAAGTGAGCAAGACCAAGACAAAAGCAAGAAAAAAGCAAGACTCTTGTTAAACTATTTAAATAGTTCGAAAGTATAACTAATATATAATTAATACATAAAGATAGTAAAAATTCTGATTTTAGAGGAAAAATAGCTGAATTTTCATTCTGAAAATTCGCTAAAATTGGCTAATAAAAAAATGCAAGAAAGTGCAAGATTTTTTAGCAATAACAAGACCAAGACCAAGACTGTATTTTGCAAGACTAAGACCAAGACCAAGACTCAAACTGCTCTAGCAAGACCAAGACCAAGACTGCCAAGTCTTGGTCTTGGTCTTGCATTTGCTCATCACTACCTGCGGTGTAGTATGTCATTTTTTTCAGTTTGAAATCAATGCCATTAGATTGTGTGAAATAATATGACATCAGGTACACCTTGGATAAATATAATTTAATTGTTTATCTTTGCCTTACAAGTTTATATTTGTTTATTATTTTTATTACTAAACATTTCAAATGAGTAGTTAACTACCTATTACAACGTTAATTATAAAGCTTGGTTTACATAAGGGTACTTGGGGCACATGCCTCGGGACCTCCATACAGTAGGAGCCTCTACAAAATTGGTAATGAATCTTTTAAAACTGGAATAGAATAGAAAGGAGATAAGCGCTTTTTCGTTTTTTCTTGTTTGTCAACTTTATTTTTCGGGAAAATTTTAAAGACTTCGGAAATTTTCTTTTTGTTTTAGTAGGAACCTCCACAAAAGTACTAAAGGGGACTCCACATGTGAAGTGGATTCCATTAGGTACTGTGAATTCCGTTAAAGTATTGTCTACAACGGGGCTTCTTAAACTTTTACATTCGCGACCCCAAATAGAGATATATAAGTATTTTGCAAGGAATTATTGATTAGGTAAGAATATATATATATATATATATATATATATATATATATATATATATATATATATATATATATATATATATATATATATATATATATATATATATACATATAAACATTTTTCGCTATGACCCCAAGATTTCGCTAAGCAACCCCAAATGGGGTTCGTGACCCATAGTTTAAGAAGCCCTTGTCTACAAAAACGGAAATAAAAGCAGTTTTCCTTCCTAGGGGCTAAAAATGTCACTTTACGTCTTATTAGGAAGCACTAAAATTTGTACTTCAATCTTGGAATTGCAAAAGGTTATTTTTTAAAAATATTTTCTTAAATATTTACTTAAATCTTAAAAAGTACGTGGTAAAATTGACAACTTGGAACTCACAGAACAGAAAAAATACCTGATAAACTGCCCAAAACCTGCTTTATTGTCTTATGCTTTCATTACGTATCAGGCTAACTGCATTTACTTCGAGATGTATCTACTTAAATATGTCCACCGACTTGGAGAATGTTGTGAAGAATACTGTGAAAACATTACTAAAAGATTACTATTCCTTGGATTATGACCTCTGGATTAACGGTAACGTTAGTCTTACCAAGTATTTTTAAAAGTTTAATTTTTAAGAACATGTAAGAGAAACACCAATCTTTTGCATGAACACCCCAAATGAAAAACAACCACAGGCAGCTGCTTATTAAAAAAAAAATCGTAAAAATTTTTATACCTTTTAAAATTCATATAAATTTTTATTTCAAATTATTACCGCCCGATTAAAATAACAAAAAATAAAAAATAAAAATTATTATCGAAATCAATCAGATAATATGCAAAAACGTTTTGTTAAAATAAAATAAAAAAAAACTGATGATGACAGTTTTATAAAGTAAAATATTTTTACTAAAAACAAAATAATTATTCGATTAAAATATCATTTGATATTTATTTATGCACCCCTGATGGAAAATAAAATGGATATGCATATACAATTTATTTTATATACGAAAACCGCCCTTTTCCACATTTATGCCCTGCTTTTTACATTCGGGCACTCCTTGTCCTCCTGCTTCCTTCGATTTAACTACAAACAAAAGCAATAATAATAAGTAATACAATTACCATAAAGTATTTATACTTATTTTTATAACAATGTTATTATAACGAATAACATTCTACATTGAACACAGCGACGACAGTATTGGGAATAAATATGTGTACGGTAGTAACTGTTTGCATTAATTTTTACAGTAAATTTTATTGTAATAGAAGTAAGTTATTTAAAAACCAAAATTACCATATTTTGATTCAAAAATTCAGGTTAACCGCGGTCAGTAATTATAGTAAATGAGTTATATATAGTCAGTAAAAATATTGAAATGAGTCCATGTTCAAATGCACGTTCAAGTTGTTCAAGTGTATATAATTTTATTTGATTTTTGAGTTCTATACAGAGCTAATTGTACCTTCATGTATATCAGAGTCAAAGAAGGTTTTTTGTGTTTGACAGAAAAATTGTTTATCATTACTACACGGAACGAAAATTCCTATAAAAGTTACTGTGCTCATACTACAATCGACGTGTAACAGGCGAACATATCCAATTTTTGTACGGTAAAATTATAAAAATTATAGTTATATTATTGTAATTTTTATAATTTTACCGTACAAAAATTGGATATGTTCGCCTATTACACGTCGATTGTAGTATGAGCACAGTAACTTTTATAGGAATTTTCGTTCCGTGTAGTAATGATAAACAATTTTTCTGTCAAACACAAAAAACCTTCTCTCCGTGTAGGAAACTGGTGCCATATTACAATAAGTATTGTACAGACACGTAACTTTACCAAAGTTTTCGATTAAAATTTGAAAAAAATGAAGAAAAATTTAGTTACAGTAACTACATTTAAATATATTTTTAAATATGTAGGTATATTAGATGAAAATTATAAATATTATGTAGAAGTATACCATTGAATTATTCCTCATTATTTTATTATCATTTAGTAATATTTACACGTAATATTTATATTTTCAATCAAGACACAATTAGCTCCGTATAGAACTCAAAAATTGAATTAAATTATATACACTTGAACTACTTGAATGTGCATTTAAACATGGACTCATAATTTTTACACTAACCACAAAATCTATTAGATATGTAGATTTTTTTAATCTACGTGGAAGCGCTGGTAAGAAACAAATTTAGTCACAACCTCTTATTAAATGTTAGGGAATCATTAGGCGATCTGGACATGATCAGTAATATTGTCAATATTTATTGACAAAAATAATGAATTAATTATTTTCATAATATTATTGAAATAATTGACCAAATTCAAAGAAAACAATTTCGTATAAAGTGTACACCAGTGGTTCTCAAACTTTTTTGTCATAGACCACTTGCCATGATTTTCGGCTTTAGACAGATTCCTTGTACAAATTCACAAATTCAACAACAACTTCCGAAAATATAACTCAATAACTCGGGAAAAATTCAGGTGACGTGAAGAAAAAAAAAGGTCAGTAGTAGCACCACGCTACGTCTATTCTCCTGTTGTAGACCCCCATGCACATATCATGGACCCGCAGTTTTTTCCTCCATCGACGTGGACCCCCTGCAGGTCGTTATGAATCCCTAGGGGTCGATGTATCGAATATAATTTTTATTCTGTTTGAAAATGAACTAACGGTTCGAAACAATATTGTCACAGTTTCAAAAATAAAAGTGGTATTTTGCAAAGTAAAGTATTTGTTTATTATTTGCAAATATGGAATACCATAAAGTAACGCTCAAATCTATTAATATTATAGTTGCTCTCTGTCAGAGCACCATAGGTATCAGAGTGATGCAATGTGTGTGCAAATTTTCGAAACTTGTGTTATATTTTCACAGTGTACTTTTAAAATTAGATGACGCCCAAATTTTTTATTAATTTTTCGAAATATTACTTGAAAAATATCGTCTAAACTTCTACCATTTCACTCTTTTCAAGGACATTAGTATTTATCTTAGTTACTGTACGAACATTTTGCAATGGAGTGGGGATTTTTATGGGAGTGATGAGTGACAGTGGCGTAACAGTGATCAAATGTTTGGGTTCACAGGACTTCATTTTTTTCGTATTATATCTTAAATTAATTGTCCATAAAATTTATGGTAAACTATAAAATTAAATCAAATTTATTGAATCATATTTATGATCATATTTGAAGTACGTTTTGTCTTAGATATTAATATATTTTATATATAGTTATTACGTTATGACTATTATTTTAATTTTATGAGAATATTAAAAGAGAGAGACACATTCAAAAAAAAATTTTACGCGTGCACTGCACTCCCTTATTTATAAAATGGGTGGGTGTTGGGTGGGGAGAGGAGATGGTTGTATTTTTCTCTGTCAAGTTGACGAAAGCGTTCGAAGTGTTTTCATTCTAATTAATCATTCAAATTTAAAACGAGAATAAATCTATCTTGCTGCGAACATTGTAAACAAGAAATTTTCGGGCCGATTATTAATTATATGTTGTTTAAATTAATTACTATGTGTACTATTGCGACTAATTGTGATATAGTGTGTTTGTCCCGCGTATATGAAAACTTGTTTATCGTAAGTTCGTTTACCTTATGTGTTTTTCCAGTTTTCACGCTCAGTTTGGACTAAGTTCGACTTCGACGAAAAACACTTCACGGATAATGAAAAGTGAAAACAACTATCGTTTTGTTTTTGTTATTTGTGGTGTAGGTAATGCTACGTCATGTATGTATATGACTTTATTCAGGCAATAAAGATAAAAAAACGACAGTTCAATGACCCGTTTATCTCTGAAACGTGAGCAATGAAAATTGTGTGAAGGTACAAAATAAATTTTCAGGAGTGAATTTTTCTTCCTTTCGAAAAAAAAACTATATTTTGAAAATGTTTCGACTACAGAGCACTTTGATTGCAGTAGCGCTGAGGGAACTGTTTCAAATTTAATCGTGAAATTCAAAAATAGTGGCAGCAAACGCTAATTTTACGACGTTTTCGATAAAATGTATGCATTTTTGCGTAAAAATTAAAACCAAAGTAATTGAAATAGAAAATAAATTAAAGTAAAAAAAATATTTTTTAAGAAAAAGCTTTTATTTAAAAATGGGCTAGAAAAAAATAAAATAACTTTTGAGTGAAGTTTAAAGCAATATGCAACATAATTTATAAAAGCTTGAGGTGTTATCTTTAATTATTTCTGTTTTGGATGTAACTGCAGCTATTTTACTTTTCAGTAGTTACCAAACTTAATTAAACGCCTCAAGCTTTTATAAATTACTCGTATGTTGCATATTGCTTCAAACTTCACTCAAAAGTTATTTTATTTTTTCCTTAGCCCATTTTTAAATAAAAGCTTTTTCTTAAAAAACATTTTTTACTTTAATTTATTTTCTACGTTTTAGTCTGATTACAATTAATTTTAAAAAAAAATAAAGTAGGTAGTAATATTTTTACCTATATTTTAATTGGTTAATTTACCATAATCAGACATAACTATGGAAACAAAAAATTGCATTGTAAAATCAATGAACAAATGTCAAAAAGTTGCACAGGACTAAAAATCAACAATTTCGGTATGAGGCGATTTCGGACAAAACTAATTATACAATATTGCATTGTCATCAAGGTTATACACGTATGCAAAATTTAAAACCTCTAGCTCAATTAGAACTTGTCTAAATTTTGATTCCAAGATTTGATCTAAACCAACATACTAACATAACAAGTTAAATAAATTCTTTTAAAAAAATTGTTTTCACTTATTGTTACACTAGAGGTTTGTATTTTTTCGAATAAATTTGTGTTTGTTTGACGAAAATTTGTTGCGTAGCAATTTAACGAGTAGAACTGTCAACTAACAAAAACACGACAGCGAAGCTGAAGCGTTTTTCGGTTGATAGTTCTTCGAGTTAAATCGCTTTTAGGCAAGAAATTTGATTTGTAGAAAAGACAAATTTATTCAGAAAAAATATAAAACTCAAGTGTAATACGCTAAGACAATTTAACGAATAAAATTAATTAGTATAATCCATATTATTATTTAATACATTGTTACCATGGTTCTGAAATCAGTTAAATTTACCAATACGAATTTTTGTTTCGTTTTTATCATGTTTACCTACAATGACCTGACCAATGAAATGTTTTGTACCATTTTTTTCGCTGTAAAAATCTATCATCACTTTTCTCTATGGTAAAAGTGAAAAAAAACTACAATATTCTTATAGGACTTATATACACACGAGTTAAATTATCAGATATATTTTTATTTTATTTTTATTTTATGATACATTCCCAATTCTAGATTTTCGTGGACCCTTGTAGGTTGATAGACCCTGGATACAATGCCTACTGTGCAATTGGATAAATTTAAACGCGTTAATCCAAGTTTCTTTTTAAATTTAATAATAATATTGGAGTTTCACGTTCGTTTTCAAACGACAGTCTATAACAAACTGTTATTACAATTATTTATTTCATTATGATGTGGGTGGAGGGCCAGAAAAGTGGTGTGTGGGCTAGGATTTAATAGGTATGCGTCTGCAGCCGTCTTCTTAAGAAACTATGCCAATATTCATCTGGAATTGTGAAGGAAAACTGCAGAAAACCTTCACGGGCATAGTCGGCCGTAGGATTCGAACACTCAACCTTTTATTTTTAAATTTATGTAACCGTGTAAAACGAGGGTCTCCTGTACAATTTGATTTTATAAATGTTTTTGCAAGGAAATTAAAAATTTCTTTGGTTTTATTTTTTTAAATCAAAGAAAATATTGTTTTACACTTAGTTTTTCTTTCTTTTTTAAAAAAATAAAAATAAGGATGGAATTTTTTTAAACAATATTTTCTTTGATTCGTAAAAAAATCAAAGAAAATAAATTTTTATTTTTCTCACAGAGAAACATTGTTGAAAACAGGTATTTACTTATACAAGAGACCCTCATTTTACGCGGTTAAATGTTAACAAAACTCTTATTTTGTTTTGATGTCAGAAATAGATTGGTAATAAATTATACAAATGGATTTCATTGCTTCTTGCTTTAAAAACAGTAACAATAAAGATCGTAGAACATTAAGATAATAATCATTCGAAAATAGTTCTTTTTTTTTATTCTCTTTTTTGAAAAAGAAAAAAAAAGAATTGTAATGTTTATTCAGAATTTTAACTTTATAAAAGTTTTATTTCAGATTCATTTATCTGTTTCATTATGTATGTAAACGTGGACAACAATACTTGTTCCTCTGACGATAACATGCGCAATAACCATCAGCATTAACTGTCACGACTGGCGTAGAGAACAAGAATGGTTAAACGTTTTTCTTGAAAAATGTTAAAAAAAAGCAATATACGCTTCCTTCCGACACTGTTCGCGATGTCCTTGAAAAATTTAACTTTTTTATACTTCACAACTGTAATTGTGCTTCTACACTCTATTTCTGTACAAAATTTCAAATTTTTACTTAGAGTGACTTCAGAAAAAACTGTCTATGGTAAACATTAAAATGATTCTATAAATGTTCCATTTTTCCGATTTTGGTATGAGATACCAAAAACGAATATTGCGAAGTTTTCCTAAAAAATGTTATCTTCGTTATCACATATTGTGGGGCCCTTCTTTACGTTGCCTCGATGCGACAATGTAAACTAAGAAAGTAGCCATAATATACCGCGTTTTGTTTCCAATATTTTTTAAACATAATCAGGTAACCCTAAATCAATCTGAATCTTAAATTTTCAAAATCGATCCTGTAACTTGTAAATTGACCTCTTTAATAATTCGTTCACACCAAAGTTGTAAATCGTAAACAGTATTGGGCAAGATATCGAATTTTATTATCTAGATAACAGATAATAGATAACATAATTTAAACATCTAGATAAAGATAACAGATAATTGAACCGTCATCTAGATAACAGATAAGATAATATTTACAGAAATAATGCACTAGGTCAGTGTTTCTCAACCGCCCATCCGTGGACCGGTGCCGGGCTACGAAATAAGCTCACCGGTCCCCAGAAAGATGTGTTATTAATATAAATTACAAAAATGTTCAAGAAAGATTTTTTGGCGACAAAATTACATGTTTTGGAATTTAGTTTCTTTATTTACGGCCCATGATAGCACACGTAGAGTACAACATTTTTTTATTTCAAAAGAAGTGCTTAAAAAGTGTCGGTATTTATCTACATTACATGATCGACCAAGTGGTCGGAAAACGACATTTCATATTACACGACTAAATGTTATTCCAACTAATGGCCGAAATGAATCCAGGCTATAAGAATTTTATTTACAATTAACGAAAAGTTCTTAAACTTTTCTCTAATGTTTAAAAAATTGTCGATACTTATCTAAATTACTTGATAGACCAAGTGGTCGGAATACCACATTTCATATTACACGACTAAATATTATTCCAACTAATGGCGGAAATGATTTCAGACAACAAGAATTCTGTTTAAAATTAAATAATTACTTTTAAGAATTTTTGTTTTTCTTAAGAAAGTGTCAAAATTTATCTGAATTATATAGTCGGCTAAGTGAATAATAGGTAAATGGTAAATTTAGCTTCAATTTTCTTTTTTTTAGGAAAAATAAAGATGACTGTGTCGATGCATTTCAAATATGACTAAGTCACATGTAAACAAAAATTGAGAAATCGTGTATTTTCAATTTTTTATTATCTGTAATTCTAAGAAATGTGTACAGGGTATAATAAATTTAATATGTTAATTTTGGCAATCCTAAAAAAGAAAAAATAATAAAATGTCGGTTAAAATTTGAAATATTACCATTTAAATTTTGGACTTAAGCAAATCTGATATATACTATATGGACTTAGGTACGATTGAAATAAAAGAGTTATGGACTTAGGCGATTATGATATGCAATAAGGTGACTTAGCCATGTATAATATCTACTTACAGGGGTGAACTCAACATAATACCTACTGAAAATAAAAATACAAAATACTATTGGCGACGCAAAGATTCTCACTCGCACCTCTGGTGGTTAAATTAGAACTAGCATCAAGTAATAATATAGGTATACGATTAATGGGTGTATAAAATCTAGTAATCTGCGCATAATTTGTATAGTACATTTTTCTATCGACAATTAAACGTATACAAAAAATTTTACTTGATACAGCTTCTAATTTAAAAAACCAGGAGCGCTCGCGTAATCTTTGCGTCGCCAATTCCACACGATTTATTTTTAAACCCCACAGTAACTAGATAAATTACTCTAAATACCGTATGGTTCGCTAATTATATAAAATAAGAATGAAATAAAAAATTGTTTTTGGGAATTATTTAACTTAAATGTACAAAAAAAAATCTCTTCTGGTTTTAATTTAACAATATAAAAATAGAAGTTAAATTGGAAATAAAGCAACAATTTTCTTAAAAATATCTAAACAACAACTCAATTTAATATCAAAACAATTACACAAAATCCAAAACTTCTTCAGATTACGTTTTTTTTTTTTTTTTTTTTTTTTTACAAAAAGTTGGATAAGTGCGATATTTACTTACGCTCCCATACAACACAGATTTTTATTAGATATTATTAAAACTAAATCAGTATATATTCAAATTGTTACACCTCGATACGGTCCTGGTACATAATTGTACTTCCCAGTACGTGCCAATACTTAATTTAAGAAAAAAGTGAATTAAATTGAGAAAACTTATTTTTTTTCTACTGTTTCTTTTTTCTTGAATTACTACATGATAAATTCTTTTTTTTTGCTAAATTAGAAGACATAATTTGTATTAATTTATCAATAATTTAAACAAAAACAAAGACTCCTGGTTTGAATCATGCACTTTAACGAACAAGAATAATGGCTATGAAAAGTGAAAAGCCCATTTTGATTGGCTGTAATGGACTTAGGCACGTTTGATTTGTAATCTACAAGGGACTTAGGTGACTTTGAAAAAATATCCAATCTTTTAATCATCATTTCCATGGGATAGAGTGAACATAGGCTCGATTTATATACTCGAAAATACGCCTGTTAAGATCGAAAATTAGACAGTATGAAAAAACATGAAATTGTCGATAGTGGACTTAGGCGCATTTGAAATGCATCGACACAATTGTATTCTTATTATCTTATCTTTTCCTTCGCTTAATAAAAAGGTAAGATAAAAGATAACTTTTGTTTTAAAAATATCTAGATAAAAGACAATAGATAACGAAAACGTTATCTAGATAAGCACAACACTGGACTCGTAAATAGTAAATAAAAAATACAATACCGTGGGAGTGTTCTTACTTATCGTCTTGCGCAACATAGAAATATAATTATTCTTATTCACACACTTCATTCATACATTCATTTTAACTTTTTTAATATTGTAATTTTATTTCTTTTTCTAACTCATTTACAATCATTTACAATGCCAATTTTATATCTTTGTTTTTGCCATTATTTCACTTCTCCCGGCAGTATATACTGTCTACTATGCCCATGATATAATTTTTATCGTATTTTAAATATTTTATGTTTATATGTTATGGTAGCGTAGTGATTTTTTTCATACTCTATGCATACATAAATAAATATGAGATGAACCGCCATTGTACATATATAAATATTATCTAATATACAGTAGTAATCAGTCCAAATAAAATTTTATTCCATTTTTATGATAAAATACTCTATAGATCTATGTAATGGAAGACACAATAACAAATACAAAAAAAAAATTCATATTTTCACAGTTTTCGTGTTTTTTTATTATGTATTATTATTAAAGACGAACGGACAGTAATAACAAACACAATGACTGTCATAAATATTCGTTATACTGCCCGATTTTAAGAAATAAAAATATTTTATGGTGCGTCTGAGAAGCTTAATGAAAATTCGATATCTGTAGATTTTGGATTTCTAGTGCTTATACTCAGGTGGTCGGCATCAACAGTACCGAGGATCATAACATTTCTAATTTTATTTTTTGTCATACGCGCCTAAACATAAATGTATATTTCTAGTTAATTGTTAATATTGTTGCAGTAAATATTTTCGAAAAAATTGTCAGCGGTCCAGGTGTTAATATTTTACAAAAAACGTTTAAAATTAACAAAATTGGATGTAAATTTTTAAAACAAAAAAAAAACACTCATTCGATTTTTGTTCTAAAAAAAAATGATGCTAAAAGCCTAAAATTTTAGACAGTAGACAGCTAAGTATGTGTAAACATATTAATAAGTTTAATATGTCATATGTAGCGTTATTTACGAAATAACTGAAATTCTCATATTATTGTTTGTCAGTACGAAAAATAGTCCAATTGACCCCAATTTTCAAAACTGTACCTGGAAAAATGCCTAGTTTATTAAAAAAAAATATTTTTCCCCAACACCTTGTAACTCAAAAAGAAACGAACTTAGACCGTATTATATTTATAAATAAAATATTACTGCTTTTGCCTTCTAAACGTATAGCTACAATTTGATAGATTGCTTGCGAGTATATGACTATTTTATTTTTGAATCTCTTACCAGATTTAGAATAATGCATGTATTTGAAGAATTAATCTTTTTCCAGCAACTCGTCAACAAGTCAATTTAAACTGAGTATACATGTTTGAGTAGATTTAACTGTTTACTATGCACAATTTTGGGTCTGTACTTATAAAATGGTGGCTCAACGCAAAAAAGTCTCCAAAAATTGCACATTTTTTTTTTGAAGCAGAAATCAGACTGTACAAAAAAGTATTTCCTATACCTTACAGTTCGACAAAATTGTCAACACATAACTCTTGAAAAATTTTACAAATTTATTATATTATAGTTATTACTCCCTGTCTAAAAATTTTATATATTCATTAACCAACACCAGAAAATGTCATTAAAAGCTCCCTGATTGTTGCTCTTAAGATCTTTAAAATATTTGAAATTGAAAAGTTGTAACTGCTTCTCGCATCATAGAGAATACATACACATAGGTGATTGTCTGTATCGGGCGCCTTTCGAGCAAAGGATCGATGGTGTAATGGATAGCACACCTGGCTAGTTACCAGGAGATCCTGGGTTCGATCCCGGCCGATCCGGATAATTTTTTCAATCACTTTGTGATTTTTAATTTACATTAGACATGACATTTATAACAAACAAACAAAAAATGTCCCGCAAGTGTGGAATTCAAAGTGTGGCAAGTTGACCTCCTAATAAACTACACATGGCACGAAAGCATAAGGATTTCGTTGTTGAAAGGATTACGAAATCCTAATTGGTATTCCATAACTTGGCACTTACGGGGGCTGTACTTGGTCTCACAACATAATTGAAAACTTTAGTTTTTACACAAATTTAACAATGAGTGGCCCAATTTTTCTTTGCAAGCGAAAATATTTGTTGTTCTACTTACAAATTTTATTTTTTCCAGTGCCGCCACCATTACACTACCAAAATCTATATTAATATTGATCTGAAATATTTATCTATATGACGCTCTGCCTGTAAATTTTTCCTATATTTGACTTTTAGCGAATTTTTAGAATGGAATTCAGCTATTACAGCCACTGTCATGACGCGACTTGAGCACGGGACCATGGCAGAAATTTGTTTTGAGGTCCCTATAAACCTAAAAGAATATTCACTAAAATTTATATATATATATATATATATATATATATATATATATATATATATATATATATATATATATATATCCGCGCGATAACTCTCGAACAAAGTATCCAATTTTTACCAAATTTCGTGAAAACATTGGAAGTCCCAAATCCTTGGATGAGTTCGTCAACCAGACACGTCGGATGCCAGGAACATGGTTTTTTGTTCTTGCAAAAAATTAGTTTTCTGCCAAAATTTCCACTAAAGAGAAAAACTATTTTTTATAAACGGAAATTCGGTATGTTATGCAGGATGCTGCGGCAGGGCTATTTTTTTTTTTTTTTTTTTGTTAATTTAAATGAAGAGTGACAAACGACTGAACGATCCGATCTGAATAGTCCGACCGCCTGACTGACGAGCGGTGGCATTATATTATGTTAACAGTTGATGGATAGGCATGTGTGTGTGTGTTATTTTGTTATTTATTTATTTTTTTTTTTATTTTTTGTTATTATGACACATCAATTAACTGTCGGTGTGAATTATGAAAATGTCAGATCATAAAAAACAAAACACAAAAAATGAAAACAAAAACATAACGGCTGCAAAAAAATGAAATGTTTGAACATTGGATTTTGACCGTAAATTTTGATTACTCTTTTCATTTTTTTTTTTTTTTTTTTTTGAATTGTGAAAAAATTGTGGGGAAAAAAAGTTGATTGTAATTGGCAGAAAATTACTGTTTGGTTTTCTGTTTCAGTCATTATTTTTGTAATCTTGTGTTTTTTTATTTTTATATTTGTACTAAATAATAATATGCATGTATAAAACACTGATAGAGGGTGATTTAAAACTGATTTTTCAAAGTTTAAACCATAACAGAAATTCGGTATGACATTCCTTAAATACAGATCGCTTCCTTGTTCTTAGCTATGATATGATTAGGTAGGTCTTTTATATGTACACTACTCTGAGATCCGAATAATTACGATTTAAATATTCAGTAGACCTAAAAAAACGTCTTCACCATATGAAATTAATCCTTTTCTGCTAAACTAACTATGGTTCAACATTATTCGAATAGAAAATATTATATTAAAAATTCCAGTAATTCTTTTACTTTTTTACTTTTAAAAACCGAGTCAAAATAAATGAAAAGCGTGTCTATCAAAAATAGTTTAGGCTTCGGTACAGTTCAAAAATAATAAAAATTCATTTACAGAAAAAATCGACCAAGAACGAGTCGAGCTCGCACAATTAGGATTTGACATACAGAGAGTAGCCAATAAACCAAATTAAACCTTTTTATTTATGTATATCTAAATCATATCCGTATTTGCTTATATGATAACTGGAAAATTCATGAATTCTCCTACATTGTTTGTACTGAAAGATTAATAAATTCGTTGTCTACTGGGTTTCCCCTTGTAATTTATTTATTTATTTATTTATTTATTTATTTTTTTTTTTTTTTTTTTGAAACAACTGTTTTACTGTCAAATAAACCCGAAATTTTCCAGTAATCTATGACTCAATAGCTACTAACCTTATTGAAATCTTTAACTTTAGAAACGTCAGAGATCGCGGCTGAGGGAGATTATGACTAATAGACCAAAAATTATAAAAATATATTTTTAGAATCCTACAAAGTAGCACTTTTAACCTTCAAGTACCGACGTGATATTTTAGTTACATAAGTGACGACATGGCGTCTACTAGACCACCGTAGCTTTATTAACGAAAAATTTTGTTTCTGGATTATCTTTTAAAAAAAAAACTTTTCTATATATTTTTGATATAGGTATCTAGTTATCGTATGAGTAAAACAAAACAAAAAAGTTTTCACATTTATTATTAATTTTAACATTTATCTGTCAGTCTCAGCTTTTTTGGTAGAAAAAATCAACTCTTAACAGTGTCTGTCAGACCACACGTCGATACTTAAAGGTTAAATAATACCTCATACGATATGTTAACTAAAATTTTTCTTTTCCTTTTTTTGGGATCACACTGACTGACCCCATTTTAATCTAAAATATATTTTTTTCTAATCCTCAACTGGCGATATGTTAGGTATATAGTTTTAAAGAAATAAAACCTGTCTTCCAAAAATTTTTTCTTCGACAATAACTTTGATAAGTCTATATATTCAACAAGAAAAATAAATTTAAATTAACGAACGTACCTTGATGTATAGAAAAATCATTTTCAACAATTTATTACATTTTTTTCATCATGAGAAATAAATTCATATACATAAATATATATCTAGGTTAGAAAAAAATAATTGTACAATGATATTTTGATATAAATATATACGTTTTATTATTCATTTTTTACATGTATGTGTATACATATTTAATACGTATGTGACATAAAATTAAATTTTATTACAATAGGACATGCAAAGGATTTAGAAAAAAAAACTCATTAGTATACAACAGTCAACAGTGCCTATATAGCATTAAAATACCTTGACAAAAACGGCATTGCCTCTAAGAACCGCAGATGGAAATTGGTAAGAGAAAATTGAAATTGAGAATAGGTACCTCAAGTTCTATATATGAACCACTGTAAATCACTATGATATTAAAGTATTTTTTCTCGATATTATGTATGAGGCACTCAGCGCTGGTCTCAAACTTCTTGCGAAGTTATAATTTTTGTGTTTCTCAATCGTTGGGCTGTGAAAATATCACTCCAGTCGGTAAAAATGTTTATAATTTTCATTTTTTGCTCTAAAAAAGGTAAAAACAGTTTTTTTTTTAAATTTACGGTTCATGTATAGCACCATTGAATACAACATTTTTTGTTTTAAAAAGGAAAAACTTCAAAACTAACTAGCCCCTTAATTTGCCCAATGCCTAAAAAAGTATCGGTATTTTTCTGAATTACATGACCGCAGACATAATGGTCGGATAACGACATTTCATATTACGCGACCTAATGTTATTCCAATTAATGGCGAAAACGATTCCAGACTACAAAGATTCTATTTAAAATTAAAGAATTACTTTTATATATTTCTCTAATGCTTTAGAAAGTGTTGATATTTATTTGAATTACATGACAGATCAAATGGTCGCAAAACGACATTTCATATTACACGACCTTATGTTATTCCAATTAATGGCAGAAATGATTTCAAACTACAAGGATTCTATTCAAAATTAGGTAATTGCTTTTAAGCATTTCCCTCATATACAAAAAAAAGTGTTGAAATTTGTCAGAATTTTATAGTAGACCAAGTGGTCGGAAAACGACATTTCATATTAAATGTAAATGTAATTTTGAGAAACGCTGGTCCATACTGACAAACTCACACTATTATGTTAAAATAAATATGAATTATTATTAGCTACCGGGTTTCTTCGGACAGGTCAGGACCGTACTCATTTCAATAAAATTTTGCAACTAAATTACGTTAAATTATGCACATTTGAATGAATATAATTGGTCAAAAATTACATTTTTCACCATTTAGAATACTAACAGCATTTTTTATTTGACGAAAGTAAGAAAATTCACAAAATCGGAAAAAATTTTTGTAAAATATATTGAAAAGTTGTTGAATATTTAAACGGTCCACTATAATAGCTAAGACGTACGTATTTACTAAGATTTTTTATTATTGAAAAACAAATTTTTAACATGCAACTATACTTCTATCTCTCAAAATTGAAAACAATAAAAAAAGATGAATTTATTTAATTTAAATGACATGTCACATAATTCATATAAATAAAAAATACTTTTGATAGTCAATTAAAATTACAGTGGCACTTTTCAATTGTGCAGGTAATAAATAAAAGAAAAAAAGGATGTTTACATAAAATACGTATAAATAATATTTTGATACACATATGTATATGTGTGTATGTAACTTGTGTACGTTGTTTTTATGAAAATATTTTGAACTTTTAGTCACATTGAGTGCAATATGTATACCTGCATATGCTAAGGATGAAACTGTCTGATCCGAAAGAAATCCGATACCTGATTGTTATATTTATTAAAAAAAAGTTTTCGCATTAATAATTTAGTTTATAATTTAATTCTTAATTATAATGTTCTGAAAAATTTTGTTTGTGAGTTCCTGTATAAATAATATTTATATAATTTAAACATCAATGTGTCCAAATAAATGGTCACGGCGCATCTTACTTGGCGTGATACAATTATTCGTGTCAAAATACGTAGGTATTTAAAAATACTGTGTATGTATAATTAGAAATAAAGTACAATTATAAACTTTATGATCAATCTATACACTAAAAATAAAAATAATGAATGTATTCGCCTATAATATACATTTATATTATATTAGTTTAAATAAAACACACACGTAAATAATAACATGATGCCGGGCAAATATTAAAATATTATGTTAAATATTTTGAAATTTATTTATATTATGTTAATATCAAGCAAGATACACAATATATATATATATATATATATATATATATATATATATATATATATATATATATATATATATATATATATATACATGCCGTACGTATGTTAATATTATAGACTAACCGACTTTGACGTGTACACTGTAAATCAAGTAAAAATGGACTAACAATTTTCACATTTTTGCATCATTGCATTGTCTACAACAGCGTTTCCCAGTGTTCCTTGGAACACTAATGCTTCTTAAGGTACCATCACAGTGAGATCGGCAGAAAAATAATTAATTTTCGCGATTTTTTTTCCGGATAGGTAGGATGGGAGAATAGGGATGAATTTTTTTTTTACAATTAATACCACTATTTAACAATACAAAAATATTTTTTTTATTCATTTTTATTTATTTTTTTATAATTATTATAATTTTTTGAAAATAGTGTCTTTAAAAAAGGGCGGATATTGGTGCCCACGATTGTGGCCACAGTTTTAATTTGGAAAAAAAAATCAAAAAGATTATCAATCTGTAGATAAGCCGCTATGTACCTATGGGAGCTTTTTTTGAAATTTAAAAAAATGGCGGCGGTTTGAATAAAAAGTACAAAATTTTTTATAGTTTTCCGTGTGAAAAATAGGAAGATTTCAAAAAAAAATCTCCCATACGTACATAGTGGCTTACCTACAGACTGATAATCTATTTGTTTTTTTTTTCCAAATGAAAGCTGCGGCCGCAATCGTGGGCACCAATATCCATCTTTTTTTACAGACACTTTTTTCAAAAAATTATAATAATTATAAAAAATAAATAAAAATGAATAAAAAAAATATTTTTGTATTGTTAAATAGTGGTATTAATCGTAAAAAAATTCATCCCCATCCCCCCATCCTATCCATCCGAAAAAAAATCGCAAAAATTTACTATTTTTCAGCCGATCACACTGTGATGGTACCTTAAACAATCACGAAAAATTTCACGAAAAAATTATGAGTATACCGTGTGAGTTTTTTGAGAGTTGCCATTTTTATTACAGCCAAACCATTGATGTAATCGAAAAACTGCTCAGATAAGAGTTGTAGATATCGACGTAATAAAACAACAAAAATCTATTAATACATATTTTTATTGTCCATTTTTTTTTTGTCATCTATTTATTGATATATTAACTAAAGAAAGTTATTATAGCAAATGTTTAGGTTTCTTACTGTCTCTTAATGTTGATTCATATTATGCATTTTAATGGCCATTTTTTACAAACCACATAAAAAAAATCGCACAAAAAAAACCGCAGAACAAAACACCGCGTAAAAGAAGGTTCAGCTATACATATAGGGTAACTTCCAAAATGTAAACTTTACCGCATCGATGCAGCATCATAACCTTTTTGATGCGTCTAATACTACATGATGCGATGCTGATGCTCTCTTGAAATTTGATGCACATTAGATGTTTTTGAACGGGATATTGGCATCATTTAACCTCTGATTTGACTATAGATAATATAGCATGTTTAGACTATAGATAATATACCAAAATAGTCCTTGTATATATTATCTTTGAATTTCAACTTGAATTTACTTGAAATTGAAAATTGAAAAAATTTAAATTATTTGAATAAAAAATATTACATATTTTGAGTGCAAGATGTATTCAGATAGTTTAAACAATTTTAATGAGAAGTAAATAAATTCATCTTTTTCAACATTTAGTTTTTCGGAATTATTCGTATAGCCGTTATGGTCATAGGACCATTGGTATCATCCTTTATTCACATTACCATAGCTAGGACAGCCACCTATATTTTAAATGTAAGTAGCTGTGATATTACATTATGCGCATGACACGCATCACCAAATTTCTTGATGCATTGTTTTGACGCATCAAATGCAAAAATGAATTTTTGATTTTTCGTTGTGATGCGTCTGATGCGGTTTTGAACTTTTGACTCTGCCTCATGCAAGCAGTGATGCATTTTTGAAGTTAGCCATATTTTTATGACGCACAGTGTACAATAATCCCAAATCCGCCGACTACAATTTACTACGACTGTATTAAAACGGTACATATATTCGTATAAATACGTATGCAATGAATAAATTATATAGGTATACACGGATCGAGATGTTTTTCTAATAACTGCGACACTGACTGACTACAATATATAGAAATAAAACGATTCATAGTATTATTAGACGAGCAAAACATTATTTATGATATTTACGTGTTAGACAAGGTTAGCCTCTACATAATATAGACGCTCGCTGCTAGTTGTAGTAAGTTATGTGAAGCTTATATATATGCTATACAAATAAGTTGAGCAAAGTAAAGCATAGAAAATAATGTCTGATTTCATTTCATTTCTTGTCAATTTAAAAAATAAATATTACATGTGACAAATAACATATTCACAATGTTGTTCGTTCCTCATGTACTTATATGATGTGATCAAAACGTATGTTTATGTTCTTGTAATTCTTTTAATATACATAACATACATACGGTTTGAAATGTACAGCAGAAACTATAAAGTTCGGCCATATTCATGGGACAAAACTACGCAGCATCATGTGGCAATCTTAAATGAAGAGCTTGTTTATTAATATGTGAAAATAATTGATGAATTTCAGCATCAAATTTGGGATTCAATAAGACTGAACTTTTAGGCCCGTTCCACACTATAGTACCACACTCGATACACTCTCTGTTCGATAAAGTATTCTTACGATTTTAATCGCGGTCTAGTCGCGGCCCAATACCGATACCCTACTCAAATAATATTTTATCGGAGCGATATCAGGCTTACGATGACCTGTATCTAAAGTGTTATTATACTTCTGGGATATGAAAAGACTTTTTTATCGAACCGAGAGCGAACTGAGAGCGTAACAAGAGCGACACTATAGGGTGGATGAAGAATGAATAGTAATCGGCATTGTAATGTCGCGAACGTATTGAGAGTTGTACTATAGTATGGATCGGGGCTTAATCTCTCAAAAGACTTTCGCGAAAATTACTTTTCAAATTCTAAAATTTAATAAAATTTTTATTCATATCCGAAAAAAATTAACATTCTTTTTATGATTTAAATAGTTTTCAAAAATTATTCTAATACTAACTTTAAATCATGGAAAATCCAAACTTGATATACTTTTTTCACTTATTAATTATTATTAGACGAGAGGTTTATCTTTTTCAAATTTTGTCTTTACACAAAACACAACAGCGTAGCTGGAGTATTTTTGAGTTGATATTTTTTCAAATTGAGTAGCAATTAAGCAACAAATCTAAATTGTAGAAAACACAAACTTATTCGTAAAAAATATAAAAATTAAGACAAGCGAATAAAATAAATTAGTAAAATTCATATTATTGTTTAATATTTCGTTCCTATGGTTTCGAAATCACTTAAATAAAAACTTTTGTGTCACTTTTATCGTATTTGCTTACAATCTAATATTTTGTACAAAAAAAAATTCCGTTAAAGTTTCATGTCGATTAAGAAACCCATGGCTGAGAAAAATGTAGTTTAAAGTATAGTAAAATATGGTATAAAATACATATTCATATGCAGCGCCAGCTTAGCCAATAGGCCAACCTAGGCCATGGCCTAGGGACGGCCAGTTTTTAGGGGCGGAAGATTTTGAAAACAGGGCGGCAAAATTTGTAATTGACGTTTTTTTTTTTTTGCTTGTCAGTTTCTAGGGCAGGGCGGCCAAATTTTTTTTTTGCTTGTCAGTTATTGTCTAAGAGAAAGTTTGAAAAAAAGTAGGAAAAATTAATATTTGCTACTTTTCAAGGAAAAGGTAGGGGCGGCATTTTCACGGTGCCTAGGGGCGGCACTCAGGATTAATCCGGCCCTGCTCATATGGGTCATTTTTAGGTTTTATTAAAATGCTGCTAAAAGTATAAAATATTGCGTAGTAAACCGGTAAATCTGTTTAAACATGCATATGAAGTTTAAAAATCTTTAAGGGATGGGTTATTGAACAAAAATTCTTTCAATTTTAATGAAAATATTTTCAAACTATGTACAAAGACAATCTTAACCTTCAGTTAATTCAAATCGACCAACAATATTCAAATTTTTCTCATACATAAATGTACTAAAACAATTTTCAACGAAATTTTATAGGGTTTCCTCAAACACTATACATATTAATTCTCGATACCAATACTCTTATTCACAAATATACCCTTAGCAACCAAAAAATTTCACCAATATATTCAATCACCCCATCATTTTCCATTACTTAATTAAACTTTTATTAAAAACCCGACGACCTGATTTCATTCCAATTGTTCACAATTGTTTGAATTTTCTCTATTCCAATTTCCCCAATTTTCTTATATTTCACGTTTACAATAACAACAACAAAAAAATAACGAAAAAAAAAACAGACCTTAAGGAAAAATAAAAGAAAATTATTTTATAAAAATAATCAATTTCAAACAACAACGGTGCAACGACGGTAAATGAAGGTGAACGGTGCGACGACGAAGGTACCGACGCTACCGTCCCCTAACGAACAGGGGCGGGGGCGGAGGCAGGTTCGTTTGTAGGTAATACATTTTGATGAATTTCCTATAAACTTGTTTTCTGACTTACATACAAATCCATCATAAATTACAATATAATATTGACAGTTACCTAAAGGAAAATAAACTTAGCAGTTACTACTAAAATATTCATTTATTTTTCTTTCTTTTTTTTTTACTGCTTTCTTTTCTGTGCCTTCGTTGTGCTGTGTTCAGTGTTGTGTGTGCTGGTGCTATTACCTCGTTTTCTTTTTCGTTTCTAGTAATATGTATGATAGACATGGCACAAATGGAAAATATGTGTATATATGTTAGTGGCAATGGTGAAGGTACAGTAACAATCATGTAAAAGATCTAAAATATTGTCTATAAAATTTAGCAAAGATAGATTAAAGAAAATTTTAAGGAGGTACTTTAAATTTTTTTCTTTCAATGTCTCTAGGATTTTTAATTTTTTCTTGTCTATACGTCGCCGTCGTTAGTCCACAAGAAAACTAACACACTCAAAAATACTATGCCAATGGCATATAGCCTCCTCGTACTCGTAAAAGACTTTAAAATAGTATACTACCAACTAAAATTCACAAAGTGTTTGAAAAATTAGCAAAACTGGATGGGCTGGGACTCGAACCCGGATCTCTTGGTTGCTAGCCAAGCGCCTTACCAATTAGGCCACCGACCGTTCGTTCGAGTGCCACTCCAGTCCGACAATTAATCAAACACATTCTCTGCTTTAATACGAGACGCAGTTATATTTTTAATTTCAAATGTTATTGAGTGCCTGTGAAACATTATTAATGTATGACAAACTTTTGTTCGTATTTAAGCATACATCAATATTCATATGTTCACTTACTTCATATGATTGTACAACATCTTAAGATTGTTGGGTCAAAATTTGAAACAAATCGGAGTAAAACTAGCTAAGGTATAGAACTTTGAGCGTTTGTTGCTCCGATACATTTCCCTCCCAGCAGGTACATGCCTTTGTTCTCTCGGAATCCCTAAATTTTTTTATTCATCGATGGGTCTTTATAAGTATACTAATGTATACAACAACCAATGACGTAGTGTAACCAAAGTGTAACCAAAAATTAAAAAATCGAAAAAAAATTTCCTCCCAGAGATACCTTAGGAAAACGGTTATCTAACGATATTATATTTTTTTTAAATTTCGGATGATCCCCTCATGAGTTATATTGTTCACCGACAAACAAATTTTTTTCGAAACATCTTCGAAGATTTGCTGCCGTTGACTCAATTATTTATATTTGTTTTTAAAAATTTATTCGGAAGCAATTGCATTTTAACACCCTATTAGAAACAAATTTTATGTGAATACTAGGGTAAGTGCGGGAGAGATGCCGCACTAGCCATAGTTCGTCGGTTGATTGATAATGGCGCTATTAATGGATTATATGTTTAAAATAAGTTTACTTATTTAAGCTGTATATGGTAACATTTACGATTAGTCCATCAGTTTAGTAATTATCCAACTTTTCATTATTGAAAAATAAGCTTTTAACATAATATTTTATCAAGCATTTAATTCATTAGAATTTAAGAATGTATACTTCAATGTTTTAATGAAAATGAGTTTTGTTATTAACTGAGGTATACTTTAAAAGTACTGTATAAAATTTTAGGTTAGAATTCCGCACTATGCTTGCTATAGCAACATGCGGGATCTATCCCAACAAAAAGGAGAGATGCCGCATTTAAAGTTGGTATAGATGCCGCATCGTATTACATGTTAAAAACATAGACTTATATACCTTAATGATGCAATTTTTTTTGGACTGTAAATTATGCCACGTAAATATTTGGATCAGGAAGAGCTTAGTGAAGATAACGAAAATAATGGTGATTGCCTGTGTATTAGATGTTTTGAAAAGTACTCAGAAACAAAAAAAAAGTTGACTGGTTAAGATGTATAAAGTGCCAAAAATGGTTACATATGGCATGCATCATGTATGGAAATGTGTGTAAAATGCAAAATTTTTAATATGAACTATGCGGCGTCTCAGCTTCTTTGATGCGGCATCTCTCCCATAGGTGTGGGAGAGACGCCGCTTTACAGGCTTTACAAAAATGTTAATTATGAATCGTTTATGACTCAAAATTTAAAATTATTTATAAACAATTTTAAAGAACAATGTTTATATTTATTGTGTACCAAATTTCAAATCAATTAAATGCATACTTTAAGAATCATCAAGTGTTTTCAAAATGTGCGGCATCTCTCCCGCATTCACCCTAGTACCTAATATAAATAAATATAACAAATCATCAGTTTCTCGATTAATTTCTGAACAGTCGCATTTGAAACCTAAACATAAAAAAAATAGTTGACCAGTAATGTACCTGCAGAACACAACCATACCTTTAATCGATTGGTTGTCGAGCGAACATCGCCTACAACCTACAATTCATTTATTATTTTCCTTTTTCACAAACAAACATAAAGTTTGAAAAGTTCATTTCACCTGAAGTCAGTGTTGTTAGCGAGCAACAAACATATACATAGTACCGAGGCCGAGGTAAGTAATAAGTATAGTGCCTAAGCATTAGCTGCAGAGACGGAGCGATTTGTGAGTGAGCAGCGAACAGTCCAACTTTTTTTTTCACTTTGTTGTTCCATTTTCTTTTGCAAATGTTGATTAATTTCATTACTAGGTAAAGAGATGAGAAAGAATTCCGTTGCCGTTGTACTACCTAGAAATATTAACAACTTCAAATTACATTTAGTATCGTGAAACACTAAACGTGATGGTCGTATAACGACGCCCACTTGCGCAAATGGTTCGCGTCGGGAAATTTTCAGACCGTCCTAACATAATTAACAAAGTTTAATGGGTGTATTTTGTATTTCTCTAGACGGCATACGATTGAATTGAATAACCAAATGGTATTGAAAGCAATTAAATACAATAGAAAATTGACTGAGGATCGGCTACCTACGGCTCTCTTAATCCTAGAATGATACGTTGGTCTACGAGAAACGTTAATCATACATCGGCGTCATTTTGACGAATGGACTTTTTACGGAGAGTTTTAGAGTTTATTTGCAAAAAACTTTTTTTTTTTACATAACAATACTACAAAAGCGAACAAAATATTTACAAAAATTGGATTTGGAAAAATTTTTTAATATAAATATTTATTAACTTTTTTAATTTTTTTATCAAAGCATATTTTCATTATAAAAATTAAAAAATTGAGAATTACATCAATTGTATCATAAGACATGTCTTTCAAATAATTAATTTATGAACTATTATGAGTCGGTGGACGTGTGTGACTTTACAGAATGTGAAATTTCTCGGTCAAAAATATTCCCATAGATATGTAGTTATTTACTGATTAGGCACATTTGTAAATTTTCTAAAATTTTTTAGTAATTTTTCGAATAAGATCTCAAAAAATAATATAATTAAATTATTTTCCACAAAATTAATTGTTAATCTTTTATTAAGTCACTTGAAACGCATTCTTTGGTTTTCGATTCAATATATTAAAACTTCAGTATCATGTCGTCTCTGTAAGTGAAACAGCTGTAATCACCTTTCATATTATCATTATCATTGAATAAATTAATCATAACATCCATATCTTTAATAAATTTTAGAAAAGCTAGGAAACCTTTTATATGCAAAGTACAAACTCTCTAAGAAAAAAAAAAGAAAACATCGGTTAATCATACATCGTCGTCCTTTTGACGCACACTATTTCAATACAAGCAAAACGACAGCAACTATAAACAAAATTTATACATTTGCTGTGTTATAATAACAAATAACACAGTAACACATTTTTTTCGGTAATAAGCATACAAAGCTCAATATAAATTTTTCTATAAGTCCTACTATCACCCCTAATGCTTGCACCTAAATTTATATTATTGGCGCAAAAAAAAAATATTGGCCAATATCTCTCTCTCCATACAGTGATTTGTTCCGCACGATTATTTGATAAGTGTTGACTCATTCACTATATATACCTGCAACTTTACTCACTCGCCTGAAAGCAAGCAAAATGTATTCAAAAAACGTGATTGCTCACTTTATGCTGATGTCATGATATTACATTAAGTTAGGTCAGGAATTGTTTGTTGCATATATATGTTAGTAATAGCACAGTGTATATATATATATATATATATATATATATATATATATATATATATATATATATATATATATGTATGTGTGTGGAAAAGAAACGAATAAATAAATATTGGACAAATTCCAAATTTTAATGTTTATATTAAATTATTTCGTTTTTGTTTTTTTCGTTACTTCCTCTTTTGGGGCAAAAACCAAAACGACAAAAATGTTTTTCAAACATATGTGCTATTTATGTTTTCTGTATACAGTCTACTAAATATGTCTCTCGTAAATATTATATCTGCGCCCACAATTTCAAAAATATTAAATTTGAAATAATCTATTGAAACATAATGTTATGTCTCAGGGGCGTATATGTAGCTGTCTAATTAGGAGGGGGTCACATTTTTTTAAAGGTTTGACAATACTTTTTTGAAATTGCAAATTTAAAAAAAAAAATGTTAAGTTAACATTAAAAACGATTTTGAAAACCAAGAATTCTCTTTCAGTTCTAACTTGGAGACGTCACTAATTATAAGTTAAAAAAATTCTCTTTGTTCTCAAAGCAAACCATATTGAAGTGATTTTAACTATGGTGATTGGTTGAATTAGAGTGATTTGGATGTGAACTTTTCATTTTTGTTATCAAAATGACCCACAGTTCCTTTCATAAATGTGACTAATCCAACAAAAGACTATTTTTAGTGGTCCTGCATGCCTAATTTTGGTAAAAATGAAAAGAATGACCTCGAAAAACTTCAGTTCGCCTCCAATTTTATTATTTGATCATTTTGCTTACGGTTTTTAAGGAATTGAAAAATTTTAATAAACTTGATGACGTCACTAAATTAAACAAACCAAATTGAAGTGATCTGAATTAGGATGATTGGGTGAATTAAGGTAATTTGGGTGTAAACTTTTCATTTTTAACTAATAATTACTTTAATTAATAACTCAATCCCTTTTATAAATATGACTGATCCGACAAAAGTCTTTTTTCTAGCGACCTTACAACGTATTTTGGTAAAAATGATTAGTAAGCTTAAGGGGAGGTTTATTTGAGAGTCCTTAAAAATTATGTATTTTTCTGGAATTTTTTTCTCAAGAACGAAAGTAAATATTAATTTCAAATTTTGGACACATATTTACTAAGTATTAATCTATACAAAAAAATGTTTTCAAGGAAAAATATAAAAAATTGTACATTTTATAGATAGTGAAGTGTGAGTTAATGCCTTGTTGTTTGACATCATAGCGCCAGTAATAAACCACTGAAATCCAAAAACAAAAAAGATTTATAAAATATATGAACGGTACCGGCACCTATACCTATAATATCAATAAATTCCTGAAAGAAAAAGAAATGACGGATGTGTGCACTTTTGATTACGATTTTTGTCTTATTTTTTGCTCTTTAAAGTGAAATAAAAAAAATAAAAAATATTGATTAAAGGTATCGGACTTGGGTATAGGTGCCGGAGAATTGAATTTTCTTTAAAATAAAAAATTAAGAAAAAGGATCCATCTAGTTTTTGAGTTATCGTGTCAACCAGTTCCAAAAATGTGGTTCCGAGATATTATAAAATACAATATAAAGAAACGTATTTTCAAAATTTTATATTTAATACTCTTTGTAAAATCACTTTGGGAACATACTCTACACATAATTTGCTATCAATTTCGGCAAAAAAAAATCGATTTTTTGATCAAATCTCAAGTAAACCTTCCCTTAAGTTACTTTCAGCAAAATCACTTTGGGAACATATTCTACACATAATTAGCTACCAATTTCTGCAAAAAAAAAATCGATTTTTTTTTAACGACGCTCAAGTAAACTTCCCCTTAATGATATCACCAGATAAGTTACGATAGAACTTGAATTAATTTTTCTTCATAACCCCAATGGCCCCATGATCATCCCTCTGTACCCGCTCCTGTTATAACTGTAAGTGTAATAAACTTGGTTGTGGCTATGCGTTTGCATATTTATTTGGCGTCATATATTTTATAGTCTGTTGAGAAAATCTTTTTGAAAGAAAAAATTTAATGTTTATACAGTAAACTGTTTTTGAATCGATACGTTTTGCCAGTTAGAAATTACTAAATAAATAAGAATTTTATAAATCATTCGTTACATTTATTGGTTACTAGTTCCAACCCGCGGTTTCACCCGCATAAAATTACATTTAAATCAGCCAGTCTTGATTCCGCTCACCAAACGACTACAAAATAACCGTATGGGCAATTCCATGAAACGATGGAATTTAGTAAAAATTAAGAAATGAAAATAATTAATCAAAATTATGCCTACTTGATATTCAAAAGACTAAATCACTGATATAAATCGTTTTTTTTATATTTTTTTACCTTTAATTGTCCTTGTTTTGTAAATTTAGCTTAATATTTTGTTACTTAATAAAATAAAATACTATAACTTGTGATTTTTTTCAAACGAATATTAAAATACAGCTAAATTTACCTTTTTCTTTATGCTGAAATAATTACTATACTCGTTTTGAGTATTATTTTGATTTTTTGTCAAGCTACGAATTCGAGTAATGGAGGCTTCCAAAACCGACAGACGTTTTTTAATTACTAAAAATAAACTTTTATCTTTGTTATCTATCATATTTTCCAAAAAATCAAACTAATAAACTACTTACTTTTTAATAAAACTTGTTTTAGAGTGACTGTAATGTAAGTGACCAAAGAGGTGTAATGTAAGTGACCGATTAAAAGTTATATTTTTATCAAAAATAAATAATATTTACTTAAATGAAGCTGTTTGTTATCGAAACAGAACAAAAAATTCTCATTGTGTTCAAGATGAAAAATTATAGTCTTTTTTGAGTAATGTAAGTGACCATCTACTTTATCTTCTATAAAAAAGATTTATATGCATTTTTTATTGTTTGATGACCTTTGTTTAAAAGTTCTAATCGTATTCAATTTAATATGATTAAATTTTAGTGGATTTACTCATTAAATACGAAAATTCAAACGATTTTAATCCCAATTTGAAATCAAATTGTAATGTAAGTGACCATGGAATTACCCATATTCACATTTCCATATCACGGCTGATTTTCGCACCTTAAAACGTCTATTTAGATACCCTTACTGATAGTTTTAGACGTATTTCTATTTTAGGTTCTTCTTGAAGCACTAAGGGCGTGGAGGATGATTTTAACGTCACGTTCACTTTTTTCCGAGGTCTCGATATTATTTGAGCAAAATTTGGACCCAACTTTTAAATCAACTGTTCTGAAATTCTTTACAAAATCAGTTCCCCATAGCGCTACATTCCGTTCAACAAACTATTATTAGCTACTTATTTCGTTTTAACGAATTTTCGAGTTAGAAATTCAACTATTATAGCTATTATAGTTTTCCAAGAAAAACTAATTTTTGTGTCCGGAAATTCGCTGTTTTGCAAGATGTTGCAACAGGGGTATTTCTTCGTTACAAATGTTTTTATTAGAAACTTCGACAACTGTAAGCCTTGAATAACCATTAATAAATAAAAAGCATTGATTTTTTATGCTTTTAGCATTATAGACTTACTAGATTAATCGCGCTAACTTCTACACGGATCGCATAATACGTTAAATACAGTTTTACAAAAATATCAAAATTGTCAATTTAATAGTTTCAAATATTACATTAAACATCAATTTCAAATTGAATCCAAAAAAGGAAGTATATGGTACCTACCCAAATTTTATATATCAAAAACAATTATCTAGTCATTTAGTAGGCGTTTCAATATATTTATGATATTTTATTGGGACATCGAATCAAATTTACGATTATTTAATAGAAACAATAATATTAAATAATCCAAAATTACACCACGTACCTCTCTAACTACACATGTTGTCGTTGAGTGCCCCATATATGTATACACATATTATGTACGTAAATTGAAAACTGAAAAACCTACAATGCATTTTTATTTATCCATTGTCTTTGTATATAAATATGTTTGCTGTGGAGTAAATTGACAAAACAAAAGAATTGGACGATGTGTGGCACCAACATATCACATTTAGGACGCGGTGGGGCAACATTGTGCTTAACAAACAGGTCCGTCACAAATTTTTCTTCGTTTGTCTATTCTTTGAAAGTATATTGTATACTAAAACTTGTAATTTTTATATGGTTAATCATAAAAAATATTCCGAAAGTTAATATTGTACTTAATATTTTCTTTTTTCAACCACTTGAGTCGTAAGTTCGAATTTACATAGTAGGTAACTTGAAGCGTAAACAACATTTAGTATTCTGTTCTCTGATTACTATAGTTACAAAGAATAACTCATCAAAAAAGTTTACTTACCTTCGTAGGTACATAAGTAATCGCTTACAGTCAATTAGCAAATAGATTTCTCCATAGAAATAGTTACTTACCTATAGACACCTATTGTTCATTTTTTGCAATAGTATATTACCTGACCAAGTGCCGTTTTGTGGCCTCGGATGCAATCTAACAGGGCTATTCTGTAAAAAAAATCTATAACGATCGTTATATACCGTACTATTGTTTTCGTTACAATCATATAACGAATATTATTAATTTGGTATTCAGTAACCTTTTTCGTTGGATTGTACAAATTTGTTATAAAGAAAATACACATTCGACTACAGCACACTGAAATAGAGTTCGGTGTATATATTTCATCTTTGTTTATTATATGTATACCTATATTTATTCAACTTTGTTGAAATGTTTAGCTAAATTTTACAAAAATTTTTATATTCGCACATGGTTACTGCAGTTACTGCTATACGGTATTGAGTCGAATTTGTTTTAATATTGCATCTGCTGTTTTTGTGAAGTTATCAATAAATAATTTTTTGGTAATGGAACGAATTAGTAAAAAAAAATGCGGAAAAACTAGTCCGAAGCAATACGAAATGTAAAAAAATGTAAGCAAATATGTAATAAAAAATTTATTTTAAAAAAAAATGACAGTTTATTTCGTTTATTTACTTTATAGAAATACCATAGTTACATTAATTATCTTTATACAAACGAAAGGTTGAAATTTTGGTTCACTTAACGAAGATCATCATAGCTATAACGAATATATATTTCCGTTAGTGAATCGCATTTTGATCTACTTTTCGTTACAGAACGAACTTTTGGTATATAACGTTAGTGAATAAGCAAGTAAGAATTCGAAGCTCAAAACCCGCAAAAATGGACTTACGGGTCGAATATAACTAATTTTTGTAACCAGAAAAATGATAAATAAATTGAAAAAAAATTGTTAAAATATATTAAAGTTACCCAAAATGCAATGTTAATAAATAGACGCCTATAAAAGAAAAAAACGATTTCGGTATATACAGAGCGTTCATAAAGTTCCGCAAAATCTCAGTTAATATTGACTTTATCGAAAAATAACCCGGGCAAAAGTTTCGTGGGAAAAAATGAGGAACTAGCAAATGACCTCGAATTTGACTTTGAACATGACCTTGACCAACCAGTATCATATTTTTTTTCGTTTTTATGACCTTCACACTACTTCGGGATATGAAGTATGAATATGGTTTTGAACGCAGAATTTCCCGCTCTTTCCGAATCCGTGGTCAAAAACAGGAGTTTCCATTTAAAAAAGCAAAGTTGATCTCCAAATTTTGGTCAAGGTCTTTTTCTAGTTCCTCATTTCTTCTCATGAAACTTTTGTTCGAGTTATTTTTCGATAAAGTCAATATTAACTGAGATTTTCAGCTGTTTCGGAACTTTATGAATGCTCTGTATAAAAAAAAAAAAAAAACATTACGAATTTTTCGCAAAAGTTTTGATAGTCTATAATTGAAATACACAATATTTCGTACATTATTTCGTTTTGAGTCGTATTAAGAGTTGATCAATGTAATCTCAAAAAAAACTTTTAGCTGTACATTTTCTAAAATATTTGTCTAATGCAGTGGCGAAGCGAGGGGGTGCAAGGGGGTCTATCATGCATCGGGCGCGACTCGCAGAGGAGCGCCAAATGTGCGCCAAAGAAGTGCCAAATATTAACTATACGTGTTTCTGGTAGGAATGGGGGCCTCAATAAAGTATCGTGCCCCGGGCACCAGTACTTATGTTCACTACGCCACTGATGAAAGTGTAGGGAAATTGCGAAATTACCTCCACGTTATGACTTCAAATATATAGACACACAAACAAAGCATTCTTGTGCGAAAGAAAAGGTGGTTAACGCAACTTTTTGAAAAAAATTGAAAATACAAATTTATGAGAAAGATTTTTTTCCGAAGTTTTAAATACACCGTTCCACTACCTAAAATTTTTAAAATTTTAGAATGCTCGCTACGCCTCTGGTCTAATGTAAACAATACTGAACCGTTTGTTGAATCCCGAAATAATCAATTCAATCGACGATTCACTAAAAACCATATTTCTACTTAAACCTCACCTGTTAATAGTGAATAACGTGGTCACTTAACAAATAGCTACGCTACATCCATAATAATATATCCTTCTATAGACATTATTTAAAATTTCTTTTTAATTCGATATCATATTTCTTTTCTTGAAGACACCCAACTGTGTCACTGCGCGCACAATACTTTTAACAATATACATAAAGCACTATTTTATTTATACTAAATAAATGATAGTTACGTAAATATTATGTACACATAAAGTCTTTATATAGTCTTTGTTAGGCCATTAATTAGATGATATTTTATATTCTTTAATATATTCGAAACCAACCACAGTCAACCAACCATCGGAGCGGAGACAACCAGGCAATGTTGGTTTACAATCTCAGAGGATACGGGTGGCTATAGAAATCGTTCAAGTACTCATTTATATATACAATTTTTTTTAAAATTATATCATTTTATACGTCACTAAAGTATAATAAAAAAATTATCTATTATGTTATTGTTTTATTTTTTCATTCGGCTATGTCTTTAATCCGGTCGCATTATATTTTCATAGAAAAAAAAATACAAAATAGACATCAGAAGAGTAAATACCCCTGTCGCAGTATCCTGCATAACATAGCGAATTTCCGTTTATAAAAATTAATTTTTCTCGGAAACTAGCTTTTAAGCACCAAATCTATGCTATAAAAGACAAAAAAGACAATTTAGCGAATGAAAGTAATGATAGTCAAATCAATTAACACTCGAACCATTTTTTAGTATGTGTACTCAGCTAGACATAGAATAATAGTTTAGGACCTTTTTTATGTAATTTTTTCTCCTCTTTTAAATGGTGTAGAAAAATTTCACAAAAATTTTTGAATAAGTGGAAATTTTGGCAAAAACTAATCTTTTTCAAGAACAAAAAACACGTTCCTGGCATCGGACTGTTTGTCCAACGGTTTGGGACTTCCAATATTTTCACCAAATTTCGTAAACCTAGGACATTTCGTTCGAGAGTATCGTACGGACACACACACACACACACACACACATATATATATATATACATATATATATATATATATATATATATATATATATATATATATATATATATATATATTAAAAATTTTCCAACGAAATTTCTGAAATTTCACCCAAAAATCAATCAGAAATCATTCATCAACATTTTATTCAAAAAAATTGAAAATTCATCTCTACAGCACCATTATTTTTAAGCTATAGCATCCGTAATTTAATTAACAAAGCCTTGATGATGAGTCTCACTACTGACTAAGGCGGTTTTCTATCACCCTCTTCATTTTTTTCAAAGTTTGCATAATTGGCAGAAAATTAAATTGTCAAGTGTAGATCATATTTTCAAATGAAATAAACAGTATAATCTGATTTTTTTTTGAGAATTTTACAAAAAAAACCTACATATATTATTGAGCTATATTTTTTAACACTGGAAACAGAAAATTTTATACTTTTGTTAGGCACACTCTGCTCCAGTTACACTTAATACACTGTAATAAACAGCGACATAATTTATTCCAACAATATTTATTCCTTAAAGTAAAAAAAATCTCCCAGTCTCTACATCATCTTTATTTATTATCGGAGATCTTGTATACAAACATGAAGAAATATTAACTCGACTTATTATAACTGTTGTCACTATATACATATTATAGGTACATATCTATACATATAATAAAACTGTAACGAGACCGTTTCTGTACATGGAATATTTTTTGAAAATTGTACTGGTACTGTAAATAGTTATCCATGAAGATATCAAAGCAGCGATTTTTAAAATTGGAAAGGTTTACTTTGTGAAAATCCATATTCATCCAGGTAATCCATCCAGGTAAAAACACAACAGTTAGTTGTGTTTTTCACCTGAGGATGGCGTAATTGCCGAAAGTCGACTCGTGTTTATACGATTTTTGTTGTGAAAAGTAACAAAGCAACGATCCCATGTTTTTTATTTGATTTTTAAAATTTTTGTCTGTCTGTTTGTTCACGCATCACGCAAAAACTATTGCACGGATTTTAATGAAATTTGGTGTGGTGATAACTTATTACCTGGGTCAACATCTAAGATACTTTTTACTCGAAAATGTCTGAATACGGAAAAATGTCGCATTCCCACGGGAAAATAGAAAACCCATTCTGATCATGTGCATGCATTACGCAAAACGATTGTTCTATGCAAATGCTTCATAATTATTATACTTATACCTACTTATACATATACTTCTCACTGATCTTATGCGTGAACGACGTCGCGGGTACAGCTAGTACATAATATTTTGATCACAATCATTTATAATTAAAATATATTAAAAAGTACAAGACAAAAAGAAAGATTGCTTAGTTAGGGTCAGTCATTTAATTTTTTTATAAAAAAAAAAAAAAATATGATGTAACATAACAACATTCTAGACGGCTCAGGAGACATCAGAGGGGTGAGGCGGAACATATTAAATAGCTACACGTACCTACAATAATATTATAAAAAATGATCGGCTATAAAACGTGGTTATGTTTAACAAGATATTTTAACACGAAACCCACTTTTTATTCTATCAAATAAAATAAAGATTTTTTGAGAATTGAATATAGGACCGATTGATTGTGGATGTTTCGGACCAGACGTCGACAACCTTTTTGGGTTGTGGATCAAAATCAAAATTTGGCTATTATTTTCACTTATTATTACACGAAAGATTTGTATTTGTTGTCTAACAATTTAACAAAAATAATTATCAACTAGTAAAAACATGACAGCGCAGCTCGAGTATTCTTGGATTCACAGTTCTTCGAGTCAAATTGCTTTTAAGCACCAAATTTGTGCTATAAAAAACAAAAAAGACAATTTAGCGAATAAAAGTAATGATAGTCAAATCAATTAATAAGATTTACCTACCACTAAAAATTCCTGTTCCATATTTACCTACGATAAAATGACCAATAAAAAGTTTGGTACCATATTTTTTTTCACTTTTTTCAGGGTAAAAGTTAAAAAACTATCTACAATATTGTTATAGAACTTTTTGGATATGAGTTAAATTGTCATTTCAAAACAATCTTTTAGAAAATAAAGAAAGAAAAAAAAATTTGATTGAGAAAATTTCTTTTTTGTCAAAATTTTCAAAAAGTTTTCCTTTTTAAAGAAACGGCAGGTAACAAGTAAGGGAGAAAGTATAAAAAAATAAATTTAAGAAATACAAAGCTGTAAAAAGGACCATTCTTTTGAGGAAAAAGCCTTGTTACCGTACTTTTAATCTGTTTAATAGATGAAAACTTCATTTAAGAAACTCCTGTGGGTCATTTGCAATTACGAAATGGGTCACTAGTAGAAGGGACACGGTCAGTTTTATATTGTCGATACCTATCTTACACTCTCTTAAGCTTAAATATATAGAATAGTGGAAATGATCAGTAAAATGAGGCCCAAACGTAATTAACGAAAGAAAGAAGATATAAATATATATAAGGTGGTTTAAGTTGAACACACAACAGAAAAAAGGCAAAAAGAAACGTTTTATAGTATTTTTTCGATTCCGGATAATTAATCCCTTCTAATACATAATGATACGTCACTTAAGATCGCTCTAGGTAGCGTAAATTAAGAAAAACGGAAATCAAGTTAATTTCGTATATGTACAAATTTGGAAAATTCTAAAAATAGAGCAAAC
This sequence comes from Brachynemurus nebulosus, assembly GCA_035578155.1. Classification (NCBI taxonomy): domain Eukaryota; kingdom Metazoa; phylum Arthropoda; class Insecta; order Neuroptera; family Myrmeleontidae; genus Brachynemurus; species Brachynemurus nebulosus. Next base: position 26,529,458 of record JAPWDM010000006.1, read on the forward strand.
CCATATTGGGATACTTGAGTTAATTTCGTGTAAGTAGAAATTTTGAAAATTGTAAAAATAAAACATACCCATATTAGGATAAATTTCTTAACAATCATAGAATGGCTATAGTACAGGACTCACAGAATTTATGTAGTTTGAACTAGAGCATGGATACCGGTGATTCGGTACTACCGAAAAACTGGAATACCGGACATTTTTATACGTTTTATAAAATCGATACCAAAATTTCAAATACCGGTATTTCGGTTTCGGTATTAGCAAAATCAGGTACTTTATATAATTATATATTTTAAATATTTTTACGTTAGATTTACTATTGGTATTGAATGGTTATAGAGTATTTTATATATAGCATATATGGGTCATAAATTATTACAATATCTTCAATTTTGTTTAATGTTTTCCAGATGACCAAATACCCTATATTTATTCGTATGTTTTTATACATAGTTTTTACAATTCTGGATACATATTTTTAAGTATTTTTCTGTCGAAAAAAATACAAAATTACCTATGTTTAGGTAAAATACTTTACTATTGTTGAATACTATTGTTAATTCTAATGGTATTTAAAAAATTCCCTGCACTGTGTAAATAAAAGGGTGAAATTTAAAAATTGATATCCATGTATTTTTTTAAAATTATTTTAGAATTGCCATCACGTCTTTGGACTATTTAAGCTGTGATTTTTCGCCCTTGCAGTTCGTGTGTATATCTCTTTAAATTAAATGTGCAGTAGCATCGAAGAAAATTTATATTTTATTATTTTTTGTTGTTATTCCGTTTACTTTGTTTTACTATTTTATATTTTGTATTTAGTTTTAGTTAGATTTTTAAAATCTAAATGATGGAATTTGTTATTATTACTGTTATCAAATATTTTCAGTAAAACATATTACCTACTTATACAAAAACGGTTTTCATTAAGTGTTTTTTAATATATTTTTTTTTTTTATTCCATTTTCATTCAATACCGAAAAAATACCGAAATACCGGAATTCTGGTATTTTAAATTTTAATACCGAATAAATTCCGGTATTCCAAGCCCTAGCTTGAATTCACCTTGGAACACTCTGTATGTAAAACATTCCATATACATACGTCGATTATAATTATTAATTACTAGACGTTGGTGAAATAACGGACTAGTCAGAGACGGGCTATATATTAAACAATTAAATTATGTTTTAATGAAAATTAATGTCTATTATGGTACAATAAATATTACAGTGTACGACGAACTATTCCACTGTAATACAGTGACGGTCACTCGATAAAATTTTTATGGGCGTATGCGTTACCACTATCATTTATTATACAATTTATTTGATACAAGATCATTTTTGTGTGGGATTTTTAGATAAAAAATATTCTCAGATATTAAAACAAAAAAAAAGTTAAATAAAAATATATTATAATTAAAATTTAATTAGTATTTAGGTTTAATTAATAAATTGTTATTTTAATTATTGTGTTTATTTTCGAAAAATCCATAATTACATGTGACAATTAATTAAATTTGGGAAATATTATAAATGAAATATGTAATTATAGGTTGTTATAACAATATTTAAAATAATAATTAGTTTAATTTAATAATTGATGAAGCGGGTATTAAAACGATATGTGGATTGATTTAACCCCTAATTTGATATTCTCATGACTTTATAAACGGAATCATAAGGGACAGAAATTGAAATTAACGGGAAAAATTTTTAGCAAACAATTTTTTTTTTTAAGAATGGGAGCAACAATTTTTTTAGTTTCTGAGTTCAAACAACACTTTTCGTTAGTATTTTCTATACTTATAATCAGCACCCGGTAAATTTTGTTTTTTCCAAGGTATTACTCGGCACTGCTACCACAGTATTTTACATGTTCTTAATATTCCACGCATTTTCAACATTTAATAAATAACACTAGTCGACAAAAAAAGTTCTCTAAGGCTGTTTTAATCTATTCATTTTAGTTTTTCACACCAGTAAATAATGGAGACCGCCATGGATTTTCTTTTATATTTAGTCTAGTTTCATTTGATCATGGTGGAAAGTGTCTAAGCAACCATTTCTGAATGGTTTTTGGTTTACATTTTTAATTGTTATTTCTGAATAAAAGTGACCTAGAATTGAAAAGTAGAAATGTTTTAAAAATCCATAATACGATGCTGAAAACAACATTTTCTATATTGTTGCTGTATTAACAAGACTATATTATTCCGAATAAGAAGAATTAATGGGGAAAACATAGACTAAAAATTTGGGTCGATCCATATAATAACTGGCAATTCACGTTGGTTCAAAAAATTTACGGCCTTCCTAACGATACAATATTCTGTCCGGTTGCGGACGCATACCTTCCAAATCCTAACCCTCCAGGTTCTAATAATGTAAAAAGAATAAAATAAAACATAATGATGTGGGTGGCGCCTGTTATAGACAGTAATTTTAAGGAACGGACGGTAACCGCATTATCATTATCTGTGTTTTTAATATTCTGTCTTTTCTGGTTATACCGAAAGTAGACATCAACTTCTTTATTTTAAAAAAACAATTTTTTTACTTTACCAATACCACTTTATTTAGAGTTTTAATTGTCTGTGACATGTTTCGGCCCGTATGGCCATTGACATTCTGTCTTTTCTGGTTATACCGAAAGTAGACATCAACTTCTTTATTTTAAAAAGACAATTTTTTTACTTTACTAATACCACTTTATTTAGAGTTTTAATTGTCTGTGACATGTTTCGGCCCGTATGGCCATTGACAAATTCGTCAATGGCCATACGGGCCGAAACATGTCAGTAAAAAAATTGTCTTTTTATTTTAAAATGGATTACCATAAAGTAACGCTCAAATCTATCAAATATATTCTTTATTTTAAGTCAAATATGGACTTTTTGTTTTACAAATTTTTATTTTGTCCTAATCAAGAATCAAAATTTTTTTATGAATTTCATTCAGTAAATACTACTACGGACAGCAATTATAAAATGTTTAAAAAATGCCGAAAACTTTTCGAGAAAGTAAAAATAGTTTGCTTAAAAATAAATTGTTACGCTTAGCATTTAACTACAAATCATTCTTGAGATATTTAACCTTATATTCATTTCAAACTCCAAATTTCCTGTTAAAAATGCCACGTTCCATTTAAAATAAATTAATGGACGTTGAACCTTAATACATATTAAAGATTCATATCACAAATTGTGAGAGACAGAAAATTCTGTGTGATGAAATATAATTCACATAACAGCAGCACATTGTTTAGATTTTCATAAGCGTCCAAAAAAAAAAAAAAATTGTGTGTTCCACTTTCTTTATATTCATATTTATACAAATTATAAAAATTTGTTTCTATTTCTCTTTTCGCGCCTGACACAAACACTCACACGACACTCACAAACACACACACACATACAAATGTAAGGATAAAAGAGAAAAATTCTTCATTTAAATCAAATGTCATAAATAACACGAGCGCAGACGTAACTCACAATTCACAGAGAGGAATAGATTTAAAAAATATAATAAATAAATTGGACTATTTCACAAATAAATTGAAATAATATTTTATATTTTTCGTTATCCTTCGTCCTACCATAGCCATGCCATGCGACGCCAGTTCGGCCTGTGCTCCTGTGTACGCGTCCTAAGTATCCTTTCTGTTTTGTTGTAAACGGCGCGGCGGTATTTCACGTGTGCGAACAAAAACAACGCCAAGCATCATCACACCCCCGCACCGGCACTTTCTTCGCTGCTGTCATGTACATCACACACCCCGCCATTTTCTCGTCGTCTTGTACATTTTCATTTTTTTACAAATGTATTTACTTGTATCAAAAACATCACGTAGATAAATACATTTTATACTTGCATTCAAAAAATTCTACTTTAAGGTGAATCGATCAGTACTGACAAATTTGTGACAAACGAATTACTGTTTATTTTTTTCTCTATAAATAAATTTAATTTATGTGTAGAAAAATAAGTTAAATTTTATAATACATGTAACAGTATTAATATTTGATTATTGTTCAATCTTCTAATTTTAATAATTTTAATGTTAAAATGGATTATAAAATGCAAAATGCTTTTTTTTTTACTTTAAATTTATTCTATAAATTTTTTATTATTATTTTAATTAACTAATTATAAAAAAATGAGAAAATATCAGACGTACTGAAATTAAATAAAGACAGTCTTTTGAGAAAATTTTGAAAATTTTCCATGATATGAAAACGAAACTTAACTTCTAAATAAAATTATGAAAATCATTTACTCGAATACAAAAATATTTCTTATCGACGTGTCTTAAAGATATAGTAATACACAAATTTAACTTAAGTGACATTGCAACTCAAGTTATAAAAAATTTGAGTCAATTAAATCAACTTACATTTAACTTACAATTTGTTAGACTTCAAGTCGTTCAATTCAAGTTCTATAGTATACACATAAATTTGAGTGTACATGAATTTTCATTTTAAATGTAAAATGGATTCAAATTTCCATTTTAAATAAAAAATGGAAAATGGTTTGACCGAACTTATTTAAAATAGAAAATGCAAAATACCATTTTGTATTTTAAATACATATTTAAAATGAAATCATTTTAAATAGTTCCCAGCCCTGCTTATACTGTTATAACGTTACTAGATTGTTTCTTATAGAAAACACTTTAAAATAAATTTAAATAATCCAATTATTTCAAATCTTAACACAATTCAAACATTATTAAACTATTCTTTTCAAATATCCTTTTGATTGATTTCCATTATGTTTATTTTCCTGGGATAGTACCAAAGTCCATTCTGTCTTGTATGTAAATGGACTAGTAACTGGTGATTTCAACCTTTAAAATTTACTTTTTCTACACCAATCTAACAACTAACACGTACAGAAATTGAAACCATCACTCCATAAAAATAGTGAAAACTATTTAAGGAACGAAATCTATTTGATTACGATCAGACAGATTCCGAATATTTTGAGGCGACCAAACTACACACTACTGCGACTTAACGTAGTTGCTCTGAGATAGTCAGGTACAAAAGTATATCTCACAAGGAGGGGTCCAGGTGTGGTCGTCACCGATTTCGATCAAATTTCGTCTACTAGTAGAGCATAATATCTATATTAAAAATCTAAAAAATTAAGGTCCACCTCTCAAAAATAAAAAAAATATTTCAATTTGAAGTTTAAACAATTTTATAATATAAGATATGTACAAGTTATTAAGTCACATTGACAAGAGCGTAAAATAGCTCCGTGGCAAAGTATCTGGGTGTGGATACTTTGGTACTGGGTTCGAATCCCACATCAGACATTGAATTTTTTTTAATTTTAATATATTTTTTTTTTAATTTATTAATTATATTGCTAAAATTATGCTACCAAATATCAATTGCTGCAAAAAATTCTTAATTTTTTTAGTTTATGAACTTTATGAATTTTTAAAGATAATGCATATCATAAAACCTAAATCTAATTATTGTTTATATTGCAAGTACACAATACAAACATTTTATTACATGCAGAGATATATAAATGTTTATATTTATTTACAGAAAGGGATTGCGATAATGTAAAGTATGTTTTAGGCATATTAATTAGGGAAAATTTTCTATCGTTCGTAAGACCCAATTTTAATTTTATGATCCAAGTAAATATATTTACTTGGAATTCTAACAATATGATCATCCCAATTAAAACTACGTTGATTACTTTTATTTCTTATTAAATATGGTTTGTAATTTTGTATTAAATAACATATTAAATTTTTATCAAATTCTTTTGACACGTTTCCATTTTATTCAGAAAAAATAGAGTTTTTCCATAAGAGCCCGTGTTAAAATTACAAAACTTTGAAATCGTTTTTCTCAAAATTGGGATGGTCATTTTTTTTTTCGGTAAGAGCTCGTATTGTTGGTATTAGATTAAATAAATATCTAGAGAAGTTTCGTTAAATTCCTTTGAAAAAATCGTTTTATCGACCAACTACCTTAAAGACGATCTTAAAAATAAATTTATAACATCTACATTTCACTTTTATAACGATAAAATTTCGATAATACCGTCAAATTCAAACTATACATAGGTACATACACAATTCATATTTTATTATTTTTTGTTCTCCAGTGTACGATTTAAAAAATATCTTTTTAGCACAGCACAAATAAAAAGAGATACATATAGATAAATTGATCAACTGATATTGTACGTTAAGAAAACGCCTAAAGAAACAAGTCTTTCAACGAACCATTTGTCATTACGTTAGTTTTTTTCTTGCCGTTTTCTTTCTCCGTTTTTTTATACCATCGTCGTTGTAACAGTAACGTAACCTTACGAAACAAACTACTTAAAAAAAAAACAACAGTGCATACATATAGAGAGTGTATACAACAAAGTGTATTGTAGTATTTAGTTGGTAGCATTGGTAGCAGCAAACAGATGCAATCTAGAACTCAAGTGTTTATTTATATTCTTTGATACAAAAAAATTTGTTTTGTCATCATCTTAAATAAAATAATCAAATATTTTATTTTTTCAAAGAATCTCGTTTTTTTTTTTTTTTAAATAAAGTATGTTTTCATTAATCAGAATTAGAGAAGAAAAACAAGTTTAGGAGGAAATTATATTGAGAGATGTTTTAAGTTGATTCATGTTTTGAATTCTTTCGAGGATTAAGAGACTACGAATCTATTACCTATGGGCAATAATTTTTGATTGTGCACAAACGTACCTATAACGTGTCCAAAAGATATTTACTTGAAGCTTTGTTATAGAGTAAAACGCCTATAAGAAAATTTTATCAAAACTATTGGAGAGATTTTATACTTACAAATAAAGGTCCCGAGGCCGGACCTATCGATTTTGATGAAACTTAAATATGTTGTAGAACATAAAAAACTAAGGGACACGTATTTTTTTATCTGCGGAAAAACGATTTGAAGGGGTGAAATCGCCCTTCAAAGATTGTGGTAAAAATTTAATTTTTCAAATATCTCGAAAACAGTAAGAGATAGATCAAAAGTTTAAATTGGCGATATTACTCTTTTTTAAAGAGCTATCTATTGATATGCAATTTATTCAAATTACATCAACAAAGGTGGTTGGAGGTTAATTTTGTAAAAAAGGGGTGAACAATAAACAATATAAAAATTTTGTTTACAGATTTAAAATCTATATCAAAAAATCTAATTGACCTGTCAATGTTCTAATATTAAGTCTAGGGGTAGTTAACTAGGGGGTGTCTGTGTCGAATAGTCGTACTACTTGGGTAGTTCAAGAATTTTTTGTTCATAGAATACTTATAGTTTAAGACAATTAAAATAACGTAGAAATGAAATTCTCGAATTCAAAGTTCAATTTGAGCAAAATTGGACAGAGGGTGAGTCACCCTCTTAAATTACATACTAGTTTACATACACTCATTTTTACTATTAACACACTGACAGTGGGTAATAATGTCACAATAAGTGGTTTTGAAGTTGGACTATCGTATGTAAGGTTTTTATTGACGATGATGTAAAAGCCGAAAATCGATTTGTACAATTTTATTGTAAAAAATGATAAAGTACAATCTCATATTATGGATTTTCTCAAAGTAAACCTTTCTAGTGTTAATTATCCAAAACATATTTTTAGCAAAATTAATATGTTTTAACTTGTTTTTTTTTTTTTTCTTTTTTTGTTAGAAATTATGACTTACTTGACTTCTATTTTGAAATAATTAGTTAAGTTTTGCAACCATTGCGCACACTAGTATTGGCCGAGCCTGGCTTTAAGATTCTAATACAATTATTGCACTGATGGAAGAGCCGGAAATTTTTTGTTCTTAACTAAAACCATTCTTATACATTTTCACATTCACTCTATATGGTGGCGGCTCTGCGTAAAAATTTTGTTGTTGTATCCAATTATATCACACAGAAAATCAATAACTAGAAATTTTTTTTAAAAAATAATCCAAATATTTACCAATTTCAAGTTTTAACACAATATATACTCCAGCATAACTGGATGAAAGCTTTTTTTTGGTTACTTCATAGTAGTTATGTGGTGGACTCACCATTGGAGTGCATATTTCAGAAGGTTAAATAAGACTTAATCGTATCTACAAGAATCCAATAGATAGGTCAATCCGTTGATCAATTTAAATCTAAATCGATTCTCATTTTTACTATACTACTATCAAATACAAAAACAATTTTTACGGAAGAGTGTATAAAATAAACAAAATCTGAACCCCGAGCTGGTTCAATGGTTAACACCTTCACTCTTGTTCGGTATATCGTGAATTCAAAATTAACCCGGGGGACATACATTGTCGCCAATATCACTGTCAACTCAAACTTAATAGTACATAGTACTATACCAAACGATACATATGATCTTAGCCGTTGGGCAAATATCAAAAAAAAAAAAAAAAAAAAACGACGGGTTGCAGTCCGGGAGTGCCAGCAGAAGTGAAAACTTGAATATTAACGTTGTGCATTTTTGATATTTTGGAATGATTAGGGAATAATTTTGCACGAATTGTTTTAATTATCAGTATAAAAGTACTATCATTTATGTGGTAGAATACAATATTTATTTATTGCGCTATCGTACACAAACATGACAATTTATATTACATTAAAAAGTTTATTGTCTGCTCTACTGTACTGTCTACTCTCCATCCGTCTTACGAATTTTCGATCAGGTCACGTGTCCGGACGCGATTTTAACATTTTTTACCCATTACAAAAAAGTGTACAACGCCGCTAAAGAAGTTTTCACTTCAAAAATCTTTAAAATTTAATTAAACCACATAGCGTAGGCAAGGGGTATAAATATTTAATAATAAAAAATTACCCCTTTACGCATACACGATTATGAAAAATCAAAATATTTTAAAAACTTTAAGTCCATTTATGGTGTACATACTAGAATAACATCAAAACATGATGGTGTCTGGTTTATGTTTACATTATTTTTATCATAATTTGTATACATATATTGTATACGGGGCTTGTCAAATTTTATTATGATTTGGTACATAACGACATAACATAACATGTACATATATGAATGTACATATTTTTTTTTTTTAAAAAGTGCTATAATTTATAAATAATGTATTTATAGTATACATACAAGCATTAAAACTGAAAGTGATTTTGATGATGTGAGTAAAGTCAAGCTCGGATTATAGGTATGTATTGAGATTTTAGACGGACTAAAAATCCAATTTTAGACTTTAAACATTACAGGCTACTACCAATTGGATGAGTATTTTCTGCGGATAAGGGGAAATATTTTTAATATGTAAGGGTTGTATTTCAGAAATCTTTTTAAATTTTTTAGAACACCAACCGAACTACATAATATAATTATGTAGTTCATTAAGGATAATTCAATAAAATATTTCGCCATATCTAAACTTTAGCAAACAAATAAGAAACGTTAAGTGTTGTCTATTTAGGTAAAATAAGGCTATATATATATATATATATATATATATATATATATATATATATATATATATATTTTTAAATAGTATTTTTTTTCAAAAGACTATTTATAACATAGATAAATACATATTTACAATAATAATAGTAGATCTCTTTTTTATACGGCAATTATAAATTAAAAAAAAAAAAGTTATTAGGTCTATTGAATAAAAAAAAGTAAAACCTTATGAAGTAGTTGCGGAGAATTTAATACTATTAAGTATAAGGTAAACCAAGGATTCTTTTTATAATACACGTGCGAGAAAGAAAGAAACATATTTCGTAATCTTTTTAAGAAAGAAAGAAATATATTTTTTATTCCTTTTAAGCATGTACTACAAATAGATAATTTATATACAGGATGTTTCATGTATTAAATATGAAATGCATTTTTAATACGAAATACATTTATTTTTTATAATAGTATAAATTTTTGACTGATTTTTAAATATTTTGGACTAAAATGTATTGTAAATAATTATCATAGGTATACATTTGTATTCTATACACATCGAAATCGCAAGTCATAGTTATCAACCTGTATATTCTGAATTTGTATTTAAAAAGATATAGAAATATAATTGCATTTCTATCTTATCAGGGTGTATTATAAAAAAAAAAATCTTTGCTGTATAACCTACTTCACTTTACTTGAATAAAAGATACCGTTTACTTAAAAGTAAATACTGGAAAAGACTTTAAATATTTAAGTATTTACTTATATAATTATTAACTTTTACTTGTAAGTAAATACTCGATTTTGGAGAATTATAACAGACACCAAGTTACTCAAAGTTATTACTCGTTTTTGTTCAACTGAAAAGAAGTTTTAACTGCAATTATATCAATAAATACTTCCACACTAAGTAAATACTGGAAATTATTTGACTTTACTTATTTCCTGTAACTAAACTCTTATTTAAATAATCACTTATGTTTTTATTTAAGTAAGAACTTAAAAAATAATAGGAAGTAAAAGTGAATACTTCTTTTTATTCAATAGAATAGACCCATTATTAAAACTAGAAAAATGAGAATGAGAGGATGTGAATTATATATACCATATATGGAAATATTTTTTATTTTTTTTTAAGGTAGAAAACGTACCAAAGATTTATTTTCCAAAACTTTTAAGCGAAATTGCAAGAAACCCACCTAAAGTAAAGAAGATAATATATATGCAATATATAAAACCAAAGCTGGACGAAAGTAAGAGTGTCTTTTTGTAGATTCACAAAACTGTCAAATAAATAAGGAATTTCTAATCAACCGGTCTGGAAAAAGTGTGTCAAAGTTTATAATATTTAACCAGTTCTAGATTTAAGAGCATCATTCTGAAGTATGACACTTCCTTCTTGAGTAAATCCTACCACTTCCAAGCTCACCTATTTCAGGAAATAAACTCATCCACTCAGAAAGGTACCTATTTTTGATCCTATTCTACCAGCCTTGCGTAGTGAATATGTGTTCATGCCAACCCTGCACAATTTTTTTTTTCGAAATTAATTTCAAAAGAGCTCAAACAAAAAAAAGCTAAATAATTACATGCAACATTTACGATAATATTTTTATACAATTAATAAAATTTCAAATGAAAAATAATCCATTTTAATATTGAACATATGTTTCATAATAGTTTTACATAAATAATATTAAAATATCAAACTATATTATATATTTATTACGTACATGTATAACTGAGTATAATGCATGCATGTTAATGTAAACATACATTAAATACTTGACTGGTTCAACTCTGATGGTAAATTATTAATAAAAAGCGTTACAAAAACAAAAACCGACATAACATAAACATAGACGGTATCATTTACAGTAATGTAACTCGACAACACATGTATAAAATTGTAATAATAACGGTCGTAGGTAATACTAATAATTTAAACTTGTAATCCATATTTGAGAATTTCATACATTGTATCAAAATATATTCGAAAATTATTTCCAGGTTAACTTAAGAGGCAGGTTTTTGTATTTGATGAATAATATAATAGTACAATTATCTGACATCAATTGTTTATTCGTTTTGACAGAAATAAATAATTTACGTCTAATTTATCTTAAAATAAAAGTTAAACTTTGAGAACGTTAAATTTCAAAATTCGGACTCCGTTAGGCCATCTCTTGTCAAAATCTGTTAAGTAACCTTGGCTGTAAACTTTTTACAAAAATTTTCGTTGTAGTACCTATATCCTTTTTTATACAGTGAATAGAGAGATTGCATTAAAAAAATTGCACATAAGAAAAAATAATTAAAAACTTAATAAAGTCATAAAAGTTCGGTCCAGAAGCTAAAAAAAAAAAGTTTCATAGAAAGCAACTTCAAACACTCAAAACCTTACGATTTCCATAGGAGTTGCCTTTTTTTAAACAAGATAAAGCATTAATTTACGAATGATAACATTTTATTTCATTTTCATAATATTACCAAAACTGCGATAAATACATATGTAAAGAAACGTAATGACTGAATAACTTATTCTTGTGCAATGTAGGTATATACTGACTAAATTTAATTTAAACTAACAAATATTTTTTACTTTCCTTTCTTATTATGAACTTTGATAAGCATTTAGAAATTAAAAAAATCACATAATAAAAGTCACAAATAAGGAAATGGTATTTGCTATATTATATAACTTATTCCGTATAATAGGACTATATCTGTGTAGAACTGATTGATGGAACATATTATTTCCTTATGAAAATTTGAAAAAATCTTTTATTGCTCTGACCCATCAAAATATGCCTGAGTTCAGGCCCGGATCTAGGGGGGGGGGGCAAACCGGGGCCCCTGCCCCGGGCGTCAGCTTCAGGGGGCGCCAAAATCATACTAGGTCGGTCTATATTAAATGGTGTAAAAAAAGTTGGTTGCTCGACCATTTTAGAAAAAATTAATATTCTTCCAGTAGTTTCTATATTATATTTGAAGTATTGAGAACAATTCTTAAACAAAATTATCTTGAATCGTTTAAGCATGGTAGCCATATTTGTTTTCCAATTTGCGCTGATTTTTGTGTTTGCAGGTATTTATGCCAATGCATATTTCATAAACCGTTCATCCTAAAAGGTTGAAATAAAAACCATTTGAAAGGTAGTAAATATCTCTTTTTAAGTGATGTCCATATTTAACCTATTTTCGTCCCTTCCATAAGAAAACTTTACCTAAAGTTAGATATCAAAATTTAGCAAAATTCACTTTTTGAACATTTTTTTCTTATAGAAGGAATGTTTTAAAACTTATTTTTTATGAGAATAGCTGTATACGCACGGAGAGAAAATTCCTATAAAAATTACTGTGCTCAACACTACAATTGACGTGTAACAGGCGAACATATTCAATTTTGTACGGCAAAAATTATAAAAATTATAATTTTTTCCGTACAAAATTGAATATGTTCGCCTGTTACACGTCGATTGTTGTGTTGAGCACACTAATTTTTATAGGAATTTTCTCTCCGTGCGGGTATAACTACCCATTATGAAACAAATACACACTATTTTAATTGTGAAACTTCTATCCTTAAATTTTTACAAACTTCCGAAAACTGACTTTTTTCCAAATTTTGGAATTTTACGCCCCTGTATCTCTGATGGGGCTGGTGACAAAAATTTGAAATTTGCACAACTTGCAGTGCTTTCGGAATAAATTTATTAAAATAAAACATCAACTTGTACCTATATTGATACTTTACAAAACCCTCAATTTTTATCATTGCCGCAACGGGAAAAAATAGGAATTTTGTAAAGGACTTATATACTGGTAAGTTTTGTGACAATTTATATCAAACGTTGGAGAGGGGCGGGCGTCATTTTCAAGTTTTTGCCCCGGTTCTAAAATATCGTAGATCCGGGGCTGCCTGAGTTTACAACCGTGCCCGTCAAGCTTTCATAAATTTTTTTTAAATAATCGCCTTAAAATAAAATACCAAACCAAAATTTCAGTTAGGCGGAATGCTTAGTAAATAGCAAAAATACTTTCATACTTCACCAGTTTTTTTTTTTAATTTATTAGTAAACTAGCCGTACCCGCGACGTCGTTCGCGCAAAACATTGTTATAAACTCAATGAGAAGTATATATGTATTAAGTGTAATAATTATACCGAACTTTCAAAGAATAATAATTTTTGTGTAATGCATGCACATGCTCAAAATGGTTTTTCTATTTTCCCGTGGGAATGAAGAATTTTCCCGGAGTAAAAAGTATCTTAAATGTTAACCCAAGTAATATGTTATCACCACACCAAATTTCATCAAATAGTTTTTGCGTAATATGTGTACATGCTCATAATGGTTTTTCAATTTTCCCCTGGGAATGGAACATTCTCCCGGAGTAAACGGTATCTTAAATGTTGACCCAAGTAATAAGCTATCACCACACCAAATTTCATCAAAATCTGTCCAATAGTTTTTGCGTAATGCGTGCACATGCACAAAAAGGTTTTTTCTATTTTCCCGTGAAAATGAGACACTTTCCTTGAGTAAAAAGTATCTTAAATGTTGCCCTAGGTCATAAGTTATCACCACACCAAATTTTATTAAAATCGGTCCAATAGTTTTTGCCTAATGTGTGCACATGCTCAAAATGGTTTTTCCATTTTCCCGTGGGAATGAGAAATTTTCCCGGAGTAAAGAGTATTTTAGATGTTGACCCAGGTAATAAGTTATCATCACACCAAATTTCATTAAAATCCGTCCAATAGTTTTTGCGTGATGCGTGAACATACAAACATACCAGTACATCGATACCAGTACAATTTTCCAAAAATATTCCATGTACAGAAATGGTCTCGTTACAATTTTTTATTATATGTTATAGTGATATTGTTTAAAGTCTAAAAACAAATATTTATTAATAAATATAACCATTTACTGTCAAATAATGTTATTATTATTTCATTTTTTCATATTTTTTTTTAATAAAAACAAAAAAATAGAAACAAAATATTTACCTACATCAAATACTCGTTTGTATTTTTCTCTTATAATTATAACGTTTTTTATTGTTTTTTTGTTTTTTTTTTTTGAATTCGTTAAAATACACAAAATACGTGGCAATATTAAAAATCACAAAAAAAGCAATTTCATCTTTTTAATATAAATCACAAAATTGAAACGATTTTTCAATAAGACCAATAATAATTAATAGCAACAATAAGAAGTGAAATTGAAATATAGGTACACGTACAGGATGATTCAGGTGAAACCATAAATATTTTGTTGAAATAGCGATCTTGGTTTAAAGCACATCATCTCCCAAAATGTTTAGAACTAATTCTTTTGAATCATCCTGTATACAGATATATTAGTTGTAGTTGTAGACGAGATTGGTTTGATCTCTTTGTCCATACACCGTTCCTGTTTTATCCCATCAGCTCATATCACATACACCATTTTATACGTTAATTAAAATTGTTTACTGTAAATGACATCTACCAATCATAATGATAATATCCATCCCAACTCCATCCCGGTAAATATACATACAACACATCCCAATTCCAATAAATGCACACACTCACACACACACACACACACACACACACACATACATACATGAACACACGTTTCCAACAATCTATGAATAGGTATGTATATGAAATAATATAAATAATAGATTTTAAGCGTTAAAGATGAGTGAGGAATAGAAAGTTGTCGATTTTACTCGATTAAATAAAATAATAATAAGTAAACATAAAGGTTTCTTAGTAATTTAAAAGTACACGGTAAAACAGAGAATGAAAAATTTATATAGAAAACTGTTCGGCTTAGAATTTTTCACAAGGGCTCCTTATATAACGTAAGTGAGTATACCTCATTTCAGATACAATGATCATGAGGTTTCGTTAAAAAATTAAATAATTCTTATATTCGAAATAAATCAATCTTCTATTCTTTTCTAAAAATAAACTGCAAATTTAAAATTTACATAATTGCAATAATAAAAGAGATAAAGCCAAGAAAACGGAAATTATTTAAATTCAAAGTGACGAAGCATGGTTAAATTTAACTGAAATGAATCATACTAAGAAGAGCATTTTTGAAACTTCATACCCTAAGGGAATAAAATCAGGGATTAAAATTTATATAGAAACGTGAAATTTTGCAATGTTTCCTTATGTAACGTAAGTAAGCACTAAAAAAAGGTATTTTTGGAAATTCGTCCCTAATGGAGTAAAACAGAGGTAAAAGGGAATCATACTTATTCTTCTATAGCAATAGGGTGTAGGATCCCAAATATTGTAGTGAAAGTGTTCTTTTTTTCTAAAAACCTGAAACCATAATTCAAATCTCTCCTCGGCGTTTCTGGAAGTGGCCTAGAATAAATATTAATGGTATTACAAATTGTGTAATTAAGGCCTCTGAGTCGCTAGAATTAAAATGGTGAAAACCAGTTGAAACCAATAAAAAATAGATTTAGAATAAAAAAAATTTCCTTGAAGTTTCATGTTGATTAGAAAAACCCATCATAATGAAAAATGCATTACAATATATGGGAAAAAACCTACATGTGCTCTTATGAAAAATAAAATATTTTTGTTATATTTCGTTGAAAAATTATGCTAAAATTCTAAAATTTTACATAGTAAGCAGATATATCTGTATAAACACGTATACACAACTTCAAAATGATTTGGAAAAGCGATATTTAAAAAAAAATTAATTCTTGGAATAGATGAATTATTATTAACGTAAAATCTGAGATCTGGCAACGTTGATTCAAAAATAAAATAAAATCATAAATATAACTTACAAAATCGTAGTTCAGTACAAAAAAATTTTACACAAATCACAGATTTTTTTCTAGTTGTACACAAAAATTAAACTGTACAGACTCAGGTCAGCATGTTTTCCGTTTATTATAATATTATCACGTAGGTAAAGTATTCTTTATAGCACTTGTGTTTTTTTTCTTTATTTTCTATTATGCAACTAGTGCCATAAAGTATTACTTTTCACATTTCTAACAGTGTAATAAAACAGGTTTCTATGATTAACACTATCTTTCGATAATGTAGAACATTACACTCGTGAAAATTTCTGCATCTCCCATCACAAATATGATCGTTTATATAATTCCATCATTCCATAGCTCAACCGGCGCAACCATATCCACATTCATATTAGTTAGTACGGAAAGCTAAACGAACTGTTGACTGATTCTCTCCATAAATACCAACTCATTGATGAATATTATTTTATGATGGAAATCGACTACACAGTATGGAGTATAAAGTATAGAGTATGGTCGGAGTAATACAACATACACCAGAGCACTATGTATACCCTCAACATCCATATCTCTACACCATACACCAAATACAAACCTTGAAGGGTTTTGATCAAATGTTTATTTTATAATGGAGAGAAGAGGGTACTCTATTGTAGATTTTCACATACATACATACATATATTTTCCATATACACATACGTATGTACGTGTATGTGTACCATTCGGTGTGCCAGTACTACAACGTACTTTTAATACCGCCACTGCTTATTTATTCGTGTTTAAATTCATGTTTGACCATCACGTACTTTATCGACAATATTAACAATATTGTTCGGGAATGTATTCAAGTTCAACACGAAATTTTACGTAAAATATTAATTAATGGATAAATTTTTGGAGAAAAATCACCAACAGTTACTGATATAAAATGACTATTTATTTGCGACGTTTCAAAACCATGGAAGTTTCTTCATCAGGCCAAAATTTTTTTTACTAAATACATATTATAGAGATGTCGATTCTCCAAAAAAAAGATCGATTTTTGGATCGATTTAAGTCGAAATTAAAAAAATCAATTCAAAAAAAATCGGCTAAAAAAATCGATTCTGCGGGATCGATTTAAAAAATCGAAATTTTGAAAAGTTTAATAAAATTAGCTGATAATTTTTGTTAAGGGACTTAACTGATAGTATGTACATTGTACATGGATAATATCGTATAAAAACGCCTTACATTATATTTGTAAAGGCGATGAGTTAACTTTTCAATAATAATTATATCAAATAACGCAACTGAATATGTAGGACGAATAACACGGAATGAAGTATGACCCGAGAATTTTATTCAAAAATTTCAAACATACTGACAAAAAAATGTTTTCTAAATAAGTCGCTTTTGTGGGAAAGGGATCATTTGCCAGATAGGTGATCTTCCTTCCTTTTGTATTAATAGTCTTCTACTGGACAAGATAGTGCGTATATATATATATATATGTAGTTACATAGGCACATGGCACATGGAGGGGGGGGGGGGGGTTCCTTGATAACAAACAACGAGAAAAAAGTGTCAATTTATTAACAATAACGTTTGGATGTTTCATTTTAACACGTTTCTTTGTAAAATTACAATTAAAATGAGCTTATTTTTGGAAAAAATCGGTTATCGATCTCTTAATAATCGATTCATGAATCGATTCAAATGAAAAAAATCTAAAAAAGAATCGATTTTTTAAGCTTCGATTAATCGATTTTCGATTAATCGATTTAAAATCGACATCTTTAACATATTATAAAGAAAAATTACAAAATGAAAATGGAAATTATATATGCAAATTTTAATACTTACATGTGTTTAATTTCCATTTTCATTTTGTAATTTTTCTTTATTATATGTATTTATTAAAAAACAAAAAAAAAATTGCCTGATGAGGAAACTTCCATGGTTTTGAAACATCACAAATAAATAGTCACTTTATCTCAATAACTGTTGGTAATTTTTCTCCAAAACTTTACCCTTCAATTATTTAACCAAATCACCTAATCCCTTTTTGAAAAGTATTAATGTATCTTGAGAATTTGTTTCAGTACTTTCAAAGCATAGATATATATTTCAGTCTGCTTCAATAATGTGAACACAAGTCCACTTTCGGTTTTTGCATCATCTTCCGGTAAAATATAAATAAATAACTTTTATTTATATTTTACTTTACGACCGAAAGTCGGTTTATATTCATATTATATATGTCCAATGCTGGCATTAGTAGATTCGGTTTGCAAGAACTAGTGCTGGCAATGGTAATAGGAGTTGTGCTGGGTAACACTTAACTAATAAAGGGGTCGTATTTCTCACGTGGGCACCCCTTTAACCACTACTAACGGTAAACGATAGTGGAAGTAAAGGCATAATAAACGCACTGAATCGTGTGAAGCCAGTATCGCACTGGCACGATCACTGTGCACAGCACAGCAGCTCGCTTGGAATCCAGCAATGAAATCATATAGTCAATCTAACAGCGAAGGAATTGTGTGATGCGGGCTTTTTAGTAAATCAAACGAATTAGAGGAAAATCCTACTGTACCTAATTATATTAGCTATACTATATAGAGGAATTTTGAATTTTTATCAACATAAGATGGCCCGTGGGAAACCAGTTACTTCAAAGAATTTCCAAAATATTTTATTTTACATTCACCTTTTGGGCATTAATATGGACTTAATAAAATGATATAAAATCAGTAAACAAATACTTACATCATAATTTATTTATCATTTAAAGATATTTATTCATAATTTATGTTTTATTAATTCACGTTTATTGTCAAGGGAGTTTTTATTATTAACAAAAATAACAAAGAAACAAAATACACAAACTGTAATGGAATTTTGATACAATTAGAAATTCAAATCCTAAGGGCTAAAAATATTTATATTTGTAATAATTATTATATATTTCATATTTAAATACAGTAAAGTATCATTTATTCGAGGAAATTAGCTCCAAAGGTGATTTGTATAATCAATAGTTATAGAACGAGATCGATTTTTATAAGAAAATGCTAAATCTCACAAGAAATACCTGAGAAAACTATTCAAAAAGTATTTCGAATGTCTATATGTATATATCTATACCTGAGAAAACTATTCAAAATGTATTTCGATTAATTGGCGTTTCGGTTGATTCATGTTCGGATAATCGACGCTCAGCTGTAAATAATTGTAGCAAAATTAGTAGATACTTGGATTAACAGGAGGAAAAGACCTCAGGCCTGTGGAATTGTATTTGAAAAGATATTTCAAACAAAGGGATTTTTTAATATATTTTGAAATTTCTACAATGTTTTTACATTATTTTTGAAAATATATAAACGTATGCGTATACCTATTAATGTCAAAATAGTATTTGAAAAATTCCAATAAATTCTGCCGTCCAACCGTTTTTTGCAGAATACTCTGAGTTGATTGGGTGGACCTTAAGGATTACATGTAACCTGCAGTGTCAAATCTACCCAACTGATTTAATATTTAACGTAATCTAAATATTTCTAAACACCATAAAAACTTTAGTACGAAACATTTTCGAAATCATTTTTCTAACTTATTCCAGTGGTTTTCCCCATAATTTTAAAATCTAATATGTACATAAATATTAAATATACTATTGTCGCGACGTGTTAACCATATTTATAAATTTTCAGATTTCATTGGCATATATTAATATTAACTAGAATAACTTTTTTTCTAGGAATAGAGAAGGGTTACTGCTCGGTAAGCAGATTCGTACGGATTGTTGTCAGTCAGTTAATTCTAGTAAAATAAAATATACATACATATAAATGCCCATCCATAAATACAGTTTATCGTTGAAAAATACCCTAACCCTTACAGTTTCAACCCTTCTAGTCCTGCATTGCTACTGTACTAACTAAAATTGTAATATTTAATGAAAGCAGGGTGTTCATTGAGCAAGGGTACATGTATGGTTAAGCACAGTATTTATGTGTAAGCAGGTAAAGCTCTAAATATGTTACGTTTAACGAGGAGGGAATAATTAGTTATAGGGTCCTTCGTTGAAAAATTACCTCTCAACATTCCTTGTGGATTACGCAATCATTTTCTGTTTACTAAGTTATTTATTATCCTAAATAATTCAGTCAAAATGTGGCCACCACAGTCTAATTGCAACAAACGTTCTGGAAAAACTGAACCCATCAAAACCCATCCATTTAAGAAAAGTATCTTCGAAATATCCCGCTAACAAAGTACACCAAAAACTGTAAATCTTGCATCTATAGTATGGTCTCTATTTTAGCGAATTTCCAGAATGGAATTCAGCTATTACAGCCACAGTCATGACGCGACTTGAGCCCAGGACTATGGCAGAAATTTGTTTTGAGGTCCCTAGAAACCGAAAATAATATTCATTTATATATATATATACATATATATATATATATATATATATATATATATATATATATATAAATATATATATATATATATATATATATATATATATATATATATATATATATATATATATATATATTATATGTGTGTGTGTGTGTGTCCGCGCGATAACTCTCGAACAAAGTATCCAATTTTTACGAAATTTGGTGAAAACATTGGAAGTCCCAAACCCTTTGATGAGTTCGTCAACCGGACACGTCGAATGCCAGGAACATGGTTCTTGTTCTTGCAAAACATTAGTTTTTTGCCAAAATTTCCACTTATTCAGAAATTTTTTGTACATCATTTAAAAGAGGAAAAAAAATACATAAAAATGGTCTTTAAACTATTACTCTATGTCAACTAGTTTCCGAGTTTTAAATGGAAATTCGCTATGTTATGCAGGATGCTACGACAGGGGTATTTTCGTACTCTAAGAGAAGCACAAAAATTACTTTTTTCATTCTGTTTACGTAAATTTTTACGATAATTTTTTCAAAAATGATGATCTAGCTTTAAAACCGAATAATTCAAGTATTGATTGTAAAATTTTGGCCGATATCCTACATCTAGTTAGTTTTGGAAAAGAATGGAAGAAGATAGCAGGACAAATACGGATGGTTTTATGTGATTTTGACCAAGTCTTAATAAGAATCTAATTAATGACCTAATTTGTCTAATGTGGAGTACCATGATAAAAACGCGAAAAAATATGCGAAAACATTGTTAACAAACAAAAAAATTTCTCGACGAAATTTCAAATTTGTCCCCGAAAAACCCTCGACAAGCAAAAAAAAATCTAGGTATAACCTTAACTATAGTTTTACTATTCCACAGAGCCTCTTGCCACTGGACCTGGGCTCCTCTATCTCGTGTAAGGGTCTCTCCAGCTAATGTTTGGCCCAAAGTGGAGAGTCCCTGCCGTTCCCATTTAGTCCACCACTATTTGTGTTCATTAATTAGGACCCACCCACATGAAATGTCTAAATTTTGTCAAAAAAACATTTTTTGTAAATAATAAACAAATATTTTACTTTGCAAAATACTTTGAAATTTCTGTTTGAAAATGAACTAACGGTTCGAAACAATATTGTCACAGTTTCAAAAATAAAAGTGGTATTTTGCAAAATAAAATATTTGTTTATTATTTACAAATATGGAATACCATAAAGTAACGCTCAAATCTATTAATATTAAAAAAAACATTATCAGTTCCATCACATTCTGGTCAAAACAGTGATTTTACAATATTCCCCCTCCAGCATGGAACATGAATTTTTTTAAATTAAAGATTTACCTGTATGGGTAACCAAAACAATTGTCAGTTCAAGCAAAGCTTGATTGTAATTCGTGCCAAACCGCGAGTTTAATTGGTCAGAGTCATATACGATGATTCTTAAAATTTTTTTCAAAAACTTGTTAGATATTCAATACCAGTCACAATTTTCAGCAATAATAAATAGAAGAATCGATGATTCGGGTTTGTTCCAATCTAGAAACGATTGACTTCTTCCACTTCGAAAGTTTCAACTCCACAATTTTCATGGAATGCCTTTAAAAACTAAAAGATGAACCATATACGGTAGGTAAAATAGACACCCGGTACAAAGTATATACGTATTTGAGCTTATTCGTTTTGACATTTTTCATTATTTTATGATGAAATATTGAAATACAAATAAATCGGATATGAAAGGGCACGAGACAAGAACCACTAGTCATTGCGTCCATAAATAGCACGTCCAGCACCCCCGTCCAGACTAACACACTGACGGGAGTCTGTGCGTCCGTCCTTCCGTCTCTGTATTTCATTTTGAATGATTAGAATAGAACTGTCGCGTCATCCATACAAACAAATATAAATAAATAAGTACCTTTACTACTTTTATTTCTCTGATTTCTGTTTTGCTTACAGGATTATCGGAAGGGTACAGCAGCGAACCGTATAGAGGGTTTCTGTCAAATATCAAAAAAAATCACTTCAGATAATTTTATTATTTTAAAAATATTTTTTTTGAATGGCATTAATATTGTCGAAATCCACACATACGGTTGTTTATTCATGTCGTTTTGGAGTGGCCTCTCTCGTTTTTTTTTTTTTTTTTTTTTTTTTTTTTTTCAGAAAAATTGATTCGTAAAATCATTCGTTTTATGTTGTTGTGAATTACAACAAGGATAAAAGGCTTAATTGTTTTGACGAAAATATTGAAAATTATTTGATTTCACCCCTCTACGGTTAAATAAAGCTTTCGATATTGCTATCTGAACGAGTTGTTCGAAAGCCAGTTGATTAATTATTAAAATGCAGTAGTTTTTGTTAACGTAGTTGCTCCGAGATAGTCAGGTACAAAAATATATCTCACAAAAATTTATTTTATCAAAGACTAAATAATGAATTAATTAATATTCTTCAGTTATTATATTTATCGGTATACCACTTGTTTTCTTGAATTTCCGCACGCTTATGTTGCAGAAATATAAAAGCATTGTTGAAAAGCGTTATCAAAACGTTGTAAAATGATGTTCATTCAATCGACACTTTCTAAAATAATATTTTTAAGTGTTCGTCTTTTTTCTGAATTAATTATAGTTTACATTACTTTGTTGGTGGTTTCTATTGAAATAATTATGAAATATTTATTAAATGAAAAATTAAAAGGCGGCTTTGCGTGTATTATTGTCAATTTGCGTGTGGAAAGTTACCTTCCACACGCAAAAAAATAGAAGAGTACAGTGGGCAAACAGCTATTTTGCGTACAGAAATGTGTGCGTCAAGTTAGTACTTCTCCCGCATGAGTAATAAAAAAATTCTTAATTAAACCACTGGACTGTCGTGTCACACGAATGTTATGTATCTTGAGATACAACAATTACGCGTAAAAACGTTTAAAAGATTCTACTCAATCTCTAGTATATATATATTGATAATAAAATTAATTAATTTGTTAATAATAGTTAATATAATAATTATTCTATTGTATTTTTAAAATTTTATTTATTTGTAAGACATTCCCTATTTCCTATATGTTCAAATAGTATATTTATACGTTATTAAATCAATGCTGCAACGTTGAATCAATAACGCATAATACAAATCAATTATCTCATTGTCAGATATTTAATAATGTTTATGATAATTAAGATCATTTGATATTTTATTCAAATCATGTTTTCTCAAAACTATCATTTCTGAGATACGTGAGATTCGTGTGACACGGCAGACTGTTGTTAACACTTTGTTATTAATTTGAAGTTATATCTAAAATTTAACAAATAAGACGTAGTAGATTGGAAATTTCAGACAGCTAGTCTAGTTACTACAGACTAATGCATTGTAAATATATAGATTTATAAATTAACACAAATACATAGAACGTATTTCGGATATAGCGATCAAAATTATAGCAATCTCTTTATCGTCATTAAAACCGAAATCCACTATACTTTGATATTTTAACCGTGTCTTTGTTTACTTATGCTAATTCACTCATCGAATACATTCCAAATATTAAATACGTTAACCAATTTTTTTTTTCAAATTTCTTCGTAAGAATTGAAGTGCGTGAATATGTACACACACGCTAACGTTGTAAATCATGCGAACAAATAAATACCATATTCATTTAATATATAGAAAAAAATTTATCAATTGCGAGTTGGATATGCATTATCTCAGGGTTCCTTAGTGTCTAGACGCCAAATTCAAATATAATTTTACCTAAACATTTAACACTCTACAGTCCGATCAAAATATTTGTCATAGCCAAAGGGGCCGTAGAATGTGATGCTACCACGGATTGGTATTGGTTGGTAACATGGGTAACACATTCTTAACGTGATGGTTTCTCTAAACGTATAACGGTTTAATTGTGTATTGTTTCAAAATTGCTTTTTTAAAAGCTTTTATTTGACTTGCTATGTTAGTATGTTGGTTTATAGATCAAATCTTGGAACCAAAATTTAGACAGGTTCTAATTGAGCTAGAAGTTTCAAATTTTACATACGTGTATAACCTTGATGACAATGCTATATTGTATAATTAGTTTTGTCCTAAATCGCCCCAAACCAAAATTAACCGATTAAAATATAGGCGAAAAAATTACTTCTTTAATTTTTTTTTTTTAAATTAATTGTAATCAGACTAAAAAGTAAAAAATAAATTAAAGTAAAAAATGTTTTTTTTAAGAAAAAGCTTTTATCTAAAAATGGGCTAAAAAAATAAAATCACTTTTGAGTGAAGTTTGAAGTAATATGCAACATAATTTATAAAAGCTTGAGGCGTTTAATTAAGTTTGGTAAGTACTGAAAAGTAAAAAAGCTACACTTATATCCAAATTAGAAATAATTATTGATAACGCCTCAAGCTTTTATAAATTATGTTGCATATTGCTTCAAACTTCACTCAAAAGTTAATTTTTTTAGCCCATTTTTAAATAAAATCTTTTTCTTAAAAAACATTTTTTTACTTTAATTTATTTAAATATTTTTTTATCACTTTATTGAACGTTATTAACAGCGTGTTTATTTTTATAGTTTTTTATTAAAAATGTGTGTATGTTCGCACATGTTGAATTATTTCGTAAATTTAATTATTCAAAGTTGTTGTTATTTTTTCAGAAATCTTTTTAAACATTGCAACAGTACATTGTACAATACATCCATAGGATAATGTAACAAACCTCAGTAACCGCATTTTAAAGCTCCATATTTTAGAAACGAGATTTAAAAATTAAAAATAGTAAAAGAAATCTGAACTTCATTTTCTTTTTAAAGATTTCACTATACATTAATTCAGACTTTCACCCAGGGGATGTATATTATAATTTTTATTATTATTTTACAATTATTATTGTGTATTATAATATACAATCTCAAGTAAGCTTACATGACTTTTTGTAACTGCATCTGTAACAAAATAACCTAAGATGTAAGAAAATTGTTTCATTTTTAAACGTTTAATAAAACTATATTCGTCAATAAATGAAAAAACTTATAATTTTCTCCGGTTTTCTCCGGTATAATAAGAACTACTCTCATCTTTTTTATTATATATATTTTGATAGATATATGTATATGGAAACAAGTAAGAATTGTTACAAAGGGCTGTTTCTTCTTTGAGTTTCATTTATAATATTTAACCCTTTGCGCTTATAAGACCTGTACAACATAACAAGGTGGTTTGTCCATTAACGCTACCATATTTAAAGGTGTTTTGTCTGTTGGATTATAAGACATGTACCACATGACACACTGAATCTTGAACTGTAATGACTGCTCATACTTCACATTACATGAATATTTTATTTAATAACTGCAAACACATTCATTTATTAGAAAAATTGTAAATAAAATAATACAAAATCACGTTGAATTATCTGTTTAAAATTAAAAAACTAATAAAAACAGCATTGAGTACGTATTTAGCGCATTTAGTATTCACTTTGGGGAAACAAGGTTAGAACGTCAAAAGAATCCATCAAAAAAAGAACGTCGGTCGTTGTCATGTACTACATATCTTACCAGCCTATTTACAACTCACTTTTTTTTTTGCTTGAGTGCAAAGAGTTAATATATGTACAAGATCGTTATAATTTTTGACGATTTTCAAATATTTTAAGCTGCAGTGGGAGTAGATTATTGAATAAAAAAAGTTTAACAACTAACTTTGATAAATCTGAAAAATTAACACAAAATGTATGTCCTCTTCTGTTTTAAATCATTGACACAAATCTTGTGTAAAGATTTGACACATATGCTTTGTGTTAAAATAACACAAAAAATTGAGTGAACCGTTCTGGACATGTGAAATGTGTTAATTTTAACACAATTTTTTTCACGGTGAAGTTTGAAAAATATGTAGAAAAGTTAAGATTTTTTAATTTTTAAGAAAAAGGCAGGGGCGACTTTTTTTACGGTGCCTAGGCGGCACCTATACATCAGGTAAAATTTCATGTTCATTGGTCTAAAAATGTACGAATTATGTGGGTGAGATGGACAAATGGATAAACCGATCCCAGATTTTTTGTTCGCAACCCTAAAAACCAACTTTTTTCACATAAGTAGATATTAAAAACAAACAAAAATAAAAAATAGCATTTCTGGTTAATTTTTTTTTCTTCTTTTTATTTAAAAATATTTAATGATAACTTTTACCAAAGCAGAAAAAACGCTAGCATATTATTATTACATTGAAAACGGGTTGGTTTTGCATATACATATATTGTAAGTTTAAATAATAATATAAACAAAACAAAGGCATTGTTAAACAAAGCAAAATAGTTACTCTGTTTCAAAAATAATATATCCCAAACACATTCATATTATTAAGTAGTAAAGACCATCAACATTCATCCATCCCAACGGGACTGGAATGAGGGGCGGGAGGGGGCGTTTGGGGGGACGCTGAGGGGAGACGCTTGACGTTCGTTGGGGTTAAAAATATATGTTACAAAAGTTAAATAAATACTAAACACACAACTATGTTTATATGGAACTTTTTTTTTCATGAATGATCTTTTTATGAAACAGACAAAGATGGAGAGTGTTTTGCAAGTACAGAGTGTCAAGGTTAATGAATGGATTATGCAAGATATCCTAAACTGAATGTACTTGTTTTGATTTTTTGGGTTAACGCACGTTTCTTCCAAAATCTATGCATATAATAACGAACTCCAACAAATGAGAAATTTATCCGAATTAATCCCAATTCTAAAATTTGATTTTGTTCTTAAATCACTTTTTAAAGAAATTGAACTATTAGAAAAAATTAAATCATTTCTGTAGAAACGAATAAACAATTGAATATCACATAATCTGGTATTAAGTACTATTATTATTCAAATGGAAAAAAAGCTATCTGTTAAATGAAATGTGACAATAATAAAATAATGGATCACTAATGTATTAATAACAAAAATGACTCTGAAATTAATGGAATTATCAAAATGCGGATATTTAATTTTTTTCTGGCTGGAGCTACAGGAGAACAGTTTTTCGCTTTTACTATAAAATATAGAATTTCTTTAAAAAAATCAAGAATGAAAAGAATTGCATCAAGAACCTATTATTGCTAGTTCTTGTATACTTCTATCATTTAGGTAAATTAGGCACAGTTTTTACTGTTTTAAGAAATTTTTCGTACTTGATAATGTAACCAGGTGCAAATTTTTAATTTTTCTGAAATTGAAAGTCATTAATATTATTTTATTTAGAAGTGTTGATGAAACTTGCGTAACCTGAGAGAGAGGCATTTTATTTCTACAGTCAAAATTTTTGAAATATTTCAACAAATGTGAGTTTGCTTCCGAGTCTTTTTTTTAACTCTAGAATCCTACGTTGGTCTACGAGTCAAGTTAATCATACATCGACGTCATTTTGACGAATGTACGTTTTACGGAGAGTTTTAGAGTTTTTTTGCAAATAACATTTTTTTTACATAACAATACTACAAAAGCGAACAAAATGTTTAAAAAAATTGGATTTGGAAAAATTTCTTAATATAAATATTTATTAATTTTTTTAATCTTTTTATCAAAGCATATTTTCATTATAAAAATTAAAAAATAGATAAATACATCAATTGTATCATAAAACATGTCTTTCAAATAATTAATTTATGAACTGTTATGAGTCAGTGGACATGTGACTTTACAGAATGTGAAATTTCTCTGTCATAAATATTCCTTATAGATATGTAGTTATTTCCCCATTAGGCACATTTGTAAATTTTCTAAAATTTGTTAGTAATTTTTCGAATAAGATCTTAAAAAATAATAAAAATTAAAATATTTTCCACAAAATAAATTGTTAATCTTTTATTAAGTCATTCGAAACGCATTCTTTAGTTTTCGATTCAATATTTTAAAATTTCAGTATTATGTCGTCTCTATAAGTCAAACAGCTGTAATCATCTTTCACATTATCATAATCTTTGAATAAATTAATTATAACATTCATATCTTTAATAAATTTTAGAAAAATTAGGAAAACTTTTATATGTGGAGTACAAAATCTTTAAAAAAAACATCGGTTAGTCATACATCGTCGTCCTTTTGACGCACACTATTTCAGTATAAAAAAAAAAAACAACAATAGCTATAAACAAAATTTATACGTCTTATGTGTTTATAATAACAAGTAAATTAGATAACAGAAGTTTCACAGCAAGCAGGCAACGACAATTTGTAGTATTGGAGCAGGTAGAGAAGTTCGTTCGTCGTTTTGACGAGTACGTATGATTCTAGGGTTAAGATCCTCAAAATAATTATATTTAGATTATCTTTAAATTTTTCGATCGGGTAGAGTTTTCGATAGGTATTACTTAAAGTTTTTATTATCTAGTCGTCAATTTATGACCAATTTCCATTGACATCCACACCTGTTACACCCGGTAGACGGTAGTTAGTGATAGTAAGAGAGTAGCGTAGTACAGAAAAGCAGACTAGACCAAACAGGCAGAAGGTACCTATAGCAGTTCAGTTTCAACCCTTTTATAAAAATTAACATACATAAACAAAAGGCGTATTTTAATAATAAAGTAGCAAAGTAACTTGGAAACTCCATTTCATTTTTTTTTGTTTATTTATATTTTGCAGTTTTTTCCCAGTACAGTGCCATTCTTTACCATAAAAAAAAATTTCATTTATCATAAGAGCAGTAACAGTCATGTGAAGAGGTATATTTTTACTACATTTGTATAGACGTTACTCCAAGGTTGTGCAGTACTGTAGTGATTCAAAAAGTAGATAATACGTTTGTTAATACATATCTATCTGTTAATATTTTGTGCGTGAATACTTTATAGTATGTTACTCTTAACTTTTTCTATAAATATTAATTTTTTTATGTTTACAATAATTTTTCATTTTGTACTTTTTTTTCCGGTAATATTAAAAGGGAAATATTTTTCTTGTGTATGAACATAGGCATTAATCAGATCGGCAGTAACCGCGAAATTTTTAAATTCAGTTTTTTTATTTTCAGTTCAAATTTTTTTTCGTATGAGATTCAAAAATGATACCAAATGTCCAACATACGTAAATTTGTGGTTACAAAAATTGCTTTTTTGCATTTCCGAGACTAAAATGCATAATTTAGTCTCTCATAATAGGGAGCAAAGTGTCAGTTTTAGTCACAAGGGACTAAAGATATTTTTGCTCCCGCTTTTAAATCAATCAACAAGCAGAATTTACAGAGTATCACCAATCAGCAAGCAAAATTTAACTAAAATAGCGTTGCTAGATAATTTAAAATAATAAACAAATTCAAATCTGTAGAAGTGTAGATAAAGACAATCTGTTAATATACAATTCGATTGATTTATACAAAGTATACTTGATGTAATATTGTTATATACAATTTGAATGCCATTTGAATAATTTTTTTCTTAATTTTTATAATTTTAAATTATTTGGAATTACAAAAAAAAATAATATATACGCCACAGGACTAGTTTTTTTTTAGCCCTCGTGTGAATTGTTTCCCTTTACAAGCACTCTGATAACAAACTTCACACTCGGGATTAAAAATCACACGTTAGTCCCTCCCTTAGTGTATAATATACTATTTTTCGAAAACCCACTTCAACAGCGTAATCCTATGTGATTTTTTTCACTCTTTACCATTATGTAAAAAAATTCAAAAATCTTTTGAATTTTAGCAAAAAAACGAGCATTTTGTTTCTGAATTAGTACTGTAGCATTGTACAGTACCTAAGTGACGCGCAAGTTGTTTTAACAAATGTGTGTATTTCAAACAGTTTATAGCGATGAAACTTTCATGAATTTTTGGCAAACGTTTGCAGACTCGCATTTGCAATGACCGTCAATAAAGCAAAGGAATAGTCGCTACAAGGAGGACCAAATTACCCAATAGTCCAAGGTAGGCCATAGCCTAGGGACGGCAGATTTTTAGAACAGAGCGGCAAAAGTTGTTAATTGAGTGTTTTTTTTTTTTTGCTCGTCGGTAATTTTTTTAGGAAGAAGTCGGAAAAGTGTAGGGAAAGTTACGATTTTCTTATTTTTGAACAAAAGGTAGGGACGGCTTTTTTTATGGTGCCTAGGGGCGACACTTAGGGTTAATCTGGCCCTGGCTACAAGTGTGTGATAGCCATATATGATCTGCTGACGCATCAAAAAACCTCCTGATTTATTCGATTACGCACCAGCCGTAAAAACAAAAAATATTGAGTATCCAAAAGCACTTCAATAAACAGAATTAAAACACAAACACTTTCATTCTTTGAGGAGCATTGAAATACATACCGGGTACTCGCTAGTACCTAAATAAAATTTAAATAACACCTATTTCCACCTATCTTCAATTGCAAATTTTATTATTTTCATGTACCTGTATCTCTGTTACTCTCTATGAGGCAAACAAACAAAGACAATCCACACAAACAAAGACACAAACTAACAAAAAAGCGATGGCTCTTGTTGAAGAGAAGACTCATCGCAAAAAAGAACCATACATACTATCATTCACTTTATTGGTTTCGTCTGGAATTGATAATGAATATATATTATGTACATGCCAGCCAATTTTCACTCTGGGACCAATTTTTATATCTGAAAATAATTTTCCACCACCACCTACATCCGCTCAAACACACACACACGAAAAATTGCATAATTCGGAAAAATTATGAAACATTTATGCTAAGTATATTTTATGCTACTTAGCAAAGTATCCCCTTGAGTATATCTTCTCATATGCATGCACGGTTTATAAGTATATTAAAGTAAAAAAAAAAAACGTATACATAATACTTGACTTTTAAATGCATTATTGCACTCTTAGAGACAAACAGGACTAGTAGGATGTACGCGCGGTTATAAATGAATTGGCAGGATGGGAGAAGCATGAACAGACAGACCGATAGACAGATAGATATATCAACGATGCAAAACTGGTGGATGAAAAGATGCGGATAGTATAGTAAAAAGGGCGTGGCCACTACTATCATTTATATAGTACGTACCTAGTATAGCTGATATAGAAACTGTATGTTGTACTCGAGTTTCAATAATACTTAGCATAATTCTATTGTCTAAAGCTCAATTCGCACTCATTGAGTTAACTGCATGTTTTGTATAACGTACAGTGAAACCCATTTAATATGAAGACCAATCAACAGTATAATAATAAAGTTATCTATAATGTTTGGGTTGAGGAAACTCTGAGGTATACGCACAGTGAGGTGTGTCGCACAGAGTGAGTGACACACAGCACGTCTAGTGTACCATAGCACACTGTGCTATACAGTGGCGTAACTAGATTCATTACGCCCTGAAACGATTTTTACTCAAGCGGCCACAAAAATAAAATTAGAAAATGAGAAACACGCTACAAGCTTTACTTTTATACTTAAACGATCCCGTCGACTATTGCTCTGGCTTTTTCAATAGTTATAACTATACCAACAAGTTAAAGCAACCCTGAAACATTGTACTTCTTAAGGCGTTAATTTAATTGACTTACGCAATAGTACGACTTCGTTTTGGGATCTTTTTTGATGGAAGATGATTTATTCTACCTACGGCCGAAAAAGAAAAGAAAATGGCGACTCAAACGCGATTATTTCTTCACTAAACTATATTTCTAGGAAGCTTAAATCCAAATTTCAAACTGATTAGATAAAAAGTGCCCAAGTTTTAAGTTTACAAAATTTAAAAGAATTTAGTTTGAAGATAGTCGCGTTTAGATTACTATTTCATTGTTATTTTTTTTAGTGTTGTTCACCAACACCTACCAACATGAAAAAAAATGTAGTCTACAAAACAGAATGCCAATTTTGCCCAAGTGTATACGTAGGGCAAACTTCAGGGCTACTTAAAAAACGTTTAAAACAGCACCAATGAGACATCAGAAGAGGAGAAGAAAAAACTGGCCTGTCCCAACATTCCATCTCTATGGATCATCGTTTTGATTTCGACAACGCGAGCATACTACAAAAAGAAGAAAATTATAAAAGACGGTGCAATATCGAAAATTTGTGGATTGCTACCAAAAGCTAGAACATAAATAACCATAATGACACTTCATATATTAAAAACTATGAGTCCATCTGTTGTTCAGCACGACAACTACTAAAATAAACCATGTGTTACGCCCATAACCAAAAATCCAGGTTCTTTGTTCTGGCTTATCAAAACTCATTGTGTTGCATTGTATTCAATACATCAAATATGTTCATCTTACTTATATTTCAATATTCAAAAAATTTTATAATTTTTAACAATTTAACTTTTGTTTTTATATTGACGACATTATAGCTTTTGTTTCTAATTTTATCATTTTGATTTCATGTGTATTTTTCTGTTTTTAATTATGACAATCTCTAGCACATGTAAGTATTTAACTTTGCATATATTCATTTTCCTTTTTATTTTTTTAAAAATTATTTTATGTTTTTAGTTTTTTCAAAACAAAATACTTGCCTGATGATGAAAATGTAATGTTTTCGAAACGTCGCAAATAAATACTTAATTTTTATTAGTAACTGTTGGTGATTTTTCTCCAAAACCTTATCCTTCAATTATTTCATTTTTTTTAATTAAAATTTTTTTATATATTTGAATATTAGTAAAACAAACCCTTCAAATCGTATTTTGTTTACTATTTTCGTCTCCACAAAAAAATATTTAAAAAGGAATCTCATTTTTGGAATATCAGCTAGATATAACTTCTTAAGTGATTTGAATAATTTAATTATTTTCAGTTTCGAGAACGATCTTTGTATACAGTTGCTAGAGGGAGGCATCTAAAGTAAGAAACAGTAAACAGTCTCTGGTAACATCATGGAAACTAATATCTGCTAGCATGTTACTGACAAGGTTTTTTTTTTCAACTTCTCTTAACGTTTTGGAAATTTTCACCTCTGGTAACATCAATGAAACTGGTAACTACACTGGTTTCTCGTTGTAAGCAACATCAAAATCGAAATAGAATCATATGCCTTACTCTTTTTATGTATATGCGAATTTTATTATCTAAAAAGAGTAAGATACATGATTCTATTTCAACTTGCTTACAACGAGTAAAAAGTGTACTTGCATGTTAATGACAAGCATTTGCAGGACATTTTTTTAACATTATTTGACGTTTAGAAGTTTCCAGAGTTTTTTTTTAATTTTTTCTTGTTTCGCCCTTTTTTCTAGTGCACTCTGGAGTGACTCCTCCACTTACTCCATTGTAGTTACGCCACTGTATCTATAGATTAAAGGTATAATTTAGCTTTCACAGGCATATGATATCCGTTCTGGTATCCGACCAAATAAAAACTGACAAAAACTTTTTTTTTTTAAATTATTTATCTAAGAGACTTTCAAGACAAATTTTTATACAATTTTGCAAAATTGCTTTACCACTCAAGGATCAACTTTGTTTTAATGATCACTAACTCAATTTTTCTTATCGATTTCGAAGAATTACCAAAGAATATCAATAAATTTCTTTGGTATTTTATGATTATTGCTCATTGACTTCAGATAGGTATTTCACTGTATTTATATCGAAAGTATACCCAATGTATGGTGTATATGGTATTACGAATGGTATGGTATAATTCCATTATCCTTAGATTAACGTCAAATATAATTAACGTTATCAAAATGGATTAAATCTTTCCACATCTACACTTTAATATATATTAAAGTATTGTACACGTTCTGCATGTATGTGTAGACAGACACAGACGAACATGCACATATTTCGCGTAGGTATAGATGTATTAAAATATGTTCTATTGTGAAAAAAAGCCAAAGCATGCTTAAATGCTATTTCCATATAAATAGAGGTTTTATTAAAATTTGCTACAATGTCTTTTTCAACGTCATTTTTCGTTTATGTTGGTTTTTCTTTTTTGGAAAAATATATTTTGATTTTTTTTTCATTTTTGCTAAGCTTTAAAATATGAAAACGATGAATGAAACAGTTTTGACAGTAAAAATTAAATTATCAACTTTAACAACAACATCAGTAAATAATATATATGTATCTGTACTTATTGTTAGACAAGAATAATGGAGTCTTTGATAAAATATGATGCGCAATGGCCATTTATCTGACAGCCGTACTCGCCGTCAGTGTGACCTTAGCCTAACAAATACGGATTGTACGCTTTAAATCAAAAAATATTACTGGATGTATTAAGGGGTTACATCTGTTTGAATTTCTTTTTCAGGATTTTTCTTATATTATTATTTACCTGTAAAATTCGAAAAATTAAAAACGGAAAAATTATCCATTTTTGCGATTTTTCGCTTTTATGTCATTAACACAATATATCTTTCTTTTTCCAAAAAAAAAAGTATTAACCTCTTCACTACTGATGTACAATATATTGTACATCAAATTTAGGTTATGTTAACATGATTTTTTAATTGAGAAATAATTAAAAACTTCTTAATATTATTTAAAATTACTAAATTACGCTTATTTAAAGATGTAAGATTAAAAATTTTAATTAAAATAAAGGCTTGTTTAAATCTTTGTCCAGTATGCTGGACAAATTTGTACTAATTGACGTAAGAAGATTTTAAAAAGTCAGTAGCGACGAGGGTAAAATTTAATAATCAGATTTAAAAGAAAATCTTGTTTTCGGAAGAGTTACACGGTTTACTTATTCATAAATTCAACTAAAAATTTAGTTAATTAATCGACTATTGTACGCTCGATATTTTCGACTAACGACTAATTTTATCTGAAAAAAACTACTTTAGTCGATTAGTTGACTAACTACTTCTACCTACAATTTTAAAATACGAAGACAGCTAATACGAAATTAACTTATACTATACTACTTCTGTGTACACTAGTGATGTTGAATAATAATTAATCGATTAATCGGTTTAGTCGACTAATTTTGTTTACATTTAGTCATTTTTAGTCGACTATTTTACATTTACTTAAATGACTAAATTGATTAATTTTTTTTTTAAAATGAGTAAAAACGATTAATTTAAAATTTTTTTTGTATTATTTATTAAACTTCAAGTAAATGAAAACTAAAAAATTATGTATTTATATGATTTTGCATTTCTGTGTGATCAATACATTGCAATATGTCATATCTTTCTTTTTAAAAAAAAAAATATATTAAAAGTTAATAATTCACTTCAAATGAAAACTTCGTTTTTGAAAGAGTTACATAGATTACGCTATTTATGAATTCGACTAAAAATTTAGTCGATTAGTCGACTATTGTATATACGATATTTTCGACTAATGACTATAATTTTGTCTAAAAAACTACTTTAGTCGATTAATGGACTAACTGCTCCTTAGCTCAACATCACTAGTGTGTTTTCTTACGTCAGATCCTATTTATCCCAAATAAATATTGTCTCTTCAGCGCTCCCACCATTTACTTCAGAGGTTATTTTTGTATTAGAGCAGATATTATTAATCGTGCTAGACTTAAAAATACTACTCGAAGCTTTACTTAACCAACTACAAAGAACATTTCCCACTGTGAATCCTTATTTCTACTACAAATTGTAAGTATTTCTTTTTAAACCCACGGTACCGTTTACAAAACGGAAATATTTTAACATTCTTATTAAACTACAACAATTACAGATATCATTACGTGACCCATCCCCCGTGTGATGCAATTACGTGTACGATGATCCTTTTTCTACGGCTATTATGCTTGTATGAGAAAAAAAAAAACCTACTCTCTGTGTACGTTTTATTTAAAACAATTATTTAAATTTGAAAAAAAAAAGAAATTATTGTTTGGAATGACAGCCTCAGATGATGATTCAAATGGGGGCGTTAAACTTGAGCGAGCGAATGCTATTATTGTGAGTCTATTGTAATAATAATTTTATTACTGAATTATTATAAAGGTGTGGTTCTCCACTTTCAGTATAGTCTAGTATACATTGTTAATAATTTGTTATAAGTATAATAGTAATTTCAACGGGAAAAAAAATCTAAAGAAATAATGATTATTGTAATAATATATTATTATTAAATTTTTTCCTTTTAGTTCCATTTTCAGCATGTCAATACTTGAAGAGGAATTGTATTCTTTAATTTATACTTAATAGTTACATATATGTATTTAGTTTTGTGTGTATAAGGTATTTTTTTTATTATTCTTCAAGTATGTAATTATGAATTTCGAGTATTGTCTACGCGCGGTGTGAATTATAGGATTGTAATAGAACAAAGGATAGAATTTTTAAGTGATCTTCAAGATCAATATATAATTATGGCCACATTTAAATTATTTATTCAGTGTTAACATTTTAAGAATGGTATTGTTTCAAAAATCTTTTTTTGATATGTGTAGATACAAGTGCATTTCAAATATCGCTTAACCCTTTGCATTCCAATGGTTAAGTTGTGTTAAATTTAAATATTAAAAATATAATTATAAAGAATTTTTAGAGAAATGTTTCCCAAACTCTTTGCATCGAACATTTTTGTGATTACAACCAAAAAATAGAATTTTTTGTTGCATTTCCAAAAAACCGTAAATATTGGAAAAATAATATGCCAATATTTTGATATTTTTCAATATAAAATAATTGTGTTTACATTATTCACTTAAATTGACCAGTTACGAATTTTTGTACTGGCAACAAAGAAAAAAAAATGATTAAAAGTTTGCCATTAATCCGACTTCGCTGCAAAATTTTGAAAAGTTTTCGACATTAGTTAAGTAAATCAGACTCTTTGAGGAAATATACCTTCCATTCAAGTGGTGACATTACCCCATAGAAATATTTTAAGCCTATAGTTTCTCTAGTACCAATACTACATACGTAAATATTCAAAAAGTTTAATGTTTTTAGTTTTATAGGTACGTCAGGCCACAAAACCGTCAAAATTCGTTGAAAATCCAATTTGGTCTAATTATCTTGGTTTTTGATGACTCTAACTTCCCTATAGTCTATATTGTCTATAGTCTATAATCTATATGAACGGGATAGTAAAATAATTTATGTAAATACCATCAATTCCACATTAAAATAATGTTCTAAGCCGGAGGTTAAAAATGCGCCCCACGGGCCAAATACGATTTAGAGTGTCCCAGACTATCTGCAATCGCAAATTCGTAAATTAAAGAATTTCCCGTTGAAAAATATCAAATTTTATATGCAATATATTTGGCTTTTACATAAATTTTATATAAGTACTAGATGTGTTAAACCTAATTTTTACTATGCAAGCTTCCCAAATTCCTTCAGGAAATATGATTTAATTTTCGCATGTAATTTTTCTGTTGTCTTTACGATTTTATGAAAAATGAAAAAAAGCAGTATCGAAAACCTACAAGAAACTTCAAATTTCAAGTTTCTAATATTGAAATTATTGTTTTTTAAACATTAAACAAGTTTTGTATACGTAATGACGTCACCAAGTTCACTTTTTTCACGTTATAGTTACAAAGAATAAAATGAATTAGATCCGTTGGTGAACTTTGGGTGACTTGCGTGCGAAATTTTTGTTTTCCCTGTAAAAATAGCCATATTTATTTTCTTTTATTTACAAGTTATTTGTAAGACCCTAGTCGCCTATTTTTAATCTGTAAGTTAGAATAGGTGACTGACGAAAATTCGCTCTGCGCATGCGAATCGACGCTATCACGATCACGACCACGATTAACCTGTTGAAGCACATAATTTAAATAAACAAACGCCTTTTTTGCCCGCCTTTATTTTAGGAAATTTTTCTTGACGCATCAAATATTTTAGTATTTACAGTTTGATCCGCACTGACTCTGTTCTAAACAATCCAATGATCCTATTCTAACCCTAGAATCATACGTTGGTCTACGAGTCAAGTTAATCATACATCGGCGTCGTTTCAACGAATGGACTTTTTACGGGGAGTTTTAGAGTTTATTTACAAAAAACATTTTTTTTACATAACAATACTACAAAAGCGAACAAAATATTTAAAAAAATTGGATTTGGAAAAATTTCTTAATGTAAATATTTATTAATTTTTTTAATCTTTTTATCAAAGCATATTTTCATTATAAAAATTAAAAAATATATAAATACATCAATTGTATCATAAAACATGCCTTTCAAATAATTAATTTATGAACTATTATGAGTCAGTGGATATGTGTGACTTTACAAAATGTGAAATTTCTCAGTCATAAATATTCCTATAGATATGTAGTTATTTCCCATTAGGCACATTTGTAAATTTTCTAAAATTTGTTAGTAATTTTTCGAATAAGATCTCAAAAAATAATAAAAATTAAAATATTTTCCACAAAATAAATTGTTAATCTTTTATTAAGTCATTCGAAACGCATTCTTTAGTTTTCGATTCAATATATTCAAACTTCAGTATTATGTCGTCTCTATAAGTCAAACAGCTGTAATCATCTTTCACATTATCATAATCATTGAATAAATTAATTATAACATGCATATCGTTAATAAATTTTAGAAAAATTAGGAAAACTTTTATATGTGGAGTACAAAATCTTTAAAAAAAAATATAGGTTAATCATACATCGTCGTCCTTTTGACGCACACTATTTCAGTATAAAAAAACGACAATAGCTATAAACAAAATAAATATATGTGGTGTGTTATAATAACAAATAAATTAGATAACAGAAGTTTCACAGCGAGCAGGTACCGACAAGTCACAGTATTGGAGCAGGTAGAGAAGTTCGTTCGTGGTTTTGACGAGTACGTATGATTCTAGGGCTAATAATAATTTTTTTTTGGGGGGGGGGGGAATTTACTGATTATACCTACCACTCTCCATTTATTATAATAATATTTATGATGAAAATTAACATATTCATTTATATCAGAACGCATTCAATATACCAACAACAACAATAATTGAACATATGTAAAACTTCAGCGAACATACTAAATTCTAATCTCAATTTAAATTTATCTTCACCCGGCTGAATTTTCTAATTAAGATTGACAACAATAGCTATATGTAGTATACCTATACACTGTAGTTGGAACTATATTGTATAGTGTTGTAGTGAAAATTTTGTTTAAAGCGGGCGACACTGGCAATGACATAGTCAATTATTAATTTAGATAATGGGTTATGTTTAATTGTAAAGAACTGTCATGTATCCCGCAGATAGGTACGTTGAATTAAAATAGGAGACCCTCATATGAATATAAATGTTCGTATATAGTTATCTGCACGACAAAAGAGTCAGAAGTAGCTTAGAGTTAGCTGACTGACTGGTTCGAGCAGAGCTAGTTGCTCATTAGAATACAGTGGATGAATATACATAAACGATTATTATTATAATACTAAGCAAATTTTGAAAATTTATTCAGTTAGTAAGAAATGTATTCAGTGCTGGTATATTATGTAAAGTACAATGGGTACGAAGATATTATGTATGTTGAAAAGTAAAAAAATTATTTATTTAAAATGTCTTCAGAAAAGGCAAAATGTCATGATTTTCTATTATGTACAAAATTATTTTAATTCATATGTTCACCCAACACTCGAATTATCGGGCGCCTTCCCCAGGTCGTTCGCAATGTTCCCATCATCGTATGGTCACAACTTTAATTCTATCTACGGTTAGCACGAAAAAATTGAGTATCTGCATTCCGCAGTTTAAAGAATGTAAAGAAATAATTCACAGACAGAATCACAATTAGGAGAAGGTCGCCGAAAGTGGAGTTTAATTAATTTTAAAACACTAATCTAACCAGATTTAAGATTTCAGAAAATTTTAAGAAGAACACCAGCCGGACCTGAGTTAAGGCGCTTAACGAATATAACTAGAGCAGCGCTTCTTAAATTGTTTTCATTCATGACCCAATTTTCTTTTACTAGATGTTTCGCGACTATTGGGGCGTCATGGCAAAGCTCGAATTTTGAAAATCAATTTCGTTTCTGAATATTGAGTCTACAAAACTTAAAAATCTACGTATGCAAATATCTAATTCTGTTACTTGTATACCAAATACTAGTTAAGGGCAGCTAAAGATTTTTGTTGGCTTTGATAAATTTTTTGCTGATAAGTAGGTATTTTATCATTTGTGGGAGACTTTCATAGTAGCAATCTTTTTGACTTGACCATTACTTCACTCTAAAAATAGAAAAGAATATATATGTGTTAGAGCTTTGATTTTAATGTTATTCTTTGTTAACCAAAACATGTGCTTTTGGGCAAGGCGGTTAGATAACCACTTTATCCGAATTCAAATTCATATTTAATTTTTTGTAGTTCTAACTAATAAATCAATAAAAAACAAACAAAAAAAACAAAGGTAATTTTAAAAGTGTGATTTTTAAAATGCAATTACTTAAAAATATGAGATAAAACAATGAAAATTTGAATGTTACTGGTAGTTTTTAAACATAAATTAATTTTTAAGGGGGGAGGGTCCTCCAGAACTTTAAAATTTTTCATTTTTTGTTTTATTTTAAAAGTTAATTTGAATCTTAAGGAATATATTTCTAATGTTTTAATCCCAACAGAACGATTAAATTAGATAACGATAAACTGCTTTTCAAGAACGAAAACTTTTTCATAGCGTTTTTCTCAAAACAGGTTTTTTTCCGCGCCGTGGAACATAACTTAAAAAGTTATTAAGGTATTAACTTGAAATTTTGTACAGATATTCTTTAAGATATTGGCCTTTGCATATACCTAAAATTTTGCATAAATTATTACTAGAAATATTGTTTATAACAATTTGTTTATAAAAAAAAAAAAAAAATGAAAATTTTTCTATTTGGTTTTAAATTGTGAAAAAAAATTTTCTCATCAAAAATAGGTATATGCAAAGCGTAATGACTTAATAAAAATTTTTTGTCCGATTGAATTCAGTTGATTACAAGAAGCTGGGCATTCCACGGTACAAATTAAAAGAGTCAACTTAGAACAGCTGTAACGCCGCCATTTTTTCTTCTTTTTTTTGCATAAAAATTTATGAGTGAATACACCATAGCATGTACAATACTATGTAACTTCATTTGATACAATAAATGTATCCAGTTTCTTTAAAAAAAAATTATTAAAAATCCTGTTGTCTGGAGGACCCCTCCCCTTAATAAACTCTTAAGCATACATTTCCATTTAAAAACTATAATTTTGCATGATAGCTCGAAAACTATAGCAATCTCTTGCTCCCATCGGTCTCTACTACTCTTATTGGAAGAATTTTTTGATAAAATCATCCCCTGTATACCTATATTACTTGGCCAAATTTTTTGTGGGGCACTCTATACTTTGTAATAGATATAATTTTACGAATTTTATTCACATGTCTAATCTAATATGAGTATTGCAATATACTTAAATAGATATAATACAATTCAACCGGTATTAGTATGAAATATGTGCATATATGTATGTATGTATATTGTATAATAAGTGTTTAATATTATAATCTGATGAAACATAATTGAATTATTTTCAGTTTAGAATAAATTAATTTTAAGACACAAATCTAATCAACACAACATTACGTACGAATAAATATAATACTTCATTAAATTTCACATTACATTGATATAAACGAACAAGCAAGCGGTTGGTTGACTGGTTGGCACTGGCACAGAGCGTCAACATTATAACGGCACCACGCGGCACGGCGTCACTATGTATCGGCGTCGTAATTCATCTCACACAATTTACATACATATCA
This sequence comes from Brachynemurus nebulosus, assembly GCA_035578155.1. Lineage (NCBI taxonomy): Eukaryota > Metazoa > Arthropoda > Insecta > Neuroptera > Myrmeleontidae > Brachynemurus > Brachynemurus nebulosus. Next base: position 26,571,778 of record JAPWDM010000006.1, read on the forward strand.
TTTAATATGTGCATTATTGTATGGAGTATGTCATAGTGAAATACCAGTAATCTACGGACAGTGTAATAAATACATTTGTAAAGGAAATTAACCTATTTTTTTTTATGGACGAATTTCTATAAAATTGGAAAACTCGATGATGAGTTCATAGTAGAGAGGATGATGCATCGTTCTGTTTGTAATTGAAATGTTTCAACAAACTATAGGCATATTTAGAAATTTAAATGTTTAATTTTCTTAAATTCATTAAATTAATTCATTACTAACACTCTCTTTAAATCTATCGAATGGGGATTTTTCACATAAAGTGAATAATATCGAAGACGTTGAGGTGAAGCGTCCTCACAGAATTTATTTTAACACTTTCAGTCTCACGGTTTCGGCATCCGAAAATAAACAAAACATCCGCAGAGGCCGACCGCGATCAATATTTAGAATCAACAAAACACTTAAAAATATGGATCCTAAAAATCGTAAAATTATCTATTTTTTTGAAAATTTTCTAAGAAATTTTCTTTTTTTTATAAATTTAAATACTGTTATTGATAAAAATGTGAAAAAAACTGAGAAAATTTTTTTATTCATTTTGTTGAAGATTATGAAAGTTTAAGATCAAAAAAATGATCCTTTAATTTTTTCAAAAATTCAATCGAATGAAACACAAAAACGGCTGGATGGATTAAACTGAAACTCGGTGGGGTTTTTGGGAGTATATTGAATTGTAAAAGGCACACCTATCATTAGTGGTTTTCTCGAAGTTTTTAATTCAGCGCTTGATTTTCCAAAGAGCCACCAAAAGCTCTTTTTTTCTTGGTTTTGCAAATTCATGTAAAGTATGCAAAAAATTTTTTTCTGAAAAAACAAATGCTAATCCTTGTAGAAAATTTATTCGAGTTTTTAAAACACCCGTTCAATTTTTTGTGTGACCATTGGTTGCTGAGCTATCGATGGTCAAAGACGAAATGATCCTTTTCCATTCAAAGTCTGATATCTCAGCGAGAAGTGGTCGTATAAAAGTCTATAAAAAAGCAAATTAAAGCTGAATGAACAAGTTATCCGGTCCATATGGTGGTTAAGTCGGAAAAATTTTTCCCAAGTCCGTGGACCAAAAAAAAAAAAAAAACGAAAAAATTTCGAAAATTTTTTTCAGTGTATTTATTAGGATTGCGCCACACACGTTGCTTTGAAAATTTTTTTATCGCAAGATCTCGAAACTAGAAACTTCCAGCTTTAAATTGCTTTGCTTACAACTCCGATACGACCATTTTTCACGAAGATACAGCCATTCGAAAAATCGCTAAAAATTTGGAATTTTTTTTTTTTTTTGATCCTTTATTTCCGCTAGTGTATGTTTTATCATCAAAATATCTAGCTTCATCTTTTATTTACAATAATATTTTTATACACATACATATGTATGTATCGGTGTGTTGTGTGCTTGCACGTATATATTTGTTTTATCAAAATAATAATAACTATGTATTTATCTTTTGGATATACCTATACCTGCATAACACATACGTATGTTGAATCATTTAGTGTTCTGTGGAATCATTTTATATATTTGTTTAGATAAAATTTCTTTAAAAATACTGCCAGCTTCCGGGGAAGTTTATTATAAAAATTGTGTACTCATGACCCAATTTCTCATCACGAGATTTTTCGCAACCCCAGATATTAATTCGGATGCCCTAAATACAAATAAATTAGTAAACCAATTCCTAAATCATTTATTTTTTGGTTGAAAAATATGACTGAATTTAATTTTCTCAACCGTCGGGGAGAGGTTAGTTTGCATGTTATTACATTATTTAAGTAAGTGTTCGGGTCAAGACGGATTTGGGGTGTAGACCTGGACACTTGCTAATTATTTTTTATTTTTTTTATTTTTACTTATAATGAAACAAATGGGTCAGGGATATAACAAATAATATGCGCGCTTTCTAATGGTAATACTTTTGTTGGTGATATCTATGAAGGAAACATGTATAAACATAAAATTATACCAAAAAATGTAAAAAAGTGTCCGGGTCTAGACGGTTTTACGGTACATATACATTCATTACATACGTGTATTAATTATGTGTACCCTATACATTACATTCAAGCTCATATTATGTGTGTACGTTTTGTCTTATTTAAACAGATTTTCGTTAAACATCGTTTCCATTTAGCGCGGAAATAATGCTGGAAATTGAAATGGAATATTTCAATGGAATATATTTACATAATGTAAAGAATACAGTAGTTATCCGTCACTGTTACTGTTACTGGGGCGGTATCGGCATACAATAATTTTGGCGGTAGGTACAGTTGAACCGCGCAGAAAAAGTAAATTTAACTACAAACTAGTCAAGACTAGCGACTTATGTCGCTGGTTCGAATCGTAGATGCTCCAAAAGCAACTTAATTTTTAATAAAAATGTTTGGTAAACATTAAGGGGAAGTTTACTTGAGAGTCCTTAAAAATTATGTATTTTTCTGGAATTTTTTTCTCAAGAACGGAAGTAAATATCAATTTCAAATTTTGTCACCTACACATATTTATTAAGTATTAAACTATATAAAAAAAATTTTTTCAAGGAAAAAATCCCATAAAAAAAAAATTGCGAAGTTTCAAAAAACTACTAGATAAAAAAATAGGTGTATTTTAAGTGTAAATTAGCTCTGCTAATAAAAAATTAAGTGTTCTTACCGTTTTCGAGAAAACGTGCAAAACAGGTAAAAAGGGACGGTACCCATAGGTAAAAATTTTTTAACTGAAAAAGGGAGGAAGAAAATCGAACAATTTCAAAATATCACCACAGATGTTGGCTACATAACATAATAAAAAATTATCACTGTATATATAAATAAGTAAATAAATATGTAAAAAGAAATGTTTGGCTTACTGAGTTTTTACAAATTTTTCGTCAGTTTTTTGTTATTAGATCTTTAGCGTTTCCACCATTTCTGCAATCACCTATCCAATGAATTAAAGAACATTTTCGATAAGTAACATCTAAAATTATATAATATGATAATTTTGATATACATTTACATATCTTTGATTTACCACAGCTGCTCCAAAGTTCAGTTAAGATCCATATGGTAAAGTCCAAAAATCCAAAAACTAGTGCTGTGCCCAGATTTGTAGTAATTAAATTGTAGCAAATATATAAGCTTTCAACTTTATGGACCCCTAGCAACGTTATACGATGTTAAATATTTTTCTCTACAACTCTATATGGTATAATGTGTATTAACCTAACAAATAACGGGAGCGCTGTGAAGGAAAACAAATTATTTTTCTCGAGTTTTTTTTTTCATTTATTCGTTTAAAAAAATAGTTGAATATTTACGATTTATATTTAAATGGTCATCTAGATTTATAAAAAGTTATCATCCTCATAGCATCATTATTATTAGTACTGGTGGGGGCGCTGGGAACGTTAAGAAATTTCTGGCATTTTTCTATTCAGTTACATAACAAAATATATAACATTTAACAAACAGTGGAAGCGCGGTGTATAACGTTATTAACATTATACACAGCGTTTCCATGGTTTAAAATATTTTTTTAAGATTTTCTTAAAATTTTCATTTTACAAAATTTTTGTCATCACGGTCTAAAAACACCTAATCACACCTAATTCTCCATACTTTAAATTATGGAAGACACTTTTTTTGCCTATGGGAGGGCTAGGTTTACGTAAACCTAGCCGTCCCTTTTGTTTTCTCGAAAACGGTAAGAACACCAAATTTTTTATTAGTACACCTAATTTACACCTAAAATACACCTATTCTTTATCTAGTAGTTTTTTGGGATTTCGCTAACTTTTTTTTTGGACGGCTAGCTTTATGGAGGTCTTCACTTTTCTTTCATTATGATTACATATATTAGTTAATTTATTTCTGTCCTTATTAGTAGACTTTGAAATTCAACTTATCTATAGAAATGAAAATAAACCAAAATAAATTTTAAAATTGAAACAGCTGAAATCACATTTAATATGCATTTAACTGGTATCAAATACTTGTATTTGTATTATTTCAAGATCAACCTTCAGACATAAATTATTTTTTTGGTAAATCTATACATATAATAAAATTGTAACGAGACCATTTCTGTACAAGGAATTTTTTTTGAAAATTGTACTGGTACTGTAAATAGTTATCGATGTAGATACCAAAACAGGGATTTTTAGAATTTTTGTCTGCCTGCCTGTCTGTGTGTCTGTCTGTCTGTCTGTCTGTCTGTCTGTCAGTCTGTCTGTTCACACATCATGCAAAAACTATTGGACGGATTTTAATAAAATTTGGTGTGATGATAACTTATTACTAACTTATTACCTGGGTCAACATATAAAATACTTTTTAATCCGGGAAAATTTCTCATTCCCATAGGAAAATGGAAAAACCATTTTGAGCATGTGCACACATTAGGCAAAAACTCTTGGACGGATTTTAATAAAATTTGGTGTGGTGATAACTTATTACCTAGGGAAACACTTAAGATACTTTTTACTCCGGGAAAATGCCTCATTCCCACGGGAAAATAGAAAAACCATTTTGTGCATGTGCACGCATTACGCAAAAACTATTGAACGGATTTTGATGAAATTTGGTGTGGTGATAACCTATTACCTATTACTTGTGTCAACATTTAAGATACTTTTTACTCCGGGAAAATTCCTCATTCCCACGGGAAAATAGAAAAACCATTATGAGCATGTGCATGCATTACACAAAAATTATTATTCTTTGCAAATTCCGTATAATTATTACACTTACATACTTCTCATTGAGTTTATAACAATGCTTTGCGCGAACGACGTCACGGGTACGGCTAGTAAATAATAAACCATAGAATTTTTTATTTTGGTCGTGTGGTCTTAAGTACACTAAAAAAATTATATAGTGCCGTATTTAACTAAAAAATTCAGTAGTTTTTCGGTTGTGATACCTAGAAATTTTTTTCAATTTTTACATCCGTGGAAGTCAAGCAACTCCTGTATATTTTATAAGTATACGTATATATGTTACATATAGTACGTATTTATACCTATATACATACATATGAATAAAACGCGAAGCTCTACATTGTAACCAAAGTTGAAAAAGTTCATTAATTAGTTACAATACACGGAGTGAACACAACGCTTCACAAACACATGTGTAATTCTACATATATGTATACATGCTACATACTTGCGACAATATGTATATGTATTTGTTTGATGTTATTGAAAGATATTTGAATTTCAGTATATTCTGTGTTTTGTTTTATTCAAATTGTAGATAGATAACTTTAATTAAAATCAAATTATAAACTGTGTCTGCGCTGTCGTTAAGTAGAACAACAGAATACAATAGTTATTTAATAGTAATAAAAAATATTTATTTTAAAGTATAGTTGTTCGATTAGTTCGATTACGGAGCAAAATAGAAATTGGTTTTTTTAGTATTTAAATAGTATATTTTACAATATAAGTTCGGTAAGTTGCTTTTACTGATCGAGAAAATGTCGCGAAAACGAGACCCGCAGGGTCGAGTTTTTGCAATTTTCGAGATAATTACAGAATAAAAGTATGTTAAATAAAAAATAAATATTCACCGGAAAGAAGTTGGCGCCGAAAGTTGGAAAATCTTTCTGTTTTTTATATGGCTAAATTGCTCCCAAATTGCTCCTTTGGAATCAGTAATTGCTCCACCTGGAACTTAATTACTTAATTAGTTAGTTACAAACAAAAAAACTTCTTTGTTTGACTATTTCTATTATCAAAATCTTATCAAATAATGCATTTTTATACAATTACTTTATATCAAAAAATTGCTCCCAATTTGGTCCATCTAATTTAAAAGTTAGTTATTAATTTCTTTGAATAATAATTAAAATATATTAAAATAAAAAATATTATGAATTAGGTTATGTATTATTAAAACTTATAGGCAATCCATTATACCTTTAAGTCGTTTGCATATATTTAAGGTTAATTAAATTTTGACAAGTTAAATAACATAAAAAAACAAAATATTTTAATAATTATTCAAAAAAATTAAGATTTAGTTTTTAAAATAAATAGAGCAAACTGGGAGCAATTTATTGACGTAAAGAAATTATATAAATAAGTATTATTTTGGAAGATTTTGATAATTTAAATAACGGAAAAAAAATTTTTTCTTTATAAATAACTAATTAAATAATTAAGTTTCAGGTGGAGCAATTACTGATTTCAAAGGAGCGATTTGGGAGCGATTTAACCATATAAAAAACAAAAATATTTTTCAACTTTCGGCGCTAACTTCTTTCCGGTTAAATATTCATAACAACTAATACGAATCTTTGTAGTGACAATTGACAACTATATTTGTAAATAAAAAATTAAGTCTCAATATTTCACTGACGTGAATATTTTTTTTGAATTTTCTATTAAAAAATTGAGGAAAATAGTTTATTAAACTATAATATTAGTGAGAATAATGAAATTGATGAAGCATTTTATTTTTGGCTGCAAATTTATTCTCGTAAAATGAAAGGAAGATTATGAAAACCACAGAAAATTTTAATTATTGAACGACCTTTTGAAATGTCAATAAAATAAGAAGATTAATGCCAACAATAATAAGAATAATGTGTAAACTAGTGAAAATTTTCATATTAAGCGATTTATTTTTCTAATTGTTCAAATTGTACTTTTAATTTCAATATAAATAAATAAATACAATCATTTTTGAGCTAATTTCACTTACCACACTCCTATTCACTTACCACGCATCTATTTCACTTACCGCACTGTTATTTTTTGGTTTCCATGGATATAAACAAACGTTCGGGAAATGTAACTTACCAGCATTGTCAACAACATCGGTAAATGCATGAAAATAGACGATCGTGCAAAAAAGAATATTTCAAGTTGTTGGAAATGACTCTGAATGATCTGTTAAAATACACACTTAGGTAATACTAGAATACAATAAGCTCAGAGAAGTGTCCAGTCTTGCTAATCTTAGAACAGATGCGCTAGAATCCAACTTGCTTGTATTTAGGATTTATATCTTAAAGTATTTAAGCATAGCAATATAAAAGCATTGTTGAAAAAGCGTTGTAAAGACGTTGTAAAATGATTTATGTAATCATTATATTTCAAAAACGGCGCGATCAATAATTTTTATTTGTTATTAAATATGGTTTGCAACTTTGTATTTTATAATATATTAAATTTTTTATCAAATTCCTTTGACACGTTTTCATTTTATTCAAAAAAATCGTGTGAATATGTCAACTTCCCATAAAAGCCCGTGTTAAAATTACAAAACTTTGAAACCGTTTTTGTCAACATGGGGCGGTCATTTTTTTTTTTCGGTATAGACTGGTATTATTGATTTTGAATTAAATGAATGTCTAGAGAAGTTTCGTTAAAATACTTTGAAAAATCGTTTTTCGGACCAATTACCTTAACTCCCAGACAGATGAGTTGATAAATAAATCATTTATTCAGTCAATGCTTTCATGAGGAAACTTTACTTACAAAGGAATAAGCACTGTATAATGCAGAAATCACAGATTACCGGTCCGATATGAAAATTTAAATTTCGTTAAAAAAAAAATTGGTCATCAAACTTGAAATGAAATTTCGTCGAAACTCTTATTTTCAAAACGTTGAACACGATATCTCTAAATATATCTATACATATAATAAAAATGTAAATCTGTCTCTGTCTGTCTGTCTGTTCACGCATCACGTAAAAACTACTGGACGGATTTTAATGAAATTTGGTGTGATGATAACTTATTACCTGGGTCAACACCTAAGATACTTTTCATTCCGGGAAAATGTCTCATTCCCACGGGAAAATGGAAAAACTATTTTGAGCATCTACACACATTACGCCAATTTACATATTTCATAAAAAAATTTCATAACTATAGTAACAAAAATTGTAAATAAATTTTGTAGTTTAGAAATTTTTCTGAATTTTAAATAAAAAAAAATGTTGCTAATTGTGTACCGAAAAATACAATAAATACACAATTGTCAATTTGGAGACAATTTAATGCATTTTGTGTTGCAAGAAACTACAATTTGGAAAAAGAAACTACTCAACGTTTCGCGTGAACAACGTCACGGGTACGGCTAGTACCCAATAAATTTGAGTTAAAGGTGGAACTAGAATCTCACTTTTAATTTCGCAGGTAGCAATGAATATACTAAAAGAAATTCTTTTAAAATTATTTTCGTATTTCAAAAGTATGGTGTTATTTAACTGAAAAGAAAAAACTTTTTTTCATTTATTTAATTGAAAATCTAATACGCCTACTGAAAACTGTTTAATAAAATTTATAAATTCAAACAACAAATAACAAATGAGAAATGAGTTTGACTTAAAATTTTCCTACGAATTCAATAATAAAAACCATCACAATAATAATAATTTTATTAGCTTTAAAACTGAATATAATACCGTAATAACTTTTCATAAATATTCTACCTTTATAAATTTTAATTTAATGATAAAGTTTTTTTCAAATACAGACCGTGTATACGGCTCTTCCATTATTTTTATTACAATTGCATTATTGTAGAATAAAAACTATAGTAAAAAGTTTTCAATATATACGTTTTAGAAAGAGCAGCATTTTAACCCGTTGTTGTAGTAAATGGTAAGGTTTTGTATTATCGAAAGCAAAGAAACTTTTTTTATTAATTTTTTTTGAACAACTCTTAGGCTGCCTGTACACGATCAATAATACTCTGTCAGGATTTAGAAATACTGAAATCATTACTGATCGTGTATTGACAATACTGAAGTATTCGTATATATAATTTATATTATAAAAATAATGATTCATTATTTTTGTCAGTAAATACTAACAGTATTACTGATCGTGTAAAGGCCGCCTTAGACTTAGAATTTCTCAAAAAAGTAAGTGTACTTCATAATTCAAATTAGGAACTTGCGTAGTGATGAGCAAAATTAGTCTTGGTCTTACAGTCTTGTCTTGGTCTTGCAAAAAATGCAAGACCAAGACCAAGACTATAAATAAGTATGGCTGCAAGACCAATACCAAGACTCAAGTGAGAAAGACCAAGACAAAAACACCAAGACTCTTGCTAAACTATTTAAATAGTTTGAAAGTATAATGAATACCGTAAACAGAGAAAATTCTGATTTTAGAAGGAAAAAATTCGCTAATAAAAAAATGCAAGAAAGTGTGAGATTTTTTAGCAATACTGAGACCAAGACCAAAATTCTTAATGCAAGAACAAGACCAAGACCAAGACTTGGCAGTCTTGGTCTTGGTCTTGCATTTGCTCATCACTAAACTTGCGAATCCGTAAATATTCTTCTAATCGAAAAAGAGATTGCCAACCCTGGTCCTCCACGTACATGTCGTATGTAGTTTATATAAAAGAGGGGTGAAGACGTATGATGTGATTGTGAGAGGCGGATTTTTTAAAGTTACTGACCCCCCTGTCGCTCTTTTTATCAAAGAGGGGGCGCCACTTTCAAATCTAGCCAAGGGCGCCAGTCACCTAAGCTACACCACTTCCTGTATAGTCGCAAATATTATCCTTTACCCACAGTGCCTTCTTCAGCATCAAATTCACCATCGTTGACAAATGTATTTTCAAATAATTAATACTAGACAGGTTTACTTTGTGAAAATCCATATTAAAACATGGGATCGTTACTTTGTCACTTTTCACAGCAAAATCATAGAAAAACACGAGTCGACTTTCGGCTTTTACACCACCGTCAGGTGAAAAACATAACTAAAAAAAAAAAACATAACTTTTTAGTTATGTTTTTCACCTGACGATGGTGTAAAAGCCGAAAGTCGACTCGTGTTTTTCTATGATTTTGCTGTGAAAAGTGACAAAGTAACGATCCCATGTTTTAAATGTATTTTCATCATCACTTAATATCTTGTTTGACACTGTTTCCATAACCTCAGCTTTTTTCAGTTAAAATTGTATCTATCAACTAATATTAGTTGCCTTGAATTTTTTCTCCAATTCAACCATAGGCATAGTAAGGAACTACACCTGCCGCAGCATCCTGCATAACATAGCGAATTTCCGTTTATAAAAATTAGTTTTGCTCGGAAACTAGTTGACATAGAATAATAGTTTAAATACTTTTTTACGTAATTTTTTATCCTCTTTTAAATGGCGTAAAAAAAATTTCGCAAAAAATTTTTGAATAAGTGGAAATTTTGGCTAGAAACTAATCTTTTTCAGGAACAAAAACCATGTTCCTGACATCCGACGTGTCTGGCTGAAGAACTCATCCAAGGGTTTGGGACTTCCAATGTTTTCACCAAATTTCGTAAATATTGGACACTTCGTTCGAGAGTTATCGTGCGGACATATATATATATATATATATATATATATATATATATATATATATATATATATATATATATATATATATATATATATATATATATATATATATATATTAGTGAATATTATTTTCGGTTTCTAGGGACCTCAAAACAAATTTCTACCATAGTCCCGGGCTTAAGTCACGTCATGACAGTGGCTGTAATAGTTGAATTCCATTCTGGAAATTCGCTAAAATAGAAAAGCGTAAACAAAACTGTTAGTTGTCTAGAGGACTGTACAATAATTGTTAGCATGCTCAACTATAACAAACAGCCATCGGATATTTCATTTGTAAAAACATTTATCTAAACATTACAAAAATTTCCACAAAGTACGTAGCATGTATATTTATGCCTACACTAGTAGCTACATTGACCACAGGATTAAATAAATTTTAAAATGGCACTAGTAGTTGATAACCATTTAAAAAAATTGAAATATTTCAATACACGAATATAGATAGGCCCGTTAAAGCGGTCACATAACACAATCACTTTATAAAATATCTATAAATACATCAAATAAATGAACTTTCCGACCCTATTTTCTCTATTTGTTCATTGGGCAAAATAAAAAATTCACTCCAAAATTGAAAAGCAATATAATACTCACATAACAACACAACCGATAGAGAATATAGTAATCTGTAATTTATTGCAACTAAATAAAATTTTACAAAAAAACAACATAAAATACACTCTCACATGCAAAGTGCTCGCAATTTATTTCTGTTGCAAAACAAGCCATTGTATTTAATTGACAAGATTAATTTTGCCTCTTTATTACGCAAACTAAAAAAAAAATAAAAGAATTTCATTAATCCGAAATTCAAAAAATAAAGTAAAAAAAATGTTTTCTAAGAAAAAGCTTTTATTTAAAAATTAGCTAAAAAAAAAAAATAAAATATTTTTTGAGTGAAGTTTGAAGCAATATGCAACATAATTTATAAAAGCTTGAGGCGTTATCATTAATTATTTCTGTTTTGGATAAAAGTGTAGCTATTTTACTTTTCAGTACTTATCAAACTTGATTAAACGCCTCAAGCTTTTATAAATTATGTTGCATATTGCTTCAAACTTCACTCAAAAGTTTTTTTTTTTAGCCCATTTAAATAAAAGCTTTTTCGTAAAAAGCATTTTTTTTTACTTTATTTTATTTTCTACTTTTTAGTCTGATTACAATTAATTTAAAAAAAAAAAAATAGAGAAGTAATTTTTTTCCCTGGATATTTTAATTGGTTAATTTACCCTAATCAAACGTAACTATGGAAACAAAAATTTGCTATGTAAATTCAAATGGATGATATTTGACAATTCGAAATGTCAAAAAGTTGCATAGGACTAAAAATCAACAATTTTGGTTTGGGGCAATTTAGGGAAAAACTAATTATACAATATTGCATTGTCATCAAGGTTATACACGTATGCATTTGAAACCTCTACCTCAATTAGAACCTGTCTAAATTTTGATTCTAAGATTTGATCTAAACCAACATACTAACATAGCAAGTTAAATAAAAGCTTTTAAAAATAGCGGGCACTGCAATGGTTATTATACGCTGATTATCACATTTTAAAACTTCTGCAATATTCTTTCCTCTTCGTTTCACTTAAGGCACCATCACAGTGTGATCGGCCGAAAAATAGTCAATTTTCACAATTTTTTTCGGATTGATAGGATGGGGGAATGGGGATGAATTTTTTTTTACGATTAATACCACTATTTAACAATACAAAAATATTATTTTTATTCATTTTTATTTATTTTTTATAATTATTATAATTTTTTTTTAAAAAAATGTCTTAAAAAAAGGGCGGATATTGGTGCCTACGATTGCGGAAGCAGTTTTCATATGGAAAAAAAATCAAATAGATTATCAGTTTGTAGGTAAGCCGCTATGTACCTATAGAAGCTTTTTTTTAAATCTTGTAACAAATTTAAAAAAAAAAACCTCCATAGGTACATAGCGGCTTACTTACAGATTGATAATCTATTTTATTATTTTTTTTTTCAAATGAAAACTGCGGCCGCAAATAGCCACCCTTTTTTAAAGACACTTTTTTCAAAAAATTATAATAATTAAAAAAAATACATAAAAATGAATAAAGAAATATTTTTATATTGTTAAATAGTGGTGTTAATCGTAAAAAAAAATTCATCCCCATTCCGCCATCCTATCCATCCGAAAATAAATTGCGAAAATTGACTATTTTTCAGCCGATCACCCTGTGATGGTACCTTAAAGTAAATATAAGGTATATTCTATAGATAAGACTTTATTGAGGAAGTCGCAGTTACCGGTGAACGTGCGAATTTAATTCTTAACTCATATCAGGATATATAGGAATTGAACAATGGTTTTCAAAAAGGACTTCTAAAGTTCTCCAAAATTTAGGGAGTCTACAGGCGTCCACTATGTAGTTTTTAACAGCTCTGTTCTCACATTATTTTCGACGGTATAATTACTATTGTCACACTACATATATATTGGGTTTGGGTGTATTTAATGCATTCAATGCCATCTATTATCCATTGGTGGCAATTAATACTGATGACATAATTATTATTCATTCAAAATCTAATTTTATTTGTTAATTTATTTTGTATAATTTACACTTTACTCAATCAATGTTTGAGTTAATTGCATTAATTAATAATAAATATTTATATTTTAATTTTCCAAATACCCCCGTATATTTAGTTATTTATTTATATGCTTATATGGATGTCAATATCCTGTATGGATGAATGTAGGGATATATATGTGGATGGATATATGTATTTTTGTTTTTAATTAATTTTCTAATTATGTTTTCGTCATTCTAAATAGATAAATTATTTTTATGTCAGTCACATAAATACATAGAATATTGGTACAGTAATGTACAATACAATTAATACATATGAATATTTCAAATGGTATTCGGTTATCCTTCTTTCAATTATGTTGTTGAGTGTAATCGTAATGTAGGAAGTATAAATGCGAACATGTTCAGATCTTTGATCTTGAGTGATGCGAAATTTCCTTCACTGGAAACTTCCGTTTTATCTGCTTTGAGTTAGTTTTTAAATTTTCGAAAGTTTTATTGCCTATATTTCCGAATGTTCCCGACACAACTTAACCGAAATTATCTTGATTGAGTGTTTTTAAAAAGTGTTAATATCTGTTATCCCCATTTTCCAATAAGAAAAAGTATCCCAAGAATTTTTTTTTAAAAATTTCAAATATTAATTGAGATCTACACAAAGTGTCATGTTAATAGATGCAAAGACGTAGGAACTATGGGGGTATGACAGACGGGATTGAGGAAACTATATTAAGGGTTCCGAGATAATTCTTCGAAATCCTAAAAAGTTTATCAAAAAAATAAATACGAAAACATAACGTATTAACTCAAAATGAAAAACGCACTTTGATTTAAACAATTTTAACGAAATAATATATTACTTAGCAAGAACCGAAAGTGTTATTTTTGTAGCCTCGGATGCAGTTTGACCATCTGAGGCTGAAAGTCGAGGATTCTTAAGCATCCATAGCCACAAAAACAAATTTACGGGCCATGTATGACTAAGTTATTTTTTCAATCGAAAAAATAATGAATAAATTTGAAAAAAAATGAATAAAAATCAATCAAGCAATATGCTTATAAAAAATATTACGTTAAAGAATAGTGAAAAAAGTATTACGTTACCAGTTTTAACTAAATTTGGAAATAAAGACAGGATTTTGACTAATTTTTTTTTTTGTGACCGACGCCACTGATATATATATATATATATATATATATATATATATATATATATATATATATATATATATATATATATATATATACTCATTAATTTTCATTGTACTACAAAAACAAAAATTAATCTGACATAGATAACTTTTTCTCAAAGAAACAGAACTTCAAAAACTCTTATTAAAAAAGTTATAAGATACTATATAGTGGGGCGCTACTACACCAGGATATGAGTACTACATATCTATAATTTTCTTTCATAAATATTTGCCAATAATTATTAAACCAGCTAGCTCATCAACGGCCAGTAAACAGAATAATTTTTAAAAATTCTATATTTGTTTGAGTGAATATTCAAAACGTGTTTTGTCACAGTTAACAAAATGTTAGAAAATCACCAAAAACTATTCATTGTATTGTTCAGGTTTTTCATATAAATTACATAATTTAAAGTACAATTAAAATTGATTGAAAAAAATGGTTTATATGGTGGACAATAATTGCTTGAATTAAATATAATTATTAAAAAAACGTGGTTTGAAAAAATTCATTATTTTCTTGCTTAATTTTAACAGGATAAAAAATTTTTTTACGGTTTTTGAATTGTCTAGGTAGATAGAAATCAGTGAGAAGAATCATGTGATGTATGTCTAACTTAATTTTTAATTTCTGTGACAAAACACTTTTTGAATATTCACTCCACATTTACAGCAAAAAGCTAAAATAACCCTGTCGCAGCATCCTGCATAACATAGCGAATTTCTGTTTATAAAAATTAGTTTTGCTCGGAAACTAGTTGACATAAGACAATAGTTTAAAGACCTTTTTTATGAAATTTTTTCTCCTCTTTTAAATGGTGTAAAAAAATTTCGCAAAAATTGTTGATTAAGTGTTTTGGCAAAAACTAATTTTTTGCTAGAACAAAAACCATGTTCCTGGCATCCGACGTGTCTGGCTAACGAACCTGTCCAACGGTTTGGCATTTCCAACATTTTCACCAAAATTCGTAAACCTCGGACATTACGTTCGAGAGTGCGGACACACACACACACACATACATATATATATATATATATATATATATATATATATATATATATATATATATATATATATATATATATATATATATATATATAATTTTAACGAATATTATTTTCGGTTTCTAAGGACCTCAAAACAAATTTCTGCCATAGTCCCGGGCTCAAGTCGCGTCATGACAGTGGCTGTAATAGCTGAAACCCATCCATTCTGGCAATTCGCTAAAAGAAACAAAAATACCCAAACACTATTTTCCCCACTAATCTAATATTTTTTTCACGCTTTAAAGGCAACTGCAAAATTAAAAGGTGGAAAAAAACGTCCATTTGTAAAATTCCGTCCGTCTGTTGTATATTGTTAAAAAAAATTGTAACAAATTGAGTAAAAAAAAAGTATGTATGTACGCCGAGTTACCATACACCTACCTATATGCACGTTACATGATTAAAGTCAATTACATATTCAAATTTGAAAAAAAAAATAAAATTAACCATTTGGCTACAGAACTTTTTTCCATTCCATTCTCTGTTTTTTAATAAACATTCTATTTCGAACTAATTTCAAAATGAAATTATTAACAAATTGGCACCTTTTGAAATCAGAAAGAGCCTGATAATAGAAGGTACGTACAACACCACCACCGACACTACCCCAGTGCCATCTATGTATGTTTGCGTGCGTGTGTGTATAGGTGAACTAAAAAGGGTATTCATTAAAGCGACGTACACACAGACACAACCTGTATACTGTGATAGACTGACTCGGGATAACTCGTAAAAGAGAGGATTCATTCGAAACGATCATCATGACGAATACGTTCACCATGATAACAACCCGATGGTGGCAGCGGCGGGACGGAGCGAGGCCAGGCGGGGACCCGGACGAGGACGATGATACAATATGGCAGGCAGGCAGGCAGAGTAGTACATGCATGTGTGGATGTCGGAATCGGAGTCAGCCGGTGTCGGTGTGGAGTGTGGCGCAAGGTGGTATATGTCCTGGTATTGATCGAACACATTCACTCTCTGACTGCCCTTCCACCAATAGTGTGAAGGTAGCTTGGAGTCGACCGCATAGGACCATCATCGAATGCGCACCGCACCGACTTCGAACTGTACTACGAACTTCAATTTGAAAAAGTTCGAACGAAGAAAGATGATAAAAAAATTTTCATTCAATACATATGTGGGCAATTCCATGAAATGATGGAATTTTTGTAAAAATTAAAAAATTAAAATAACTAATCAATATCATGCCTACTTGATACTCAAAAGATTAGTAGATAACTGATTACAACGTTTTTTTATTTTATTTTTTACCTGTAATTGTTTTTATTCTGTAAATTTAGCTTAAAAATTTTTTACTTATTAAAAAAATACCGTAACGTGATTTTTTTCAAGTGCATATTTTCTTTCTGCTGAAATAATTATTATACTCGTTTTGAGTATTACACTAGTACTCTGATTGACACTAAGAAAAATGCGTATGTATTGGTCACACAGATATAAAAAAAGCATTAGGAATTTTTTAAGTAAACGCATCATTATATATGTATACAGGGTGGAATTTTAATAACTCTTATACCTTTTGGTGAATGTCGATAAAATTTTACGTGATTTAGAACGGAATTTGTTAGAAACAACATAGCTGTGTTTTAAGCTATTTGTTTCCAACAAATTCCATTCTAAATCATCGTAAAATTTTATCGAAATTCACCAAAAGGTATAAGAGTTATTAAATTTACACCCTGTATATATATAGAATGAGTTGTTTACGTTAAAAAAAATTTGTGTTTTTTTTATATTCGTGTAACCAATACATACGCATTTTTCTTTTCTTAATCAGATCAGCGGTGTATTTTGATTTTATGCCAAGCTACGATTTCGAGCAATGGAGTGTATCAAAACCGACAGAAGTTTTTTTAGTTGCTAAAAATAAACTTTTATCTTTGTTATCTATCATATTTTCCAAAAAATCAATCTAATAAACTACTTACTTTTTAATAAAACTTGTTTTAAAGTGACTGTAATGTAAGTGACCAAAGAGGGTGCAATGTAAGTGACCGACTAAAAGTTACATTTTTATCAAAAATACTTATATAATATTTTATGAAATTTCCTATTAAAATAATTTATTGAAACATTGTTTATTTAAATTTATTAAAATTAAGCTGTTTACTATCAAAATAGAACCGAAAATTCTCATTGTATAAAAGATGAAAAATTATATTCCTTTTTAAGTAATGCAAGTGACCACCTACATTATCTGTATATTAAAAATTATGATGCAGTTTTTATTGTTTTATTTCCTTTTTTTAAAAGTTCAAATTGTATTCGATTTAATTTGATTAAATTTTAGTGAATTTACTCATTAAATACGAAAATATCAAACGATTTTAATCCCAATCTCAAATCAGTTGTTATGTAAGTGACCATGGAATTACCTATGTATGTATGTATGTCGTTTGCTTACGTCGTTTGGTGTCCCCCGTCCCGTTGTCGTCCCACCATCAGTTTGCTCTTAATGCCCTAATTGATTGATTACGGGGCGAAAATAATTAATAAAGTGGGATTAGATAATTTTCTTTGCTCCATTTTTAATGATATGTACCATTTTACAAATGATCGTCTTACAAAACTGACGTTTGATAATGATTTATTAAAAGCTACATTTTCTTTTTTTTCAATTTCTTTTTTTTTTACATGCATGTAAGTATATATGTGTATAGCTACTGGCACCTATAGTGCGCGTCAACAGGGCCGGATTTACCTTTAAGAGGACACTAGCAAAACGGTATAATTCTATCAAAGCTACAAAAATTACCGTTACTATGAGATTCCAGTGTTTCATTGCTTTCTCTAAAGTTTAAAATCTAAATCACGTTCACTAAAAATTAAACCTTCCGTTAATATTGATGAGAAATTTTAACTTATTTTATAAATTCCGTTTTCAGTTATTCCACATTTAAGTAATTCTAAATTTTATTCTTTGTATAAATTAGTTATAATACGTAAACTTTCCTGTAGGTAATAGGGTAAAAGCCCCTATACCGGAACGCGATCCAATACTGGAACACTTTTGACATTTATATATTAATGAAGTTATTTCTGAAATAAACCTCTGATAACAAAAAAATTATTAATAGAATGATTATTTTTCAATTTAAATTCACCTCGCATTTAATGTTTCCTTACTTAGTTAAAGAAATACATATATATATTAAACAATTTTTGTTGAATACAGAATTTTGATCCTTTATTTACATCTGATACTTAAACCATTCTATGTGTCCTACATTGACGTTCTAGATGTCACTCTATGTGTCATATTACTCATATTACACGTCCGTTTGTATATCGGTTCCCAACTTCTAGTGTCATTAATATTTCTTTGTTTTTATATAGGTGTCGACATTTTGTAAAAGAAAAACATTAATAAATAAAAATTTTTGGGTTGTATTTTTTTAAAAACATATTCATTGGATTAAGAAAACTTACTTTCATGCATATTAAGAAAAAAAATGGATGTTTAATTTATTTGTCAATTTTTATAAGCCAGTTTAATTGCACACCTAAAAATAGTGTTCCGGTATAAGGGGGCTTTTACGTTACTAAAAAAAATTTACGTTTTGACACATTTTACAATTAAATCATGATTTTAAATTTACCTTTGAATTTGTAATGAAAAGTAATAATATCGGTCAAGAACATTTAGTATTTGTGTAGAGTTTTTGGTATTTTAAAACCGTTGTATTTCAAAATTTCAAAACAAGACGGTTAATACACCCAAGAAAATATTTCTTTCTCGAAGGAAGATGTATTAAAATACAACAGTTAACTATTAAAAACCGGATAATTGATTTGAAACTTTGTATATTGTTAACAAATAACAAAAAGGGCGAAAATAGGTCACAGGCTACTTTTTACCCCGGGAAAACATTTTATTTCCGTGGAAATATTCCCAAGAATACATTTACATATATACCTTATACATTTTAACTAGATGTTATAATTTCAAAGACCACGCGGGCGAAACCGCGCGTAAATGCTAGAATTCAGTTATTAATTATAGTCTAAACACGTCCACTTATGAAAGATTAACTGCTTGACGAATTAATTATACATTTTTTTATGAATGTATAATTTCAATTGTATACATCCCAATTCTTTGAGTGCCTCAAATGCCCCCAGCTAAATCCGGCTCTGTGTGCCAGCATTGTTACAAGAAATAATGTAATAAACACACCACTCACTACTGAACTGACATTTTTTTTAAATGGTTGACATAATTCTTGTAATTATTTTCCTGAAATGAAATGAATGAAATAAAAAAAAAAATTGTGTAGAGACAATCATTCAGTTAATTGCCTATTTAAACATTTGTCTTTTTTCGGTCGTGTACCAGATGTCAC
Organism: Brachynemurus nebulosus; assembly: GCA_035578155.1. Classification (NCBI taxonomy): domain Eukaryota; kingdom Metazoa; phylum Arthropoda; class Insecta; order Neuroptera; family Myrmeleontidae; genus Brachynemurus; species Brachynemurus nebulosus. The sequence goes on from JAPWDM010000006.1 coordinate 26,591,349, forward strand.
CACGAATTGTTTCCGAAATGTAAAATATATGAAAATTCTAACGATAAAGTTTAATTATTAACTTAAACGTCAGTTGAGTGGTATTTCTTTAATATTAAATACTTCATTGATGTCAGATGTTGAAACAAGGGGCTTTATGTACTCGGTAACAACACAAAAATGTCCTCTATAGATTTAGTTGACGCAGTTATTTCTTGATTTAAGTTTAGTTTGTGTCCCCAAAAAAGCTTAACTAATCGAACTAATTAAATAAGTTTTAAATAGAGGTATTACATTTCCCCAAACAAATATACGGGAAAACTAATAATTAAGTATTATTGGTGGTTTCATTTATTAAATCATAGCAAACAAATTCACCTATATTTCAATTTTGAACATAAATTTATACTATATAATTTATTTGTTGACAGTGGTAGTCATGCCTCTGCAAAAAAGATGCGTGATGGCTATCATTAACGTTTTAATTCAAGATACAAATTTAAAGTAATATAGTGACAAATAAGATAGTTGTACCTTTAGAAAATTTTCGAATCGAAAATTCAGCTATTACAGCCGCTGTCATGACGCGACTTGAGTCCGGGACTAGGGCAGAAATACTGTTTTTGCGAACATACTATTTTTGCGAAATTTAGTGAAAACCTTGTTGGAAGTCCAAAAATCTTGGATGATTTCTTCAGCCAGACATGTTCGATGCCAACAACATAGCTTTTTGGACATTTTTCGTGAAAAAAATGAGTTTTTTGCCAAATTTTCCCGCGATTTAAAAAGTTTTTGCGACATTTTTTATACCATGAGAAAAAACCGCATAAAAAAGGTTCTTAAAGACGTTCGAGCGCGTCCACAAAACACTACAGAATAGTGTTATGTAGTTACCACAAAACACTATACCTGTATGTTATGCATACAGAGCTTGTATTTCTTCATGTATCATATGATGTCTCGTTTTGGTCGTGTATGTGGGTGATTGCTATACGTACCACCTATATACTGATCTCTGACATCAATGCATACACAGTTGTTGATTGAAATTTAGTAGTCTGATTTGACCTTGTATGTCGTGTACACATCAAAATCTACCCGAATATTGATTTCAATAATTAATATTTCATTTTAACTTTCGTTAACACGATGTTTTTTGTGCAATTATATAAATTACATATTTCAAAAAATATTTTTCAACATTTTTTATTATGGTATCTACTCTTATAATATACTTACTATAATTTTTAAAATGAAAAAATGCAGTTTAGGATGTTTTTTACAATGGCTCTGTGTTAAAAATTTGATTTTTAATCGTCAATTACTTTAATAAATGATCTATGAAGGCCTTAAAATTTAATTGAACTTGTCAATTCTCTAAAATTAAAATTTTTATCTACTATATATTAGGTTTGACGCACGATCGTCCTTAAACCATTATTCTGTGTCAACTAGTTTCTGAGAAAAACTAATTTTTGTAAACGGAAATTCGCTAGGAGTATTTTAAATTAAAACTAAAATTCATAATTTACGACAACAGTAATTGCACAATCAACATTTAATATTTACTACAATTTATTTTTCCCAACTTAGAGGTACACTTATTTCTGTCAAAAAATATGTATGTATGTATCTAATATATAGCTAAACATTAGGAATATACGTATCAAATAAGTTTGCTTTCACTTCTGTGGGTATTAATTTACAAAATCGCAATTGTATAATGTAATCTTTCTATAAATTATGTTTCTATGTTCGTATCGGCATTACAGATACCTACAATATTACACTCTAACATATAGTTTAATAATATATACAAATACATTCATGTAAACCCACCCACACGGCAAGGACCCACTTACTCTTAGACAAAGTAGAAATGGAAGAATATATTATTGGGAAATTATAGGTGTAATATATAATATAACATACAAAATGTTTTTTTTTTTGCATAAAAGGCAAATTACTGTGATACTTTATTGTAAAAGCATTACAGCTGAACTCTTTTTTATGCGGTCTTTTTTTGTGCGATTTTTTTTATGCGGTTTGTAAAAAATGGCCATTAAAATGCATAATTGTGAATCAAAATCACGAGACAGTAAGAAACTTAAACAGTTGCTATAATAACTTTCTTTGATAAAAATACTTTTTAACGGCTTTTAAGCATTTAATCAATACATTGCATAAGAACATTTAGTTATTGCATCATTTAATTTTGTTAAAGATGTATTTTTCAAAATTTTCATAATATTATAAAATTGAAATAAAATGTTTCTACGTGTAAATTAATGCTTTATCTTGTTTATAGAAGCAACTTCGAAGGAAATTTCTAAGTTTTGAACGTTTTGAGTGATGTTTTTTCGATGAAACTTTCTTTCATGCGGTCCCGACCAACGGCATAAAAAAAGTTTTTTTGTACAATCTGGATCGAACTATACTTTTTATAGCTATTTATGATATTTTTGAATATATATTGTGTTATGCGGTCCCCTCCACCGCACAAAAAATGGATCAACTGTATATTTTTTTTGCGTGGTGGTGGCGCAGGGTAACAAGTTACACTAGTTACACCGAGTTGCACTACTGTGATCGATGTGAACTTTCGGAATTGATTCTGAGGAAACAGTAGCTGCGATTTAAGGGATAATATCACATTGTGTTCACAAATTCAAGGATTATATTCTCAAATTTATTTAAAAGTGTGAGGATTCACTGATATTCTGTTTTGTTAAGATGCTGTGATCTTACTTAAGTTCTATACTAAAAGTAGTAAGGTTGCAACGATTCTGTGTTAAAAGTAGTAAGGTTACAGCGGTTCTGTACCAAAAGTAGTAAGGTTAGAATGGTAGTTCTATACCAAAGGTAGTAAGGTTACAGCGGTTCTGTACCAAAAGTAGTAAGTTCACAGCGGTTCTATACCAAAAGTAGTAAGGTTACAGTGGTTCTATATCAAAAGTAGCAAAGTTACAGCTGTTCTGTACCAAAAGTAGTAAAATTAGAGTGGTGGTTCTATACCAAAGGTAGTAAGGTTACAGAGCTTCTGAATCAAAATTAGTAAGATCACTGCGGTTCTATACCAAAAGTAATAAGGTTACAGCGGGTCTATACCAAAAATAGTAAGGTTACAACTAGGGTTGCCATACGTCCAGATAAAGCCGGACACAGTCAGGCTTTTTGGTTGCGTATCCGGCCAGAGTAGACATTGCCCGCCCGTGCGGATTCCTTACGGATCAGAATTCCTTATTATTTGTCAATATTATTTATCCCATTCCGGGTCATAATGCAAATGATGAAAGAGTTTTTTCTTTAGTAGGTCAACATTGGTCAAACAACGCAACAAATTAAATGTCGATACTATAGCCAAAATGTTGATTGTGCAATTTAATTTTAAAAATTTGACTTGTAACTTACAATTCAATTTTAAAAGAAAATGAGCTTTTATAGCAGATGTTTGCTAGTGAGAAATATTAATTATTTTATGTTACAATTAATTTAAAGTTTATTTACTTCATTAGTGTTTTGTTTAATTTTGTTTTTCATTGAAAATTGCAATAGTTGTTACTGCTAACTATTATTGCCATGCAATTATTGAAAGTAATATTGTAGTGAATACTGAATGATTAATAATAAAGAAAACTTATTCAATCAATTTTATTGTTGTTTCATTAGAATTTAAGAAAATTTTATGGTAATTGATAAAAAAGCCTTGTTTTACTTTTAAAAAAATGGTCGTGTTATTATACTAAGACTAAAAAATTAAGGGTGTCCGGCTTTTTTACCCAAATATCCGGCTAAACTGACTGCTGTGTCCGGCTTTTTGGTTTTAAGATCTGGCAACCCTAGTTACAACGGTTCTGTACCAAAAGTAGTAAGATTACAGTGGTTTTGTACCAAAAGTAGTAAACTTACAGTGGTTCGACGTACCAAAAGTGATAAAGTTACAGCGGTTCTGGACCAAAAATAGTAAGCTTACAGCATTTCTTGTAATGTAATTCTCATCACATTGTTTTATATACTTAAATTTTTAAGAATCCACCGCAGACTGGTTAAAAATAGCCAAATGCGTGTCGAATTACGCAAAGTTACGCAAAGTTAGCAGACATCTCCAAATTATAATCGTTTCGTCTTTGTTATGATTACAAGACGTTAAAAATTAAATATTTTTTTTTTAAAATAAATTACCAGCAGTACGAGCTGAAATTTTGAATTGCTAGCTGAAATTTCTAACATTTCGAAAAAATCAAACCCAATACTAAATTATTTATTTAATGATACACTCTCCACTAAAAATGATAAACAATATTCATTAATATAGTTTGTTTATTGTGTTTAGCATATGAATCTGTTCTGCAAAACAGAGAAGGAAATATAGTGTTCATAGGTATATATATATATATATATATATATATATATATATATATATATATATATATATATATATATATATATATATATACCTATATATAGCTTTTTATTTTGTTTGGAATATGAACACCTGGAATGAATACCATATTTCCTTCTCTGTTTTGCAGAACAGATTCATATGCTAAACACATTAAACAAAATATATCTAACAATTTCATTACACAATCACTCGGCCCCGTATGTCATGACTTCCACTGTAATATATTATTGGAAATTAGTACACGAATTATTACAAACGTACATATAGTATATTTGAGTCGCTGAGTTTCAAAACTATCTAATTGACGATTTTTTCAAAATTGAATTAGATACGGTTTATTATTCAGGAGGATAAAACGCACCAAAAAATACCTACTAGACGGTGCAAAGTCAACTTTTTCCCCTTTAATTTTAATGACAAAAATACGAAACTGTTTCAAAAGTAACTAATTGCAGTATTTTTCAACTGAAAAAATATGGCGTTGCAAGCAACACAAACCAGTTGCAAAACTATCTAATTACTTATATATAAATGGCGTCATTAGAAAAACCTGGAACAAAAATAGCTAGTTTGGTAGTCAATATGTAGCACCGCAGGGCTTGTAGAAGATCAAATAATTGTATGTAATAATTTTATTACTCTCTCTAAGAAAATATTTACTATTGGAATAACTAGAAAAAAATATAAAGAAACTTATGGAATTGTCAAATATAACAGGCTGCGAATGTGTGCAGAATAAAATTGTGTGAAACATCGAGGTTCTGATTTGAGTTTTACTGTTAAATTACAGTAAAGAAACTTGTTTTATGGAAGAATATTCTACTAAATTATAAGAAAATATCTTAGTTTTCATAAGTTATAATGAAAACAACGTTGTACGATGTAAATAGATAGATTTGTACGAATGTTGTTTTATTTAAAACTTATTGAAAGTATAATAAACTGTTGCAAAAGTGTCTAATTGTTAGTGTTACTGCTGCAAAAGTAGCTAATTACAAAATCAACCGTTTCAAAACCATCTAATTAAAGCAAACTGCTGCAAAAGTAGTTAATTATAATTTTTAATCGTTATTTACTAATTATTGATGAGTGATATCGTTGTTATTATTTCTTTATAAGAACTGTATGATTTTTCCTAAAAATTTAATGGTAAAAACCACATCAAAATTATTATTATAAGTGAGAAAACCGTTTTTTGTGTTTCCTGAACATTTTTAGTTGTGTTAATTAGATGGTTTTGAAACTCATCGACTCATTTATTTGTTCTATATCATTTCCCCGAACTGCCCCCGTATCAGATAGTGTATCCAGGGAGAAAATTGTAGTATAAATATATTACACAATATTTCGGCATTATAATGATAATGTTAATTTCGCCTGTTCCACTAACATTAATGTTTTACATGTTCGACAGATTCAACTCCGACTGGCTTCTGTCTATCCAGAGGGAACGTGACTGTAGAGCTATCGGGCTGTTTTGTTTGTAAACGTAGCTATACACAAAATCCAGTTTTCAATTCTCATGTCGCTTGCTATGTATACACATCCGCCGTACCGTTCGTATTTTGGGCAACAACTAACTCAGTGAGTGGTAGCCCACTCACTAGTCTCTGTCTGATTGACTGTTGTAGGTTTCTGTAACAAAATTCTGTTCTGTGTAGCAAATATTTCAAATGTTATATTTTAACATTTGATTATGAAAGCGTGTAGATAAATTGGTTGTTTATACCGTGATGTAGTGTAGTGGTTTAGATTTGACGGGTGGGTGGGGGGTAAGGGTGTTTCTGTGTCTATATTTAGTTTTATGTAATTCTGATAGGTTTAATAATTTGATTAGTGGGTCATCTCATGAGTAATGGAGTTTTTGAATGGATTATTCAGATGTGAAAATAAGTTTAAATTGAGTAGTTTCTCAATCAAATTTTCAACTATATTAGTTTGGATGTAATCTTCATAAAACCAAAAAATTCTGGTCGTATACTTTTTGATTTTATCGCTTTTCGAATTCATATTTCGATTCTTCGTTTAAAAACTTTTAACATTTTTTTAAGAAACCACTTTTAAAAAAATTTTACATTTTTCTCAGAAATTTTTTTAAGAATTTAAATTAAGATTTGAAGTCGATCAGTGCAAAACTCTTAGAATTGTACTACAAGCCGCAAAGTTGTCAGTTGGTGTAATTGAACTCAGCTGAAATACTGACCTTCAATTCCAGTTGAATATCGGCATAGTTCCAGTATAGTTTCGGCACCCCCAAAAAATATCGTTTTTTTACCCTTTCTAGTTGAGTAAAAAATCTTAAAAAATATATATAACATGTAATAATTCATAGATATAATCCATTTCCCTTAAATTTAACCATAATTCATCACTTATGAATTTAAAAAATTTCGATATTCTTGGCTGTATCTCTTTCATTATTTCACTTGCGTAAATTTTGAATTTGCAGTTTGTTTTTAGAAAAGAATATAAGATTGATTTGTTTCCAATAAAAGAATTATTTAATTCTTTAAAGATGACTCATGGTCAATTGTATTTGAAATTGGGTGTACCTATAAATAGTTCCAATTTTATGGTGTCACAAGAAGTTTCTAAAAAAAACTAATTTTAACGCCATTTTTCCCTTATGACCGGGGTTAATGATCTGAGATTAAGTGTAAAGATATTCTAAATTAAGAACAATAAACATAGGGGAAGATACCGTCATTGGGTGCTGGGGCACTTTTCATACACACTTTTACGGCTAGGCCCGTTAGACTAATGTTTTCTTTTAACAAAAGCCAAACTTACTGATATTTTTAACTTCTTCAGTAAAAGTGTTATCCATGTCTTCTTTAGTTACAACTTTGTTTGAATATTAATGGGAAATCTGAAATTTGCACCTTGAAGGTACACTTGTCGTCAAATTTTAATCGCACTTAACTCTCAATTATCACATCCATTCAAATAATTTTGGTCACATCTGTATTACATGGGCGCCCATACCTATGGGCAGGGGGGGGCCATGGCCCCCCCCTAGGTAGCCAGGATTAGAAGAAAATTCGAAAAAAGGAGTTCGAAGAGAGCAAAACGACGTCGTTAATGGTATTTTTTGTGGGTTATATATAGTATAGCCCTCGCGATTTGTGGGGGGAAAAAAAGATCGAAAAAAAAATGTGCCGAAATTTTCTCCGGAAGTTCACTTTTCACCCTTCGGCCCCCCCCCTGGAATCCATCATATGGGCGCCCATGCTGTATTATATAATATTATATCATATTCCCAATATAATTCTATTATATGTGTATGCACGTACGTACATATTGGTTATCCCTTTCTAACTTCAATGTTTATTTTATTGGTGTGATTGTAATGGAAGATTGAGTTACGTAATAACAATAATGACAACTTTTATCAGTTTATGGCACAAACAACAAGCATTTCAAACAACAAATTGAAACAAGTAATTATGATTAGGTATATATATACATATTATACCGTCAGACAAGCGTGCGGTGTGGTGGAACTGCAGCTTTATAGAGCTTTGTAGAGCTTTCAAGTGCATACAAACAGACTGGCGGACGTACTAATGTGCTATTTGTATGTTTGTGTGTTTATAATAACACAAAACATATAGTAGTAATATGCAACAATTCTCTAGAGTCAATTCGCTATACTGGATTATATGCCGCGTACAATATCTGTAATGTTTATCGGCGTACAATGTTTTGTTTTTTCACGTTTGTAACAAGATTTTTTTCTATGCGTCATGTAGTGTGACAAGTAAAGATAGTAAATAATTAAAAATACGGTACTTGACTGTATTTAAAATTTGTGTCAAATGTTAAATAATTCTATGCATTATCATTACATATGTCCAATTTTAATGATGAAACATAAAAAAAATTTGATAACTATTTAGAAATTTTATTTTGAAAATCGCCATTTTTCAACAAATATTCAAATTAGTGGAATCGCGCCATTTCTTGAATATGACGTAACAATATTGATAATTTTCATCGGTGAGGTGAAATTGTGTTTCCATTTGAATATTTATTAGCTTATATATATATATATATATATATATATATATATATATATATATATATATATATATATATATATATATATATATATTAATATATATATATATATTAATATATATATATATTAATATATATATATATATATATATATATATATATATATATATATATATATATATATATATAATCAGGGCTGGGAACTATTTAAAATGACTTCATTTTAAATATGTATTTAAAATATAAAATGGAATTTTGCATTTTCTATTTTAAATAAGTTCGGTCAAACCATTTTTCATTTTGTATTTAAAATGGAAATTTGAATCCATTTTACATTTAAAATGAAAATGCATGTATACTCAAAATTTATGTGTATATAATATTAATAAATTATAGAACTTGAATTGAATGACTTGAAGTCTAACAAATTGTAAGTTAAATGTAAGTTGATTTAATTGACTCAAATTTTTTATAACTCGAGTTGCAATGTCACTTGAATTAAATTTGTTACTAGAGTTTCAGTTCTCTTAAATCAAACTTTTCTGACTCAAGTTGTGTATTACTATCTTTAAGACACGTCGATAAGAAATGTACTTGGAGTAGATGATTTTCATAACTTTATTTAGAAGTTGCAGTCGTAGCATAGTCAAGGTTTGAATATGTCAAGGCCGAATTAAATTTTACAATATTTTTTAAGTAACAATATTTGAAGAGTTAAGTTTCGTTTTCATATCATGCAAACTTTACAAAATTTTCTCAAGATTGGCTTTATTTAATTTAGTACGTTTGATATTTTCTTAACTTTGTTTTAATTAGTATAAATAATGATAAAAAATTAATAGAATAAATTTAAAGTAAAAAAAACATTTTGCATTTTATAATCCATTTTAAATAACTATTTTCCATTTTCAATTTTAAATATGTTCAACAAAACCATTTTCCATTTTATATTTTAAATGCATTTTTGAAAACCATTTTCCATTTTCTATTTCAAATGGTTTCTATGAACCATTTTTCCCAGCCCTGGTAATAATAATCGGCCAGAATTCTAATAAATACTTGCTTTTATTTTGTCATAGCGTCATCAGGTGTATACTCAATTATTTTATAAACCTAAAATTACGCAGTACCTAGTAACTAAACAGTAATTAAAAATTTCCTCCCAAGTTATTAGATACTAAAACTTATCAACAGTTTTGTAGAAAATTATTCAAGTTTAACATTTTTTTCTATAGCACCGTCATTATTTGTTTTATATTTTTATTTATAAAAAATTTTTCAGTAATAATATTATTGAAACAGTCTGTTTACAAAAATAAATCAAAATACATCGAAATTTTTGTCACTCGTATAAAAACACAATATTTCAATTTTCACTCATATTATATTGTCAGTGTCGAATGAAGAAAAGCTCCTTAAAAGAAAAAGAACGCAATTAAGATTCCATACTTGAAAATTATTTGACATTTATGTGTTTTTCTTTAGCCACTGCCGCTGCTACATAAAAAGAAAACAACAAAAGATTTATGAAAAATTTTTATAATAAAAATATTATATGTTAATAGAATGTAGTCAGACAAGCATAAAAGCCATCGCATCCGCGCCTTTTTAGTTAATGTACAAATAAAAGTTATTTATATAGAGATGTCGGTGGTTGGTTACTTAAAGTAAACACAAAATGGATAAAATATTCTACACAAACAAGCAAGCCATGAGTGGAAAAAATATTTGAGGTGTGAGATTGACTTTGTTTTATATCATCAGGTATCGGATTTCTTTCGGATCAGACAGTTTCGTCTTTAGCATATGCAGGTATACATATTGCACTCAATGTGACTAAAAGTTCAAAATATTTTCATAAAAACAACGTACACAAGTTACATACACACACATAAGTACATATGTGTATCAAAATATTATTTATACGTATTTTATGTAAACATGCTTTTTTTCTTTTATTTATTACCTGCACAATTGAAAAGTGCCACTGTAATTTTAATTGACTACCAAAAGTATTTTTGTTTATAATTATTATGTATGTGATTTATGTGAGATGTCATTTAAATTAAATAAATTCATCTTTTTTTTATTGTTTTCAGTTTTGAGAGATAGAAGTATAGTGGCTTGTTAAAAATTTGTTTTTCAATAATAAAAAATCTTAGTAAATACGTACGTCTTAGCTATTATAGTGGACCATCTAAATATTCAACAACTTTTCAATATATTTTACAAAAATTTTTTCCGATTTTTTGAATTTTCTTACTTTCGTCAAATAAAAAATGCTGTTAGTATTCTAAATGGTGAAAAATGTAATTTTTGACCAATTATATTCATTCAAATGTGCATAAATTAATGTAATTTAGCTGCAAAATTTTATTGAAATAAGTACGGTCCTGACCTGTCCGAAGAAACCCGGTACCTATATATCATATACCGAATGCTTAATAAAATATCTGGATACAAAGCTAGAAAAGAAAGGGAGTATTCTGATCTTGACAGCCAAATTTTAGGTGTTTTTCCAAGCGTATTAATAAAAAACCTTAAACATTTTTACTATCAGTTTTTTATTAACATTTAAAAAGTACAAAAAAATAAACATTTAAAAAGTACAAAAAAAAATAAAAAAGGTGTTAAAATCAAAGTCAAAATTGAAAAAAGTACAAACCGGCAAAGTAGGGACTCAAAAAAAAACTGACCCCCCTGGTTGATATCATTCCGAGCCCCTCGGTGATCTAAAACACAAAATTTTAGTGATTTCTTAAAGAGTAAGGATGTCATTTTCCTTTGATGGGGGTGATTTGAAAAAAATTTTTTTTGGCAAAATGGCATCCATGTGAAACAAAAAGTTTTTTTTCCATTATTTTTTCAGTTTTGGAAATTTTTTAAAAATAGTAAAAGAAAAAATTTTCAAAAAACTTCTCATCTAACGAATTTTGAATATATTAAGAAGCTCTATACAAATTTTCAAAACAATCGGTCCACTAGAACTTGAGATATGTCAACCGTTTCAAAAAACATAGTTTCGAAAAAAACGAGTTTGAAGTCTCGTTGCGGGTAGTCTGAGTCATTTATGGTGTGTTATACTTTGATCCCTGCCTCATACAATGTTCCTTCCTATAAACTTTAAAAATTTGAAAAAAAGAAAATAAAAATAGATTTTTTTGAATTTCTATACAAGAATACCCCCCCCCCAACGTCGTTATTTTTACACTTTATTTATACAAATTATATATTAAAATTACGTTATGATGTGGGTGGAGGACAACAAAGGTATGTGTTTGTAGTCATCTTCTTAGACTACCAATACACAAATTTGGCCGTTACTCATCTTAGAAATTCAATAATTAATATAATACTTTTAGTCCCTGCAAAACCATTGCCAGTCTGGTGGCCAGAGGGGGCAAGATGAAAGAGGGGGTAGAGAAAATTTGGGTTGTAAGTACAAATACAGTGCAGAATCTCAATAATGTCACTGTTAATTATACCGCGCCCCTACATTTCGAGAGGAATCCTACCCCTTCCGTCATTCGATTTCCACCAGTAAATTTAGGATCGATTCCTAAATAATGTCACTTTCAACAATGCCATTCCCAAACAGTAAAAATTAAACATTTCCAAAGGCACCCATTACGATTTGTTTTAGGATTCCCTCAACCCCAAAATTCGACTTCAATTTCATTTGTGAAACACTCTGTATGAATAAACTGTAGGTAATTTTGATAATATTGGAAATTTTTCAAAAAATATTTCTTTTTTTATTTTTCCCTCGGTTCGTTTTAATTGAAAACATTTATTTATGGTTTGTGAAACGTATCAGATTTTCATTAAAATAGATAAGGATTTTCTTAAGAATGAAAAACAATCAGTGTTTACATTAGAGATTACCACGGGTGGGTTTCTGTAAACAGTGTCTTTTTTTTTGTTCGTTATAATGTTAGTTTTATAAATTAAATTTTTTTTCAGTACCAACCTTTTCTTGTTTATTTATCTCCTACGTTTATAGCATTTGGAAACAAACAAATTTTTTGAACTGTTAAATAAATTGTTTTTTTGAATTCAATCTGAGCTAAAAGTACAGTGGAGTTAATTTACAATAAGGAAATATCTGTTTGAAACGATTTAAAAAGAACGAATAATTAAAATAATGACAGTACTTTAAGTAAGTATTGAAAATTGCTCATCAACACTTAATTGGAACGTATTTAGACATTGGAACTTTGGACTGATAAGTTGAAAGTTCAAATCTCGCAGTCGGCAGTCCTTCTGCAATCGTCCTTCGTAATTCCAAATGAATATTGATTTAGTTCCTCTAAAACAGTGTTTTTCAACCTGTGGGTTGCGACTCCCTAGGGGGGGGGGGCGAAGCCTTTTCAAGGGGGTCGCAGTTACTTTAAAAATAAAACCAATCTAGTTCGATATATAATATTTAATATAGAGAAGGTTAATTAATGGTTATATTAATGTGATAGTTTCATACTTTCGTGCGATAAAATTTCAAAATTGCGGCTTATTTTCAATAACAGTAAATCCGAATTTTAAATAATTATCATTATATAGACACTTTTTCTCTGGTTTTCTTTATTACTCTCATTGGAACTTGAAATTGACGGTTGTGCATATTTTTCCAGAAACTTATCCATTTTCAGTAATTACAATGAGCACAAAATTTTGAATACTAGACAATAAAAGACATTGAGCATTTACTAAACAAACAACAAGGAAATTTAATAAATTTAAACACCAACGCGAGTCCACAATTCAAAGAATTGGAAGTGTTAAACGACGAAGACAGTCGCGCGTGCGCGTGTCACTTTTTACGTTACGCGCGCGTTCAGAAGCTACTATAAGTCATCAACTTCGATGTCGATACAAAAATTTGCCGGTTTCAAGTCCTTAATTACGGATTTAATCGATACCTAACTATGAAAATAATCAATAATAATGAACGGATTCGATATTTATAACATAAAAAAATAAAAGTTAGTAAATAGCAGAGGGTAGGGGGTCGCGCCATAAAAAAGGTTGAAAACACTGCTCTAAGAGACTAGCTACAACTGCATATCTTCATAATCCTAACTCTCCACATCTTTCCTCATCTTCTATCTACGTCAAAATGTAAAGTAATTGTGTTATGTATAAATGAAAGTGTAAAATGATGTGAGTGGCGTCTGTTAAATAGGTAGGATACCTGAAAAACGAACGTTAAACCCCATTATTTAGTATTTTTTTACTTAAATACATATTTTGCTTGGTCTAATAAGAGAGTTTAATCACTGTCATTGCCCTTTAGTCTATTCAGTTACAGCTACGAGGCCCCTCTTCAAGCCCGGGCCCAAAGGCTACAGCCCCAGCTGCCGCTCCTCTTGTCGAGTCTGATTATAATATATCCAAACATGCGAAATGTGTATGAAATTCATACTATATAAGTGCACTTAAGAGGCATGGCTTTTTGTATTGCTATAATACGACTAATACCCGTATTACACGATGCAAAATTTTCTACTGGAAACCAATAGCCGTGGTAGGTTAGTGCTAACTGTACATCACTGTTGGCTCCGTTGCATGAACACTTGCTAGATCTCAAACGCAAAACCTGTCCTATTAGTCGTGCTTGTGCTCTCTGCTATATTGAACCGTTAACTTGCACTGGAACAATCTACAGACCCAACCAACAACACACATCGTGTACAACCAACATCGCAGAGGAACCATCACAGCAACCAGCGCAACGAAACAAGCGTCATATAAAACGAACTTAAAGACGTTCGTGCGCGTCCACAGAACACTATAGAATAGGATGATGTAGCTACCACAAATTACTACAGACACAGAGCATTATACCCTATGTGTCGTGTATTATAGGTGATTGCTATATGTACCACCTATGTACTGATCTGTGATATCAATGGATACATAGTTGTTGTTTAAAAATTACCAGTTTATTTGAGCTTGTATGCATATTATGTACGCATACACATCAAAATCTACCAGAAAATTTTAATTTTTTTAATTTCAAAAATCAATATTTCATTTTAACGTGCATCAATACGATGTTTTTTGTGAAATTATATAAATTGCATATTTCAAAAAATATTTTTAAACATTTTTTATTTTGAAATCTACTCTTATAATATACGTATTATAATGTTTAACACGAAAAAATGCTGTTTAGAATGTTTTTTCCTAATGGCTCGGTGTTAAAAATTTGATTTTTAATCGTCAATTACTTTAAGAAATGATCAATGAAGGCCTTAAAATTTTTGAGGGAAGATAACTATGTAATTCAACTTGTCAGTTCTCTAAAATTAAAATTTTTATCTACTATTAAGTCTGACGCACAAACGTCCTTATTGTGATTGACTACATTTTTTTTTTTTTTTTTGTTGAAAATTACCACAGTTATTTATTAAATGAAGTATTACATAACGCCCATTTAGGTGCAATTCAAATCATAACGATTGGTATATATGTAGAGAAATATAGAGCAATCTTGATTTGTTTTCATTTTTTTGCACACATACAAGTGTATACGGGCAGGGGGGGGGGGTATCTAGATGGATACACAGATAGATATATACCTAAATAAATACACGTAAATCGATTAATCCAAATGAAACAAATCTACTTTTTATATAAAACTGACAAAACTGATTTATTTTTCTTTACGGTTCGTTTGACACATTTCTCGTTATTATTATCTGTGCTCTGTTGTTATGTTACAACGACTCACTATACTATGAATGGCAAGGTATCTGGAATTATTGTGTGGAGTGTGCTCAGATAACGTCTCACTGAAACATGTACATAATAATACTCGTATGTGTATATACAGTACAGTTATGGACAAAATTAAGTGGGTGTGATGATGAAACTTGAATTTTAAAAGGACCTTTATAACTGGCTGATGAAAATGTTATATTAAACCTTTTTCTCGAGTGACAAAAAATGAACAATATATCGCGCGTTGGCTGTCTCTACCTCGTATATCAAAAGCTACATGTTTTAGGACACAGAAGAAACATTAAATACTGTATTTACATATATACTTATCTATATATATTTATATATATGGGTAGCCAACATCAAAAGGTGTAATTAGCATAAATCTTAAGCTCATAGTGATGAAAACACGGATTTAAAATATTTTTTTTTTTTTTGTGTCCAAAAATTGCGAGTTTTCAGATACGAAGTTGAGACAGAGTACGCGCGATATGGTAACAAAATTTTCAAAATCGGTGATGACGCGTTTTAAAAAATTAGTTATGTTTAATTTTGAAAAATGAAACAGATATAAATACCTATTATTATTGTAATGACCAAAACAATGAAGCATTTATCATAAAGAAAGTCAGCAAATTTCTTAATTTTTCTCCAAAAATAGGTTTACTTAAAACGATGGTTCAAAAGTTTATCTTGTTTAATTTTTTACGCTCTTCTCAATAGTGTAAAAATTTTTTTATTACTCATGCGGGAGAAGTACTAACTTGGCGCACACATTTCTGTACGCAAAATAGCTGTTTGCCCACTGTACTCTTCTCACATACTTTTTTGCGTGCGGAAAGTAAACTTTCCACACGCAAATTGACAAAAACACGCAAAATTTAATAAAAATACGCACAGCCGCCTCTTGATTTTTCATTTAATAAATATTTCATAATTATTTCTATAGAAACCACCACCAAAGTAATTTAAACAATATTTAATTCAGAAAAAAATGACGAACACTCAAAAATTTTATTTTAAAAAGTAATAAAAATGTCAAAAATAGTAATCATAATAGAAAAAAGTATGTGAAATTCGTAATAAAAAATAGTATGTGCAACTCGTGCGGGATTGTCGATTGCCCACTCCAGCGAATGAGTGGGCAATCGACAATTTCCCTCACTTATTGCACAATATACTATTTTGAATTAAAACCAATTTTTGACAAGAAATCATCAAAAATCGCGAAAATTAGCCATAATTTTGGCTTCTAAAAATCGGACGTATCTAGCTGACAAACTCATCCAAAAGTTCGGAACTTTGAACCCTTTCACCAAATTTCGTAACAATTGGATGCTTCGTTCGATAGTTATCGTGCAAACACATAAATATATACATATACAAACTTTAGTGAAGGTCATTTTCGGTTTCGCGAGGCCTCAAAACAGATTTCTGTCATAGTCCCACGCTCAAATCTTACCATGAGAGCCGCTGTAATAGCTGAATTTCCAGAGTGGAATTCGCGAATTTTTTCACAGCGCTTCTATCATTGTTAAATTTTTTCAGTGAAGTCGTTCCAATTATTACTAAACTAGATTAATTTTTAATCTAGGTATAGCTTATTTTTTTGGAATTACAATTCCCAAAAATTTTAAATATATAACCCTAGAATCATACGTACTCGTCAAAACGACGAACGAACTTCTCTACCTGCTCTAATGCTACAACTTGTCGTTGCCTGCTTGCTGTAAAACTTCTGTTATCTAATTTATTTGTTATTATAACACATAAGACGTATAAATTTTGTTTATAGTTATTGTCGTTTTTTTTATACTGAAATAGTGTACGTCAAAAGGACGACGATGTATGATTAACCTATGTGTTTTTTTAAAGATTTTGTACTCCACATATAAAAGTTTTCCTAATTTTTCTAAAATTTATTAAAGATATGGATGTTATAATTAATTTATTCAATGATTATGATAATGTGAAAGATGATTGCAGCTGTTTGACTTATAGAGAGGACATAATACTGAAATTTTAATATATTGAATCGAAAACTAAAGAATGCGTATCGAATGACTTAATAAAAGATTAACAATTTATTTTGTGGAAAATATTTTAATTTTTATTATTTTTTGAGATCTTCTTCGAAAAATTACTAACAAATTTTAGAAAATTTACAAATGTGCCTAATGAGGAAATAACTACATAGGTATCTATAGGAATATTTATGACAGAGAAATTTCACAGTCTGTAAAGTCACACATATCCACTGACTCATAATAGTTCATAAATTAATTATTTGAAAGACATGTCTTATGATACAATTGATGTATTTATCTATTTTTTAATTTTTATAATGAAAGTATGCTTTAATACAAAGATTAAAAAAAATTAATAAATATTTATATTAAGAAATTTTTCCATATGCAATTTTTTTAAATATTTTGTTCGCTTTTGTAGTATTGTTATGTAAAAAAAGTGTTTTTTGCAAATAAACTCTAAAACTCCCCGTAAAAAGTCCATTCGTCAAAATGACGCCGATGTATGATTAACTTCACTCGTAAACCAACGTATGATTCTAGGAATAATCTAGTTTTAACAAAATAAAAAGATTTAAGAAAAACTATAATATAGGTATAAACTTTCGAAAACCATCAACAAAGTATGCAGTCGATACTGTTTTAGAAAAACCCATTCTACTCATGCTACTTTTCAATTTCTTTGTATTTTATTATCTGATTTTCCCAAACAGTTGGCATTTTTTCTACCCCAAACTGTATTACAATCGGCGCTATGTGTGCATTTATTTTTACAAGAGCTCAATATATAAATGAACGCGCGTTTGATATACATTATCAGTTTGTGTTACATTTATTTATTACGTCGAGCTATATGGATGCTTGTATAGACGTATATGGTGTGTAGCCATTTGAAGAAAATTATTTGTGATTATTAACTAACTATAGCAGCAATTTATTCACTATTATGCGCAACAAATAACTAATTTTTCTTCTCTTAATTTTTCTTTTCAATTCTACGACTGTTGTTAAATATATACTCACATAATATAGGGGAGATCCTTGTAGCTGGGGACACTTTCGTTTAAAACTTCATAACTTGAGTAAAAATTTATGTATGACTTCAAATATTGAAAATTCTCTAAGCACACAATAACATCTTAATATTATGATATAATATATTACGAAACTGTGTTTCATTTTTGCGAAAACTTGAATTGAATAATCGAGGACATTTGTCCCAAGGTACAATCACAGCTTGTACCTTGGGATACCAATGGTTGTACCTTGGAACAAACTATCCAAATTGAATCTTTTAGAGGCTCTAGAAATTAATAGATTAAACAGTGACCCACAAATAGAAGTTTTAAACGATCAAAATGATCTAAATAATTCTCCTCTATTAAAAATAAATTTCTGAACGAATATAATCACTTCAGTCTTTAAATAATTTTGGACACCCCTATTTTAGTTTTCATAAACAGGTCATTTATCTGAACAGTCATATTATTAGGTAAAAATAAAAATTTTTTCATATCGGTACCTACAAACTGGTTTAATTGCTTTCTTCTTTACACGTATAGTTAGTTGCTTCGATACAAAATTTTATGGGTTTTCCCAATTCAATAATATTACACCCCTCCTATACATCTTTCTTACCTATAAATTCCCATTAATTATTTTCATCTTTCTACACTGAGGATGACCGAAAGGTTGAAATCGCGTTCAGTAAAAATAAAAATAATTTTTAATTCGTGAAATAGACAAAGTAATCGAACTTTAAATATTTTTCAATATCCAAGACATTTTAAGACCTGAAATTAAAATATATACTACTACAAAAAATTAAGGAAACAAAAAAAAATTGTTAATTTTTTAGTGATTTTTGATTGGCTGTATTTACGTGAAAAATGATCGTATCGAGATGATAAAAAAAGCATTTTGAAGCTCAAAAATTCTAGTTTTGAGTTGTTTCGTCCAAAAATTTTCAGGAGTAACAGTTATCGAGCAATTCTAAGGAATAGCACAAAAAATGTTTTTGCAAATATTTTGCTCTCTTTTTTTCGGTCTACGGACTTAAAAAAATTTTTTACAGTAAAGCCATGGTATTCACTTGATAGCCTGTTTATTCAGCTTCAATTTCCTTTTTTAAATTTTTCTCTACGTCGAATAGCAGGCCCTAGCAGGCCCTAATACTATTTCAACTGATGACAAAAATGATTCCAGTATACAAGAATTCGATTTAAAATTAAAGAAGAATTGCTTTTAAACATTTCTACATACAATTCTTAAAAATACAATAGTCAAATTCTGAAATGTTACTAGGGTCAAATAATTTTGTTAAGAGATGCAACTGCACATTGTTTTGCGAACTCTAGTCTCAACTGTCAGTAACAAAATGGAATGATTACGTTTATTAAAACCCGAATTAAACCCCAAACTGATAAAGGGATAAAGCTAATGTGAATCCTTAATAATTGTAATGTGTCTCTGAAGAAATTGAAACTTCAATAATTAGAATATGTTCCACATTTGTAAAAGAAAGATAATATTACTCGTACATTTAATTAATTAAATCTACGTACATATGTAAATGTTCTTAAAATAAACAATTATTTATTTCGGCAATTATTTGTAAACTTATTTCTACCTTTATTTACCAACTACTTAACCATCTACGTAAACAAATTTTGTATACACAACGAAAATAATTAATTATATACCCACCCAATATGTATTCAAATTCGTAAAATACAATTTTGTGAACGAGTGAACCTATATTTCACTTGAGGATCTCGCATATATTGAAAATATATTTATATCAAACAATTTTCGAGACAAATTCCCCAAATTAAATGTATTCTAACTTCTTAAGAATAATTGTACCTCCGAAATTTATTTATATTTATATTTTTCTTTTTTTTGGTTTCAGACTAACGGCGCAACAACAAAATCAATTACCGCAACAATTGCCGCAGAGTGGCAGCACATTACAGAGTGGTACAACGGCCCACTGTCAATTGACCGGGACATCGCCACTGGTAATGCCTGTATTCCCTTTACGTCCTGCGCATTCCGGCCATACACCACATTATTCACCATATTCACCATCAAGATTTCATATTGACAAACGATGTCAGCATCGATGCTCTTGGAAATGTTTCAGTATTGCAATGATATTACTGGCCGTTGCCTTAACGGCAATGTTAGCCTATTTTGCCGGTAAGTTTTTTTATATTTCGCTAAGGGTAGGTATTTCTCTGATAACACGGGAGTCACCAAAGAACTTATAGTTTTAAATTTTCATGAATCCTCTATTTTTATAATCTGTAGGTATTGTGAAGTTATGCTAACCTATAAGTTAAAGAAGTTATTCATGATTAGAAGCGTAATTAAAAAGACACATTTTCAATCATTTTTTTCTAGAGAAACCTTATATACAATCAATCTGAAACCTTCTAGACATTATCAGGCATTCCTTTAAGTATTACCAAAAATTTATTTTGTTTTTTCCCGATGACGATGCATTGATCCTTAAAAAAAAATATCTTTTACAACGCACAGGACACAGCTTCAACGGATGATCAAAAATTAGATGGTCAAACGGGGTTTTGAAAAAAACAAATTTTCTGAGTCCTTAAACCGAAAATTACATCGGTTCAGAAAAAAATTAAGAAGCTGAAGACTAGACTTCAAAAACAGGTCAGTGCCAAAAAAAAAATTTAGCATGGTGCCTAGACTGTTGGCAATGGCACTTACATTCCTTTTTCGGGTCTAACTCATTTCTTTTTTTTGGCACAGCCTGTTTTTGTAGTCCAGTCTTCAATTGTAAACTTTGGAAAAAAGTCGCGGTTTTTGTCTATAAAAAGGGGTTGAAATTTAAAGGAGGTGAAGTTTTTTATGGTTTGGGAATTTAAAAAAAAATTGTTACGCCTCCAACGCGCCCTTATACGTTATAATTAATAGAGTTACGGACTGCAGTTTGTACACCAATTTTAAAACGTAGTTTTAAACAGAACGCGTTTCAAGATTCTTTTTCTAATTTTTTTTTTTTGTATTAAAATCGGCCAAATCCAAAGAAACTGTTTACATTTATTTAATCCGTTGTCCCAGGGTCATACAGATGTCCAAAAGTTTCCTCATACAGTTATTCCCGCTCAGTAATCATTTGTTTTTAAGCATACGCCTACCTTACAGAAACAAGTAGGTATCTCAGAAGTTATAAAGTCAGCGGTCAATTTCACAACAGATTATACAAAGAGAGGACATGTCAGAATTTAAAACTATGATTTTTTCGAATTATGAGTTTTTAGATGCTTCTCATTATTATCAGAGAATTACCCTTGACCAACCATAACTCATACTCATGACCTTTTTTCTAATTTTATTTAGCGGTAAGTTCAATGAAACCAAATATAGATTCATCGAACTGTATATTAGTTCAAGACGTGAAAGCAGTCACGCACGATCAAATGACCCAAGACACAGTATCCACACAACAACCCACCGAGGAGTCACTCCCGACGAGTACGGCTGAACACGCGAGCTTAACCACACACAATAACAACTATCTAAATCATAGCCACAACAACGCAAACGGCGCTCAACTACTCCAACAGAGCCATCAATCACAAGTCTGGCCCGCCGTGACCGAACTCCGAGATTTCAACGTTCTTCTCACCGCCACAATTCCCCCATACTCATTTTGGAACTCAGAATTTCGCAATAAACAACCCGCATTCATAACGTTAAATTTCACACTGCCATGGGGTGCAAATTTTGCCGTTTACGGACGTCGAAATGTGGCGCCCAGTGTCACACAGTACGATTTTGTTCAATTTATTAAAGGCGGTCGAATTGATCATAGATTGCGACGAAAACGTCAACTGAGGCCGGAAGATTATTATCCAGAACCACCGTATCCAAGACCGCGGCCGGTTGAAGAGGATGCTGACATATTCCCAAAGAGTAGTACGACACGATTCAATAACAAAAAGAATCGAAATATGCACAAATCGGACGTTTTGGATAGTATTTCCAGTACGTACGAAGGCACGCAAAAAATTTTGGCCGACGCCGAATCCAAAGGTCCATTTTATATCCCACATCATATTTTATATAAAATAAATCGTGAACAGGAGAGTTCAACGGACCTGCCACATCCCACATTAGATTTGAATATTCCATTAGATGAACATATTATTTCGAAACGGTCGGCCAACCTAGACACAATGTTAGTTAACGTTAGCATATTACAGTACTTAGACACGGGTCGTTGGTTCCTATCAATTTATAATGATGAGATGCAAGAACACGAGATACAATTGATTGTCTCGGAAGCGGAAGGAATTAGTACAACGTGCCCGAACGATTGTTCAGGGCGCGGTTCATGTTATTTGGGTAAATGTGATTGTATTGATGGATTTCAGGGCACAGATTGTTCAAAAAGTAAGTCGGTGATGTTTTAGAATTGATCCATTAGCAATCACGCAGCCATGTTACTCAACGTTTTTGATTTTCCTAATTTTTTTTAGATAAATGTAAAACTAGGCTTAAAAAAATTTTCAGACTCATACACTTTTTTTGGCTGCTATTTTAAGTTTACGTCAGGACCGTTTCTCGACTAAAAACCGAATCCAACTCTGTTAATTTTACATATATCAAAACAAACTAAAAACCAAAATTAGCATAATTATGCCATGGATTCTTTGCCCTTATTAATATTACCTAAGTAGTGAGGAGAGTGAAAAAAAAAATTACAACTATAAAGTGAAAATTAACTTAAAACAGGACTTTTAACGGTGCAAAATTACTAAAAGGAAAGGCTCACCTTTAATTTTTTATTGTATAGATTTATTATAGGTCTCCTAGCTGTAGCAGTTTATATAATGCAGATTAAACCCCTTTATAAAATAAATGTATGAATCTCAATTCTGGAATCAGCTGAATCTCAGACACGGAATTTTTATCATAAGTCTATAATCTAAACTTGATCTATAGGTCTATATAGGTCAAAGGCGAGTAATCTCTATTAATTTCATAATTTTCTACTCAGTCCCTTTTGAGATATTCAACTTTAAATATTACCAAAGTAAGGTTTTGGTTATTTTTGGAAAATTATACAGGAATGGCCCAGAATTATGTACCATAATTGGTAGAGCTGATAGTACGTTCAAAAATAATGGTACCTTTTGATGTACACTTTTTTCCAAAACTCATTAATAAGGGAGATTTTTTCCTAAATATTTTCCAAACGCTTTTGAATAACAAATTGATATTTTAGGGGTGTAAATTTTGCATTAGGATAATTACATTTTTGTTAACACTTATTTCACCACCTATGATTAAGGGTATAATTTTGGGTGGTAGGTGTAACTTATCACGTCTTTCTTAATTTTCAGTTATTTAAGCAAAATTCTTAACAATTTTTTTCACCCTAATTTTGCATTCGCCTAGCACTGGGGAGTAACTGGTAAAAAAATTAGGAAAATCAAAAATGTTGAACAACATGGCTGGGTGATTTCCAGTGGGTTGACTCTTATATTAAAAACATGGGTGAGTTTTAAATATATGCTTTTTTATTAGGTGTTTGTCCAGTGCTATGTAGTGCACATGGACAATATGGTGGGGGTGTTTGCCACTGTGAGGAGGGTTGGAAAGGAGCCGAATGTGATATTCCAATTCATGACTGTGAAGTGTCTGATTGTTCGGGACATGGCACGTGTAAGAATGGAAAGTGTCATTGTCGACCAGGATGGAAAGGCGTTTCCTGCGAGGAAGGTTAGTGGGAAATCATTACGCTTCACTGTTCCAGATTAAAATGAATATTTTCCTTCCAGTGGATTGTCACGATCCAACATGTTCTGGCCACGGAACGTGTGTCCAGGGAAAATGTTACTGTAAAGCTGGTTGGATTGGAACAAACTGTCACGAAATCGACCAACGGGTACACGCCTGTCTTCCCGGGTGCTCTGACCATGGCGCGTACGATTTGGAAACGGCAAAATGTGTCTGTGACAAACATTGGACAGGGGTTGATTGTTCAGAACGTAGGTTTTTGTGCAGCAATTTAAAAGTGTTTTGGAAAGTAAAGCAAGATTTTCGTTTTTTTATTTGCAGCTGTATGTGGCTTAGACTGCGGTCCACATGGACGTTGTGATCAAGGACGGTGCCGTTGCAACGAAGGTTGGACTGGGCCACGATGTGAACTGAAACCGTGTGATCCACGGTGTACGGAACATGGACAGTGCAAGAATGGGACTTGTGTGTGTTCGCAAGGATGGAATGGGCGTCACTGTACTTTACGTAAGCATAACATTTTCTGACAGTTTCTCCTTGGGATAAAATCTTGTTTTTCCACAAAGATGAAACCAATTCCTTTGAATGACAATAAAATTAATTGATGAAATGTGTTTGATGTTAGCTGGGTGTGAAAACGGTTGCACAAGACATGGCCAATGTACTCTGGAAGATGGAAATTACCGTTGTGTTTGTATCGACGGTTGGGCTGGTTCAGACTGTAGCATTCCATTGGAGACAATTTGTAATGATGATATTGATAACGACCATGGTAAGTCCACAACTTTTTTGCAAATAACACTGCGTCACAAAAAAAAAATTAAAATTAAGTACCCACTTTAATTTTTCCTGTTTATTCATTCATACACATTGCTCAATAAGAATATATGTGTACTTTTTTTCTATCACGTACTGTTTTTTTTTTAGGTGCAATAATTAATATATATAACTATCAGTAAAAACATTAAAAAGTAAAGTTTCAGTATACACATTATTTTGTTTAACCCTAGAATCATACGTACTCGTCAAAACGACGAACGAACTTCTCTACCTGCTCCAATACTACAACTTGTCGTTGCCTGCTTGCTGTGAAACTTCTGTTATCTAATTTATTTGTTATTATAACACAGAAAATGTATAAATTTCGTTTATAGCTATTGTCGTTTTTTTATACTGAAATAGTGTGCGTCAAAAGGACGACGATGTACGATTAACCTATATTTTTTTTAAAGATTTTATACTCCACATATAAAAGTTTTCCTAATTTTTCTAAAATTTATTAAAGATATGGATGTTATAATTAATTTATTCAATGATTATGATAATGTGAAAGATGATTACAGCTGTTTGACTTATAGAGACGACATAATACTGAAGTTTGAATATATTGAATCGAAAACTAAAGAATGCGTTTCGAATGACTTAATAAAAGATTAACAATTTATTTTGTGGAAAATATTTTAATTTTTATTATTTTTTGAGATCTTATTCGAAAAATTACTAACAAATTTTAGAAAATTTACAAATGTGCCGAATGGGGAAATAACTACATATCTATAGGAATATTTATGACTGAGAAATTTCACATTCTGTAAAGTCGCACATGTCCACTGATTCATAATAGTTCATAAATTAATTATTACAATTGATGTATTTATATATTTTTTAATTTTTATAACGAAAATATGCTTTGATAAAAAGATTAAAAAAATTAATAAATATTTACATTAAGAAATTTTTCCAAATCCAATTCTTTTAAATATTTTGTTCGCTTTTGTAGTATTGTTATGTAAAAAAAATGTTTTTTTGCAAATAAACTCTAAAACTCCCCGTAAAAAGTCCATTCGTCGAAACGACGCCGATGTATGATTAACTTGACTCGTAGACCAACGTATGATTCTAGGGTTAATAATGAAAAATTATTATAATTTATTTAAACTATGATTCGAGTAAAACCCACAACAAAACTTATCATTAAAAATACTTGCACCCATTAAAATGCAAAACATATAGTGAAAAATACATATTATACACAAAAAAATGAAAAATATTTTGAAAGTATCTTCTTGCTTTAAACGCCAACAGTAATCTCCTAACATAGCTGCATCTCAACGACCTTGAAACCGTTCTTCAAGCCTTTTTATATCCTGGTGAAATCGCTCCCCTTGTTCATCACTTACAGCTCTAAGATTTGAAGGAAAAAAAAAACAGAAATGGAAATGAAGAAATTTAATTTTCAATGACATCCAACAACCCATCTTTTTGTATGCATTTAACAAATTGTTCACTAACAATAAGAGTTTTGCGTTTTCGGCTCAAGGATAGGTGATTACCTATCCTTGTGACCAATACATACGAATTTTTCTTTCTCTCAATTGAAGCAGTAGTGTACTAACATGGACGCAATAAGAATCTTTCAAAAAAAGTTATCGGTGTGCACCTCAAAAACGAGACGTGATAGAAACAAAAGACAAACACTACCAATATACTCTAGCTAACAGAAAACTATAATAGCAATCAGTTTTCCGGGTACCGAAATCGTGTCACGCAGTGTAATTTTTGAATCATTTAAAAAGTTTTTAAAGTTTATACACAAAAATAAATTTGTTTTATAAACAATTTTGTCGTAACAATTAATGATTTATATGTAAAACCCAATAAAAATTTCCCTATTTAGATGGAATGACAGATTGTTCGGATAGTGAATGTTGTTCACATCCCGCATGCGCCGATCATATAATGTGTTTAGCCAGTAATGACCCGGTGGAAGTATTGTTACGTAAACAGCCGCCATCTGTCACCGCCTCATTCTATCAACGCGTGAAATTTTTAATTGAAGAAAATTCTGTACAATCGTACGCACACATGGACGAATATACTGAAAGGTTAGTGATAATTATTTCAACACATGTATTAAAAATTTATTTAATTTATTTTATAATTATTAATATGCCTATTAAAATAACAAAATAGGTGTTTTCTATCACTAAATGGCTTTATTATGAACATTTTTTTTTTTATTAAATCCCAAAAATATTAAGAAAAATATTAAGAAAATCTTTTAAAAGATTTTTTTAGATCTTAGAATTTTTTGTTTGTTTCTCGGAATGCTATCAAAATATAAATTTTTTATTTTAAATCCTCCACCGCTTCGGTGCACAATTTTTAAAAAATCAACTCAAAATCGAAAACCTACAAATTTTAATTATCAAATCAATTATTTGAATAATTTTAGAAATTGTGCACCAAATTTTTTTTTAATTTGTCAAGCTAAACATTATTAATATATTTAATTAAATATTACAAACAAAAGATAATTAATTTTCCAGTGACGTTTATATATAGTTTTAGCCTTTTATTATTATTGGCTTTTACGCCACATTTTTTAGAGCAAAAAGTTAAAAACAATAACATATCATTCAATTTACTTTGCTCAAGAATTTTTTAAGCTAAGCGCGTTACCCGCCGATCCTTTTCCATAACAGAATAACTCCTAGAAATTCTATCCCTCTCATTTATGAAATGATTTTCTATCGATTAAAAAAAAATTTATTTGAAATTTATTTTACAAAATTTAATTTCAGTTTCTTTTTAAAATTAATTTTACATTTATTGATTTTCTAAATTCATTTACAAATTTTTATTTAAAATTTTCACTTTTTTATTTTTTAAATTAAATTATAATTTTTTTATTTTTTTTTTTAAGGTAGAAATCATTTGAATGAGAGTTCCCTGTGTCTTGTCTTATATACCCTGTGTGTTCGTCTCTCCCTTCTCTGTGTACCTTGTTCAAAAATAATTAAAATATTTGCTGACTAACTGACAGCGCTGTTTCTCTATAATTAACAAAAATAAATATTAAAACGTATTTTAAAAAAAATTAATAATTTACTAAAAAAAAAGAAAAAAGAAAGATACTCTTTATTCAATTTCGTAAAAATTTTAAAAATCAAAAATATTTAGGTACGTATTTATAAAATTCCTTACAACAAATAGAAACAAATTATTGTGGTAAAAAAATAAATCTTGTAGTAATTTTAAAAGTAGTAATTTTGAGTAATTTTTTGGTGTAGTTAATAATTTGTTTCTGTTGTAATTATTTTTGTAGTTACTAAAATTTATCAAAAAATTTTATTTTATTTTCTTATTTATTTATTTTTAATTTTATGTTCAATCTTAATTATTAAAAAAGAAAAAACTTATTAATAAAATGATTGTTGAATATATGGTTGTGGAAAATTTAAAAAAATGCGCAACTATTACGCTTCAAGCTGTAATATTTTTTCGGATTAATTAATTTTTGCGGAAATACAGTTACAGTTACGCATTTTTTGATGAGGAATTGTGTGAGTAAGTGCGTTGTTTGTCTAAATATATGTATGTGCTACTGATATATTATTGCAATCAAAAAAAAAATTTAAAACTCAAAGAAATTTTTCATTATTATTTTCGTCACACATTTGAATTTAATTATTGCGTATACAGTGTGTCTAATGAAAAATTTTCTTACCTAATAATATGTCAGTGCATATACCAGCTTTAACGTGATACGTGCAAGCACATACATTAAACTGAAAAAAAAATTTTTTTGAATAAATTATTATGATGAAAAAAAATAAATTTTGAAAAAAAAATATTATATTGTCTAATTGAGAATTGTGCTGAGGTGCGTATATGCGTATGTGCATTGGCTCGTATTAACGTAGTTGGTAATTGTCCTGTCTCTTCTCTGTGTCCCTTGACGGCTGGCCTACGTACACACACACTGTTGTAGCGAGTTCTGGAATTCCTTTAAACCGTGGTAAGTGGCGAAACTCCAACCAAATATTAATCATATAACTGCGTATTATTTTTTCATATATATATATATTATATTTTTATGATTTTTTTGAGATAATGACTCTTGAAAAGCCCAAACTCAGTATTTGTGATATGTTTCTTTCTTTATTTTCTTTCATTTTTTCTTTTTTTTGGAACACATTATTTTGATTATGAAAAATTCTCCATGATAAATGTTTTTTTGTTTCTTATCTCTCTCTCTCTTTACTTCTCTCTCTTTCGTATACGGTTTTTCAATTATTGTTACAATGCGCTAGATATAAACAATATTATATTATTGTATTATACAAATTTTTTACATTAAGCTGCTCGAAAGTTTTTAAGCCTGTGAAACAATGAAAATGATATTTGGAGATAAAGTTTTTTTTTTACTGATCGTATCGTACATCTTTTTTTTTTTACTTGTATGTCGATTGTTTGTGTCTGTCGCATTATGTGTCTTTTTTTATTATTCTCTTTTTTTTATTTTCTATTTGTTCATCTTTTTTTTTTTTAAATAGTTGTTTGTGTTTCAAAGTGAGATGCTTTTTTTATTTCAAATGTTTTTGTTTTGTTTTTTATTTTATTTTAATTTTAATCTTTTATTTAGTTTTTTAATTTTCATACTATTTATTTGCAAAAAGGGAACGACTATTTCGATTTAATTTTTTCAATTAACTGAAAAATAATTATTTACATCACAGTGTATTTTGAATTTTGCAAATGGATAGTTCTGATTTATTCACCATATTTAATTTTGTCCAATGAATGTGCTATTTTAACCATTTATTATTAATAATCCCTAATGCTTTTTGTTAAATGTCGCTCATGCTAGTCACATTAATAATATATATACATTATATATATATTGATAAACTACATCATATGACTCATTAACAGTCCCGTGTGTTATGATGCCTTGGTTTTGAATAAATATACATAGTTTTAATTTTTTTTTTCAATTTTTTCATTTACTTTTTTAATTAATTTATTTATTATCTGTACAATATATATTTATGTTTGTTTAATTAATTACAAATTAGACTAATTTAAATTTTATAAAATGCAATAAAATTGACTAGTTAATTATAATTACAATAAATAAATAAAAGGAAAAAATTAAAAATAATTTAAAAAAAAAATAATAATAAAACTAATTTATTGCATTTTAGAAAATTATAATAACAAAATAAATATTCTTTTGCAATTTTTATATATTACTTATGTTTGAAAAGATTGTATTACAATTAACTTTAAGGTAAATTAGTGCAAAAAGACATGCAACTGAAGGAACAAAAATGAATACAAGAAAAAAAAACATTTTAAAATTACAGTAATATACGAAATATTGACACAGATTATGATTTAGATTTATTAATATTAATCAATAATTGGATTATCTAAACATAAAAATCAATAAAAACCACAATTATAATAATATTTAATAAATCTAATTCATAACCTCAAAAAAAAAATTTAAAACAGACGCACTTTATAATAATAATTTTATTTTAAAAATATCTACCAAAAAAAGAAATATGATTTATACATCGATTGATCTATAAAACAAAAATATGAATGCGTTGATCGTTAGTTATGAATAAAAAATAATCGCTCGACAAATTTATTGTGTTATGCCCTGTTATTTATCCTTTGTCTGCGTCTTTCATTGTTGATCTGTTTGACCTTTTTACCTTAATGACCTCTGTGTTGTCCATGCCGTTGCCCTTAGACCACCTATTTAATTGAACCTCGAATCAAAATCGCCTCGAATATATTTATTATATTTTTTATTATTCTGCATCGTTGCATTTTGATTTTCTCACCACCCTGTATTTTTATTTTTACGTTGAATCTTTTTTACAATTTGACTCATTATTATTAAATATTTGATAATGAATTCATTATGTAGCCGATGTAATTTTTTTTTTTTAAACAGAAACGAACAAAACAGAATTTAATTAAACGCACGCTTAGTTATAAATTTATCACATTGGCATTCTGTAACAATGACAGAACAATTTTTGAAATTTCGAATTGAAACAGTGGTGCCATGTTTAAAATAATAAATGTTTTAAAAAAATATATTCTGTCATTGTTTCAGATACTATTTTTTCTTTTCTTTGAAATTTGCATCGGCGTATAATAATTTTCTAATACTAATACTGCGAATGTTATTTTATTTTATTTTATTTACGAATTAAATGTTGATAGTACAATTACTTCATTTTTTTTATTTTTTTTTAATTTTTTGTATCTATAACTGAAAATTATTGTAGTGAGAATTATAATGAAAGCCTGCATATTGTAATTATTGAAAATTGATTGTGCCTTTTTGACAAAAGTGATTAAAACAAACAAATGAATTTGAATACGATTGCCGCCTTGTCTTTTTCATTACTTCACACAAATTTACGAAAAAAAAAAATCTAACCTCAAACCTTACAATGTGAAGCAATGATTTTTTGAATAGAAATACAGTAATATTCAAATTTTTGAATGATTTTAATTTATTTTTCTTTTTTATTTCTTTTGTTTTTTGAATACAAAACAGTAATTTATTTTATTTATTTTTATTTTGAAGAAACAAAATTTTGTATGTTACTTGTGGTATCCATTAGGGAATCATTTGATTTATTATATATATTGAAACTTGGCACTAAGCGCAGCACACATAAAATGCTTTACGAAAACAGCTTCAAACTTTTGCAACATGAGTTGAAACTGCATGTTGAGAAATAAATATAAAAGTCATTTTTTATTTTTATTGGTTATTCGAATGATCACAGAGCAATAATTCAAAAAAGAATTTTTTCCAAAAAGTCAAAAATTATTCAGTTATTAAATTTATTTTCTAATTCATTTAAACTTTCATTCTAGTTACCAATAATAAATAATACATTTTATAATTTGCATTTTCAAAAAAAAAAACCAACGGGTATAGTTCAAAATTAAAAACATAATACAATTTTAATGCAAATATGAGAGGTTTAAAATGTTTTTTCAATATTAATAAAAAAACAAATTATCTTTTTTTCTACAAAATATACATACCTCTTTTATTATCTCGCATGTTTGTTATGAAAACTAATTTTAATAAAATAGGGAATACAGTTGACTAAATTCCTATATTTATTTGCACTTTTTTTAAAAAATTTTCAAAAAAAAAGAACAAACAAAATCAGTTATTTCGTTTTAACATTATCTGCACAAGTTTCCCTATTTTAATTTTCAAAAAAATAATATACGATACACTAATTATTAAAAACGATTAAAATTTTGACTGCTAGACGTTATAAGTGTTAGTGTCAATAATGGTTTTGCAAAATATTTTTTTAAAAAAAATTTGTGAATAAATTAAATTTATTGGAATTTTGTAAGTAATTTTTGCAAAACGATTGTTGAATCATTTTTAGGGAATGAATGGTAGTATGTTCTTTTTATTTAAAATTTATGTGTCCATCAATGACACCTATTAATAGTTTTAACAACTATATTAACAGGCGAGTTGCAGTAATGCGTGGACGAGTTATTACTGCGCAAGGGCTCGGTATTGTTGGTATCCGTGTTTCAGTTGATCGTGATTCACGATTTGGTTTCACGCTTACACGACAAGGAGGATGGTAAGTCAATAATAAAATTCAAATTATTACCTAATAAATAAATTGTTCCCTTACAAACTAAAGATCGACTCAAGATTTCATATCCATAAAGTCCAAATGAGGCCGTTTCCTGTTGAAAAGTGCTCAAACTACATAAGAAACTAGTACTATGTATAGTGTTTACCTCTAGAAAAGAGTTACGATAATTTTCATCACAATATTTTAACGGTGGACATCACTTTCTACTAGAAGTAGTCACCTGTTAATAGGACATAAAAAAAATTTTATAGAATATCATTTAAACAACTTTTTAAAAAAAGGTAATTTTCTATATACAGAGTGATATTCTTTTAACTCTTGAAAAATGATTTTGGATAAAATTTTACCCGAAGATTTAGAATGGGATTGTTATTTGAAATCCCCTACCTCCAAAAAAATCATATTTGTACTAATGCAACAGTTAATATAGCATGACAGTGTCAAAAAAAGAAAGAGAATTTTCTTCGCTGTCCGGAAAAACATTAAATCATGGGTATGTTTTATAGTTCAATAGGTACACAAAGACATAACAACAAACATTAGCTAATTATCTGGTTTAGTCTCGTTTAGCCACGATCGTCTACATCCCAGCCCAAAAACAAATACATGTTAAAATTCAGTTTTAAAAAAAATTAAGTGCTATTTAAATTGTGTAAAATAATATATAACATCAAATTAGGCCGCGAGAACAAGAACGGCCTAACTAAAATTATTGACGTTTACTTATGTATTATATTTTTTATACAATGTCAAATGTATGTATGGGTAAAATTAGGTCTAGCATCTTTTCGCTAATTTTTTTGTCACTTAGGCCATTTTTACACTCGTGGTTAATGAGAAATTAGTTAAAATATATTAGTTAGGTCATGTTGTCTTCAAAGATTTTTTGCTTTAAATTGAGAGAAAAAATTTTCTGTTGGAAAAAATGTATATTTTTATCCAACATAAGTAATGAAATTTTTGAAACTATACAAATAGAAAATAGAAAAAGCCTTCGAATTATAAAAATTTAAATTTATTGATTCAGTCATCATCAGTTTTGTTACTTTCATCTACAATATCATTTGTATTTGTAAAAATTTAAACATCTGACGCATGAACATTGAAAACTTATAAGGGTTTCAATATTTTGATTATGGAACTCAAAAAGTGTACAATTTTATTCATAATTTAAAATTAAAGTTCGAAAATCACTTAAAATGTTTGCAGAAAAACTTAAAATTTCTTGTTAAGTAGGTACTGTAGCAAGTTTGAAAAAGCAAAATTTTAGATAAGTACAATCTGGGTAACTAGTAGTTTCATTGTATTAGTCTAAATTCCTATGAAATATGACTTGAGCAACAAAAACTTGATTATCAGAAAATATCGAACCTCTGTCGATAGTTTTACGACTCACTATCCATAATTATGGATAGTTTCAATTATCGACAGTCTCTCACCACTACTGCAGTTTAAGAAAACTACAATATTGTTAGTGTGAAAAAATGACCTAGGTGGCCCGCCTATGTCATTTAGGCTGATTTTGCACTCACATAAATTAAAAAGTTTATGATACAAGAAAAAGTTAGTATACTGCCATCTCTTAGTTCATATTAAAAACAAACCTAGACAGTTTTTATTTTAATAATTAGACCTTCATGTATATTTAGGCCCAATATCTCAATTTTATAAAATTTGTTAGTTAGACCGTTCTTGTTCTCAACGCCTCAAATATACTGTGGACAAATTGAACACAGAATTTTTTATTTTTTTAAATTAGTAGTTCATTGCGTAGCAGCGTTATCAAACGCTGGATTCACTTCGATATCACAAAAGGACCTCGTTGCGGACCAGGCGGTCTTATACGAAAATTCGAAAACCGAGTACTTAGAAATTTTTCCTGGCCATAATCATTTGGGGAATCATTTTTGAAGTTCTAGGAGACCATTAAAACAAAAACAAAATTTTTGATTTTTCAAAAATTCTAGAGTGGCCTAATCCCTTAAATTGGCACAATTTCAACTCAAACTCTTTTCTAGATAGTTAATCCTTTTCAGAATCTTCTTGACGAAAGAACTATGTTACCTCTATTTGTTTGTCTGTTCAAAGTCTCTAACTCTAAACAAGATTATTAAAGAATTGAAATAAATTACATTTTTAATTAATTTTTAGAACAATGGTGACAGCGCCGTGAAATTAAATTTTTTTAAAAATTTTGAGAGAAATATGAGTATTTTATTAATCTATATCAATATGTAGGTTTGATGTACTGGTCAATGGTGGAGGTGCTGTAACCTTACAATTCCAACGGTCACCATTCAGACCTTTAACTCGTACCGTGTTTGTACCGTGGAATCAAATTGTCGTTTTGCCACCGATTCATATGGAATTGAGCGACGAGATTGCTGGAAATATTCCACGAAATCGGCGAATTCAAAATATGGCGAACAATACACTATTGAGTAGGAATCCGGCAATTAATTTCTCTGGCGTGTCACGATCGCTGTTCGGCGAGGGAAGTACGCCACCGTCACCGTGTATGGAACACGATCCTGCAATTCTTACGCCTCATTTAACATCCACATGGATGCCGGAAGCGCTTGGTGGAATACCCGGGCGTAGTTTAATATTCGCCGAAACGCAAATTGTACAAGAGTCAATACCGATACCCGGTTCAGAGTTACATTTAATGTATCAAAGTTCTCAGGCGGCTGGGTATCTGAGTACAATCCATATGAGACTTACGGGACCAGTTATTCCACCCACTCTAACCCACGTACATGTAAGGGTTGAACTTGAAGGGTCGTTACATTTGAAAACTTACGAGGCCGATCCAAATTTAACGCATATTTTCGCTTGGAATAAACGTAATGTATATAAACAAAAGGTAATTTCAGTTTTTAATATTTGTCTTTTGTAAGTGGCAGAAATTAACGGCGTCCGAAATTTGATTAGGTTTATGGAACGGCGCAAGCGAAAATTTCAATAGGATATCAACATTCAACTTGTAAGGAACCGGTGTGGGAAACCCAAACGGCTACATTACAAGGATTCGACGTTGATATTTCTGATATCGGTGGTTGGGGTCTTGACATTCATCATCACTACAATTTCCACGAAGGTATTTTCTCAAAATGAAAAATAATCTCAGTGCGAAATTCTATGAATATGTTTCCTTTTCTAGGAATTGTCCAAAAAGGAGATGGTTCAACGTTACATCTCAAAAAATACCCGCGAACTGTTCACGTTGAAATGGGAACAGGGTTAAGACGATCTTTACAGTGTCCAGGTCAATGCGGTGGGCCGGCAAAAGACGCGCTGCTCTTAACACCCGTGGCACTGGCCAGTGGCCCCGATGCGAGTATTTATGTCGGTGATTTCAATTTAATTCGTAGAATTACTCCCGAGGGAAATGTCTACACGGTTTTGGAATTAAGTGCAACTCAAGTAGCATATCAATACTACTTGTGTGTTTCACCTGCTGATGGGCACTTATACGTGTCGGATCCAGAAAGACATCAAGTTTTGCGAGTACTTAGTTTGGATCCGGTTGGAGAACCGGCAATTAATAGTGAACCTGTAAATATACTACATTTTTCTTTAGTCTTTTGGCCTTAGGTCCTTAGTTCCTTAACAAATTTATTGTTTTAAGGTGGTTGGTAGCGGTGAACGCTGTATTCCTGGCGATGAAGCCCAGTGTGGAGATGGAGGTTTAGCTCTGAAAGCTAGGTTATCGCAGCCCAAAGGTCTGGCAATAGCTGCAGATCGTACAATGTATATTGCGGATGGTACAAATATTCGGGCAGTCGATCCTCGAGGCATAATCCACACACTGATTGGGCATCATGGCCATAACAATCACTGGTCGCCAACACCTTGCATCGGAGCCATTCCTGCAAGACAGGTAAGGCTTTTAGTCTTTTAATTTCCAACTTATTAGAATATTTAATAAATTTTTCATACTGTAGGCTCAACTACAATGGCCAACAGGACTGTCATTAAGTCCACTAGATGGCTCCCTTCACTTTATCGACGA
The DNA here is from genome assembly GCA_035578155.1 of Brachynemurus nebulosus. Classification (NCBI taxonomy): domain Eukaryota; kingdom Metazoa; phylum Arthropoda; class Insecta; order Neuroptera; family Myrmeleontidae; genus Brachynemurus; species Brachynemurus nebulosus. The sequence continues at coordinate 26,627,751 of JAPWDM010000006.1, forward strand.
TCGTCTTGTCTTGAAACTAACGGCCGATATGAAAGTAAAAGTTGTGGCTGGAACCCCGCTTCACTGTCATTCCAACATGAATATTTCCAACAATGAAAATCTACATCGGAAAAATGAAGACATTTTGGGCACAGTTTTGGCGTTAGCGTTTTCACCGACAGGCGATCTATATATCGCTGAAAGTGATTCTCGTAGAACAAATGTCATTCGCGTTGTAGACTCCGCTGGTAGACTTAGTCATTTTGCCGGTAAACAGTCCGATGATTCGAGTTCTGGACACTGTGATTGCAATCTTACCATGTCCACTATGAGTACGATTAGTCCGCAAAATGGATGTCAGTGCTCGGGTCAAGCCAACGATGACACGACCAGTAATGCTGAAACGCTGTTATCGTCGAACGCGAAGTTCCAAGCAATTTCAGCGCTAACGGTATCACCAGACGGCGTCCTCCACATCGCTGATCAGGGTTCACTGCATATTTTAGCGTTGCAACATTATCTTCCAAGCCACGATGAGAGTGGCGAATTTCATATTCCGTTCCCATCGGCTGGAGAAGTGTACGTTTTTAATAGGTATGGTCAACATGTTGCGACAAAAGATTTGGCGTCCGGAAAAACAAGATACTCATTCCTCTATTCGAAAAATACAAGTTTTGGGAAATTGTCAACTGTCACAGATAGTTCTGGAAATAAGATTCAGTTCTTTAGAGATTATAGCAATGTAGTGAACTCGATTGAAAACACTGAAGACCATAAGTCCGAATTAAAGATTTCTGGTGTTGGATTTTTGGTGAAACTGTCAGAAAAGGGACGATCAGAAATTGAATTAGATTACGATAGTAGTACAGGATTACTGCTCAGTCGATCTGGAGGTGGAGAAACCTTTATGTACCAGTACGATTGGATGGGTCGTGCAACTGGGGTAATTTTACCAAGCGGGGAACATCTAAAATTAAAATCTGATTTAGCACCTACTGATGGTCTCGAAGTTGACATTAATGTTGTACAAGCTTATGGGCAAGGTATTCGATCAAAGGGCGAAAGCCCGAAAACCACTATCTTCATTAGCGGTCAAACTGATAAGAAATTCATCTTTATGGATGGTAAGTTCGCTTACTCAGTTTAAGATGAATTGATGACTTGAAATGAATTACTAAGTCTATTTTTTTTCTTTATAAATAAATAAAATTTATGTGTAGAAAAATAAGTTAAATTTTATAATACATGTAACAGTATTAATATTTGATTATTGTTAAATCTTCTAATTTTAATAATTTTGAAAGTAATGAATTTGATTCTGGTAGTGACGTGTACGCACACATAATAACTAACACGTACACAAATATATTATGCGTGTATTAGTATAAAATGACATTTTTATAGTTTTTTTTTTCTATTTATTACAATAACTAAACGATTAATCATTCTTTAGCATTTACTCGTACCTATGTTAAAGTTTCTAACTTTGAAAATTTATTTCTTCTAAACTACACGTCAGAAATTATTCAAAATAGTGTCAGTGAATGCATCATATCTTTCTCTATAATATACAGTAGAATTTTAACTAAAAGAAAGAGCATAAATTCCTCTTAGTTACAATTTATCTCTTTTTATTGAATATAAAAGATATATAATTATCTCTCTTTCACAATTTATCTCTTTTTATTGAATATAAAAGATATATAATTATCTCTCTTTCATTTATTTGTCAGTGTTGCCTTGGTTGACATTTAAAATATTTGTAATCCCCTTACCTCAGAATTCCCCTTAAAAAACTTTCTTTTAGTTAAAATACTACTGTACTAAAATTTCAAATTCTAAACTTAGAAAATTTCAAGTGATCGATTTACCTTAATTTAATAAATGTTGCTTAAATATCTTTTCTTCCACAGGCGCGGAAAAGACCGAAGCTACCAGTTACATGAATGGTACCGTATCAATAAATGCCGCTTGGGGTGGTATGTTGAAAGGAGCTGCCAAAGCTAGGCATCCACTATTGGAAGCAGCGCTTCCAGTTGAAGCAGAAATGTTACCAGTGTGGTCGCAACAGCACTGTGTTATGGGTGAAGGACTCTTTAATTACATGGCTGCCAAGTTCAGTTTAGTCGGCGATGTACGTAATCCTCAACAGACGTTGCATACAGAAATCTTAGTGAATAACACACGTGTAATCGGTATCGAATTCGATCAATTTACAAGTAAAGAGAAATTCTTCGACAAAGACTCGCAACCTTTATTGACAATAACCTTCGATCCAGCTGGGCTTCCACAATCGTTTGTCGCGGCAAACGGTGTATTTCCATTAAATATTTCGTATGATAATTTTTATCGTGTAGACGGTTGGAAATGGGGACCTTCAGAGGAAAAATTCAATTATAATAGACACGGATTACTTTCAGAAATCACTAGCGAACAGGACGGCACGAAAATATTTACGTACAATGACTGGAATGTACTTTCAAAAATCACACTGGCAAGCCAACGGAATTTCTTATTGGATTTCGATGAAGATGGTGGACTGCGACACGTCACATTACCTAGCGGTACAAAACATTCCTTTAGCCTGCAACCCTCCCTAGGATTTATTCGAGTAACATACACTCCACCAGGAACTTCTCGTTCATATCTGCAACATTACTCATATTCTGGTCATCTTCTGCAAAGTGTTTTCCCGGGTGATGGAGCGCGCGTTGTGTTCCGTTATGAACCAGGTCCCGGTGGACGGCTATCGGAAGTTGTACATGGCGATGGTAAATCTAGGTTCAGTTACTCGTCGCAAACCGGTTTACCGTCGCAAGTTTTACACACTGAACGCGACATGGATTATCGTTGGGATTATCAGTATACCGCTGGTATTTTAACGGAGGAACGGGTTGATTTCGGTGCAAAAACTGGTTTGAGTAATGCCAAATTTACGTACGAGTACGATTCAAATTATCGTTTAACGAGCGTTCAAGGACGTATTGGCGGACAAAGTTTACCGTCATATAATTTAGGATATAGTGTAAAAACTGGTGCCTTAGAACAAATTGGACAATTTAAAGTGATGAAACCGAAATTGAATGAGACCACTGTTTTTGATGGAATTGCTCTGTTTTCGCGGGCAAGCGACGGTCGATATTTGGAAACTCAAGTTTCGCTCACGATTCATCGGATGGAAGTTTTTCGAATGGAATTCAGTCATGATACACATGGGTTTGTAGATTTTCTTACACATTTTACTTATTATTTTCCAGTCGTTTTACATAAACTCGATTTTCTTCGATTGCAGACGAATCTCCCAAACACGGACGTACACAAGAAATGTTGGGGTGAATACATATACAAATATCAAAAATTACACGTGGGATTGCGATGGACAACTTATTGGAGTTGAAGCGCAAGAACCTTGGGGTTTCCGTTATGACGATAACGGAAATATGCTGTCCCTAACTTATCGGTAAGTGAAGCCACAAAATGTAGATCAGGGGTTCTCGAAGTTTTGCGTCGATGGGTCCAATTGTAAATACCAAAATTTTTGACGGGCCAAGAAAAAGCTGAAAATAAAGTTACAGCCTAACAGAAAAATCATATCCGGAAAATACATTTTTCATTTTTGACAAAATCTAATTTGTAAAGATAACAGAAAAATTACAAACAGAAATTAAATCATATTTCCTGAACATATTTGATTATTTTGACCTAAGAACCTGATTTATGTAAGGCTGTCTACACAATCAGTGAAATAAGGAATAAGAAGTATGTCATCTAGTGATGTTGATGGAACTTTAATGAAATAAGAAATAAGGAATAAGAAATAATGAGTATACCATCTAGTGACATTGAACGAAACTTTAACTTAACTGCTCATAGGTAAAGGTATTTAGATATTTTTGTACATCAGAATTCATGAAAAAGTAAAGTTCGTGATGACTTTTTTGTCACTAAGTGAAAAAAATCACGAATTTTGACGTAAAAAAATGCCTACATATTTATATCTATGACCAGTTACGTTAAAGTTCTAATCAACATCACTAGATGGCGTACTCCTTATTTCTTATTCCTTATTCCTTATTTCTTATTTCATTAAAGTTCCATTCAACGTCACTAGATGGCATACTTCTTATTCCTTATTTCTTATTTCTTATTCCTTGTTTCATTGATTGTGTAGACACCCTAAAAGTAAATTACTAAATAAATTGTCATAGAAAAGTAGTTCGCATAGTAAAAGTTGGACGCCACTGATATATAAAATCTATGTAAGACATATTTCATATAAAATTTGATATTTTCCAGCGGAAAAATATTTAACTATAATAAAGTCAAATTTATAGATTTACTGAGACTGCAAATGATCTGGCATTGCAAGCTACATTTGGTCCGCGGGTCACATTTTGGGAACCCCTTGTCTAAATCATCAACTTAACCTTTCCAACTATTTTAAATATTGTTATAATATTTCAGAGGAAATACCATTCCGATGGAATATAACGCAATGGATCGAATCGTGAAGTTTGGCGAGGGGTTGTACCGATACGACAGTCGTGGACTCGTCATCCAAAACGCCCGTGAAGAACGGTTTCATTACAATGCCAAAGGATTGCTGGTTCGAGCGACCAAAAAAGGACGCTTCGACGTACGCTACTATTACGATCATCTTGATCGGTAAGTTTACCGGAAATAAAAAGCAGAATAGTTTTTCAAAAATTTGATCTCTTACAGTTTATCAACAAGAAAAGACAATTATGGAAATGTGACTCAATTCTTCTACACAAATCAACAGAGACCTAGAGAAGTTAGTCAGATCTACTCGCCCAGAGATGGAAAACTGATGTCATTAGTGTATGATGATCGGGGTCATTTGATTTATGCGCAGGTTTATAGACATAAGTATTATATAGCCACGGATCAGTGCGGTACTCCGATAATGGTATTCAATCAGTACGGTGAAGGTATTCGAGAAATTATGCGGTCACCGTATGGACATATCGTTTACGACTCAAATCCATACTTGTATTTACCCGTGGACTTTTGCGGCGGTCTACTGGATCAGGTAATTTATTTATTTCCTAATAAATAAAAAAAAATTCGTCAAGTGCGTGTTTTTGACACGCACTAAGTAATGTCACCTCAGTGAAAGTGTTAATTTATGATTTTTTTGGCTCGTTTTTTAAGTACAATGAGAATACAGCCCTCTTACGTTTATTAATATATGCATGTACAACTCTATAATACAGTGAGAATACAGTCCTCTTGCGTTTATTCAATATATGCATGTACAACTCTATAATTATTATATTATATTTTATTATTATTAATTTTTCCCCCACTATAATCACATAACGAGATTAATATGTCATCCTTCGGTGACATAATATTTAAAAAAAAATGCTTTATGTGATCATCTTGGATCAAGTCAAAGAAGCCGAAATGCCACTGTTACGTAGAATATTCCAGCGAATTCAAGTTTGCTGTCAAAAACACTTAAAATAACAAAGTTGGTGTCAACTTCCAGTATAACCGAATTATTTTAATTAAAATCTTCATAACAGAAAACTTCTACAACCAAATTTTCATAAATCTATTTTATTTTGAAGACCATAAACTTTTAATAAAGATTCTGTTTGAATCGTTTTTAATCATCCTGTACATAATCATTTCGGTAATCACATTAAAATGTGGTTAAGATTGATCGGGAGGTTAATATCCATATTCCCTGTAAATTTCAACTCAATAGCTTTAATAGTTTTTGAGTTAAATCGGTTCGTACAGACAGACAAACAGACAAAAAATTTTTAAAGTCAGATTTGGTATATATGTCGAATTTGCTAACTGAAAAACATATTAATACCTAAAAATTCGAAAATCACAGACAGACTCTTCTATTTTATTTATAGATATTGATGTAAACCTACATTTAATTTTTTGTTTCTAACCATTTATTATCTTACAGGTTACATCTCTTGTCCACATGTCCAACGGAAAAGTTTACGATCCTCTTATTGGTCAATGGATGTCACCACTGTGGGAAAATGTCCTGGAACGGGTAGCAACTCCCACACACCTTCATCTATATCGATTCAACGGAAATGATCCAATCAATCTTCGACACGCTATGGATCGACCACTGGACCATTTGAGTTGGCTGAAACGAATGGGTTACGATTTGAAGAGTCTCGCGCCACAACTGTATCCAGACGATCTCTCTGGATCTTCAATGCCACCCACCTTAGGAAGTCCGAAAGCTTTATGGGCGATTCCTAGCGAAACAATCAGTAGTCAACTCACACAACCAACGTCGATGGGAATTCAATCCGGTTTTCTGGCGCAACTGAAAAATCAACGTATGGTTGATGCCGAACATCTGTCATCGCCACCAAAATCTGCATTGAAGACTGACGTGATGAATTTGGTGCCGAAGAAAATTGGTGCTGCCTCGGATCCACCGTTCGGAAAGGGTATATTAGTGTCTAGGACACCTGAGGGACAGGCTATTGTGTCAAGTGTGCCCGCGGCAAATGCTATATATCGCGATGTTTATACGTCAGTGTTCAATCGATCTAGCATTTTACCGTTCACGTTTGTTGTACATAGTGCTCAACAGGACGCATTCTATTTCGTAAAGGAGGAAATCTGGAGGGCGCCAGAAGATAAAGGACAATTAAAACGGTTACAAGGTCAAGTGAATACTACATTCCATGAAATGAACAAGGAGAACGGAAGCGGAAACAACTATGTAGACGTGAAAATACACGGAACAACCTACGTGATAAACTTAAGATATGGAACGACAGCGGAAAAAGAGAAACAAAGACTGTTACACCATGCAAAATTATCCGCCATTCGAAAAGCGTGGCATCGAGAACGGGAAGCTCTCAGATCCGATTTCCCCGGTTCCCTAGACTGGTCTGCCGCCGAATTAGATGAAATCCGAAAAGTGGGATACGTAACAGGTTACGAGGGTGAATATATACACGACGTACAAGACTATCCCGAATTAGCCGAGGATCCGTACAATATTCGATTCGTCAAAAAACAAGTTGACGCGCCAAAAAAGCGACGAAAGAAACGAGAAATTAAAGTAGATTGTTCGGCAAAATGGTGGTTTCCGTGGAGTGATGACTGCTAGTAAATTAACATGACAACTAGTATTTAAAAAATAAAAGTAAAAATTTAAAAAACACATAAAAACGCACATGTACTAGACGTTTAAATATTTTTAGTATGACAAACAATTTAAAAAAAAAGAACATGCATTTTGTGTGATTTATATGCTTTTCGTATTAAATTTCAAATGTGGTGAGTGAATTTTAAAAATGGAACGATTGTTAACTATTTAAAAAAAAAAAAATGAAAAGAAAATTTTGTACCAATAAAAAAAATAATACCAAAGTATATTTATTTGTTTAATGTAATTACTTTTCAATGATGCCAAAACAACAAAAAAAAAAAGAAAAGATACAACGTATAATAATACTACTTAGCCATATATCAATGTGATTTAAGCTGTGTTCAAAATGAATAAGGGACATTAATTTCATTCAAAAAAAAAAATGACAGTCAATTACAAATTTTTAACAAATTCAAAAACAGTTCTCGAGGTTTTAACACATTTGCTACCACATACTATTTAAGAATGACGAATTGAAGATTATACTTGCTCTACTACTCTCATTTTAACCGCCAAGTATTTCTAGCATAATGTGATAAAACCTTCTTTATAATAGATTTTTTATAATTATTTTTACTGTGATTTAATCAAATAAGAAAAATTGTTCGTTTTGAATATCGGCTCTTTGTACATAGAATCTAATTATAATTAAGTATAATAGATTTAAAAAATTGTGTAATATATTATGCTGCTATACAATAAAAAAAAAAAAATATTTTACTGAAATATCTATTTAAAAGTTATATTTGCAAGATACAATTGTTTTAAAAAGAATTTATTTTTCTTGTCCGAGAAAAATTTTGTAATAATAATTTGACTTGTATTTCTTAAAAACGCTAAATTATTTACCAAAAATAAATCGACATTTTATTTATAGCTGATACAAATTACGTATAGCAGGATACAACGATAATATTAAAAAAACAAAAAAAAAAACGTAGAGCTTAATATGCTAAAAAAAAAAGTAATCCTAGATGGAACACAATTCAATGTGGTATCCTAATTTGAAAAATTCACTAACAAAAAATTTTAATATATTTTTATTGTTTGATTATATTTTGTTTGTTCATAATTGTTTTTGAACTAGACAATAATAAAAACTATTTCTGATTGATGGTCATGTTAAACGATGCACTTCTTCAATTTTTTTGTCCTGTCAGTAGTAAATGTATTGAAAATGTCGTCGTTATATGTAAAGAATAACTGAAGTAGAATTTCTTTTCAAAATGGACGCACGCATGCCTTATTTGTTTAAACAAAATGTAATCTGTTCCTCCATTAATGTTTCAACATCCTAATTTATTTATTTATTTATTTTTTTTTTATTATTTATTTACCTGAATTTAGTAGGTAGTTTAAACACAACAATCCACACTATTGTCAGAAAATTAATTTTTTTTTAAATTATAATGTTGGTAATGATATGTCATTTTTGAATAATTCTCTATAATCTAAAACATGACTGAGACGAACACACCTAAATCAATTTGACAACAACAATATTGGATATTAATGAACCAATTTAATAAATTTGAAGTCACAAAGTATTATTTTTAATAAAAAAAAGGATATTTTATTAAATACAAATCAAGGAATAAGATTTCGCAATCAATATAAATGCCGTCCGCGATTTACCATCAGTTCTCTTTCAATCCATTTTAAACATAACTGTTCCAAACTTCAAGTGGTTACATCAACCACAGATAATATTGATGAAGAATGTATCATACACTCTATATAAACATGTTTACACCATACTTTTTCACATTTTTCTTTTATTTAATAATCAATGAATGACAATATTTTTGGATTGTTTGATACCTATTAAATTTATAAATATGTATAATTAATAAAATGAAAACAGCTTTTTAGTAAATAAATTTTGTACATATTATCATGACTGATTTTTGCATATATTTTTTAACTAGAAGCCTATAATCGTTGTCAAACTAAACAAACTGATTATTCTATATTTTAATTAAAATAATTTTTGTTATAAATGTATTTATTAATTAATATTACCGATAATAATATATATTTAAAAAGAAAATTGTAAATAGCCCAGACGGAAATAATATTATTTTATTCAATAAAAAATTTTTAAAAAAAAACTATGTTTACTATTATTATTAAAAGTATAATTATAAATATATATAACTAATAATATACATGATGTTTAATAAAACAAAAATAAATAAAATAATTATCTTTTAAAAATTACGTTTGTGATATTTTCTTAATTACAACAAATGGAAAAAATCAAAAAAATAAAATAGTAAAACATATCTTTTATGAAAATATATATTATACATTATTTATCGAAAACCATCTTATATCGAAATAATTTCGTTTGAATTAATCATGAAAATGTTAGTAATATCAACTCGTTTCATAAATCTCGTTTTTAATAAAAGACTGTATCAATTAAATCAAAATACCGATTTCATTTAACTATCTTTAATTTTTTGTATTCCTTTTTGAAAATATTTAAATTAATGGAACGAGTGTCATAACAGCGGTGTAATAGTCCAGGAAACCCATAATAAACATTTTGTTTATTTTTTGGAAATAAATCTAAATGTCTAATTGTTTATTATATCTCTATCTTTGTTCGATGTACTTGAAAACAATATTGTCTAATTGTGTTCCACATAAACATCCATATAAACAAACTATATATTTGATGTCTACAAAATTTCTGGAGCTCTAAACAAAACATTAACTTCACATATTTAGAATTTTGTATATGGCTCCACAAATCAAACGTTTGAAAGAAAAAAATAAAAAATAAATCGATGTACACAACCTCAACTCTATTGGTGTACCCAATCCAAAAATAAATATTATTTTTTAAAGGATAAGGAATAAAAATTAAATATAAGTAATTAAAGTTAGAAATTGTATTTTTGAAAATTTTTTGCTACGAAAACGTTACTCTTATTACAAATATTTTAAAACTAGCCTTGTATTTAATTTTTATTTAATCTTATTCTCAATATTATATTTGCCAGTACTTTTTTAATGTTATTTTTTGCTACTTAAAACAAGCCTTCTCTGTTAAAAGAAAAAAAATCGTCATCTAAAAACTATGCTGATTTGTCCAATTTATACGACATATATAGAAATATATGAGTCATTATTATTACTATCTTAAATGTTTTATGAGCATATAATTAAATAAATAAATTGTTTTATATAAAATCAAACAATTGTATTTCTTTGGTCCTTAGATTTTTTTCGGGTACAAAAATTCCTAAGCATTTTATTTTTCACTATTTTTATGTAGTATTTTAGAACTAGTTACGCCCCGCGGTTGTACTCCTGCAGAATTATCCCGACTGTGAGTAGAATTACTTTAAAATTAGATATTCCGGCATTCGTACAAAATTAGCTTTTTATAGTACTTTCCTCCACTCACTAAACGACCCTAAGGTCTCTAAAGTAGCCATATTATTATATCTAATTTCCACACTCTGAGACTTTTCCGTAGATACACATATTAACATATTTAAAAATAATTCAATTTTGAGCACTTGTTGGTAATTATCTATTATTATTATCGTTTTCTAAAGTGAAATTTTCGTAGAAAACTTTTGAATTTAACATTTAAATTTTTTAATATTATTTTGAAGTAACCACAGTCATAATTTTCATTCAAATAAGTAGGTGCGTGTGTTTCTCCAAAAACTTCATCCCAATTGGATCAGACATTTTTATGTGATGGGTGGTCAAACAAACAGTTTGCAATCTTATTACATGTATAGAATAGATATAGATGAGGAACATAAATTTAAGTTTCTTCAAAATAATCAGATACTAGAATTAAGTAAAAAAAAAAATATGCATTTAACCAAAATACACATTACACTATAAAGTTGTACAACAGGTTCGCTATTTTTATGTTGGTGACACAATTTTTCCCCCAGAGTCTCTAGACGTATAAACTGAACTTTATTTTACTATAGAAGCAAAAATTATAGAACAGTTATATAGAAATCATTATGTGTAGAGCTTATTCATTCAATCTACAACTCCATTATTCAGTGGTATAACCACAGAGCACTATTTACGTATATTCCCCATTTTCCCCACTATTCAGTTGATTTGACGTTTAACGTTAAATAACATTATGCAAATATCATAATTTTTTTTTTATTAAATAATAATGTCAAATAGACCTGGCATACCTACTGATCAAAATGTTCACATTGACGTGCATCAAGTAAACAAAATTTTTATTTAATTTAAATTGTTCGAAAAGTAAACAAATTTTTCTTATTCTCTTACAAGGATGGAACAAATTGTCACGCTAACAGAAATCAAAATGACGAACGAAATGCAACACCAGTTACACCACCTCCATCATACACATCCACCGATAATCCTCACGGAATAATAAATGTTACAGAAAGTCATGGATCCGATCCACCAACTTATGAGGATGCTATAGATCCAAATGGTTGGTTTTTTGAGACAATTTGATATTTAAAAATATAACAAAAAATATTTCTATTTCAGCTCCACCTCCGTCCTACGATTCATTGTACGGGAGAGTTCTTGACGTACATAAATCAAGTACCGGCATTGTAGATTTTTTAAAGAATTTTTTAATTTTGATCTTATCAACCTGTGAGTATTAAATGATTTTTAACACATTTAAATTTTGATTTGGGGATACTACAATTCGTACGGCGCCAATATTTCATGACGGTCCGTTGTAGAAATCGACAAAATAAAACGAAAAACAAAAATAAAATTTTCGATATCTCGCTTCGTTTTCGTGGTATTGAACGTTAAATTTGTCTTTAAGGTGAATCGATCACTTGAAATTTTCCAAGTTTAGAATTTGAAATTTTAGTATATTATAGAAAAAGATATGATGCATTCACTGACACTATTTTGAATAATTTCTGACGTGTAGTTTAGATGAAATAAATTTTCAGTTAGAATTTTTAACGTACGAGTAAATGCCAAAGAATGATTAGAGATGAATCAGTGGTATGTATTTAAGTAAGTTGCGTCATTAAAAACCAACTTTAAGATTTAAAAAACTGAAAATTATTTTCTTTTATGTTTTTGAATCATTAAAAAACTATTTTTTTAAATATTGGACGTTTAGTTATTGTAATAAATAGAAAAAAATTACAAAAATGTCATTTTAAACTAATACACCCATAATATGTATTAGTTATTATGTGTGCGAACTCGTCACTACCAGAATCAAATTCATTACTTTAAAAATTATTAAAATTAGAAGATTGAACAATAATCAAATATTAATACTGTTACATGTATTATAAAATTTAACTTATTGTTCTACACATAAATTATATTTATTTATAGAGAAAAAATAGACTTAGTAATTCATTTGTCACAAATTTGTCAGTACTGATCGATTCACCTTAAATTCGGATATATTGTATGAATAGTGTGTGTAATATTTTGACACAGAATAACTAGAAGCAGCCTACATATACAAATCTGTCGTTCGTAAGTTGCAATAAGTTGCAATTTACACCGATATTGATTTAGTCTGTTACTGTCCGTGGTGAGGTTCACGTCGAGTATCATTGCTTTTTAATCAAATCGTGAAATTTAAATAGAAAAAAATATGAAGTATGTCGTATATAAGTGTAAAAATTCTGTTGAACAAAAAACTTCTCAAAATAAAGGGATATGTTTATTAAAATAAGTAAATTTATTTTTAATTGTTGATTATTCATCACAAATGGTCGGCCATGATAGTATATGCTATATGTATGCAAGCTGCGCACCATATAACACTAATACATTAACATGTTTGTGTTGATACATGATGTGTTTTGTTTGTATGTATCATGATCGCTTGGAAGGGGTAACGGTGCCACGTCATCCGCCGGCGACAGCGGGCACAGTAGGTAGAAATAGAAATGTTACTTCTTGTTATTCTGTGTATTTTGACAATGAGCGTGTTCCATTTAGAAAACACAAACGAGACTGTGGGACACAGTGCATAAGAAAAAAGTAATGCCAACCAAATTTCAGTGATTTTTGTACTTTCTTTTTTCACAAAAAAGCTAATATTTTTTGGCTGGAGTTCCGAAAATGGGAATGCTCACAATCACTTGAAATTTTTACCAGATACTCGATAATATTAGTTACGACTAGTTAGTTTTGACAATATACTTCAACTTTGATACAAAAATTAGTTGGTTTAATTAGTTTTTACAATATACTTTGACTTTGATATTAAAACTAGGTGGTGAGGTTAGTTAAGGTTAGGTTAGTTTTGTTAGTTTTGACAATATACTTTGATATAAAAATTAAAAACTAGGTGGTGGGGTTAGTTAAGGTTAAATTAGTTTAGTGAGTTTTGATAATATACTTCGACTTTGATATAAAAACCAGATGGTGAGCTTAGTTCAGGTTAGGTTAGTTTAATTAGTTTTGTTTTTCGTTTTGACCGCTACCCAAAGTGATGAGGATTTTATGACAATTGTACTTTGTCTTTATGTTTTTTAGGTCCAACATTTTAATGATGATTTTTCTTTTTTGGGTTGAAGAAAAATCATCTTAATTAGTTTTGACAATATACTTCGACTTTGATATAAAAACTATGTCATTGGAAAATGGAACACGCTCATTGTCAACATATTACACATACTATACATACATTATATCCGAATTTGAAGGCAAGTTTAACATTAAATATCACGAAAACGAAGTGAGATATCGAAAAATTTTGTTCTTAGTTTTCGTTTTATTTTGTCGAGTTCTATAAGAAACTGTCATCAAATCTTGTGGTCGTACGAATCGTAACCTTGCCTTTGATTTTACACATTTTTAAGTTTATTTTGACTATTCAATATTTAAAAAAAGGCGTCTTCTTTACAGTGGGCTGCTCGATTATAATTGGCATTACTGTTATCGTTCCTATAGCTATGATCTTTGTTGGTGTAAAATATATTGATCAGTGTCCAGCAGAAAGATACATTCCAATTTTCTTATTGGTTGGAGGTAAAGTCTAAAACTCACTAAAATTAAAGTTTAGAGATGAAATGGATAATTTTTGTTTCAGGCATAGTTACATTAATAGATCAGTTTATTGATTTATGGACTCGTGCTAGAAGGAAAAACGAAGGGATCAATAATTTGTTAGAGCGTAGATCGTGTGCTGCGGCTGTAAAACATGCCATAAGTTGTTTTTTAGTTTGTTGGTTTATTATAGGTAAGAAATATTTTTATTACAGAGGATGAATAATCTGAAAGTTGCCATTTTTATTGCGGAAAAACTGTTAAATAGAAAATTATTCAAATAAGCCAGTTTGCTATAGCCAGAAGCTTTAGAACTCTTATGATACTACAAGTAAAATTGCTTCAAATTTATCAATTTTGCGACGAAAACATAGTTTTCTCAGTAAACTAGGTTTAGCTAAAGACATTTTAAATAGGGATTGTAATACCGGTTTACCGGTAAATTACTAAAAATTTCATAAAATTTTTACTGGTAAATTGCTGATTTTTTACCGGTAATTCGGCAAATTAAAAATAATATATTTGAAGATTTTTATCAGTTAATTTTTATTTATAGAAGAATGATTCAATTTATTGAACGTAAATGTACACAATCAAGTTACCCCTTACTGTGTGTGTATCCATAATAAACTAGTCTATGTTACAATAAAATCGCACAATACAATGGTCAGTTTTAAAATGCATATGAATACAATATTAATACAATAAAACGTCCTTTTCGTATTTACTTACATAATATTATTCAAATCAGCTGTATATTTTCCAAAATAATTAAACATTACGTTAAATGATTACATTGTAAGAAGAGGTAAGTAAATTTTTATTACAGGTACCGTAGTATATATAATTGATTCATATTTTATGATTACTTAACAAAATGTAAAATTATTTTTTCAATAAACAATAATAATGGGCGTTATATTTCTATGAAGGAAGCTGTAGGATACCTACAAAGTTGTCGGAAATCAAACAGATAAAATTACCGAAAACGACTGTTGGACTTTCCAAAATTTTTGTAATCATAAGTACACGTTCAAATATTGTATATAATGATCTTAATAAAATAATTTAAGGGTTTTTTTTCTTTTTTTTTTTTATTCTTATATTTTCTGTGCTTTAAAAAATACCGGTAAATTACCGGTAAACCGGTTTTGCTAAAAAAAATTACCGGTAAATGAAAAAGTCGGTAAATTTATAATCCTTAATTTTAAAGAATTTTATCCAAAAAACGCATATTGTTTAATAGCTCAATAGTAGGGCCAAATCATCGCAATGCCTAAGGCCCGTTAAATTGTATATTTTGAATATTTGAATCAATATTTAAGATTTATTTTATTTATTGTTTTATATTTTTTGTATGCTCCATTTCTGAAGAGGGAGGGACCCAATAAGAAGAAAATGTCTAAGACCCTAAAGTGGATTAATCCGGCGCTATTCAATAAGTGGTGTTATATTTTTTTTGTGTAATAAAATCAGATAAATTTGGAAGATTTTAGTTCAAAATAACTGCTAATTTAATAATTTGACACATTTCATTATTTACACTGTTTTAAAATCACTTCGGAACATGTTGACTGACCTTGTATTTTTAAAATATCGTATATTTCGATCTCGTTTGAATTCAGCATGGCATCAGCGGCTATTTGGAAATTTCAAAACTCAGTTAAATAATAAACAAATATGGAATACCATAAAGTAACGCTCAAATCTATTAAAACTTAGTTACTTAAAAAATATAAAATAAAATAATGAAAATTTGAATTTTTTTTTAAAGTTTTAAACATAAGTTTACATTAAAAAATATACTTTATTCCAAAAAAACTCTTAGAAGCTTACTTATCACTTCGGTATCCATGCATCTGTCACAAGTATTTCCTCTAAAATTATTTGACGTGAAAATTTGAAATTTAGCACTAAGAATATGGTGGCCCAATTACAAAATTACAGAAATGAAGTTGATTTTTAATTCTGGGTATTAATTTCAAGGAGTTATTTGAAAAGGGGGCGAAAAATAAAACAAGTTTCAACTCTCAGATTATTCAGCCTATATCAAATAGTAGTATATTAGGTGGTTTGCATTGAAACTAGCTTTTTCTTTTTTTGCACTTTTCGAATAGAAATTGAATGCCCCAGCAGGAAAGGATTCGTTTTTTGAAAAAAATTCATCCAACAACCTATTTTCTGACTTCTCTATACTTGTTGAGGTTAATGACTTTCATGGAAATCAAGTAAGAGGAAATGCGGAAAAATTTCCGCGGTTCACCAATGTCTATTTCATGGCTAAAACAACATGAAACAATTTTCAATAACCAGCAAGTTTCAATGCAACCTACTAATAGTCTAGCGAATATTTTAAAAATTACCAATTTCATTTTTTATAGGTTCTGTTGTAACGTACAAAGCTTACGAGCCTAGTTTTGATCCAAAATCTCCAAACTACTGTAACAAAAATTTATATATTTTCTCATTTTGGTTCCATTCAACATGTTACATCTTAGCGGCTATAATTACTTGTTGTCTCTGTTCGTTTGCTGTAATTACAATAGCCATAGGTAGTGAAAAATAAGTATATCTCTGTCTTTTCTATTAACTAGGGGCTAAGTTTTTCTTTTCTTTAATGTTACCTAATTGTTTAACGTAGTTGTCTCTGTACAACACTGCGCAGGTATTCTGTACCATACATTTAAGCTTTGTTCCTTTTCCAAAATGATGAACGATTTAAATAATAATGAATTTGCCAAGTACGCATGATCGAATTGAAGTATTACTTGAACTAATAATTCGAAATTTTTAAAAAGGAACGCAATAAATTTTAAAAATACTCTATAGAGAGCATAGAAATGTGACACTACCATCATAGAGAAAAGCAACAAAAATCTCGATGAGAAACAGGGTCATAGATATAATATATATTCAAGTAGCATCAGTGTCAGTCGCGTCAATTAGCGTCAATCATTTACAATTTATAATCAACAAAAATATTTTAATTATTATTTATAAAAAAATAAATTTGAATAACTTTGCACTCGTATGACAACGTTGCCACGCTAACGACGCTAACCGTAGATATCGTAAATATGGTAGATAATGGATAGATATCTTAAATATTATTCTTCATTAACTATTTTTTTGATAATTTTTTCAAAACTGTACACAAACTGAAATTTTAGTTCAAATTTTTGACAAAAATCCCGGACTGATTGAACTGTTTTGAACTCATTTCAAATTCAAATTCATAGTAAAAGGAACATTGAACTGTCAGTACAAGTAATATATTTTTTAAAAATGAGGGCATTATTTTCAACTTTTCCAACTGCGCATGATTTTTACTGATTTGAACTAAAAATTCGTGAAAAAGGAACAAAGCCTTACATATATTGTTAATATATAGTGTTCAAGGTCGCATGAAGTATCACTCCTTTAAAGGAGCGTATTCGTCAGTGGATGAATTTCGATCAGACTGATGGGTATACGCATGCGCGTGGATTTTTTTTTAATGGCAACTGAAAACCTGTGCATGTGTGAGGTTGGCAGTTGTTAAAAAAAAAATCGTAAGCCCATTATCAAAGCTGGTAATGGCTCATTTTTGGTCATACGAAAAGCAGAAACTTCCTCAACTAAATATTTTTTTCCAAATATGTCTTCATAAAATTTACTGATAATCTTTAATGGTTTTGTGTGCAATTGAACAGAACCGGTTTTGTTTTTAAATTGGATCCGGTTTTAGTTTCAAATTTTTATTGTAAATTGTGATTTTTGAGACAATCACCTTAAACAAACCAAATTTTGTCTGATTATATTTTTTTTTATTTTCAAAATGTTTACGCAAGTATCATTTAAAATTATTTTCCCTAAAAACATTTTATTTGTGATATTTATAGTTAATAATTCCTTAGTTGTTATAATTTTTTAACAATTGTTCTGAAACCAGCGGCCCTCAACTACTCCATGATTCCGTTAATCTCAACCGGCAATAAGTGTCTTTTTGGTTTTAAAAGTCTGTACCACCAATTGAGAACCGCTGAAATACTTCCTCCCAATAATTTGCACAAATATACAAAAATATATACTTAAAATATTTGGTACAAATTTTAACTAATTTTACAATTTTTTTTTAAATTTTTATATTTGTAATATAAACATTTTTGTATATTTACTAACAATTTTAACCTATAACAATCTGTAAAATTATAAAAAAATTGAATCAAATACCAGAAGATTTTTGTGCCATATATATTCAGTCTTTTTTAGTTTTTTTCATTATAGATTTTTGTTAAGTTTAATCTTAATTCAGTGATAAGGCCTAATTAAAACTATTGTCGACCCGCGCCTCTGGTGGTAAAATTAGAAACTGTATCAAGTAAAAATATACGTATATATTGAATTGACGACGGCGATTATTATAATTTTGTATAATACATATTTTCGTGTCAATTGAACGTATACGTACATTTTTTATTTGATACCGCTTCTAATTCTTCCACCAGAGGCATGCGCGTAATCTTTGTGTATATTACTAGAAATATTCTTAAATCTCATTTTTATTTAATTTTAGTCTGAAAATTAAGCAATTTTGGATCTACTAACAATTTTTAATATTTTTAATCTGTGATCAATGTGAGAATTAAATCAAGCCATATTTTTATTTTTCCAAAAAAAATCTTTTAAATATTTGTTTTATTTTAAAATGATAAATGGAATAGATAGTTCGCGCTACGGTAGTTTGCAAAAATAACCATCGGAAGACACAATTTGCTAGAATTAGTTTCGAACGCATTAAATAAAGTACTCATGCTTTTCATGTAATTAATTCATAATTAATTCAAATGACACGAACTTGGTCTAATCAACAGTAGGACCATCTATAAGTATCAAAGACAACTAATATGTAACAACATGGGTGTTATTTTTCACAATCATGGGAATATCTGTAAAAATATGACGTTTTTGATATTTGAAGGGTACAGGGGAAACCGATCATAGTCACAAAAAGTAAATGTTTCAGAGGAGCGTTTTTAAACTTTAAAGTGTGAATCGCGCATTTTTCAACATAAAAATTTTTTGCCTGAAAACCACGCATAGGATCTGGTTCAAACTTTCGGTGGTTATTACTAATATAGTAAGCTAGAAGACGTCATGCCAGCAGAAAATAAACGGCTAGCCGTTTTCGCGAAATTTGACATTGAATAATGAATGTATTATATGCTCATTTTTCAGCAAAAAAATTTGTTCTTCCCCTGCATATCACGGACTATGTTTGATTTTAACGTGTAATATTAGCACGGGGTCAATATTCTGCATTCTGCCAACATAACAGCATGAATTTTGGCATTTTTTACTTTTTGTAACTATGATCGTTTTTCTCGTGTGCCCTTCATTTGTGTTCAGTAGATAAAAAATTCTCATCGAAAAGTTAGCAAATGTCAAAAAGTTAAAGGAAACATGTAAAATAGCATTAGTTAACCAAACGTCATTGGATTTTTTTTTTTTTTTTTTTGAGGATACATAAAATTCTAATTTATGTTGATAAACTAGGAATAATTAAAGCAAGACCGCGTTTGTCGTGAAAATTACTTTTATACAATTTGAGGCCATAAAATTATCTTTCGTATATAAACAAATTTTACTTACAACTTAATTCGTACACCTTTTATTTCAGTTTAATGTTCTCTCACGCTAAAAAAATACCGTGTTTATTTAGTACACGACTCTTACTTGTAAATAAGTAACAATATGTCCATCTCTAATCTTTTACTGAAAATAACTGATAAATAGACAGCCATCTATGAACGTTTTATTAAAATAGGGAAACCATTAAAACCGTGCGTAGTAGTTACTATGGTTATTGTTATTAGAATAACCACTTCAGTAAAAACAAATCCAACGTAAACACAACTTGCAAATTCTGCTAGCGCGAATTATACCTTTTTTATAAGACTGTGTATCTCACTACATTAACCATATAGGGTAAAAGCCCCCTTTGTGGAACGGTATCTAATTATGAACATTTACATATTAATGAAGTTATTTCTGAAAGAAACGTCTGATAACAAAAATTATTATTAATAGAATGATTGTTTTCAATTTAAATCCACCTCGCATTTAAAGTTTCCTTACTTAATTAAAGAAATAAATATGTAAATGTCAAAACTGTTCCAGTATTAGATACCGTTCCACAAAGGGGGCTTTTACCCTAGCTATCAAAACTGAATCTTATAATTTTTTTCAATTTATTTTAAGAATGAAACCACCTTTTACTAAAGGAAATAAAGTTACATTAGTCACTGTTTCTTTAATAAAAGGTGACACAACTTTCTTTATATTTTAAAATACCTGACATATAATATATACTCATTATACTAAAAATAATTTAAAAATACTTCGAATATTTGCTTTGAAAAATGCTACATTTATTAACACATTATGATGCACGCCATCTTTTTCATTCACAATATGCTCAAATAAGATTTTAAAAATTAATAAAAATAGCCTAATTTAGTTTGTGTTACCACACAGGCTTACGACAGTAATCGTTGTTTATATTCGATGCAACTTTCGCCAAAAGGAATGGAAAATATCAACTAGAAGCTTAGGACGCACAGAAATATGCACACCGCGAATCGTAATGTGTTAATAAGAACTGAATTTTAAATTATATGTGCTGTAATATTATTGTTTAATTTGTGAATGTGTACCATATTGTAAAAAAATTAATTTTTATATTTTAAATATACAATTAAAATAATTATTGAATTATGTAAAGTGATTTCTTATACACATTATATGTTATTATTTGTTTTTAAATAAAAATTTCGTTATCTTGTATTTTTGCATTCTTTTTAACCTTCAAAAAAAGGTGCGCGCCTCTGATGATAATATCAGAAGCTGTATCAAGTAAAAAATGTACATATACATAGCATAGAAGTATGTATGTATTATAACACTTTAAATGACTAAGACGAGGTAACTTGTCATACAATATAGCAACTCAAAATGCTTTGATATGTATATATTCACTGGTCCAAGCGCCGCCATATGTGATAGATTTTTCGAAATACGATATAATTGTAAGTATTGTTCAATTTTACCAACATAGTTTTGTATAATTTCTATTATGCAAATTCCTAGGGTGTCATTTTTTGATATTGGCATCTCTGATTTTTTATCATTAATTGTAACCTTATCTATTGTACTTGTCAATGGCAGTAAAAGGTTCGGTATTTTGAGACAAAAAAAATTTTCTCTACAGTTAAAATAAAACGGTTAAATTATGTGCAAGCTACTAGATTTCTATATTGTTTAAGGTACTATCACAGTGTGATCGGCTGAAAAATAGTCAATTTTCGCAAATTTTTTTCGTATGGATAGGATGGGGGAATGAGGATGAATTTTTTTTACGATTATTACGACTATTTAACAATACAAAAATATTTTTTTTATTCATTTTTTTTTATTTTTTATAATTATAATTTTTTGAAAAAAGTATTTTCAGAAAAGGGCGGATATTGGTGCCCACAATTGCGGCCACAGTATTCATTTTGAAAAAAAATCAAATATGTAGATTATCAGTCTGTAGGTAAGCCGCTATCATGTCCCTGCCACTTGTATTCAAGGACGGGCCAATGACTGTCACAGTTTGCTAGGTGGCGCTGATGGTAGGGGAGTATACTAAATAGAGTTGGGACATGTGAGCATTTTTCATCAAATGGATGTCAAAATTAATTATCATATGATTGAGTACAAAAGTATCGTTACCAAGTTATGTGTTAACGAAAAATTAAAATTTTTTAATTTAATTAACCTTTCTAGGTTGAGTTGAAGTATTTTTTTAAATATTTAATTTATTTCCAATTTATTTTAGATGAATCTGATAAAAAATAGCGAACTATCGAAACTCATGTCCCGACTCTAATTTTAACTCCCTGTACATCAACGCCATCTGGTATATTAGTTACAGCGGGTCAGAAAACAATCCATTTTTTTTTATAATGGACTATATGCAGAATGGCAGGGACATGGCCACTATGTACCTATGGAAGCTTTTTTTTGAAATCTTCCTATTTTTTCACACGGAAAACTGTAAAAAAATTTATACTTTTTATTCAAACCGCCGTTATTTTTTAAAATTTCAAAAAAAGCCACCATAGGTACATAGCGGCTTACCTACAGATTGATAATCTATTTGATAAAATTGACTATTTTTCGGTCGATCACATTGTGATGGTACCTTAAATATACAGGTGTCAGAGAAATAAGTGGCCACCTTCTGAGGGGTTACTCATAGCACTCTGTAAACACTAAAACCGCAGGAATTTTTTCGGAATTAACAGTCGCGTCACCCTTCAAAAGTAAGTATGTGTGTGTACATATATATGTATACAGGGTGTAAGGGAAATAACTCTTATCTTTTTGAGGGGTAACGCGACTGTTAATTCCGAAAAAAATTCGTACGGTTTTAGTGTCTACAGGGTGCTATGAGTAACCCCTCAAAAGGTGGTCACTTATTTCTCTGACACCCTGTATACGTATAATTTTACTGGATACAGTTTCTAATTTTATCACCAGAAGTGTGAGTGAGAATTTGCGCCGCCAATAGTCTAACAAAACGGTAAGAGGATATCCATTTCCTCTTAGAATTAGGAAATAATTAATTTTTTTAGTGCATAAATCGTTTAAAAATATAATTGTTGTTACTCGTATTTGAATAAACATTGGGAGCATTCGTAACGCAACTAGCCAGTGTCTTGCTCTTACTTTTAAGAACATTACACTTGTTTTGTAGTGCTTTTGCTTTACTTTGGAGATATTTGTATATTCCTGTCTCACTTTCCATGTTCTTGAGAGAAGGGTGAACGTATATATACAATGTATACCGAACGCTATTACTATACGATGATTCTAGCATACATAGTTTATAGTCAGTAATAGCGTTCGGTATACATCGTATATATACGTTCACCCTTCTCTCAAGAACATGGAAAGTGAAACAGGAATATACAAATATCTCCAAAGTAAGGCAAAAGCACTTCAAAACAAGTGTAATGTTCTTAAAAGTAAGAGCAAGACACTTTGGCTAGTTGCGTTACGAATGCTCCCATTGTAATTCAACTTTACATTTACGTGTGAAGTTTGACTTCATATTAATTGGTGCACTTATTTGATTCATTTCAAATTTATACTTATTTCCTATTAAATAAAACTCAAATTTTGTTTTACTTTAGCTTTTTTATTAACATAAAATATTAATTACAAACATATATTATGACCTATTCTACGTACCCTAATAAATAAACAAAATAATATGAATAATATCTTGTGAAAAGAATAAACAAATTTTAATGTGGCAGGTACAAAAAATTTAATCATATATAACATAATATATTATAGGTATGGGTAAATAATATTAATTCGTTTCCTTAAAAAAATAGAAATGAAAAAATTAAATGATTTCGCCCAGTGAAGCGGCTTTGCAGTAGCTTATTTTTTATCCACACCCCCAAAGTAATGTACCGAAAACTAATTTCACAGAAGCAAACAATTTGTAGCAGTCTAGTTGACATTTGTTTGTGACGTTTAAAATTCAGCAAGTACGTTCTTGAACACGCATTACGTCAGAATTTCATAGTTTAGTAGCTAGAATTTTTCATAATTCTTGAGATAAAATATTTATTGATTTTAATATTAAATTAGCCTTTAATTTGTTAATAATGTGATTACCTAAAACCTTTTATTTTTTATATGAATTTGAAAAATTTCAACAAGAGATTTTTACTGCTTAAATGATTAAGACGAGTTAACTCGTCCTGCAATATGACGGCTCAAAATGCTTTGATATGCATATATTCACTGATGTAGGTGCCGCCATCTATGACAGAAATTCTTCGAAAAACGGCATAATTCTAAGTAATGTTCAATTTTATTAACATAGTTTAGTATAATTTATATTTTGCAAATTCCTAGGGTTCACTCTTTTGATGTTGGGATCTGATTTTCTTTCTTTTTTAGTGTTCCGTACCAGCGTAGCTGGAACGAAACACTAATAGGATCGTTTACGCCGGAAACTGTAAAGACGACCAAGTGCGTGGGGCGGGCACGGATGACTTGTAACACGTCCCATGTAAGATTTCTTTGAGGTTTTTTTTGTAACCTTATCTATTGTACTTGTCACTGGCAGCAAAAGGTCCGGCATTTTGAGACAAAAAATTTTCGCTATGATTAAAATGAAAGGATTAAAAAACGGTACTGTATCTTAAGTCGCGTAAGATCCGACACTACCGATTATAAAATGCGGGTAGACAACCTCTGTAAGACAGAAATCACGAACTTCGTTGTTGGAACTACGAAATTCCAATAAAAATGTTTCATGGTATTAGTAATACTCCTTTTTCTTGTCTATAAAATTATTATTTAATGTATTCGAACGTCACCAACAGATGTCAGTACTAGGCTACTGTAAATAGAGTGTCTATAATAAATAGAGTGGTGACATGTGTGCTGAACGCTGATTGGTTCCGGCATTTTCTATCCAAAGTTTTCGTAAAATACATTGGAAATAAATTAAATGTTAATAAAAACCATTTAGTTTAACTTAGAAAAAATAATTAAATTAAAAATTTTAATTGTTCATTAATTCATAACTTATTAACAATAATTATGTACTCAAACATGTGATAATTAATTTTGAAGCTTCCCGCTCTGTTTTGGATAGAAAATGGATGACATGTCACGACTCTATTTATAATAGGGACTCTAGCTACAAAGACTGCAAAGCAACGTCAATTCCGTGAACTCAACCAATTTAAGTCGTTCATTAAAAGTTACTGTAAAGCCACTTCACCCTTGTGCGCCTCTAGTGATGAAATTAAAAACTGTATCACGTATACGTCTAATTGTTTATAGAAAAAAGGTACTCTACAAATTATATAAATACGTCACTAGATTTCTATCGCTGTGCCTGAGACAGTTTCTAATTTGACCACCAGAGGCGCGAGTGGAAATCTCTGTGTCGCCAATATTTTAATTACATGAATCACTCACTATATGTATCACATTTACAGATTTACAAATGTTTTTATTTATTGTTTTACAAAATTTTGTTAAACACTTTTTCAAAAACTTATAAAATGGCACTAAATGGTACAGTTCGAGCTATAAAAACAATGGATATTGGTAACAGAGTTGGTTTTATCGATATTTAACCCGTAGAACTTGTGGAGCAACTGCAGTTATTTTATCATATTGAACATCGCACATGAAAATATCATTCCAAAAATCTGAAATAAAACGTGGATCATCAAGAATTTCATTTCAAAAAAATCGTAAAACATTTCCCTATAGAAATTCTTACCAGCATACAAGCAATTCCAATCGCAATACCCCCAACAACCGCTGCATGATTCTTAATGTACGTTGTGGTAACATTTAAACATCCCACATCGTAGAGGGTCCACTGACTTGGTGCACTCTGGCACGGAGCCTTCTTGTGCGGTTGTGGTTCCCGGCAACACGATTCAGGAATAAAGTTTTTCCAATCATGGTAACTATACACCCCGCAACAATGTAATTGTTCTTGCGTATTATCCCACGCTTCCGTGTAAATACGTTTATTCCCGTAATAACGCAACGAGCTTTGCATCTGTTGTTCAATTGTGGTTTGAGCTTTCTCGCGGAAAATAAAGCTTAGTATTCCGCCGACTAATATTGTTACAAATATTAGAAATAGAATCAAGAAATACTAGAAATAAAAAAATTAATTAATAATAATCTCTGAGTATTGAAGAGATAGAGGGAGTACACGGATATATATAATGTATGAAAAAATGAAACCAAAAAAGTGACAGGTGTTGATAAATATGGCGGTTAAATAAGTTTGGATTTAAAATTTTTCTATATTTATGGATGTTATATTGGTTGTTATAAGTATTGTTAGAATATTTATTATTAAACCGTCTCAAATTACAACAAAAATCACATACAAATTAAAAAATATTCATTACTACTGACACTTTGTAGGTTATAAAAGGTGTTAACCAATATGGCGATTTTGCTTCAAAAAGAATAATCTATTGTATGGTATAATTAAGACTTTTTTTCAAAATTAAAATGTCAACTTACAAGCAGTAACATGCATCGTATCTCATGAGCTGATCCGTAGCATCCCAAACATGAGATAAATGTGATTAGTGCGCCAGTTATGATCAGTATATAAACGGCTCCAATGTATAAATTTGTACCCAACAGTTCATTGACAAAAGATTTTGACACCAGGGACCATATTCCAATTGCAAGTATCACAAGACCGCCCAAAAATATTAATAAGTTGACCAAGTGTAATGTATATTTAATACATTTACCACAACCATCCAAATCGTGGCCGTACGCCATTTAAATTTCTTTATCAAATCTAAAATTTTATAAAATTCTCAGTTAAAATAGGTAAAATTTAGAGGCTGTGAATGTAAATATTAAGAATAGGCTGAATAAAGGATTATTACGATCCCTACGTAAGCTTACAAAATTTTCATAGAAAAGTCAGGTTTTAAGGTTGCCAGAGAAAACCGACGAAAAGTTTTTTTTTAAAAATAAGTTTTTTCACCAGTTAATCTTTAACAGAAAGTATTTATTTATACGATTTAAGTGTTGGTTTTTTGTTTGTTTTGGGGATTCCCCACTAACTGTGTGTTAAAATAGTATTATATAGGGTGGTAGGATGTTCAAAAATAATGGTACCTTTTCATCTACACTTTTTTCCAAAACTCAATATCGCGCGTTTTCTGTCTCAACCTCGTATATCAAAAACTACATGTTTTAGGACACACAAAAATCATATTAAATACTGTATTTATACATATACTTATCTATATATATTTATATACATAGGTAGCCAACATCAATGGGTATAATTAGCATAAATCTTAAGTTCATAGTGATGAAGATACAGATTTAAATACGTTTTGTTTGTGTGTCCAAAAATTGGGATTTTTCAGATACGAGGTTGAGACAGAAAACGCGCGATATGTAATAAGGGAGATAAAGCAAAGGGGTAAAATGTAGAGGGGTGGAACAAAACTGACTTCTTTTTTTTAAATTTTTTTAGGCGCTTTTGATTACTGGATTCATATCTACTTTAAATTACTCCAAAACGGTAATATTTATCGAAATATAACAAGTATACCTTTTTTGCGTGAAATTGTCTGAGGAATTATATTATCAGGGATTTTGTTTAAATAATTGCAAATTAAAAAAGAAAAGACGTGATAACTCACACCTACCACCCAAAACCACCCCTTAGTCATGAGTGGTGGAATAAGTGTTGACATAAATTTAATCCTTCTAACGCAAAATTAGTACCCCTAAAATATCAATCCGTTATTCAAAAGCGTTTGGAAAATATTTAAGAAATAATGGTTTTCGTTTCACCCCTTTACAGAGTTGTATCTCCCTTATTATTGAGTTTTGAAAAAAAGTGTACATGAAAAGGTACCATTATTTTTGAACGTACTACGAGCTCTACCAATTACGGTACATAATTCTGGACCACCTTGTATATTACGTAATTAAGGTTGTAAGTTACATATTACACACGACATATAAAGTTACGCAAAAGCCCCCAAGCGACGAGTGTGTAATATGCTTTACAACTAAGTTACATACTATACTTTATTTACGACCGACATGAAATTCACAATAAAACTAACTACCTTAAAATTCGTAAAAGTTAGAAGCTTTTCTAGAGATAAATGTTGAAAATATGTAGGCTGGTTTGAAAGCCCATTATTACGAATCCTTACGAAAACGTGTAAAATTTTCATAGAAAGGCCAAATCTTGAGGTTATCAGAGAGATCAGAAAAGAGGTCATCAGAGAAAAAAGAAGGAAAAGATAGTATATATTCCTTGAATTTAAACGGGATTATCCAAGCGAAAATTAACTGTCTATACGCAAAAAAAAAAAAATTAATAACACAATCTTTTGAAGGTTTTTACATCATACAAATTGTATAATCTAAAATTTCCAATTAAAAGTTTTGTAATAACAATATCCGATTAATGATTAAATTAATATAGCTCGTGCCCAAAAATAACAATTAAAATTGTCCACGGAATACAAATGTGAGGGTTTTCTGTTTTGTTAAATGCATTTAAATGTCTACCATTATTATTTGTTTATATATATTCACAATACAAATATAAATAATATTAAAATATTAAAAAACTTTTTCAAACAATACAATACAAGGTAATCAATGTTGATAATAAAAATAAAAGATGACCTTGTGGAAATCGTTGTTATTAGATGATTAATAAATAGTGGACTAAAACTGGAGCGTAGAAATCAGAGGTCTCATTTTAAAATGTTTCACCTGTAAACGACGTCTGTTTTTCTATTGAGCAATGATACAATTTTTAAGAAAGTTGAACCAGACGAAAAGAACTTGACATTTTCAATAATCTACATATATGGTCTAAAAACAATCAAAGTATAGAAATCATTTAAATAAGTGAAACTTGATAAAAACTACCTAGTATTTTAGATATTTTAAGAAATTAACAATCAATATTATAAAATATCGCTCTAAGTTGCTGAAATTCTTCAAATAAATTGATAAAAAGTAACTTGCAATTAGGAATATTTAAAAAATTTTCTTCATAAAGCCGTCAAATACATTTTTTTAATCGTTTTTAGACAATTCAATTTAAAATGCAAGTCACAAAGACTAACCGGTCGTTCTTTTTTGTTATTTTCATAAAATTAAAACTATCTAGACTAGAGTTACGGAACATAAATCATATTTCCAAAAGGAATTTCGACGTATTAATGAAAACAATGCAAAGTTTACTTAAGAAAATTGTTTTAATTAATGTTTTCAAATTGATTGATACGTTATCAAACTGGGACAGCTCTCGAATAGAGGTCGGTAGCCTACCAGCAAGGCGCTTGACTAGTTATCAAGAGATTCTGAGTTCGAGTCTCAGCCGATCCAGTTTGAGAATTTTTCAATCACTATGATTTTTAATTAAAATAATGGTTTGGTCATGTCGTCCAAAGTGAGTCGAATTATCAAGTTTAGTTTAGCTGAGCAATAAAATGAGCATATGTTTGTTAAGGTATGTTTAAATACGAACAATATTGAAATTTAAAATAAGAAAATTTTTATCAGTTTGCTTTCTACAGTAAGAACTTGAAAGTGTCATAGAAAAAGTTGTTTTTATGTTAAATTTCTCTACATAAATTTTCTTTTCTAAAACATTTTTTGTATATTTCAATTAATTGTTATAATTATTGTAAACAATCGAAATACTGTATTAGTCTTCCAAAGAGCGAAAAAATGATAATTTTTAATTATTGCAATAGGTCCTATTAAAATGCTATTATGTGTATTATTCACTGACTTAAAATCGCTAGAGTAACCTTGTCTCTAATTATTCTATTGAGAGAATGTACGTATAATGATTTTTTTCTCAAAACTGAGTGATGTATTATTTATAACATTTATAATCTAATGAATAAATTAATTTTATTTCATTTATTGTACTAACTTACGTATTTGGATTATACATATTCAGATGTACTATAGACACTATTATAGAAGTACTTATAGATTATAAAAACATATTATATATGTATATACCAGGTGTTTTACTGTAAAAAAGTAAAAAAATTTTTATTTTTCCATTATTCATAGTTAGTGAATTTCCAGAAGAAAAATTCAACTATTACCGCCGCTGTCATGATTGAGACTTAAGCCCAAGTCTGTGACAAAAATTAGTTTCCTTAGTCCTAGAATCCTTATTCCAACTAATAGTGGAAATGATTCCAGGATACAATAATTCTATTTAAAATTAAAGAATGGCTTTTAAGCATTTCTCTAATGCTTAAAAAAGTGTCGATATTTATCTCAATTACATGGAGGACCAAGTGGTCGGTAAACGACATTTCATATTACACGACCTAATGTTATTCCAACTGATGGCGGAAATGATTCCCGGATACAATAACTCCATTTAAAATTAAAGAATTGCTTTTAATTATTTCTCTGACGCCTAAGAAAGTGTCGATATTTTTCTGAATTAATGGTAAATAAAGTGGTTGGAAAACCACTTTTTATATTAAATAAAAATATAATTTAGAAAATTGATAATTCGAGTCACAAAATTATCCGAGAATTGTCCGGGCCGAGACTTAAAAAAGGTTGAGAAACGTTGATCTAGATCATTAGCTCTCAAACTTTTTGGTCCGCGACCCTCCTTTACACTTAAAGATTTCAAAAGACCTCCGAAATATGTAGAAATGAGTAGGAAACATGTAGAAAATGAATATGTAATTGTAATCTCTAATCAATTATTATTGCGACCCCCAAATAGTTTTTGGACCCCCACTTTGAGAATCATTGATCTAGATGACAGTTCTTTCTCCTGTATGATAAAATGTCATTATTGTGACAGTTGGTATTTTTTGATACATAGAAGAACCATGTTCATTACATTCCTTTTTTGAAAGGAAATGTACATTATTTTGTGAAAACTAAATTTCGTAAGAATAAAACATCAGGTATAAATGATTAATAACATATATCAAAACAAATAAATGATCTGTTTTCAAATATCATAATTGTAAAAGATTAACGATACTTTCACTCTCACATTACTAGCATACTTATACTTAAATAAGCACATTTGCTTGATCTTTAAATGATCTTATATTATTTGTAAAGATTGTATTCGCGTTATATAATATAAATTACTAGCACATTTATACTAAAATACAACAATAATTTATAATTTTTTAACATGAAACTTATAAATTACTATCGGCAGAAAATACATACTTGAAATTTTTTCTTTTTAAAGCAACTCAGTTTAAACGCGAAGTCAAATTAAATATAAACGTACAATCAAACTTTCTAAACGATTTTAGAAATCAGTATGGACCATATTAAAACCTACTTTTTCAGTTTTATATTCGTGACAATCAATATTTTCATTTTAATCTATACCTAAACAATTGTTAAGTGACTTTTGAATGCATATTATAGAATAAAACTCACGAATTAGCTAATTTTCATGCGCTTTTTATATGCCTTGAACAAAAATTTCCCACCCAATTATTCCATGGATAATGGGGCTAACTGAATTTTAGGCATCTTTATTATTATTGAAATGTTTTCGTGGTCCAAATTTCTTGCCTGGAAAATAACTACTAACCTGAATGATAACTAGGGTAATTGACGCTACGCAAATAAAAGGTGTGAATACAAAAAACTCTATTAAAAAATGATATTGGACCCAACCACACCCAACCCATCCATTTTATGAATCTCGTACATACTTTGTTTGTAAAACAATAAAAGAAAAATGCACTTTCTTATTTTTAAAACAAAATAAAATATTTACACATTGTACAGTAAAATCCGATTGAGATCTTGGTCCCATGCTCGACAGAAAAGCTTCAAAGATTATTGGTCATGATCGAGATACCACAACAATCGAGAGTTACATAATTAATTAATCAATTTATTGCAGTCAATTTTTGTACATTTTTCCTTTCATGATACTCAGTCTTGGTAGAGAATTTATTTTGTTCCCACGGTTTCAATCCACCCTAAAAAATTAGGTTCAGTCGGGTCCTATATAGACTACGTAAATCCTTGGTCATAAAATTTACGTCTTCAATTGATTGAAGTAGGAAATATATGCACTGTTAACCTTTAGACATATTGTATCCTCCTCAATTTAAGGTATATCGTCCAGCTTCCAGCAATGAGTCTAGAGTAAATTGTTAGGAAATGTTTCCTTGGTCCCCTCACAAAAACTGCAGGTGCCATCTGCTTCCACACCAAGTTCTCTTAATCTACAGCAGAGATACTGAAAGTTTTTCGTCGCTGGGCCAAAATTTAAATACCAAAATATATAGCAGGTAAAAAAAAATTATACGAATCTAAAGCTTATTGCTCTTACGCATAATATTGACAAACTAAATTGATAAAAATATTGAAGATTATATATTATATACGTACATAAAAGCATAATGAATAACACAGTTCAGTACTACAATATAATCCACAAGTATACAATAGTACTGATAATATTTAAATTATTGTCAGTAGTATTGTAATATAATGCCCGCTACTGTACCCACTTCCTAACAATATAGTAACATATTGTAAACTTATTGTTGAACACAACTGTATAGATTAATCTAGAAAAACGACTATTTAAGAGTAGAATAATGAGTTCTTTGAATTAATCGCTAAATCAGCAAAATGCCAAAATATGAAATCGAACGATTAATGCGCGAGGTAAGGGGAGTACCCTAACGAGCTTGGCTTGAGGCCCAAAGAACGGGTGGATACGATTCATTCGGGATTTAGATTCCGTAATGTAATTTCGTAAAGTACTTTTATACTGAAAAGATTTACTTTTGTGTTGTGCTTTGTTATCCCTCAGGAGAGATAATATGCATTTTCTTCCCTAATATTTTTGTCCACATATGCAACCCGATTCGGTATATTTTTTATTAAAATATTATTTATTAATATTTTAACTATTTTTCTTGGATATTTTTCATATAACTTACAATAGCTCTCCAACCACACCCAATCGGCTTGCATATGTAACAAATTAGATTATAAGTATTTTTATATTATTTTTATATTCTATTGTTGAAGTATTATTATTTTTATTGCAACTTTATTTAACCCAGAAAGGGTAATAACTCTGTAATTCTATATTTTATTTTAGAATATAACTCTTTATTGTTAATCGTTAATTATTGAGTTATTCAATTTCCTACATCTACGTCTGGGTAGTTTTTGAGCCATTTAACCGCGTCCCGAAATATACATAATTTAAATATTTTTATTTAGTTACGGCTAATGCTACCACCCTTCATCTAATTCAGTATCATTACAATATTGTGTATGTGCGCAGTCGATATAGATTATTATAGAGTTTAACATTTTTCCCGCAATTCGATCAATTTAAACTGCATATCCTTGGCAACACTTTGGAAATCATAAAAAGTAGATAAAAAATAAACTCTCATAAAATTTAAGGCTTTGAAGGCCGCACTTTGGGAATCCCTGGTCTACAGTGAGCTGAGAGGGAACTCATATTTGTGTCCTTAAGAAACAGAAAAGTTACGCAGTCTAAATAAGTCAAATTTGCGTTTGATTTCTCTGATTCAAATTTCCTAAAAATATCCTGTATCGAAAAACCAGAAAATTTTTTTAGATTTCACAAAATTCTTGTTACGAACATAAATTATACTGTTTGCATCGATTCATATATTTTCTTTTTAATATTTGATAATTTTATTAACTATAAATAACTTTAAATAACACGATTCATTCAATTTTAAATAAACATAAAATTTCAAAATTAAGGAAATTCATTATAAGTACATGTAAATACAATGAATTCATTTAATTGCAAAGTTATATAACAACAACAAAAACATATTGCAAAAATAAATTATAGTACAATACACGAACACGATAAAAAAAGGGAGCTAATCCAGTGGCGGATCCAGAGGGGGGTCATAGGGGTCATGACCCCCCCCCCCTTAGCCGAAAGTAATTGCTACATATTCTTACGATTACGCTAAAAATTCAAACAAATAAAAATTAACAAATAAATTTTCAAATTTCAAACAAACAAATCTAGTAGTTCATATTTTTAAACAGTACAATTTTAACTTGTTTTCATTATTGTACATTAAAAGTCCTTACATCTAGCTCAGTGGTTCCCAAAGTGGTCTATATTAACCCCCAGGGATCGATAATAAGCTGCAAGCGGTCCATGTTGGCCAAAAAAAATTGTGGTTCGGTAAGATGTAAATGAGGGTTTATAGAAACAGAGTATACGTACACCGAAGCAGGTTTTAGCTTGGTTGTTCTAAAATGTAAAAATGAAAAATTCGTAACCTTTTTTCTGGTTGTCACCTGCATTGACCAAAAAAAGGTCATCGACATCTCATTTTGAACAAATTATATTTTCGAAGTTGTTGCTGAATTTATGAATTTATACAGGGGATGTATCTAAAATCGAAAACCATGGTAAGGGATAGGGATCGACGACACCAAGAAGTTTGGGAACCACTGATCTAGCTTTTGAAAATAGGAGAGAATAACATATTTTTTTTAAATGACTATTTATCAAATAACCAATATAAATGCTGCACATGTGTTAACAATCTTTAACTTAACAAAAAAGAAATTAGTAATTCATGCTGTTTTGAACACTTTTTGTTAAATTTGCAATAGCGAACAAAGTTTGACTCCCTCTCCCCCCCTAAATTGAAGGCTGGATTCGCTCCTGATTTGTAATATAGAATTTACTTATAAGTTTCACATAAAAAAATTCTGTGCAGGTTTGGACACCCTTTGTTATAGGTATTTAAAATAAGGACCAAAGTGTTAAGTCATAAAAATTTGACCCCCTCTCCCCCTGAGCTGAAGGCTGGATCCGCCCCTGAGCTAATTTAAGACCTCTATTGGTAAGTTTACCA
This sequence comes from Brachynemurus nebulosus, assembly GCA_035578155.1. NCBI lineage: Eukaryota > Metazoa > Arthropoda > Insecta > Neuroptera > Myrmeleontidae > Brachynemurus > Brachynemurus nebulosus. Next base: position 26,662,422 of record JAPWDM010000006.1, read on the forward strand.
TCAAAAGCTTTACAGAGGAAGAAGAAAAGCAATCGCTCACTTATTATGCGTAACATGGCCATTGTAATAATGAAATAGATCTTTATAAACGGATCTTCGTGCTGTGAATGTAAACTACACAATATATACCTACTGATAATAAATCTATTTAACTACATTTAAATTAAAAAAAATCAAGGTTTTACAGCAAAATTAGTCATCCATTTTTTTATTAAAAGCATAGAATAATTAAAGCATTCATATCAATATCATTAGTATTTATTAAAACATACTAGTTAATTACTAGTAAGCATAACATTCGGGAGACACGTATCCCCCCTCTTAAACTTCCGTTAAAAAGTACCATTTTGTTATCAACTCAATAACAATAACTAAAATAAATAATTAAATTAATGTATTTTTCTTGCTTTTTAATATATTGTTATGTACCTGTGTATTTTAGTATGAATCATACCTTACTACACATTTTATTATTAAAATTATCTTATAATTATTACGCAAAAGGACGCACATAGATGTCAAGGTAAATATTAACCCACTAAAGTCCGCCCCAATTTCTACTTGGCAAAATTTGATAAAATTTTATATTAAGACTAGAAATAAAGAATCTTATCTAAATTCTAAAAGAAAATCGAATTTCCAAGATAGCAGTAGAGAATTGTCTGATATATTTACAGGTACCGAAAAATTTTTAGTATTTAATGTCAGAATCTTAACAGAAAACTAATTGTGAAAATCCGCTTGATATAATCGGATTTTGAGGTTTTTCATTGTTTATACACAACTGTACCGAACTACTAAAATGGGATTTTCGGTGACAAATAATTTTAATTATATAGATGGTAACCTAGGAGGCCGAGCCTATGAATTATGATATTCAGGATATAGCAAGTCTCTGTATTTGTGTATAGTCTGAAACCTTTCTGTCCTTAGCTTTTAAATAATATCCTGAAAGAGCATTTATTAAAAACAAATTGCCTTTACTTCAGAATAATACTCTAAAAAATATTTTTCTCGATTTTTCTGAGAATATTTTAAAAATTAACGGTCGAATTTCAAAACATTCCAAAAATTTCAACACGCTGTTTATATTTAGAAACTACTAATTTGTTTATACTGAGTGTCCCGGCCGGATGTATACATACGATTTACATGTTAATTTTTAACATTGGATTCCCATAAGGAAAAAGTTACGTCACAAGAGTGCTTTGGATAAACATCCTATTTTTGGTAATTTTCTTTTATAAAATAATTTTTTCCCACCAAATTATCTGCACTATTTCTTCAACATATTATTTTTTTGGTATTTTTATTATTTTAATATATATTTTCAAGAAAATAAAGAAATGCCTTTTTGAATTTACAACCTCAGATGACACAAATATTTATTATGTAAAAATGTGAATTGCTTGAAAATTGCGACATTCATTTCTTTATTTTACTGCATCATTATTGTTAAAGCTATAGTAACAGTAGTTATAATATTAAATTAGTATTATTAGTTTGTTCAAAGCACTCTTATGACATAATTTTTTCCTTATGGGAATCCACTGTTAAAAATTAACATGTAAATCGTATGTATACATTCAAATGGGACATCCCGTATATGTGTACTTGTAATTATATAAAGAATGAAATTTGGTTACAAAAAAAACGTAGAGTAAAAAAATCAAGATGACCTTGATACAAAGCCTGAAATCACTAACTAAAATCTAAATCAAAGAAATACCGCTTCTCTCTGTACCCCCCAAAAATGACTCAATGCTACTTTTAATTATTTAAAATTTTTTTTGCTCGACAATTTGTAGTGCCGGATAAATTTCAAAATAATTTCAAATTTCCATATGGTCTTTAACCACGGGATTTCCAAAACAAATGTAAACAACGTAATTTGCCAACACTCTTTTATGCATAATTAAAAAAAAATATTTATGACGGAAACAGAATGAAATTTTTAATTATTTTTGAAAGCAGATTTGCCTAATGCATATTTAAACAGAAATTACTCAAAAATAAAATTAATAAACAACAAAATTAAATTAACTGTTAAACTAGTTAGTAACAACATTCAGCCAAAAGGACAAAAGATAAACAAAATCATTTTACTTTTTCCGAAATCGAAATTAAATACCTACTCCTTTCTATTTTAAAAACAAAACAAAAAAAAATATATCAACTTACACAACTTTACACGGTCTATTTACTTCACACAAAAATAACAAAATTATAATATAATAATTAATTCACTGCTACAGTAACAATTAACAAACAAACAAACTCAACTACAACTTGTAAACAAGTGTGTAAAGTAAGAAATGCGCGCGAATCGCGCCCACAACCGTTTCAGCGATTTTCCCTCTGCAGTTAATTGTAAGAGGTTGTAGATCCATACCTGTTGTGTATACGTATAAATGTATACCTAGGTATAGATATCATGAATATCCAGTAAGTTCTTAAACGCAAATAGAAAGTATGTAATTTAAATATCGACAGTATTAATTACAAGCAACAAAAAGTTAATTCAAATGCAAAACAGTTTAAGATAGTTGATTGTTGCTCGCTCGCACCTGGCAGGTGCTACGTGAATTAATGTATATATTCAAAGAATGTACGATATTAATTTTGAACACAAACAAGAATCGAAACTAAAAAATGTTTAAAGTCCATGCTATAAACCCACTCGATTTCAAAGTTGTTTCAAAAAAAATAATATCGAATTTTTGTTATCCTGAGGAGTTCTCAAACATACATTGTGAAATATTACACACAATAGCGTATGGAGCCGGACTGGTCATGTAGGTCATACCTTCGTCAGATCAGACCTATTTTTCAAAGGAATTTCGTCATTTTAATAGCAAAAATAAAAAATTCACACTCAAATTACTCTAATTCAACCAATCACCTTAATTCAAATCATTTCAATAAAGCTTGATTTGATGAAAACCAAAATCTTTAATTTAGTGACGTCATCAAGTTTATTCAAATTTTCCAATGACTTAAGAACCATGAATAAAATGATAGAACAATAAAACTGGACGCGAATTATAGGTTATCAGGGTCATTCTTTTCATTTTTGCTAAAATTAAGTACGTAGGACCACTAGAAAAAAGATTTCTCTCAGTTCAGTCACATTTATAAAACAATTTGTGTCATTTTGATGGCAAAAATGAAAGTTTCACTCCCAAATTGCCATAAATAAACAAACCATCCAGTTCAAACCACTTCAATAAAGCTTGATTTAAGAAAAAAGGAATTTTTTAATTTGGTGACATCATTAAGTACATTGAAACTTTTCAGTGCGTTAAAATCGTAAATAAAATGATCGAATGATAAAAATACAAGTGAATTACCTACAGGTTTTCGAACATAATTTTAGAAAAACATTATGAAGCATTTAAAATGACGGCCTCCTAATTTGAAAGCTGGTCTGGAAATACTCTCAAACTGTAAACTTATCTAAATATCATAATAATCCAGCAAAAAACCAAACTTACTTAAATTTATAAAATATAAAAATGACTTATTTTACGGTAATCAAAGAAAGATAGTTTAAATTTGGTATATTTACCAAATTCCAAAATTTGAATTTACCTCGATCAAACACATTAAATTTAATTTAATTTCTCTCACGACTTCACTAGATGAGGAATTTGTCAAGAGACTTCAGTACACTTCATATTGGGATAGATTTTTCATTTCAAACTAATTGTGAGGCATAATTATTAATAAAATGAGGAAGGTTCTTCGTAGATAAAATAATATTTAAATTATAATTTAAAGAATCGACCAAACCATGACTTACATAAAAGCTATAATTTGTTATATATTTTTGTAATCGACCTTCATTCTATATACCTATATTATTTTCGAATAAAGTAAACATTACAGTTAAACTCTTTTTATGCGGAGAATTGTAAAAAAGAAACTTTTTTTATACGGTGGATCGAGAATTTTTTGATTCAGTTAAATATTATTTTAACCTTTAAACAAACCATAGGGGAAATTTTTTTGCCTCAAAATGCCGGACTTTTTACTGCCAGTGATAAGTACAATAGATAAGGTTACAAAAAAAGAAAAAGAAAAAAAATCAAAAATTCCAACATCAAAAAAAATTTGTTAAGTGCGTGTTTTTGACACGCACTAAGTAATGTCACCTCAGTGAAAGTGTTAATTTATGATTTTTTGTTAACTCTATAGTTGTTAACTCTACAGCCCTCTTGCGTTTATTCAATATGGATGTACAACTCTATAATTATTCAACATGGATATACAACTCTATAATAATGTTTCCCCCACTATGATTACACAACGATATTAATATGACATCCTTCGATGACATAAAAAGTCAACCCTAGAAATTTACAAAATATGTACAAATTATACTAAACTATGTTGATTAAATTGAACATTATTAGAATTATACCGCATTTCGGAAAATCTGTCACAGATGGCGCCACCTGTACCAGTGAATATATACATACAACAGCATTTGGGGCCGCCATATTGCAGGACGAGTTAACTCGTCTTAATCATTTAAAGAATTAAAAGAAAGGAAAAAGAAAATGCATTCAAAGTTATTAGCAGAGTGCAGAGTGGATTCCGTGGATTCTATTGAGTCGTTAACTCGTTACATTACATTACAAAATTACAATACTACTTGGGAAAATTTACTATCTTTACTATTGCAGGCATTGCAGTTCGTTAATTTTATTTTTATGAAATTACACAAGAGAGCACCACAGGCTGGACGAACTTTATAATACAAATTAAACTTTCATAATTTTATATAAAGCTTCAAGGCAAAGTTTTAACTATTTTATTTTCATCAACTTTTTAATAATCTTAATTTTTTTTATGATTATTTGTATTAAATATAGAAAACTACCTAGTTTATTTTGCTTTGTTGCAAGTACCATAAATACTATATCGATGACGTTACGACTTTACTCATCAACTGAACGAAATTATATCTATCATATCTATGATTGACAGTTTTGGAATAAAGTAGTAAAATCGTGATTATTTTAAATGATAACAAATGTCAAGACGACGAAACTGGCTTAGCAATATTTAAAATAAATAAATTACATTTAAAGACAAATTAAATATAATTTAAAAATATGGGATGCTGCTATAGTTGTGATGAAGAGAGACCATCACAAGTAAGAAATATATAAATAGATGCACATTTTACTGAATCATAATACTTGATTTTTAATTCCAAAATCCTACTTAAGTAAATTTTTATCAAAATTTTATTAATTTCATTTTATTTACAGAATGGTGAGCCAAATGAACGAACACACTTATTAGTAGATCCAGTTAGTAACAACACAAATATTCAAAGAGTTAACAGGTTATCTTGAATTGTCTTTGTTTACAAAAATCATGCTTTTGTTTGAAGTATTCATTTTTTTTTTCATTTTTGTTAATTATTTTTCTTTTGTTTTAGTGATAATTTTCTAAGTCAATATCCAAATTCATTACCAAAAAAGACTGATGAACAATCGGCATTAAATCGAATATTGCAAGAGACAGCGACGTGAGTAGAAATTTTTTGAAAAATATCCAAAATTTTCCTCTTGAACTTTGTCTCGAATAATGTTTAATTTTTTTTTTTTTTTTTTGGAAAACTTTATTATTTTTTCTGTGTCAAAAGTTATATTAGATTTTCATTTAAAATTATTTTTATACACATTTTTTTCTTTTGCGCAAATATTTATAAATGTTAATCTAATTCACTGATTTTCTGACATCAGTTATTCTAAAATTTATTCAAATCATCTAAGAAACGAGTAGTCTAAAGATACAATTCACCAAAACAACTACGATTATTGTTTTATATTTAATTTCCGAGATGAACAGGTGGTGAGGTTAGTTAATGTTAAATTGGAAACTGGAAGAAGTCACAGAATTTATTGAGTCTTTTATCAAAAAAATTTATTTCCTTCATATCTTCAAAAGTGACGTTAAAAAAGACCCTAGCTTACGTTCTGCCAAAATGACTGAATGAAAAATCCAAAAATTTTTGGTTTCTTTAGGATTTTAGGTGTCATTGATAGCCTCAGCACTGACGATTCTGGTATTATCGAAAATAAAACAATTTCAAGTTGAAAAATTTCTTAGTTGAGTCAAGGAAATACTCAAATATTGTTTGGAAAAACAGAAATAGTCATGGAAATTTGATTTCGAAAAAAGTGACTATTCTGAACCTAAGTATTAATTTTATTCTTATCATAAACACTTAAATAATATCATAAGCGACCTCTATGAATCTTAAATGAAACTTAGATCCCTGGGTGTATGATTAATCATACTTGGGGTCATACTGGGAATACATTAATTAAATTTAGAAAACTTGTCAGAAAATCAGTTGCGTACACAGCTAAGGCCTGGCGTCCACTGGGTACGAAATGTTGCGAAATTCAATTCGACCGAATACGCACGGAAACGGACGAATGAAACAGTACATCCTCGTCCATTGAAAACATCTCGTTCGTGCGTTTCCGTGCACACAATTGCGACGTGTGAACAGATCCAACTTTATTTGAACTTTTTCACACGAAGGCGTACGTTTTATGCCATTTTTGTTTTTATTCAGATGAAATAGATTGTTTTTTCATTAATAGTTTGAGAAAAAAAATTATTTAATATATTTATTATTATTAGTGTAATTTTTATCAGTTTTTACTTTTGTCAATTCCAACATTCAGAATATTAAGTGACAGTTTAGTTTAGTTAATTAAAAAAAATTTAAAAAAAGCTCCACTAATGAAATAAAAAACATCAAAATTAGTAAAAATTCAAAGCCATCACAAGCATCAGAATTTTCTGTATTCGTCCGAATCGCACTTCGCAATTTCCCATACCCAGTGGACGTCACACCCAGTGGACTGTTATATTCAGATATAATTTGAATCACCTATCACTTATTACAACTCGAAGAAAAAAGTAAAGGTAATAAAATTTTGAAAAAAATATGATTGGTTAAAAAAGAATAAAAAAGCAGCTTGTACAGTGACAGTTTAATTTACTTATCTCTCTCACACAAAAATGTGACAAACTAAGTCGGATTTACATAGCTAAAAAAAAACTTCATAATTCAAAAAGTTAAATGAATGTATATAATTTTTAAAATTATTGATTTAGATTATAATTTAACATTTCTAAATCGTATTTTGTATTGCCATATTCTATTTTGAATTGAAAAGTAATATTTTTATGAATGTTGCTGCAAGAGGGCAGTTTCGTACTGAAAATAATTTATTTCAATTTTTGCTATAGTGTAAATCCAACTTGTAAAATTTTATTACGTTTACTTTTTTCTTAGAGTTGTAGGATAGTACTACTAAATTATATAATTTCCCAATAAAAACCATAATTTTTAAAATATGTTTTTTACTTCTTTGTAGAAATGTGATCGATGTAGCTGCCCTAGACTCACACAATTTAGAACAGCAGGAGTACGCGGATCGAATTCGACAATTTATGCAACGTGTACAACAGATCTACACCACGCATAATGTACCAACGTTGCCAATGCCTTGCCTATTAGCGGATATTCCCACGCCGGAAAAAGTACTGGCGGCGATCGAAATCACGCAACACGATTGGTATTTAATCACCGAAGCTGTGTCACAAGCCAATTTGGCGGTGGGTGATTTGAAAGTGGAACATAAGGAAGATTTGGTCGTACCGTTTCGAATTCCTTAATAATTGATATTGTTATTCATCTTTTATTATTAATTTCATAAGCTTTTTATTATTAATTCTTTAGAAAGATGAAAAAAGATGTGTAATAAGTTTTTAATTATATTTTATTAATATTTTCTCATTTGTTATATAAATATAATGATGTATAGAGAAGAAAAATGTTATTATATAATATGTATTTGTATACAGTTCTATATCTTAAGATAAAATCTACTACGTAAATTACTAATGAAACGTTTCATTTACTTTGGGAATCCCAGAAAAAATAAAATTGAATATATTCCAATTTTGAAGCAATCTTTCTATATTAGCGAAAAAGGGGACAAACACGAAGCGAATTTCAGTGATAAGAACAAATTGAAGTGAATTGAGTCACTAATTTTCCACTCTCCAGATGTCATTAGTTAGTTAGGAGTGAGGTTAGGTTAAATTACGGTAAGTTCAGCTTCATATTAGTTTACATCACGATCTTTACTTCATTTACTTCAACTAATCATATTAGTTTACATCACGATCGTGGTTTACATTCACCAACTTTTTCATGCCATAAAATTTCAGTTCAATCAAAAGTGGCGCCGCCCTGGTGATAGAAAAATCGTGGTAGACCTCATTCGAACGATTTTGAATAAAGAAATTAGTCTTCACATTTTTTAACTTATAATTGATTAAGGCGAGTTAACTCGTCCTGCAGTATGGCGGCTCAAAATGTTTTGATACGTATATATTCACTGGTACAAGTGTCGCCATCTATGACAGATTTTTCGAAATACGGTATAATTCTAAGTAATGTTCAATTTTACCACCAGCTTAGTATAATTTATATTTTTTGTAAATTCCTAGGGTACACTTTTTTAACCTTTTTTATTTTAATCATGAGAAAATTTTTTTGTCTCAAAATGCCGGACTTTTTACTGCCAGTGACAAGTACGATAGATAAGATTACAAAAAAAGAAAGAAAATCAGATTCAAACATCAAAAAATTGAACCCAAGGAATTTGTAAAATACAAATTATACTAAACTATGTTGGTAAAATTAAACATTACTTAGAATTGTACCACAGAGCAGAGGTACAGCAACTATCTCTATCATGAAATCTGCAGTGTGCACTTCTGTGTACGTTAGGCTTCTTAATAGTCACACGCTCATCGGCAGTCGATGAGTGTAGGTCAATCGCAGTACAATGGATTAGATTGTTGTTTGCATTGTTACATTCCCACACGGAGCGTTGTGGTATCATACATATGTATGTGAATAATAGTCACGTGACGACCAGTACCACCAAGGATCACTAACACAAATACACAGTATCGCACGAATACAAAGTAAACACCGTGCACGTATATAACATATTTTCTATCTCTTACTGGTTACACTCGTTTCAATAGTGTAGAGATACGTATTGTACCTCTGTCCTCTGTGAATTGTACCGTATTTCTAACAATTTGTCATAGATGGCGGCACCTGTACCAGTGAATATATACATATCATAGCATTTTTAGTCGCCCCGTTAATTCTAGTTAACTCGTCTTAATAATTTATAGAGTTAATGTTGGGATCTGAATTTCTTTATTTTTTTGTAACCTTATCTGTTGTACTTGTCACTGGCAGTAAAAGGTCCGGCATTTTGAGACAAAAGAATGTTCTCTATGGTTGAAATAAAAGCGTTAAATGTATGTCTGTCTGTGAATTATTAAATAATTAAAAAATAAATTGCAAATAATAAAGTACAATTCTAAATTACAAAAACAGTGAAGTAATTATAGTAAAAAAAAGTAATAAATTTAAGAGTATGTGATGTTTCTTACGTGTATGTCATTGTGACACTGGATACGTAAAATTTAAAAAAAAAATTAAGTCCATATAAAACAAATGTTTGCAAGGAATACCACAGGGTTATGTGCTTGGTCCATTATTATTTCTAATGTACATTAACGATTCAGGCTAAATAACTTTTCAAATTTCAACTTAACTCAAATTCTCAACGTCTATTTATTCTCGGAAAAACTTTACAAAGGAGTTTCCAAATGAGAAAAATAATTTAAATTTATAAAATCACTTTTTATTTATAATATAGACTGAAAATAAATATTAGAAAAATGGCATAAACATTATAAATATATTTTAATATTAAAAAATGTAACACTAATACAAAAATCTACATCTAAATTATGTACATATAATTTACCGGTCATTTCAAGAATATTCGCACATATTTTTTTTAAAAATTTTACCAAAAATATGTTTACATTATAATATATCATTATGTACGTCTATTCAAAAAACAAAATTATTACAAATTCTATTCCAAAAATGTAAAAGTTAACAAAAATTTTAAAAAATAATGCGTTTTAACTTGAAATATGCTAAATGCAACAAAACAATGATTTATTATACTAAATTTTAATTTTTACTAAGCTAAAATTTAATTATTTAACGTTGATTATTTTAAAAAATACCTAGGCCATATTCGGCGCCATGGTTAAAAGTGCTTTCGCTTTCTGCGCAAGTTCAGCGCAGACGCAGAGAGAGCTACACACCCTGGCGTCAAATACGATTATTATTAAATTCTTTAGAAGTTAATACGCATTCTTTTCATATTCAATAATTAATTTGTGTTTAAAAGAAAAATAAATAAATTACACAATAAATCTTATTCTATACAAAATACTGGATTATCCAGAATATTTTCTCATTATGAGAAAATCAAATATAAAGCTTTTCGTGTTTTATCAACGTTTTTTTTTCCTACTAATTTTCTCAAAATTAATAATTTATTAACAAATGATTTTTTAGTTTAGCTTACAAAGACTAATATTTTTGTATTCACATATAAACTGACTTGCTGGTAAAAGGACTGTGTTAGACAGTAGTCGAAAAAAATACGTCTTTAATGTGCAACTCAATTGGCGTGTATCAACCACTTAGCGGATCCGCCATGATGTCCGATATTGTATTTGCTCCAGCATTCTATAAAAAAATATAAGTTCTATATTAAAACATGTTGGACCGTCACTGTCGATAATTTTTTACGTGAATACGTCTTCAGTTGAAAAATAAATAGTTTGAAATCTTTTAATGAAGCACATGAAAAAATTTTTCAACTCAAATTGCCATATTTTTTATGACAGATTAGAAATCACAACATTGATCGATTTTTACTAATAATCTCGAATAAAATGAACACGATAAACACTTTCTTTCGTATATTTGATAGATTTGAGCGTTACTTTATGGTATTCCATTTTAAAATAAAAAGACAATTTTTTACTTTACTAATACCACTTTATTTAGAGTTTTAATTGTCTGTGACATGTTTCAGCCCGTATCGCCATTGACGAACTGTTCGTCAATGGCCATACGGTAAAGTCTGGCAAAGTATGTCTATATACGTCTAGTTGTCGATCAAAATCCAGTAACCCGCAACATAATTTGCACTTCTATCGCAAATTCTTTTCTAATTTCAACACCAGGAGCGCACGCGTAATCGTTTTATTGCCAAATATTCATGACATTTTATTAGGATGTTTGAATTGTTGTTTTTAAAAGACGTTTTGACATAAAAATAATCGATTTTTCCTCTTTACAGTTTCAGTAACTTACCTCAATTATAATACTGGAGGTTAATGAGGGTAGATCAGTTAGACAATTAGTGGCTTGTGATGTTGCCGGAAGTGAAATACCCCTATGTGCATTCTGTTCATCTTGTCTTCTCTTTTTAACCGATCCGGAATGGAAACGACCCCCTTCCCCTCGAATTCTATTCATGGCGTGCCTATGTCGTGACTCATGTAAATATTTCTGGGGAAAAAAAGAACAACTTTAATATTTTTTTCTTTTTAAATCGTAATTTTCTTTACGTACAGGTCGCTCCTTTGGAATTTTGCCTTCAGCCTCTAATTTAGCACGCGCCTGTCTTCGTTTCAATATTCGTCTGTACTGTTTGGCATTTACATATAGAGGTTCCTCTTCTAAAAACTCTGTGCCTGGTATAGGTACTCTTTGGAATTGTTGCACTCCTGTACTTGGTCCAGGAACCATCTGCGGCAAATTAAATAATATTATAATACTGGCAAATGAGAAAGGTTGGCAACACTACAATTAGTACGGCGTCAAGATTTGATGACATTTCCGTATAGAACTCGAAAAAATCAAACGAAAAACAAGAATAAATTTTTTGAATGTCTCGCTTCGTTTTCGAGATATTGAACGTTAAACTTAAATTCGCATATATTGTATGTATAGTATGTGTAATATTTTGACAATGAGCATGTTTTATTTAGAAAACATAAACGACACTGTGTGACCTAGTTTTTATATCAAAGTCTAAGTATATTGTCAAAACTAACTAAACTAACCTAACCTTAACTAACCTCACCACCTAGTTTTTATATAATGCCTTTCACAGAATCAATGAAATAAGAAATAAGGAGTGTGCCATCTAGTGACGTTAAATGAAACTTTAATGTAAAAAGCTTATAGGTATATGTATTTAGGTATTTTTGTACATCAAAATTCATGAAAAAATAACGTTCGTGATGACTTTTTTTGTCACTAAGTGAAAAAAATCACGAATTTTGACGTACAAAAATACCTATATATTTATATTATCTATGAACAGTTACGTTAAAGTTCCATTCAACGTCACTAGATGGCACACTCCTTATTTCTTATTTCATTGATTCTGTGAAAGGCATAAAAGTTGAAGTACCTATATTATCAAAACTGACTAAACTAACCTAACCTTCAATAACCTCACCGCTACGTTTTTGTATCAAAGTTGAAGTATATTGTCAAAACTAACTAAATTAACCTAACCTTAACTAACCTTACCACCTAGTTTTTGTATCAAAGCCGAAGTATATTGTCAAAACTAAATAGTCGTAACTAATATTGTCGAGTGTCTGGTAACTAACCTTACCACCTAGTTTTTGTATCAAAGTTGAAGCATATTGTCAAAACTAACAAAGCTAATCTAACCTTAACTAACCTCACCACCTAGTTTTTGTATCAAAGTCGAAGTATATTGTCAAAACTAACTAGTCGTAACTAATATTGTCGAGTGTCTGGTAAAAATTTCAAGTGATTCTGAGCATTCGCATTTTCGGAACTCCAACCAAAAAATATTAGTTTTTTTTTTGTGAAAAAATAAAGTACAAAAATCACTGAATTTTGGTTGGCATTACTTTTTCCCTATGCACTGTGTCACACAGTGTCGTTTGTGTTTTCTAAATGGAACCCGCTCATTGTCAAAATATTATACATACAATATATCCGAATTTAAAGACAAGTTTAACGTTCAATATCTCGAAAACGAAACGAGATATCGAAAAATTTTATTATTTTTTTTCGTTTTAGTTTGTCGAGTTCTACAAGGAACTGTCATCAAATCTTGCCGCACTAATCGTAGTATCCCCGAAATGCTATGTTGAAACTCACATCAGCGAGATTGCCGACCATTACGATGTTACCGTTGGCGACTCCAAGTTGTTGAGCGGTGGTAGTTGCAGCTTGTATCGTTGCACCCTGTTGCACCACAGGTGATGTTACCCCGGCACCCGAGGATGTGGTCACGGTCGATTGTGCCACAGCTGTCGCCGTGGCTTGTCCTGTTCCTAACTGTACGATATTTCCATTTATATTGACTACTGAAAACCGAAAATTTTCTAAGAAAACTGAATTTTATTTACATCAATCCACCGAAGAACACGATTAATTGGTTCCGTATACTTTGAAACCGTGTTGTTCGAGACCACAAAAGATAGGCATTTTCTATTACAAGTGTGAAAATAAAAAAATATAAAAAAAATTTCAAAGAAATAACGCAACAAAATTTTAATTACATACTTACATACACATTTGTATGTAATACGTATTTATTTCGATTAAAATAGAATGGAATTGAGCATTCGTTTTAGCTCTCAAGTCTGTCTATCATAAAAATTTATTGAAAACTTAGATCGTAAATATCTCGTAAACGGTGCATCGTAGCTCAAAAATAACGAAATTTTTGAAGGCTTAAGCAAAGCAAGTTGTGGGTATTCCAAACATATTGGGACTGTCAAAACCTACTTTTCGTTATCGAAAATTATCGATAACGAACTACTTATCATAAATTGGTTATAATTGTTTAATTTAATCTCTATTAGTCCCTCTGATTTGGTCACCAATAAAATATTTTCGAAAAAAAATAACGAAATTTTTGAAGACTTAAGCGAAGCAAGTTGTGGGTATTCCAGACATACTTTTCGTTATCGAAAATTATCGATACTGCGTAACTTATCATAGATTGGTTATAACTGGTTAATTTAGGTTCTGTTAGACCCATTGATTTAGTCACCTATAGAATATGTTCGAAAAAAATTAGTTTTCGATACCTTTCGTAAACGTAAACTTTTGATGGTAAACATCTCGTAAACGGTGCGTCGTAGCGAAAAAATAGCAAGTTGTGGGTATTCCGAACACATTGGGACTGTCAAAACCTACTTTTCGTTATCGAAAATAACGACATTTTCTAAATTTCTACATATTCGTTATTATTTCCATTATAAAATTCTCAAAAATTTTAGTAGCTTTTATTTCCAGCATTTTTTTTTTTTATAGTGATAAATTCAATTTACACGATTTTTATTCGTGTAAATCAAATCCACATGGAACTGATATATTCGCGTACATTGAGGACCGTGTTCTTCGGGGGTTACCGGTATTTCTTGGGAACCTTACATGTGGCTGAAGCTTGTGGTTGCGGTAATGCATGCTCCAATTTAACCGTTTGATAGATGAATGCCTGTCCGTCCGCCGTTTGGATAATTTGAGCCTGTTGAGGTTGTTGTATAACGATCTGACCTTGGTTCACCACCTGAATTGGCTGTAAACCTTGTGACGTTGGTGTGGCCACTTGAATGGTTTGACCCGTTTGTGGCACCGCGTGTACCATTATCTGTTGCCCATTTGCCCCCTGGATCACTTGGCCCGTTTGGTTCATTTGCATGACTTGAACGGGCGTTTGCACGACCATTTGACCATCGTTGGTCAATTGCTCCATCATTTGTAGCGTTTATCACCGAAACAGTGATAAATTTGCGCAACGTGTTATTTCTAAAATAAACATGAAAATTTTGTAATAACCTTATTTTTTGTGAACACGTCATTTTGGTGAGAAGGTTAAATTTTTTTGTACGGTAAATATTTGCCGAAAACATTTTGAAAAACATTGATTTTTATTTTTATTGGCATTAACATAAACTTTTTGGTTAATTTTTGGTGATTATTTAACACTGTTCCATTTTCAATACACACAAGTCATATTTCAATTCTAGTCTTTGACAAATGGTATATGAACAAATAACAAAAAAAAATGTTTTTTTAAAAAAAAACTCAAATTAATAAATTTAAAAACAAAATAAATTGACCAATACACAAAATTTTTGGAAATTTCCAACATGAACAAGTCATCGGACACAAATAAATATGAGTAGAACAAAGAAAATTACACATACGCCATTTTTATAAAAATAAGCATTGTGAAATAACTGGCAAGCATATTTTTGAAAATAATTTTTGGAAATTAATAAAAATTTTTAATTAGTGAATTGTAATCTGCCGGTATATTGAACGTTAACGATATGAATTGGGTGCTTAATAATATGTGGACTTACATTGGATATTTTTGTCTTCAGTTTTCCAATGATTGGTCGAGAATTTGTAGACCAATGGTCGGCGAAATATGTCTGACACTAGCTGTGCATTGGTGTAGCAACACCTCCTCCCAAGTACGCGGATCGGTCGATGCCATAAATGTTGCTTTTGATCGGGGTGCAAGTGCCAATCACGGCAAACGCGCCCAGATTTGTTCTATTACAAACTACCCAATTACAGATACCAATTAATAAAATCAAATATTTAACCAATATTCAATTAAGCGTTTTTTTACTATTGTAAAAAAGAAGCGAGCACGTTTTTTTACTACTAATAACCGTTTTCTTGATTTTTGTCAACATGAATTGGGATAATATCTAAATTATTGCCAAGAAAAATATAAAGGACAAAATAAATATTTTTTAAAAATATTTATTTAATTAATAAAATTTAAAATAATTAACTTCCTTTTATGTTTAACTAATAAAATGAGTCATAATTCTAAGAAATC
This sequence comes from Brachynemurus nebulosus, assembly GCA_035578155.1. NCBI lineage: Eukaryota > Metazoa > Arthropoda > Insecta > Neuroptera > Myrmeleontidae > Brachynemurus > Brachynemurus nebulosus. The sequence goes on from JAPWDM010000006.1 coordinate 26,678,282, forward strand.
CTGTTTATTAAAATTTTTTATAAGAGAAAATGAATTATTTTTAAATATCCGGAAATGACAACACAAATAAAATACACTTTTAGTAACATTTATTACATTTTTAAAATATAAAATTTACTTGTTTTTATTTTTTAAAAACATGAAAAAATATTTATTTATTTATTTAGTTATATCTATATTAAATAATTGCAATTAATGAATTACTTAAATTAGAAATTTTATTCCAGTCTATTTTTAAAATATATTTCAAATCTTGGTCTGTTATTCGAAAATTTAAAAAATAGAACATTTTGCTTTAATTTGGGTACAGAAGTACAATAAGGTTAAAGTTTACCTAAGAAATAGTTGATTTTTAATTAACTATATAAAATATTTAAAAAAATTTCTAAAATCAGAAACATTGCCCTATTTTGTAATTCTTGTTAAAATAATACATACAAATGCAATTTCTATGTTTGCATGTTATACATAATTACATATTATACCAATTTGACTGCAATAAGAACATAAGTTAATTTGATTTGTATTGGAAATTAATATTTTATTATTTTAATGTCTTATATTAATATTTTTCCTTTTATAAAATTGTACATCAGGGTCACAATTATATACCTAATAGTTATGGAAAAATATATACGTATCTTTCTATTCAATAAATATTTAAAACAAATAAAAATTATAAACGTAATGAAAATTAACATTTATTTTAATCGAACATAATTATGTATACCGTAAAAGGTTATCAATTTAGATTTAAATTAGTGTTAGTTTTTTCAATATTTTCAATTTAATTTAACAGTGCTAGAGGTGTATCAAAGGCGCCAAAGGCCCCAAAGGCTTTGGACTTTGGACCTTTTGACTGCTTATTTTATCAGTTTTTTAATATAAATTTAACCTTTGGAGTGCACACTGGTGGTTCAAATGATACCATACAAATTTCTAAAGACTGGCAATAAATACTTGCAAATGAAAATTTTTACTAAAAGTTAGCAACTCACGCATGCGCAATTTTTATAATTGCGTATCATAATCATAACACATGCGCGAATGAATGCCTTCGTTCGCCTCATCACTTATAGCGGGTTTACATTTGCAATGATTTTCTGGCGCCACTTTTAAGTTTGCATGTCTGTAAAGTTTACACTACTTGCACGCCCGTTTACACATGATTTGCATGGTATATAATTTGGTAAGTACTGCGCAGGTCACAAATGGCTGAACTGGATAAATAACTGTCATATATAGTTTTTATTTGTATCTAAATGTAAAGCAAACAATGAATTAGAAGAGAAAAAAACATAATAGATACTTAAAAATGATATTCATATCTGAACAAATGCGTAAAAATGACATTCAATTATTTTTAAAATAATACTGGCGCCAATACAAGTTTACATTTGCATGTTTTAATTTTAGTAGCGCATGAATCATTACTGGCGCCAGAAAAGTTAGAAGGTTGCTAACTTTTTTCATCCGTGCATGCACTGATCTACCTTGCACGCCAGTAGATGTTTACACGTTCATTTTGCTGTTACTGGCGCGCCACTTTGCGTTGGCGCCAGCAAATCATTGTAAATGTAAACCCCGTATTTACTTCTAAAGGATGTAGGCACACGCGTACACTAATTAAAAACTGCGCGAGAATTGGCGGGAATTAATAATGTCAATTCCCGCGTAATTTTTAATTAGTGTGCGCATGAGCCTACATCATTTAAGAAGTGATAAGGGCAACGAAGGCACTGAGTGCTTTCGTTGTCCTCATCACTTACTTCTAAATGATGTAGGCACATGCGCACACTAATTAAAAACTGCGCGAGAATTGGTAATGTCAATTCCCGCGCAGTTTTTAACGTGGTTTTTAATTAGTGTACGCATGTGTCTACATCATCTAGAAGTAAATGATGAGGTCAACCATAGAGCATCTAGAGAGAAAATACATATTTCTATACTACTGGAACCTGTGTAACCACTTGAGATAGAAAATATGTTGTATACGTGCACGGTGTTTACTTTGTATTTGTGCGGTAAACTCTGTTTGTGTGAGTAGTGATAGCCGTCACGTGACCTTTGGTTCACATACATGTATGTGATGTGTGTGATACCACAACGCTACTTGTGCCGGTTCAACAATCAAATTTATTGTTGCTTGACTGACTTACACTGAACGACGGGTACTGAGCAACTGACACCTAAGCAGCCTAAGATGCACATACTTCCACATAAGTGATTGCAGAAAAGAGACAGTTATATTCGTTCTATTTGTTCTGTGAGGTCAACGAAGGCACTCACTCTATGATAAAAATAACAAAGAATTTACTAATGCGCATGTGTGAATCAAATTACCAAGTTTAATTTTTTCAAATTAAATATTTTATCCAAAACGAAAATGGCGTTATATTTAATGAAGTGTAACAATTAGAATGATATTGTTATGAATTAATATTACTAACATCAATATTAAAGTGGTGTTGTTGGTTATTTTTTTCATACTTAGCAGGTATTCGATAGATTTAATACCAACAGAGCACTTAATACGTATACTTAATAATTTTTCAATATTATCAATTGTAATAAAAAAATTTTATACTTACCTCTTTAGTTCTTAATGCAGTCTTAAGTTTTCTTTAAATGGAGGAGCAAAGTAAATTGCATAATTTTGATTTTCAGAGTTTTAATCATATCATAAAACAATTCAAAAATATTTGAAGAAAAAACAATCCATTTTGCAATATTATTCTTTTTTATTTTTTCTTTGAATTTTACAGCAAACTACAAAGAATTATTAAATAATTAATTCAATTTTAACATTATTAATTATTTATTATTATTACTATTATTTATTTATTTTTATAGAAACTATAAAATTTTCCATAGGCCCGAAATTATTATGAATTATTTTTTGTTTGGTCCAACATTTTTTATTTTTTATTTTTTTTTTTCATGGCAGGTTACATAAATAATTTGCGATTGATACAAAAAAAAAATATAATCGGACATCTTTGTTTGCCATATCTCCAATCAGAATTCCAACTTTAACAACAAAAATGTATTACCAACTTTTTATTTAAAAACAAGATATGACAATCAAAGTGTCAAAAACATGTTTTTGTATGTCTATACTTATTTTTTTCAAATGCCTTTTGAGTTTTAAAACATTTTTAAAAAACTGTTAAATATAATACAATGATATGTAACTACGGTTTAGCTATGTTTAAATAAAAATTTTTACATTCACGTATTTTAATGTTGGGTTAGACTTGAAAAAACAATTGACCTATTTCGTTAAAAAAATTCTTTTTTGTGATGTGCGAAAAATGTTTTTGTAGGTTGAACAGTATAAAAAACCGTTATTTTCAAAATTTGGAACAAAACTTAAGCTATCTGGTGATAGGTACATGATTTTTTAAAATTGTTTTGTCACTGGTCAATCGATTGTCACATAGAAAGCATGAATGTAGGTTAAACACGATTAAGTATACTACTATCCAAAAATGTGCACACTATTTAGTATTTTTAAATAACGGTACATTTTACATCATATATGAGAATTAAATATTTTTTTTATTTAAAACGACAAATGTTTTGCAAGTACAATCCCAATTATGGATAAAATCTTATATTTTTTAAAAACAGTAATCAATTTTTTCGTAATATTTAATTTTTATCGGCCATTCCTTATATTTTAAATTAGTTCTGAGTTCTACCGGTCCACTAGAAATTTTTTAAACATGGCAATAATGCGCACTGTTCGTATATTCTCAATTTTTTTTTGACACTCATAAAATTGTTACTACAGAATAGATTTGTTCGACACACTTAAATCATTTAATTATTTGCAGATGTCGGTAGTGACATCTAGCGAAAGATCAAAAACAATAGATGACATCAAAAGCTAATATTTTGGATATGCCAACAAAACATTACGATGACATTAAACGTTAATTATTTAACATATATGGCGAAGATTTACGTGCCCTAACTGTAATGACATAAAAACAAGTACAAAACATTGACTTAAGGTAAAGCTTATTTAAAGTACAGGGGTGTTTCGTATTATCGGACACCAGCGAGCCACTGTGCGAGAGAGTTAAACAATATGTAAGCTGTATTTCTTTACTCTTTTGCGCAACAATTCGCTGGTATTTTTGTCTTCAAATACAGAGTGTTTAAGCTCGTATGAAGTCTAGTCTCATATAATTTTATGTGATAAATACACAGTAATCCCCTTGTATCCGATACCTAATATTTTAAAAAACTTACCGTAAATAGGTAATTGAAACTTAAGTCGATCATTTTTTGCTTACATTTATACTTACTGTTGCTACAGAATACTTGTTGTTTGCGCCCTTCATTCAAGAGCCATTTGGTACACTGTACTTTTTCTACGACTTATTACTTTTTTCTATCGTCTATCAAATAGATGAAATTGTGGATAAAGGGGTCTTTCTGTATATCATTCCTCAAGTTCTTGTAATTTGTATCACAACAGATCTTGAATTTTAGGCCTAACTCAAACGTATCACTTATCGGCCAATTTTGACGTGTTTTTATGTATTGTGGTCCGTCTGAAATAGGCGACCACTTACCGAATCATTTTAACGACCATACAATCGCCGCTTCTAACTTCTGTTGTAGCCCGATTGAGTCAAATCCAGCGTTTTCATATAAAAATTATATAACCAGCCGCAGTTTTATCGCTATGATGTGATTATAAAGTGATACGTCCGAGTTACACCTTAATCTCGTCCCGCAATGACTAGTCAAACAAATCTTTTCTTTTGTGTCTGGTTGACAATTATGAAAGCTATTGCTAACAAAAGAATAACAACTATTTGTGTGATAAAGGCCAAAATTAATTATGAATCGGGTAATTTTGAAATGTTTTTTTATTTTTTTAAATATATTTTTGTTATATTTTTAAATAACTTTACATTGATTTTTTTTTATTTAATTAAAAGCATTATGTGCAAAAATTTTCTTAAAAACTTTTAATAAATTCATCTAAGTATGTAATAAAATATTTACCAATCAAGTTTTAAAAATTGTATTAGTTATTTAATATTAATTATACAATGCAAATTTTAATTAATATATTTTGTTTTGTTTATACCTCCACAAATATTTGAAATTTGAAATCAACTACAAAACCTACCTACACCATTGTTACATGATTTGAGTGTTATTATAAAGAACTCTTTGCGCATGTTATATGTCATTTTATTTTTTCTTTCATAACCTCAAAAAAAAATTAAAAATGACACAGAACATGACACAAAAATGATAAAAATCTACATTTATAGAAATTTCTAAAACGCTACACCAGTCTTATATGTCACAAACGTACAGGCATAATATTTATTTGTTTTTATACTAATTGAAAAAATCTAAAATTTACTAATTTTAATAATAAAACGTTAAATTTTTCAAATGTTAATAGTTATTTTTTTATAATATAATACAATAATTTTATATCAGTACAGCCTTTTACACTACAATTTTTATTCTTTTTGTAAAGAGATAAGAATTTTATTTAAATTTAATTAGTAAATATTACAATTTAATTCGGACAGTCAGTAATGCATCATAAAAAGTATTATTAATAGTAATAAAAGTAAGTATATTAAGAATTCAAAAGTATTTGAATATATTTGGTAACATAAAAATGATATATAGCAATATTTTTAAATAACTAATGCAAATTGAAGTAAATAAACTTTTTTTTTGTGAATTTTTACCCTTTCAAGTTCCTTCTTAGTTGTATGATTCATATTTACTCCCAAAAAAAAAAAAAAAACCTCTCGACAACCAGAGCGCATGTGTAATCCTGCGCACTTGCAATACTTTTCAACTATTCCAGAACACAGTAAATGTCGTTTTTTAAATAGTATAAATACACTTTCGTTTGATTAAACTAGCTTTGAAAGGAATATCAGTGAGAAAAATTAATAAAAGTGTTTTTTTTTAGAAGAGAAAATTATTTCTCGTACTGTTTTCCCAATTACTTGTTAATATCAATCAACTCCACTATTAACTAGTGAGTGAGGTTTAAAATTTCTACTAATAATCTTTAATATAATTACTAACATTATATTTTAACCGATTCAGTGTCATTGGCATATTAACACACCAAGGAAGACAAAGATAAATATATTTGACAACAAAAACAACACTATCTCTTGTAAACCATAAATTTTATAATTTTAACAACCCGCCTATGAATATATCTATTGTCAGAAAGTCAGTAGTATATGAATATAAAACTATTTTGCGATAGAAACACATTACAAAAACTAAAATGTAAGAAATCTGTGATGGTATTAATCAAACTGTAATATACTTGATACTTGGAATATTATAATTATACGATCTAATTTTTGAAAAAAGAATTGAAATTTTAAATGTCAGTACCTGGCTTCATAACGAATTGGTATTTATGTGTATACATATACTTACATATTTGAAAAAAAATTTTTTGAATGTTGAATTATCAATTCACAATTATCTCTTTCTTTTACATAATTTTTTTGCGTCACAGTGATACGGTTAATAAATACTGACGGTACACGCGTCAAATAATTTAGATTGCATTTGCACTGAATGGGTTAACTCGATTTTATCAATAAAGTGTACTGTACTATTTTTCAAACGCACTGTTCTTCGGAAGGAACTTAAGGAAATTTTTATAATAAAAAAACTTTTAACTTTTTTAAAAAAAAAAAAATTAAATATAAGCTGAAAAGTGAAAAAAGCTCATATTACAATATAGAAAAAAAATATAACTAATTATATGAGAATATATTTTATTTAATTTCTTAATTATTATTGATTAATTGTACAAAAACTAGCAAAGTATTAATAACTTACACTAGAAAACAACGTGATAAATTTGAAGAGAATTTTTGACATGGCAGTGTGCTATTTTGAGAGAACTTTAATTATTATTATAATCTTAATTAAGCATTTTTGTTTTGAAATCAACAAAATTTATTGCTGATTATTGAATTCATTTCGCGTCCCAAGTTATTAATACAAAGCTATATGATAAATTTATGTAGCCACAAATATTTCAAATAACAAAGACAACGATAGAGTGAGGAAAGAGACAAATAATTCTAAATGTGGCGTTAATATATAACTCTAATTACCAGTAAATTGAACTGTCTGAATTGTATGAATTATCATACAAATATTTTTTTTCAATATTACATTATGTATTAAATGTGCACATTCTAACAACTGTTTCGATTTTTTTTTTAAATATTGATCTTTGTGGATCTACAATATTAATATACATATAATCAATATGAATACACCATTTGCTTGTATTTACCACATATAAAAATTAATAATTAGTTAATAAATAAAGTGTACTTGGGATTAGATGAAATAAATATGGCATATTAATAGTCATTTAAATTGTAGTTATATACAAAAATACAATATATTGTTTCAAAAACAATAATCATTAAGACTGAATCAAGTTAAAGCTTCATTTATTTGTTTTATAGCCGTTTAACTATATAAATAGCTAACAACATCAAAGACAATAGATAATACTGCAACTGTGTAAAGGCAAATGAAAAATAACATACCACCTTTTTTTGTTTTTGTTTGAAAATTAGAACACAACGGAAATTAAAACGTTGAAGAAATATATTGCAAACAGTAACGCTTTCAAGTACAAATTTCAATTTTTTTTAATACAAGGGGGAAAGTTTTTAATTCCTATTGTTCAATTATTTAAAAATTTAAAAGTAGAAATAAAATTATATATTTTTTTTTTCTATGTAGTCAATATTTTTCCTTATAAAGACCGAGTCTGAACTATAGACGGCAGTACTGTTGCCTAGTACTGGTGCTTCGTGAGTGTTACTATGGTTTTACTTGTATAATTAAAAATGGACAATTCCAAATTACTTCTATTTTGTTTAATTGTAATCTTTAGTTTACTCGCACTAGTTTTTATATTCGTCACCAGATGGCTAAATATTAAACCACACCCTCTTTGATTTCTCAATATCTATGGCTGCCTGTACACGATCAGTAATACTGTCAGTATTTACTGATAAAAATAATGAATCATTATTTTTATTACTTCAGTATTTTTATGATACCGTACACTATCATTATTTTCTTCAGTATTTTAAAACAAACTGTCAAGTTTAATTTTACGGAATTTTTAAATTAATAAAATTTTGGAATTGTTATTATTATGGAAGAAGCGTGTTTAGCTATAGTACTAGCGTTTGCAACTCAAAACAAGAAAAAAGAAAAAACGTTATGTTCGTTATTTTTTTTCTAGCTAAGCCATACATATACGCATGTATGTACATACGGTACATATCGTACATATTGTACATACTAATCAATAATATATGTACAAGCCTACTTGATGTACATATTATACGATCTAAAATTGATTTGTATTTATCTCGGCTGGTACTGCTGGTACATAATATACGAAAAATATGTTTTAACGGTTTTAACTGTCATTAATGTCACTGTCCCTTCCACGTTTTAGTACTGAAGTGAATACTGATGGAATTATAAGCCATTCTTCAATACTTTCATCATTATTTCAGTATCGTCAATACACGATCAATAAAAGTGTCAGTATTTTGAAATACTGACAGTATTACTGATCATTTACAGATAGCCTATAATATTAGTTATAATAGTCACACTACTATTTCAGTCTGACACCAGATGGCAATAATGTTGTAAAGCCCGGTCCTTCTGCAGTTTATAATTATTATTATTATTTTATTCACTTGGCTTCGGTTTCAACTTAATTCCGTTGACTTTTACACGATAAATGAATCTAAATGAATACTCTTTAACTGGGGTTTACGACTCCGATTCAAAAACTTGTATAAATGACATCACTTAAGTATTTTCTACAAATTACGAACTGGTTTCATTAGTACAATCATTTTATCGGTTTTATTCAAATCTTTAACCTCAACATTCCACGCCATAAGAGATCTTACAATTAAATATTTTCGCAATTCTAAATGAATTTCTAAGATACAGGTGCCTCTATTTCCCTTATCTCTACGAGAAATAAAATCGGTTTTTGTTTTGGGCATTAAAATTTATTCACTTAGAATCGCTAATTAATAAATAACAAAAGGGTATTTTCTCTTTATCTTTATGCAGAAAATTAAGTTTTATTTCTCCTTATTTTGCAGTTGATTAAAAATAAAAAGGTACCTATCTATTAATAAATTGGGTAGTATAAAAACTAAACATTGATACTGACTTAACTGCGTTACTGAAATGCAATATTCCTTTTTAACTATCTATGAACGATCACCTGAATTTAGAATTACTTATGTAACGTAAATTTTCAAAAAACATATAAATCATATTATTTGAAAAAGCACAAACTGAAAAATGAAATTGACAAATTCTTTTTGCACCTTGTTTTATTTTAAGCAAGAGGACGGACTAGAACTTACACGATCAAATCGAAAAAATCCAAAGATAGCTAAAAAAGGTATAGTACTCTATAGACAGGCAACAAAGTATACATCATTCTGTCGACAAAAAGAATATTACCATAGAGAATAAACGTTAAATAAACTTATTAAGGTAACATAACGCCATCTACCCAAAAAAAATAAACAATAAACAATCTACTTAAATATAAATAACTCATTGGAAATAATTTTGACCAATTACACATCACCATAAATGTATGTATACCTATTACGTAATTATAAATGTGTTGTTTCATAAAAGTCCACTAAGCGTTTATACATATTAAAAAACAAATTTTACTTTCTCTATAATCTTCATGTTCAAAATGTACATAACAATTATACAAATAAAATAGTAGAAAAAGATAAAGTTTGTTTCACACAATTATTTAATAAAAATTAAGCAAAATTAAACCACAATGTGTAAATTGGTCCATGTTCAAAGGATATGACTTAAATTGGTGCTTATACCTAAAATTAACATAAATTTTCTTTTGATAACTTGGCTTCCGTAAATTAGTAATAATAATAAAAATCTACGTAATCACATGCAAATATTAAAAATCATTTATATAATTATATATATACAATATATATATTTGTTTTAAATACTGTTATTAACAATAGTCTTTTCATTCCCACAAATACAGGAAGTAAATAATAATAAAATTGTACAGTACAAGAGAAAATTATCGTTACAATTAAATTAAGTCCAGTTAAACAAACCAACTTTAAGCTTGATTAAAATTACCAAGTGCATATTAGTGTGAAACGTTAATTATTGACAATTATTTAAATAACAATATTCAAAATTTCAGTACAAAATAAAAGAAAATTAATATTAACGTAAATTACTTTCCATGCGTAATGGAATGGATTAATAATTAATTTAAAAAAAGAAAAAAGAACGAACACTACAAAAATTTATTTCAAAATACAACAAAAATCACGAAATTATTGGTTTTGATTAAAGAGATCTTTTTCAAGAGAGAGTTTATTTAACTCTTTAAACACACCTCGTAAAATCGTCTCACGCACATATTTTAAAAGTTTTAATACGGAAATGCTGGAGTATTTAAAAAAAGAATTTTTACAGTAGTAAAGTTGGGGATCTAACCAAAAAAAAACTGGTAATTAAACCGAAAACTGTGTTCCTTAATACCCACGCTAAAAAAATAAATTCTGGCCCCACATTGGGCGCCAATATTTGTGCCAATTTTGTTTTGTACCTTAAAAATAAAATTGATGAAAATATAACAGTACGGTTTATCTATGGTCATTTAACGAAAATAACTAATACGAGAACCATCTATAAATATTTAATGCAAATAAAAAAAAAACGTTAGAAACATGCAATTAATCACTTGTACGATTTCTATTGATTTAATTCATGCGATGATGTCTACAAATCAAGACAGAATTTCTGTTTCTTCGCAGAAAATAACGAGCTCATTTGCCATAAGGTTCATAATTTTTTGAAGGTATTTAATTTAAGACTTTTTTACTGGTCTACGTAGATATGCATTGCGTGAGAGACTAATTCGAGTGATGACGCCATATTGGGTGATTTTTGTTATCAGATTTGGCATATTTCATATAAATTTCTGGTGTTTTGAAAAAAATAACTCCTATTATTGTCAGTTTAAATTATGTAATTAAAAATATGCCATCAAGATGTATTCGAAGAGTTAAATTCGAATTAATTCTGAAAAATAAAATGGAAAAACCAAAGGGCAGATCGATTTCTATAAAATAAATTTTTTGTTGTATTTTGGATATTCTTATTTGTAATAAACATATTAGAACTTTCTTAAAATTCGATGTAGCTTTAAAATAATAAAAAATAATCTATCTCAACTAACTATCAAATAATTGAATGACATTTCACTACTGATTCAGGAACATTATAACATTTTTATAAATACATAAAAACTACGTGCTTTGAATTCTAAATTTCTTCACTTATTGGACAGTTTTTTTGTTTTATTAATGATATTTTATTTTAAACAGCAAAATTTTGCATAATCACACGAATATATTAATAATAACATTTAATGTTTTTTTTCTCTTTGTTACTTTTAATTCAATAAAAAAAAGACAGATTAATATTCTAATGTTTATGAGTGAGTAAAAAAATAAAATGAGAGCACAAATAAATAACCTTAAAATTAAAATAAGAATTGCCACCTATCGAAAAACAAAAAATTATGTGAAAAGACAGATTAAATATTAGATTATATTTGTTATTTGTAGATAAATGCGTATGCGCACCAATTAAGAGACAAATGAGTACAAAAATTGTCTAAATAGTTTTTTTTTTCAAACATTAAACATTGAATATTAAAACTAACCTCTAAAAATTTATATTTTTAAATAATTTTTTTAAATCTATTTGTATTTTTTTTTAGAGCAGACATATTAAATTTTATTTTATTTCTAATTATATAAATATTTTTAATAATAAACAGGCACATCAACTTGTGTTTTTACCAACTAACACAAAAATCTGCACAATCTTGCTGCGCGATCCAACCTTCCAAATTTTGTTTTGTTTTCTTTTGTTTTTTAAAATAGTACATTTTGAGCATTACTTTATATAAATTTAATAAAAGGCAATTATAATATGAGAAACAAATTTCTTAACTATACCAGTGCGTTTAAAAATTTTTTTATTTTATTTTAGAAAATTCGTCACGTGTTTCAGTTGTAACAACAGGTACTATTTTTATTTTAAATTTTTAAATGTACTATTTTAGTGATCGCTTACAAAAAGCTCGATTCGAACCCCATATCACCAATAATATTTTACTAAATACTAATGCACAAATGACTTGAAATATATTATGATATACGCTTTAAAGACATTTTGTATAAACAATTTTATTAATAAAAATGCAGTCATCTAAATTTTAGGATATTTTTGTTAAATATTAGTTTTCTGTTTATATTTACAATTAAAAATTAAATATTGTCAAAGCAATCAAAACTTATTTAACGTAATTAAAAAAAAAAAAAGAAAAAAATTGAAAAAAAGAAATAAATAGAAAACTAAGCTTTATATATACAAATTTTTATAAAATTTTCAGTTTATATACTTTTGTTTATTTGTTTACAAAACTTCACTTCGAAATATGTAACTCTTATTGTACCTGAGATTAAATACAAAGTGACAAAATGTTTATGCTTTTTTGACAAATTTTAAAAATGGATGAATTATAAGAAATGCGCATGTGTAGATTATGCGTAGTGAAAAAAGCGCGTTTCTCTACTGCTTATGGGAAAATCGAATTATTGGGAGGTCGAGCAGAGAAAATTGTTTTTACTGTTAAAAGAATGAGTTTAAAATGTAATGAACTCAAAAACTGAATCATTTTGTGTGACATGAAATTAACTAAACGGGAAACAAAATAAAAGAAAAGCTTTGTCTTGCTTGGCCTTAATTGGCTAAAAAACCTACAAAACTTTTCTTAATAATTTCAAAAAAAAAAAAATCGCTGGTTTTATGGATTAAAAAATCATTAAATCAGTATCAAATCAGTCTTTGGTAACCATAAAAATCGTGTTCTGCTTTTCTTATTTCCTTTGTAAAAAACTGTAATATTCAAGCACACCAAACAAAATTTTCCAGCCCCACGTTGGGCTCCATTTTTTATTTTATTTTAAACATATTTAATAAATTAAAAATATCTTAATTTGACCGATACAAGGCATTGTTAATCCCTTAAGGACCGACATTAAAATGAAAATGCGACACATTGGACGCCAAATTTTAGAATTTTAAAAAAAAGTAATATCTTGTTCAGAACTACTTACGATCCGATGTACTTAAAAGAATACATCTAACAGCTCATCAAATTTAACTTAACCGATAAGACGCGCGTATATGTATACTAAATAGGAATCTTATCGGTCAAGTCACATTTGGGGTGATGCTATATCAAAATCACATAAAACACCAGATGTCACTTGTATTTGAAAATTGGGATTCAAAACCAAGTTTTATAATCAAATAAACAAAATGATTAATATTAATTATTGTGTGTATATATTATACTATACAATTAATATAATGAACTATTATTCATTTTTATACTTTTCAATATATTAGTTTCTACAATGAATAAGAAACAAGTAAAAAAATATAGACATATTACAAATACTATTTATCCATATTTATTATTTTTTTTCATTAAACTACCATTGTGATAAATTAATTTATATTAAATTCAAATATATGCATTTTCAATATTTAAACACTTAAAAAACAATTATTAATAAATTTTTCCATCAAGTAAAGTAATTAATTAATTGCATCAAAAGCCGAAGACTGGTGTACTATATAAAAAATGACAAAAACATACATACACGACAAAGAACTCCGAGAACTTCAAGAACTCTGCTACTGAATACTTACGTATAAGAAACATTTATATGAGAAAGAGGGATACATACAAAAAAAAATTAAAAATAAAATTATTAAAATCGTAATGCAATATTTGTCACACTCTAATTAATCTAAAGAAAAAATAAAATACAGTAGAACGCAAAATTATCGTAACATATAATTGTTTTACACTTGGAAAAAAATCGACTGAAACTGTTCTTTATACGTGTATCTACCTATTTTGTTTTTTTAGAATAAATTGTTCACATTGCAGTCAATTTAACAAAAATATTGACATTTATCTTTTTTTTCGATCTAATTTCTAAATTACAAACAATTTTCTATGTAAACATTAATAATTTGAAATTGCAACTTTTTTTAAAAAAAATCTATTTTTTAAGTACACTACGTTTAAAATAAAATTTACGATGTAAAAATACTAACACCATCTGGTGATAAAAAATTGGAACTAAAGTTAATAGTAATTTTTCGCGCCAAAACGAAACGTAAGTTAGAACGTTACTTCTAAAGTCTGTCATCAATCAGTTAATTCTCCTCAGTGTGACGTCGTATAGATCTTAAATCAATAATTACAACGCTAACTCTTCGAATATTCCTCTATTCCATATTACGTCAGATAAGGATAATATATTAAGTTCATCTTATTGAGAAAGAATATTTAGATTTAGAGTTGAAATTATTGTTTTAAGAGCTGTAGCACATTGAAGGGAACTAAACCAATTGATGATGCAAATTTTAAAAATACCGTTTTGACATTTTTTGTTTTCTTACATCGTAAATAAATGTCAAAAATCTAAATTACTAGAGACAAATTTTTAGGTATGCAAATCTCTAATAATTCTACGTTAAACGAATAACCAGAAATTACATAAAATCACAGCAATAATAATTGGATGGGACTAAATTTTTACAATTATAAAGATTTTTGTGGTTAAATGAACAAAATTGTGTAAAACATTTAATTTTGTTAGTGAATATAAACATTTCCCATTGAAAAATATAAACATTTATTTTAAAAATTACTTATTGAATATGAATTAGAAAAAGATAAATTAAAAGAGAATATTATTTTGAATAAGTTCATTTTCATATAAGGTCGCGATGACAATATATTTTCGATATTTTTATATTAAGGTATAAATGACATCACAATAATTTATATATTATGATTTGCTTTCATTTTTCTTATCTTAAATAGTTAATTTTGCATTGCAATGCACCAGTTTGAAAAATTTCTTAACTTAACGACAACAGTAAACAAAAAATTAATAAAAATTATTAACGATATGTCAATATACAAATCCCTTTGAAAATATGAATAAAAAAAAAAGATTAAATTAAAATTATTCAAAGTGTTTAGCGTAAACTGATCTTAATAAAAAAATTACAATATTTATTAACAAAAAAATACCATATTTGTTTATAAATTAGTACCCTTTAGATTGAAATGATTTCCGTTAAAATTAATTATAAACCACAATTAAAAGAAATTCACAAATTTTATACTTAAAACATATCAGGCCAATTTTTAACTACAATTAAGTTTAAAAAAAAGAAAAAAAAACCATATACATATAACATAAATTCGAAAGTCTTGACTCTACTGACAAGCCAAATTCACTTAAATTAAATATGACTATTCGTAATAATAGAACACAAAATTTTATAAAATTAAATTACTCAAGACAAAGCGTTTAGTTACTTTTCAACATGTTGCGACTACGACATGTTCATCTCCATCGAAATTTCGATTTCTTCCATAATAATAATTTTTTTATTTTTGGTTTGGTTTGTTTCGTCCCTTCTCTTATTTTTGTTTTCGTTTAAATTCCACGTATATAAAAGAATATATTTGTATTCTTGTGCTAAGAATACCGTACAATTATATGGTGCCGTATACTTGGCGGCGATGTCGACTGTTATTCGGTGAACCAAAGACTTGGCTGATGATAGTGTTGAGGTTTGGTCGGTGACAATGGCCCGAAACTGTACGGCGCTGTAGCGGCAGCCACTTGCGCATGCGACGGGAATTGCATATGCGCCGGTAACGGATGGCCCGGATGAGGAGCCAACACGGGTCGAGCACTGGCATGGTGTGCGGGAGGTGGTAACGCCCGACTATAGAAAATAATAGGCATTCGATTAGGATTCGGCGGTGTGGTAAGAGTTGTTTGAAAATGTAAAATTAAAAAGGTCCTGAAGCACCATTAATTGGTTCATTGCAATTAGAATTAGATCTCGGATCCCATTTATACTTGATAGATTTTCAGTAATTACGAAGAACGAAATCGATCGTAGCGCACGATGTGATCAAAAAGGGAATTAAGAAGGAAACATTTTCATCTGTCACTGGTCAAATCGTTTAACTCTTTAAATGATTAAGACGAGTTAAGTCGGCCTGTATATATTCACTGGTACAGGTGCCGCCATCTATGACAGATTTTTCGAAATACGGTATAATGAGCCATTTTCTCAAAATATCTACATCTCTATGATTGAAATTTTAATTTAAAAATTGCTATGTAACCGCATGAGAAAATTGTTTAACACCAGGGCGGCGACACGGGTTATTCGGAACTACATCTCTATAGTTGGAATATTAATTTCTAAAAAATAAACAATATTCCTAGGTAACCGAATTGGAAAATTTCGTTGCTGAAGTGGAATTAACAGAAGGTAATTTTTGGTTGGTTAAATTAATATCTCGATTATAGACATGTATTCCCAAATACCTGTGTCGCCGCCCTGGTGACAGATTGCTACATATTTGAGAAAATGGTCCATTCTAAATAATGTTCAATTTTATCAACATAGTTTAGTATAATTTATATTTTTTAAATTCCTAGGGTTCACTTTTTTGATGTTGGGATCTTTGATTTTTTTTTCTTTTTCTTTTTTTGTAACCGTATCTATTGTACTTATCACTGGCAATAAAAAGTCCGGCATTTTGAGACAAAAATTTTTTTCCATATGGTATATTTAAAAGGGTTAAAAGATTAATTTAAATTGTTTATTTGTTTCTCAATATACTTTTTTCTATCAATAATACCCATGAAGAGGTTATACCGATTCCCGCCTAAGTTGTTGCCGCTAGTTGGCACTGCTATCGCGCACCTAGCGAATATATTTTTCATTTTTAAAAATATGTTAAAAATATACTTCTCAAAATTTGTCCGAAAATGTACATTAGCTGTTGATTACGTCATATTTTCTAAATAGTAACAGGTGTTTTGTAACTAAGACAATTTAACTCACGTGTATCAAGTCCCATAAGAATATTGTAGTTTTTTCACTTTTACCATGGGAAAAAAGTTAGGACAGATTTTTACAGCGAAAAAAATGGTACAAGACATTTCATTGTAAGTAAGCACGATAAAAATGAAACAAAAATTCGTATTGGTAAATTTAACTGATTTCAGAACCATAGTAACAATGTATTAAATAATAATATGAATTATACTAATTTATTTTATTCGTTAAATTGTCTTACCGTATTACACGTAAGTTTTATATTTTTTTTGAATAAATTTGTGTTTTCTACAATTCAAATTTCTTGCCTAAAAGCAATTTTCGTTAGACAAACACAAATATATTCGAAAAAATACAAACCTCTCGTGTAATAAGTGAAAAAAACTATTTTTCTTGTAACCAGAAAAATAAATTAAGAAAGTATAAAAGAACGTAACGTCACAGTCCATTTCTAATCACGTGGCTAATAGCTACAAAAATTACTTTTTTATTACTCATGCGGGAGAAGTACTAACTTGGCGCACACATTTCTGTACGCAAAATAGCTGTTTGCCCACTGTACTCTTCCCGCATACTGTTTTGCGTGTGAAAAATAATTTTCCACACGCAAATTGACAATAAAACACGCAAACCCGCCTCTTAATTTTTCATTAATAAATATTTCATAATTATTTCTATAGAAACCACCAACAAAGTAATTTAAACGATAATTCAGAAAAAAAAGACGAACACTTAAAAATATTATTTTAAAAAGTAATAAAAATGTCAAAAATAGTGATAATAATAGAAAAAACTATGTGAAATTCGTAATAAAAAATAGTATGTGTAACTCGTGCGGGATTGTTCATTGCCCCACTCAAGTGAATAAGCGCACTCACTACGTTCGTGCGCTCAACTTCGCTTTCGTGGGCAATAGACAATTTCCCGCACTTATTGCACAATATACTATTTTAATCAAATTTTTCAAATAAAATAATAATATTATACGAGTGTTTTGAATAATTTTTTTTTTTATATTTTTGGTAATTATAAAATAAAATAAAATGAAACAAATTATTGTTTTTAAACTTTTCTATATTAGAATTTTTTTAAGAATGTTTACTATTGAACAATTGAAACCCACATAGTGCGTGTTGGATGCTCGAAAAGTGTCAGAATTCATGAAAACATAAGGATTTCGTAGTTGTGCTATGAAGAAATTTAAGAAAAAAAATAATTTTGAAAATCCATCGACTATAAATTAGATCCGAGGTTTCCAGTTTTTTATATCGAATTGCAATGAACCACGCTTAATCTCTGAACTTGCATTGGAAAACAAGAAAACAAAAAGCAAACACTACCAAACATAATGAACATTAAAAAAACAAAAATAACTACCAAATCAACAACTCATGCGCAACAAAAACAATAAATTGAATTAAACATAAAATAATTTGTTAGTAAAATAAAAACAAATTTTTAAAGTAGTGAAAAAAACTTACCCAGCGGCCGCAGCAAATGGCACCTGATGTGTAGCAGACAGATAGGCGGGTTGACTTGCCACATATACAGCGGGTCGTCGATATAACTCCGCTTGATGGTATAACGGCTGGCCAGCAGCGGCGGCAAGCGGACTAAGCCGAGCCGTCGCATGATGACTCAGCGGTTGCGGGGACAGATGTGCACTGCTGTGTCTACAAATACAATAATACGGTTTCGCTATCTCTACTACTACTTGAATATTTACTACATTTAAAATAAATATTAAAATATGTTTTTTAGTTGAATTACTCCCATTTATTTCCCCCAAAACCAATGTATAGTTGGTTTCAAAAAAAAATCTGGGACGCGTCCTTGAATGGAGAAGTTTACCAATTCTTTTATAGGTGAAAATAAAAATTAAAACAAAATCAAAAAAAAAGTGTAAAAGAAAAATTAAAATATCTCAACAACAAACAAAGTTACGGGACTTTAAAGTTGTACTTTACATAGATACAGCAAAGATTCTTTTTATAATACACCCTGATCAGATAGAAATGCAATTATATTGCTATCTCGTTTTAAATACAAAATCAGAATATACAGGTTGATAGACTTGCGATTTCTTAGGGTACTTAACTGCAATTGAGAAATGATTCTAAATGCTTTGTTCTTACGTATAAATTAGTTCATTTTTGTTAAATTTTTAAAAATTTTCAAAAAAACCATTGTTCAATTTTAAATGAACAAATTGGCGGGAAAAACGACTTGGCGTAATGACGTATGCAATGACGTCACGATTTAACTCAAACAGATGTCGCTTTCATTCATGTCAACACTTGTCAACATGGTTTCAAATTTGTACACAATATTCAGCAGTTTTAGTGGTATTTACAACTTTCTACTTTGTTATCTTCTTCATTTATTATCACTGTAAGATTTTCATGAAGCCCTACAAGTATTAAATGCACTTTAAGAAAACAGTTTGACGTAACTTTAAAATTGTAGCAAAAAATAAAAGCATTTTTAACATAATATTTAAAATAAGTTGATAAGGATATTTTACGTATTAAGTGACGATGTATTCCTTCCATCAATCTTTTTTGAGTGCAAAATTAATTGCAAACCAAAAAGTTCAAAATAAATTACAAAGAAAAACAACTTTTCTCTTTAAAATTGTATTCTATTTAAAATTTTCTCTCTAAAATTGTAAAAATGTCACAATGAAAATGCAATTTGTCATAGACAATACGTAACTACAGTAATAAGAACTGCTATAAAAAATGAGTCATTTTCAAATGTCACTGCGTTCTTAATCATTTAAATGAAGGCTAAAAATTTATAATTTTCAAAATCGAATTTTTAAATCACTAAAGAATATTATTATTTGTCACTGCTAAAATTGAATATATTTAAGGATAATACATAATATAAATATAATATAATACAAATTTTGAATACAGTCAAGTACCGTATTGTTTGCAATACATTTTAGTGCAAAATATTTAATAATCAGTTAAAAATTTATACTTTTATCAAAAATAAATGTATTTCGTATTAAAAATGCATTTCATATTTAATACATGAAACATCCGGTATACAAATTATATATTCGTAGTACATGTTTAAATGAATAAAAAAATATATTTCTTTCTTTCTTAAAAAGATTACGAAATATGTTTCTTTCTTTCTTGCACGTGTATTATAAAAAGAATCATTGCTGTAGTTCTATTTAATCTGATACAGATGTGTGACGTCATCTTTGCTACGGGATTGCAAATAGAGCGAGGAGTCTTTTTTTAATAAACTTTTATAATGCTGGTAAATACGTTAATTACTACGGATACGATGATTTTGAAATTTTTATCTCTTACAAATTCAATATTTTGACGTTTTAAAATGTCATTTTTTTAAACTTTTGAACATTGATAAATATATAAAACAAAAATATTTTTGTAGAAATATTAAATCCATAATAATTTAACATAATTTAATTAAAAAAAATATTGTATAAAAGACACTCGGTGTCCAATTGTACGGATACTTAACGTCACAAGTGAATTGGAAACCAATCATTTCGCTTTAAAGTTTGATCTTCTATTTCTCTATTATTTGTTAACGGATTTCAAAAATTTTTTCACCAGCTTATTAATTTTGGTCTATATTTTATTTAACCGAACTACATATTACTTAACAACGTTAATTAAAATAATTAATATTTAATATGTCTGTTCCAACCGACCATTCTGACTATCAAATGGACGTCACACGCATGCGTCTGACGTCCATCCGATAATCAGAATGTTCGGGTGGAACGAACCGTATATTAAACTGATCAACAGGATCTGTTACCAGCGTATATTTTGCTACACTCCATTTCACAAAACTTGTCCCAAATTTTTATGAAACCAACTATACTCTTTTCTACGAAAATACACGTATTTAACACTTTCACGGTCTTGACCTCTAATGACAAAATGCCCAGCAGCTGGTACATTATTTTGACAACTAATACATTTTATATGGAATTGTTGACGCGGTACAGCGTTGTGTTGCAGTTAGTCAGGTTTTACTTGAGAACGTACGGCGCCCACGACCATCAAAGTGTTAAAATGTAGTTTAATAATGCATGCATTAAAGTGCTTTCCCTTTGTGTATTTTATTACTGAATGTAATCCTATGTACAGAATGATCCAGAGTAAATGCACCCAATGTTAATAGCTAAAATATCATTAAAAGTAAACAAACAAATAGGTTAGGCTGTCCGGAGTCAGGGTACAACCCAAGATTTTAGCATAAATACTTAAATACGTCTATAGATAAAAAGAGTTTCTATACATATCAAACCATAACAAGACCGTCTCTGTACATGGAATATTTTTTGGATATTATAATGGCGGTGTAGATAGTTTATCGAAACAATAATTTTTAAAATTGTTGTCTGTTTATATGGCTGTCTGCGTAGGTATCACGCAAAAAGTACAGGACAGATTTTGATTAAATTTGGTGTGGTGATAAATTATTACCTGAGTCAACATATAAGATACTTTTTACTGCGGGAAAATACAAAAATATTGAATTTCGAGGCGGAATTACGCGCAAACTATAATATAAATAAACTATACTTCTTACTGATTCTATATCAACACGTCACGCGAACGACGTCGCGAACATAGCTAGTTAAAAAAAAATTAAAATTTTATACTACTTATTTAACCAATTTAAAGGATATAAGAATACCTGTACATCTTTACTACATCATAAACAATTTCAAATACATTTAAAAAAAAAATATCAATTACACCAATACCTCAATTTGCGTCGTGGTTACGTTCCAAAAAAAACACGACGCAAAGTGAATTATGATTTTCTATAGCAAACCATGTAAAGATCGAAGATAGGTTTCAGGGTTACGAAAATACTACTTTTTAAAAAGAAAATTGAACAAAGTAAACATTTAAAAAACAAAAATAATATAAAATTTTATTACATACATACAAAAAACGAAAAAAAAAATTCAGTTAAAATAACCAATTAATTTATAAAAACAAAGTAAAAATTAATCACTGTCTGATGAGTCCATAATGGCTGTTGTCGTAAATCGACTTTCTTTAAAAGAAAATAGGTTAAATGTTTGTGTTTGTCCAAAAAATTTCGAAAAAAAAATTAAAGATTCGAACTCAAAACAACGCAACGAAAATCTAACGACGCACAGTGAAAAAGAGTACTAATTCAGCAGCGACGCAACTTCGAAAAAACGCAAACCGAAACGACGCAAAGCGAGGTATTGGTGTATCGGATTCAGAGAGTATAATTACATTTTGAACTACGCATTCTGAGACATCTTGTACAAAAATTATTACGATTTTTATTTTATAATTTATTTTCCATTATTGTAACAAAAAAATAAAAAGAAATAACAATTTTAGAAAGAGTCTTGACTAAAAATTATATATATTTTATTTTTTTTCGGTATGTTACTGCATTTACTAAATTATGGGTAATAAGAAGGGGCGAGGGAATTGAGAAACATAGCGAAGTTAGTTAAAATTGATTCTACTTTCTCTTGAAATGCCAATATTACTCATAATTCTATCAACCCATATGGTTTAGTAATTAGTAAATTGGTTTCTGACCAATGTGATCAGAAGTTTCAATCCCATCTGAGTGACCCATTAAGTAATTAAACATCTTTTAATTTAGATTTTCCATTAGTTAAATTATTTGCATGCATTATTTTCCCATAATTTTCTAATAAAATATTTCAAATAGGTAGTTTTTCATTAAAAAAAAAAATGCTTACACATACCCATATCCCGGGTGCAAAGATTGATGTGATGGTCCCCACCCTTTGGCAGGGGGAGCGGTTGTTGTTAGCAGATGTTGTTCGCGATTGGTATGCGCTGCGGGCGGTTGAATATACTCCTTGTGTGTTTGTACTGGGACATGATAGTCCCGATGGGTTACGACAGGTACAGCGACTGATTCACGTTTATGTACACCGGACGGCGCATGCGCTACTGGTGGCGGTGCCCACGATACACGTTTTTTACCGCTCGAATAGACAATATGTTGTTCTTGACTGTGTCCATCAGTTGTCACGTACTGATATCTGTAACAAAATCAATGTTCAAGTGTAATTGCTTCTTCTGGTGATTCAGGGGAACGGTACGGTTAGTGTGTGACGTCATAGTGTCCATTCACAAACGCTTATGGAAATTTTAAATGATTTTAATTAAGAAAAAGTTGTAATAAATAAATGAATAATGTTTTAAAACATTAAAATATTTTTCGACAATGTGTGTCTAACACGCATTTGGAATTGTTTTTATTTATTTTCACATTATTAATAAACTGCACTGAGCAGTGAATCGAACATAACATATGTTTCCTAGAGATACCACAGGCATTAAATTTTGAAGTATGACTCCATTTTAGTAAGCCCAAATTGTAACCACGGAGACTTGTTTATAAATATTAGATAAACCATTAAATTAATGGTTTGACCGCCATTATAGTAATCCCATCAGTCAATTTTTTTGCTTCAATTTCTTAATGTATTTGTAATACACACCATTCTCTCTAGTTGATTCTCTCCTCAATGATAAACTGTATATTCGTTCCGAGCTGAAACTATAGCCACCTATATCAAGTGATTATTTACCAATTTATCAGGACGCTTTACTATTATAAATGAATGAACGAAAGATTTAATATTGCAAAAAAGATGGTTTTAAAAAGATACATTTTAGTTTTTGGGATTCGAAGGAAAGAAGTTTGCTACAATAAACGAGCCTTATTCTTGGTAAATTTGTGTTATTAGTTTTTAACAAAACCTTATTCCATTTTTATTAAATTGAAAATGAGGCAATATGTAATTAATGACAGATCAACACAAAATGTATATAAAATTTAATGTCATGGATACGACAATAACGACTATACCTACTACATAATGTTAATGTTACGTTACTGACACGTGACTAAGTGTTTTCGCACAAAAATTCAATTAAATAAAAAAGGCACTTTTTTTCCTTTAAATCACTTTCTTTATACAAAAATTAATTACTGGGATTATATTTAAGTCATTTGGAATATTTTAAAATTCTCTTTCGAAATCCGTCAAATACCCATTTTGTGACACTAAAGTTGTAGAAAAGTTTGAGAGTCACTGTTGCTTTATCTGTGTAACTATGTGAAAAAAGACAGTATTAGAAAAAGATACATCATTTAAGACTTACCCACTACCGGCTTCTTTACACGCTGAATTACAGTGTGGTCCACTGACGTGCGGTTGTTGTTGAATAAGATACTCGTTCGATCGATGATGTTGGAAATGATAATCACCAGAAGTACCCGGTTCCTGTTTTGTTGAAACATTGTTGAGCATACATTCCGACTGAGCTTTAGCGAGTAGCCGTTTCTTCTGAGACTGTGACGATGCATAATTGTACTGTTGCGATTGTGTTTGCGCCTGTTGCGGTTCATGTTTAACCACCTGTTGATAGTAGACCGGTTGTTGGGATTGTGGCGTGGCTTGAATTTGTACTTGTGTTGGACTGCGTTGTTGCTCTTCGCCGTCACTATCGCCAACCGTGACGCATGAAATCACATTTTTTCGTTGGCTACGTGAGGACGAGGTCGATGACGAGTGGGAATTTGACGGTAGTACTTCGGCGGGGATTGTGATCGAGCGATGATTTGACGTGGTAGCGGACGATTTGGTGCTACTGCTGGCGTTGCTGGATTTGGCTGGTGCCTCGTCCTCGCTATCAGATATTGTTATGACCGAGACCGGTGATGTAGGTGACGGTGTATCCCGGATTGTAATTGTTTGCTGTTGACGGTTTTTACTGCTCGATGTCGGGACAACTTGGTGCTGTTCGTGATGTTTACTTGAATGGACCACCAGGTTATAGTGAGGTTGATTTTGCCAGTTTCCACTGTTAGTCGGTGACACGTGACCTCCTCGGCGTGAACTTCGATTGGAAGACGAAATTGTACATACTTGTTCGGATGGTGGGGTGCTTTCTTTGACTCGTTTCTTAACGGGACTGAGTTGGGTTGGTTCTTTCTTTTCCGACTGTCGATGATGACTACCTTGAACCATCAGGTGATTATGGTGATTGTGATGGGGCGCTGTTTGTTGAATTGCCACATGATGGTTCTTCGAACTACGTTTACTACTGGAACTCCATGTGCCATTCGAATGTTCCACGATACCAGTGTTGTATACTTCCGTGGGCACATCCACCGGAAATACGGGTCTTTGTTCCTAAAAAGTAAAAAAATGACGTCATTAAAAAAAAAAAAGAATTACAGTGGAACCTCTGGTTACAGACACCTCTTAACCGGACCTCTCCTTTAGCCGGGCAAATTTTTTATGACGGTAGCATGGTATACTAAAATCAATGTATTCAGCACTCTCTTAAGCGGACTCTCTGTTAATCGGACGCGGACACAATGTTTTTTGACGAAGATCATTTACCAGACGCGAATACGTCTAGTTCATAGATTCCCAACGGGGGCGATATCGCCCCCTCCTAAGTGGGCGCTGGAGCCTTCCAAAGGGGCGGTAGCGGATAAGGTTGTCAAGAGGGGTGGTCAAATAAGTAAGGCATTTTACAGCCACCGAGCAAAAAGAAAAAAGGTCGCCGGTTGCAATTGACGAGTAAAAAAAAGCTCGTGGCGCTGCTAGGGGGCGTTGAAATTTCTGCTCTATACTAAAGGGGGCAGTGGTCCAGAAAAGGTTGGGAATCTATGGTCTAGTGGAGGGGTGGCCAACCCAAATGATCTTGCGGGCCACTTTCGAAGCGTATCATAACTTCACGGGCCGCATATAAAATTATGTAATATATTTTTGAATATATGGAAGCACAAGTAATGTATTTTTTTTTTAATACATAGGTTTTCACTACCTTGGTCATTATAAAATAAATATATTTTGTATAAGTGTCATGAATCTCCCGGGCCAAGAAAAATACCAGACGAGCCACATGCGGCCCGCGGGCCGCAATTTTGCCACCCCTGCTCTAGTGCATATGTATACCTTAATGGGGTGGTATAACTGTTCACGTTTTAACTTGTTAACAATGATTCTAATATGACGATGTATTTATAAACGTTATATTTTGATATAAGTACCTAAATTCGTTTATGAAATATATTTGAATTCAAAAATAAAAAATACGCTGCTAATGGGGAGTGGCACACAGCTTTCTCGTATTCGTAAAAGACTTTAAAACAGTATTCTACCAAATATATATACCGTGAAATTATATTTTCGCCTTAAAGTTCATAAAAAATTGTTGTAACTCAAAATACTGAAAGGCTAAATTATAAAATAATAGCAAAAATATTTTAGAAACTAACCCCCAAAATACTTTAAAAATTTGAGTGAAGTGGGACTAGCAGTAAATAAGATATTGACATTTAATGGGATTTCATGGTATTGGATACTACACGTGGATACTATTACTCCGAATGCAATGAAATTTGTAGGGGACCATCTAGGAATCAAACCGAATAATTTCTAAAAATTTCATAAAAAAGAATTGAATAGTTCAGAAGTTATACCACTTTGTACAATTTAGTATATTAATGGAATGACATGGTAACGGTGTAGCTACCGTTACTCCGATTTCGATTAAATCCATAGGGGACCATCTAGGAACCATAATTACGACTGCATAATTTCTGAAAATTTCATTAAAAACAATCGAATAGTTCAGAAGTTATGCCACTTGGTGAAAACTGGTGACACATAGACGGGCCGACGGACAGACACCAAATCAAAATTGTTCAGAAAGCTCTAAAACGCTAAGTGTGTAAAAAATTTTATTTTTGGGGGAAAAAATTTTTTATTTTTCAAAAGTGGTCATGATCACAATGTTTCCGCTGCTTTAGTAGTCTCGGAAGCAAAAATTTGAATTAGAAAATTAGTTATCAATACTATATTGTTTACTCTGCCCCTGTTAAGCGGCCACCTCTCTTAGCCGGACAAATTTTTGCGTGACACTGCTGTCCGGTTAACAGAGGTTCTACTGTAGTTCAAACTGTAGATTTATTGATAATTTAAAAGCTTCTTATTTTTTTTTTTTAAATTACTAAATCTTACTTGTAAAATTCCTGAAGAATCCACAATCAGTGGTCGACCCCAATCTCCGGCTTCAGACAGCAGTGGTTGTTGCATGGCAGCATGCTGTGCTGGAATCTGTTGCCACGAAGGTACAATAGCCATTTGTCGACTTGTTGGCCACGAAGTCTGCACCGCATTTGTTAGTAACATTTGACGACCTCCTGGTTCCACCACGCTAACTGGCACATACTGTTGCTGTTGTTGAGAAATAATTGGAGGTTGAATTTGGAGGGCGGTGGGTTGTTGAGCCGCCACAACAGCCACATGTTTCGCTGGTGAACCTAAACTCTGATAGGCAGGACCCGCGGTACACAGTAGGCTGGACATGAGTTGGGGACCTCCGCCGCTGGTGTACTGACGACCCATGCTTCGACCTCCGTTATACAGTGTTGTGTACTGAAATATAAAAGCATTTCGATTAGTATTGGAGCTGCGGATAGGTATGTAATAAGTATGTAACGAATATTCGGCAACTATTCGATATTCGACATATTCAACCATTTTTCGATGTTGGGTAGAATACTGAATACTGAAAGACTATTCAAACGAATCAAACAAAATCTGACGCATTCGTTTACTTGAACACAAAATATTCCTAAATCATTTATTGGAAACTGTCAAATAGACGTGGCTTAATAAAAATGGCTGACGAAAAAGGGTAGGTATTGACATTAGTTTTATATGCAATAGTTAGTGCGATACGAAGAAAAAATGATAAATATTAAAACTATTTGTACATGAGTTGACAATTAGGTTTTTGAAGAAAATTTTTTTTTGTCATAAATGGAAAAATCATATATAAGTTTTATAATTTTCTTTTTAAACGTAACAATGGGGTATTGACAGTAGTTGAAAAAATATCTATTTTGATTTTTAAATAATTGCTCGAGTCATAATGATACTGAATATTGCTTTTTTACAAGTTATTTCATTCAAAAATATAAAAATTTTAATTAAATAAAATTACACAATTTACGTTAAAAATGACGTAATCAAAAACATCAAGCAAAAGCAGCTTACGTCACAAGCTCGTTCGAATATGTAGGTATTATCGGTATTATATTTGTAGTTAGGAAAAAAACTGTTTAGTTTTTTGGTAACTATGAAAAAAATGTTTAATTATTAATTTTCATTACTAGACCTACTACTACTACTCAATGTTTTAGAGCCAATGACGTCATACGATTTGACGTCACAGAAAGCATCGTTTTGGCGATCTTTTTAAAAACTAAAATTTGATCCGTGATTTTTATTAAAAATATAGTACAAAATAATTTAAAAATGTGTATTATGAGTTTAGTAATGAAGTAATAAACACACTAAGAAGGTTTTTAAAAAAATTGTCAAATACCTCATTAAGAAGTTATATTAAATTAAAAATAAATTTTCAAATTTAGAACCGATAACGGGCCGATAGTTTACGAGCGCTTATGTGACGTAATAAAGATTATATGGCCTGAACATGGCTACATTAGTGACTTTTTATTTTCAAATAGATTAAAGACCAAGAGCTACTGGCCGATTTGCGATGGTCATTTCAACACGCGTTAAATTAAGAAGATAGAATCTTGGATACTTACTCTACACAGAAATTCAGTTCTGGCAACTCTATTCGACTGAACCCGGCCGAATAGGCTTGCCAGAACTGAATTTTTATGTAGAGTAAGTAGTATCCAAGATCCTATCCTCTCAATTTAACGCGTGTTGAAATGATTATTGCAAATCGGCCAGCAGCTCTCCTACTATTTTTGTTGCTATGATATTATTGTTACTATGAAATGGAAATTATTGTTGCTCTGAAATTCTTGTTTCTATCCAAATTATTGCTTGCTATAAACTTCACTGTCAAAATATCGAAACTAAAGAAATATCGAGCTTGTTTTGTACCACTTTGTGATAGCAATACAAAAATAAATCCGGAAAAAATGTCCCTCAAGATTTTGAACGTCGAAATCAATGAAACAACCATCAATAATTCTTCCTACTAAATTTTAATAATTTTGACACTTTTGACATATTACCTTTATGACGTCACAGACATCGCGATCTTTTGTAATGCTGTTTTTAACCAAATGATATTTTTAAAAATTTTTCAAGTTTTAATTAATTTATTATTTATTATATATCATTTTTAAAAAATTTTTCGTATCGATTATTATTAATATTATTTACGATGTAGAATTGAAATAAAATAAAAAAATTATATTTATTTTTTATTCAAAACCCCAATTGTTGAAGGAGAGAGAATTTTGTATCTGAAAAATAGTTAAAATGTGGTAAAAATATGAAAAAATGAGTGAATGCGTTAATAAATATTATAATTTACAGTATACGAACGTCAAATTTGAATGGTAAAATATTATGAAATAACTGGAGAACTGTCAACGAATGGAAGAAACAAATCAATTGTATGTAAATGTAGATTGATAAAGTTCAAATCATTAATGACATTTCAGCAAATGCACTTTAAGAATAGTCTGATTTTTAAACACCAGGTGTCATACCCTCATTCGATAGATCCCAATACTTTAAATAACACTCCCTACTAACTACAGTTAAACCTTTTTTATGCGGTCCTTTTTTGTGCGATTTTTTTTTTTGCACGACTTTTTTTATGCCATGGCCATAAAAAAATGGCCATTAAAATGCATAATGTGAATCAAAATCAAGAGACAGTAAGAAACTTAAACAATTACTATCATAACTTTCTTTGATAAAAATTATTTTTAACGGCTTTTAAGCATCTAATCAATACACTGCATAAGAATATAAGTTATTGTATCATTAAGTTTTTTTACAGATGTATTTTTCACAATTTTTCTATTATAAAAATGAAATAAAATGTTCTCACGTGTAAATTAATGCTTTATCTTGTTTAGAAAAGCAACTTCTACGGAAATCGTGAGGTTTTAAGCGTTTTGAGTTATGTATTTTCGATGAAACTTTTTTTATGCGGTACCCATCCACCGCATAAAAAAGATTTTTTTTACAATCTGAACCGTACTAAACCTTTTATAGCTATTTATGATGTTTTTGAATATATTTTTTTTTTGTGATTTTTTTATGCGGTCTCTATTCACCGCATAAAAAAAGGTTCAGCTGTACTACGGTAACATGACGTATTTTACTGAAAACAAAGCAATTATTGATGTACACTCATACTCCAAAAACGTTATTTATTTGTATTTTGGATACCTAACTGCTGATAATTCATAAATATATTATGTATGAACAAATACCCACACATATACAGCTACATAGTCATGATATTCGTACTGTTCAGTATACGTATGTATTTACATAAAATTAAGTACTCCAATTTTTTTGATTTTTTATTTATTTCATATACTGTGTGGGGTGTCATTTGAAAGGCCTTAATATAGGACATGTAAAATACCAAATAGTGTTCGGCAAATATTCGACTATTCGGCCAAAGCGCTGGCCGAACAGAGTAGTCGTTGTAAATCTAGTATGTAATAAATTAATGACTTACCAAATTGTCGTAACCAGACGCTCGGCTGTCCCTCACTAACCGCTGCACACTTGTTAATTGGTTGTTGATGGTAAACGTTACGTTCCCGTTTGAATTCGGGACAAAGTTCGTGATCAACTGTGGCGCTTGCTGCGATGACTGATGATGAGAATTGGAACTAGAATTATTGTAGTCATTTCTTCGACATACCTCCATCATTTGCACGCTCGCTTTCACGTTATTACAGTGCGCGTAATCCACAAGATGGGCAAGAGTGACGAACGCGTGATTCAAAGCTTCGCCAGGAGTTATTCTACGTTCCTATTTCAAAATAAACCAAAACTTATAATACACGAAAGGATTTGGAGTACATTTTAAAACAGTAGAGCCGCAATTTTTTGATTGAGACTTTACTGTAACTGAAAGTAAACTGGTGTTATATATTGCTACCTGGTCCATGGTTAACATTCTTTTTAGAAGATCGATAAATTCTCGCCGATCAGCCTTTTCGGCCATCAACTGACCACCTTCAAGATCCGTGGGAACGTTCACTTGTCCAATATCGTCCAGACAATTGAAGATGTATTTTCGAGCCTCCTTCGACTTGATACCCGTTTCAGCTTCATGCTCTTCTGGTGTCTTTAATCTCCAAAATGGATACGTGCTATCCATGTCTCGATAAAAAAATTTGGTTGTTTTCGATGCATTGTTAAGCATTTGTTCAGTAGGCAATCCTAGAAAATTCACAATAAATTAGAAAGCGCTTTAAAATTTTCAAAATTTTCGGGAGTGTTACCTTGTGTTTGACTAATATATCGAATCTGATCGTATTCCGATGATCCTGGATAGAGTGGCCAACCCAAGAACAGTTCGGCTACCACACACCCTAGGGACCACATGTCAATCGCCTCACAAAATGGCAAGCCAAGTATTATTTCGGGGGCACGATAATATCGCGACTGCAGGTACGTGTTGCAGACCGCTTTACTCACATGGGATGCGCTACCGAAATCGATCACTTTAACGCGGTACGGCTGGCGTACTGGATCGACCAGCATTATGTTTTCAGGTTTTAAATCCGCATGAATTAGACCCAATTGCTTTACACAAATTAGAGAAATTAGTATTAGGATATAACTTTGATAATGTTTAAAGTTGAGAATTATATGCGTTAAAAAACTTCCCAACGGTTGAACAAATTTTACTCCAAACTAATGCATAGAATAATTTGTATTTCGATCAAAGGTTCCTGTGGGATACAAAACCAATATGTATATATATATATATAAATCCTTTAAATTGATTATTCTAAATTGTTTACTGGAAATATCTATACTAGAAAGAAAACAGGTTTTATTTTATCCCGGGAGTGTTCCTGCTGGAACAAATCCACATTTTTCATAATTCAACAAAAATATCGAAATCAATTTTAACAAACTTGGATATAACGTGGGTATTGATTTTGGATTATTATTTAAAACTAATTGTAGAATATTTGATACGGTCACAGATAACATATGTCCTGGAATATCACATATAAATCCTTTCCCATTAACGAATCTCAAAGAATGCTTGCGAAACAGATAATAACAAAATTTATTTTAATAATTATTCCAAAATATTTCAGCGAATTTTAATAAAATTGGGTACAGCGATAAGCTATGTTCACAATCAGTTAGCAGTTAGCACATAGTTTACGGTTCCCGTGGGATACAAAATTATAAGAATACGTATACAGTTTATTTATTCTAATTACTACTGAATTATTTTAATTAAAATTCACATAGTGTTTGAAAAATTATCAAACTGGATCGGCAGGGACTCGAACCTGGATCTCTTGGTTGCTAGCCAAGCGCCTTACCAATTAGGCTACCGACCACTCCCTTTTTATTTATTTTTTATAATAATTATTATAATTCTTTGAAAAAAGTGTCTTTAAAAAAGGGTGAATATTGGTGCCCACGATTGTGGCCGCAGTTTTCATTTGGGAAAAAAAGCTCCCATAGGTAAATAGAGGCTTACCTACAGATTGATAATCTATTTGATTTTTTTTCCAAATGAAAACTGTGGCCGCTATCGTGGGCACCAATATCCGCCCTTTTTTAAAGACACTTTTTTCAAAAAATTATAATAATTATAAAAAATAAATAAAAAAATATTTTTGTATTGTTAAATAGTGGTATTAATCGTAAAAAAATTCATCCCCATTCCCTCATCCTATCCATCCGAAAAAAATCGCGAAAATTGACTATTTTTCGGCCGATCACACTGTGATGGTACCTTAATGTACAGAATTTGGAAAAGGTTATTTTAATATCAAATTTAAGAAAATTAAAATTTGTCCTTGTGACGCCATCAAGCATATTTAAACAAAAACTTGGTGTTTGCTGTTGATAATAGCTTTTCATTTGCGCTTTTTTATTTATGACAATATTATAATTGTAGAATTTACCGGAAATGAAATTTTAGAATAGAAATTATATTCCTGAATCAAATTCATAGATAAGGATTTTTTTGGAAAAAAATCACCAGTTTTTTTTAATAAGGATTTATGTATTTTAGTCGCGACGTACGTTTCGAGGTCATACAACCTCCTCATCAGGCCTTAAATAATACGAAAAAGTTACAATATTTTTAGAATAAAAATAAATTAACATTTTTGTATTATTTAAGGCCTGATGAGGAGATTGTATGACCTCGAAACGTACGTCGCGACTAAAATAAATAAATCCTTGGTAAAAAACTGGTGATTTTTTTCAAAAAATGGAAAATTTACTTTAAACATACAAAATTCTGACAACAAAATTTATTGAAATCAATTTAAAATACTTTCATATAGTTCTCAACTCTAATTTTAATTATTTAGTGAACAAAATTTGGCACATACCTTTAGTTTAAGTAAAGCAGTGAGGACCTGCTGTAAAATTGGTCTTATATATTTAAGAGGTAGAGGTGAAAATTTATTCTGTTTGAGGAAATCGTAGAGGTTCTGTTCGAGCATTTCGAAAACCAGACATGTATGATTCTTATGTTGGAAACATTCATACGCCCGGACAAAATTGAATTCGTCAGCATTCTCTTGACTGAGTCGTGACAATATGCTAACTTCAATTTGTCCCTGTCTTGCATACGACGGATGATTCTTGAGAATCTTAATGGCGACAATTTCATTTGTACCCTTCTTCCAACATTTAACCACCTGACCGAACGTCCCTCTGCCGAGAAATTCAAGTACTTCATACTGGTTGGTCATAGAATATAAGACTTCATGTTGAACTAATTGGTAGTCTCCGTCTGCTCCACTCGACGAGCCTGCGGAGGAAGCGAAAAATTCACCTAGATCAACACGAGATTATTGTCAGTACTAAGTCGGCTAATAACGGACCATTGCAATTCAGTGAGAACCAAACGAAATTTGAACTTTTTAAATAAGACATAATTATTATAAATAAAAATATAATTTTTACATAAGATATAACTTAAAACTACAAAATAAATAAAATTAATAAATAATATTACAAAAAATATTTTTATAATAAAATTTTCATTTAATTAAATAAAAAAAGAGACTTCAAAAAAAAAGTACCAACAATGTAGACAAAAATAGTGGTTAAAAATTCAAAAATTCTCAAATGTCATATCCGACTCAAAAACGATTTACTTTTGTTACAAGGTTGTCAACAAAACATATTTTCAAAACTCAATTAAAAAAAAAATTAAATTCAAGATTTAGACCAGTTTTTGTAATATTAATTGCAAAAATTCTCACTCTGATTTGCAAAGGAAACAATTGTCTTCATTTACTAGATTTTGTAAAAATTCGATTTAATAAAAGGCCTCCATATCCTAAAATTCTTACTGCGTCTGAAGCCGATATTTATTTGAAATTGTGATTGGTCGTAGGAATAGAATCCCTGACCAAGCAGTCCAAGTCCTTAGTATGCTCGGTCGCTTGACTAGCAATAATTTGAAAAATTTCTTAAAAAAAATAAAAGACTCAGCACAGAATTGTAACTTTTAAACGTTTAATGATAACTGAAATTTGATACGCATATAGTGTAATTAGTAAAAATTTCAGGAGACCATTTTACAAAAAAAAGTCTTTTCCAATCAATAAAATGAAAATTAAAAAGGAATATATTTGTCTAATTGGTGAAGGACACCGATTAACAATGCCAATTTTTGGCTTATAGTTCAGATAAAACAATTTAACTGGTTCAAGTATATTTTCAAAATTCGTAGGTCAAATTTTTTCATAGATTTTAGGATGTTTTTTTTTCGATTTTTTCATATTTTTCTTTAATTTTGTTGGCTTAGATCAACTGTACCAAAATGATCCCCGGGTACATAGAATGTCAATATTTATGCAAAATTTATTCTGGTAAAAATGTGAAAAAATCGAAATTACTTTTTAAATATCTTAAAATGAATAAAAAGCCACTTATAAATAATAAACAAATAATTTACTTCGCAAAAATACCACTTTTATTTTGAAACTGTGACAATATTGATAAAATGAACTGACGGTTCGAAACAATATTGTCACAGTTTCAAAATAAAAGTGGTATTTTTGCGAAGTAAAATATTTGTTTATTATTTACAAATATGGAATACCATGAGGTAACACTCAAATCTATGATTAATATTAAAAACCCACTTACTTGGCAAAAAAATACCACTTTATTTATTTCTTAAATTTTGTGACAATTGTTTCGAGCTCAGTGGTATTTCTTTGCTAAGTAAAATATTTATTAGGTATTTACAAATATGGAATCCCATAAAGTCACGCTTAAATTAGTGAATACTATTAAAAAGCCAATTAACTGAACCACAGGCCAAAAATCGACCTTATCGACTCTTGTCTTTTAATTTAAAAAAAAAAAAATTATTTGGAAATTCTAGTGTCGAAAGTTTTCAATTTTTCTTTTTGTTTTAGTATTACAAAATCTAGTAAAATATTGTACACATTTTGTGTAATAAAAAATATTAATAAAGTTAAACATATTCAGCAAAAAATTAACATTTTTTAAATTTATTAAAACAGAAACACACGAGACCTGTATTTATTTTATTATGTTTACGCAGTAAAACTGCTTTCGAATATTATTCAAGGGTAAACTAAACCGCACAATAAAAAATTAACCCTTTGCACTCGATGGGCGCCGCCACGGCGACACAATAAATATTAATTCCACTCGCTAGGCGCCGCAGCGGCGCCATAAACAATAGGTACGTATTTTATTATTTACAACACGCTAGGGGACCTAAGGCCCGATTTACATTAAAGCTCCGCTCTCAGTACGATATCACTCCGCTCTCAGTACGATATCACTCCGCTCCCGGTTCGATAAAATATTCTTACATAATAAATGAGTGTATTCACATCATCGCTCTGATATCGGTCCGATATCAGTCATGGTTCGCTCTCGCTTCAGTACCGCTCCAATACCAATACCACTGAGATAATATTTTATCGGAGCGATATCAGACCCTATATCGATGATAGTGAACACGTTTTTGATTCCACTTCGCTCCGTTTTTCAGCCTTCTTCATTTATTTGAAAATTATTATATTAGGAAAACATGATACAACACAACGACGCGACGTCTTGTCGACATTGTGATACATACTACTAAAATTAACTAATAGATATATTGTATTATGGATATTATATTCTCTTAATACAATAGTGTTTGCAGCATTTTAAAACTACTGTCGAGTAGCTGAGTACCCATACTAAAAAATAGTTCGAGTGCAAAGGGTTAAAATATGCGTGACACTGAAGCACGGTTGGCCCTCCTGTTTTTATACATAATACCAACTTTCAAAAACAAAAAAAAAAAAAATACACGTCAGACTTTATTAATATTTTTTAAACAACTTAAAAAGTTCAGAATTGACTACAGAAAATAAAATATTGACAAATAAATATGTGTAGTTAAAAATAAAAAATAAGTGATCTAATTTGTATTACGTTTGTTACCTTGCGGCTGGGGGTTGGCACCCCCTGCCGCAGTGGTGACTTTGCTATGGGCCGTCGTGGTGACTGCCGTGTGACACGTCTCGCCGTGTGTCGTCGTTCCCTGTTGTTGTTGCTGTTGTTGTATGCCGCCTCCACGTGGATGATGCGGTTGATCTGCTCCACTGCAGGTTGTTTGATTAGCACTATCACCATAACCCTCTCGCGACCACGTTTTCCTCTACAAAAAAAAAAAAAGAAAAAAATTAAAATCGAAATTTTATCAAAAAATTAATTTTGGTTAAAGTAAGTTAAAAAATTAGAGGGGGTACCGATAGGTACACTATCAATAAGTCTATACAGTCACCATAATAAAATTTGTGGTACCATTTACTTTGATTATTTGAACAGTAACGGACAAAAAAACGGTAATATAAAGAATTTTCATCCGTTTTCTTATGGTCAATAAAAAATTTGGGAGACAGGTCTACCCACACTGTCAATTTCCCATTGGGTGTCCTTAAAAACTAGAGATTACTATATATAAATAAATCTTTTTTCATTTCAGGCGACTTCTCTGGGCCCCCGATAGAAGCTTTGCTCCTTACACCATACCGGAAGTTTCGCCTTCTGTACCTAAGGGTGAGGGCTCCACTCTTATCAAACAAATGATAACATCATTTGTTCTCAAGATATGCGAGACAAAATATATTTCAAAAAAAGTTTCTTATTTCGTTTTTTCTTTTTTTTTTTTAAATTTTATAATACAGTGCTGTAACGATATAAGCACACACGTAATAACCACACTCAACGTGTTTTGGAAGGGATACCCTCACATGGATAGTGAGTTACCTGTTCAATGTGTTAGTGTAACATACCAGTTAATATACTGTGGCGGATGTAATACTCATGTATATATGTATGCACCAAGTAAACAATAAAGATTTATTAAAATAAATTATTCTCGTTTTACATACATACTTTGTTTTTAAAATTTTCTAAAGTATGAATTAAAATAAATTTTTATAGATATATTATCTTTATGGATGTATGTATGTATATAATATATACGATATACGTGTGCATATGTTTAAGTAATTTACATACTAGCATTAAGTAAGTAATATACATACTAGCATTTACCCACAGTTTTGCCCGCGTGGCAGTAGAAGTGATGAGTGAATTAGTAGGTTCTGACACATACTACGTCGTCAGAAATATGGGGACAACTTGACTCAGGGGGGTGCCCACACTTTTAACACGGCAGTGTACCACAACGTTAAGTACCGTACCGTGTCAAAAGTATGGGCACCCAAGCTCCCAGACAAGGTGTTCCCATACTTTTAACGACGTAGTGTGCGTCAGAACCTACTAATCCACTCATCACTGATACTGCCACGCGAGCAAAGCCGCGGGTAAATGCTAGTATGTATATACTTTCAAAAAAATTTGGAAGCTATAATATGATATGATACATGCACATATGTACACGTATATATATTATATACGTAAATTATACAAAATTGGCTAACCCTTTTATTCGAACCAATGTCGTACTCTAGATATTTAGATACACCTTGTTGCAGGTATACGAAAATATGTCTTGTAAATACTTAAGTAATGCACAGCAGCTTTAATTTTTTTATGAAGCCGCCACTGATGTAACGAAATAACCACACTTCTCCTCTTTGGTCCCGATGGTGTTCTTATTTCGTTACACCACTGTAAAATGCTGACGTTTTTAACATCAAGGAAGGTTCTTAAGCCATTATATAATAATGTTATGGTAAAAAATCCGTATAATCTATGTTATCTTAATAAAGTTAATTCCGTTTTTTTTTACCACAAAAAACAAACCGCTTATTCGAATTTGCTGGAAACTTTATCCGGTCTTCATTTTTTGATTACGCATCTAATGAAATTAGTCCGGAGTTGATATCATTATTTGTTCTTGAGGTATGCGAGACGAAAAAAAATTCACGAACGAACTAACGAACGAACTAACGAACACACACACAGACATCACGCTAAAAACGATGGATTCGCATTCTAGTGACTTTGAAACGTGGAGATATGTCAAAATTAGCGATTCGTAAAATCGAACCCATTACAATAACTTCCTATGGGAAGTTAAAAATCTATAACTTCTGTTTAAAGCAGATGGGGGTCTCACTTTCTACAGAAAATTGGTTTGGCTCCGGTAAAATTTAAATAACTGGGTTTTCTAGCACCTTTAAGAGCCATTATTTTAAAAAAGGATCACAAAAACTTGGTAAAGTGCTCTAATCCTGTTAAAATGTTCTTCGAAAATAGTGTACTTTTTTGCATCTTGTTTCCTAATCTTCACAAACAGTACAGAATCAGAGTACGTTTATTTCAAAGGATAGAATTTACAGACAGTCTCTTCTACTGCCTATAAAATCCATATTTTATAAGTGTAAAAATTTTAACGAAGTTAATTTTTGGAAAAATTTTTTGTGCTAAACTGCAATTTTGTAAGTTATGTATGACCTATTTTTATTTCTGATTCCCTGCTATGTGTCATTTAACGTAACGTTGCCAAATTGTGGATTAAAAATTCATTTATTCCAAAGGACCCTCCACATTCTCGCGACGTTGGCCAAGTACGACAATTTAGAGGTCATTTCGTTGTGCCTCGCGGTTGGTGTTATAATGCTATTCATATGCCTCAGCCAACCTCAGCGAGGAACTCGGCGAGGAACCTTGTCCAACCACGGCGAGAATGTGGAGGGTCCTTTGGAATAAATTTCTTTTTCAATAACACTTTTCCTAATCATTTTTAAATTTTGTATACGTGTTTAAAGCAGATTTATCTGTTTACTATACAAAATTCAAGAATTTTAGCATCACTTATCATTTTCCCATAAGAGTACATACATAAATTTGGCCATATATTTATAATGCATTTTTCACTATGACGGGTTTTCCGAATCAATATGAAACTTCAAGGGAAATTTTTTATTCTAAAATTGATCCAATTTTGTTAGTTTCGAATGTCTTTCATCATTTTGATCTTAGACACTCAAAGTCCTTATAGATCTAAGTTTTATTATTGTCTCATCATTTTATCAATTTTTGTAACTTTGGAAAGTGAGACCTCTCTTATTGTAAAGATAATTGTACGTATTTTTCTATATGTACTTAAGTAATTAAATTATTACGTAGGTACTTAAATACAACAGACGTTTATTATATTTTTATACTTAATTAGCATACATCTTATAATATATATTATACTATAATTAGCATACATCTTATAATATATATATACTATACTATAACCTAACGTTAAATATCTTTAAGTGTTGTTACTGAAAAAAAGTAAAAAATTCGTCAAGTGCGTGTTTTTGACACGCATTAAGTAATGTCACCTCAGTGAAAGTGTTAATTTATGATTTTTTGGCTCGTTTTTTAAGTACAGTGAGAATGAGAGCCCTCTTGCGTTTATTCAATATATGCATGTACAACTCTATAATTATTATATATTATTATTATTATTAATTTTTCCCCCACTATATAATCACACAACGAGATTAATATGTCATCCTTCGGTGACATAAAAATCAGGTCACAATATTTTAGTTTAGACCACTTAGAAATTGTTCCACAATATTTGGTTTCTTTGCTGTTGTTAAATGAAGTAGGTGGTAAAGTTTGTAGTTGCATTTTAAATTTTTAAGACAAGAGCTATCCTACCTATTTCCGGCTGATTTAAAATTTTCTTATGCATCTTTAAATCCAGTATTAATCCAAAAAAATGTAGTTGTGTCAACATTTTTTTTTTTTTGACTTAATGGTGTTTATGTCTAATGGTGTCAAATTTGGCAATATTTCAAGGTTGTAATTGATAAAGTATGAAATAACTTGAACGCACTGGAAAAATGCAAACGTACAGATTATTTGCGGCTTTATTTTATATTAAAATTTTTTCTGTGTAATGATGTCACTAAATTTTTTTTTTAATTTAAATAATTCTTCTTGTTTAAAATTTTTCTGATATGCTACATTTTTATAAAATAAAAATCACAGTAGGTTTCTTACCGTAAAATGGTTGTATAGCTCTCGCAGGGAAAATAATAATAAATTTTTGTGACTATTGTAGTTAATTTCACTAGGTTAAGTTCATTTAGAATTTAGTTAAATTTTGTTTATTTTATTTGTGTGTATTTTAGTTCTTCTATTTATTAAAAATATGTAAAATTATGTGAATCGGGAGTGAATAGATACGAAATCATGAGATGAATAGATTTAACGTATCAAGGTTGGTCAAAGATTTAAGAACAAGTCACTGTAATTAAAAACGTATAGGCACACATTTTTTGAATTTACTTATTTCATGAATAGGGTTTCTTTTTAAGTTGATGATAGTTTTAGCTATTTCATTTTTGTTTAAATTTCATTTTCCTTTCAAAAATATTCATTTATCAGCTAATAATACTATTTAATAAAAGGAAATATTACAACCTTATGCAAAGTTTTTAATTGATCTCAACGGTAGGATAAACATAAATTTACAATATTTTAGGATTTTCCAGTAAAAAAAAATATTGGAACGAAATTATTTTTTAAACATTTAATATAATAACATAAAAATTGAATGCAAAGTTTAAAGAAGTGTACACTCCACTCCATTTTACGGTATCTAAATATTGCAATACGATCAAAACTAGCGACAGTAATAATCTAATAACAATGAGATTCTAATACTGATCGTGTAAAGTCCGTTTTAAAATTAAGGATGTTTGGGAGGTACAGTCGGAGATAAAAGTACATGAAATTAGAAATTCGTGAATAATTGCGTTGTATAACAAACTATGAGGTAAATAAATAGTTATCTTTGTTAATAATAGCTATCACTACAACTGATTGTACAATACATCAAACTATAGCTCTCAGCTGACTACCAGAGCTGAGTACATTCTGAGGATTTTTCGGAGGAATTTCAAAATGCTACGAGACGATTGAGAACTTAGTAGAATGTTCCTCATTAAATACTAAGGCCCCTGTGAAAATTTCAAACCGATTCACTAAGCCGTTAAAAAGTTATTTAATCTGTTCTGTTTTCAAATTTCCATTAAGAGTACCTACGTGTAAAATTTTATTTTTTTTTTTTTAACAACTTTTTAACGGCTAAGCGAATCGATTTGAAATTTTCACAGGGGCCTTAGTATTTAATGAGGAACATTCTACTAAATTTTCAATCGTCTCGCAGCATTTTGAAAGTCTCCGAAAAATCATCAGAATGTACTAAGCTCTTGTAGTCAGCTGAGAGCTATAGTTTGATGTATTGTACAATCAGTTGTAGTGATAGCTATTATTTAACAAAGATAACTATTTATTTACCTCATAGTTTGTTATACAACGCAATTATTCACGAATTTCTAATTTCATGTACTTTTATCTCCGATTGTACCTGCCAAACATCCTTAAATATTGAAATACGATCAAAACTAGCGACAGTAATAATCTAATAACAATGAGAAAAATAGTTAAATGATCTAATATCATTTAACTATTTTTCATTTAAAAAAAAAATCAACCTTAGATCTGCGAATCGATTTTCAATTGGATCTTGATTAAAACGGATTATTGAACGACCTCGAGTGTTTAATGTAGTTTAAAAAAATAGTACGTGATTTGCATATAACGTTTACAGATATCATCACTATCGATTGAAAACTCCCGCATTATCGCAATTTACCGATCAGAGTGAGACGACGAAATTTGTTACAATATACGGAGGAGATCAAACAATTTTTGTGACACTCGGTACTTAAAATCAACTTTAAAGTGGCACGAGATTAATATTCTTAAAATAGATTTTTTTACATACTCATGCACAAATTGTCACGTTTTTCGACTTGGCAACAACAAGTTGTATTATCAATTTACGTAGCCGCCCGCCTGTGTCTGTCCGTCCATTCGCTTTATTTTATTTTTTTGAAAAGTCGTAATTTCAAAATAAACGACCTCAATCAATATTATTTTCAACAAATCAGCGTATATTTAATTTTTTTATAATTTTGTCAATTATTATTATATTAAAAGATAACATTTAAATAAAATATTGTATTATTTAGCATATTGCAGTTAATTGATATTAAATGATAAATTTGGAGTTTATTATTCATATACTGGGTGTTTCAGAAGTATTCAGACATATTTTTATTTGGGAAAAAATTAGAACATGTATTATCTAAGAGTACATGTTCGTGAAAGCAATATTCTAGTCTGGAAATTTGAAACAATCGTATTTTTTAATTTTGTATATTCTTAAAGTTTTGACCGTTAAGGGGTTATACCTAGTTAGAATTTTCAAAAATTCGATTTTTTTTTACATTTTCAGAATATATGTATATATGAGTGTATTCTCTGAAAATTTCAAATCGATCCCACAAATATTCGTGAAGATATATGTGTATTCGTAGACCGTCTCCGTATGGTTGAAAGTAGGCGAAAGAAACTTTAAATGCGTTTTTCTCAAAATGATCTTTTCAAAGTCGGTGAGCACGATTTCTCCAAAACGGCTTGACCGATCGGGTTCAAATTTTGACACAATCTTTGTCAACATATTTCCCAGGTATTAATCGAAGGAATAAAATTTCTAACAATTATTTAGATTTTTTAGACCACTTGAAATTGGAAATTTTTCTTGAAAATCGAAACTTTTTTGGGGGAAAGCCGCCATTTTGGCAAAAACCAAATTTAGACTATTCCTTCCATTAATACCTGGATTCATGTCTCCACTAAAGAATTTTCTCTGAATTTTTCATTTTGGATAATCCAAACCAGAGATATGTGGCTCACCGCCGGACACTTTTTTTTGAAGGACCTCCAGGAGTTCAGCTACAGGGGCAGTAAAATACTGTATTTTAAAAAAAAGACTATGCGATTTCAAAATATAAGAAATATATTATCTATATATGTTTTCCAT
The DNA here is from genome assembly GCA_035578155.1 of Brachynemurus nebulosus. NCBI lineage: Eukaryota > Metazoa > Arthropoda > Insecta > Neuroptera > Myrmeleontidae > Brachynemurus > Brachynemurus nebulosus. Next base: position 26,721,901 of record JAPWDM010000006.1, read on the forward strand.
AGATTTATTGAATAAAAGGTTCCTTCAGAAAAATTTTTTAAAAACACGCCTTTTTTGGGCTGGCAACTAGGTATAACCCCTTAAGAAAATGTTCGCAAATTTAAGTTTTAAAATTCCCTATATTTAGGTAATAACAGCTATTTAAATGAGGCAGCAATTACGCCGCGTCGGAATGAATTTCTATGTATACCTGGGAGGACGAGCTCCTTTGAAATTTTTAAGTGCAAAAGGGGAGCACGGACCAAGAAGTTTGAGAACCACTGGTCTATGCCACTCTATGCACAATACCCGATTATTTGGATTGGATAGCGTCTGTGTTGGTTCAATTTAGCTTCAATTTTCAAGCAACATAGATAATAAATTTTAAGTAGTTTTTTCGAAACTACTTTTTTCAACATGATCGACATAAAATCTCGAGTTCTACCCAACAGATTGCCTCCAAATTTGATGGAAACCCTTAATAGATGTTTCTCTATGGTCTAAACCTTGAGAAATTTAAAATTATTTTTTTCACTATTTTGAAAAAATTAGAAACTATGGAAAAGAGTTTTCTTTCAGACAGCCGCATTTTATGAATTCTATTTTACACTCGAACCTCTCTTAACCGGACAGTATTTTCACGTAAAAATTACCATTGAAATATGAAAATAGGTAATTTTAAAGCCCTTCAGAAAACGAATTGGAGTCCTATAAATAACTGATTTTATGTAGAATTTCGGAATATTTGATTCAAAATAAATTTTCGCGTGAAAATGCTGTCTGGTTAAGAGAGGTTCCATTGTATTTACAGATCTTATCAAAATATTGTATATGATTTTCTTTTAAATTTACGACAGGGGCCTAATCATGTTGATCAGTTCATCTGTCAAATATAACAGTTGATAACATCTTGAATTTTCATCCTCTTTTTTCAAAAGTCTGGAAAAATGTAGGGTAGGGCGGGGTAAAAAAAAGACACACGTGCAGGTGGGGTAAAAAAGACACATAAATTATTATTAACTTCAAGTGTTAAAGAAGTTAATAAAAATTTATGTCTATTTTTTACCCCACCTGACCGGGTGTCTTTTTTTACTCCGCCCTACCCCATTAAAAAAAATTGATAGTAAAAATACATTTTTTACTTATCCTTTTTACTTTTCTAGATTAGAATTACCCCTAAAAAGAAATTGTACTAAGAGCAAATCATTTACCGTAAAACCGTTTAGACCCGGACTGACTATGCACCAATCTTCAAATTAAATAATTTCTACATTAACCTGCAATAATAAACATTAATTGTTCTTGACGTCATTAGAGAGAGGAAAACATCCTCTAAACAGCTGCACCAATAAAAACTACGGATTTCAACATTTACTATCTCATTTTACAGGATTACTATCCTACAGTTTTTCAAAGAAATAAAATGTGTGTCTAACTTAGACATCTAATTTTCGTCATAACTGTCATATTGTTTTAGTTTTGATATGCATGTGTTCAGAATTTTATCGCGCATCATTTAATGATGTTTGAAGTTATATTCGATGTATATATAAAATACCCCTGTCGCAGCATCCTGCATAACATAGCGAGTTTCCGATTATAAAAATTAGTTTTTCTCGGTAACCAGTTTATACACAATGATGGTTTAAAATCTTTTTTATCTGATTTTTCTCCTCTTTCTAATGGTGTAAAAAAATGTTGCAAAAATTTTTAAAATTGGGAAAATTTTAGCAAAAAGAAATTTTTTTCACGAAAAATGCTCAAAAAAACATGCTTACGGCATCAGACGTGTCTGACTAACGAATTTCCAACATTTTCACCAAATTTCGTAAAAATAGGACATTTCATTCACAAAAAAACACACACGCGAAAACACACACACACACACATAATATATATATATATATATATATATATATATATATATATATATATATATATATATATATATATATATATATATGTGTGTGTGTGTGTGTGTGTGTTTTCGCACGATAACTCTCGAATGAAATGTCCTATTTTTACGAAATTTTTGCCATAGTCCCGGACTCAAGTCGCGTCATGACAGTGGCTGTAATAGCTGAATTCCATTCTGGAAATTCTCCAAAAATCTTGCCATAAATGTGATGCTCGGAACATGGTTTTTTGGGCATTTTTCGTGAAAAAAATTAAATTTTGCAAAAATTTCCCCAAATTCAAAAATTTTTGTAACATTTTTTTACACCATTGAAAAAATCACATAAAAACGGTTTTTGAACAATAATTATTCTGTCAACTAATTTCCGACAAAAACTAATTTTTGTAAACGGAAATTCGTTATGTTATGTAGGATGCTGCGACAGAGGTATTTTATATGCTACATATTACATTAAATCTATAATAATCACTGCTTGTACGGAACATTATTGGCGCAAGTACAACTTGCACTTGGCGACTTTTTTATTTCGTAGTAATGTACATGCCATAGATATATGAATAGTATTCATATATCAATGGTACATGCATAGGTCTTTGAGGTATATGTATATAGTATCTTACTACATACATATATGTATGTACATATTAACTCTATAAGTCGTTATTTGACTTCAGTAACGAAATATAGTATATGGATAATCCATATCAAATATCTCCTTATTGAAAAACCATGTTCCAGACGTCAGACACGTCTGGCTGAAGAACTCATCCAAGATTTTTGGACTTCCAACGTTCTCACCAAATTTCGTAATCCTAGGACATTTCGTTCGAGAGTTATCGTGCGGACATATATATATATATATATATATATATATATATATATATATATATATATATATATATATATATATATATATAAATACATACATATATATATATATATATATATATATATATATATATATATATATATATATATATACATATAAATTTTAGTGAAGGTTATTTTCGGGTTCTAGGGACCTCAAAACAAATTTCTGCCATAGTCCCGGGCTCAGATCGCGTTATGACAGCGGCTGTAATAGCGTGTATCCATTCTGGAAACTCGCTAAAAATACTTGCTATATACATGTATATCTGTTTAGACCCGGACACATCAGTTTATTACACTATGGCCGCGATTCGCACCAGTTGTAACTCCCACTGTCCGTACGTTAATATTCCCCCCAGAATTACGTGGTTTATGCCTCCTTCTGGTGTTATATCGTATGTTTACTTTATAGAGAGGCATACTATGCATTGCCCCTTCCCCCTTCCCACAAAATATTTTGAAGTCTTTGACAGGTTCAAAGACATCACACGATATAAAACACTGTCCTAACCCTGCCGGGAGAGGTTAGTTTGCATGTTATTACATTATTTAAGTAAGTGTCCGGGTCAAGACGGATTTGGGGTGTAAACCCGGACACTTACTAATTATTTTTTATTTTTTTTATTTTTACTTATAATGAAACAAATGGGTCAGGGATATAACAAATAATATACGCTCTTTCTAATTGTAATACTTTTATTGGTGATATCTATGAAGGAAACATGTATAAACATAAAACTATACCAAAAAATGTAAAAAAGTGTCCGGGTCTAGACGGTTTTACAGTACCAATGAACATTTACACTTAAGAACAGTAAAAAATATACATATATCCAATAATAGTAACAACAAGAGAAATTTTAGAATTTTTCATTTTGGAAAATATAATTAAACAGAAAAATTACCTGTATTACCTCAATTAAAGTAATAACATAATACAAAGTACTGTATGGTACTGGTTTCAAACACAGGTACATACTGATTTTCTTATTTGTTGCATTTGTATAACAATAGATTTATTGTAATGATTTGTGACTCGTAACAACATCTAACAATATAAAAGAAACTCTTGACACATAAATACAGTGGCTCACATAAAAAATCAAACAAAACTTTCAACATTTGATTTGAATATTATAAAGATGTATAGCAGACTCAAATGATGAACAATCAAACATGATCGGTAACAATCGTTTGATTCCGATCAATAAACGAAATAAAACTATTTTTGCGCCAATGAATCAACAGTATAATATTTTCCCGGGAAATGAAATATAAACAAGAGTCTAACGACCGTTTCATTATTAAAAAAAAAAAAAAAAATTAAGTAACAAAAACAATCTTATCTTCTTCGAAGACTTATGTTTTAATATTTTTGACGTTGCTCAGTGTTTATTATGTTAATTAATTATTTATAAAAATTGAATTTTTTGTCGTTCGTAATTTGCGTTGTCTATTAGTGATGTCAAGTCCAGGAGCAGTTAGTTGATTAATCGATTAAAGTTGTTTTTTAGATAAAATTAGTTATTGATCGAAAATATCAAACATACAATAATCGGTTAATCGACTAAATTTTTAGTCAAATTCATGAATATTTTTTTCTTTTGATTTTAATTATTAACTTTTAAATAGCTTTTTATTTATTTATTATTTTTAAGGAAAAGAAATATATACAAAGAATGGAAAATTTTTTAGTTTTCAATCTTTATAATACAGGAAAAAACTTAATATTAATACAGGAAAAAAATTATGAAAAAACTAAATTAGGCATTTTTAAACCGTTAAAAAAATATTAATCAATTCAGTCATTCACTTAGGGGTAAATTAGTAAACTAAACCGACAAAATTTTATTTAGTCATTTTGCAGTCGGCTATTTTACCCTCGATTAAATGACTACAATGATTAATTTTTTTAAATGACTAAAAACAACAGCTAATTTAGTTTATTATTTTTTAAAAATTTTTTTCTATAAGATTCAACAAAATTAAATAAAAACTAAAAAATTATTCATTTCTGTGATTTTTCACTTTTACATCATTAACACAATGTGATGTTATATCATTTATTTTCTTCTTCAAAAGAAAACGTCGCTTTTGAAACAGTTACTTACAAAGGTTTTTTATGAATTCGATTAAAAATTTAGTTGATTAGTCGACTACTGTATACTCAAAGGTTTTGATTAATGACTAATTTTGTCTAAAAAACAACTTTAGTCGATAAATCGACTAACAACTTCCCGTTCGACATCACAATTATATACAAACTAGCCGTACCCGCGACGTCGTTCGCGCAAAGCATTGTTATAAACTCAATGAGAAGTATAGTAATTATGTGTTTAAGTATAATAATTATACAGAACTTGCAAAGAATAATAATTTTTGTGTAATGCATGCACATGCTCAAAATGGTTTTTCTATTTTCCCGTGGGAATGAGGAATTTTCCCCGAGTAAAAAGTATCTTAAATGTTGACCCAAGTAATAGGTTATCACAACACCAAATTTCATCAAAATCCGTCCAATAGTTTTTGCGTAATACGTGCACATGCACAAAATGGTTTTTCTATTTTCCCGTGGGAATGAGGCATTTTCCCGGAGCACAAAGTATCTTAATAGTTTTTCCATTTTTCCATGGGAATGAGAAATTTTCTCAGAGTAAAAAGTATTTTAGATGTTGACCCAGGTAATAAGTTATCATCACACCAAAGGGCATAGCCGGGTAAGATAGGGAAAACGGCCCTTGATGCAAAATTGATTGTTTTTATAGGAAATAATACTTCTTAGCCCCAGATACATTTCTGCCAAATTTCAACCCTCCGAGGCTAATAGTTTATGAATACACAAACAGACAAAAATTTTCAAAAAAAAATTTTTTTGACGAAATTACTGAACCGATTTATTTGAGTTTAATATATATTGTGTACCCACCTTAGACGAAGTAACGAAAAAAAAATTAACGTTATATCCCTTTATTATACTAATTTCTTTAAATTTTTAAATTTAAGAAAATTTTTTTTGGCACTTAGGCGTTAGCGACACCCACCATTTTTTGTTCAATAATTTGTCTCTTAGTACTGTATAACATATATTTTTATGGAAAAATTTTAGTTGGTAGAACATAGTAATATTTCAGTACAAATGCATGCTATGTTCGGTACTACATATATTACTTATGTATAAAAAGGACTATAAAGTAAAATATCTACCCTATTTCTAATATAATATAATTACATACGTTCATAACTACGATAAACTAGTTTAAATTTGCAAAAGTCTAACACTATCTGCCGTTTGTCTTTTTTTATCAATAAAACAAAATAGACATTGATTTCTCTTTTGTTAGAGTTTTTTCCTTTGTAAGACGTCAAGTGAAACTTTGTTAGCTCATACACCACGTCTTACGATGTCAACAATTTCATACAAAGTTGATTAGCTATCAAAATAGTATACCAGTTGGTCATTTCGTTATAATTCCCCATGACCCATCATCGTGTTAACAAAATAAGACAGACGGCAGATAAAGCTAGACGTTTGTCTAAGCTTTTTTGTCGTAGTTATGAACGTATGTAATTTTATTACAGAAAAAATCCACTTTCTGCACCTCCTTAAGAAGTGCAACAAAAACATCAAGTGAGAGGGACAAGCTACATATTGCGTACAATTGTACACTACTTTCTTCAAGTTAGTTATATGTACATGTAATAACTACAACAGGTTTTAGCCGGATTGTTGTTATTACTATACATTGTTGAAGTTTTTTGTTCCATTTTATTAAGTTAATGTTTATGATTATTAAAGCAATATAACATTTAAGACCTATTATTATTATTATTAGTATCTTTATTTGAATAAAGTTTCTAAAACTTATAATTTTTGTTGAGTTAGATACAATTTTAATTAGTAAGTATGCTGAAATAATTTTATTGATTTCATTCAAATATTCAAATTCATGGTAAAATTAACCTTGAAAATTATTTTTTAGCAAGTTAAAACATATATATTTTATAACAGCTCAAAATATATATTTTTTTAGACCGTCACAGGAACTCCAAGAACTGCAACTCAGGGGGGAAGAGAACATTTTATTGCACTGCTTAGAGTTCTACTGTGTTTTAGAAATAAGGCAGATGCTTTACTTTATGGTCCTTTTTATACATAAGTAATATATGTAGTACCGAACATGGCATGCATTTGTATTGAAATATTACTATGTTCTACTAACTAAAATTTTTCCATAAAAATATATGTTATAGAGTTCTAAGAGACAAATTATTGAACAAAAAATGGTGGGTGTCGCTAACGCCTAAGTGCCAAAAAAAATTTTCTTAAATTTAAAAATTTAAAAAAATTAGTATAATAAAGGGATATAACGTTAATTTTTTTTTCATTACTTCGCCTAAGGTGGGTACACAATATATATTAAACTCAAATAAATCGGCTCAGTAATTTCGTCAAAAAAAATTTTTTTTGAAAATGTTTGTCTGTTTGTGCATTCATAAACTATTAGCCTCGGAGGGTTAAAATTTGGCAGGAATGTATCTGGGGCTAAGAAGTATTATTTCCTATAAAAACAATCAATTTTGCGTCAAGGGCCGTTTTCCCTATCTTACCCGGCTATGCCCTTTCATTAAAATCCGTCCAATAGTTTTTGCGTGATGCGTGAACAGACAGACAGACAAAAATTCTAAAAATCACTGTTTTGGTATCTACATCGATAACTATTTACAGTACAATTTTAAAAAAATATTCCATGTAAAGAAATGGTCTCGTTACAATTTTATTATATGTATATAGATAAGTTTAGTCCGACTTTAATTGGGAGTCACTGTATCATAAACACACCTGTATAGCATCATGTTGAATCAAAATAAAATAACAAGTAGCGTTTTCTGCTTCGGTTGGCAATATATTGACTGAACTGTTTCGTGTTTCCCTTGTTACAAAACAATGGTCTACTTTTTAAAGTTTTCAATTATTTTTATTTGTTTAAAACTTATTAATTATTATATTAGTCTATTCAAACAATTAATAGTATTATTCCAGTTTTCATTATTATCACTATTTCACTTTGCATTTCTCTGACAGTGTAAAAGAAAGAGTTAAGCGGCCCCTACACGCTCAATAATATTGTGCAATCAATTTGTGCAATTTATTGAACGTTCCTCTAGACAGTTCAATAATTTTGTTAAAGAAATTTGTACAATAAATTGAATTTAGGAATTGTACATTAATCTAATTGTTGTTTAATTCTAAATATTAAATGATAAAGACGTTGCGAAGCAGTAAATAAATAATTAGTTTTGCAAATTAATAAGTCAAACTGGTTCAAATAATAATAGCCATCAAATATGACATTACAAAATAATTAACAAATCGAAACTTAAACAAATAAAGTGGTATTGCGCAATAATATCTTCAGAGCCTACAGACGTTACAATGTTCATTCATTGTACAGTATATTTCAAACTGTTTTTGATCAGCGCAATATATTGTACAACTCTTCAATATAACCTACAGACGATCCATAATATTGTACAACCTCAAATTTTGTGCAATATTATTGAGCGTGTAGGAGCCGCTTTACATACTGTTGGTTTCCTTTTCCAACATTAATGTTGTAAGTGAATCGAAATAATCAGTAATTTTAAACTTTTAATAATTATTTACCTTATCATTTGTTTCAGAATTAAGAAAAATATTAATAAAATATTCAATAACATTGTTCGTGTTATTAGTATTCAAAAAAATCGCCATTTACACGTCGCCTGTCGTAATAAACACAAAATAAAACAATTTTTGGCATCACCTTCAATACCACATTTTTTAACGTTTTTCAAACAAACAAAAATTTTATATAAAATATATGTAGATCACATACACACTTTACATCAACAATTACAACAGAAATTTAAAAATAAACTGAAAATATTGTAATATACAGGTATTTTTGGATCAAAATTTTGCCGGTAAACTAAATGACATTTTTCGTTTAAAGTTCAAACTGAAAGATGTGTTACTTCATACAATAAAGGGTAGGGATTAAGTAAAGATGTTGTAAAAGATCAACCCCCAATTTTTGAAAAATTTATTGATGAATTTATTAATGTAATAAAATTATGGTGTTACTATAGTATGTGGTCTACCAACTTGTTCTGGTCTAAAAATTCATATTAATCAATAGTAATTACAATATTATAAATATTTGTTTTAATAATTAGTTACCAAAAATTCATTTTTAGTAAAGAAATGACCTTAATTAATATCAAGTAGAAACTGTTGTCTTTTAGAAAGGTTAAGTTATTATGAAAAAAATACTCCTGTCGCAGCAACCTGCATAACATAGCGAATTTCCGTTTCTAAAAATTAGTTTTTCTCGGAAACTAGCTGACATAGAATAATAGTTTAAAGACCTTTTTTATGTAATTTTTTCTCCTCTTTTAAATGGTGTAAAAAAAATTCGCAAAAATTTTTGAATAAGTGGAAATTTTGGCAAAAAACTAATTTTTGCAAGAACAAAAACCATGTTCCTGGCATCCGACGTGTCTGGCTGACGAACTTATCCAAGGGTTTGGGACTTCCAATGTTTTCATCAAATTTCGTAAAAATTGGATACTTCGTTCGAGAGCTATCGCGCGGATATAATATATATATATATATATATATACATATATATATATATATATATATATATATATATATATATATATATATATATATATATATATATATATATATATATATATATATATAAATTTTAGTGAATATTAATTTCAGTTTCTAGAGACCTCAAAACAAATTTCTGCCATAGTCCCGGGCTCAAGTCGCCTCATGACAGTGGCTGTAATAGCTGAATTCCATTCTGGAAATTCGCTAAAAATGATGAAAACCAGTTGAAACTCAGAGGCGGTACAAAGAGTGGGCGAAGTGGGCGACCGCCTATAGCCTCGCGCCTTTGGAGGTCTCGCATATGTGTATAAGAAAGCTGACAGAACAATTGATTAAGGGTGCTTTTGATTTTTGAATTTTTTTGTGTTTTTGCTTGTCACTTAATTTTCAGGAAGGCTCTTGGGAAGAGTGGCCTCGCAAAAGGGATTCGTTTCTTTTTGCTCGTCATTATTTTTAAAGGAGAAATTTCAAAGAGAAAATGAAAAAGGGCCTCGCAAAAATTATCTTTGCCACTCTCTATTTTAGGCTTGCGCCGCTTCTGTTGAAACTAATAAAATTGGTTAAGTTTTAAAATAAAATCATCCCCTTAAAGTTTCATTTTGAAGAACTGTCAATCCAAAAACGCTTCAGCTTCGCTGTCGCGTTTTTGTTAGTTGACAATTCTTCTCGTTAAATTGCTACGCAATAAATTTTCGTTAGACAAATCCAAATTTATTCGAAAAAATACAAACCTCTCGTGTAATAATAAGTGAAAAAAATTAATTCTTGGGGTAAATAATGAATTATTAACCTAAAATTTAACAACGTCGCATTAAATGAAGCGTGGCGAAAGATTTAAAAATAAAATTAAGTTATAAATTACAAAATCGCAGTTCAGTACAAACTCAACTACTGCCATTATTTTAGAAATTTTGATTGGCAGCATCAAAAAATCAGTAAACTGCATACTATAAGTCTATAACAGCACCCAAATCAAGAAATTTGATTGAATTCTATGAAGATTTTGAAAATAAATTGGTTTATTATTTTTAAAAACGTAGATTTAAATGAAGTCTGGAAAATATTCCCTCGGGTATAATAATAATTTATCCTTTGAATAAAATTTATCTTCTAAGAAAATATAAATGAAAACACTTATAAATATTAAAAAGGCTGATGATGAAAAATGGTGGGGTGAGACTCTACAGTCTACTTATGTTATTCCTTGAAATGAAGTTTTAATACAAGCAAAACATTAAAGCTGTTTTGGATTTTGTCTAATTAGTAAATATTTTTATCTCGAACTTTCTAGGAAAAAACAGTAATGAGATTTTGTTCGATTGATTAATGTGAAGTTGAAGTAATTCTTGGAACATAAAATAAAAAATTCGAGGTATTTTATTAGTAAATTATGTTAATGTGAAGTAACGTAAAAGCCCCCATTATGGAACGGTATCTAATACTGGAACATTTTTGACATTTACATATTTATTTCTTTAATTAAGTAAGGAAACATTAAATGCGAGGTGAATTTAAATTTAAAAACAATCATTCTATTAATAATAATTTTTGCTATCAGACGTTTCTTTCAGAAATAACTTCATTAAGGAGGGAGTTCACACCAGAAACGGCTAATAAACTAATTTTTTTCGAATCTCGTTTTTTGTTTTTATTTTGTTCTGTGGCTCTTTACAAACACGGTGATATATAAAACATAGCCAAAAATTTTTTTTTTTCAAGTAGAAAAATATTTATTTATGAGCCGCTGCACAGCCAAGTTGCTGCTCCTTTGCAGACAACGCCCGCCCCCCTCGCGATTTGATCAGTAATATTTAGTTTTGGTGTATACATGAGTTATAGTATGCACTGAGGTAATGTTCTTTTATTTGTATGCCTTTGTAGACGTATTTTCTCAAAGTTGATTTGTTTTTTTCAACGTTTGCTTTGTATGTCATTTTACCGTTTCCCGAAAGTTGTGTTTTTCCCGACAAGGAAAACCATATCAAGTTCTAGAAAATAAAATAATGAAATAATATTAAAAAAATATTCATTACTTTTTGAGATATCGCGTTCCTTGTAAACGCTTAAAAACTTATGAAAAAGGGCCCCCACAAGGAAGAGTAATGGATATTTCAAAAACAAAATTTTCTATTTGAAACCCTCCCTAATTTGAAAAAAATTTCAACAAGCAAAATAATCATAAATAAAAAAGTTGCTTTTTTATTTGAACTCCCCCCTTAATATGTAAATGTCAAAACTGTTCCAGTATTAGATACCGTTCCATAATGGGGGCTTTTACGTTATTAGAAAAAAGAAAATATTGAACTTAAGAGAGAAATTTATTTTTCTTATTCTTAAGAAATTTTTCCTTTTAGTGTCTTACTTTTCGCAAAACGAATCGAAAATTGTTAGTAAAGTGAAATTAATATTTGAGGCGTTAAGAAGTGTAGACCAAAATTATAATGGTCATAAAATTTCAGAAAACAACATGCATTTTTTCTGGCTGTAAGTATTTTATAAGCCTCAATGATTTGCAAAATATTACCCTCTAATTACAAAGCTTTACCTTTTGGCGGTAACTTTACCAAACCATAATTTACTAAAGTGAAAGATTAAAATTTCATGTTTTATCATGTTTGTACTTGTAAAACTTTTTTTTAGTGACAAGAGCATTTCAGTGGTCTTACATCAATTTCTTTAAATTATTTATTATTTTTTAGTAAATTTTCGAATCGAAAATTCAGCTATTACAGCCACTGTCATGGAGCGACTTGAGTCCGGGGCTATGATAGTAATATATTTTAAGATCCCTAGAAACCGAAAATGGCATTCAACACTAAAATCATCCTATATTTACGAAATTTATTAAAAAGTCCAAAAATCTACGTCCGATGCCCATATAAATTTTGTAAAAATTTACCAAAATTCAGAAGTTTTTTTAAAATATTTTTACACCATGATAAAAAACGTAAAAGATTACATAAGACACATTTTTGAACCATTGTCCTATGTAAGCGAATTCTCGGAAAACACTGATTTTTGAAAACGAAAATTCGTTATATTATACAGGATGCTGCGACAGAGGTATTTAATACGTAACATAGTAAATTTTATAGATTTGAGCGTTTACTTTATGGTATTCCATATTTGATATTAGTAAATAAAAACACTTTATAATATTAATAGATTTGAGCGTTACTTTATGGTATTCCATATTTGTAGATAATAGACAAATATTTTACTTTGCAAAATACCACTTTTATTTTTGAAACTGACAATATTGTTTCGAAGCGTTAGTTCATTATCAAACAGAATTCTGAAAATGAACTAACGGTTCGAAACAATATTGCCACAGTTTCAAAAATAAAAGTGCTATTTTGTAAAGTAAAGTATTTGTCTAATTATTTACAAAAACACTTTACTTTGCAAAATACCACATTCATTGTATATAAAAACTCTTATGACATGTTTCGATCAATATGACCATTCTCAATTTGAAAGTAAAGTATTTTTATTTACGTAACATAGTACATTACGATTTTCAATGAGTGTAACTTGAAGAAAATGCGGCTACTAATGCCAGAAAAATTTACATAATACTACTGATTTGTTACCCTAGGGCCATACTAACGGTTAATGCCGTTAATTATCGGCAGGTGTGACCAGAACTTAACGCGTTAATTTATTAACGTCATTAATAATGACGTTAGGCATTAGGCGATAACTCCGGTGGCGGTCATTTTGGTACATCAAAGGATTTTAGCGCGTCATTTATGGCGTTAAAATTGGTGGCTACACATGCCTGGACATTCTACCACATCATTCTACGCTGGATGCATACATATGTACGAGATGTATCATATGTACATAATATGTCTATTTATGTATTTCTACTATTTCTAGGCAACAAGAACAATCATGTTTATGTACTTACGTCGTATGGTATATCCTCGATATCATCAGTTAAGTAAAAACGTTCATATGTTTTAAATTTAAAATAAAAATTATTTAAAATTTTCCTCTTTTTAAATTAACAGTATTTAAAATTAAGATTTATATTAATTAAAAATAAAAATGGTATCCATTTTTGTTTTAGCACGATAATAATTATCGAGATAATACGTTAAATGCTATAGTGTAGCCGCTCAATTTACGCGTAGTTTAAGTCGTTATATTAGCGCTATAATTATTGCGTTTATAGACATTAGACATTACGTTAGACGTTAACATTAGTGTGGCCCTAGCATTACGAACACACATCGGGAACCGTAAAACCGTGAAAATTATGTGACATAAAATGTGTTTTGGTAAAGTTAGGTGGTTTGACGGTACCAAAAATTTACCTGTGATAGACAGTTTGTTAAGCTCTAACTCGGATTCATTAACTGAAAAAACCCTCAGTGTATTAAAACGATAAAAAATTTTATAATCAAATATGTTCACTAGACAACAACAACAAACATTAAACAGAAATTTAAAATTTAAATAAAAAACAGAATATTAACTGAAATTTAAATTTTAAATAAAACCATAAAAAAAAAAGTTTACGTAAAATTTGTATTTTAATGTACAGGCAATCTACCATAACACACAACCTAACCTAACGAGACAGACAAAATTTCTAAATATGTAAAAAATCCCCAAGAGAGGCTTAGCAGATATTTACACGAAGCGTATGCGAAATTTTATACAATATCATGCGTGAATTCACGTACACACGTATACAATTTACGTTTAATAATGTATATAGACCATACGCACAGTATCATTATAGGATTATCAAAATTTATATCTTGTGTTTGACAACTTGTATACAGATTCAGAAGTGATAAATCCTGAATTTGATATTAAATAATGTTTGCATAAACAAATTTTGCGCTAATTCTCATTTTTGTCAAATGAAAAATGTCCAAAATACTCAGTTCCTACACGGAGAGAAAATTCCTATAAAAATTACTGTGCTCATACTACAATCGACGTGTAACAGGCGAACATATTCAATTTTGTACGGTAAAATTATAAAAATTATAGTTATATTATTATATTAAATTATAAAAATTATAGTTATATTTTATAATTTTACCGTACAAAAATTGGATATGTTCGCCTGTTACACGTCGATTGTAGTATGAGCACAGTAATTTTTATAGGAATTTTCTCTCCGTGTACAATCGACGTGTAACAGGCGAACATATACAATTTTTGTACGGTAAAATATTAAAAAATTACAATAATATAACTATAATTTTTATAATTTTACTGTACAAAATTGAATATGTTCGCCTGTTACACATCGATTGTAGTATGAGCACAGTAATTTTTATAGGAATTTTGTCTCCGTGTAGCATCGGACGGGTCTGATTAATGAATTAATCCAAGATTTTCGGACTCTGAACGTTTTCTTTAAATTTTGTAAAAGTAAGATGTTTTATTCGAGAGTTATCATGTGAACATACACATATACAGGGTATTAGTGAATAAGTGCGAAAGGTTTTTAATGGGTGATTGCTGAGGTTTTTTTTTTTAATGTAAAAAAGTTTATGTAAACTCAGGTTCCAAAACGCTTAGTTTCCAAGACACAGTGTTCAGTTTCTCGTCTTTTAAAAATATTTTTTATTACTCATGCGGGAGAAATACTAACTTGGCGCACACATTTCTGTACGCAAAATAGCTGTTTGCCCACTGTACTCTTCCCGAATACTTTTTTGCGTGTGGAAAGTAACTTTCCACACGCAAATTGACAATAAAACACGCAAAATTTAATCAAAACACGCAAAGCCGCCTCTTAATTTTTCATTTAATAAATATAATTTCATAATTATTTCTATAGAAACCACCAACAAAGTAATTTAAACGATAATTAATTCAGGAAAAAAAGACGAAAAATATTATTTTAAAAAGTAATAAAAATGTCAAAAATAGTGATAATAATAGAAAAAAGTATGTGAAATTCGTAATAAAAATAGTATGTGCAACTCGTACGGGATTGTCGATTGCCCCACTCAAGCGAATGAGCGCACTCACCACGTTCGTGCGCTCAACTTCGCTTTCGTGGGCAATCGACAATTTCCCGCACTTATTGCACAATATACTATTTCTGTATTAAATTAAAAATAAATTATTTGGTCATACTGTAGAAGTAAAGCCTACTCGCCTTTTAATTAGTTTTTTTTTTTTTTTTTTTCATAAAATTACCTCAACAATTAAGACGAGAACCTCAACCGATTAAATGAAAATTATTTTTTATCTTGAAAACGGCTATATGAACGACAAAATACAAAAGTGGTCATTTTTGTCAACAATTTATAGAATATTAATAGATTTGAGCGTTACTTTATGGTATTCCATATTTGTAAATAATAAACAAATATTTTACTTCACAAAAATACCACTATTATTTTTAAACTGTGACAATATTGTTTCGAACCGTCAGTTCATTTTTAAACAGAATAAATATTACATTCGTTACATGCCTTGTAGGCCTTGTAACGAATGTTACAATGTAGCCCTGTAACGAATGTTGCCTTGAAGGCATGTAACGAATGTAATATTTATTCTGTTTAAAAATGAACTGACGGTTCGAAACAATATTGTCACAGTTTAAAAATAATAGTGGTATTTTTGTGAAGTAAAATATTTGTTTATTATTTATAATTTATAGAATATTTAAAAACACATATTCAAATTGGAAAAAATCATTGGCGTGCCTTTTTTTTCTTCAAAAATGTCACCACATGGCCGTACGGACGTCACTGATTTGAGTGGAAATATTCTGTCTACTTCAGAATATGGGTATTTATCCTGTCGTAGCGTGTCCCAAATTTTGTTTGAATATCTCAAAACGTTTTTGAAATATTTAAAAAAGACGAGAAAACTCTGTATCTTGGAAATTAAGCGTTTTCGGATATGAGTTTATATGAACTTTTTTTACATCAGAAAACCTTAGCAATCACCCATTAAAATCTTTCGCACTTATTCACTAACACCGTGGATAACATTTTGTTAACATTTCAATTCTATAATGTGTAGTTTAAACAGGTTTTACTGTAAATCATAGAGCACGGATACACTTATTCGTATATATTATTATGTAGATAAATAAATTACGGATTCAAATCAAATGTGATGTATGCGTACACGTTGAAAGCCACGTTATAATTTTAATAAAAACATTATTAAAATTGGTGTCACTTGCCGACAATTTATTAATAGAAAATCAATTTTCAAATGATACTTTTACATTAAATTCAAATTAATTTAATTGTTTTCAGATAACTTTCCAATTTTCATAACTTAATATTTTTAAAAATTTCCATTTCCAAAGTATGTACATCCATAATAATGACAATTTAACTCCTGTGTATTAATTAAATCCCATAAGAATATTGCAGTTTTTTTTTCATTTTAACCGTGAAAAAAATGGTACAAAACATTTCATTGGCCCTTTCATTGTGGACAAACACGATAAAAATGAAACAAATGTTTTGAATGGTAAATTTAAAGGTGATTGCAAAACCATAGTAACGAAATATTAAATAATAATATGAATTATTATACTAAATTATTTGTCTTATTGTATTACATTCGAGTTTTATATTTTTTCTGAGAATATATTTGTGTTTTCTACAACTCATTTTTGTTGCCAAAAAGCAATTTGACTCGAAAAACTGTCAACTAGCAAAAACACAACAGTGTAACTGGTATATGTTTTTGGGTTGACAGTAGGTATAGAGAAAACAACGAAAACTGGAAATGACTCATTCTCATAAATTTATCTTTTAGACAAAAACATAATAATTATAGCTATCTCTCACAAGATCTACTAATATATTGAAAAAGGATGGTAGAAATTTTAACATCTTTTATATGTAAAAAAATTTATTTTTGAAATGAGTCATTTTCATTTAATATAAATTTGATTTTATCTATTTTTGCATACTGAAACTCAATACATAATATTTTTCGCTCTCCAAAGTTTGCACGTGATAAAGAATTGTTTTTTTGAAAAAAGTGTGTATCATACTTTTAAAATGTATCTTAATTTCTTTATCTAAAAGCCTTCCACTGTCGTTCTTTTAGGGGTTATTTGTGCGGTTAAATAAAAAACGATAAATCTGACCGCTAATTCTAGAACGCTTAAACTATCCTTCTTTAGATAAAAATATCGATTACCTGAAAAAAAATCGATTTTAATGTTTGTAAATACCATATAAATGACTATTTGGGACTATTTTGGGAATATTTAATTTTTAATAAATCGGATAATTATAATTTTTCTACTAAAGGTGAAAATTTCTTTAGGCGCGTTGAGTGATTTTTGGTAGTAGAAAATCTTATGGGTTCGCGTAACTGACACATTAATGTTAACAGTATATCTGTACCTATGAGTATGATGTGTACACGTATACACATATACATATGTATGATGATGCGCATTGGACGCTTTTTGGATGGGTAAAATCTTGTGAGTTCGCGTCTCCGACATGCTGTAATAATAGTATATCTGTAGCTATACGGGTGACGTGTTGTGCAACATTAGTGCTGTGTATATCTGTTATTTTATAGTTTTAAGTTTTCACTTCTATTGGCAGTCCCTATGACTGCATATTTTTTTATTTATTTATTTTTTTTGTCCATTATTAACTAATTACTCGTAAATGTTTACAGATTAGTATGAGGCTAACTTCAAAAATGCATCACTGCTTGCATGAGGCAGAGTCAAAAGTTCAAAAATGCATCAGACGCATCACAACGAAAAATCAAAAGTTCATTTTTGCATTTGATGCGTCAAAACAATGCATCAAGAAATTTGGTGATGCGTGTCCAAGATGCATGTCATGTGTATAATGTAGAATTATAACTACTTGCCATATTATGTAGGTATTAACACCAACAGGAATAATTCCGAAAAACTAATTGTTGAAAAAGATGAATGTATTTACCTTTTATTGAAATTGTTTAAACTATTTGAATACATTTTGCACTCAAAATATGTAATATTTTTTATTCAAATAATTTGAATATTTTCAATTTCAAGTAAGTTCAAGTTGAAATTCAAAGATAATATACCTATACAAGGACTGTATTGCTATATTATCTATAGTCTATCATGCTACATTATCTGTCTTATCTATAGCCAAATGATGCCAATATCCCGTTCAAAAACATCTAATGTGCATCAAATTTCAAGAGAGCATCAGCAGCGCATCATGTAGTATTAGACGCATCAGTAAAGTCATGATGCTGCATCGATGCGGTAAAGTTTACATTTTTGAAGTTACCCTGAGTTTTTTTTAAAAGATTGAGATAAGCTGATAGATCACGTGCTATAATAATACCAAAATTTGTTATTTTTGAAAACGGGTGTACCTAGTATTGGAACATGAATCACCTAAGTGCATTAAGATATTATAAAGTGTTCTTAAACTTGGCTCCCAAAATATACTCAATTTATTTATTTTGTATGACATAGTATAATAAAAATTTTGATAAATACAAATTTAAAATGTATTAAAATTTTAATTCAAAACTTAATCTACAAAATGTTATAACACTTTTATTTGTGGTGCTTATTAAAATAAAAATAAGAATGAACAGATTACAAATGATGTTACTGCGACATAAAATTTTTAATTACTGATAACAATTAAATATTATTTGTATAACAAAAGAGAAAGTAAACTATGTAGTATGTAATCAGTAACAAAATATTTAAATAACAAAAGGTATTTTCCATCAGTGTTTAATGTTACCATATAAAAGTATATTTCAACAAGAACGAGTTGGCAGTCTGCACCAGAAATATCACTAGAAATATTCTGATTGGTTGCAAGTAATAAAGGAAATAAATTTATCTTTGTCTAACTCAGGGGTCGGCAACCTTTTTTGGATGGCGGGCCATTTTAAAAAAAAAATAATTTCAATGTAGTATGTGGCGTAAGTAGGTTTTTTTAACGAATTCAGTTGAAAATTCAGCTGTTAGAGTCACTGTCTTGATGCTACTTGAGCCCGGAACTATGATAGAAATAATTTATTTTAAAGTCTCTAGAAGCCAAAAATGACATTCACTAGAATTTATATAACTCTCGAACGAAAAATCCTGTTTTTATTTACGAAATTTGGTAAAAATATTGGAAGTCCAACAAGTCAGACACGTCCGATGCCCGAAATGGATTTTTAAGTACTTTTTCCTAAAAAATTTTTGTGGAAAATGTGAATTTTTTGCCCAAATTTCCTCAAGTTTTCGCCATATTTTCTTAAGCCGTTGGAAAGAGGAGAAAATAAACACATAAAAAGGATTTTCCAAAAATAATTTTGTCAAGTAGTTTCCGAGAAAAACTAATTTTTGTAAACGGAAATTCGCTATATTATGCAGGATATTGCGACAGGGATATTTTCTTTTTTTTAACACAAATTAATATAATTATTATTAAAAATCAACATGAGGAAAAATTTTTAGTAACAGTTTTATCTACATGTTATAAAACATCGGAGAACAAAAAAAGTATAAAGTATGCTCAACTCTGCATAGACAGAGCAAATTGTTCGAAAAGTTATATTGCTTGGCGGGCCGCATGAAAGCTTGCAACGGGCCGCAGGTTGCCGATCCCTGGTCTAACTGATCTAACTTCAAAAGTCAAATTTACGTACATTAAAAAAAAAAATACGTACAAAAACTGATTTGTTGCTCTTACCACAGAACACTAAATAGCAAACTAAAATCAAAATTGCGTAATTCGTATTGTGCAGTTCTGTGCATTGTATACGAGTTCTTAACTAATCGTCCATAAGCTGTACCGATGCGAACATCGATTGTTTGTAATTGTAAGACTTCTCAACAATGAGACCGGTGAGATACTTTCACGACCCGGCACCGATCCGCGAAATGGCGGTTGAGAAACACTGCTCTAAACGACTAGATAGTTGTACAACTAAAAGTTGTTAGTGTGCAAGGTACATTTAGTTGAACTTTAATTTTTTATTAAGAAATAATTTTTTAATTAAAAATAAGCTAACAAAAAAAAAACTAAAAATAAAAATAAAAAAATTAAAGTCATTATGGAAAAAAAAATCATAATTAACTAATTTTAATTTTTAACAATGATTGGTAGACATTTTGGGGATTTGATATAGTTACTTAATCACAGACACTCCAACTACCTTAAATTGCTTATTTATCTTATACAAGAGATCACGTTTTTAGTAGGGATAAATGAGATTAAATTTTGTAATATTTTGACTTTTTCAAAATGCGAAATGTTATCACTGATAGATAACAGTAAAATATCGAAAATTTTTGATAATTATATTCAAGTAATCTATACATATAATAAAATTGTAACGAGATCATTTCTGTACATGGAATATTTTTTGAAAATTGTACTGGTACTGTAAATAGGTATCGATGTAGATACCAAAACAGCGATTGTTAGAATTTTTGTCTGTCTGTTCACGCATCACGCAAAAACTATTGGACGGATTTTAATGAAAATTGGTGTGATGATAACTTGTTACCTGGGTCAACATCTAAAATACTTTTTACTCCGGGAAAATTTCTCACTCCCACGGGAAAATGGAAAAACCATTTTGAGCATGTGCACACTTTAGGCAAAAACTATGGACGGATTTTGGACGCATTACGCAAAAATTATTATTCTTTGCAAGTTCTGTATAATTATTACACTTAATACATATATACTTCTCAATGAGTTTATAACAATGCTTTGCGCGAACGACGTCGCGGGTACGGCTAGTTAATAATAAGTTCGTAATAATTTAAACTGTAACAACTGTCACGTTGTTATGAATTGATTGCAAACAAATTACTTACTCAAATAGTATCAGATTAGTAAGATGTCTTGCCCATAGATATCTAATATAGATACAGATTGTTTGTATTTAATTGTAATATTCGAAATATATAATGGAATAGAAAGAAATAACAATAGTAATCCGTTGTAGAATAGAGAAAGATAGAATTTGGGGTGGCACTATCTACTAAACATTAACCCTAGGATCATACGTACTCGTCAGAACGACGAACGAACTTCTCTACCTGCTCCAATACTACAACTTGTCGGTACCTGCTTGCTGTGAAACTTCTGTTATCTAATTTATTTGTTATTATAACACATAAGACGTATAAATTTTGTTTATAGCTATTGTCGTTTTTTTTTATACTGAAATAGTGTGCGGCAAAAGGACGACGATGTATGATTAACCTATATTTTTTTTTAAAGATTTTGTACTCCACATATAAAAGTCTTCCTAATTTTTCTAAAATTTATTAAAGATATGGATGTTATAATTAATTTATTCAATGATTATGATAATATGAAAGATGATTACAGCTGTTTGACTTATAGAGACGACATAATACTGAAGTTTTAATATATTGAATCGAAAACTAAAGAATGCGTTTCAAGTGACTTAATAAAAGGTTAACAATTTATTTTGTGGAAAATATTTTAATTTTTATTATTTTTTGAGATCTTATTCTAAAAATTACTAACAAATTTTAGAAAATTTACAAATGTGCCTAATGGGGAAATAACTACATATCTATAGGAATATTTATGACTGAGAAATTTCACATTCTGTAAAGTCACACATGTCCACTGACTCATAATAGTTCATAAATTAATTATTTGAAAGACATCTTTTATGATACAACTGATGTATTTATCTATTTTTTATTTAATTTTTATAGTGAAAATATGTTTTGATAAAAAGATTAAAAAAATTAATAAATATTTATATTAAGAAATTTTTCCAAATCCAATTTTTTTAAATATTTTGAATTTTTAAATATTAAATATTGTTATGTAAAAAAAATGTTTTTTGCAAATAAACTCTAAAACCCCCCATAAAAAGTCCATTCGTCGAAACGACGCCGATGTATGATTAACTTGACTCGTAGACCAACGTATGATTCTAGGGTTAATTATTATACGATTTATATTTTTTGTTTGTTTCTTACAAGGATTTTTTACAAGGTTCATTTGCACCAGAGGTTTCCAAAGTTTTGTCTCGACACCCGACAGCGTTGATCAATTTTCTTATACTTAGCTGCGATTTTAAGTTCTATAAAACTTTATTTTTAAATCTCTCGTCATACTTCATTTAATGCAATGTCCCCAAATGTTAGCAGATTTTAGATTAATAATTCATTTTTTCTGAGAATTAAATTTTCGATTCTTAGCATCATTTTTCATTGGAAAATAAAAAAAATTTTCCGTTTTCCGTACGTGTTCGTACATTTTTCCAAACAAGTTTTCTATAAATTTCTACTAAATAAATAGTAAAGATCATATAGATTTAAAAATTCAAAAAACATCAAGACTAAAAAAAATTAGGACCTTTTAGAGTTATAGACACTACGTTATTTACGAAGTGTTATTTTGAAATTTCATAGAACTACTTGAAATAGATTATGTTGCCATGTGGTCACACATTAATTACAGTGAGAAGTGCTTCAGTAGAAAAATTTTGTTAAACCATAAAAAAAATGTTTTAAATTTCATATCAAATATTGATTCTTTAATTAAACAGATTTTTTTTTACAACTTATTGAGAAGAAGTAACTATGATATCTAATCTTTAGAAATTTAAAAAAAATAATACCAGACCACAAAAAGTACTTATAAGCATTATCCTTAAAGTATAAAACCAAGTAACCACAGATATATTAGAGTCAAACTTCTATCTCTATACTGGCGATCTACCGTCCGCCAAAATATGACGTATTGTGGTGCCCCCACCAAACTATTATGGTACACGCAAGACATTACTAGTATTACTACATAAACCTATCATTGCATCTACACGGACCTGGGCTTGTATATGTGTGGACACGCTGTGTACATAGTATACATGAGTGTACATATGCACTACTTAATCATGGCTGACTCTGATTGACAAACAAAAAATTAAAAAAATCGATTTACTTATTTAAAGAAAAATATTCCTTTATTTTGAGTATTTTTTTGTTTAATGAAATTTTTTAGATACCACTTCATATTTTTTCAATTTAGGGGGACCACTAGTGTGACATTTTTAAAAAATTGAAATTTTTTTTGCATGTTTCGATAGTCTATACCTTCAAAAATAACATAGTAAAATTTCAAGTGCATATTTCAAATAGTTTTTGAGTTACAGCCATCCGAAGAGCGGATTCTGATTTTCATTGTCAACTTTGAGATATTGAGAAATGTATGAAGGTTGATAGTTTGGGAGTTTCTGGACGTGGCTGCCAGTCACATGTTGTGGAGAAGCTAGACCCTGGCACATTTAAACGACTCATCTAGTTTTACTATGACCGTTATAGTGAGTACATCGTAAATAATTTTAGAAAGAATTCTCAGTGATTAAAACTAAAAGATAAAGTAAAGAAAAACTACATTTTTCAAATTTGCTGCAGCTCGAAAACAAATAATTCGATCGAGTTGATTCTTATTGCAGCTTCTTTTATATATGTTTCTTCGTACCATGAATCTGCAGTTTTCCGATCGAATAAAAAATGTAATTTTTGCAGGCCAAAAATCATCAAATTTTCGCGCAAAATTTGAAACTTTTTTTTTTAAAAATTCCGCCATTTTGTTAAATTTAAACTTTTTTTTTCGATTGAGGTTCATGGCAGGGGAAATACCTTCTAGTTTAATAGGCTTTTTGGTTTTTTTGATTTCAGGCACTGTGAAGGTCGCTATCACTACAGCAGTGGGGCAACTTTTTTTTTTGGAGCCTTGGGAGATTGCGAATAACTCACTGAATTTTCAATTATTTGGCCCAAAAATTTTATCATGAATTTATTATATATCAACCAATATGTCCTTAAAATATTAAAACATCCATACAGTAGTTTTCTTTAAAAAAATTCCCAAAAATCACCTTTTTTTTCAGGCGGTCACACTAGTGGTCCCCCTTAAATTTAGAAAGTGAATTAAAAAAACAACGACACAACGTGCGATGTTGTTCTTGGCACAGGCTGTGAGTGACTGATTCACATAAGCTGTAACAGGGCAACAAACGGCACCAAACGAACGCCACAATTTGGTATGTATTTTGTATCTGTAATCTGTGTACAAGTAAGGGTAACTTCAAAAATGTAAACTTTACCGCATCGATGCAGCATCATGACTTTTCTGATGCGTTTTATACTAATGATGCGCTGCTCATGCTCTCTCTTGAAATTTGATGCACATTAGATGTTTTTGAACGGGATATTGGCATCATTTAGCCACTGACTTGGCTATAGATAAAACAGATAATGTATCATGATAGACTATAGATAATATAGCAATACAGTCCTTGTATAGGTACATTATCTTTGAATTTCAACTTGAACTTACTTGAAATTGAAAATATTCAAATTATTTGAATAAAAAATATTACATACCTATTTTGAGTGCAAGATGTATTCAAATAGTTTAAGCAATTTTAATCAAAGGTAAATACATTCATCTTTTTCAACAATCTGTCTTTCGGAATTATTCCTGTTGGCGTTAATACCTACATAATATGGCAAGTAGTTATAATTATACATTATACACATGACTTGTATCTTGGACACGCATCACCAAATTTCTTGATGCCTTGTTTTGACGCATCAAATGCAAAAATGAACTTTTGATTTTTCGTTGTGATGCGTCTGATGCATTTTTGAAGTTAGCCTAACTTTTGGTAAGATTTATCGAGGTGAATACGGATAAGAATTACGGTAAAATCCATATTGTAAGTTTGCATGAAGGCGGAGAGGACAAAAGAAGTCAAAGCATAACTACGTAGTAGTTTATGGACGCTCCCTAAGGCTAGAGTAAAATAAAGGATTGTATTATACACACACACATAGGCACACATACATATACGTTTAATCTGGTTAAATTTTCGTTACCTTTTGGCCGCACCGTTGATATGTGTCTAACAGTTTGATGGTCGAGGCCCTGACAAACGTCTGGGCGATAATTGCGTTGGCGTCGCTGGTTTCGTTTGTAGGCGTCGTTGTTGTTTGATCGTGTTGCACATTGCCAATAAACGTTTGACAATGATCACCACCGTTGCCGTTGCCGTTGCCGTTGTGTGCACTGTATTGTGATGACGAGGACAACACCAACTGTTGCTGTTGCTGATGATGATGATGTGGATGTGGATGGCCGCCGTTGCTGCTATCTCTCACAACAGTACCACCGTGTATTTCTACAAGTTCGCTCAAATCACCACCACTATGATTACTACTACTCACTAAAATACTGTTACTATCCGTGCTATTTGTTGTTGTATTTATTAATTGTTGATTAATTTTGTTACTGTTATTAATCGGATTGTTTGGATGATTTATAAGATTTGTGGAATTGGCAACGAGATTTGACGTTTGTGTGTTGTGGCTGTTGCTGTTATTGTGGCTGGCTGCGTTACCGTTTGTAAAGCTTGCGTTATTGATAAAATGTTCGGCTTTACGTTTCTTCTGGTTGATTTGTACCACGCCGATATTGCTGCTGCTACTTGACAGATGTTGAGACGGGATGAACATGTCATGCATTCCCTGTAAAAATAGGAAAAAAAAGCATTTAATAATAGAGAAAATTCAATTTTTAAGGTGAATCGATCAGTGTACTGACAAATTTGTGACAAATCAATTACTAAGTCTATTTTTTTCTCTATAAATAAATATAATTTATGTGTAAAAAAAATAAGTTAAATTTAGCACTAATTTTAAACCCTATCTCACTAAACATTAATTTTAGAATAGATATAAAAAAATTTTAAAAAGAGATTCTTGTAGGGATTACCGAGGAGAACATTTGCGCAAAATGTGAACTCCCGGAAATGTTTTTTTATATTGTTTAAACAATATTGAAAATTCATAAATAGCGTTTTTTAACCTTTCACCGACGTAACGAAAACGGTGATAGATACATTAAAAAGTGTTAAGACCTTTTTTGTAGAGAATCGAATTCTCTACAAAAAAGTCAGCGAGAGCACCTGTCTATCTTGTACAGGTGAAAAGATACAGCGCTCCAAACGCGCACTCAAAAATCCACTTTTTCTAGCGTTCCGGCAGGGTGTGCCGTTCGGAACCTTACCGGAACACTAGAAAAAGTGAATTTTTGAGAGCGCGTTTGGAGCGCTGTATCTTTTCACCTGTATAAGATAGACAGGTGATCTTGCGGACTTTTTTTGTAGAGATTTCGATTCTCTACAAGAAAGGTCTTAACACTTTTTAATGTATCTATCACCGTTTTCGCTACGTAAGCGGTGAAAGGTAAAAAAATGCTATTCATGATATAAAAAAAAAAAAACATTTCCGGGAGTAAACATTTTGCACAAATGTTCTCCTCGGCAATCCCTACAAGAATCTCTTTTTAAAAATTTTTTATGTCTATTCTAAAATTAAGGTATAGATAAAATTTAGTGCTATTAGACTAGTATTGATATTTGACTATTGTTCAATGTTCTAATTTTAATAATTTTAAAAGTAATGAATTTGATTCTGGTAGTGACGTATCCGCACACATAAAACTAACACGTACACAAATATATTATTGGTGTATTAGTATAAAATGACATTTTTATAGTTTTTTTTTTTTCTATTTATTGCAATAACTAAACGTCCAATATTAAAAAAATAGTTTTTTAATGATTCCAAAACAAAAGAAAATAATTTTCAGTTTTTTAAATCTTAAAGTTGGTTTTTAATGACACAACTTACTTAAATACATACCACTGATTCATCTCTAATCATTCTTTGGCATTCACTCGTACGTTAAAAATTCTAATTTTGAAAATTTATTTCTTCTAAACTACACGTCAGAAATTATTCAAAATAGTTGCAGTGAATGCATCATACCTTTCTCTATAATATATTAAAATTTAAAATTCTAAACTTGTAAAATTTCAAGTGATCGATTCACCTTAATATTTGTTTGTTTAAAATGAAATTATATAGTAAACGAAAACTGACCATCATATTTTAGTATCACCCTTCAACTCTTTACGTACAAAGAATTACATACAAAGATCGGATGTATAGAAGTCTTGGAAAAATTGAGAATGAATACTTCTTGAAGCGCTAAACAATAAGACAATAGAAAAAAATTATATTTCATTGGACATTGAAAAGAAAGAATTGTTGCATGCGTTTCTCTCTAATGATACTGGGATAAATTATTTTTATATTTTGTTTTGAGAATTAACAATAAGTTCTTAGAAAAGTTGTTATAAAAATATTGAATATTAAATTTCTTCAATAGTAATGTTGTTAATTTTATTACAAAAATATTTCAATTTAAATCAAACAGTAAATGAAAGATATATAATTCTAAATTTATCTGTTATCGATGGAACTTTATCAATTTTTGCTACTAACACAGTACATATTAGCTCGAAATGTGATCTACATATGTGAAATTTGAGTCGACTATACGTTATTAATTTGATTAGAACTGAAACGAACAGTTGTAAAAACTTAAAAATTTTCATTAAATCCCAACGTTCTGTAACTTAAATTATAAATTCTATAGCCTAAAAATGATTAAAATATACTTAAAGACGTCATTAAGGTGAATTTTGTTTTAAAAATACGGTTTTTAGTAACTTGAGGTTGTTACGAGAAAAATTCATCTGAGAAATAGATTTTGTCAATCGTAGACTTTTACATTTATTAAAAATTAACAGAATAGCAGAGATCTGTAGTACGAGATCTCGACTATAATTATGAATTTTCTTTCATATTGTACATTTTTGGCAACCAAAAATTTCAAAAGTAAGTGTAAAATTTGGCTAGAACAAATTTATTAGCAAAATTTAATTAGTACAGTACCTTCCTGCCTTATGAATTGCAAGATTTATTTTTTTACACCCTGTATATGTATATATTGGAGAGCATGAAATCGTATAAAAATCGGCAACCCAAAGATGAAAGTAATTTTTTTATTTCTATCAAAAAAAAGGCGAAAATTGACTGAGAAATTTCACTTGCACACAGAAGTTTCAAATTACATCATTCAAACACCCCCGAATTTTGTCAGAAACATAAAATACCCCTGTCGCAGTATCCTGAATAACATAGCAAATTTTCGTTTACAAAAATTAGTTTTTCTCGAAAACTCGTTGACATAGAATAATAGTTTAATGACCTTTTTTATGTGATTTTTTCTCCTCTTTTCAATGGTGTAAAAAAAATGTCACAAAAGTTTTTGAATAAGGAGAAATTTTGGCAAAAATCTAATTTTTTTCACGAAAATTGCCAAGAAAACCATGTTTCGGGCATCGGACGTGCCTGGCTAACAAACATGTCCAACGGTTTGGGACTTCCAACATTTTCACCAAATTTCGTAAAAGTAGGACATTTCGTTCGAGAGTTATCGTGCGGACACACACACCTATATATATATATATATATATATATATATATATATATATATATATATATATATATATATATATACCGTGTGAGTTTTTTTAGAGTTGCCATCTTTATTACAGCCAAACCGTTGATTTAATCGAAAAACTGTTCAAATAAGAGTTGTAGATATCGACGGAGGCAACCGATTGCCATAGTCAGGAACTTTATAGCTCTTATGGTTTTGGAGCTATGATACAAACTTATAAATTTTTAAATGAGACTATATATTAATTTTTCGATAAAACTGATCTAATGCATTAATTAACAACATAAATGAGGGAAAAAATTTTTTTTACCTAAGTTTAATTTTTGAATTTCTTTTTAAATTTATCAATTAGGCGGTAAAAATATGCATATGTACTTGAGGCTACTTGAACCGACAGTGTTTTTTTTGGTTACATTTCTATTACATCCAAGAAAAGAACCTTTTCCAGTACCATTTCTATCATGCAAATTTGGCTGTAATAAGAATGGCAACTCTCAAAAAACTCACATGGTCTATATATATATATATATATATATATATATATATATATATATATATATATATATATATATATATATATATATATATATATATATATATAGGGTAAAAGCCCCCTTTGTGGAACGGTATCTAATACTGGAACAGTTTTGACATATACATATTTATTTCTCTAATTAAGTAAGGAAACTTTAAATGCGAGGTGAATTTAAATTGAAAAACAATCATTCTATTAATAATAATTTTTGTTATCAGACGTTTCTTTCAGAAATAACTTCATTAATATGTAAATGTTCATAATTAGATACCGTTCCACAAAGGGGGCTTTTACCCTATATAAATTTTAGCGAATGTTATTTTCAGTTTCTAGGGACCTCGAAACAAATATCTACCATAGTCCCGGGTTCAAGTTGCGTCATGAAAGTGGCTATAATAGCTGATTTTTCGATTCGAAAATTCGCTAGTTTCTATAATTTATTATTTTACTGATTTTTCAATGTAAAAATTACTAAAAAAAACCTTGTTGACCTAAAACCAGCATCAAATTCATAATATGCAATATTTGCAATCAAGTAAATTAAACATAAAAAAAAAATAAGCAGCTGATTAAAACTGCATTTCAAATTACCTACTAAGCGGTTTTTATAATTAAATGCCGCATGTATTATGTATGTGTAAGTATTAAAATTCTACACCATTTATGTATTTTATCAGCCATGAGTAATTTATAAATTGAAAACAATAAATTTTACCAATAGTTGCTAAAATATTTCACTATTACTAATCGATTTTGTAAAATAAAAGTGCTTATTGACTTTCTAACACGTTGAACCATACAAACGAACAACGTGTGGTTTAAACATTTATCTCAGCAATGGTCTGTATGAATATGAAATTTTATTGTTATATATACAGGGGTAAATTTAATGATCGATGGTTATGTAACTGACAAAGCAACAAAAAGTCTTTCAAATCTTTCCCTAAAAGTAAACATAATGCGTAGTGATTTGGTATAGAACAACATTTTCTACGAATTTAAATAATATGTACTGTTAACAATGAATACAAAGAAATAAATAGGAATTCTGGACAATTATACCAAAATAATTATATCTGTAATCGAATGAGTAAAGTAGGAATGGGGTTTAAAATACAAAATGTTCATAATTGAGTGAGATTACATAACGAAAGAACATTAGTACGTGAAGATATCAGAATTTTGTTTCAAACATGTTTACAGTACGTCTCCACTAGCAGGACCGGACCTACAGTTATTACGAGGGGGGAGAGGCAAACTTTGCTGTTGGCGCCCTCCGCAAGGAAAACGCCAAATAAAACATTTTGGCGCACCGATATTTTTAAAAATTTTTCCCTACAAAAAGTAAGTGACAAGCAAAAAAAAAACAATGTAATTCACCGTTTTGGCGCCCCAAAAAACTGGCTGGGGGGCACGTGCCCCCTCCCCCAGATCCGGCCTTGTCCACTAGACATACCACGTGAGTTTTTTGAGAGTTGCCATTTCTAAAATTTTTATGATAGAAATGGGAATGGAAAAGGTTCTTTTCTTGGATGTAATGGAAATGTAAAGCCGATTCTACACGACGCTACGAACGTTCCTTCCAACGTTCGATCGAACGTTTGAGGCAATTAAGTTCGATAGTTGGTGCGACGAATGTATCTGCTACACGGTGAATCGAATGTTTGATCCAATACGAATGATGATGTGTTGGTACAAACGTTTATTCAGTGGACGAGGCTATTATCTGTCTGATGTTATCTCTAATGTTATACACTGATGTTGTCTCTCTTCACATGAACGAGTCGTGCAGCTGCTGAGTCGAACCAACCAACGCAACCAACATTGATCTTCAAACGTTCGAAGCATCCCTTTGACTCGGTGCAAGAATACCGACATCGAGCGGGACATCGTCAAATGCGAATGTTTGACGCTCGACATTGGACACTCGTAGGTTCGAACAACGGCCACACGATGCGATGAACCATCGAACGTCCAATGTTGGAAGGTGTTCGTAGCATCGTGTAGAAACGGCTTAACCAAGAAAAATACTATCGGTTGAAGTAGCCTCAAGTACAAATGCATATTTTTACCGTCTAACTGATAAAGAAAAATTAAAAAATTAAACCTGGGTAAAAAATTTCTTTTTGCTCATTTATGTTGTTAATTAATGTATCATGTTAAAATTTGTGACATAAAAATTTTCTGTGAAGACACTACCTAAATGTTATAACACATTTTATGTCATGATATGGATGTCTTGACATATTGTCGGCCATCTGACGAATGGTCGTATCTCATTCATTTTTCCTGATTTTTCAACAGAGCCAACAGTCACTAGTTCTAGCGGACAATCTTGCATTGTATGGTGCAGGCCTTGTTTTCAATTACCTATATTAAAATTTGGAATATAGAATTTCAGGAACATTTAGTTGAAACTTTTTAGAGTTTTTTCATCCGTAGTTTTTTAAAAATCTTTTTACTAACGTTTTTATTGTGGTATTTTAATGTGGTAAATGATTACAGCGTTACCTGACTGACACTGTAATTATTTTACAGTGTGCAATTGTTATTTTTTCCCACAACTGTACATACTGAACAATTAATAATTAATAATCAAAATAACCTTTTGTAAATAATAAACAAATATTTTACTTCGCAAAAATACCACTTTTATTTTGAAACAATATTGTCACAGTTTCAAAATAAAAGTGGCATATTTGCGAAGTAAAATATTTGTTTATTATTTATAAATATGGAATACTATAAAGTAACGCTCAAATCTATTAATAAAATAACCTTTTATCTAACCGATTCTCTGACTCTAATTGTTTGTAAAGCACTAAAAAAACATTTTATTACAGTACCTATATTTATATTTTTCGGACGTCATCACCAAAGTAAAGGTATAAGCATACATATACCTCTACATATTTGCCCAAGTATCACCAACGATAATGAAATTAAATTATAAAATCGACGATGGAAGGAACACACGCGCTACTCTCCCGATTGACGTCACAATCAATAACAAAAAAAAAAAATGTTTCAATAAAATTTGTTCTACGTTACGTAACGTTATTTTTATTGCATATGATATAATCATGTTACGTTTATAAATTTTTTTCCACAAATTTCCCATGAGAACAAAACTTTTTTCAATCAAAAGAAATAAGAAAGTATGATTGCATATATTACGTACGTTATATTATTGTCTACAGTTAAACCTTTCTTTATGCGGTCCTTTTTTATGCGATCTTTTTTATGGGATTTTTGAAAAAAAAAAAATTTTCATTAAAGTGCATAATGTGAATCAAAAGCAAGAGAAAGTAAGAAAATTAAACATTAACTATAATAATTTTCTTTGAAAAAATTAATTTTTAATGGTCTTTAAGCATTTAATCAGTACATTGTATTTTTGAGAATTTTCATAATATGTATTATAAAACTGAAATAAAACGTTCTCATGTGTAAATTAAAATTAATACTTGATGAGTATGTGTATTGATGAGTTATGTATTTTCGATAAAACTTTTTTTATGCGGTCCCAATCCATCCCATAAAAAAGTTCTTTTTTACAATCTGGGCCAAACTATACTTTTTATAGCTATTTATGAAGTTTCTGAATATATTTTTTTGTGCGATTTTTTTTATGCAGTTCCTATTCACCGTACAAAAAAAGATTTACCTGTACATACACATATTAGAGAATTTCGTCAAGATGAAAACAATTTTTTTTCTTATTATTTCGGTTATTTACTGAAGAAAATGTTTAAAAATATGGAAATCCTATGTATATATTATTTTATGTATGATGAAGAAAATATATCATCAAACAGTTTTTGAAAGCAATTTGTTGGGAAAAAAGAATTCAATCTCTCTTTTACGGAACGTATCTGCCGCGTAGCAAAAATGTTTAAAGTATTGATTGATTAGTTTGAAGTGGGCTCTTCTAATTGATAAAATAAATACTACGGAGTAGTGTTGTTTTTCTTAATAATTAAGAAAATACTCGTAAAATTATAACAAAAATAATAAATATTTATTTTATTATAACACGCGTTCTCTGTCCCAACCTCGTATCTGAAAACTCCCAATTTTTAGACACAAAAAAAGGATTTAAATCTGTGTGCTACATATATATATATATATATATATATATATATATATATATATATATATATATATATATATATATATGTATGTATGTATGTATGTATGTAGATAAGTATATAAATACAGTATTTAATACAGTATACCACCGATAATGGAAACATCAGTTTTGGAAATTTTTTCAGAGCATCAAATTAGTCAACATCACTTTTGGAAAGTTGCATCAAGAATGTAATGCAACTTTCCAAAAGTGATGTTGACTAATTTGATGCTCTCAAAAAATTTCCAAAACTGATGTTTCCATTATCGGTGTTATACTGTATTATGTTTTTTGTGTGTCCTAAAACATGTAGTTTTTGATATACGAGGTTGGGACAGAGAACACGCGGATATGTAAATCATAATAAAATTTTCCGATAGTATATATAGAAATCTTGGAATGTAGTAGAGATGTAGTCGAATAATTCAACCATAAAAGTTTGACTTTCATGATTAATACATGATTATCGGATTTGAACCAATTCTGATTTATGGTTTGTAAATATTTCTTGAAAATCCTTTACTATGTCGAATAAAAAAAACTTCAGTGTGAATACTAATTCAAGTTTCAAATTTGGGTTGGGAATCTCACAAAATTGCAATACAGCTGACCTTTTTTCTAAGCAGTCTCTTTTTGTGTGATTTTATTTATAAGGCTTTTTAAAAAATGGACATTGAAGAGCATAATGTGAATCAAAGACGAGAGAAAGTAAGAAACCTAAACATTAGGTAGTTATAATAATTTACTTGGATAAAATTACTTATTGATGGTTTTTAAGCATTTAATCAGTACATAAGAATTTAAGTTATTGCATCATTAATTTCTTTTTTTAGTTTTTATAGATGTATTTATCACAATTTTCATAATGTTATAGAAATGAAATAGCATGTTCTCATGTGTAAATTAATGCTTTATCTTGTGTTGAGCGTTTTGAGTTACGCATATTCTATTAACCTTTTTTTATGCCGACACGATCCACCGTATAAACAAAAAATTTTAAAATTTTGAGCGAACTGTACTTTCTATAGCGATTTACGACGTTTTGAATATTTTTTTGTGAAGTGTAATTTTCAAGGGTACAGCAAGACAAGGATAAAACAGAAACCTAGAAACAATAGTGATTCTAGACCGGCGGCTAAGGAAAAGCTTGGAAGGGATTAGTACTTATACCGGCTATTGTGCCTTTGGCTGAGAATCACATACCCTGACCAAAAAAAAATTTCCCTTCTCCGCCTCGAAAAGAAAAGGTATATTGAGTACGCTTAGTGATGAGCAAAATTAGTCTTGGTCTTGCAATCTTGTCTTGGTCTTGCTTTTTTTGCAAGACTAAGGCCAAGACCAAGACTATGTATACCAAGAGCAAGACCAAGACTATAAGTATGGATGCAAGACCAATACCAAGACTCAAGTGCGCAAGACCAAGACAAAAGCAAGAAAAAAGCAAGACTCTTGCTAAACTATTTAAATAGTTTGAAAGTATAATTAATACGTAAAGATAGTAAAAATTCTGATTTTAGAAGAAAAAATTCGCTAATAAAAAAAATGCAAGATTTTTTAGCAATAACAAGACCAAGACTGCATTTTGCAAGACCAAGACTTTTAATGCAAGAACAAGACAAAGACCAAGACTGCCAAGACTTGGTCTTGCAAAATGCAGTCCAAGACTGTCAAGACTGCCAAGTCTTGGTCTTGGTCTTGCCATTTTTTGCTCATCACTAAGTACGCTCCAGCAATTGTATCCTTAAAATTAGTAAGAAAAAATACAAAAATAATCGAAAGAGATCCTCTAAATTTAAATTTCCATTTTAATTTTACGTACTTGTGGAGATTCGAGGTGATTTAAATATACTTTAAAATAAATTAAAATAGATGCAAATATTAAACATTTAAAATATTTTCCGACTTCAACCAATGAATCTCAAGCTGGCAGCTCCAGCTAATTAATCGTGTAATTGTTGCTGTAATTGAGCCTCCGCTGGCTCTCTTTTGTTTATAATTAATCGTGTAATTGTTGCTTCTCTGAAATTCAAAGTTATTTGCGTAGAGAATGTCGAGAAAATCATCTCTGATTTTTTTTTATAATTTTTGGGGTAGTTTTGGTGGAGTTTAGAAGCCAAGAACTGTTTATAGGTTCTTTTAAACAGTTCTTGGCTTCTAAACTCCACCAAAACCACCCCAAAAATTATAAAAAAATTCAGAGCTGATCCTTTCAGCATTCTCTACGTAAATAACTTCGAATTTTAGAGAAGCAATAATTACACGATTACTTGTAAACAAAAGAAAGCCAGTGGAGGCCATCTTTTGCAACTCTGGGCCTCTAACCTCTACCAGAACTACCCCAAAAATTATAAAAAAAAATCAAAGATGATCTTCTCGACATTCTCTACGCAAATAACTTTGAATTTCAGAGAAGCAACAATTACACGATTAATTATAAACAAAAGAGAGCCAGCGGAGGCTATCTTTTTACAACTCTGGGCCTCTAACCTCTTCCAAAACCACCCCAAAAATTATAAAAAAATTCAGAGCTGATCCTTTCAACATTCTCTTCATGAATAACTTTGAATTTTAGAGAAGCAACAATTACACGATTAATTAGCTGGAGCTGCCAGCTTGAGATTCATCTTCAACCATTAATAATACATAGTACCATTAATAATAGTAACGAAAGCTTCCTATATACGTAAGCGCTGTTTCGAAATATGTTTTAAAAATATTATACTATAAATGTTATTGTAAATTGCTGTGCAAATAAAAATATTATGAATTATGCAATATTTTTAGCAAAATAAACAATAATTATATTTTAATAATTTAAAAAAAAAAAATACCAAAATTTAAAATAAATTGAATAATAAATAATTAATCTGTTGAACACTAGTTAATTAAAACTAAAACTAAAACTGTACACGCAATAACATAAGATCGAATCAAATATTAATATCGGTGATTAAAATTAATTACGGACAATATTTTTGGAACATACGTATTATCATATCCTTATTACTATGCTCACTTATCAACTGTACATGGTTAATTATTAAAAACAATCGACCAATTGTAACCCTACACACTGTTGGAACGAGCGATAATCAAAATCAATTGGAGTTGATATTCACCACTTTTTAAAACTGACTGTACACTGATAGTGGATACCAGCAAATTAAGTACATAGGAAATTAAGTTATAAAATTTAATGTCGTCAAGACTAACAAAAGATTTTTTTGGAGAGGGATTTATGAATAGGCTAAATTTTATTGTAACATGGTGGCCATAGATTTTTAAAGATCAAATTCCCTGACTTTTCCAGGTTTTCCTGAAATTTTATTAAAAGATTCCCTGACTATTTTGTGAAAAATGCCACCCTTCTTTTGTTCCAAAAAGCTAAAAAAAAACTTTTTCTTAAAAATAGTAAATGACGAGCAAAAAAAAAAAAACCAAAAATTCGCGCCGATTTTTAAATCTAATCTCAAAACAAATGAAAAACTGATTGAAGTTTTATCCCCAAATAAACAAAATTATAAAAATCAATTTTTTCCAGCCTTCTAGTAAAATTCGCTGACTTTTCCAGAAAGTTTAGAATTCCCTGACATTTCCAGGTTTTCCAGTAATGTGGCCACCATGATATAAAAATGACTTGACTGATTACACTAAATTTTTTTTTCTTTAGCAACTATTACACTGTCAAAAAAGACATAGGTTTGCAGTAATCTATGGCTCAATACTTACTAACCCTATAAAAATCAAAATTTTAGCATTAGAAACCTCGGAGATCAAGATGGGAACGGTCTTCTTTGCGAATTTTAAGCTATATCATTAAAATCACTACACCAAAAATTTTTTTAAAAAAATATTTCTGTTTATAAAACTATTTTCTGTTTGAAAATGAACTAACGGTTCGAAACAATATTGTCACAGTTTCAAAAATAAAAGTGGTATTTTGCAAAGTAAAATATTTGTTTATTATTTTTAGAATCCTTTGAAGTAGGTACCTGTCTTGGGAGATCAAACTGGCCTCTAATTTCAATCCAGAAAATTTTTTTAAATTTATTATTGACTAGCGATATATGTGTGCATTACCAAAACCTAACATTATGCCAAATTTCAAAATCTTACGTAACATAGTTTTCGAGAAAAACCTCCGTGACAAACAGACGGACGGACGGACACGAGAATGACCTTGTAGGATTCTATTTTTCTTTTTAAGGTACGGAATTACCAAAAAAAGAAATTTTAGAAATTGCTGCTTTGAGCTGAAAATAGGTGGTATTTTTTTTTTGACAATTTGTTGCTGTAATCCGGTCACTTTACGTTACGAATAACTTACTGAACAAACCTATTCAATGTAGTATCTCTAAATTAATGAATAAATCAGTAAGTATTCTTTCGGATGAAGACAAAATTTACAGGGAACCCTTATTCCACAAAGACTCATCTATATTCTTAGAACTTCATAAAAATAAATTTTATTTTATACACAATGAATAATAAAATCTGAAAATTTACTTTAACGGTGTGGGATACCACCCACTTTTTTTTTTTAGAACGATTAATTGAAACTGACTTTCATTCTAAAAATATTCACTATAATAATTATATAAACATATTTGTCATTCATTGTTTGTATTATAGGGTTCCAAAATATTTTCCGTTCATTTTCTAATACATTCAATCTATTAATAAACTCTGTATTTGCAATATATAAAATATTATGTAATCTTTAGGTGAAATAGTTTTATATACTAGGAGTTCAGTGATTCTAGGTATTAACTGTAGCAGTGGTAAGTATGATGACTAATCCTGATGAGTCATTTCTCGTTATACGTTGACGTTTCATTATAAATTCATTTTATTGCGATGAATTTTCCGAATAGTATAAAAAAATTTTCCGTTTTCCATTTTCCATTCTTATTTCTCGTGTATTAACGATTTTCATTTAATGGCTGTGTTATTCAACTTCGTCCTTGGTGAAAACATTATAGAGTTTTCGTTTTGACGAATTTGAGATTTGGCTCTTGTATGTCTTAATAGTAATTATATGTACGCTGGACAAAGAGTAATTAGTTATCACTTGAACAAATCTAACCATTTAGCTTAATTAAGAAAATGTACATATTATATTTGGTTTCTAATTTTTTTTTTTTTATTTTTCGATATTTTTAATGCAATTATTTTATTCTTGGCAAAAATAAATATTTGGAAATTTTCCAGATATTTGAAAAGTAGTACAGAAATTTTCAGATCGTATTGTTTATTTATATTATTAAAAATATTTATTGCAGCAAGACAAATATTTCGTTATTATCGTTACATTTTGGCTGCTAAATTTTTTTTTTTAATTCACAATATTTTTTGGAAAATATTTAAATCTTAAAAAAATTAATTAAAAGTCCTAAACGCCGTAAGGACAAAAATACCTTCAAGACAAAAAATAAATTTGCATTTTTGTTTTCATAAAATATCATGGTCTATTAAATAAATATCTGGGTTATTTTGTAACAAATGCCGCCCCTAATTTTTCCCAAAAAGTAAATAACGAGCGAAAAAAAACGCGGCAATTTTTAAATCTAATCTCAAAAGAAGTGAAAAATTGATTGAAGTTTTATCCCTAAATAAACAAAATCAATTTTTTCCAGCCTTCTGGTAAAATCCCCTGACTTTGCCAGAAAGTTTAGAATTCCCTGACATTTCCAGGTTTTCCAGTGACGTGGCCACCATAAATATTAGTAAAAAATCTCAAGCTTGTAGCCCCAAAATTTCCAGAGTGATATTCGAAGTTTCTGGACGTAAAATATGCTCGAGAGCGTAGAATAGCATCTGTGGCTTATTCTTATCCCTGTGCCATATATATATATATATATATATATATATATATATATATATATATATATATATATATATATATATATATATATATATATATGTTCCATTGTGTGTTGAAGTAGTTTCGTTTTGATTACAACAGACCGAAATTTTAAACATTTTTTTCTCGAAACAAAATTTTTAAAATTGCCTAGCGTTCTTACTCAAAAACTATTCAATCGATTTTTTTTGAAATTTATACTAAATATATTTAATACTTTCTTATTATTAATAGAATGATTGTTTTTCAATTTAAATTCACCTCGCATTTAAAATTTCCTTACTTAATTAAAGAAATACATATATATATATATATATATATATATATATATATATATATATATATATATATATATATATATATATATATATATATATATATATATATATATAGATATATATATATAGATATATATGTATTAAACAGTTTTTGCTGAATGTGTTTTTTGCTTTTGATCAATGCTTATTAATAGAAACACATGCCTTATAAATTTCAACATTTTCCAGTTAATTTTCGAAGTTAGCACAATAAAACTATACAAATAATTTTTATTAGTTCAGTTAAGAGATTATAAGAGTTAAATACCTTTTTATTTGGTTTAAATGTTATTTATATATATATATATATATATATATATATATATATATATATATATATATATATATATATATATATATGTGTGTTTTTCTATTCAGTACAAATATCCTCTTGTATGTAACTTATATCATGTACGTTAAAATAACTAAATATTTATATTGTAAATAGTTTTAATTTCTTTTTGAGTCTAAAATATTTACTTACTGCTTTAAAATCGTAAAATTTTTAATATTTTTTTTTTATTTTGGAGCGTTTAATCAATTGATAAATGAAAAAATATTGATTTGAAATTGCAAAATCTTAATATGAATGGAAAAATGCGGGCCATTTTGACATATTAGTGTTAAAACTGAGCTAAAATAAACTCCACTGTCGTTTTTTACAAGATCACTAGGTGGCGAAACCTTATTTGTAGAAAATACAGCTTTTTATTCTTTATTTATATCTAAGACTTAAACTATTCTATGTTTCCTACTTTGCCGTCTAGATGTCACTCTATGTGTATCATATAGCACGTGTGTTTCATTAAACATTTCGAACTATTGATGTTAATGAATTCCGATATGGGTGCTTACATTTTATAAAAGAAAAACATTAATGACTAAAAATTTTTGGGTTGTATTTGTTTAAAAACAAGAAATTAAGAAAAAGAAATGGGTGTTTAATTTATTTATTAATTTTTATAAGCCAGTTTAATGACACACCTAAAAATAGTGCTCCGGTGTAGGGGCTTTTACGTTACCAATCGTAAATATTATTAAGAATTATAAAAGAATCATCATCAAATTTCAATTTTTTTTACCTATCTTAATTATAACCTTAAAATGTCAAAACTCTGATCTTTACAATGGATTTCCCAAAAACCGATCAAAAAACTTTCCTCAACTTTATATTTTAAGTAAACATTGTCTATATCAATGGTTCTCAAACATCTTGATCCGTGACCCCCTTTAACACTTAAAAATTTTAAAGGACCTCCAAATGTGTAGAAAATGGGTACGAGATCTCTGTTTAATATTTTCTGGAACCGCCTAAATATTCTTCGCGACTTCCTGAAGAATCTCCACATTGATTTTGGAGACCTTAACAGTGGTGGAAAGGAAACGAAATATACCTTTTAATTTACATTGCTAGAAAAATTATAAACAATTTAGCAAATTAGAATAGCAAAACGTGCAAATACGATCGATCCTATCTACGAATACAATCAATGTGAATCTGATTATTATTAGTGTATCGATCAATAATAGGTGTTTTATTTACATTCCAATGTTAACAACAAAAGTAATTACCTGTTTATGGCCTTGAATACAATATTGAATCGAGTATATATAAGTCAATTTACACAAAAAAGAACTGAGAAAAAAAAACCCGTCACAGCCTCATAATATACAATGTATTAAAATCAAAGTTTAAAATATAACCTTTATTAATGTTATTTTTTGTATTATTATATTTCCCCATGAATGATATCATAATTTGGCAACATTGAGTTTGTACGTTTAAAAATCCACACGAGGAAAGAAGAATTGATTCTTCCAAAAAATTTATCCGTACCAAAACCTTTGTACACTTGTCACACGTGTACTAAGGGGGTTCACCAGTCCAGAAATTTCAAAAAATCGACTTTTTTGTTTTTGCATTTTCTTATAGCTATACTTATCAGAAACCAATTTAAACGCGTTTTTCTGTGGGAAATGACCTTTTTCGACATTTGTGTCAAGATTATTCTAAGTCTATTCATCCAAATTAGCTCAAATTTGGACAGAATATTGACAACACATTTCTTTATTGGCTAAACCACAACCAGATTTTTTGGATAAAATATGGCCATTTTATGATCATTTTAATCCCAAAAAAATGGTAAAATTTCAGAATTTTTTTTTTAAACTGCCGATACATGCAAAATTGCTAATTCTGGTTCCGCCAATAACCATACTCATATAGATTAAGATTTTTTTTTTACTTTTTTTTTCAGATGCTCCTGAGCTTCAAAATTTTAGCAGGGCTGAAGTCCTCGTTTTCAACAAAATTCAGATCAAATACAAGTAGTGCCTCTGATGGCTACCACTGGTTCATCTAGCACAGGACTTGTAGACGTTAAAAATAATTAATACCGGAAATACAATCGATGTTTAAGCAGCCGCTATACGTTCAATAATATTGTACAAAATCTGAGGTTGTACAATATATTGTGCTGATCAAAAACAGTTTGAAAAATATATTGTACAATGACTGAATATTGTAAACGCCTCTAGGCTTTATACATATTATTGCGCAATACCACTTTATTTATTGTTTTTCAGTGTCCCATATAATGGTTATTATTTGAACAAGTTTAAATTACTAATTTCTAAGAATAATTATTTATGTCTTCACATCATTATCACTTAATACTGAGGATTAAATAACAATTGAATTATTGAACAATTCCTACATTCAATTTATTGTACAAATTTCTTTTATAAATTATTGAGAAAAAATTGAAGGGCAGCTTAAGGAGTCCTGCTCCTTTTGTAAACTATGTATCAAGGAGGAGAGGATATGATAAGAACGGATTTTCAATAGTTTATGATTGGATAGTTTTAAAAAATACAAGGTCTGAATGTTTCTCTACAACTTTAAAAGAAATCAGTATTCTATGTATTATTAGAGATGTATAAAAAGGAATAGTTGTTTGAACCAGTTTCCGTATATTACTCCCCTTTTTATCTAATCTTGTTCCTACTAAATTTAAAACCCTCCTTTACCGTTTTTGCAAGGGATTATTCTCATATCCATTTTAATGTATGAATTTTTTTGACACGACTTTTCTGTTTTTTGTATCTACTTTATACTGAACAACTAATCAGAGCCGTAACGACTATTTTTACGTCGTGAAGTGACTGAAGCGCCCCCGTCTCACAGTTGGCAGGCAAAAAATACAACAACAACGAATTTCTTTCTTTTGTACTGCTGATTCGATTTTAATATGAAATTCAGACGATCAGTTTTTCGTTTACAATAAAATAACTACAAAACTAGGAAGTTGGTAGTGTGAACCTCTTGGCAACACTATTATGCCACACCACTTTTTAAATCAATAGTAAAAATACGCTACCAATGGGGTGTGGCACACAGCTTCCTCGCACTCGTAAAAACAACTTGGTAATTTAATGCCCAATATATTTTTGTATAATTTAATATAGGTACATAAATTAATAAAAATAAATAAACAAAACAGTTCATAAAAAACTGAGCGAAGTGGGACCAGCAGTAACTAAAATATTGGCATTTAATGGGATTTCATGGTAGCGCCGTGGATACTATTCCTCCGAATGCAATGAAATTTGTAGGGGACCATCTAGGAACCAGACCGCATAATTTCTGACAATTTCATAAAAAAGAACTGAATAGTTCAGAAGTTATGCCACTTGGTGCAATTTAGTACATTACACGGTTAAAAATATAGGATTAATAAGTAATCTACAGAGGTTA
Organism: Brachynemurus nebulosus; assembly: GCA_035578155.1. Taxonomy (NCBI): domain Eukaryota; kingdom Metazoa; phylum Arthropoda; class Insecta; order Neuroptera; family Myrmeleontidae; genus Brachynemurus; species Brachynemurus nebulosus. Next base: position 26,765,300 of record JAPWDM010000006.1, read on the forward strand.
CATATATGGCAACACCAAAATTTTATTAAAATCTAATCGGTTGTTTATATTAAAAAATTCATTGTAATATAACTGATATTAAAAATTAATTGAACTTGGATTAGAGTCACCAAACCAAATTTTAGTCCAGTTGTATTGCAAACTAATACTATGAATATTACGATTCTAAATTCAACAGGTATTAAAAATAAGTAACGGTGGATTATATTTTAAACCAAATATGTATTAAAAGATAGGTTTCTTTGGTTTGAAATTTTAATATTTTCTGTATTAAAGTCTAATATTTTAATTACTAAATATTGTAATGAAGGTTATATTGAAACGCAGTAGCATTTTTTGTATTAGTAACATTTTATTGATTTTTTTCACAATAAACAAAATAAACGTAAATTTCCAAAAAAGAAAATTAGATCTTCCGGGCTTAGTTCATGGTCTTATTTCTTCTTGAACGTTTTCAATAGATTCTTCTGATTTTTTACTTTTTCTTAAACTATAATTTTTCATAATAATAGAATAAATCCTGTAAATAAAGAGAAAAATAATTGGAATTATTGTCAATTAGATGTCAGTTGCAAATACTTACCACATGATTGATAATTAAGTGCTTAAATTCTACGCTGACTGCTACATTATATCGCCGAAGTTGTCCGGGTAAATATTTGAATTTTGATATAAATAAAAATCAGAACACTTCGCTCTTGTCTGGTAGATCTTGAGTTCGAAACCAAACGGGGAAGATACGTCATCTACATTACCATACCGCTCATCTATCAATAATCATTCCAATATCAAAATCAATTATGTATTACCCCAAACGATGCATACAACCATAGTAGTTGCGTAGGTACCTAAACAATAGATAAAAAAAATGAGAATATTTTTTCATATCGTTCAATATTTAAGATCGATATTACGTACCTTGTATAAAAACCTAAGTTAAAAAATAATTTGAATTTTTATAATGTTTTAAGCCCGACCGAAGTTACGAAACAAACAAAATAGTTGAAGGAAGAAGCAACGAATTGTGTGTGTACTTGTTTATTGATGACGCATTTATATATCTATATTTTGATATGTGAGAAACGTTCCTTGATGTTAACAAGTCAACTAACCAACCAAAAAGTACAGAGAAAACAATATATAAATTAAATAGGTTGGAATGAGCACATAGTAACCAAACCAAGATACCGAGTCGTCGACAACGGACCGCACCACAGCGCAGCGAGCCACTACAACAACAACATGTGACTGTTTTGAGATTTGACTGGTTCAATCCAAATGGTTTAAAATTAACTCCAAAAAAAGACCAAAACCAAAAAATGTAGATACCGTGTATTGCTTTTTAGTAATTTTTTGGTTTCGTTCTTCTGATTTAAATAATTTTGTATTATATTTTAATAAAAAATGGTTTAAATTATGGGAAATAATATAAATAGTTTAAATTTGAATACGAAAAAATATTGGAAATATTTTAATATAAGGGCAGGATTTAATTTTAGTATTTTAATATTTATTTTTTCCAGTAAGTTAAGGTTGGATTAAAAAATTAGTCCAAGATTTTTAACCGTGTAATGGAATGATATGGTAGCGGCGTAGCTACCGTTACTCCGATTTCGATTAAATTCATAGGGGACCGTCTAGGAAGCAAACTGCATAATTTATAAAAATTTCATTAAAAACAATCGAATAGTTCAGAAGTTATGCCACTTGGTGCAAACTGGCGACACACAGATGGACAGACAGACAGACACCAAACCAAAATTGTTCAAGAAGCTCTAAAACGTAAAATGTGCGTAAAAATTTTACTTTGGAGAGAAAACATTTTTTATTTTTCAAAAAATGATGTTTATACCTATACCCTAAAATTACGGTCATTTTTAAACGAAATTCTACACTGTTTCCCCATGTCAATATTATCTATAATGACAGACAGCGTACTTTAAAATATTGTTTGTTTCAACCATAGAAAAATAGAAGGAATACAACTATATCTTTTCTGTAATCACTCATGGGCATTTCTGGGCACATTAGGCTACTTAGTAGTCATTCATTCGGTAGCACTCGATGAGTGTGATACAATTGTTGTCATTGTATAGTCATATTGTCACCGTCGTATTAACACGGTATACGTACCACATACATACGTGTGTAGTATACTCATATACACAACATACTTCGCACTAACACACACTAAACCGAGTGCACATATATAACATATTGGTGGGATATTTTCTATCCTATGTGGTTACACTGGTTTCAATAGTATAGAGATACGAATAGTCCTTTGTGGTTTCAACATATTTTACGATCAAGAAAATATAAAATTGTGACTGTATGCAAACAAGTACACAACCATTTATATCATGAATGAATAATCGTTTATATAGGCAATATAAAATCCGCTAATAGCCTTCCCGATTACTATACAATTTCCCTTTCGTTATTTACTTCTTTATAGTAACCATTAAATCATTTTATAATGACATAAACGAATAAAAAATAAAATATAAAATAAGAAAAAAATATGTTTTACGTAAATTTCAGTTTTGTTGCGAACGAAAAATGTCAGGGTTATTTGATTCGCTGTTTTTATTGTAATCTGTTTTGGAGAGGTCTTTTCTCAATAGAATTACGTATTGTCTGTATAATATGTAGATAATACAATAATCTATATAAATGTAAGTTACTCTTATGAATCATATATAAAATGTGTTACTACGCGTTCTATATAATTATTCGAGTTCAAATACCTATACAATACGAAACTGACGAGAGTTATTGTATGTTGTACAGGATGTCGCATCTTAATTGTACAATAATTTGCAATATTATGTAGATTCGTAAATGTGTCTAACTTTTGATTTTGTTAAGGTGTTTGGTGTATCTATGTATAGATGAATTGAATAATTCACCTCTATGCAGAGTTGTGCCATGTGGTGTAAAAAACCAGTTTTTTACATTTTTATGTAAAAAATTGTAAAATACGTAAAAAACTGTAAAAAACCGTAAAAAATTGTAAAAAAATGTAAAATACCTAAATCATTTGTCATTTCACTGACAAACAATGTATTTTGACGGTTATTACTTGCTTACAAGTTCACATAAAAAAACGTGTAAACAAAATGTCGACACAAAAATGATTTTCTGCTGGTGGAAGGCCATCAACAACTGACTACAAAGCTTTAAATTTCCAAATTAACAAACTGAGTTTTGACAGATCAAAAAAACTACTACATATTTATCTCTCTTTAAATTATAATAACAATAAATAAAATCACTGATGATAATGATGATGAAGATGATTGATACCTTTAATAAAATTTAACTGAATAAATAAAAATCTTTTTAATATTGAATTCTTAAATAAACTATTGTATCAAAACTAACCTTTCTTTTTCTTGTTTGTCCCCATTTATATTTTTAATTTTCAAATTACTTAATTATTAAGTTTTACTTTGCAAATATAGCAAATACTTCAATAGCAAATATAGAATACCATCAGTAACGCTTACATATCTAATAAATTTAAAAAAATTTAGTTTTTTACATTTTTTGCAGTTTTTTTTATCAAAACAAGTATGTGTAAATTACAAAGTTTTTTACACGTAAAAAACTGTGTAATTTACCCGAAGTAAATTACACGCACAACTCTGCCTCTATGACACCACTAAGTACATTCAATTAATATTAAGAATGAAATATGAATTTTATCTATTTATTTATCTGTACCGAATTATTTGAAGAAAATGGTAGTAGATAGCCAAAAAATGATGAGAGAAGACCATACGTAAAATTGACGACGAATCGACTAAAATATCAGAGGTTTAAAATTCCAAACTGTTCTCAAGATATAATCGTTTTCTGAGTGCACAAAATCCTCATAAGAAATACTATATAATAATATTAATATATAGTAATATACATAAAATTTAATATTAATAGATTTGAGCGTTACTTTATGGTATTCCATATTTGTAAATAATAAACAAATATTTTACTTCGCAAAAATACCACTTTTATTTTAAAACGTGACAATATTGTTTCGAACCGTCAGTTCATTTTCAAACAGAAAACAACATTCTTTTACTCTTAAAAATTACTAAAATTATTTCAAGCCAGACTAGAGAAGACCACACATTCGTATTCGATAAGTCTTTTATTCTTATTTAAAAAAAAATTGCGTCATTAAGATGGAACATCCTGTACAAACAAAATTTTTGTACGTGTGTTTTCTATCTATTAATGACTGACTGCTCTCAAGGATAATTTGTTTTATGTTTTATTTTGATTAAATAACATTTAATTGTTGAATGTTTTAAATTCAACTTACAAACAAAACTATAATATAGCCAGGCTAAACGGTGTCTAGACACGAACTTTCACAAGTACGTGTGTATACCAACCACTCTGTATGATGCCTTGTATTTACCTTTGTGTATTTACTTACTTGTCTCGGTGTGGATCTATCTTGTATTCTGTTGATATCATTATTTTAAATACACCACAAAATTTTGAATAATATGAAAGAAAGAGAAGCCCAAAAGTCAAACGTAACAGATAGAAATAACATATAATTACAATAGAACAGTGAGAATTGTTTGTTATTCGTTTCATTGTCTCAATACACCTGCAAAAATGAAGTTGGAAATTTCTGTTTACAATCAAATTTTTCATCGATAATTATTTAGAATTGGGGGCTCCACCTATATTTCTGACTATAAAAACAAAACCAATGATCGATTTTTAATGAATTTTTTAATCGAAAATTCAGCTATTACAGCCACTATCATGGTGTCACTTGAGTCCGAAACAGTGGTAGAAATTTGTTTTGGGGTCCCTGGAACTCAAAAATAATATTTACTAAAATTTATATATGTATTCAAAAGTTCTACTTTTACGAAATTTGGTAAAAATGTTGGAAGTTCGTTAGTCAGACGCGTCCGATGCCCGGAACCTAGTTTTTTGGGTATTGTTCGTGGATTAGTTTGTTACCAAAATTTCTCCAAATTCAAAAGTTGTTGCAATATTTTTTTACACAAAAAAGGAGAAAAAACCACATAAAAAAGGTTTTTAAATTAATCTATATCAACTACTATTGGAGAATAACTAGTTTTTATAAACGGAAATTCACTATGTTATATAGCAGTGTTTTACAACCCGGGGGGCGCACCCCCCGGGGGGTCGCGAAGCCTTTTTAAGGGGGTCACAGTTACTTTAACAATAAAACAACTCTAGTCCAATATATAATATTTAATGAAGAAACGGTTAATTAAAGGTTACATTAATGTGACGGTTTCATACTTTCGCTTGATAAAATTTCAAAACAAATAACTGCAACTTATTTTTAATAACAGTAAAACGGTGTTTTAAATAACTGCCGTCATACAGACGCTTTTTCTTTGCTTCTTTTTCATTACCTCATTGGAACTTGAAGTTGACGGTTGTGCATATCTTTTCATAAACTCATCCATTTTCAATAATCACAATGAGCACAGAATTTTGGATATTAGACAAAAAAAAAGACATTGAGCAACTACCAAACAAACAACAAGTCAATTCAATGAATTTAAACACAATTCAAAACGAATTAACTATTCAATGAATTCAAAAGTGCCCTCTTTTACTCGCCTGATACTTCACGCAGCGCTCATCACGTTACCCTATGTCTCGCTCATACAATTCACGCGCGTGTTCAGAAGCTACTATAAGTCGTCAATTTCGATGTCGATATAAAAAATATGCCTGTTTAAAATCCTTTGTTACCTATATATTTAATTGACATCTAACTGAAAATAATCAATAGTGATCCACGGATTCGATATTTATAACATAAAAAAAATAAAAGTTAGAAATAGCAGAGGGTACGGGTCGCGAAATATTTTTCTATACTAGGGGGTCGCGAAATATTTTTCCATAGTACGGGGGTCGTGGCATGAAAAAGGTTGAAAAACACTGTTATATAGGATGCTGCGACCGGGGTATTTTAAATTATTTGTCATTACGGTGCGAACTCGATACCAATTCTGAAATGGATGAGAAATTCTTAGTAGACCTACTTGATAAATTTTAATTTCATAGTTATAGCGTCCGTATTATCTTCTTCAAATCGATCCAATTATTTAAATTAATTAATTACAATGAATGAATAGCTTAAAATGATTTTTATTTCTTCTTTAAATAATTCACTGTTGAGAGATTTACTTTGTGAAACTCCATTTTAAATATTGAAAAATATTTAAAGTTCGATTACTTTATCTATTTTACGAATTAAAAATTATTTTTACTGAAAGCGTTTTCAACCTTTCGGTCATTCTCAGTGTAGAAAGATGAAAATAATTAATGGGAATTTATAGGTAAGAAAGATATATAGGAGGGGTGTAATATTATTGAATTGGGAAAACTCATAAAAAAAAAATTTATGGGTTTTCCCAATTCAATAATATTACACCCCTCCTATATATCTTTCTTACCTATAAATTCCCATTAATTATTTTCATCTTTCTACTCTGAGGATGACCGAAAGGTTGAAAACGCGTTCAGTAAAAATAACTTTTAATTCGTGAAATAGACAAAGTAATCGAACTTTAAATATTTTTTAATATTTATTTCTTCTAACTTGTTATTTCGCATAATTAAATAAAAGAGTAAAAATTTAATTGAAAGTACATACTGCTTATGTTTTAACCTGATATTTACTATGTTTAGCTTAATAAAAATTTATAATCTATTAAGGCATGCTTTAGTTGCTATTATTTGTCATTTATTTATTCATATCGAAGTAATAAATAGCAAATAGTAAGTAAAACGTATGAGAAGGACAGAAAAATACAATAGCCACATAAAGTAGACACATAAAATGGCAAATACGAAATTTTTGATTAGGTATTTAGGACTTTTGGCAGTTGAACATAAAGCTTTATATCCAATTTACTTTATGTATTTATTACATAAATATTTATCGAATTTTTAAACTTTTTTATTAACGTTACTAAAATATTGTTACGTACAGTCACCTCTTCTATAACGCGGAATAATAAGCGGAGACAGCCTTCCTATAACACGGTTTTCAAAGAGCACATGCTTGTGCTCCAAGTTTTATATGAGGCGGTTTTGATAGAACGCGGTAGATACAAAAATTGTTTTTACTAATCTTCGTAATTATTTCCGTATTTTAGGTTGTTTTTAGGACACTAAAAACCTGAAGATCATTTTTAATATTCTTTCTAGGATTTCAATAGTATTTGAATAAAATTTATTAATAATCCATTTACTTTGGACCCTCCTTTTGGGAATCTTATAGTCCTGCAGGACAATTTTAACCTTTGTAATGTAGTCGTTATTATCAGTGAAACAATTTTTAAAATTGGTTAGGTAAGTTCTCGAGATTAGATGGAACTAATACACAAAGTCACAAACTTTACTTCTTTATTAGTTTGATAAATAAAGCTTAATTATTAGCTGAATATTTTTACGTAATGATATATAGGCTAACTTCAAAAATGCATCACTGCTTGCATGAGGCGCATCACAACGAAAAATCAAATGTTCATTTTTGAATTTGATGCGTCAAAACAATGCATCAAGAAATTTGGTGATGCGTGTCCAAGATACAAGTCATGTGTATAATGTAGAATTATAACTACTTGCCATATTATGTAGGTATTAACACCAACAGGAATAATTCCGAAAAACTAATTGTTGAAAAAGATGAATGTATTTACCTTTTATTAAAATTGTTTAAACTATTTGAATACATTTTGCACTCAAAATATGTAATATTTTTTATTCAAATAATTTGAATATTTTCAATTTCAAGTAAGTTCAAGTTGAAATTCAAAGATAATATACCTATACAAGGACTGTATTGCTATATTATCTATAGTCTATCATGCTACATTATCTGTCTTATCTATAGCCAAATCAGAGGCTAAATGATGCCAATATCCCGTTCAAAAACATCTAATGTGCATCAAATTTCAATAGAGCATCATGTAATATTCGACGCATCAGAAAAGTCATGATGCTGCATCGATGCGGTCAAGTTTACATTTTTGAAGTTACCCATATTTGTAACTTTTTTGATTAAATAAACATGAAATTATCCTATTTACAAATTACACTGCCGTAATTAAAATAATTTATTAAATTTTATAAATAGTACTAACACTAATAAAGTAATAATAATAAAACTAAATAATATTTATACATTACTTAGTAATACAATGAGTAATATTGAAAAACATGATCAAGCTAAATTATAGCATGGAGACAAACCACATCAAACTATTCCTTCAATATTTTATTCAATATTCCCTAAAGAAAATTGACTCTAATATAAGGAGAAAAAATGATTTACTCATTTTTTTTTTCTTTTGAAAGTAAAAGTTTGTAATTTTCTACAGTATGCCAAATTTTAAAATCACTTTGTAAGTTATTACTTAATGTCCAACTAATTAACTATAGGTAAAGTGCTGAAAATATTGCTCAACTAGTAGCGTATTGTATTTTTTTATATTGTGACATACATAACCTTGAGCCACACAGTCAGTGAAGTTCTACAACGTAATATTGTAGGCAGCTTTATTATGTATGAAAATCGTTAAAATTGAATAAACGTTAGTTTTTCATTTTTCTGTCTATCGTATAATATTTGCAACATATGAATGTACACATACATACAATATAGTGTTTTTCAAAAAGATTCAACCATTTTTTTTTTTTTTTTTGTACAAGCAGCTCATATTAGAAAAGTTACTGTATTGATTGAAATAATAGAAATCGTCATTTTAAAGCTACATAGAATTTTCTTAAATACAGCTAGACATTTTTTTATGCGGTTCTTTTTTGTGCGATTTTTTTATGCGGTTTTTAAATGTGGTGAATAAAAATCAAGAGAAAGTAAGAAATTTAACCAATAACTATAATAACTTTCTTTGATGAAAATACTTTTTAATGGTTTTTAAGAATTTAATCAGTACTCTGCATAAGAATATAAGTTATTGCATCATTTAGTTTTTTTACAGATGTAATTTTTACAATTTTCATAATATTATAAAAATGAAATAAAATGTTCCCACGAGTAAATTAAGGCTTTATTTTGTTTAGAAAAGCAATTTCTAAGAAAATTGTGAGGTTTTAAGCGTTTTATGTATTTTAGATGATACTATTTTTATGCGGTCCCGATCCACCACATAAAAATAGGTTCAACTGTACTCGAAATTTCCGTATGTGAGTTCGGTTAAATTTTGTGTGCAACCAGTGACGGTTGAAAATCCGGTCAGATTTTAAGTGGGCTAATAAAACGTTTGAACAAAAGAAAAAAAACTGAATACTTCTGCAATCCATTTTGTCAGGCAATACATCTATTTAGGCCTTTTATAACCCTCCTGTACAATTTCAAAATTCGTTTATGTCGTATTTTTATCTATATTTTACGATTTGACCGAATCGATTGAGGTGAATGCCACAGTCCGGTCAAGTTGCAATCGTGTTACCGGGTCTGTTCGGTCCTTTATAAGATTTTCTTTTTCTGTCAAGAAGATCTTTACGGAATTTTACGGTCTAATTTTGGTCATATCACTATATGTATACATGACTAGTGTTGCCAACTCTTCCAATAAATATTTCGAGATTTAATGAAAAAAAAAGGGACGGGAACTATAAAATCGGGACTGCTAAAAAAAATGTGTTTAATCATTAATAAACAAAAGGTCAAAATTTCCACTAGAACTTTAAATTATACACAGAACTATTTAGTAAGTACATACAATACTTATAAGTTATAAAACTTATAAATATATTTATCATTCTTACTCAATAATCAGTTTAAAAACAACCATTAAAATTTTAATGTGTGTTATCGTATGTATTTTAAGACAACATTTATCCTTTAAAAAAATACAATAAATCATTTCTTGAAGATAATATTACAATAGTTTTTTATTTTGCGAGAAATGATTATTATTAATTTTTTTTTTACTGTGAACTGTATTTTTTTTAAAGAAAGACATTTTTCAGAACGTAGTCAGCCTTGGATACATTTTTTTGAGGGATTTCGACTATTGTTGGCGGAATTTTGATGAGTAAAACTGGCAACACTGTACATTTTATGTGTAGCTACTTATTTCCTTCGCGGTAATTTTGAAACAGTAATAGTGAGACTGCCGGGATTAAAAAAGTAAAAAAAAAAAATTGTAGATGTTAAAAATCGGGACAATTAGCGTCTCGCGCCCCGACTATTGTCGTCGGGGCGCGAGACATATAGGCCTAAAATCGGGACAGTTGGCAACCCTAAACATGACTGACATAAGATCTGTTCGCCATTGACCGAAACGTTCACGTATGCGGTAACTGCGGTTTACAAATATCAATTTTAATTAAAAATTATGAAATTTCATAATTTAAATTCGAGGAAAAATATGTAAGTAATTTAGTAAATGAGTGGTATTGTATTTCTTGTTGGGCAGCGTACCTATACATAATATGAAAATGTCATGTTATAGCCGTGATGTAGTATATTTACGCCGTTCTTTCATTATATATTGTAAGTTAATACCTAACGGTGAATCACCAGTTTTCTGAACAGTCAGAGAACACCATCATCACACCAATCGCTCTCACATGATGACTGTGTCTGCGGCAATACAACAGCAAAAGTATAAAATTGTAACACGCTACAAATGTATACCTACAGTAGAACCTCTGATTACGTACACCTCTCTTAAACGGACCCATAGATAGGTATACTAGATTAAGTGTACATATAAAAATCTGTCGTTCGTAAGGTGCAATGATGTGCAATTTACACCGCTTCTGATTTAGCCCTAGAATCGTACGTTGGTCTACGAGTCAAGTTAATCATACATCGGCGTCGTTTCGACGAATGGACTTTTTACGGGGAGTTTTAGAGTTTATTTGCAAAAAACATTTTTTTTACATAACAATACTACAAAAGCGAACAAAATATTTAAAAAAATTGCATTTGGAAAAATTTCTTAATATAAATATTTATTAATTTTTTTAATCTTTTTATCAAAACATATTTTCACTATAAAAATTAAATAAAAAATAGATAAATACATCAGTTGTATCATAAAAGATGTCTTTCAAATAATTAATTTATGAACTATTATGAGTCAGTGGACATGTGTGACTTTACAGAATGTGAAATTTCTCAGTCATAAATATATTCCTATAGATATGTAGTTATTTCCCCATTAGGCACATTTGTAAATTTTCTAAAATTTGTTAGTAATTTTTCGAATAAGATCTCAAAAAATAATAAAAATTAAAATATTTTCCACAAAATAAATTGTTAATCTTTTATTAACTCACTTGAAACGCATTCTTTGGTTTGCGATTCAATATATTAAAACTTCAGTATTATGTCGTCTCTATAAGTCAAACAGCTGTAATCATCTTTCACATTATCATAATCATTGAATAAATTAATTATAACATCCATATCTTTAATAAATTTTAGAAAAATTAGGAAAACTTTTATATGTGGGGTACAAAATCGCACACTATTTCAGTATAAAAAAAACGACAATAGCTATAAACAAAATTTATACGTCTTATGTGTTATAATAACAAATAAATTAGATAACAAAAGTTTCACAGCAAGCAGGTATCGACAAGTTGTAGTATTGGAGCAGGTAGAGAAGTTCGTTCGTCGGTATGATTCTAGGGTTAGTCTGTTACAGTTCGTCACATCGTTCTTAGTGTCATTGTTCTGTTAACCAACTCGTGAAATTTAAACAGAAAAAAATACGCTGCCAATGAGGTGTGGCACACAGCTTCCTCGTACTCGTAAAAGCATCTTGGTAATTTAATGCCCAATATATCTTTGTATAATTTGAATTGAATAGTTCAGAAGTCATGCGCCTTGGTGCAATTTAGTATATTAATGGAATGACATGGTAGCAGCGTAGCTACCGTTACTCCGATTTCGATTAAATTCTTTGGGTACAATAAATTTAGGAACTAAACTGCATTATTCCTGAAAATTTCATTAAAAACAATCGAATAGTTCAGAAGTTATGCCACTTGGTACGGACTGGCGACACAGACGGACGAACGGACAGACACCAAACCAAAATTGTTCAGGAAGCTCTAAAACGTAAAATGTGCGTAAAAAATTTTATTTTGGAGGGAAAAAATTTTTTGCTTTTCAAAAGTGATCACAATGCATTCGCTACTTTAGTAGTCTCGGAAGCAATATGAAGTGTCGTATTTAAGTGTAAAAAAATTTTATTGAACAAAAATATTCTCAAAATAAAGGGATATCTTTCTTAAAATAAATAAATTTATTTTTAATTGTTGGTTGTAGTCACATAGGTCGGCCATGACAGTATATACTATATATATATATGCAGTGTGTAGCATATTGCACAAATACATTCACATGTTTGTGTAGATACAAATAATGTGTTTTGTTGTATGTATCATAATCGTTTGGTAGGGATAGCGGTGTCCACGTCATTTTCTGGCAACAGCGGTCACGGTAGTTATGAAATAGGAAATTGGTATCTTGTATATCTATGATGGACACAATATTTTTTTGACGAACACATATTACCTCCATTAACCAGACGCGAGTACGTCTAGTGAGTATGTATACCTATATGGGTTAGGTATAATTGTTCATGTTTTTACTTGTTAACAATGATGTGACGATGTATTTGTAAACGTTATATTTTTGTATAAGTACCTAAATTCATTCATAAAATTGATTTGAATTAAAAAAATTGTTGTGAATACTACATTATTTAATGCTGTTATCTACTCTGCCCCTGCTAAGCGGACACTTCTGTAAGCCGGACAAATTTTTTCGTGACACTGCTCTCCGATTAACAGAGGTACTACTGTATTGAGAAACGTATATGAAGAATATGCATACTAAAGCTACGTTTACGTTACAGAGGTCAAATTGTAATTACTAGATTAAAGAAAAATTCATAGAACGCGGCGCTCAATAAGTAGCCTAGACACGAAAAAAGTAGAAAGTTATTTCCGGACGAGAACGATGAAAAATCAGCGTTCAAACCTTTTGATTATAACGTAATTAACTTGGATGTAATACAGGATGAGTTTATTGAGAGTTGCTATAGACCAGGGCTTCGTAAACTTTTTTCATTCGCGACCCCAAATAGAGATATATAAGTATTTTGTAAGGATTTATTGATTAGGTAACAATATATATTATGTATATAGAGTATATATAAAAAATTTTTTCGATATGACCCCAAGATTTCGCTAAGCGACCCCAAATGGGGTCGCGACCCATAGTTTAAGAAGCCCTGCTATAGACTTAAGAGGTCTTTTACAAGTGATATGCTAAGAAAACGAAACTTTTGTAATTTGTAAAAACTTTAGCAATTAACCAACAGTGGGTTAAGCCCTGTCGACACTTTTTGAGACATTAAAGAAATGTTTAAAAGTAATTCTTTAACTACGAATAGATTTCTTGTAGTCTGGAATTAATTCGACCATTAATTGGAATAACATTAGATCGTGTAATATGAAATGTTGTTTTCGGACCACTTGGCCGGGCCATGTAATTCAGCTAAATATCGACACTTTTTTAAGCACTAGACAAATGTCTAATAATAATTCTTTAACTCTGAATAGATTTCTTGTAATCTGGAATCATTTCCGTCATTAATTCGCATATTAGGTCGTGTAATATGAAATGTCGTTTTCCGACCATTTAATTGAGAATGTAATTCAAGTAAATATCGACACTGAGGGCCGAATCATCATACATAGACACAGGAGAAAAATGGTTGGGGCGTGGTTTTTTTGAAGAGTCTGGTGGAACTGTCTATTTTGTATATTTTAATCAATATTTGAGATTTGTTTTATTATATATTTTTTGTGTACTCTATATTTTGTGGAAATGGGTGGGGGGCCTGTAAGAAGAAGCCCTGGAGTGTCTAGGGCTCCAAAGTGGGTTAATTCGACTCTGTGTGCACACTAATTTATCGTTAATCAGAAATCGTATTCAAAATTGATTTTTAAAAGGCTATTTACTCAACAACATTCTGAGATAAAATAACAGAAATTTGAATATTACTGATAGTTTGGAATCATAGACTAATTTTTTAAAACCTTTAAATATAGATTAGGTACTATTTAAAGAAAAATATAAATTTGCATCACAGCTCGAAAACTAAAGAAGCTACGAAGCTCCTGTCTATGGCAGGCAATCTATTGCTCCTAGCGGTAACTACAAATCTCATTTGAAAATTTTTTTGAATGAGTTTAATAGTTTACCATAATAAAAATGGCAACTCTCAAAAAACTCACCTGTATAAATTGTCTTCTATATTTGCTAGTAAAGTTGTGACAAATTTTATGGGCAAACTATTTTATCTGCGAATTGAATTGAATTGAAAAAATCAAACAAAAAAGGTCTTTAAACTATTATTCTATGTCAATTAGTTTCCGAGAAAAACTAATTTTTTTAAACGAAAATTCGTTATGTTATGCAGAGTGCTGCCCCAGGAGTATTTATATTATAATTTTTTTTTTTATTTAAACATTTTACTTTAAATGTCCGCCTTAAAAAAATAAAAATTTTGAATTGTTCAAAAATATTAAAAAAATTTCGAATTAACTGAGGAACATTCGAAAAATATTCCAATTATTTTGAGTGTTCAAATATTTAATTCGAATTTCGAAGGACAAGAACTTTTATCACCAAAAAACGTGATTTTAACCGGAAAAAGGTTAAAAACTAGTTATAGTGATTGGTACTAATTAAAAAATGTTAATTAACTACTGGTGATGTCATCAAGGTCTTAAAAGTCAAGTTTTATTTTATTATTAAATTTACAAAATTCATACAAATTTTTTATTTAGAAAAAAAAATTAATAGAAATGTAAGTAGTTACTTTATAAGAAAATATCCTATTTTTTCCCTTGATTTGTCAACTTTATTTTTATTTACTTGCAAATATTACAACATTTTACCAATAAAATAACTAGTCATTTATAAGTATTAACCCTCTTTACTTGCAGTACAATATATAAACATAAGCAAACCTAGACAGAATTTTTGAGCTGTGTTCGATCTGTGGTAAAAAAATTCTTGTGTAAATACAGTAATAATAAAAATTTAAATTTTTGCTATAACGTATTTACGCGGTTTAATTGTGCACATGCGCAATAATATTTTCTACCAACGGATCGAACACGGCCCGGGATTTATAATGTAAACTCGTTCAATCAAATTGATTTAAACGTAAAGGAAGCGTTAAAGCATGATTAAAGGAAATTAATCCTGAACGTAGATAATACGGAAATAACATATTACAAACTGAGCCCCAGCTACGTTACGGGGAAACCCGTGTGACGATGCAGCAGTATGTAGGTATAGGATAACAAAAAACCGAACATTAAAGCATAATACGATAATTAATATCCGTTCTGTAATAAATTTCAAAAATAAATATGTAATATCAACGCTGATTAAAATTATTTTTAGAAAATAATCTTAAAGAGTACAAAAACATACGTAATCCTTTTGTAATCTTTAGCCTGTAAAGAAATGAAAAGGGTATGAGGATTTTTAACCACTTTTATGTATATAATTTTCAAGTTTGCTACAAGTCGCTTAATGATAATTTGGTTGTTTAGAGCGATCTCTATATGCTCAATAATATTGTGTAATCAATTTGTGAAATTTATTGAAGTATAGTTTGTATAATAAACTGAATATAGGAATCGTATAATAATTCAAAATGTTAAGCAATAAGGAGAACGTTGCTAATGTAGCTATTGCTTTTGCATTTTGTAAAAAAAAGAAATACCCCTGTTGCCACATTTGCATAACATAGTGAATTTCCAAAGATTGGACACTGGCGAATCTCATACAACCTGTATCCATCTAAAATAGTTTAGCTCTCTAACTGTGAAAAAATTTTCAAAATCGGTTAAGTAGTTAATTTTTAACACTTTTGGACCGCTAGGACCCTGGCGGATCTTATAGATATATTATAGCATATATGCATTTAAAAGAATTTAACTCTTAAAAGGTGAAAAAATTTTGGGGCCCTCGGACACTGGCAGACCTCATATAACATAACTTATATCCATCTAAAATAGTTTAGCTCTCTAACAGTGAACACATTTTCAAAATCGATGATGACGTGTTCTTGAAAAGTTAATTTGTTTTTATTTTGAAAAATGAAACAGATATACATACTCGTATTGTTATTGTAATGGTAAATGAAAACAATAAAGCATTTATTGTAATGAAATTCGGCAAATTTTTTAATTTTTCTCAAAAGCTAGTTCACTTAGAACAATTAATGTCTTAAAAGCTTGTCTTATGCAATTTTTTATGCAATTTTTTACGCAATTTTTTCTACATTTCGGACACACATCATATTGTACAACCCTTTAATATAACTTACGATTCATAATATTGCGCAATATCAAATTTTATGAACCGTCGCGTACGTTATATTGAAGGGTTGTACCATATATTGTACTAATCAAACACAGTTTGAAATATATTGTTTAATGTAGAAATTATTGTGCAATATACTGATTTATTCGTTTGATAAGTTTGACCTATTAATTTATAAAAATAATTATTTATTACTTCACAGCATATTTATCACTTAACGTTTAGAATTAATCAAAAACTGAATCAATATATTGCACAAATTTCTTTTACAAATTATTGAAGGACTAAATTAGGTGGCACCGACACCCTCGATAGTATTACACAAAATTTGATGTTGTATAAATATCTGATCTCTGTAAGCAACTCATATTGAAAGATTGTACAATATATTGTGTTGATCAAAAACAGTGTGAAATATATTGTGCAATGAATGAATATTGTTATATCTGTAGGCTTTGAAGATATTATTGAACAATATTACTTGCCTGAAAGTTTCCAATTTTGAGTTTGAATTATCTAAAGAAAACTTCAATAAATAGCACAATAAGTGTGTAGGGACGGTAGGGACCGCTACAGAAAGAAAGGCCAACATTTTTTGAATATTTGAAAGATTCACAATATTACTACAGGTGATACATATAAACATAAGTGTCCTTGACGAATTATTGAAATTACAGTGACGTAAGTAGTCTGATTACGTCAGACACAAATGTCTAGCGGACTCCTCGACTGTAGTAAAGTATGCTACATATGCGTATATCTTTTTTCCAAGAAAGACTGTATAAAATTTAAAAAAAAAATCAAATTTAATTTTATAAAATTTAAAATCTTTAATAAATTTCGTATGAATGAATGTTTGCATGAGTTTTGGCAACTGATAAGTGATAAGTTATCTTCCAACAATTTACACAATTTAATCCAAATAATGAATGAAAAACAAAAGAAAAATTTCGATATAACGTAAAAGCCCCCATTATGGAACAGTATCTAATACTGGAACAGTTTTGACAATTACATATTAATGAAGTTATTTATGAAAGAAACGTCTGATAACAAAAATTATTATTAATAGAATGATTGTTTTTCAATTTAAATTCACCTTGCATTTAATGTTTCCTTACTTAATTAAAGAAATAAATATATAAATGTCAAAACTGTTCCAGTATTAGATACCGTTCCATAATGGGGGCTTTTACGTTACCTAAACCATTTTAAGGATATATTTAAAGACAAATATGAAAAGCAATGCGAATGCCTGATATTTCGCGGGACAATTTCCACATTTTACATGCAATAAGAACCTGATTTCCAAACGTCGACTGTAGTCGACATAAATAAATAAACAATTTTTTAATATATGGGGGTTAATATTATGTTATTATGAATGTCCAGAGACGGAAATAAGACATTTGTTTAAAATGTTTCATGAGTTTGGTTGTCAGTAGTAACGCCAGAAACTTTTAGATGTCTACTACAGTCGAAATTACGTTGAAAAAAGAAAATATATATTAAAAGTGTATCTGGAATGAGGAGGTTAAACCTTGCATTGACTCACTGAACAATTTTACAGGAAAATACCCTCAAAAATTCAATGGAATAAAAAGATTGCACCATTCTAAATTCAAAATACCTATAAACTGAGTTGCAGAACACCTTAAGAGAGAATACCAGGAGAACAATCCCTGTGCATAAAAATGGGTCGTTAAAAATTTAAAAACGGCGTAAACGGATATTATACCACGCCTTCAAAGAGGTTCAAAAAAAAAAACTAAGTAATTTGTGTCAACGAAAAGTACAACGTATATAAAATATTTCGAGAATACAGAGGACAGTTTTATCGCAAAAAAATTTAAGATTTCATTTAGGTACTTTATACACAAAAAAAGTTTGGACAAAGTTTACATCAATAATCTAAAAATATGACTTTTCACCTCCCTTGAGCAATATATCCCAAGAATATAAAGCTGACTTTCGTCTACCATGTCACATACCTATAATATTTAAAGCATATAACATTCATCAATGTAAAAAATACACAATCACTATTATTTTTTTTTTATAGTGAAACTATGAACAATAAGTTATTAGAGAAAAAAGTACATAGTTAATGTTAGCACATCGGTCATTCACCACTGTACGGACAATAAAATGCACTGAATTAAGCTCAAAAGATTATTAAATGAAATTATTGAAAATTTTCCATACAATAACAAAATTACTTTTAATTTACTCGGTTTTAATATCATAAGTACAATTTAAATATAATACAAAATTTTTTAAATAACAGGGTGACCGTGATAACACAAAAACAGTTATTAAAAAGTAAATTTATTCTTATTTTTAAACTGAGGTAAACGTATGAAAGCCTTGAATTCAAAATCAAACAAAAAAGTATTTAAAATACTACAAAATATCTTCTGTGTTAGCCAAAAATTACTATTTCAATAAGTATATTTTTCGATTTCACCTACTTCCATCAACATTTCGTAAAGTCATTGTTTTGATTTTATTGTACAATATGGAACAATTATAAACCGAACTTTTGAACAAAGTATTTTCAAATCAGTCGCCTCATCAATTTTTTTTATTTATCAATAAATATTATTAACCTATGACCTTTAAAAGGGGTAAATATACCTAAATCAGGATTTATTTGACACACTGTTGCTATGTAGTGACTCACAATAAACTCTGGGAGGTATATTTACGTAAAAAAGAATTGCACAAAATAAAATTCTCCCGTTGGCCGTTATGCAAAAAGTCTACGTCCGAAAAACGTCTAAACTTAAAATCGTATGATCTGAAAACGTATTACAATTAGATAATAAATAAATAAAAGCTGATCCAAATTACTTTGTTCAATATGTCGGCTAAATTTAAACATATTGAGGCCATTCAGATTGAAATAAATAGACAATTTTATAACTGAAATATATTATTATCACTGTTGCAATTACCTCTCTATCACCTGTACTGCTGAAAACGATTTCATTTGCATTGTGTCATTAGTGACTAGTTGATGGTGCTTTATAAAAACCAGCCATCTTGAGTTATATTTATTAGTATTATTTCGTATTATATTTTGATTTTATCAATGTCACAAATAATTAGTTTTACACTTTTTAGTCAGCATACTAATTAAATTTAAACACACTGACATAACACATTTAAACCAAAAACTACACACCCAATTTAGGTCGAAACATTATCGGTCCTGGATCACACGAAACCAACGCAAATACACTATTTTAAACATTTTAAACTCATTCTCACAGTATATTTTTACACACATATACAGTCAACTGCGATTTCTACGTACTTTCAATAATTATATACGGTCGAAATTTCACGGAAATATACGAAGTCGTATATAAATAAATCGTTTTTCATAACGAAAAATATGTCGAATGCCATCTATTGGTACGTTAAATATTTCGTTTCAAGGGGGAATTTTAAGTTCAATACAAAAATATTTTTGTAGTTTTAATAATATTTAATACATTTCTTAAAAGAATGATAAGATTAAAACATTTAATTTTTATTTCTCAAGACGGAATTAAACATTTATTGTTTGATCCCTGAGTAAAAATTTGCGTATTGATTACAACGGCTACAAACATGAACTACGATTGTCAATTTCACAATCGTAGTTGCCTCCTGGTACCATTTTAGATCTTTCCAGTAATGCCAACCGAATTATTCAATAATACTTCTGTTAATTTTATAATAATAAATTGAATAATTTTTAATATTTAAGCGTTTTAATTTCTAAAATCACAACGCAAATTAGTTATGGAATAAAAAAATCGTAAAAGGATATAACATTAGCCATCAATTTTAGTTATTAACTTTGTTTTAACTAGAAACTGGCTTATGGGGAAAAATTGTTCGCTATATTTAATAATAACAAAGCTTGCACATCACAAACTAGAGGATAAAAAAATAACCTGCCTTAAATATTAAAATTACGGTTTCCTATTAATTTACTGATTGTTTGTTTTTCACTCCAGAATTTTTTGTGAGGCTACTTCAGAAGTTAAAATTTTATACCGTAAAAAAATTAAAGAAAAACTGAGATTTTTAACTCTTTAAATGATTAACACTATGAGGCCCGAGCACTTTCATAGTAAACTTCCCCGGAAGCCGGCAATATTTAAAAAAAAAAAAAAAACAAATACATAAAATAATAATTCAAACATTGAATAGATTCAACACAGCTCAACATGTATACGTGTAAAACTGTAAACATACGTACATACTACATATACACTGACATTCAAATCAATTTTATTTAAAAACATAAATTATATTTTTTATGTATTTTTTGTTTATCTTAAAATTTTTTATACATAGAAAGCATAGAAACCAAAAGAGTAGTTTGTGTTGGTATGTATTTGTGTGATTAGGAACACATTCGTGTGATGAATGATGGTAAACATCGCACACATAATGCGTTTGACCAACTAATCAATTAATCATTGATCGCGGTCGGCCTCTGGGGATGTTTTGTTTGGTTTTGGATGCCGAAGCCGCGGGACTGAAAGTGTTAAGACGAGTTAACTCGTCCTGCAATATGGCGGCTCAAAATGCTGTAATATGTATATATTCACTGGTGGAGGTGCCGCCATCTGTGACAGATTTTCCGAAATACGGTATATGTCTAAATAATGTTCAATTTTATCAACATAGTTTAGTATAATTTATATTTTGTAAATTCCTAGGGCACTTTTTTAATGTTCTTTTTTTTTCTTTTTCTTTTTTTGTAACCTTATCTATTGTACTTATCGCTGGCAGTAAAAAGTTTAGTATTTTGAGACAAAAGAATTTTTCTATATGGTTTGTTTAACCTTTTAAACAAACCATATGGTAAAATTTTTTTGTCTCAATATCAATATGGCAAAATGCCGGACTTTTTACTGCCAAGTGATAAGTACAATAGATAAAGCCGATAAAGCTATAAAAAAAGAAAAAGAAAAAAATCAAAGATCCCAACATTAAAAAAGTGAACTCTAGGAATATACAAAAATTAAATTATACTAAACTATGTTGATAAAATTGAACATTATTTATAATTATACCGTATTGTCACAGATGGCGGCACCTATACCAGTGAATATATACAAATGACAGCATTTTGAGCCGCCATATTGCAGGACGAGTTAATTCGTTTTAATCATTTAAAGCGTTAAAAGCGTTATATCAGAGCCCTCGAGAGTATTACAGTCCCGTTACGTCATATTTATCTCTGACGAATGCATTTTTTTTAGTCATTTGTGTGCTCGATACGCTCCATACGCTCTGTTTACCATATTTGAAAATTAGGAAATCATGGCTGATTATGCTGCAAATTTACAAACGTACAATCAAGAATTCGTTAAATGTATAAGTAGAGAATATGATTTTAATTTTTTTTTTTTTTACAAGTATTTACAGATTTTTGAGAACCACTTGTAAAATTTAACGAAAATTCTGTTATAATAGGTTTAGAAAATTTAAAAAGTAACCAAGCAATTTTACAAAAAATTATAAACGATGAAAGAAAAGAAAAAATGCGTATAGAAAAAGAAATTGAATTACTGAACGGTGAACTGAAAAGAATTGATAAAAATTTAAACATGCATTTGAAAAATTATGAAGAGTATGAAAATATTATTAAAGAAAGTGAAAATGGTTATAAAAAGGTGAGTAAAAATTTATTTTTTTTTTATAAATAAAAAAGAACGGATATTCAGACTACCCAAATTTAGTGCTATATTAGGAAGTTTAGAAAATAATTACACAGATGATTATTTATAATTTTAAGTAAAAATAAAAAGTCTATTCTATTGACATTTAATTTTTCTACAAAATGAAAATATGTGGTATGTATTAAAATTTGAAAACCAAGGGTCATCTATTTTCATATATATGTAAGGATATGTGATCGGTAATATAGAATTTCTATCGTATCTAAATAGTGTATTACCGATCGCAGTACAAAAATATTTCCCTAGATGGCAGCAACGTAATGTTGGTGACATTGGTAAGGTAAAATCGGTAAAATGATTTGTCACCATTCTGACGTCATTAAATATAACTAATTTAAAAAAAAATTGGAACATTTAAGTGATTTAAGTAGTCTGAATTTATGATAAATTAACGAAATGATTGACTTAGTATCGAAATTATTAATTTATTGAAATTCGTTTCTTTTGCTTACAGATTTTAGAAAGCTCACAAGTTCTTGTAGCTTATATAAAGGAAAAATTGGGCGTATTAACTGGAGAAACTGACTAATGGCACGCAGTAATTTTGTTTTCACTTTAGATAATTTAATAAATACATACTCCTTTTTAAAAAGATATACTTTTTTTTAAAGAATAATTACGTGTTATAAATGATATTTATTAATAAAATCTTTCTACATTTTTAAAAGGGAATTTTATTTATTTAAGGTTTTTAGAGTTGCTAGAGAATAATCTTTGGATATGTTATTTTTTAATATTTAATACGTAAAGTATAATTAATTCTGGCCCGATGCAAACCCGAGGCGTAACTACAAACTTCAAAAAATCCATAAAAAAACCCTTTTCCAATTTTCAAAAATTTAAATTTTATTTTCTGGCGCCCGAACTTTTCCCCTCTTGGCCTTTTTTTGTCAAGTGTCCTGAAGCGACTGCTCCACTTGCTCCACTGTAGTTACGCCTTTGATGCAAATCGATCGCGTTATTTTATAAGCGACTCTTGCATTGTAATCTATTTTATTATTTTATAATCGAAATGATTAAAAATGATATAAATTCATATAATCACATATCATAAAAATTTTGTAAAAACACCAGTAAGCATGCGCAATTTGGGAAAAGGGTTTTTACCGGTTTTTATAATTTTTGGTATAGAATTTTAAAATATGTATGATGTCCTTGAACAATAATCTAAAACCGAAATTTTTCTTTACTACGTAAGGTAATTTTAATAATATCAGAGGAATAAATAAATCACCCACAAACATTGTTAAAAATTAATTATAATAACTACACTCATAAGAAATTATCATTTATCACATATTATTCAAATAAGTAAGTATTGTTTATCTAAAATATATTAAACAGGATTGTCAATATATTTTTAATCTAATTAGAAGATAAAACACTCAACTTTTATGGTTGATATGTATGTTATAAAATAATGTACAGTTATCGACTAGAAAATTGTCAAAATATGAAAAAATGAGCGCCGCTGGGGACGCTTCACGGCGCCGTGTATTTATTACAATCTTTAAATTTGAACTCTAATACTGGCACGAAAAACAGTTCAGTGTACCAACGTCACAATTTGAAAACGAACAAACGTTAATGTTAGTTTTGGTAGCCTCTAAACTTTGACTGTATTCATAATATTTCAAATAAAAGCGAGTAAATATTTATTTAAATTCTGCTCGATTAGTATTATTAGAAGTAATAGGAATAAAAAATAAAACGAAGATGAAAATTATCAGATTTGACATGTTTGTTTACAAATTACGACGTCGTTTTGAAGTAACAGCGCATTTTAGTCATTTGAATCGTTACCGAAAATAAACTATTTTCAAGATAAAACTTCTAGAAATTACTAAATAAATATTTTTCGTTTCACTATTAAAATAAAACATATGTAATGATAACTTATATAATTATTTAACATTTTACACCAAATACAGTCAATTACTACTCTGTTACAAGGCAAAATAAATGTTTTAAAATAAAGTAATTCCATTTATTACTTACTGGTTCCGTGTAAGCGAGGTATTAGATATCATACAATACAAAAATATACATATTCTGTAATTTTGTCTGTAGCTGTACAGAACTTTTTCACAAAATGACTAATAGATAGAAAATGTTAAAGCGTAAGTATTAAATGTATTTATCCAATATTCTGATAAAATTTTTAAAAAATGGATTTTGTTTTAATTAAACAGTTATATATGTTAAAATATTATGAAATAAAATTTTATGAAAGTTTTTATTTTAGGTTGTTATTTTTGAAACTTATTCAACGTTTTTCATGTTTGGATCCATTTTTACACATTCTCTAATTCAGTCTTTTTCTTAGTTAAATCACTAATTTAATCTCATACACATAAAAAAAACTTTTCTTAGTGATTTTGTTTTTTTTTTTTTTTTTTTTTTTTTTTTTTTTTTTTTTTTATTCGTCAACTGTACTTTTGGGGAAAAATGTTGGGAAATTTTTTATATTTCAACCGAGGGCCCGTCATTTCTTTCGCCGGATCTGGCTAAGTTTTAAGACAGCAAAATTAATTTAATTAATAATTAATATTTTTTAAGTGTGGTGTAATTTTTTCATGGTACAAAGTCTATGAATGTTATTTTTATACAGTAGGTAATTTTAATTGCATAGTAACGTCAAAGCCCCCATCCCGGAACGCGATCCAATACTAAAACAGTTTTGACATTTACATATTAATGAAGTTATTTCTGAAAGAAACGTCTGATAACAAAAATTATTATTAATAGAATGATTGTTTTCCAATTTAAATTCACCTCACATTTAATGTTTCCTTACTTAATTAAAGAAATACATATATATATATATATATATATATATATATATATATATATATATATATATATATATATATATATATATATATATATATATATATTAAACAGTTTTTGCTGAATGTCTCTTTTGTGTTTGATCAATGCTTATTTAAAGAAACACACGCCTTCTAAATTTTGTATGTGTGTGTGTATTTCTATTCAGTAATCACTGAACATCATTTTGGTAGTTTCAAAAACTCATGATAAGTGTTTGGCTGATTGAGGAATTTGAAGATTTGAGTCGACCATTTTCTTTTTTTCGAAAACTCAGCAATCACAAATGTTTTTATGAACATATTCAAAATTTGCAAACGATTTCCAATCGATTGAGTACCCGGAAGCCTATACCTATCTCCAAAAAATATTCTCGGACATTTAATTTTTTTAATTATGATGCACCCGGAAAAAAATTCTGGAAAAATTATATGTTCTATCAATCATACTGAGGAGCCTTTAGAAATATTTTGGTGATTGTACAACGAACATAACCTCGAAAAAAAATCTTTTTGGACATTTTATTTTTTTTTAACTATGACGCACCCGGAGAAAAAATCTGAAAAAATTATATGTTGTATCGGTCATAGTAGGAAGCCTGCAAAAAAATTTTGGTGATTGTACCATAGCTACAAGTTCATGAAAAAAAATATTGAAAAATTAAACAATTTTTTTGGGGGGGTTATAATTTTTCTTTGAAGCTGATAATTTTTTCTGAGATACACTATAGAGATATCTAAAACATATACAAATTCCAGCCAAATCCGTCTAGCCACTAAAAAGTTATAAATTTTTTTTGATTTTCAAAAAATAATTTTTTACCCCCAAAGGGTGAGTTTTTAAGGGTTGAAACTCAGTAAATTTTAATCTTATATCGAAAGCAGTTAGCAGAAAAAAAACCAACACAATTCGGGCGGGGGCATTTCGACCCATGCTTATCCGCCAATAGCCTTTATTTATTAATTTTTATAAGCCACTTTAATGACACACCTAAAAATAGTGTTCCGTAATGGGGGCTTTTACGTTCTAAAAATTTGCAAAAATTTAATTACAAAATGCTTATAATAATAAACTTTTTTTAAAGCTATGAACTGTAATCGTATTTGTTAACAAGGAAAATATATTCAAGTTCCAGAGGTTTCTACGCATTACTTTTGCTTTTTCTAGTTATAAAAAGATGTTAATATTCTTGCAATATTGAAGAATAGTAGTGTAATTAAATAATTAATACTTATATGAAATTTTCACCAAAAAAAAAATCAATAAATAAATAAATTTTTGGAATTCCGAAGTAAAAAATATAATCTAAAATCCGTAAGTCCATGGGTCAGTCAATTTGAATAGCTGGTCATATTTCATTTTACATTTATTTAAGCAAGCTGGTTCCATAGTTATGAGCTTATGAACACAAGTTTTTGAATATATTTTAGTCTCCTTTTAAGATTACTGTAGGAGTTCGGTTCCACAAAAAGGGGATGGTTGGCGAGATCTTTCAAAAGGTTTTTTTCACAAGGTTCAAAAAATGAAACTACATTTAGATCCTGAATTTAAACTTTTAAACAATTTACAATCTCCGAAACCATTATGATATTCAACATCGGAAAAGCTGGGCTAAAATCCATCCTTCACGTCCACGGCGTGCCCGGCGGGCGCTAGCTTCGGCTAGCTGGCAGACGAGGCTCTGGTTTGTTAATAAATAGGACAATCACAAAATCTTTTTTTAGCACATAAGTTTTGTTATTGTTTGTGTTCTATATTTGTGTTTTTCGGCCGCTGGGGGCCCTCGGGTTCCCAAAAGTGTTGTTAGTTCCCGTTGCATCATTGAATGGCTTTGGACTTTCGGGGTGCAACGGGCTGTCTGTGATATGTGAGCTGTGATATTGTATCTGTGATATTTCGTTGTTGCTTCTGTTGTTATTGTTGTTTTGTTGTTTGTTTTTATTTTCTTACTAGCGGAGGCCACTAGTGCCTCCAATAGTGTTGTTATAACTCCATTGTACTGGTGGGTAGTTCCAGGCCCCCATGAGTACAATGGAATTCTGTGATATTATCTGTGATATTTCTTTCTATTTTTTTCTTTATGTTCTTTTGTGATACTTCACTGTGATATTTATCTCTTTTTTTGAGTTTGTCTAGTCAGGTTCCTCCACCCCGACACCCTTTACACCTCGGGGGGAGCTTCATCGTTGGTTTTCAGTCCTTGGTGCCCGGACGTTCTGGTTAGTACTTAGCGTACCGCCACCAAGGACTGTCCGCTCTTTATGAAGCCCTGGGATGGCAGGGCTCATCGGTGAATTTTATTATGTGTATGTTTGTCCATTGTCTAGTGCATTTATGTGTCCCTGTCTTTACGTGTTGTTTTTATCTATATCGTGTGTGGCGGCGCATGCCCTCAGTTGGCGATGCCGCCGGGTGCTGCTGACTGCGCCATCCACCGGCAGCAGTATCCCAATAAAATTTAAAAAAAAAAAAAAAAAAAAAAAAAAAAAAAAAACATCGGAAAAAATTTGCTAACATCCATTTTATTCAAGTAAGTTTTTTTTCTAAATTAAAACTCCGGATAATAATCACCCAAAATATTTATTACTTAAGCTCATATTAAAGAGAAAGAAAAGTCTGAAAAATAAAACTAAAAAATTGTTTATCTTTCCTTTAAAATTTTGTTAGTTTTACTTCCTAGAGAAATGTTCTAGAATCATAATATATTAAAAATATCTTTAATTTGAATTGGTCTTTGAAATTATGTTAATTATGAATACATCTTTGCTTTTATCTCTTGCTTCTAATCAATCGTACTTGAATAATTTCAAATTTCAATGATTTTTTTAACAATACAGCAAATTTACTATAAAATACGTATTATTTCCAAACAGTGGCGTAGCGTGCCTTGGAGGGGCCCTGTATTCAAATTAGTTTGGGGGCCCAAATGAAGGGTAAAGATTTCTCACAAAAGAAACAAAAATGCTTGCATTAAATTAAAATAAATATTTATTGATTATAAGTTATCGCTTCCTCCTAGAAATTGAGCCTAGCCAAACAATTCAAGTTAAATATACACTTTTCTTGCCTTTTTTCCGGCAAATTGATTTATTAAATCATCTATAGCTGAAGACGGTTTCAGTTTTTCTAAAACTTCTGCCTCTATAGACAATAGTGACAAGTCTGATAGCCGTTCCTGCCTCATCGAAGTCTCATTTTTGAAGTTACCCATGTTGCCAACTTTTGGGCGGCGCACGCTTAACCCGGGAAATAAAGGGGTCGCTTTTTTGACATTTGTCATTTCTGAAGTGATAACTCTATTATAGGCACGTATGACAGTTTTTTTTGTATGTTTTTTCCCGGGAAGCACGAGATTAAGTGACATTGTGGATAACATTTTACTAATTTTTGCTTACACACGTTAGGGGCTTCTGTAGCCTGGGGGCCCCGTATCATTGATACGGCTGATACGGCGGCAGCTACGCCCTTGTTTCCAAAATGATAAAAGACAAAAAAAAAAATTGAAATAATAATTTTTATTATTTTTTCCAGAATAATAAAAATGATATTTCTCCATTACAGGGACAGGTGTAACTTGGGATTAAATTTTGAAAGATCAGATTGGCGATATTGACTGTAAAATTTAATAGACATAAACCATGCTTTTTTCCTTCTTGGTATTTTTAAAAACACGTACCAGTTTTAATCTTTTGTAAAAGTTTAAATTATTAACTTCCCATAGGAAGTTATTGTTATGGGTCCGATTTTACGAATCGCTAATTTTGACATATCTCCACGTTTCAAGGTCACTAGAATCCGAATCCATCGTTTTTAGCGTGATGTCTGTGTGTGCGTTCGTTAGTTCGTTCGTTCGTGAATTTTTTTTCGTCTCGCATATCTCGAGAACAAATGATTATATTAACTCCGGACTAATTCCATTTGATGCGTAATCAAAAAATGAAGACCGGATAAAGTTTTCAGCAAATTCGGATTAGCGGTTTGTTTTTTGTGGTAAAAAAACGGAATTAATTTTATTAAGATAACATAGATTATATGGATTTTTTACCATAACATTATTATTATAATGGCCTAAGAACCTTCCTTGATGTTAAAAATGCCAGTATTTTATTACAAAATTTAAAAAAAAAATAAGAAACTTGAAAAATTAGTTTTTGCCAAAATATATTTTGTCTCGCATATCTTGAGAACAAATGATGTTATCATTTGTTTGATAAGGGTAGAGCCCCCACCCTTAGGTACAGAAGGCGAAGCCCCCGGTATGGTGCAAGAGGCAAAGCCTCTATCGGGGGCCCAGGGGAGGAGTCGTCAAAAATGAAAAAAAGAATTATTTATGTACAGTAATCTCTAGTCTTTAAGGACACCCAATGGGAAGTTGACAGTGTGGGTAGACCTGTTCCCCAAATTTTTTTTGTAATAATTTTGTAGTGTGGGTTTTAGAAAACTCCGGTAGCATTATAATACTTAGTCAAGATAAAAACAAATTGAATTTCAAGTGTTTTTCATTTAAGATTTTTTTTTTTTTTGGGGTGGGAGGGGGAATAAGTAAGTGTTTCTGATATTAAATACTTGGGAAAATGACACAAATAAAAAATAATCAAAGCTTACTATATTGCCACTCCAACAAACTAGACTGGTGCTTTTCGCTTAATCGCATGACAATGAATAAATTAAGAAATTTGATCTTTGGTGCAAGAGAAGGTTCTCTGACGTTAGCTCCCGGTTTTGATAAAACTTGGTATAGGCCTTTGGTCATACGACTTTAAGCACATTCACAATTTTTTTATCTGCCACCGTGGCTAATTAAGGGGTGAAATCACCTCTTTAAATTAGATTAAGATTTCGATTTTAACATTGTGACAGGGGTAAATTTTAATTTCTAGAACTCATTTTCTAAAGAGTTCATAAAAATGCAATAAATTGCAGGTTGATAGTTAGTATGATTTTAATATGATTAACGAATGATTAACGCTTAATAAAATAATGATTAATACTTCCTAGAATAATTTTAATTAATGTTATCTAAACTAATAAAATATAGAAAGGAAATGTATACTTTCAGTTTTTTTTCCTTTCCAGTAGTATTATTTTCTATTTACGTACGTAAATAAAGACATGAGTGGATGAAGGTGTTATGTAACATTTTTTTCAAAACTTCATTTTTTACCAAATTTTGAAATATTCTATGCTGAAGTATCATATATTCAAATTTGGTTTCATTAGGTCCAATTGTTTTGTAGAAATTCAATAATAAACATGTGCTATTACATGGGAAGTATATGTAAATAAAAACTTTCAAACGCTTCTACTGTAAAATTATAAAAAATGTGACATAACACCCTGATCCACTCATGTCTTCAAATATTTTTTTTCTTTTATATTCAATAAGTTTATACTATTTGTTTGCGTTTAAAAATTGTAATTATAAATAAAAAATACCTTCAAACAAGTCCTACGTTTAATCTTTTGATGCAAATTGATAAGATTACGTCCGCATATCTTCGTCAAAATATGGGATTTTAAAGAGAGAACGTTATTATAGTTCTTTTTTTTTGTTATTAATTACTTAAATTTTGCAATTTATCTGGAAAAAGAGATAATTTCTTTTCAGTATTATTATTATTGATGTGTCTATCTTTGTTTTACGATACGTTCATATTTTTATTTATTAATTTTTTTTTAAATCTCCCATTATCTATTTAGGATAAGCTTGTATGAAAATGTGTATTTACAGTGAAATTGATTCATATTTGATTTCACTTTTGTTAAGAATTGGGTCTCTTTTGAAAGGGTGAATTTAAGACTATAGAGTTTAGCCCAAGATTCTATAAGGTGTTCTGACATTTCCTGAAAAAGTGCGATCATTAAATTCTTGAGACATGTATTATTATTCTTTACAATATTTTGATATTGTTATACTAAATTTGTATTCTTTTCAGAAAAATAATGGCGCCATTGTGCTCAGCTTTTAAAATTCACATACATATGAGGTGGTGAAAGTTAAAGTGGTGTAAGTCAAGTTAGTATCATTTTGAGAAAACAAGGGTTTTACTACAAAAACTATAAAAAATTCCGCTATATTATTTTCCTACCAAATAGGCTTTAGTCTTCACGACAGATAGGTGTTGTATTTTCTCAGAAATTTTGAATCCTTAGAATAATGGTAGGGGCGAGTTCTTGGAGGCCGAATTGACTTACACCACCTTTCCTGTAAATTAATTTCTCTTTCTGGTGATTTAGGAAAAAGTACTTAAATATTTTAAAAAAGGAAAATATTAATTATTAACAGAGAACTTTATAGGTACAGATATATTATTATACAGATTACATTGCTTATTTTATAGTCTAATCAAACAATCAAAAATGTATAAATTTTATAAAGAGATGTAAGTCCGACTTGCACCACTATGGTTACCAACAAAAAACCCTTATTATTTGGTTTCTAATAAATGTATAAAGAGGTGTAAGTTCGACTTGCACCACTATGGTTACCAACAAAAAACCCTTATTATTTGGTTTCTAAATTTAAACTGTCAAACAGAAAGTTGAATCTATGACTTACACCATCTTTCCTCCTAACAAAATTAAATATGGAGATTACATTTTTGCCGTCATTTAAAAAAAGTTGAAAATGTGACTTACACCACTTTGCCTTTCATCGCCTCATATCTTGAGTGTGAAATTACAGTATGTACAAAAGAAAGGCTATAAAGCTTTTCTTCTGATTATTAACATTACAAAATTTTTCTATTTTAAGGAGATTCGAAAATCTGAAGTTTCTATCAAATTTAAATCTTGTTTCCCTTCACGATTAGTTTATATTCTCATATTAAAGCAAACTCTCGTATTTTTAGCTTAATTTAAATTTATCTGGACTAATTCTTTTGGACTATCTTTCAGTTCTTTTATCACGTTTATTGTGATTTGTTTAAAAAAAGAAAATTTCTTCGTTATTTTGAACAGCAGTTTAGGTAAAAGCAAAAAAATTTTATCCCTTGATATGAACTTTTGAACTGAATTATCCCTTAAATTTTTACTCGTTCACAACCACGAACAAAAAAATTATTTTTGGAAAGAATTAATAAAATTATAAGCTTTTGACCTAAGAATTTTTCATCTTTTAATTTTTTATCATAATTTTTTAAATACTGATCTTTTGTCAAAAAATTATTAATAAATTGTAATTGTAATTAATAAAATTATTAATCAAATTAATTACAAAAAGTATTTACAAAATTTTTGTCAGACTCACATCTATCGAGATAGTTGAAAAATTAATTATTCCCAAAAATTTTCCCGATTGCAACACCACCAGTTCCAAAAATTAAGATTTACGCAGATACAAATCTTTTCTGCTTTAATAAACTATCGTGACATGCGCTACTGATATGAAAATAAAGTATCTACTGGCTACTACCTAATGATAATAAGTAATTTCAAAACCGGGACAGGTAAGTGTCCCGAAAAAATTTGCTGGGACACCCAGATTAAAACTGGGACGGAGGTCGAGAAAACCTAGTGGTACTGATTGTGAGTTCCTACCTAACTTATACTGTATTAAAACTCTAAGAAAAAAGTAAATGCAATAAAATTTTGAAAAAAATATGATTGGTTAAAAAAGATGACAAGGATGAAAAAGCAGCTTGTACAGTGACAGTTTAATTTACTTATCTCTCTCACACAAAAATGTGACAAACTAAGTCAGATTTACATAGCTAAAAAAATCTTCATAATTCAAAAAGTTAAATAAATGTATATAATTTTTAAAACTATTGATTTAGATTGTAATTTAACATGTCTAAATCGTATTTTGTATTGCCATATTCTATTTTGAATTGAAAAGTAATATTTTTATGAATGTTGCTGCAAGAGGGCAGTTTCGTACTGAAAATAATTTATTTCATTTTTTGCTATAGTGTAAATCCAACTTGGAAAATTTTATTACATTTACTTTTTTCTTAGAGTTGTAGGTAGGGATGGCGATTTTTCTAAAAAAAGATCGATTTTTAAATCGATTCGAATCGAAGTCTAGAGAATCGATTCTCAAAAAATCGTGGTCTAGGTAATCGATTTTGAGAAATCGATTTTTTTGAAAACTTTTTTATGGAAAACACAAAATCCAAAATAATCGATCTTATATTGTTTTTAAGTAAAAAGTATAAATCTTTCTTATAATTAGGTCAAAGTTAAGAATTATTTCTAATATAAAATAGTATATTACTTAGCAAGGATAGTAAGTTTTTGTGGCCTCAGATGCAGTTTGAAAATCTGAAGCTGAAAGCTGATGATTCTTAAGAATCCATGATCACAAAAATAAACTTACGGGCCGAGTAAGTTAATTTTTCAACCAAAAAATGATAAATAAATTGCGCATCACTATTTGCCCTATTTATGAATGTTGATTCACCTTCAACAGTTGAAGTACCAGTGGAGGTATTCCGATAATTGTAAATATTTTTTTTTTTTCAGGAAAAATCGAATCCTGATTTTTAAGTGTCTGAGATCGATTCACTGAATCGATTCATTGCTAAATATCGATTTAAAAAATCGATTTTCTTAACCCAGAAAATCGATTTTCGATTAATCGATCTCAGATCCCCATCCCTAGTTGTAGGATAGTACATACACTTTTGTTCAAATAATAGCAGTCACTTTGAAAATAAATATTTCCATATAATGTTAAATAAATTAGATTAAAATAATCATAGATTTTTAAACATCCATAAAATATATGTATATTTGAAATATTAATTACTTACGTGCCCAACGAAAAAAAATATCAATAATTTTAAAGATAAAAATTTGAAACACATTTTACTGTAAATGTAATTTGTAAAATGCACTTAAAGAACCAATAAATACATTTTATTGTCTAACCCCATTTCATTAGTCCTTTAAATACTTAATGTGGCACAAATGTGCAGAATTTGAATCAGAAAGGACCTTTGTTATATTGCTTGTATTGTTTGGTGAATGTTTCAGTTAATTCATTCATAATTATTTTGAAAGTTAACAAACATAATAAGAGAGACTCTGTGTATTTGTTACGTTTCCGTGTCTGCTAGGGGTGGTTTTCAAATTTGTATTTCATGCAAGTGTGTGCCATATGCCTAGTGTTTTTAAATAACGGATAATAAATAGACTACAAGATTTTTACGTTTGTTACGGTTTTTGATTGTTAATTTAATGTGATATCGGCAACTGTTTTTGAATAAAATGAATTTACATTTTAAAATTTTGTTACTATTGCTAGTTTTTGGTAAGAGTTTTTCGAAAATTTAAATGTTTAACAAATTATTTATGAAATATTTTTGAAAATAAATTATCTTTAACTGACGCGACGTTATGGTCGTTATGATTCTTGTTCCATTTGGCGCAAAAACAAATTCTTAATTTGTAAAATTAATTTTATTTGCATCTAACTTTTAAAGAAAATATCATTTTTATTTCTTGCACCAAGTTATGTACCTATATTTTTAAAAAATTCTCCAAGTGCGCGTTAGGCTGCGGTCACACTGGATATGAATTCGTACGATTAGGGGAGATTGGCAATATGCATTCGTACTTAAATTGAAAGCCGTTAATACACTTCATGGTGTTAAACAATGAATTCAACCATTATTTATATTTTTTTTTTTATTAAGAATCACTTTTTAAATTTCTAATTTTATAAAATAGATAGGTAATTTGGGGTAAATGATTATTTTTCATTAGAACATAAAAAAATAAATTCTGGAATTCCTTTGATGGACTTCTTCAAGACTTCTTATTTCTTAAATTTCTAATCTGACAATCAAGAATAATTTATTATTTTAGATACATCCTTTTTTTCATACCAATTCGCATCAAAAACAAAATATTTTGCTCCTATCAAAATGTTATATGAGCTCGTACGAAAGGGTCGTAAGCAATATAATCACACATATTTGAATGTATGTGTTTAATTCGTATGAACTTATATGCACCTGTAATTTGTATACAAGGTAACCGCAACCTTAGCCACACATTAAAAGTTAGAATTTCGTTGTCAGTGGTTAGAGTATTTTACAATTCTCGGGATAAAATATTTCTTGCTTTATTCAGTATTAAAATTACCCTTTAATTTGTTAATAATATGATTATCTAAACCTTTTATCTTCTACATATTGTGTTAACAGATTTCAATAATAGTTTTTAAAAAATGACACTATGTCTGTTAAATTACGTAAAATCAGACACTGACTATTAAAAAGTGGTCAAGTACGGGTAGAACCCCTAATGCGATGACAGACTTGACGAATCTGTAAAGATTTTGTGATTATGATTACAAAATACTGAAAACGGGAAAAAAACTTGTCTCAAAATTAAACTTCTTTCTCTCTTTTAAAATAATGTACTAATTTATTTCTTATATAATTTTATGTAGGGTATAAATTCTATATGAGAACTGTTACAAATAAACATATTTTATTTACAACTTATTTACCGTATCTACATATAATTTAAAAGAAGGTTAATATTGAAAAGTGATTAATCATATATTATTATTATGTGTTACATTTTATGCATTAAGGATTCTGTATCGGTTATCATATTATACCTATATTAGTACTATAGAGATATCAAGAAAAACAATATTATTATCTGTTATTAAAAACATATTTCCTGGATTTTCTAATGTCTTATCTTTATATAGTCATTATACGACAAACATACCGATGATAAAGTTTTAGAGCTTTCTATTAAGTAGAAATGAATAACTGAACCGCTCTAATCACTGATAAATAAATAAATAAATAAAAAACTTTAATTACGGACACATCAACTACAAAACCCCAAATTTTAAAGTATTAGAGTATAACCATTCTTTTATTTTTAATTTCGGAATAACTATCTATTATATTACTAGAATATTTACAGAATTTTCAATAATTGTTTAGGTTTCGCTTTAGGTCAGAGTCATTCGGGATATAAGTGGCCTAAACTACCGAAATGGCCTAAGACACCGAAATCGCCTTCTAGTACAGATTCCACAGTCGAAACAACGGTTACGCAGTCTAGTACAGCTTTGGATGTAACTGATTCTACAACTGAAATTTCAAGTACTCAATCTAGCACAGAATCTACAACAACAGAAGAATCAACTTCACAGTCGACAACAACAGAAGAATCAACTTCACAGTCTACTACAACTGAAGAATCAACTTCACAGTCTACGACAACAGAAGAATCAACCTCGCAGTCCACTACAACAGAAGAATCAACTTCCCAGTCCACCACAACTGAAGAATCAACTTCACAGTCTACAACAACAGAAGAATCAACTTCACAGTCTACGACAACAGAAAAACCAACCTCACAGTCTACTACAACAGAAGAATCAACTTCACAGTCTACTACAACAGAAGAATCAACTTCACAGTCTACGACAACAGAAGAATCAACCTCGCAGTCCACTACAACAGAAGAATCAACTTCCCAGTCCACCACAACTGAAGAATCAACTTCACAGTCTACAACAACTGAAGAATCAACTTCACAGTCTACAACAACAGAAGAATCAACCTCACAGTCTACTACAACAGAAGAATCAACTTCACAGTCTACTACAACAGAAGAATCAACTTCACAGTCCACTACAACAGAAGAATCAACTTCCCAGTCTACCACAACTGAAGAATCAACTTCACAGTCTACAACAACAGAAGAATCAACCTCGCAGTCCACTACAACAGAAGAATCAACTTCCCAGTCTACCACAACTGAAGAATCAACTTCACAGTCTACAACAACAGAAGAATCAACTTCACAGTCTACCACAACTGATGAATCAACTTCACAGTCCACTACAACAGAAGGATCAACTTCACAGTCAACTACAACAGAAGAATCAACTACACAATCTACTACAACAGAAAAATCAACCACAGAGTCTACTACAACGGAAGAATCAACCTCAGAGTCTACAACAACAGAAGAATCAACTTCACAGTCTACAACAACAGAAGAATCAACTTCGCAGTCCACTACAACAGAAGAATCAACTTCCCAGTCCACCACAACTGAAGAATCAACTTCACAGTCTACAACAACAGAAGAATCAACTTCACAGTCCACTACAACAGAAGAATCAACTTCACAATCCACTACAACAGAAGAATCAACTTCACAATACACTACAACAGAAGAATCAACCTCAGAAGATGACCCTGTAGATTTTGCCGTTGAAGATGATAATGGTGTTGTTTGTATTATGGCAAAATTTGATATTGTATTAAATATCAAATATGCAGATGACAAAGACCCGGTAAGTTGAATTTAAAAATAAAGATCTTATGTACTTATAAAGGAAATTTATGTATTTATAGACGAGAGTGTGGACTACCACAGAATTTTATTAGTGTATGGCTATTACAGATATTTAATTTATTCGTAGGTACCCTTTGATGTTCCAAAAGATGCCAAAACTGAGGGAAGTTGCGATAAAGATAAGCCGTACATGACATTGGCATGGGAACCGGTGATACCTAAATCAAGACGAATGAGCTATAAACTGTATGCAGGGGAGGATAAAGATGAAAGTCAAGTCACATTACATTTAAATAAAACAGACAAAGAATATTTCGTTCAAACGATAGAAACATATATTATTTTAGATAAAAACATTGTAGGAGATGAAGGAAAAGGTAAATTTAATTCAAGTACTGTGTGGCTTCGCTAGTACTTTTTTTTGAGACAACATTTTTTTTTACCTTTATATTTTTATTATTTTAGAATATTGGGGTCAAGTTAAAAAAAGCAAGGCGGAAAATTTAGAACTATTCAAAGCGCCAATTGGAAAAAGTTATAAATGTTCTTCAGAGGAGGAATTGAAAGCATCCGATGACACTACAATAACGTTGAAAAATGTTCGGCTACAAGCGTTTAATGAAGACAGCCAAAAGAAATTCGCAGAGGGTAAGTTTTTTTTTTAAATCAACAATATTTCAACTATTCTAGAAAAAAACTCAGTAATTTTTGCTTTAGCTTATGAATGCGGTCCAAATACTGCAGTAGCAATTGCAGTTGGTGTTGTTGTTGGAGTGCTGATTGTTGTGGCTATTATTGCCGGAATTTGGACGTGGAAACGTGCACAGAAACGAAAGTATAATGAAGCATCGGAAATACCATAAATCTGATCTACGCTACTTCCCATTTCCACGTATTAGAAATGACATTGCTTTTGATTATATATGTGACAATCGTGTTCAATATTTATGAGTTATACAATTACGTTTTTTTAAGAAGAAATCGGTTAATTTTTCCAGTATAGTTTATGTTAGGTATTTATGTTACGTGAATACTGTGATGTGTAAACGTACCTTTACATTTCATGTGTACTTGTTGATTGTTGAACGACATATTATGCGTGAATATGTATAACATGTCATTGTGCAGATAACTCACATGCGCAAATTGCTAGTGTATTTATCTTAATCATGTTTGTGGATGAAATGTAAGGGTCTTTAAGTAGATTTAAATATGTGACAAACAAATAAATATATGAAGAGGTGGATTCCAAAAGTCATTTTTTGTCTAATGTGAGATTTTAGTTAATGCAGACTGTTCAAGTCCAGCTCTACATGATTTTCGTAGTGCCACCTTTCAAAATGAGTTTAGTCTACTGTAAAATGAATGATGAAAAATTGAATGTTTTCCAAAAAAGCGCTAAGTCAGTGACAGTTTTATTTCAAAACGCTCTAAGTCAAATTTACTCGTAAACCATTACATTTTTTTTTTCAATAATAGCTGGTATTTTTTTCCAAATTTGCTTGTAGACAGATTTTTTGTTATGTCAAACACATGAAATAACTAATAATGCACTGTTTAAAATGTTTCTTGAATAAAATATATCTGTACTTAAACAAGCTAGGTTTATTTTAACCAACTCAACCCAACTTTTTAAAGGTTTTTCTTTCAATATAATCTATTGAAAATTATGTATAAATAAGAACAAATAAATAACGTCAATAATAATTATTATCTAAGAACATGAAAATAATTTAAACAGATTACTACATTTGCCTACCTAGATAGTTTTTTACATTTCCTGAAAAATTTCAAAAAGTGACTTAGCGCGTTTTGGAATCCACCTCTTCATATGTTAAAGTCAATAATCTAACTAATGTGAATAATTTTTTCCTAATTTTTGTTGAGATATAAAATTGTTAATATTTTTGTATGCATAATAAATGATGAATTATTTTTTGTTATGGTAGGTAAAATTAATAAATATTGAAAATTTTTAAGTAAGTAAGATAACATTTACATTAGCCGGTCTTCCAAATTAGGAACTTGATAATTCAAGGAAGTTATACTTGGTGATATAATAGGAACAAATTTTTATATTTTTTTTTACTTCCCATCCATATAAGCTATACATATAGTCAAG
Source organism: Brachynemurus nebulosus (assembly GCA_035578155.1). Lineage (NCBI taxonomy): Eukaryota > Metazoa > Arthropoda > Insecta > Neuroptera > Myrmeleontidae > Brachynemurus > Brachynemurus nebulosus. The sequence continues at coordinate 26,804,700 of JAPWDM010000006.1, forward strand.
AAGAGAAGGTATGAAGGTATAAGAGAAGGTAAGAAGAGAAGGTAGGAACATCAATGTGAGCATATGCGTTTTTCACGCATAAAAATCCGGAGGGAAATATAGAGGACTTGGATTTTTGAAACCAAGCTGAAAATAATTCAATATATTTATGGGGCATTATAAAAGGAACAAAATCTTAACATATTTTGGTCAGTGGTTCTGGAGTTATCGCCATTTTTAACTTTTTGGCACAATCGAAAAATTTTGGTTGTTTTCGATTTTTTCCGGATCTTGTTCATGTAAATCAGTGTTTTTCAACCTTTTTCATGGCGCGACCACCTTAATACGGAAAAATACTTCGCGACCCCCTACCCTCCGCTATTACTAACTTTAATTTTTTAATGTAGTAAATATCGACTCCGTTCATCATTATTGATTATTTTCATACTTAGGTATCGATTAAATACGGAATTAAGGACTTGAAACAGGCATATTTTTTTATTGACATCGAAGTTGATGACTTACAGTAGCTTTTGAACGCGCGCGTGGCGTAAAATTGATTTGAACCCTTTGAATTGTGAACTTGCGTTAGTGTTAAAATTTAATGAATTGCCTTGTTGTTTGTTTAGTAGTTGTTCACTGTTTTTTATTGTCTAATATTCAAAATTCTGTGCTCATTGTAATTATTGAAAATAAATAAGATTCTGGAAACATATGCATAACCATCAGCTTCAAGTTCCAGTAAGAGTAATAAAACGAAACCACAGAAAATGTGTCCATATGACGACAATTATTTATAATTCGGATTTTGTTATTGAAAATAAGCCGCACTTTTGAAACTTTATCACGCGAAAGGTTGAAAAATACTGATGTAAATCAATGACACTTAGATGAAACGTACCTATAACAAAATGGTCCGATTATTTCAAGGGAAAAATATAAGTAACGTGATTTAAGAGACTTGATTTCTTTTTAAAGATCCTTATCTTTAGGAGTCGCATACTTTCAACTGACAACTAATTTTTTTCAAAATGACGTCACGATTGGTTGGAGTGACTTGAAATATGAACTTTTCCTTTGGTGAGGGGGCCAAAATTTCGAAGAATTTTATAAAATATAATCCGTAGAAATTTTAATTTGCACTAATTTTGTTTCCGATAACTCTCCTCAAAAATGCACCCACCTACTCTTAAAATCGCAAAACAAATTTTGATTCTTTGTGACCTTTGAACGGAATGGTCTGTTTCATTGTTTTTTTTGGCTACTGTTCATAAATGCTTATACAAGGTGGTCCAGAATTATGTACCGTAATTGGTAGAGCTCGTAGTACGTTCAAAAGTAATGGTACCTTTTCATGTATACATTTTTTCAAAACTCAATAATAAGGAAGATATAACTCTGTAAAGGGTGAAACGAAAACCATTTCTTAGATATTTTCCGAACGCTTTTGAATAACGGATTGATATTTTAGGGGTACTTATTTTGCGTTAGAAGGATTAAATTTATGTCAACACTTATTCCACCACGCATGGCTAAGGGGTGGTTTTGGGTGGTAGGTGTGAGTTATCACGTCTTTTTTTTTTTAATTTGCAATTATTTGAACAAAACCCCTTATAATATAATTCCCCAGACAATTTCACGCAAAAAAGTTATACTTGTTATATTTCCATAAATATTACCGTTTTCGAGTAATTTAAAGTAGAAGTATCTATTTTCAAATTATCCTCTAATCATAAGTGATCGAACAATTTATGCCATAAATTGAATTATCTTAATGTTCATACGCGCCCCTAGAATATGGATCCAGTAATCAAAAGCGCCTAAAAAATTTAAAAAAAAGAAGTCAATTTCGTTCCACCCCTTTACATTTTACCCTCTGTTTTATCTCCCTTATTATTGAGTTTTGGAAAAAAGTGTAGATGAAAAGGTACCATTATTTTTGAACATACTATCAGCTGCAGCAATTACAGTACATAATTCTGGATCATCCTGTATATCAGTAAAAAGTGGTCGTCGCATGGTACATACGTGTGTCTTGGCTCTAACTCCCACTAAAACATGACTAAAACATTTTTGACAATATCGCTGCAACATATAGATGCATACATATTATAATTGTATTATAGATTATTATTCATTTATTTAGAATTGTTGTACATAGTACCAAATATGACACCCCCGATTATGACTACACATTATCTCACCTATCATTTTTACATTTTCCATTCGGAAACAAATTGCAATTTTTTTTTCTTTACTTGTGTAATATGAAATAGTAACACTTATGTATTGTTTAAACATAGAAGTAGGTATACATAGGCATCTAATACATGTAATAATATTCCAACTATAACATATAATTGAATTGTACCAGAAAATATTGCAATGTTACCGAGGCAGAAAGTATAAAGATAATTTATTGGTTGAAATAAATTTTAAAATATAGCAAATACCAGAATATATGGGAATACTTCAACGTATACTTTATGTAGAGGTGTATTTTAACAGAAATAGTTTTGTGGTTAAGTTGCGCAGGTGAATGAGAGTGAACGAAGATAAATTTTGTATAATTAAACGTCATAGGGTTTCCATATTTGAGCAATTTGGGTGTGAAATTTTTATTTTTGCTATTAAAATGGCTAAATTCCTTTCCAGTGGTCCTACCGGCCTCATTTTCGTAGAAATGAAAAGAACGCTTTCGAAAACCTATCATTCGCTTCCAATTTTAACATTCGATCATTTTATTTACAGCTTTTAAGGCAATGAAAAATTTTAGTAACTTAATGACGCCACCAAAACTAGTTTCTTTTTTCTCATATCAAGCTTTACTGAAGTGATTTTAAATTAGGGTTACTGATTGAATTAGAGTAATTTAACTTTAATAAGAGTCTAATTATATGACTAATTCAACAGAAATCTTTTTGTAGTGCTTCTACTTAATGGTGGCTTTACCCTATGTGCCGCCCTAGGCACTGTAAAAAATGGCGCCCCTGCCTTTCCCTAAAAAAAAATTGAGGGAGCTTTTTAAGTTTTTCCTACCACAAATAAGTGACGAGCAAAAAAAAAAAAAAACGTTTACCGCCCCCCTAACAATTATTTGCCTCCCTAGGCTCCAGCCTACTCAGTCTATTGGTAAATCCACCACTGGTTCTACTTGTCTAATTTTTCCTAAACTAAAATCCATAATTCTCTTCCAGTTTCATCATTTTGTCCTTTTATTTAGGTAGGTACTGTTTTTAAATCACTAAAAATTTTAATAAACTTGTTGATGTATCTCAGTTCAGGGAAAGGAGGTAATAATCCCTGGGACTGCTCACTTGTATCCGTGCTTGGTCACTGCGCTTCGAATTTTTGAAAATTACAATATTATTTTTGGTCGGTATATAAATACCCACATGTAGTGTGTAGGTATGTACTATATATACTTTAAAAAGAGAAATATGTAAAATATATGAGTGAGTATTCTCAATGGAAAACTATTCGTCGTTATTTGTTTTATCAAATGAAACCAGATGTGTCGCCGTTTATTTTCAATTTGCACAGAAATACATATATATATATATATATATATATATATATATATATATATATATATATATATATATATATATATATATAAATGCTGGAGTTTTTGTGAGTATTTTCATAGATGTAGATACAGACTATACTCTATTTCATCAACAGCTAGAGTAACAAAAGTACATGATAGTAGGGATGATCGATATTCATCGATGGTAGAAAAACATCGATGTTTAGGGGGAAAACATCGATGTTATGTCCTCGATAACATCGACACATCGTTGTTACGAGAATAATATCGAAACATCGATATTACTCTAGGCTATCCAGTATTTAAAGAGTCCTGTAGCTGATTTAAAACAAGTCCAGTACTGTTATGGTAAGTTCTAGGCTTCACTTATACAAACTTGAAAAAAATTGCCATTAAATATTTGTGTTTCACAGCAACTTCAACAGCTTCAGAGAGACTTTTTTCAAAAGCTGGGCAGCATTTGTATCAACAAAGGAACAGATTAAAAGGGAAACTTTTAATAAAGTGACTTTTTTGCAAAGTGTATACCAAATAAAAACTGGCAATGTTAATTTTTAATAAATAAAATAATAGATTATAATGGTTGTTTATTTTGCTACATAAACATCGATGTTTTCGAACATCGATGTCTTTCTTTCGATATATATCGTATATCGATACTCTTGAATCGATGTTAAAATCGATGTCAACATCGATGTTTTTCTAATATCGATTATCCTTACATGATAGAATGTTTCTTAACTCTGATTGGCTGTTGTCAGGTGGATAACAGTGTACAGTAATTTGAAGACCGGTAGGTATATGTTAGCGATTGATCATTGAATTAGCCAGATTATAATGTGCCTAGGTCATAAGGCTTGCCATTTCATGAAAGAGCTTATTCAAAATCAGGCAGATCGAATAACATTTGAGATACGACCATATGGTTGATTCAAAGTATAATATTTGTTTAGGCACTTTAAGAAATAATTATTTTCAACCTCTCGAATCGTAAGTTGGAGTTTACAGAACAGCTAACTTGTCGTGTAAGCAACACTTACCTTTTTAGGAACGTAATAATCGCTTACGGTCAATAATAAATAGATTTTTCTATGGAAATGTTTTTTTTTCTACTCCTGTTGAAGAACACACTCATTACATAATATCTGTTAATTGTTGAGAAAGTTAGGCATTATTCAAAGGTATGGAGGAATGATCATTACTCAACACCTTCCGAATCGTAAAAAAAATTCATCCCTATTCCCCCATCCTATTTATCCGAAAAAATTGTGAAAATTGACTATTTTTCGGCAGAATCACACAGTGATGGTTCGTTCACTTCAGAATATACGTAGGATGTGCCAAAAGTTTTCGACCTGAGTATTAAAAAATACAAAGAGAACAGTGAAAAGAATTTATTTTTCTATATAACTGCCCTCTATTTCAATACACTTATTATAAGGTGGGATAAGCATTTCTGTGCCTTTATAATAATAAGCAAATTCTTTGTAGCGCTTCTACAAGAGCGATGTTTTCGGAAGTGATCGAATCTGCCGGACGTCCAGAACGACCATCGTCGTTGAGGGACTCGTACCGCAAACGAAACCTTTGGCACGGCTTTACCGTATACACCATCCAATCTGTCCTTAATTTCTTCTGGAGTTTATCCTTTTTTTATGACTACACGATATTCAATTTTTGAAACGGTCCACATATTGAGTTTACACTTTTACAACAGAATAAATAAAACACATGTAAACTCGTCCACTGCGTTTATGATTACTAGAGACTTAATACTTTCTGTGAGTATAAATTACGTCACCTTTAAATAAGTTGAATTATGTTAGGCCGGGAACTTTTGGCGCTCCCCACGTACATTTATTGTAGAGTGATCTGGCTGACAATAGTTACGAATTTGATGATCTGGTTGTTTCGACGATCAACACACACACAATAACGTGTGGTTATTCTATCGTCTATTCGTGAAATATAGTATATACTCTGACATAGTATACAACACTCACACACAAACACATATAACTGAATCAAGTAATGCTTATTTGCGGTTTTTCACCAGTAGTATCAGCTTTTCCTACATTTTATTCATGCTTCTTAATTCAGTAGAGTACGGACTGAATCGGGTCATGTCCTCGTGTTTTGGAATCTGTTGCTATACATACGATAATTATTATGTGAGGGATGGAAGGTGTCAAGGACCCCACAGTTGCGTTGTGTATTTGGTGATCATTATTTTACTGTATGAAAATATTTGTACAAGAATGTAAATATTAAAAATCCTTTATGATGTGAAATATTATGTGAGAAGAGCTGGGAAATACGATCAAAATAAATTTAACGCTTTCTCCTCGGGAAATGGTCACATTTTTATAATGTTTAATTTTCTGAAAATATTCTGTCGGACACATTCTTCAGGTTTTCTGATTTCAAAGATTTTGTAGTACATAGGTTTAGCTTTTAATAACTTCACAATATATTCTTCAGAAAAAAATTAAGGGAGTAAAAAAAATTGTGAAATTTTTAGTGATTTTTGAAGGGCTGCATTTACGTGAAAAATGGTCGTATCGAGATGAAAAAGCATTTTGAACCTCCAAGATTCTAGTTTTGAGATCTTTTGGCCAAAAATTTTTAGAAATGACAGGTATCAAGCAATTCTAAGGAATAACAGAAAATTTTTTTTTACAAATTTTTTGGTCTATTTTTCTCGGTCTACGGGCTTGAAAAATTTTTTATAGTAAAACCGCATGGTATTGACTTGATACCCTGTTTATTCAGCTTCAACTTCCTCTCCTTAATTTTTCTCTACGTTGATTTGTTCCGGAGATATCCGACTTTGAATACAAAAGGATCCTTTTTGTTTAACCATCAATATCTCAGCAACCAGTGATCGAACAGAAAAGCGAAGGGCAGTTTCAGAATCTGAAATAAATTTCCTACAAGGTGACTGATCCCGCGTACTTTAAGAAAAAAAGTTTTTCTCATCCTTAATTTTAACCTGAAAAATGTGAAAAAAAGGGACGATAGGCGAAGGGATGGAGAGTAATGTTTGTAGGAATTTTTATATCTCAATGTACCCCCACTGTAAAAAATTTTTTCATGTCCGTAGGCCAAGAAAAATAGATCAAAAATTTGCAAATTTTTTTTTCTGTTATTCCTTAGTATTAATTGGTAACTGCCATTCCTAAAAATTTTTGGCCAAAAGATCTCAAAACTAGAATCTTGGAGCTTCAAAATGCTTTTTTTATCATCTCGATATATGACTACATTCACGTAAATACAGCCCTTCAAAATTCACTAAGTACAATTTTTTTCTTGTTCCCTTAATTTTTTGCAGAAGTTTAGATTGAGAAATTAAATTTATATGCTTCCAGTTGTGTTACTGATAAAAAATACGATACGTTAAATCTTCATTTGTAGCATATAATCTAAAATCCAAGATGCAACATTTCCCAAATATCAATTTACATGCAGATGAAATTCTATAGAAGCGAACAAAAAATTTTCCACTTCAACGAAATCGTTTTTCTTGAGTCGATAGGTTTTCTGCGTTTTAAATTTTTGACGAAACCGTATATTATGTTGAATTTGATTGATTTATCCGTTTCTACGAAAAGCGGCCAATTTGTATTTTCAAACTAATCCATTTTGTTGTAAATTTTTTTTTTTTTTTTTGAGGGTAATAAATTTTTTTTGTGTTACACACAGTAGAGGCGTGAGCATGTATATAATATAGATTAGATAACTGAATCCTTTTGAGCCTTTAATGTTTGTTGGCGAGGCAGCTGAACAAGGCGACTGACTGACATTGGTGATGACCTATATTTTAACAATATAATCAAGAGCGCTATGCATTTTCAGATGATATTATGTATGTATTAGGGAGTGTGCTCTTTAGTGCACAAGTGCCATAGTATGTATGTATATAATTCCATGGTATCAAGTTGTACTTATGTATGTATAAATGAATGCGAATTGCCATACAATAAAAGACATCTGCACTTCTTTCAATCATATTATTAGAGGGCATTATTTTCAATGGTGTTAATATTGAAATAATTATATTAACCCATTTATTTAAAAAGTTTTGAATTTAAGATTTCGTCAAGATGGATTCGTTTTTTTGAGTCTTATTTAGAAAATATTTTTGAGATAATATAGTCTATAGTGCCTGCTTCTTTCTTTAATGAAGGTATCATAAACGCAAAATTTTGTGAATAAAACAATTAAAAACGACGATTCTCAAACTATCAGATAAAAAGGATCTTGGAAAGTTATTCTCAAGCATAAATATAAAGATTCAAGTTCAATTGTTTTGGAACTCCTTCAATAGAGAAGTAATTATTTTCGAGAGTAATTGGGCAAACTAATTAAAGGTAGATAGTCGCTGAATAAAAAAAAAAATCAAGTTAACATTTCTAAATTGTTATTCAGAACTTTTAACTATACAGTGGACCTTCGGAGATTGTCCAATCGCAATTTGTCCATATTTCAGTGTTAGGGATTTAAACATCGTATGTTTACGTCACACGAACATTGTATTCACAAAAATTGTGTGTTTGCAGTATTCGTGTGACGTAAACATGCGATGTTTAAATCCCCATTACTTCAATATTGACAATTTTTGATTGGACAATCTCCGAAAGTTCACTGTATGTTTTGACGTTAAATTTATGACTTTTAAAATGAAGTGGTATTTTGTGAAGTAAAATATTTGTTTTGTTATTTATACTTCATATTTCGTTTCATTACCTTGAGAAAAAATGCTCAAATATCATGTGATTTTGGTGGTGTTACCTCTTAAAGGAATTTAATTTTTTTGAACTCTTGAAAGAAAGAAACTATTTACTACCAGGTGTAATTGCAGAGATTTTTTTGAGGATTTCAATTTTGCTTAACTCCTTCAAGAGAAAAGTAGTTATTCTCAAAATTGAGTGGATATCTTTAAAAAAAGAACGTAACTCTATTACTGGGTTGACAGTTGGACTCCTTCGAACCGGTCCTGCATCGGAAAATTTTAATAACTTTTAGCGAATTTCCAGAATGGAATTCAGCTATTACAGCCACTGTCATGACGCGACTTGAGCCCGGGACTATCGCAGAAATTTGTTTTGAGGTCCCTAAAAACCGAAAATAATATTCACTAAAATGTATATATATATATATATATATATATATATATATATATATATATATATATATATGTGTGTGTGTGTGTGTGTGTGTGTGTGTGTGTGTGGGTGTGTGTGTGTGTGTGTGTCAGCGCGATAACTCTCGAACGAAATGTCTTACGTTTATGAAATTTGGTGAAAATATTGGAAGTCCCAAACCGTTGGACGAGTTCGTTAACCAGACACGTCCGATGCCGGGAGCAGGACAGGGGTATTTATTTTTAACGTAAAACATACCAAATTTCATAAATGTAGAATTCGTGTATAAAATTAAAAGTTTCTGCTCTTTAAATTATATTATTTAGCGAGCAATACTTCGTTCAAAGAATTTTTCAAATTCAGTGTCTTTATAAAAACGTCTATGATTTATTTTGTAACATTGGATTATTAATAAAACAATATCTTGAAAAAAATGGTCGATGCACTGGAACGATAAATTTAACTAGAACTGTTTTACTATTACTTTTTAACGAGACGCTTATGTCTTTAACTTTAATTATTAAATTTTTCAAAATTTTAATGCCAAAAGCATACAATCTATGGTAAACATTTACAAGTACGGCATTTAGCATATTATATACAATATATATACATATGTACATAAGTTACAAATTTTAAAAACGATCACAATTTATGTCAGCTGAATTTAAATAATTAAAGCGTGCTTGCTGAAACTTTATAACATTTATGTCGTCGGGGAATTAAAATCATTGCAAGTAGAATAGGATGAATAGATAATAATGCAAGAATTTAGATGATAGATTATGTAACGATGTCGTACATATAAATGTAAAGATGTTACGAAGGTGATTTTGTCGGAGCTGGAGTTGGAATCGGAGCTAGAGTCGGAGAAATATATTGGTTAGTCGGCAACTTCAGTAATTGATGAAGATTTGACAATAAAGGACCGGTCAGACCAAAACGGTCATCTTACTGCACTACTTGACTTATACCCAAACATTCAAGTAGGTTATAATTTCTGAACACAATTAAAGTCAAGTGGATTTAAATTTCGACAAAGAAAATGTAATACGTATTTTGGTCAGTTTGTCACGTTTTAGCTCTTATCCCAAGTATGCAAATCAATTTCTTAATTATCATTCCGGTCTGTCCTCCTCGGTATTTTTATCTATAAATGCTTCCCTCCTCGGTTCCTTTATCTATAAATTTTATATAAGGGCTGTTTATTTCTTGTAGTATTTATTCTAGTATATACAATCGGCACTATGAAAGTGTTACAGCACGGGACTAAAATCACAGTTTCATAGTGAGATAAAAAAAACATGTAGACGACAGTAAGTAGCTTACTGCTATGTACATACCTGTTCTACGACAATAACAAAACAAACATTCTGCGCGTACTTATATGCAGCGTTTGATTGTGTTTACCACACCAGAGTGGTGATAGTAATATTGGTTGTAACACTTTGGTAGTGCACAGTTTCATAGTGGCTACTGTAATTCGTATTTATAAAATTTTTTAATTTTCGTCATGAACTAATTTGGAAAGAATACAAGAAATATGTAAAAAAAATAAATAAAATTAATTTGAATTCATTCACACGTTATATTATAGAGATGATCGATATATCGATAACTGTTATTTTGTAACTAGTATAGAAAGATAACAGTTATCGTGAATAACGGAATACCCAGTAGCTGGTTACTTAAATAACTCCTTTGGAAATATCGATAATATAGGTCAATATTAATATATTCGAAAGCAAGGATCACAATAATTTATTTTAACCACCTACGGAGAATTTCAAAATAATAACACCCCAGGCAAGTTACACATTTTCTATTGTAGCACATTTAAAAAACCCTTAAAAATGAACTATTGTCTATTGTACAGTTATCTATTTGTATTTGTAATTTTGTATCCATAAAATTGTTAAAATTGTGTATATAAAGCCTAAATCCTTGTATAGACAAGTATTTGAACAGATATTGCAGATTATTTAGTATCCGTCAGTATTATAGATCTGTGCATATTTCACTAACAGAACCGTTTATACGCATATCGAATATCTTACAATATGTTAAAATATCCAAATACCATACCAGTTATTACAATAACTGTTATAAATAACAGTTATTTTTCAATAACAGTTATTGGAAAATAACCGTTTAGCTTATCTCTATTATATTAATTTCGGGCTTAAAAGTAGATACGTTTCTGAACTATTATTCTATGTAAGCGGGTTTTCGAGGAAAAGTAATTTTTTTAATTGGAAATTTGCTGTTATGCAAGCAACTGCAAGAAACGGTTGGAAAAGCGCTACCTGAAGTGTTACAAAATAATTAGTTAACTAATCGGTAATTCGAAAGCCGGCAAGTTTAGTTAGCAGGAAACAATAGTTTTGTTATGAAATATATGCACTGATACTTGTATTCTGATCGATCCATAAACTCTGATAAACGCTCGTTTTGAAAGTATCGGAATCGAAGTCGGAGTCGATGTTAAGGGTGAAGTTGGAATTGAAAATTTCGATCTTTCGGAGTCGTAATCGAAGCTTCGTAATATCTCAACTCATGTGTGTATATGTATTAGAGGTACAGCAAGCACATTTAGTAGTAAATATTGTAGTACACCATACAGAATGTATTCTCTAATCAATGTGGCTTTATGCTAATGTATATAGAGCTTTTCACTATAATCAGTACAATTCGACAATTTGATGTATGTATGTGTTTAATCAGTTAACAACAAGTTTATTGTTTCTTGTTATCAGTACATCGGAATTTTGATTCCTCACCAATTATACAGGAGAGTACAAACGGGATTCAAATAAATTATAATGTTCGATCAAATTTTGATTTCAAGTCTGATTTTTACACTTTTAGAGTTTTAGATGTAATTTTTTCAAAACTGCTATAATCTTATCAAATATATACCCATATGCATACGTATAGGGTATACCTTAGTGATGCGACTCGAGTAGGATTTTGTGACTCGAGTCACTCGAGTAATTTTGCTACGTCACTCGAATTGTACTCGAGTTTTCGAGTCACTCGAGTCAACCGAGTTAACTATTTCATTCCCTCCAACTCGAGTAAGATTTTTTTAAGCATTTTTAAATACCTTTATTGAATTAGTAATATGAGGTAATATGAAATAAAATACATATGATTAGTGTACATATTATTTATTTATGTAATCAACAAATAAAAGTAAAATGACTTCTTAAGAATAATAAAATTTCCATGTAAGGATGACCAATTAATGACCATAAATAACATTTATGCAATTTTGATTGCAAATAAAAATTAAACTCAGTTATTTTATAATTAGTTTAAATTATTAATCATTATAATTATAAAATCAAACTGTATCAGACTTTTGTTTACACCTTACAATTAAATGTTATTTAATAATAATGAATAAAGAAACTATTATGAAGAAAATCATAAAATATTAGTTTTTAGAAAACAGATATGTAAATTTTAAATATTTCAATTTTATTGACTAAAAAGTGAATAAAGTCAGGTTATTATATTTAAGTCAATTATGGGTATAATCGATTATACCTCGATTAATATACCGATTATAAATCGATTACGATTATTAGTATATAATCGATTAATCGATTGGTAAAATAATCGAATCGGAACATCATTATTATACACCTATACTTTAGTCTTTACTAGTAATATTAACGAAAGCTAAATTCAAAATCACACGTATGTCCCACTTTCATAAAATAATTATTCAATAGTTCAATCAAATCAACCTAATACCTATTAATTTATTGTTATCGTATCAAGTGCAAGTTTCAACCCGTCTCTTTGTAACTAGTGAAGTAACATCTGGCCCTAACCGAGTATACTCGGTGTGCCGAGTTGACTCGGAAACTCGAGTGCAATTGGACTCGAGTAAAAATTTTTTTTTCACTCGAATACGAGTTTGACAAATTCACTCGAGTCACTCGAGTAAACATCACTCGAGTCGCATCACTAGTATACCTACACATAAACGGTAAAAAATTGTTCAGCCCTTTTTTCCGACCAATGCTCGCACTCTATTTATTAGTTTTTTTTTTTTTTTTTTTTTTTTTTGAAAAAGGTATTTAAATTATTTTTATTAATTTGACGATCTGATATCACAGATCGCATTTTTGAAGTTCGAGGGCCCTAGTCCGCGGGTAACTGGTCCGCGGATCAGTGGTTTAGCAGCAGTGGTTTGGTCCAATGATTGGCTTAGCAGCAGTAAACCTGTTAAAGTATTAACGGTATTAGCATTCAAAGATTAGGAGTTTATACAGACCATGTTTAACACTTTAGGTGTTTTGCGTTTGATTTGAAAGAACACGCATTTGGAACAAATGGAATTGCTTGTTCCATTTACTAAGAAGCAGAGCCGAATTTACATAAGGGTACCTGGGGCACGTGCTCCAAGGCCCTCATACAATGGAGGCCTCCACAAAATCAAATCAAATCTCAATTAAGGAATAGAATAGAAAGAGTAAGCCTTTTTTGGTTTTTTTGGAAATTCTCCAAGACGGTCTTCACAAAAGTACTCTACATGTGAAGTATTCAGGGGCCACCACATTAGAAGTGCCTTGGGGCCTCGACAGAAGTAAATCCGCCCCTGCCAAGAAGGTACAATAAGTGTGTGGTTTGGAAAAAGTAGTTTGACTTTTTCGAGACTAATATATTTGGACAGTTTCTAGTTTATTTCAATTTTAATCCCTTCACGTACATAAGCGTAGGGAGAGTGAAAAAAATTATGTTTAAAACTGTTTATTAGGGTCTATTTAAACATATAAATGACAAATTATAATTACCTAATATATATTTACATAAATTTTGAGCATGGGACAAATATGTCCCAGTTTCAGTAAATAGTACAAATTACGGAAGTATGAAAAATTTTAAGTGATTAAAAAAATATTCTACTTTACTTACTTTATTATAATTTACTTACAAAGATTGATAATTTTTTATTGCAATAATTTATAAGGCACAAAAGTTTTTAAAAAAATTGAAACTAAAAATTAATAACGGACAGCTTTGAAACTTTGCAACTTTGTACCAAAGTTTTTTTGAAAATTGATAGGTTATTGCGTTGCCAATGCACGAAATTATTTTAAAACTACTATAGAAGAATAACAATATAAACTTACAAATGTTTTAAATCGTACCAGTATTGCGTAAAACGTAAATATAAATTGGGGACAAATATGTCCCATATCCCTTAGGGGGTTAAGGATTTGTTTCTGTTGACATTTTGTTTTATTTTTATTTCGGCAAAATGGTATTTTTGTCAAGAATTACTCCCCTGACAAGCCTTTAGTTTTCTAAACAGAAGTTTTCCCAATAGTTGCAAAATGTTATGACGTCTCCAACATTTTCCGGTATTTATTGTGTTTTTTTAATTCTCCGAACCGTAATATTTCAAAAGCAATATTAAATCAAACATATGTTGCCGTATTATTATTTTTTTTATTAAATTCATGTTATACATTTCCCGTGTAATAAAGTTAGGTGAACTGTCAACTGTTGGTAGCACTGGTCTTCGCTTTTTGATTTTAAATATGTATAAGCAAACGTAGAAAGTTTGAAACAATTTTTTTTTTATTTTTTTAATAAATAAAAAAAAAATAGTAAACCAATATTGTCGTGTATACACGTTCGTACGGTATTACTGGTTGGCGTATATTCCAAGGTGTATCCTGTTCGCCTGATATGAAATACTAATAGACCATAGAATGGAGCCAAGTCAGTACCCGGGAGTCAGTAACGGGAGTTGAGCTTGTTGTCAAGGATAACAATTTATTACTTTTATGTAAAGGAATTTAGTTCGCGTATGTACGTATTTACAAAACTACATATACATACAATATGTTGTATCTGGCAAAGGATGGGTGCCGATGTAAACATTCAGTGTTCACATACAAATATGTACATGCACATGAATATATGGAACAAATGCATAATGTACAAGTTGCGTTGTAAATATTTTGCTTTGGCTATTATTCAAATTGCCAATCTAATTGATCAGCCGTAAGTCAAGGTAGTCAGCTACCTCTTTTTTCAACAGCTAACAACATTAGGGTTGCTAAAATGAAAGTAAGAGAATTCTGAATTATCAGAAACTACACAGTGAAAAAATTTGTGTTAAAATTAACACATTTCACATGTCCAGAACGATCCATTCAATTTTTTGTGTTATTTTAACACAAAGCATATCGCGCGTTCTCTGTTTCAACCTTGTATATCAAAAGCTACATGTTTTAGGACACAAAAAACATATTAAATACTGACTGTATTTACATATCGACGACTTTCTTCCAAAACCACGTAAGTTGATTTTTTCTCTCTTTTTACAAAACACTTAATTAATGTTTTTCCCATAATTATTAACTATGTATTTATTTAAAGGAAGGAAAAAAATGTACAATTTATGGCATTAATAACATGGCAGAGATGCTCCAGTAGCCATAATTCGTTCGCTGATTAATAGATAGCGCTAAGGATTATATGGTTAAAATAGGTTGTTAATTTACGCTGTATATGGTTAGATTTATGATCAGTGCATTAGTTTAGAAATTATTCAACTTTTTATTATTGAAATGTAAGTTTTTTAACATAAATATTTTATTAAGCATTTAATTCATTCGAATTTAAGAATGTGTATTTCATCACTTTAAGAACAATGAGTTTTGTTGTTAATTTAGGTATATTTTAAAGTGCTCTATAAAATTTTAGGTTAGAATTTCGCACTATGCTTGCTACAGCAACATGCGGCATCTATCCCAACAAAAAGGAGAGATGCTGCATTTAAAGTTGGTATAGATGCCGCATCATATTACATATTAAAAACATACCTTAATTATACAATTTTATTTTCGGCTATAAATTATGCCACGTAATTATAAAAGATCCAGTAATGGGTCAGGAAAAGCTCTCATATTAGAAAGATAACGAAAATAATGATGATTTCCTGTGTATCGAATGTTTTGGAAAGTACTCAAAAACAACAAAAAAAGTTAATTGGTTAAGATGTATAAAGTGCCAAAAATGGTCACATATGACATGCTGCATGGAGATGTGTGTAATATATGTTCAAGAGAATCGCTGCGCCAAAAATGTGCAAAATTTTTAATATGAGCTATGCGGAGTCTCTCCTTCTTTGATGCGGCATTTCACTCATGGGTGTGGGAGAGACGCCGCTTTGCAGGCTCTACAAAAATGTTAATTATGAATCCTTTATGACTGAGAATTTAAGTTTATTTATAAATAATTTTAAAGAACAATGTTTACTTTTACTATGTACCAAATTTCAAATCAATTAAATGCATACTTAAAGAATTATTAAGTGTTTCCAAAATGTGCGGCATCTCTCCCGCATTCACCCTATTCTTAAGTTGACAGTACTTCTCGTTAAACTGCTTCTAGGCAACAAATTTAAACTGTAGAAAACACAAATCTAGAAGAAATACAATACCTACACTACCTATCTTTCTACCGTCCTACCTTTTTTTTCCCGGCAAAAGTGAAAAATCTATAATATTCTTATAAGACTAAATATACGTTAGTTAAATTTTCACCAATAAATATCAATTATTTTGCTAATTACGGTATCAATGTTGACAGCATAGGCGGATCCAGGGGGTGGCTGCGGGGGTTACAGCCCCCCCTGACCTACAATAGGTAACTTTTTTTAGTTAAAGATACAATTCAGAACACACAATTCCCCAAAATTCCTCCTGGGATTAGAGGCAGCGCCCCCCTTTAACTGGCTGGATCCGCCCTTGGTTGACAGTGCTTAATTTCTAAAATTTTAGGAGCCGGAACGTATACCTATCCACACATTTTGCACCCTTTTCAATCATATACGGTTCCCCTAATACTCATAAATTTCGATTCTTAGTAAAACTTGCAATAAAATAAATAAATAAACACTGAATCAAAAATGTTTGGTTCCGGCCGAAATTAAGTACTGAATGTTGATAAGTCAGTATGTAATTGCAAGAGCATCCATACCTGGGGGTAAAGGGGGCCACGGTCCCTCCCTAGCTTTTAGAGAAATGATAAAATATACAAATGTAGTGATAGTCAAGTGGTTTTTTTCTTTGAAGTCTAGTATTTTTGCAATAGGATAAAGTTGGAACTACTTATGGCTACTTGATTCATCATCCAAAATATTAAAAATGCTCCTTATCCCCCAGTTCTAGCCCCTTCCTACAAAATATTATGTGGGTGCCCTTGTGTAACTGGGAAATAGTAAATTCCACACTTTACAGGTATACTCCACATCAATCCCGCTCGGATGTCTTAATCCTATGTGTAAACTCCACACTAATAATAAAATTAAAAAGGATTACTTTGAAGAAAACGACAATAAAATAATGATGTACTCTTTATTTTAATACTGAAAAGACAACTACACTTTTAGGTAGCGGCATTGGTAATAATTTTCGTCAATAGTTATACATATTTCTTCTTATGTAATCTACATCTTGTTTACTTATTGTTTCAGGCAACTCTTTTGCTAATTCACGTCGAATTATTTTCAACGGTTTTTCCGATATATCTTCCAGTGCTTTTCTTTTACACGCACTTACAATAATTTTTCGATTTGTCTTCGTGTCGTCGCGTACATGGTTGTGTGAAAGTTCGTTACGAGTTATAAGGTGATCAGATGGACGGTAAATACTTTCAAATGGCATCTCTCTTTTGTGCACCACTACAAGATTTCTCTACTATTTAAAGGTTTTTGATTATAGTGAGTGAAACCATTCGCTTTTAATTAATTTAGTTTCCATTTTGTACTTGAAACAAAAGGCAATATTTCCACAATTGTTACTATCACTGTTATGGGTCATACACAATCAATGAAATAAGGAATAAGAAATAAGAAATAAGGAATAAGAAGTATGCCATCTAGTGACGTTGAACGGAGCTTTAACGTAACTGCCTATAGGTATATGTATTTAGGTATTTTTGTACATCAAAATTCATCAAAAAATAACGTTCGTGATGACTTTTTTTGTCACTAAAGTGAAAAAAATCACGAATTTTAACGTACAAAAGTACCTACATATTCATATCTATGAGCAGTTACGTTAAAGTTCCACTCAACGTCACTAGATGCACTGAGAAAAAATTACAGTAAAAATTACGGAGTTGCCTCCGGTAAATCAGGCTCAAGTGACCAGTCAGTAGGAAATTATCAAGCAAAAATATAAAAAATGCCTTTCAAACATTATTTTTTATGATTCATTTGAAAATTTTTCCTGTACAGCTTAAGAATTTTTCCTATACTGCTCCGTAAAATTCGATGGGCTAGTAAAATTTCAAGTGGATACCAGGAAAATTTACTTAATTTTTGTTAAATTGAAACCTGTCTTTCAGCATCTCTCTCACACAAGCATCGCACCAACGTAACGCTCACCAAGGGCAAGCACATACCTGCCCGCACCAAACGAAGGTGATTTTGAATACGGCTTCTATTGCAAGCAGACAACTAACTTATTGTTGTGTGTGCCTTGTATGTGATGCGTATCATGAGTGTTATCATTTCTTTTCTGTTTTTTGTTATAATAAACTATTTAATGGACTTTACATTTAAAACAAAGAATTGTTATTTGTGTTTCATGAAAATCGCATTATTTTATTATTGATAAAGAACTAATAATTAAGATATAACAATTAAGATTTTTATATGTATTGATGTTTATTGAAACATGTTTTTCTACAAATAGTAAAAAAACCACAGAACATTTTTTCAATATTAATAATTTGGTTTTTATCCTTACCCTTCTATCAATATCTTTTTAAACTATTTTAATTCAATTATTTATTAATAAATAAAAAGAAAAAACCTTATAAATAATACGGTAAGAGAGTAGAATTTTTCCTGTACAGCGCCGAAATTTTTACGGAGTCACAGTGTAATTTTTACTATATTCATCGTACTTTCTCCCTTGCCTGTCACTTATGCCCGCATTATCAGAGGGCTCCGTAATTTTTTACTAGAAATTTCCGTAAAAATTACCGTATTTTGTTCTCAGTGTGGCATACTTCTTATTAATTATTTCTTATTCCTTATTTCATTGATTGTGTATGACCCATTACTGTTAGGTACTGATTGTGATACTAATGACGAACCAGAACCACTTGTATATTTGTACATCTACAATTATCCCTTTAAATATAATTTGGAAATTCCTTAATTACACCCGTCATAAACCATAGGTCATAAAAATAGGTCAGTATGGCGTTTACATATTAGATTATTTTTACTTGCATCAAAGAGAGGTATAAACGGGCCGTCAGTGTGGAGTTTACATATGCCCATGTAACTGAATGTTTTTACAAAATTTTATAGTTACTCATGAGTAAGAACGAATTTTTTCAAACTCTTCTACATACAATCTATTTTATATTTATTTCTGGTTTTTATTTATTTACATTTATTCATTCGAATTTCCAGTGGTGCCGGGTGCGTTGTCGTTACTCTTTAAACGAAATCGGTAAACATCCGCTATATTATATTTACACACACACATAGTACGTTTGTATATAATATATTATGTCACTTTCTAGGTCCGTTTCGGTGCTGATTGTGTATTCTGATCTTGTTTATTCTGATCTATTTTGCATTACAGCACCCCGAAGACTTGTGTATATGTATATGTATAGGAAACGTGGCAAACAGAATTCGTTTGAATCTTAAAGATGATGATAGAGGTTGCGAGAATATTATGTAAGCAACACGCATAATGATCTTATTTGTACAGTATTTACATACACAACTATGTTATGTAGGTATTGTATGTAAGATGAGCCGGTACATCCGTCTTCGGTTGGGTTATCGTTTCTATTTTCCAAAAATAAATTAAAATTTTCACTTATTTACTTTGAATGGTAATAAATAACAATAATTTCACTTGGGGGAAATTTAAAGAAAGTTTTGTTGAAATTAATTGATTCTTTTTTGTGTCGACTATTCTCGACAAAATATACATATATTATTAGTAAATAATCAGAAAATGAAATCATTAAAATTCTAGTTAAATACTTTTTTAATACTAGTGATAGCTTTGATTCGTGGTTGAACGTTCCCTCCGAAAGGTTAACTTGAATTCAAACTTGAAGTCACTTGGTCTTTTTCTTGATTTCTTTGTTCAAAAATTAAAAGTTTCTTTGTGATTCAAAGAAATATTTCTGTAACTGTTAAAAAAAATGCCAAAAAATTATTTGTTTATATCTGATAGATTTGAGCGTTACTTTATGGTATTCCATTTTAAAATAAAAAGACAATTATTTACTTTACTTAGAATTTTATTTAGAATTTTAATTGTCTGTGACACGTTTCGGCCCGTATGGCCATTGACGAACAGTTCGTCAATGGCCATACGGGCCGAAACATGTTACAGACAAATAAAACTCTAAATAAAGTGGTATTAGTAAAGTAAAAAATTGTCTTTTTATTTTATTTATTTATCTTAAAAAACTTTTTTTTTCATTCAAAGAAATATTTTTTTGATTTAAAGAAAACACAGTCAAAGAAATTATTAATCTTTGAACCAAGAAATCGTTTTGAGAGTGTTAAAATTTATGACAACAAACAACAGTTGATTATACTTAAAAATTATCATACATTTTTCAACTTTTTTGATGGAATAGACGGTAAAAAATATATAAAATACTAGCCGTACCCGCGACGTCATTCGCGCAAAGCATTGTCATAAGCTCAATGAGAAGTATGTAAGTGTAATAATTATATAGAACTTGCAAAGAATAATAATTTTTGTGCAATGCAGGCACATGTTCAAAATGGTTTTTCTATTTTCCCGTGGGAATGAAGAACTTTCCCGGAGTAAAAAGTATCTTAAATGTTGACCCAGGTAATAAGTTATCACCACACCAAATTTTATTAAAATCCGTTCAGTAGTTTTTGCCTAAGGTGTGCACATGCTCAAAATGGTTTTTCCATTTTCTCGTGGGAATGAGGCACTTTCCCAGAGTAAAAAGTATCTTAGATATTGCCCTAGGTAATAGGTTATCACGACACCAAATTTTATTAAAATCCGTTCAGTAGTTTTTGCCTAATGTGTGCATATACTCAAAATGGTTTTTCTATTTTCCCGTGGTAATGAGAAATTTTCCCGGAGTAAAAAGTATCTTAAATGTTGCCCTAGGTAATAAGTTATCATCACACCAAATTTCATTAAAATCCGTCCAATAGTTTTTGAGTGATGCGTGGACAGACAGACAAAAATTCTAAAAATCGTTGTTTTGGTATCTACATCGATAACTATTTACAGTAACAGTACAATTTTCAAAAAATATTCCATGTACAGAAATGGTCTCGTTACAATTTTATTATATGTATAGATTAACTTGCCTTTTCAGAAGTTATTGATCCATCCCTAAGTTATTGGAACTATAGTATCCACAGATAATCAAATAGTTTTTTTTGGTAACAATGTTAATGGTGGTAGCGCCGGGGATCATTCAGAATTGTATTTCTATCTACAATATTTTGCGCCTTAATGTTACAATTTCTATAATTTTGTGTTTTAAGCTTTTAACGACTTACGGACCCTATTAATTTTTAAATCTTTTGACTATGTTACGCTTTTAAAACTTTGAAATTTTTTAAGTTAATTTAGCTACCTTTTTGTGTCACTTATTATGACACGAGAGGTTTGTATTTTTTCGAATAAATTTGGGTTTGTCTAACGAAAATTTGTTGCCTAGCAATTTAACGAGAAGAACAGTCAACTAATGAAAACGCGACAGCGAAGTTGAAGCGTTTTTAATAGTTGACAGTTCTTTGAGTTAAATTGCTTTTAGGCAAAAATTTGAGTTGTAGAAAACACAACTTTATTTTAAAAAAATATAAAACTCAAGTGTAATAATAATAAAATAAATTAATATAATTCATATTATTATTTAATACATTGTTACTATGGTTCTGAAATCAGTTAAATTTACCAATACGAATTTTTGTTTCATTTTTATCATGTTTACCTACAACGAAATGACCAATGAAATGTTTTGTATCAATTTTATCGTTGTAAAACTCTGTCCTAACTTTTTTTTCCATGGTAAAAGTGAAAGAACTATAATATTCTTATGGGACTTGATAAACATGAGTTAAATTGTCAATTTAATTACTTACTTAAATAAGCATTTTTCACACACTGCTAAGGCCCGATCGAGATCGTATAGGAATAGGCGGGGCAAGATTGGGTACCCATGAGGACATTACGTATATAATTTCTAACCACTGCACAAAAATATATTTCTTTAATAAATAAACAAATAAACAAATTATTTATTAATGAATTCTAACATACAAATGCATTTACTTACTCTGTAATTGAAAAGACAGACCGAATGTAAGTACTTGCTTGCGACTGGTGCGTTCAGATTATCCGTCTTGCCATACTTTCCCCTACTGACAACTATAGTTATTTACAACAATTACCACGATATTATTCAATAGGTATAATGTTTTTCCGATTCAGTCATTTTACATATTTATTGATAATTTCATAGATAGGTAGTTCGATAATGGATTGTATTCTCCAATATTGGAGACTTCCACATTTATAAATCTATACTATATTAGGTGGAAAATAGTTGGAAAATAATTAACTGGTAGTCTAGTTTTTAATGAAAAATAATTTATTATGTTTATATTGACAAAAGTCATTGAATTGTTTTGGTGGAAAAAATTTCTACAGTTTTTTTATTTTTTTTTTTTTTTTTATTATTTCAATATGTATGAATATTGAAGAGTTTGCACTACAATTTTCAATTCTATATAATATGTATTATGATTGTTTATATGTATGTGTACGTTTCTATTCAGTGTGTTTGTGTACTATTTGCTCTGTTTATTTGTATACGCGTTGAAAATAATGACTTGCTAGTTACAACTACAAATAACTCCCTTCTGCTTACTACAGAGCTTCATGAAGCTTTACAATATCTAATCAGTGGCGGTTTGTGTAAATTAAAGAAAGATTACATTAAAAGAAAAAATATCTTTGAAAAACCTACACTTATAGAGGTGAAATTGTGAAAAGAAATCACTTCAGCTTTTTTGTAATTGGGAATTTTATTTTATTATTTGTTATTACTTAAGGTAGTTATCTCGACATTCAACTTTTCGATAGAATAGTTTCAAACTTTAATAGTACAAAGGAGAATGCTATATCTGATTGTCCTTGTAATTTGGGAAAGATTGATCGCTTCTGAGTTAAGATAATTAGGGTTAAAGTTTGTATCTACTCCATGCATTAGATCTGAAAATTCTGACTACGTACCCTTATTTTGTATTTAACAATATAATGACTCGACAGAATTCAAAAACTAGTGAAAGAAAGATTAATAAGTTCTGAATGTAAAGAAAAAATTGAATTATTTGTTGGTCGTTTTGAATTGAAGATATTATCAGAGAAATTATAGCATTTTAATAAATACACCAATTTCAAGCAACTGAACCGAAGCAGCCTGGCAACGCTGTATATTAAATAACTGGTTTATTCGTATTTACTTGTATAAAGTACATATGTATGTCACACAGAATACTATTATTGAAAATTCATGAATAGCGTTTTTTAACTTTTCACCGCTTACGTAGCGAAAACGGTGATAGATACATTAAAAAGTATTAAGACCTTTTTTTGAAGAGAATCGAATTCTCTACAAAAAAGTCCGCGAGAACACCTGTCTATCTTGTACAGGTGAAAAAATACAGCGCTCCAAACGCATATCCATACCACTTAATATGTTTGTTGGGTAAATCACAATGATGCCAAAACATTTATCATAAAAAAATTTGATAGTACAAGTGTGTATACACGGGCTGTTTGAAAGTATGCATATACATATTCGTATGAAATGTAGTACTTTGGTAGTACGTATCAACATCTATCCACTAACAGACAATAATGGCATAAAGTAATTTTGGTTGGCAATTTTTTCTACTAGCATGTCACAAGGTAACTACGTTCTTACGACTCTATCACCTAACTAAAGTGACCTCTTCATTACCTAAATAAAGATTTCAATTGATTGTAGGGAAAATAAAAAAAAAAAATTAGAAGATTGGTATAGTTGGATTGTTTTGAGATACCGCTACTGATAACGATGTGAAAATTCTACAACAGTATACTTTACAACGAAAGACTGAAGTTTTTAAATTATAACTAATGTGTGAACATAAAAATAATCGCTAAAAATTGCTAAACTTAATCAAGGAAAGTACTTTTCCGTATAGAAGCAACGTATAAGATTTTCTCGCCAATTTATAAAGTATATACCCAGTAGCCATTATAAAATAACTATATATACCCGTATCCGTATCTATGTATTTTTTTCTTTCTAAAATTAAATTTATTTTTACAAACTTTATTATTAGGTTATAATAATGTCCTGTTGACTTTTGTTCTTTGATTATTAATGTTCAGTGATTTTGTAAAAAAAATTCCTTCAAATATTAGAGGATTCCTTCAATTGTAACGACCATAAATGAGATACGTCACAATATTAACATTAATTAATAAAAGTTATATGTATACTAACTACAAATTTACTTATTCAATTCAGTATAAATTTTTTCATTCGCCATATAATTATAAAAAAAATTTTATCCAAATTATTTTCTCGTTCAAAAATAATACTTTTTTAATTCATTTTATTCAAAAAATTTGTTTTTATTAAACCAATAAAATGTCATTTGAAAGAAAGAAATTTTTTCTTTGGAAACTTAAAAATATTTTAAAACATCAATCTTTTTAAAAATAAAGAATTTGCTTTTAAAGAATTTTTTTTAATTTAAAGAAATAAATTTATTTAATTCAAGAGAAAACATTTTTTTTAAGAATACTGTTTCTGCCAACAAAGAAATTTACTTTTTTCAATTTAAAGAATTCAGTTTATTTAAATCAAAAAAAAAAAAAAGATTTAAAGAAATTTGTTTCTGTCACTAAAGAAATGATTTCTTTGTTCATATTGAAAGAAATGGTTTCTTTAAATTAAAGAAATTTTCTTTGATTCAAACATTTCTTTTTGAGCGTGTATATGCAATGAGAAATTGATGAATACTACATATTTTGATTTAATTGTACATCATTTGGGAAAAGAAATCTAATGAAATTCTTTTATTAATTGAACCAAATTCATTTATTAAATTAATAATACCTATTTTAAAATTACTCTATACATATAATGAAACTGTAACGAGACCATTTCTGTACATGGGATATTTTTTGAAAATTGTACTGGTAGTGTAAATCGTTATCGATGTACATATTAAAACAGCGATTTTTAAAATTTTTGTCTGTCTGTCGGTCTGTTCACGCATCACACAAAAACTATTAGACGGATTTTAATGAAATTTGGTGTGATAATAACTTATTACCTGGGTCAACATCTAGGATACTTTTTATTCCGGGAAAATGTCTCATTCCCACGGGAACATAGAAAAACCATTCTAGCATGTGGACACATTACGCAAAAACTATTGGACGGAATTTGATAGAATTTGGTATGGTGATAAGCTATTACCTGGATAAGCATCCAAGATACTCTTTACACCGGGAAAATGTCTCATTCCCACGGGAAAATAGGAAAACTATTTTGAGCATGTGCACACATTACGCAAAAACTATTGAACGGATTTTGATGAAATTTGGTGTGGTGAAAACTTATTACTTGGGTCAACATTTAAGATACTTTTGAAGGAACCTACCTATTACCTGGGTGAACATTCAAGATACTCTCTACTCCTGGAAAATGTCTCTTAAATACTTCTCATTGAGTTTATAACAATGCGTTGCGTGAACGACGTCGCAGGTACAGCTAGTATCTAAATAAAACACTTTACTTTGCAAAAATATTACTTTTATTGTATAAACTCGTATGATATGTTTCGGTCAATATGGCCATTATCAAACAACTATAACTGAACTATTTACTGAAACATGTTATTTTAATGACTTTAAACAAAAAAAATGTTTAAATATTGAAAAATATTTAAAGTTCGATTACTTTGTCTATTTCACTAATTAAAAATTATTTTTATTTTTTTTTTTTATTTTTTTTATTTTTATTTTAATTAGTGAAATAGACAAAGTAATCGAACTTTAAATATTTTTCAATATTTAAAAATGGAGTTTCACAAAGTAAATCTCTCAACAGTGAATTATTTAAAAAAATGTTTAATTTATTAATAGCAAATATGGAATACCATAAAGTAACGCCTAAATCTATTAAATTTAATCTTCTAATTATTTAATTCTATGAAATATTATTGAATGGTTAATAATATAACAAAAGGTTAAACGCTTCATGATTTCTAAATAATTTTACTTGCTCTTAAATTTCATTCGGATAGTAGAATTCAAATTCAAAAAGTTTCTTTAGATTGTTGAAAGTATCGTTTCGATAATGAAATTTTATGGAAAAAATGGAATTTTTGTATTATTTGGAAATCTATAAAGAGGACCACCGCTTTTAAATTGAGCCTCAGTTTGTATTGTAATTCTGCGATTTAAACATGTCTTAGTTTTATCAAATTTCTTATACGATAAAGTTCTATGTGCCGTCGCTTCCAGAATCCAAAATGAATCTCTGGAAATGTTTGTAGTTATGAACGTACCTTAATTTGGAAAATAGGACAAAATTAATAATTAACGGATAAGGATAAAATATAACCGTAGAAAAATATCACTGACTCGAGTTGTGTTTGTCTTGTTATTCATTTATTTCTCTCCTTTTTTGTCTGTCGAAAACAATAGAGCATTCAAAATTCTTTCAACACACGAATTCTTTGGGATTGTTTTTGTTGTTAAATTTCGGTATACGAAAGTAATCAACAAAACAGTTATAATACATTAACTATTGACATATTTGTTGGCAAAATTCCAAATTAATTTTTTTTTATATTATTAATATTGTTCGCTAGGCAGACGCGCGGCAGTTGTTAATTACACGAAGATATTAAACGAAGTGATCAGAACCGAGTAGAATATTCTCGATAATTTTGCAACGCTTGTATTTGTTGGTTGGTTTTGTAAGTGTATTTGTACATCCTGACTTGTTTGATTTCATATTTACGTATTATATTAACACATTATTATTACCATGAAGCAGAGATGAAGAAAAATCCCTAGACATGTTGAAGAATAGAATGAAAAAATCCTTGACTTCCTTTACTCATACTTTGTCTATTTATTTTCAACGTATAAAATAACGTAAGAAAATATGTGAGAGTGTGGGTGTTTGTGATTTCGTCAAAAAAAAGAAAACGAAAAAACAAAAACCACACAAAAGATTATTTGAGTAAAATCAAAAGTATTGGTTGAGCTCGCACACGTGTTTGTTTTAGTCTATATTTGAAATAGGTAGGTATATTTATGGAGCTTGGAGAGATATAATATGGTATCTGTATAGGGATTTGTTCGATAAGCCTTGTTTATTGCAATAGAGGAGTGTGAAAGTAAAATCTAATTATCAACGATTTATATAAGAATTTAGAGAGCAATTTTCTTGTTCTATAGTGAGGATAACTACGTGTGAGAGTGTAACGAAATCTGTAATGGTTGAGAGTGTTATATGAAAATGTTATAATGCTTTAGATGTAATGAAATTTGTAATGATCGTAAGGTAAAACAAACGCTAATGGTTAATTGATCAGTACTAAATGATTAGCACAACACTGTTGATGTCATATTTTGTATTATTTAAATTTACAGTAGGGTGAAAGCCCCCTTTGTGGAACGGTATCTAATACTGGAACAGTTTTGACATTTAATATTTATTTCTTTAATTAAGTAAGGAAACTTTAAATGCGAGGTGAATTTAAATTGAAAAACAATCATTCTATTAATAATAATTTTTGTTATCAGACGTTTCTTTCAGAAATAACTTCATTAATATGTAAATGTTCATAATTAGATACCGTTCCACAAAGGGGGCTTTTACCCTATAGATTCAAGTCGATATATATACCAATTTACCAAGGGTGCAGTAGCATGTCACTATACCGAGAAAAGTTATTTTTAATGTAAATATACGTTTTATAAACTAACAAGGAAAGGTTCCCAGGTGTCCGCCTCCAATTTCAATGCCGCTGAAATATGTTATTCTACGTCGAAATCTAAGAGACACGTAGTTTTTTTTATCGGCGGAAAAACTGTTTGAAGGGGTGAAATCGCCGTTAAAAAATTGGGGTAAAAATTTAATTTTTAAAATATCTCGAAAACAGTAAGAGATAGAGCAAAAGTTTAAAAGGGCGATATTGCTCTTTTTTAAAGAGCTATCTATTGATATGCAATTTATTAAATTTACATCAACAGGGGTGGTTGGGGGTTAAAATTTGGGGGTTAATTTTGCAAAAAGGGGGTGAAAATTAAACAATATAAAAATTTTGTTTACAGATTTGAAATCCACGTCAAAAAATCTAATTGACTTGTTTTCGCTCAATGTCTTAATATTAAGTCTAGGGGTAGTTAACTAGGGGGTGACTGTGTCGAATAGTCGTACTACTTGGGTAGATCAAGAAGTTCTTCTTGATGGAAAATAGTTTAAGACAATTAGACTAACGTAGAAATGAAATTTTCGGTTTCAAAATTTAGTTTGACATGAAAAACAGCGCGAGTTACCAGACTACTACCTTAATGAAAGATCTCATTGTAGATGTATTTGTTATAGTATTTTATGCTCTTTGTTTTGTAATTCTTCTAGATCTTTCTGGTATAAGGTCCAAAAAATAAATACACCTTAGTACATTATATAATCGATATTGAATAACAATCACCCATTGTTTTTAGTAGTAGATTGGTATTACTGGGAATAGCGGGAACTGATAATTTAATAGAGAACTTTTGTCTATTTCACTTGTTGTTAGTGCTAACTTTTGTAATGTCCTTATTATAAAATAAATTAAAATTATTATACTGTACAGTACATGTACACATAAGTTTAAGTAGTTGTGACTCGATATGCTTTTAATTACTTTGTGTTCTCTCTTCTGTACTCTATAATAATACAAGAGAAGGAAATAAAATTCTGATATAGATAGATCAAGTTCAATTAAAATCATTTCGTTGCTTTCTGGCAATAAAATGATTTTATATAACAATATTATTAAACATAAATTCAGTTATTTAAATTTTTGGTAATTTTTTTGCGTTAAGGTAGTTACCGTGTGACATGCTAGTAGAAAAAATTTCAAACCAAACTTACTTTATGTCATTATTGTATGTATTAGTGGATAGATGTTGATGCACACTATTTTTCATACGAACGTGTAGGCAAACATTCAAACATAGCCTGCGCATACACACTTATACTATCAAAGTTTTTTATAATAAATGCTTTGACATCAATGTTATTTGCCCAACAAACATATTAAGTGGTATGCATATGCGTTTGGATTGCTTTATTTTTTCACCTATACGAGATAGACAGGTGCCTTGGCAGACTTTTTTGTAGAGAATTTGATTCTCTACAAAAAAAGTCTTAACACTTTTAATGTATCTATCACCGTTTTCGCTCCGTAAGCGGTGAAAGGTAAAAAAATGCTATTCGTAAATTTTCAGTATTGTTTAAACAATATATACGAATAAACCAGTTATTTAAGTTGCAGTTAACAGAGTTGCCAGACTGCTTCGGTTCAGTTGCTTGAAATTAGTGTATTTATTAAAATACTATAATTTCTCTGATGATATCTTCAATTCAAAACGATCAACAAATAATTCAATTTTTTCTTTACATTCAGAACTTATTAATCTTTCTTTCCCTAGTTTTTTGTTGAATTCTTTAAATAAAAAACAAGGGTACGTAGTCAGAATTTTGAGATCTTGGGAATACATGGAGTAAATACAAACTTTAACCCTAATTATCTTAACTCAGAAGCGATCAATCTTTCCCAAATTACAAGGACAATCAGATATAATATTCTTCTTAGACTATTAAAATTTGAAACTATTCTGTCGAAAAGTTGAATGTGGCGGTAACTACCTTAATGACCAGAGGAGTAACTAAAAATTTGACGCCCAGGAGCGACTTTTAGCTGAGCGCCCCCTCGAATAAGCTCCACTAGTTTTCTCTAAAAAAAGTGACGAGCAAAAAAAATTTACTTTTTTAAAATACTGTTAGTAATTATTTAAACAAAGAATCCATTTTTTCAGACATCCACAGATTAGAGATAAGAATTTAAGAATCTTTTTGGCTCCCGATGGGAATGAGTATAATTATTTAAAGCGGTCAGTAGAGGAGACGGACGGTAGTGGAAATATTTTTGAAAGGAATAATATTTTATTATTTTATTCCCTTAAAAACTTGTTTCAAGTAGAAATCCTGTTGGTTGGATTTGGATTATGTAATAAAATTGAATCAGACAATGGCTCGGCTTTAAGGATTTTCTACACTTCTGTGTAAAAGCATATGAATACACTCTCAGAACGATTTTTTTGCTTAAAGATTAAAAATTTCTTTGATTTTTTTTCTTAATAAAACTATTACTTAAAAAAAATAACTATGATTCGACAGTGAACATTTTTCTTCCGGAGCGGGCAAAAAAGTGGGCAAAAAAGGGGTTAAAAAACTTAATCCTGTTCGCATTTCTATCTTATATGACTGCTAAGTGTTAAAAAATCTTATAATTTTCCCTTCTTATTTATACAGCTATTATTTTTATGAAAACTTATGTCATATGAAAAATTCTTTCATAGGAAATGGCATTTTCTCCAATTCCAAAGATGATTATATATCAAATGATTTCCAAAATCTTTTTTCCATATACATGACAACTTTGACGTTGTCTTTTGGTATTATGGCGTACAAGACATTTTTCGGTAATTTCCGGTCACCAACACTTTGAACGTATCGGCCATCTATATGGAGTGTCTCCAATAAAATTTTCAACATTGGAATCGTGTGAATGATAAGAGGTACAGATTCGGTTAAATTCAATGAATTATATAAACGTACTATAGGGGAAGTATTATAGATATTTTGGAAAAACTTTCTACAAGGTTGTGTCAACAACTAAACAAATTACACTTAAAAGAAAATTGTACTTTACAAATTGATTGAAATTTTCTAAATTTTATTCATTTTTCACAAGAGCCGATGTGATTTTAATTAGTTTTTGATCGTTCAGTTTTTTAACGAAGTTCTATCGGAGAAAGAGTTTTCTTAAGAAAACTTTGTGTACCAATTATTCGGAATGCGATGATTAAAACTGGTTTTGATGAAAAAAATTATTTACTATCTGGGATCAGAGAAAATCGAAGTAAAAGTGCGTTGAAATTTGCTACTCCATTCACTTATATTTCATATTATACAAAAATAAGTACCTACTCTTACAATGTTTACAAAATTTTTTTCAAATACTTAGTTACTTATCTAAGCAAAAGCTCTACACAATTTGAAGACAATTCACTATTTAGTTTCTGAGATAATGTAAACAAAATTTAACAAATGGGTTCAACAAATCAAAACCCATTTTGTTTTGATTTGATCCCTTTTTTTTAAATGTGAAGCAGAAATAATGTAAACAAAATTATACAAAAATATTATTTTATTATTTTTTTGTTCACAGCTCACCGATACATCTATACTAGACGTGTATATGTATTAGGTACTTTGTTGGTATCAAGGCTGTTGAGTACGACTAGCATGGAAAAAAGAACAACAACCAAAACCAAACTATTACTGAAATTAGTAAATATTAATTCACAATTTTATGTACTCACATATCTCAATAGACTACCTTAATGGCAACAAGTGTGGTTTTCCCTCAGTAAATAGTCGTATGACCTTAGATTTATTACGTAACTTGCTTATTTCTT
Organism: Brachynemurus nebulosus; assembly: GCA_035578155.1. Lineage (NCBI taxonomy): Eukaryota > Metazoa > Arthropoda > Insecta > Neuroptera > Myrmeleontidae > Brachynemurus > Brachynemurus nebulosus. The sequence goes on from JAPWDM010000006.1 coordinate 26,836,223, forward strand.
GATCAAAACTTTAGAAAATTTGTTTCAAAAACAAATTTTTTAAAAAATTTTTGAAGTTATTTTCCAAAATGGATATGACATATGATATAGCGATAGAAAGGGGAGAAAAATAGCTATTTAACTGTACTAAACTTTAGTATACGTTCCATAAGAAAAACATAAGTTTGAAGGCAGCATTTTACTGCTCTAGTTCTTCTGCGTAATTCAGTTAATTTAATCAAATCTGTACAAATTTTATCATTTACAAGATTCCAACGCTGGAAAATTTATTAGACATTTCCTGTATATAGTGTTGATTTTGTCATTATTATTATTGGCGTTTCACATAATATGAACTTTCTAACTTTATGTTTCTTTTTATTTTCCGTAAATTATGTAGAATATATTTTAATAAACACTCAGTATAAAGAAATGACTTGTAGGTTGCAGATGTTTGCCAGCTGTGCGAATTTCAATATGCTGAACAATTATTAATCTCTTATAATATAGCAATTACAACAACAACATTTAATTAATTTCTATTTCCAGATATTATGTGTAATTGGTATTTTATTTCTAATATATTTTCTAATAGAATTATATTTTCGAGATAATCGTTGCTTTTCTTTTTCTTCCTTTTTAATTGTTTGCATCATAAATGTGTTGATGTTAGCAATATTTAATCTTTGTAATAAATGAATATTACGCAATTTTGTAATTAATTACATAATTCATCGCTACGATTCGTTTCACAATCCGTAGAACATAAATTTTGGAAATTATAGCGATGTGCTCAAAACTGGGGGTAAACTTTGGTCAAAATTGAGATCTATTTCAATTTTGTGATGGGGGGTGAGGGGAGTCAATTAGTTACAATATGTTCAAAAGGCTTGAGCATTTTGGAGGAAGTGGAGAGAAAAGAGTGATTTCCAGACTTTAAGGGTTTGACACATCTATAGCTGCTCCAGAATAAACCAAGAGGATTGAAATTTTGCAAAATGACTGAGTCAGTATCTAGCTTGTGTTTTTTGAAGGTTTCAATTTCTGACCCTCTCTCTCAATGTTTTTACACTAAAATAACTAGGGTGGGTCCCACAATTTTAACGCCAAAATTTTGTGTTCTTTGGTCCTATCTATAGTAAAGGTCCTTCAATAAATTTAGGGTGCTGAAATTCTGTAATATTCAGACAGTACGAAAAGAAATTTTAATCTCACCTACGTATTTTAAAAATTTCATAATCGAGGGGTAATTTTGACTCTGGTGATTACAGGGTAAACATATTATTGAATAATTTTTTTAATTTCACAACATTTAGAACTAACAGTTAGAATGAACCTAACAAAGTTTCAAAGTTCTAAGATAATTTAGAAAAAAGTTATTAGGTTTTAAATTTCTTCAAAATCTTTTTTTTTAACAGTTTTATTCTCAAGGTGCGATATGTAATCGACCTCTATGGTCGTTTAGGTTATCAGTTATCATACACACGTTGTGTGATCGGACTCTAAAGTATTAAAATTATGCATGCGCCAAAAAGATAAAAAAAAACACTACAAAAACAAGATTAACACCATTCAAAACCTCTCTAGTTACGCTCTCCCTACCAAACAGAAGAGTAAAATCCAATTGCTGTTATTTTAAATAATTATGAAGTCCCGTTTTTCCTGCGATATATGTATGGGGCCGTCCATTAATCACGTGATGTTTTTTTTTTACATTTTTTAACCCCCCCTCCCCCTTGGTGATACATGGTGAGGTTTAAGGCTACCCCCCTCCCCCCTATATCACGTGTATTTTTCCGTACCAGCAAAGAATCTAATTTTTTTAAATATTTATAAAATACTGGTATAAGTATCATCTAATTTTATTATAGAAAATTAAACACTACTATAATAACGTTCAGAGGTAGACAGAAAGGTTGCAATTTTTTTTTTTTTTTTTTTTGATTGACAAAAAATAATAGAAATGCGAAAAACTTTTTTGTACTAATACATGAACATTACTTAATGTACAGTATTTTCGGACCACGGATTAGCAAGACTTTCTTCAACACCAATAACTGGATGAGCATCTTGCAAATCAGTTGTTGGCACAGTGCTTTGTTGAAGATCAACATCGGTTTCATCAAGCCACTCGGCGTCATCATTTTCGCGCACTACGCAGAGAATCTCTCTCGATCTACCGTTCGATCGTCGCGTGAGGATGCGGGAAGGACGAACATGGTGCATCTCTGGACTATTATATTGATAGCGAATCAAGATCACACTACAAGCCGTTTTCGATTTTGTACGCGTTTGACGAAAAAATAAATACATGTAACGCCGCTTTTCGGTTGAGTATCGCGCACTTGCCGAAAAAATAAATACACGTGATATATTACTTTACCCCCCCTCCCCCTTGTGATATTTCGTGATTTTTTATAGGACCCCCCCCCCTTTCAAGCCTCACGTGATTAATGGACAGCCCCTATGTAGCTGTATCAAATCTATAATATTCTACAACGTAGTTTAAATTGTTCATTGTCTTGCTAAAAAAGACATTTGGAATCATCATATTATAGAAGTAAGCCATGAATATTTTCTGTTCATTTACCTAACGGTAGGTACAGTTTGTGTTACCGGAATGAGCAAATTTTGCCTCAATTTGTGATTCAAATTTTAACAAGCAATAATTACGGCAATATGTAGATTACTGTTAACAGGTGTTGTACAGCATGTATAAGCTTGGTAGAGCAGGATGAAGATGAATTGGAAATAGATTAATGCTACGATCAACCCTTCTATAACACGATACTCTCAAAACGCGGTTTCGGCTCCTATAGCACGTACAGCGTATGCTTGTTTAAGTGAATTTCAACCAATCACGCTGTTGAACTGCTGTCGTCCTAGTCAGCGCAACTTTGACATATATTCCCAATTGCTCATCTGTTGTAGCAGTAACATGGTACAACTTTGCAAATTTGCTCTAATTGTGTTTCCTATAACGCGGTTTCGATAGAACGTGGTATAGCTCGGACCTTTTAATTTGGCAGTAACTCGCGCATGATACAGATAGATATATTTGAAAATATATTACAAGTAAGAGACAATAACACCTGAAAAATATCTAGGTTAAATCATATTAAAAAGAGACACCTTTTTAACAAACATATTGTTCTCTTTCGTTCCCTCTTTTATTACCTACTATTAGATGTACGTGTTAAATTCGTTTTCTGCGCACTGACAAGTTAAAAGGCCCGAGGTTTCCATCGTTTCTTGCCATATTTTAGTGATTTCTGTGAAAAACATGAAAAACTGTTCCTGAGTTTCTTACAATGCGCAGTTAATACGATATGAATTAGTCATTAGTTATATAAGAGGGTTGACTATAATAGTTTATACCATTGAATAAAGTACCCAATTGAGTATGAGTCATCTTTAAAGAATTAAATAATTCTTTTATTTGAAACAAATCAATCTTCTATTCTTCTCTAAAAACAAATTGCAAATTAAAAATTTACATACATGCAGTAATGAAAAAGCCAAGAAAACGGAAATTCTTTAAATTTATAAGTGATGAATCATGGTTAAATTTAAGTGAAATGGATCATACAGATTTATGCAATATGTTTTAAAGAAAGAATTTAGTATTGGAACACTGCAGCACCATTTTTTATTCACTTCTTTGAAACATTTTTTGCAAACTACAATGGTGAGATCTGTACATACATTTGGATGTATCGGTGTATATGAAGATAATACGAAACATCTGCAAACTCATAATAATGCAAATTTGATTCAATATTATATCACAGGAAGTTTCTTTCGAAAATTTATCGTATTATATAGAATAGTAGCCTTTAAAAATTCTTTATTTTATTAAATTTCAATAAAAAAACTTTTCCGTTTTTAATATTAAACTGTGCACTGGTAACAGCTAATTTCAATTTTCAATATGGTGTTGTGATTATTGTATTATTATATTAATGGAAAATATATTGAAAAAAAAAAAATTACCTAACTTCTTACTGTTTTGTCGTGGGCGTATATTTCGGCTACATTATTACACATATGTATCAAGTTGAATCTAGGTCTAAATTAATTCAAAATAAGACATCAATAATGCTGTGGATAAATTGAATAATTTGAACAATATAGAATATTAATCACTTTACAGATTACTAATTACAGATTTCCTTACATTCTCATGTGGAGTCACCATCGCCATAGGACTTTTATACAGTCCGATCATCTGATTAATCAGATTCCCCAGGGATCGGTAATATTTTTAAAGAATTAAATAAAAATAAAAGACTTTATATAAATAAATTCATGAAATAATGCAGCATGTGCAATATAAACATACCCATTTTTAATGAAAATGATAACAGAAAATACAATAACAATAAATCTATACATATAATAAAACTGTAACGAGACTATTTTGTAATGAATACTGATGTAGGTGGCTTGGTGGTTCCCTTTATGATACCATTGGTGCCACCAAATGTATAATATTGGGGGTTGGTAGCGGAAAGTGGGGTAGCTGGGGCTGAAGTTAAAGTTAAAAAATGTTTTTAGGTATTAAATTAATACACACCAAAAATATATTGTTAAGAAAAGAAATACATGTTACCTCTCGTTTGGAGGTTCACCAGTCACAACACAAATAATTAAAATACATCTTTACACTCTAAAGATAATTACATTGAATCTACTGAACTTAATTCATTCAACTTATGAGAATGGGATTCAGATTAAAAATGCTCCCCGACTCAGTTCCTGCTTTAATATCGTTCGATTGTGTGACTACGTGACGACTTCTCACTATTAGGGCCTCTACGGTTTAGGAAGCCTCACTCATCGGGTTATTGAAATGACCGTCTGACCATCTGTATCTAACTACGTATTTTTTCCGTTTCTAAGAAGTGGTACATAATATTACGACTTATAGTCTGATTGTATATCGTTCAATAAATTCAATCGACAATTGATGTTTTTAGAAAATTAATACAGTGGTATACATCACAATTTCTGTAGGTATATGGAATATTTTTTAAAAATTGTACTGGTACTGTAAAGAGTTATCGATGTAGATATCAAAACAGCTATTTTTAAAATTTTTGTCTGTTTGCTTGTCAGTTTGTTCACGTATAACGCAAAAACTATTGAACGGATTTTGATGAAATTTGGTGTGGTGATAACTTATTGTCTGGATCAACATCCAATATACTCTTTACTCCGGGAAAATGTCTCATTCCCACGGGAAAATAGAAAAATTATTTTGAACATGTGCACACATTACGCAAAAACTACTGGACAGATTTTCATGTAATTTGGTGTGGTGATAACTCATTACCTCGGTTAACATCTATGATACTTCTTACTACGCGAAAATGTCTCATTCCCACGAGAATTCTATTCAAGTTCTGTATAATTATTACACTTGTATACTTCTCATTGAGTTTATAACTCGCCCATGATACAGGTAGAGATACGTCGCGCGAACGACGTCGCGTGTGCAGCTAGTTTATAAAAAAATATTAAAAAACCCAAACAAATACAAATTTTAATACAATTATAAATATTTTTGTGTGTTGTTATTCATATCTATAAATATTTACAAAAATCATCATACAGAAAGCGCGTTTTTTACCGGTCAATACCTGTTTACGGTAGCAATACACAGATCACTGCTGACGATCGGCCTCTACGGTCGTCTTTGCTATGACACAGATTAAAATGGTAAGCGGCCTTACTAAAAGTTCTTTTTGAGTTAGATAGAGTTTACAAAAAATGTATTTTTTAATTAAAAAAAACAAAAAGATTATAATTATGTATCAATCATAATTAACTACGATGTCATGTAGGTTGGTGATGGGCAATGCCATGTTTAATTAAGTGAATTAATTAAATATTGTTGTAACATAATATTAACAAAATATTGAATAAATTTTAATAAAATTACGTCGGTTAACTAAATGTAGATACTATGCGTTGGTATATGTGTGCTCATCCATATTAATATGTATGTAACGTAAAAGCTCCCATTATGGAACGGTATCTAATACTGGAACAGTTTTGAAATTTACACATTAATGAAGTTATTTCTGAAAGAAACGTCTGATAACAAAAATTATTATTAATAGAATGATTGTTTTTCAATTTAAATTCACCTCGCACTTAATGTTTCCTTACTTAATTAAAGAAATAAATATGTAAATGTCAAAACTGTTCCAGTATTAGATACCGTTCCATAATGGGGGCTGTTACGTTATATGGAATAAATTTAATAATAAAATGATGTTTATTTGTTAATGTGTGCTGCCATCATTCTAGTAGAATTTACATTCGTGGACCACAGGGTATACAGGGTGTGTTGTCTTTAGAGTTCTAGCGATATCTTTGGAAACACCGCAACAATGTTTACAAATTCTGGAAATTTATAAAGATGTATTAAGGGGAACCACTAGTGTGACATTTTGAAAAAATTGGAAATTTTTTTTGCATGTGTCGATGGTCTATACCTTTAAAAATAACATACTAAAATTTCAAGTGCATATCTCAAATAGTTTTTGAGTTACATCTATCCGAAGAGCGGATTCTGATTTTAATTGTTAACTTTGAGGTATTGAGAAATGTATGAAGCTTGATAGTTCGGGAGTTTCTGGACATGGCTACCAGTCACATGTCGTGAAGAAGCTAGACCTTGGCACATTTAAACGGTCCGTTTAGTTTTGCTATGATCGTTATCGATTAAAACTAAAAGGTAAAATAAAGAAAAACTACATTTTTTAAATTTGTTGCAGTTATAACTCGAAGACAAGTCATCCTATCGATTTGATTCTTATTGCAGCTTCTTTTATATATTTTTCTTCGTGCCATGAACTTCCATTTTTCCGATCGAATAAGAATGTAATTTCTGGGGACCAAAAATCATCAAATTTTCGTGGAAAATTTGAAACTTTTTTTTTAAAAACTCCGCCATTTTGTTAAATTTTAACTTTTTTTTTCGATTGAGGTTCGTGGCACGGGCAATACTTTCTAGTTTAATAAGCTTTTTGGTTTTTTTGATTCCAGGCACTGCAGAGGTCGCTATCACTGCAGCAGTGGGGGAAATTTTCCTTTGGAGCCTTGGGAGATCGCGAATAACTCACTGAATTTTCAATTATTTGGTCCAAAAATTTTACCATGAATTTACTATATATCAAAAAATATATCCTTAAAATATTAAAACATTCCATACAGTAGATTTCTTTAAAAAAATTTCCAAAAATCACCTATTTTTTCAAGCGGTCACACTAGTGGTCCCCCTTAAACGAATTATTTGAAGAAATAATTCAGTGAATTGGTCGCCACAATCAGTGATGCCAATGAAATCTTTGAGAATATGTATAGGGAACGGCGAAACGTAGAGGCAGCCGGCGTTATAGCTCGAGGGCTTAAATTCGAAAAGGAGGCTTGGAGTCATTGGTAAAGGACCTGGGTAAAAGTCGAAAGTGTTGTTCTTTTGATATCGACTACATTTTTTTGTGCTTTGGGGAGAATTTTTTTTTGTATTTTGAAGCAGAATTTTGTTTGTCTCTGGAGCTTGTCATTTTTTTCGCTGGCCCTGGGAATATGTATTCTCTGACCGGTTTATGTCGATAAACCAACAACAACTGACGTTTTGAATGACGACAAAACTCGTGTTGTTGACCGAAATAGGGTTCCAGTTACTTAATAATGAGATTCGAAGTTAGATTGGTAGACATAGATCGGAAATTACTTTCAAACAATAAATGCTATTAAGTGGTTTTTCAAATAAAAATAATAATGACTTCCTACTGGAAATTTAATAAAAATTGATTACCAAATTCAATAATGCATGTTTCATTTCAGATTAAGGCAGGGCCTGCTTAACCGTAAGTGCCCTCCTAGGCACCATGAAAAATGCCGCCCCTACCTTTTGTTTAAAAAGAAGAAAATCTTAACTTTTCCTACTTTTCTTCGAACTTTATTCTTAAAAAAATAACCGGCGAGCAAAAAAAACTTCAATTACAACTTTTGCTGCCCTGTTTTCAAAATCTGCCGCCCCTAGGCAATGGCCTATTGAGGCCTATTGGCTAATTTGGCCCTGATTTAAGGTTACTTATACCTTTTTCATATTGATTGAACCCAACGAATTTATTTTTTTAATTATAGACTGAATAAATTTTGGAAAACTGAAACTTGTCGACTACCATTTACTACACTAAAAATCAGGGCCATAACTAGGTCTTCAGGGGCCCTGGTGCAGAAAGTACATTCGGAGCCCCTACGCCACTCCGAACATTCCGACAATTTCCACCCTTACTCTACATATGATATGAGTTTTTACTAAACACTCTATATATATTTAAATAAATAGTAGGCAATAATATAATTTTATCAGTGGGAAAATTTTGTTATTTCTCCGAAATGGTGTTTACCAAAATCACAATTATTCTATAAAAGGTAAATAACAAACACAATATTCCTATTATTCTTTTGTATTTTGAATGTTAATGAGATTACTTTGTTGAATATTTTTCAACAAAAATCATTTTTTTTTAATTATTAACTTCCCATTGGAAGTTATTGTAATGGGTGCGATTTTACGAATCACTAATTTTGACATATCTCCACGTTTCAAGGTCACTAGAATCCGAATCCATCGTTTTTAGCGTGATGTTTGTGTGTGCGTTCGTTAGTTCGTTCGTTCATTCGTGAATTTTTTTTCGTCTCGCATATCTCGAGAACAAGTGATGATATCAACTCCGGACTAATTTCATTAGATGCGTAATCAAAAAATGAAGACCGGATAAAGTTTTCAGCAAATTCGGATAAAAAAAAAGAAGAAACTTTTTGTGAAATATTTTTTGTCTCGCGTATCTTGAGAACAAATGATGTTATCATTTGTTTGATAAGGGTGGAGCCCACACCCTTAGGTACAGAAGGCGAAGCCTCCGGTGTAGTGTAAGGGGCAAAGCCTTTTTAGGGGGTCCAGAGGAGGAGTCCCCTGAATTAAAAAAAGTTATTCATTTGCAATAGTCTTTAAGGGCATCTAAGGGGAAGTCGACAGTGTGGGTAGACTTAATAGATGTAATAAACCCTATAGTCGTTATACATATGTTTGATATGAAGAAAAAAATATAATTTTTCAATATTTTCACAATTCAGTAATCTACGAATTCGTGACGGTAAGGAAGTGGGTTTGATAACATTATTTTGCTTAGGGCGTTAGTTAACCGTAATCCGATCTTAATACGTATAACCCTACACTTTCACATATGTGTATGAGACAATGCCGTATGTACCTACCTACAAACCTATTATATAAAATCCACATATGCGAGAATGAAATGTAAATATAGATAGATTATTATTTGAACTTTCAGTGGAATAGTTAATGGAAATTTTAATTAAATATTGTACTCAAGTTCGGTCTAACATAATATTATTTCTTATATAACATTCTGTTTCGAAAAATATTTAAATTGAATTTTTATTCGATGGAACGAGTAGGTAAGCTGATTAGACGTGTTTGAAACAAAAGGTTTTCGATGTAACCCCTGTATTTTGGTTATTTTGATACGTGTAATAACACCTCAGTAATATAAAATTAGTTAGATCCTAACTGTCAATTAAAACATTCAAATAACTATATACAGGGCCGGCTCGAGGGTGGTAGAAACGGTGTACCGTGCTATATTCCACATTTCTGAAAGGCCTACGCTGCTGACAAATTTTGTAAAATAAATAACTTAAATGTGACCTTTGAAAGATGCTATTGATTTATTTAATAAAATCAAAATTCGTTGTGGAGTTTCAAAATCACAATTTTACAAATATATATATATTACAATATTTTTAATTTCAAATGTTATCGAGTGCCTGTGAAACATTATTAATGTATGGCGGACTTTTGTTCGTATTTATACGGGGGTTGTTATGGATATCAGTAACCGTAACCGAAACTACCGAATATCCGAATTAATTAAATATCCGAAACCGAAACCGTATCCGACAATAAAAATTTCGGATTTGTTTCGGATAATAAAAGACAACTGCCGTTGGAAAACTGAGTTTAAATCGATGCAAGTTTTTGCTACATATATTAATTTTAATATAATTCCGTTAATTCGTGCTTAATCTTCATTTTCTGGAGTAAAATTTCCCCTTTTCTACTAAAAAAAATTTCACTGTAAGCAATTATCCGTAACCGTAACCGTATCCGAAACATTATCCGATATTATTACATATCCGTAATCGAAACCGAAACCGAAAAAAATGTTTTTAAATATCCGTATCCGTATCCGTATCCGAAATTTCATATCCATAACATCCCCAATTTATACATACACCAATATTCATATGTTCACTTAATGTCCAGCTTAGCTGATACTTGAACACTCGATTTACTTTGGCATGTATGACCAATTCATTATGTTAATTAAAATTCACATAGTGGTTGAAAAATTATCAAACTCGAACGGCTGGGACTCGAACCCGGATCTCTTGGTTGCTAGCCAAGCGCCTTACTAATTAGGCTACCAAACTGCTTGTTCGAGTGCCATTCCAATTCGACAATCAATCAAACAAATTCTCTCTTTAATGCGAGACGCAGTTAAATTTTTAATTTTAAATGTTATCCAGTGCCTGTGAATTAAGTGAACATATGAATATTGGTGTATATATAAATACGAACAAAAGTCCGCCATACAATAATAATGTTTCACAGGCACTCGATAACATTTGATATTAAAAATATAACTGCGTCTCGCATTAAAGAGAGGATGCGTTTGATTGATTGGCAGTTCGGTAGCCTAAGTGATAAGGCGCTTGGCTAGCAATCAAGAGATCCGGATTCAAGTCCCAGCCGATCTAGTTTGATAATTTTTCAAATACTATGTGAATTTTAAAAATATGTAACTTAATTGAACTGTATCCAAATTTTGTTACTATTCCGAAAACTATAATTAACTTTGTCAATTGAACTATTATCATTGTACCTATAGAAATATTTTCTGAAGACTGAATATAATAAAATCTTGCTTCAAGCCTACCGTTAGCCAAAGTCCATTTACATTTTCAGTAATTTTATTGATCAAATTTCTATACCAAAAGTAGTAAAGTCACTGCAATTCTATACCAAAGTGGTAAGGTTACACTGATTTTACACCAAAAGTATTATGGTCAGAGTGATAGGTGCGCTGTTAAAAAATTTTACAACATTTAATGTTGGCATTTAATTGCCAACATTAAATATTGTAAAATTACATCTCGAAATGTTTAGAACATTTTTCTATGTAAAATTACATTGTGGAATGTTTTACCTTACATTTCGGGTGCAATTTTACACCACTCAATGTAAATTAATTACGTACGACACGTAAAATTACATTGTAAATTAAACTGACGCCGTCAACTGCGCAGAATTAATCACGTGATACCGGTAATTTACATCCAAAAGACCGGTAATTTACATACAAATACAGTAAATTTTCGTTTCGAAATGTAATTTTACTATTTTAACATGTGAAATACCACTTTTATGTGTAATTTTAGTATCAAAGTATTTAAAATCACAGGGAAAATTTATTTTTACACGAAATTTCATATTTTACAACTAAATTATTTAAATTTACTAACACATTGTAATTTTCAAGACACATATTGTAAAAAATTACCATATTTTTTATTGTAATAATTTTTTTAACAGTGTACTAAAAGATTTATGAAAACGAAATAAAAATCACAAATGAATATGAGTTTTTTCATTTCAGTTGTAACTTTATGATATAAAAAACAAGCCATATTAAAACAAACACAAATTATACCGATAACTTTGTTGAACAATCACAATCATAGGTACATATATATGGATCTGTTCGAAATTGTCAAATGGTTTTTATGTAAATCATTCTACTGTTGAATATACGAATTTGTGCAACGTAAAAGTAGCAAAATGCAATAAATTATGTTATATTATTCTACGACATTTGTTTCAAGGCCCTGCAAGTTAACTTTGCACCAAGCTCCACTTTTGCTCGGGGTGGCTTTTTGGTTAATAAAATAGATTCATTTTTTAAAAATTTGGACCGTCAAATTTTAGAAGTGAATTCGTTCTTGTGAGTGCGGATCTAAAAAAAAATTAATTATTCTTCTAAAATGATATGTTATTTACAAAGTTCATAAATACGTCTGTCATATTAATAAAATTCACTTTTTAATATAGTTTTAATCATATTATTTTACTAGTGTGATAATGATTTCGTAAAAATTAATTAAAACTATATTTTAATAGCTTCATAAACGCTCTTTATGTAATTGTTAAAACTAATAGACTATTTTAATATTATTATTCTATTCCATAAAAAACCAAAAACTAATTGCCATAAACTAATGAAAAACATTATTATAGAATGTGCCAGCACGGTTTATAATCAGTTTAATTATTTTTTAATAGGAACATTATTAAAACCATAATTTTTATATTGCATTTCGACTAGTGATATAAATAAAGGCGTTCAAAAAGTGTTGTTTCTTTATTGTCGGCTGCTTCAAGTAACGATAGCTTAGAAAATATTATAAAAATGTTAACCTTTTAGGTTAAGATAAAAATCTTAACCTAAAAGCTAGTTTATAATATTATTATATTGTATACCAAGATACTAAAGTGTGATCGCGAATGTGAAGTTTGTCGCTCGAGGGTCTTTACAGCGAAGAAATACTTTAGTTCTTGTGGGGTGTATACTATTTTTTTCAATTTCGGATAATTTAAATTTAAATGTCATTTTAATTGTGTAAAATAACATTACATCAAGTATATTGTGGTCAAATTAAACAATTAGATAATACAATATGACTGTTTACCTTTATCTACAAGTTTGAATTTGTTTATTATTTTAAATAAGTAGATAAGTAGTCCATTATTTAGCAATTAAGTTAAATTTCTCTTGTTGATTGGTGCCGTTCTAAAAATTCTACTTGTTGTTTGTATAAAGCTGAACATCACTAACAATGAGTCGTTAGTACAGCGCCATGTTAGGTCTTCCTATAAAAAATTTCGTACAGCTCTGCACTGCGCTACTGACAGAGATATTTTATATTTTTTTTGTAGGTTAACCCCTTCACGTACATAAGCGTAGGGAGAGTAAAAAAAAATTATGTTATGTTTAAAACTGTTTATTAGGGCCTATTTAAACATATAAATGACAAATTATAATTACCTAATATATTTTTAAATAAATTTTGAGCATGGGACATATATATCCCAGTTTCAGTAAATAGTACAAATTACGGAAGTATGAGAAATTTTAAGTGATTAAAATATTCTACTTTACTTATTTTATTATAATTTACTTACCAAGATTGATAATTTTTTATTGCAATAATTTATAACGCACAAAAATTTTTAAAAAAATTGAAACTTAAAATTAATAACTTTGCAATTTTGGACCAGAGTTTTTTTGTAAAAATTGATAGATTATTGCGTTGTCAATGCATTAAATTATTAAAACTACTATAGAAAAATAACAATATAAACTTATAAAAATGTTTTAAATCGTACCAGTATTGCGTAAAACTTAAATATAAATTGGGGACAAATATGTCCCATATCCCTAAAGGGTTAATCGCTATACTATATAATATTAAATGTGTGATATGCTCGGATCATTAAGGATTAAAGTTTTTAAATATTACGCACACTTACGTATTTTTATAAAAGTTTTTCCTACTTTCTGACACTGTAACGTTAATTCACTGACACTGTAACTTTTTAAATCCCTTCAAAACTTTTTCATACGTTGGCGCTGTGTGATGTATTTGCATGTTTAAATGTTTTACTTGGTAAAATAAAACAATTCACAGTTTCGCTCATAATATTATCCTAAGTTTTGCTTGGTGTTTTTTCAGTATGAGATCACCATTATTTAAAATTAATAAAATTAAAAACAAGGTTTGTGGTTAGGGTGTCTAAACAATCAATGAAATAAGGAATAAGAAATAAGAAATAAGAAATAAGGAATAAGAAGTATGTTATCTGGTGACGTTGAGTGGAACTTTAACATAACTGCTCATAGATATATGTAGGTACTTTTGTACGTCAAAATGCGTGATTTTTTTCACTTTAGTGACAAAAAAAGTCATCACGAACGTTATTTTTTCATGAATTTTGATGTACAAAAATACCTAAATACTTATACTTATGGGCAGTTACGTTAAAGTTCCCTTCAACATCACTAGATGGCATACTTCTTATTCCTTATTCTTTATTTCTTATTCCTTATTTCATTGATTGTGTATGACCCATTAGTGTTTGTTATTTACCCCTTTATGATCTACCAACTTTACAGTATACTTTCAATTTATAAATATAAATGCCTACAGTCAGATTACAATTTTAGGTAGACTGACAAGTGATCTCCTATGATTGCGTTTGTACTGTACATTTGTAAACTTGTTTGTGCCATTATTCCCAAAACAATATAGTAATATAATTATTTATATAAAATTTACATTGTAGATTTTATATTAACTACAATATATAGAGTTACAGATGATGTTAAATAGTTGTGCTGGGTTTTGTTAGGATTCCATAGTTCTGCACTTGATCACTTTGTAATAGCCAGTGTCGGATCTTACAAGTAAAGATATAAATCGGACAAGGCTAGTAAAGATATAAATCACTATTGAAAATATGCACTTTTTACTACTGAATCCTAAGTATAATATATTATATGTATGTATATCTAAAATATTTTTAATGACAATATCATTTTGATTGATGTCTCATGTATTCCACTACTAAGCAATTATATCCGTGGAAAAAATTTTGGGGATGGAATTGGTCGCCTTCAATCCTTTCCATATCCGTAATAAAGATTATTTAATTTTTTTTTTTGCTTGCTTACTACCTATTGCATTTAGGTATGTATGTATTGATTTGGTGTTATTTTTCGGTTTTACGACCGGTTGCTTTTCTAGGTCATTGATGGGCAGCAACGAACATAATCATAAATTTAATACGAATGGCTGTCCGGAACAAGTGCACGTAATTGAAAATCCAAGTGAACAGTTTGAAAAGATATTTTATTTCATTTTCAAAAAATATTTTTAGGGTTTCGTACCTAAAAAGGGAAAATGAACCTCTTATAAAATTATTCTCACGTCTGTCACAGAAGTTTTTCTCGAAAACTATGTAAATATGTTGGAATTGGAAATTTTTCATAATGTTAAATCTAAATCATTTTTATAATTATTGGTTAATTTTTTTTTTTTTAAATTTATTAGAAATGACCACCTCCTTCTGATCTCCGAGGTTTTTAAAACTAAAATTTTGATTTTGATACGGTTAGTTGATATTGAATTATAGATTATTATCAGAAAACTACGGGTTTTTTGTGATTGTAATAGTTGCTGAAAAAATATTCACGAGACAATTCATGCATTTTAGATGAAATTTAATTTGACTTACTGACTGTTACTTACAGGGCTATTCTGTAAAAAAATCTATAACGATCGTTTACTATATTTATTCAACTTTGTTGAAATCACAATGTTTGGCTAAATTTTACAAAAGATTTTATATCAACACATGGTTACTGAGGTTACAGCTGCTATACAGTATTGAACCGAATTTGTTTTATTATTTCATCTGCTGTTTTTGTGAAGTTGTCAATAAATAATTTTTTGATGAAAACGGAACGAATTGGTAAAAAGAGTATTTTTGGAGGCTCAAGAAAAACAAAATTCGCTCAAAATTCGATAGACAGACAGAGGTGGGCTAATTCCCAAATTACGTGCCAACAAAAAAATAAAGTTGTCAATTTTTTTTTTTTTTTTTGATTAACTTAGAATTAAAGCAAATAAAATTAAAACGATAAAAGTTTATGCACATATTTAATTTCCATTAAAAAATATTGAAAACTTAAATTTTTATTTATAGGAAATTTAGGTTATGTTAATATGATTTTACTATTCCTCTTAGAAATTATATTATTTAGTAATAAATAAATATGATAATTAAATTAAATTGTTTGTTTCTCTTTCTAGTATTGTACTTTGCCCAAATTTAAAAAAAAAGAAAGGAAAATGGGTTATTTACTTACTAAACGCAATGCTTAATATATTCAGTTTTGAATATTTTTTAACGAAAATTAAACGTGTCCGACAATTTTTATCTACTTTTTTACTTGTTTTACTTGCAAATCAATCAAGAAAAACAGGAAAAAACTATAAAATTTCGTTGGCACTTAATTTGGGAAATTGCCCAGAGGTGCAATCGAAACTATCAAAATTAAAAATTAAAAATATTTTAAGTTAAAATTGAAAATTTATTTATTTTATAAAACAATTAAATTTTTAGTCTTATATTTTATAATAAAATAATAAAAAAGATATTTTTGTTATTATAATTCTTTACTAAAAGTTCTACCTAATAAATACATTTCTCCTTCTTCTCCCTTCTTCGAACCAATTCCCTGCAAGGTTATCATTATCGTTGTTTTTTATAAAATTTCGTTTTCTTCAATTTCATTGTTCCCTTCAACTTCATGTACATTATTTCTAAGTGAAATATTATGTATACATAATACACAAGTATAAATTATTTTGGCCGCCGTTTCTGGATCATAGTGTAGTGTCCGATATCGTAAAAGGCAGCGGAATCTATTTTTTAAAACTCCAATACCTACATCTTTCTACCGTATTTCGTGCTCTTGTTAAAAAGTCATTATACCTACTTTCTGGGGTATTGGGAGCAGCATTATTTACTAGCGTAAATAAAAACGATTACAGTGGATATGGAGAATCTCCAATGAGCCACATGCAAAGCAAATTTGTAATAAAAAATTTATTTGAAAAAAAAAAAACGATAGTTTATTTCGTTTATTTACCTTGTTAGAAAAATACTATAGTTACATTGATAATCTTTATACAAACGAAATGTTGAATTTTTCATTTAGACAACGAAGATCGTCATAGCTATAACGAATATATTTCCGTTAGTGAATCACATTTTGATCTACTTTTCGTTACAGAACGAACTTTCGGTATATAACGTTGGTTATGTAGTTAGTGAATAAGCAAGTAACTGTAGTACTGGTACGAAACCTTTATTGTGCGAGCCTGACTCGCTCTTGGCCGATGTTTATACCAATTTATTTTATATTTTATATTATGGAGCGGTATTTTTATTATGAAAATAAATATTGACAGAAATTGAAAATAACTGTGCCCCTGAGTAATGATAGAAGGCGACTGGAAATTTATTTCTTTTGAGAAATTATAATCTGTAGCAGAAAGTGGCATTCCCAAACACTATATTTACTTTGCATTTATATGTAAAAAATTACCAGTGTGGAAAATTATTAACTATCTACCTTATTTTTCAATTTTGGAGAAGTCTTCCATTTACTAATAATATAAGATTTGGTCTACGATCAAGTATTCAGCTTTGATATACGACTATGGCGAAATAATTATGGTGAAGTATTTAATTTGTCAAATTTTCACCCCGAAAAATTGAAATATTTTACGAGCTAGCTTTCGAGTTTCAAACCATCATCAGGGAGAAGTTGAACTGAACCAAAAATCAATTTTAAGTTAAAATCTATTTCAGAGACAACTGAGAAATGGAAAAACAGTTGAGAAATGGTAAAACCTAGGGAAACAATAAATAAACAAAAACGCAGCTACCCAGGCAATAAGCTAACAAATTAGAAACTACATTTATAACTGTTGTGAAGATTGCTAATAACAGTGAACTGGTAACTTGCAAACAATGAGTATAATAAAACATTGCAAAAATGAAGAAAATAATTGTGAATGTGTTATTATGGCGTCATATTAGGTTGGAAAGAAATTTTTTTCCTTCTTTTAGACTTAAATATTAAGTCTAATAATATTAACATTTATAGAATGATATTCAAGAAGAAATTATGGTTGCGAATATACTTTAAAAAGTTCTTTGAATCAGGTTTCCAAAACGACTTCGAACGTTTGCAAACGTTCAAAAGCGTCACTTGGCATCATTTTGGAGTCTTTGAGCTTGGTCGATAACTTCTTTCCATTATAAGTCAGTTATATTTCCCTAAATTACTCACAGTTGGCGTTAACGGTAGGTATAAACATATACAAAACGATAGTTTTTCTCGAAACTACTTTTTTCAAAACGGTGGGCAAAATAATTCTAGCAATTTTTGTTCAAAATCTTCGTTGATTTGAAATTTTACCTGTAGTTTCTTAGATATTCCATATAATATGGAATAGTTTACTTAAGGGGGACCACTAGTGTGACCGCCTGAAAAAAAGGTGATTTTTGGGAATTTTTTTAAAGGAAACTACTGTATGGAATGTTTCAATATTTTAAGGATATATTCTTTGATATATAATAAATTGATTCTTTGATATAATGATTGATTGATTCCCCCACTGCTGCAGTGATAGCGGCCTTCACACTGCCTGAAATAAAAAAAAACCAAAAAGCCTATTAAACTAAAAGATATGGTCCGTACCGTGAACCTCAATCGAAAAAAAAATTGAAATTTAACAAAATGGAGTTTTTAAAAAAAAGTTTCAAATTTTGCGCGAAAATTTGATTGTTTTTGGCTCCTGAAAATTTTTTTTTTTTTGATTGGAAAACTGGAGGTTCATGGTACGAAGAAATATATATAAAAGAAGCTGCAATAAGAATCAAATCGATTGAATGATTTGTCTTCGAGTTATAACTGCTGCAAATTTGAAAAATGTAGTTTTTCCTAATTTTGCCTTTTAGTTTTAATCACTGAGAATTTTTACTAAAGTTATTTAAGATGTACTGACTATAACGGTCATAGTAAAACTAGATGAGTCGTTTAAATGTGCCAGGGTCTAGCTTCTCCACAACATGTGTTTGGCAGTCACGTCCAGAAACTGCCGAACTATCAACCTTCATACATTTCTCAATACCTCAAAGTTAACAATGAAAATCGGAATTCACTCTTCGGATGGCTGTAACTCAAAAACTATTTGCGATATGCATTTGAAATTTTTGTATGTTATTTTTAATGGTATAGACCAGGGGTCGGCAACCTGCGGCCCGCAGGCCGCATGCGGTCCTTGCAAGCTTTCATGCGGCCCGCCAAGCAATATAACTTTTCGAATAATTTGCTCTGCCTATGCAGAGTTGAGCCTTCTTTATACTTTTTTTTTTGTTCTGCGATGTCTTATAACATGTGAATAAAACTGTTACTAAAAATCTTTCCTCATGTTGATTGTTAATAACATTTATGTTAATTTGTGTTAAAAAAAAAGAAAATACCCCTGTCGCAGTATCCTGCATAATATAGCGAATTTCCGTTTACAAAAATTAGTTTTTCTCGGAAACTACTTGACATAGAATTATTGTTCAAAAATCCTTTTTATGTGATTATGATCTCCTCTTTCCAACGGTGTAAGATAATATGGCAAAAACTTAAGGAAATTTGGGAAAAAAACTTACTTTTCCACAAAAATTTTTTAGGCATAAGTGCCTAAAAATCCATTCCGGGCATCGAACGTGTCTGACTTTTCGGACTTCCAATATTTTTACCAAATTTCGTAAAAACAGGACTTTTCGTTCGAGAGTTAAATAAATTTTAGTGAATGTTATTTTTGGCTTCTAGAGACTTTAAAATAAATTGTTTCTTCCGGGCTCAAGCAGCATCAAGACAGTGACTCTAATAGCTGAATTTTCAATTCGAAAATTCGTTAAAAAAAAACCTACTTAAGCCACATACTACATTGGAAAATATTTGAGTGTACGGCTCGCTAAAAATTATCCCGCCATCTGAAAAAGGTTGCCGGCCCCTGGTATAGACTATCGAAACATGCAAAAAAAATTTCCAATTTTTTGAAGACGTTACACTAGTGGTCTGCCTTAAATCGATTTAGAAGGGCAGATTTGTTTTTAAAGTGTTTGAGTATTGTTGAAACATCCTGTAAAGTGAAATAAGAACCGAAAAAATAAATCTATCAGTTATGACTATCAATTCCACATTTCTTTGTTCAATTTATTTCAATCATTTTCGAATTATTTAATATTACGTTTCACATTTTTTCGAATTAAAAAAAAAAATTAAATAAAAACGGGTAAAAAATTATCTGTGAGCATATTATACCACGAGTTACATATCTGTACTCATACAGATATTGTTAAAATATTGGCCCATTTCTAAAACACCTCAACGTGTTATGGCGCATGTATATTTAGTTCGTGTATATGTAGCTGCTAGCAGGAGAGCGACGCCTTCATTGCGAACGACAAATTTCGATGAGTCAGTCAGTCTGGAGTAACGTTTTCGAGTAACTGTATAACGTGGAAAATTGTCGAGTTCGTCATTAAAAAGCGACCGTCGTCTATTAACAGTAGTAGTAGTTGTAACATGATTGTTTAAACACTAGTAACGCACAAATTCGAATTGAAAAATCATGTTCGATAGACAATTTTCCTTTTTCGGGGAAAATTCTATGGTGAAAATAATGTGAAAATATAATTTTCTTAACAAGTTTTTTTCGGGGGAATCATTTTTGAAGAGAGATTTTTGAAGACGTTCAATAAAAATTTTGTGTTATCTTCATTTGTGAAATTGATTAGAAAAAACAGTGTAAAAAAAAACTCATTTAGTGGTAATTCTATCATTTTCTAAAAAAAACTTTATTTTACTAATTTTATTTTACTACTTGTGGGTGTTTTATGAACAAGATAATATGGATTTTCTTATTTTTAACTTAATATTTACTTAATTTAATATTTTTCGAAGATTTTAAATATGTAGTTATTCTAGAAATAGATTGCTTGTAAATTAGAAAAAATATTAACAGAAAATATAAGACAAGTCAACATGGAAAAAGCATGTTCGACAGTATCTATTGCCAATTTGATCCGCTTACTGCATAATTTTTTCGAAATAAAAATGTATTTTAGCATTCGTTGAATACTGTGATGAATAAAACAATTTAAAAGTGTAGCATTTCGATACCACAAATAAATTCTTATGTCTTTATGGTAATAGCCACCAACCTTTCGTTGCCCTACACCACTGGTTTGGCAACCGCAATGCTTATAACACGAATTTATTGTATACTAGAAAGCTTTCAACTCAACACAATGAATCAAAAATTTGGAGGGCAGGTCTACCCACACTGTCAACTTCCTATTGGATGCCCTTAAAGACTATTGAAAATGAATAACTTTTTTCTTTAATTCAGGGGACTCCTCTTCTGGACCCCCGATAGAGGTTTTGCCCCCTGCACCACACCGGGGGCTTCACCTTCTGTACCTAAGGGTGGGGGCTCCACCCTTATCAAACAAATGATAACATCATTTGTTCTCAAGATACGCGAGACAAAAAATATTTCACAAAAAGTTTCTTATTTCGTTTTTCCGTTTAGTTTTTTTTTCTGTTTTTTTTTTTTTTTTTTTTTTTTTTTTTTTTTTTGTTTTTTTAAATTTTACAATAATTTACTGGTGTTTTTAACAACACAGAAGGTTCTTAGGCCATTATATAATAAAGACATGGTAAAAAATCCATATAATCTATGTTATGTTAATAAAGTTAATTCCATTTTTTTATTACAAAAAACAAACCGCTAATCCGAATTTGCTGAAAACTTTATCCGGTATTCATTTTTTGATTACGCATCATTTGTTCTTGAGATATGCGAGACGAAAAAAAATTCACGAACGAACGAACGAACGAACTAACGAACGCACACACAGACATCACGCTAAAAACGATGGATTCGGGTTCTAGAGACTTTGAAACGTGGAGATATGTCAAAATTAGCGATTCGTAAAATCGGACCCATTACAATAACTTCCAATGGGAAGTTAAAAATTGGTATGCAGTAAAATTAAAATAAATGTAGAAAGAATATGCACTATTTTGAATTTGAACATATCTAAATGTTAAATATTTACTTAATTTTTAGCTAATTATATAAATTCTTACTATTTAAATTAGTAAGTAACAAAAAAATCCAAATTTAGTTTATAATTTCGATCCGCTTTGCAACGGTAGTTGATTTTTGTATTAATGTTAATAATGGGGTTTAATGTCCGTTGTTCAGACATCTTGCCATTACTGACGCCACCCACATCATTATTTTGTGTTTTACTTGTACTGGTGGGCGCAGGGTGAGGAAAGTGTGACTCTTGTACTAAAATTTATCTTGAGGCAAAAATCCGTTTTGAGTAGGTGAGCGATTCTCGCGTGATCCAAGGGACATTTTTGCAAAAAAATATTTTTTATAAAATATACAGTTAAAATAACCAAAACAGAATGTTTATAATACGCAGAAAATAAATTAAAATTTTTTGAGCATATTGTAATTTTTATCTGCAGTCCAGTACTCAAGATATAAGACATCTCATGTGATGCCCGGGACATAGTATGAAGCGAAGTTTACGTCGTATATTTGGAGTATTGCATTCCAGATATAAATTAAAATATGCTTAAAAAAGTTGAATCCAGTTGCCCGTGTTATAAGCTTTTTGTTTTCTTTGTTATTAATTTCATTTAAAAAGAAAAATGTTTTTGTTGCAAAAATGTCCCGTGTGTCACGCGAGAATCGCCCAAATATCTATTTTTCCATGTTTTGTATAGGTTTTCAAAGTTCAAAGCGTTTTTATATTTTATTGTTAAAAATTTCGAATATTCTCATTTGTAGAATAAAATTTGTGTCACGTTTGAAAGAAAATCTTAAACATTACTTTTAAAACGATTTTTTGTTCAAAGTATAAAAATTTTCTTGAATTTTTGATTCAAAGAAATATTTCTTTGGAAAAATAACACATTTTTTAATTCAAAGAAATATTTCAAATGTAAAATTAATTCTCTTTTCTTCCGTAGTTATATGTATAAAAAAATTCGTCAAATGCGTGTTTTTGACACGCACTAAGTAATGTCATCTCAGTGAAAGTGTTAATTTATGATTTTTTGTTAACTCTATAGTTGTTAACTCTACAGCCCTCTTGCGTTTATTCAATATGGATGTACAACTCAATAATTATTCAGTCACACAACGATATTAATATGTCATCTTCGATGACATAAAAACTAAAAACTAATGACTAATGCAGTTTTCCGTCAGCTAATTTTAAGCTCCACCCATCTGAGAGATCCCAATATATTACAGCTGATCCTTTTTCATACGGTGGATAGGGATCGCATAAAAAAAAATCACACAAAAAAAATATATTCAAAAATATCATAAGTAGCTATAAAAAGTTTAGTTCGGCCCAGATTGTAAAAAAAAAAAACTTTTTTATGCTGTAGATCGGGACCGTATAAAAAAGTCATCGAAAAGAACATAACTCAAAACGCTCAAAACCTCACTCACGATGACCTTGTAGTTGTTTTTCTAAACAAGATAATAAAGCATTAATTTACACGTAAGAACATTTTATTTCATTTTCATAATATTATGAAAATTTTGGAAAATACATCTCTAAAAAAATTAAATGATGCAATAACTTATGTTCTTATGCAATGTATTGATGAAATGTTTAAAACCGTTAAAAAGTATTTTTATCAGAAAAAGTTATTGTAGTAAATGTTTAAGTTTCTTACTGTCTCTTGATTTTGATTCACATTATGCATTTTAATGGCCATTTTTTAGAAAAACCGCATAATAAAATTTAGCTGTAATTAAAATCTACAACTATAGAATGCATATGCAAAACCTTATATATTTATAGGTTAAAAGATGCGGGAATTATAGGGAGAGATTTTTTCTTCTAAATCCTAAAACTTTATATTAAAATCTAAAAATATAAAAATATCTTCCGACACTTCTATCATTATTAAAATGTTTATAGGAATAATAATTTTCTCCGAATATTTGGTTTACTATTTCAGAAACATTCTGTATATAATATTAATGAAACAATAGAGTCAATTATAACTTTTTTAACGAAGAAAAATTTGCGTTCAATTAACATAAATTTATTGCGATCCTTTACAAATTTGCATTTTTTTTCTGCTTTAAATGTACAATGAAGTACGTAAGTAATATCAAATAATAGAAGTTAATAATGGTTTCAATTTTTATTTTATTTATTTATACGGCATTACTAATAAGTATTCTATTTCACAATTTTCTTTTATTCTTTAGAGGAACTTGATCAGGTAGAGAGTTACACCTTTATTACAAATACAAAGCAGAAAGTAAATTTTTCGTACAAGTATTCTTCTTATTTCCCTAACCATTATTGGGTTGCTTAAAATTAACAGAAAAAGCACAAGTAGGTAATTGTAGATTCCTTTTTTATTGTTAGTAAAAATAAAATTTTTATACGTAATAAAAATGAAGTACTAGCACTGTATAATACAGCACAACCTTTTCTGTTTGAGAAAAGGTAACGGAGGTGCTAATTTTAGCCTGATAAATAGCTTTTAGATGTAAAAAAACAATTATTGGGGTTCAGATTTTTTATTGACGTCACATGAAAGCACACAACTAGCACAATGTGGTACAGATTTTTTGTTCAAAAAAAAAAAAAAAACAAAAACAAAAGAAAGTGGCGGGGCTAACGTGGTAGGGACAGGCCCGTCGAGAGGGTGGGCTAGCTGAGGTTGTAGCCCTCGGCCCCGGCTTGAAAAAAAGGGCCCGCAGCGGTCAGTAGGAGCCCGGGAAAAAGTAAAATCTTTTTTTTTGTTTGTCACTTATTTTTTCGGGGAGAAATTTTTAAAAGATGTGCTTTATTCCCAGGGCCCGCCATTTTTCTCCACGGCCCTGGGTGGGGACATATTGCCGACCAAATGGTCGGGAAACATTTCATATTACACGATCAAATATTATTTCAACAAATAGGGGAATTGATTTCACGATACAATAATTCTACTTAAAATTAGAGAATGGCTTGAAACATTTCTCTAATGCTTAAGCAAGTGTTTATATTTTTATGAATTACATAATGGATCAAGCCGATTAAATGGTCGGTAAACGACATTTCATATTATACAGCCAAATATTACTCTACTAAAAGCATTTTTTATTGAAGGCCTTAATGGTATTTCAACTTATGACCAAAATTATTCTAAATTATAGGAATTCTATTTAAAATTAAAGAATTTGAATTACATGATCCACCAGCCAAGTGGTCGGAAAACCACCTTTCATATTAAATACTAGCCGTACCCGTGACGTTGTTCACGCGAAACGTTGAGTAGCTTATTTTTCCAATTTGTAGTTTCTTGCAACACAAAATGCATTAAATTGTCTCGAAATTGATAATTGTGTATTTATTGTATCTTTCGGTACACAATTAGCAACATTTTTTTTGATTTAAAATTCAGAAAAATTTTCAAACTACAAAATTTATTTACAATTTTTATTACTATAGTTATGAAATTTTTTATGAAATATGTAAATTGGCGTAATGTGTGTAAATGCTCAAAATAGTTTTTCCATTTTTCCAGTTTTTCCAGTTTTTCCCGTGGGAATAAGACATTTTCCCGGAATAAAAAGTATCTTAGATGTTGACCCAGGTAATAAGTTATCATCACACCAAATTTCATTAAAATCCGTCCAGTAGTTTTTACGTGATGCGTGAACAGACAGACAGACAGACAGAGACAGATTTACAGTTTTATTATATGTATAAATTTACCGAGATTTTAGCAGGCCATGACTGAAAAAAGGTTGGGAAACGTTACCATAGAATTTCCATTTTAACCGCATGACTTCTACGCATTTGCTCTTTTGGGTATACGGCTTGTGGTACATATCTCTTTAATTGTCATTATTTCTGCCCTAATTTGAATTAAAAAAATACGAAACAAAAATACAAGTCACTCCAAATCATGTAAACATTTTTTTCTGGTCGAACATGTCCAACGTTACTATCCCGTCAGTATTGTCCATCGTATTCAATTGTAAATCGATTGTTGGAAAATGCAAAAAAATAGAAATGGGTTGTTCGTTTTTGTCATTGCATTTATTCTATTTGCTACAACAGTTGCCAAATAGTTTGCAATTCACTACACATTGTTAAACTAAATTTTCACAGTGTGTATTCCTTATATTGAATATTACGATTGAAACCAATTTAAATATTGTAATCGATCGAACAGAGAGAAGTTGGAATCTTACAAAAGAAGACATTTAAATACAGCAATGATTCTTTTTATAATACACGTGCGAGAAAGAAAGAAACATATTTTTTAAGAAAGAAAGAAATATATTTTTTATTCATTTAAATATGTACTACGAATATATAATTTGTATACAGGTTGTTTCATGTATTAAATATGAAATGCATTTTTAATACGAAATACATTTATTTTTTATAAAAGTATAAATTTTTAACTGTTTATTAAATAGAGTAGAGCACCAGTTTTGTCCAGAAAAAGTAGTCTCCAAAAGTGATGCTTTTTGACCAGGGGTGATTCACAAATATCGTAAGATTATGTTTTGAATTAAAATTATGTTTTTTAAATATTAATAAAAGATAAAAAGAAGTGAAGAATTAAAAATTATTCATCTCAGAAAATATATTTTCATTTATCGTTTTATAAATTTGCTTTGAAATAATGTTATTTACATTTTACGTATGATAAAAACCGCCACAGAACAAAATACATGTAGATAAACATTCTATGTACAATAATTAAAATACACGTTCCCACGCTTTGAGGTCTGTTGTTGTTTGTCACTATTATTACCGGTATATTTATTTGTTTCTTTTGATAAAATCATGCGTCATGGTCTATTGCACATGGATTTAATATTTATGTACTTGACATTTTTAATGCAAGTTTCCAAAAGTGATGTTGATTAATTTGATGCTCTCAAAAAATTTCCAAAACTGATGTTTCCATTATCGGTGCTATATTGTATTTTGCATTAAAATGTATTGCAAACAATTATCATATACATTTATATTCTATACACATCGAAATCGCAAGTCATAGTTATCAACCTGTATATTCTGAATTTGTATTTAAAAAGAGATAGCAATATAACTGCATTTCTATCTGATCAGAGTGTATTATAAAAATAATCTTTGCTGTATAATGTTCACATTACATTGGGAACGCATATATGTATGTACATATATAGATAGGTGTCAGTAGCGGTACATCAGAGAAGTGATAGTTGCTGTGTGTTACCCTAACAATTTTAGTGATTTTTCGTTTTTGAAAAATATTATAAATTATAAATAAAATGGCACTGGATAACATAAATTTTGAGTTTGTGTTCTTCATATTATTTTTGGTATCTTAAAAGTATCCGTCTGTTTGTTTGTCAGAAACGTTTTTCTCGAAAATTATGCGACGTAGAAATTTGAAATTTGGTTTAATGTTAGATTTTGATGATTTACATACATTTATGGTCGCTTCAACGATTAGAATTTTCTTTTCTTGGTTAAAATGGAGCGTCAGGTTGTTTAAAAAGCGGTTAATGTGAGATAGAATTCGAAAAAACTGCCTCCAAGAATTTCCAAAAAATTTTTTTCCGCTTTTGTTCCAGTGGTCTTTATGATGTAGCTCAAAATGATCTAGAAATGACTGTTGCTCTCTCTCTTTTTCCAAGGCCTTACCGCTAAAATTTTGAGTTTAATAGGGTTACTATAAACTGACTCATAGATTAGGGTAATAGTTGCTGAAAAAAATATTTTAAATAACAAGAGAAAACACAGTAATTAGTTATCACAATCTATAAAATTTTCAGTTATCACAAGAAAATTTGGATAAGATTTAAATATCCACAAATAAAAAAGTTTAGTTTAGTCTATTGACTGCTCAGTGTACGGAACCCTAATTGTCAAAAATAATGAGATAGGTGGCATCAGTTATAGGGAAAATATCTCAGCAATAGATATACAGTTAAAGTTCCGGAACAGCTGAAAATCTCAATTAATATTGACTTTATTGAAAAATAACCCGGACAAAAGTTTCATGGGAAGAAATGAGGAACTAGAAAATGACCTCGAATTTGACCTTGAACATGACCTCGACCAAAATTTGGAGGACAGCTTTGTTTTTTTTAAATGGAAACCCCTATTTTTGACCTCGGATTCGGAAAGAGCGAGAAATTCTACGTTCAAAACCATATTAATACTACATGTCCCAAAGTCGTGTGAAGGTCATAAAAACGAAAAAAATATGATACGGGTTGGTCAAGGTCATGTTCAAGGTCAAATTCGACGTCATTTTCTAGTTCCTCATTTCTTCCCATGACACTTTTGTCCGGGTTATTTTTCGATAAAGTCAATATTAACTGAGATTTTGCGGAACTTTTGCTGAACTTTATGAACGCTCTGTATATTATACATCATTAGGTACCTTTGAAAAAATTCCAAGGATTTAGGTAGAATTTAGCAGAGTGACTTTTCTAGCGAGATTTTTTGATTGAAGGTTGAGTGTGTGCTTAATACTATGTACAAAGATACGAAAAGTAACTTTTTTTTTTTTAAATTTTGAAACCCAAGATCGCATAAATAATTTCGGGTAGATCTTCCTTCGGTAGGAAGTAAATCTTCGGTAAATAGTGTACGGCCTTTCGAAATTCTCCACTTTTGATAAGTTTAAGCAATATGTAGCGAAATAATACTTTTTACATTTTCTGTTGTTTGCCTCTCCATAAAAAAATCTTGTGAGTCCGTCACTGATGCAAATATAATCTAGATATAACACAAAAATAGGGCAATGCAACAGGATTTAATAATATCCACTGATTTTACTAACTTTAGGAATACACCTATAGCTTATCTCCAATCGTATCTATAGAGTTTTATAGTCAGTTCCCGATCATTAAATTAGTACCATTAACGGATTTCTGAAGTTCATAAACTTTTAATGTTCCGGTTAAAATGCAAATGAAATTGGGGCAAGTAGAAATAAAATCGGTCATGTGGGTATAATTATATTGTATTATAAGCTGCATAAAATTATATTGTTTATTGTGATTGAAAAGTTCACAGAAGCTTATAGGTTATATTGCTAGAATAAATGGTATTATATTTAATGCATAGTTTGAAGGTTAACATTATGAAAAATACCAATTTTTTATCGAATTACTTCAAATTCGTGGCTAAAAACAACTTATTGTACGGAACATTATCTGCGCAAATACGACTTGCACTTGACCGATTTTTTAAGTACATACACAACAGTGTTAGGTTAAATGGTAATTAATTAAAAATTTGTGTTATGAACTAAACTTAAATTTATCCAAAGAGAATATTTGGGAAAAAATTGTCAATATTCATTAGGCCACATTTTTAAATTAAAACGATCAAAACATCTTTAGATAGCTTAAGACATTTTTGTTTCATTTTCTGAAAGTCTAGAATTTTAAAATGTGCCCTCAAAAGGAAATTTAAAAGTTTTGAAAATTTAAAAAGTTATATCCCTTTTAATACGGTAGGCTCCAGTATCAGCGTATTATAATACTTCAAAACTTCAACTGCATTTTTCTTGAAACTACATTTTTCTATTTATTCATAAGCGCCTTCGAATTTGGTATGTACCTTCAATACATGCTGCTTTAAGGTACGGACTACGGATATTACAAGTATGTATATTATACGTGTAAATTTCGGGTATAAAATGTTTTCGGCGAAAAAGTCGTTCGTATTTTATTACAAACTGGGGAAATTTGTCCAAGACGTAACAGTATCTCACTTTCTGAGGATGTCATCTTTTGAATTAAGGTTGTGAATATTCAACTTGGGGCTATAAATTTTCGGTTCATTTCAACGTCATTTTAAAACTGATTTAAAATTTCATATTTAATATAGAATATACCTCTATTTGTGTAAGTACATGAATGTATGTATTTTCACAAGGTATAATATAATATAAGAAGTACATAATATTATGACGTTACACATTCTACGTTTATGTGCGCGTTAATTACCTTTGTGTTGTTGTACATACTAATTTATTTCGTTATCTCTGAACGACGACGGTTAAATTATAGCTTCGTTGTCTTAAGGTAATGTTTAAATAATAATTCACAAGGACCAAGGATAATGATGAGGTATACATGAAAGTACTTGATTACCGTCAAACGGTAAGTGTTGTGCTTATCTAGATAATGTTATCTGTAATTATATCTAGATAACGTTTTCGTTGCCCGTTATCTTTTATCTAGGTATTTGTAAAATAAGTTGTCTATCTTTTATTATTATCTTTCTATTAAACTCAGCAAAAAAGTAAGATAATAAAAAATAAATCTTTGAAAAAGCTCTTTAAAAAATTCTTTAAAAGTTGGTTGTAGTTTAGCAGCTATTCATTGAATAAAAATTTCAAAGAAACAAACTTTTAAAAGCTCCAGAAACCACAATTTTAATATGTTAGAAATTTGAAATTTGAGGTTGTTTATAGATTTCAGTATTAGTGGTTCCATTTTTGATAAAATCGAAACTGTAAAAACAACACAAAATTAAATGTGGAAATTAAATCACATTTCCTGAAGGAATTTGGAAAAAATAATTCGCATAATAAAAAAGTTGTAATCTATTTGATATCTATAATATACCTAGTCAGATTTTTTTTTAAAATTGTAAATTATCTCTATATATTCGAAACTGCAGATGATCTGGCATTGCGAGTGAATTTGGTCTCCAGACCGCACATTGGAAACTCTATTTTTTAAGGAAATCGTAGTTGCTAATGTCAGAAAAATTTATATAATAACAGAATCTCTGCTTGGAAATATCCCTGTCGTTAAAAAATACATTATAAACCATAAAATTTTAATTAAAAAAAATAAAGTTGGGTTGAAAAAGTTATCTTCAATAGGTAAAGTTGATGTGTTTTACGGTACGTATGTATCTATGCGAAATTGTAATATTGTACCGAAACG
Source organism: Brachynemurus nebulosus (assembly GCA_035578155.1). NCBI lineage: Eukaryota > Metazoa > Arthropoda > Insecta > Neuroptera > Myrmeleontidae > Brachynemurus > Brachynemurus nebulosus. The sequence goes on from JAPWDM010000006.1 coordinate 26,867,021, forward strand.
TAATCTAAACAGGAAATTGCGCAGCGAAAAGGGGGCCAGTACCTGCTCTATAAGAGAAAGATACCAAAATAAGACGAAATTGGAGATAAGAAAATAATTGTAGGGTTCGCTGTATTTGCTGAGATTTATATACAATTGAGAATTGTGTTGGTTTTTAATGAAGGGTATTATTTTATGGTTTATTCGTTTTTTTTTTACTTTGATTCTATTTTTGACTTTGTAACCAAACTTGCATAATAATGTTTTTAAGGGGGAAGGGTCCTCCTGAACTTTCAAATTTTTCATTTTTTGTTTTGCTTTAAAAGTTCATTTGAACCTTAAGGAATATATTTCTAATGTTTTAATCCCAACAGAAAGATTATCTTAGATAACAATACACTGCTTTTAACTCTACTTTTCAAGAACGAAAACTTTTTAATAGCGTTTTTCTCAAAACAGGTTTTTTTTTTCGCGCCGTGGAACATAACTTAAAAAGTTATTAAGGTATTAATTTGAAATTTTGTACAGATATTCTTTAAGATATTGGCCTTTGCATATACCTAAAATTTTGCATAAATTGTTACTATAAATATTGTTTATAACAATTTGTTTATAAAAAAAAAAAGTGAAATTTTTTTTCCTCATCAGAAATTGGTATATGCAAAGGGCAATGACTTATTTTAATAAAATTTTTTTGTTCCATTGAATTCAGTTGATTACAAGAGGCTGGGCATTCCACGGCGCAAATTAAAAGAGTCAACGGAACAGCTGTAGCGCCGCCAATTTTTTTTTTTTTTTTGCATAAAAATTTATGAGTGAATACACCATAACACGTACTATACTATGTAACTTCATTTGATACAATAAATGTATCCAGTTTCTTAAAAAAAATTATTAAAAAACCTGTTGTCTGGAGGACCCTTCCCCTTTAATAAGTTGACAAAAATCATTTGAAAAGTTTGTAAAAATTACTTTATTTTATATATAGGCGCATATTAGTGAGCTATATATTATAATATTAGCACATTTGTAAAGATATATTAGTGAGAATTATTGTAAATTATTTGAGTAATTCAAATAAACAAATTGTCAATTTGTCAAGAACGTTCAAGAATGTTTATGAAGAAAAACTATTTTTAGGTTCCATTTGTATTTTTAAATGAATTGACCAGTTTTGTCATTTAGTATAGTTCATGTAATCGTTTACTAAGAATTTGAAATAAGTCTTTGGATTTTGATAATAAGTTTCTTCTTTTAGAAAATTCTCAAAGGTCGTAGATTTAATTGTTACAGTTGGAATATTACAATCCAAGAGTCAAACTAAGCAATTCTGTTTGTTATTTATTTAAACGTTGATAAGTATTTTATGACTTGTTAATGCTTAGAAATCGGTCGTTCGAGCTTTAAATATGAAAGACATCTAAAATATTCTTTTAGGAAAAGAAAGGAGAGAGTTTTAGGAGGCAAATACTTTGTTTTATATTTAATATAGTAATATAGATAGAAAGTAAAGAAATAATTTATTATAGGTAATAGTAAATGTAGGACTAGAGTCCACGGATCTATCACATAAATAAAAATTAAGAAGAATATATTTTATGGGAAAATTAAAATCTCACTCATTGAAGTGGGAATTGAACCGGCGTTCCTCCGTGATTCTGAGTGGTTTCTTACTGGACCACGGTCTTCACTGGTGTACTAGTAGGGACGGGCGATACTGAAAAAAAAACATCGATTCTACAGAATCGACGTGTTTTCCAATATAAGATCGATACATCGGTGTTTTCGAAAAAAACATCATTAGTATCGATTATTTAATAATGGGCGGGTAATTTTGAAATAAAAGCGCAATTACGTTATTTTACATAAAAATATAAACTTTTTTTTCTTCATTGATAATCGATGGGTTTGTTGGAATAATTTCAACAATTATAAATAATTTTCATGGATGAAATTAATAATAAGAAAAGAAAAACTCACAAATGAACCTATAGCATTACTGCGCATGAGTCAATATTTTTATTCTGATTAATTCCCCTCAGAGGTTTCCTCATTGTCGATGTTCCGATTAAAAAGCATCGAGTATCAATGTACCGACTACAAAAGGTATCGATATAAAAAGACTCGATGTTAGAAAAAAAGTTCGATACTGCGATGTATCGATACATATCGCCTATCCCTATGTACCAGGCCTTAAATGATATCTTATCGACTTTCCAACATCATGTACGGGCAGTACATACTTATTTTAAACACTAAAATGGGGTATTTGACAATTTTAAAAAAACCATCTTAGTGTGTTTATTACTTCTTACTAAACTCATAATACACTTTTTTAAATTATTTTGTACTATATTTTTAATAAAAATCACCGATAAAATTTCAATTTTTAAAAAGATCGCTAAAACGATGCTTTCTGTGACGTCAAATCGTACGACGTCATTGGCTCTAAAACATTGAGTAGTAGTAGTAGTTCTAGTAATGAAAATTAGAATAGTTTTATAGTTTTACTATAATTTTAGAAAAAATAAAAAATTTAAAATTCAAAAGTCATAAATAATTTTGTGTGAACTGATGTAAGAAATTATTGTAATTAAATTTGGCTTTTACTAAAAATCCGATTATGCTTTCTCATCATTTTCTTTACATTTAAACAAAAACGAAAGACTAATAAAACACCCACACAGAATTCTAATTTATTTATTACTTTATTTACATTTAATAAAAACAAACAATATTTTCCCTTCCAGTAGAGAGGAAGATGGAAAAATGCGTAAATTTAAAAAGAATTTAAACAAAAACAATCCACAACAAACAAACATATAATAAAAAGTGAAAAGCACATTAACCAAAAAACAAAAAAAACGAAAACGAAAACAAAAAAATGATAATTTAAATTGTGTGTTCCATAAAACCGTTACAATAAAAATAAATAAAAAAAATGGCGTGCCCATTTAGCCGTGGTGGTGGTAATAAATTATTTCTAACAAAAAATAACAATCAAAACGGGGGTAAAGAAGGCGACGAGACAAATTACCATCCGACAAAAACTGACCAAAAAAGATTTGGATTACAATCACGGCAATCGTCAATTCAACAGAGTTCATCATCCATCGTTGGGACGGCGGGGTCACTGGCGGCAACACTATGTGGAAGTGACAGTAATGAGGATGATTCAAATGCAACCTTAAACTTGAAATGTTTGAGCGTTGCCATTCAATTGTTGACATCACCACCGGTAAGTGGGAACAAACCATTATTATTCTACTAGTCCATTTTTTTCTATTTGTTAAGTTTTTTGTTTTTGCTCCGAATAACTCTTTCATTATTTTTAACATTTGTGAGATTTTATCTTGTAGACAATTTCTTAGGCACGAACTAGCAATATCAATTTTCTTACAAATGACAAATGATGCGTCATTGCTGACATTGAACTAGGTACATACATATTCATGGGGATATTGTATGTATAATCTTTCCAAATGGTCTAACTTTACCCATTTAATTGTTTTAAGTAATTTTGTCTCGAATAAACAGACAGAAAAGTGTGTCGCCTCTGCTTTATTCGGATAAAGTGTCTCTATGGATTTTCAAAATTTACACATTTAAAAGTAACCGCTATAGACCAGTGAATATACTGTATATAGTGCATAGACTGAGTGTATCAATTAATAAATGAAGTCTCAAAATATGGCCAACTACTACTATGTAATATTGTAATCAGTGCAGTAATCATGGTATCCGTAAAATCCGTAAAAATTTTTTTTAGTACCTTTTCAAACAATTATTGTCAAAATATTATGTATAATAGATAATAAAATTTAACTTTTCTGACAAGTAAAGGGCCCGAGGCCGGACCTATCGATTTTGATGAAACTTAGATATGTTCTAGAACACTAAAAAATAAGCGACTTGTATTTTTTTTTATCGGCAAAAAAACGGTTTAAAGGGGTGAAATCGCCCTCCAAAAATTGGGGTAAAAATTTGATTTTTTAAATATCTCGAAAACGGTAAGAGATAGAGCAAAAGTCTAAATTGGCAGTATTGCTCTTCTTTAAAGAGCTATCTATTGGTATGCAATTCGTTCAAATTGTGTCAACAGGGGTGGCTGGGGGTTAAAATTTAGGGGTTAATTTTGCAAAAAGGGGATGAAAATTAGACAATATTAAATTCTGTTTACAGATTTGAAATCTACGTCAGAAAATCTAATTGAGCTGTTTCTGCTCAATGTCCTAATATTAAGTCTAGGGGTAGTTAACTAGGGGGTGACTGTGTTGAATAGTCGTACTACTTGAGTAGTTCAAGAAGTTCTTCTTCATGGAAAATAGTTTAAGACATTTAGAATAACGTAGAATTGAAATTTTCGATTTCAAAATTCAGTTTGAGCAACATTGGAGAGGGGGTGAGTCACCCTCTTAAATTACACACTAGTTAACATACACTCATTTTTAATATTAACAGTGAGTAATAATGTCACAATAAGTGGTTCTGAAGTTGGACTATCGTATGTAAGGTTTTTATTAGGTTTTCATTCATTTTGAAAATATCGTTATTTTCGGTATCGATAATTTTCGATAACGAAAACTATAACATCCATTAAAAAACAAACCTTATAAAAACCTTACATACGACAGTCCAACTTCAGAACCACTAATTGTGAGATTATTACCCACTGTCAGTGTGTTAATATTAAAAATGAGTGTATGTTAACTAGTATGTAATTTAAGAGGGTGACTCACCCCGTCTCCAATGTTGCTCAAACTGAATTTTGAAATCGAAAATTTCATTTCTACGTTATTCTAAATGTGTTAAACTATTTTCCATGAAGAGAAACTTCTTGAACTACCCAAGTAGTACGACTATTCGATACAGTCACCCCCTAGTTAGCTACCCCTAGACTTAATATTAGGACATTGAGCAAAAACAGGTCAATTAGATTTTTTGACGTAGAATTCAAATCTGTAAACAAAAATTTTATATTGTTTAATTTTCACCCCCTTTTTGCAAAATTAAGCCCTAAATTTTAACCCCCAACCACCCCTGTTGATGTAATTTGAACAAATTTAATATCAATAGATAGCTTTTTAAAAAAGAGCAATATCGCCAATTCAAAATTTTGCTCTATCTCTTACCGTTTTCGAGATATTTAAAAAATTAAATTTTTACCCCAATTTTTGGAGGGCGATTTCAACCCTTCAAACCGTTTTTCCGCCGATAAAAAAAAATACGTGTCGCTTATTTTTTAGTGTTCTACAACATATCTAAGTTTCATCGAAATCGATAGGTCCGGCCTCGGGCCCTTTACTTGTGAGAAGAAACTGCAATTTTGGGAAAAAAATTTACGTCTTGTAATAAATATGGTTCCGTTTATTGAATACTAGACAGTTACATATTATATTTGTCTATATGTCCGTCCCAGTCAATTACATATTTGAAAATAAGGTTGATATTATTTTTTCGACTATTTCCGTCATTGTGAATTTAACGAAAATTTTATAAAGGTTTTTTAATAAATAAAAAAATCTACTTCTTTGTGAAAAATAAACAATCAATATTAGAACTTATAACTATAAATTAGAAACTCAAACAGGACAAGGGATGAAAATGGCCGAATAACAAGTTTATTAAAGAGGCCGGATATTAAAATCGATGATTTCTTTTATATGTTTATATGATGCTGCTCCTGATAGCCGGACGACTCCTCTATTAGCCGGACGAATTTTTGTGTGACACTGGTGTCTGGTTGACAGAGGTCTACTTTAGTATCAGTGACTTATCTATTTGTAATTATGACTCTCGAGAGTTTTTCTCTCAAATAGATTAAAATTGGACTGTTGTAGGAAAGATATGATTACATTTTCTTTGAATTTGTATTACGAAAAACATCATTTATCCTTTTTAGATAATGAGAAAATTTTGTTAGCAACCTAATACTTTATTTTATATATGAAGTACCATTTTTGTGTCTTTTTAATTATCACCTCATAATAAGATATTAATTAAACAACGACCACTCCCTTTTAATGAGAATTATTCATATTTTTGAATTTACATAATATTTTTTCATACACTCCCAAAGATGGCGTGCCCGAATATCTCTAATTATATTTAATAATCATTAAAACTTATGTACCTGCGTTAGTAAAATTAAATACTGTATAGAATTTAAAATTTATCCAACACCTATATCTGTTAAACCCGTGTCACAACGTAGAAATGAAGCTCTTTGTCAACACCAAACGACAAAAGAGTAAACATGAATTGTCAGTCAAAATGTAATTTAGTAAATACTAGCTGTACCCGCGACGTCGTTCGCGCGACGCATTGTTATAAATTCAATGAGAAGTACCTATACGTATTTAAGTATAATAAGTATACAGAACTTGCATAGAACAATAATTTTTACGTAATGCATGCACATGCTCAAAATGGTTTTTCTATTTTCCCGTGGGAATGAGGCATTTTCCTGTAATAAAAAGTATCCTAAGTATTGACGTAGGTAATAGGCTATCAGCACACCAAATTTCATCAAAATCCGTGCAATTGTTTTTGTGTAACGTGTGCACATCCTCAAAATAGTTTTTCTATTTTCCCGTGGGAATGAGACATTTTCCCGGTGTGAAGAGTATCTTGGATGTTTATCCAGGCCATACCAAATTTCAACAAAATCCGTCCAATAGTTTTTGCGTAATGTGTCCACATGCTCAGAATGGTTTTTCTATTTTCCCATGGGAATGAGACATTTTCCCGGGATAAAAAGTATCCTAGATGTTGACCCAGGTAATAAGTTATAATCACACCAAATTTCATTAAAATCCGTCCAATAGTTTTTGCGTGATGCGTGAACAGACAGACAGACAAAAATTTTAAGAATCGCTGTTTTGATATCTACATCGATAACTGTTTACAGTACCACTATAATTTTCAAAAAATATTCCATGTACAGAAATGGTCTCGTTACAGTTTTATTATATGTATAGATTATGGTCAGAAATATACAAAATACCTACAGTAATAATTAATCCTAATTTTAAAACTCTTTGTCACTGAGTTTGTAGAGTACGAATATAATATGTTTGATTTATATAAAATAGTATCTATGTTAGGCCGGTCGCACACTGGACACGATTACGTACGAAATTCAGTTGTACGTACACATACGAGTACGTACGAACGTTTCTGACAGATGATGTATTATGGGAGCTCGCACACTGTATACGGTTCAGTCGTATGTATACATACGTACAGTTACGACATCCGACACAATTCAATTTTGTTTGAATTTATTTACGTTTACGTACGATTAAATTATATCAAATCTGTCATTACATGATGAAATTCACCAAATTCATCCCTTTTTGCATATAATTCGTTTACCCACTCGGTTCTACCATAACAACGACGGTATAGTTTACGTGTTAGAAGACAATTTTGCTAAAAGATAGATTCATGTCGAATGAATGTTATCAGAGAACTGCCAATAATTAACTAATAGTGTCGGACAAACACGTAACCAGTGTGCGAGCTCATTTCGTACGACAATAGTCGTACGAATACGTACGTACAAAATCGTATCCAATGTACGACCAGCCTTATGCTGAAAGAACGAAAACGCTCATTGAGCGAATGTGGTCGATTAGAACACGTTGTGGCATGTGCATGTTTCGATTCAAAACTGATCCGAAGTCTAATTCTTCACTTATTTTTGTTTATCATTTATTAAGAACGATATTATATGACTATGGGACCCTTAAAACGTGGAGATATGTCTAAATTGGGACTAAAAATCGTTATATTTATTGCAATGACTTCCTATTGGAAAGTTGAAAAGTAAACTCGATGACATCACCAGGTATACTATGTTTCAAAACTGAGATTTTCGATAGTGTTTTTTTTTGTTGTTTTATTTTAGCAAAATCGGAATCGTGATAACACGAAAACCTAATCCAGAAAATAAGTCTTCTAGAATTCTAGGTCACCAGATATCGTGTAATTTTGGTGAAAGATGTGCATTCTAATGTCAAAAATGTCACGTAAACAGGCCCGATGAGAGGGTGGGCTAGCCAAAGTTGTAGCCCTGGGGCCCGGCTTGAAAAAAGGGGCCCGCAGCGGTCAGTAGGGGCCCGGGAAAAAGTAAAATCATTTTTTTTTTGTTTGTCACTTATTTTTTCGGGAAGAAATTTTTAAGAGATGTGTTTTATTCCCAGGGCCCGCCATTTCTCTCCACGGCCTTGCACGTAAATGTTGAAACAAGTAAGAAAAGTTATAAGTTTGTTTAAAATCGTTTCGAAGTTTGAAAAATAGTTTCCGCGAATGAGCACTTATACAAGCATAATCGGCTACGGGAATTGAACAAATTACCAATCATGCTTGGCCACTTGAGTGTGTCCTTTATATTTCATATACTTAATAATATATATAAGTATAAAGCTAAAGTACCATTATTAGTATCTAAAGTAGATATCTTTAATTTTAATAAAAATGTACCAATTTTTATCAAGTGCACATTTTGCAGGTGTTTTGAATTTTACACAAAATTTGTAAAGCTTTAAAAAACACCTTTTCATTTAAAATTGCGGTACAAAAACTTATTAATTTTCAATATTTGTTTTGATGGAAACCATTCAACGTTTCATTTTACGATTCTGAGAATTTGGGACAAGGGATTTATTATTGGTTTCAACAAATTCGTGGTAAAGATTCGACGGAAAACCAAGTGAGATAAGTGCAGAAACGCATTTAAAAATGGACCAGTCTAAATCATTTTTAAACTAATATCGATAACTGCCAAAGACAAGTCAGTGAATGATTTATTTTATTCACTCCATCTGCGCGAACGAAGGAAGGTACCTATCCCCAAGGGGCCAAACTACTATATGATAATTAGTTAGCATGCTGGCTGTCGCCAGAATTTTACGTCATCCAATTTGGCAGCGAGGCACCCCCACTTTCTATGGTTATATACATATTTAGAGTTTGTGTTTGTATGTGTAGTATAGTGGATGTTAGTATGTGTGATATTCATTATGTATGTAGCGCAAGATGCGGGAGCTTCCGGATCACGCTTCATCTGACTCATTTGTCCCTATCCCATTTTAAAATCGTTTGGCTATTCTTTTCTATACCTATTATTAAAAATGTGTCCTTTATCATTATTGAAAAATAAAATTAACATACAGGTAGATATGCGTATGCGATAATAATAATGTAAACAATGTAGGTATTCAATTCCCGTTTCATTCCGTAATTTAATATAAATTTTATTTATGTCGGATATGTATTGTCAGTTAATAAACAATGTCGCGCCCTCCGTGATGCCTATGCCTATAAAATTGTAAAATTTATTATCGGGCATTATGTGCGATATATTATGATTAGGTCGCGGATATTGGATACAAAATTGTAAATTTGAACAGGCTAATTGTTTTTTAATATTTAACCCTAGAATCATATGTACTCGTCAAAATGACGAACGAACTTCTCTACCTGCTCCAATACTACAACTTGTCGTTGCCTACTTGCTGTTAAACTTCTGTTATCTAACTTATTTGTTATTATAACACAGCAAATGTATAAATTTTGTTTATAGTTGCTGTCGTTTTGTTTGAATTGAAATAGTGTGCGTCAAAAAGACGACGATGTATGATTAACCGATGTTTTTTTAGAGAATTTGTACTTTACATACAAAAGTTTTCCTAATTTTTCTAAAATTTATTAACGATATGGATGTTATGATTAATTTATTCAATGATAATGATAATATGAAAGCTGTTTGACTTATAGAGACGACATAATACTGAAGTTTTAATATATTGAATCGAAAACCAAAGAATGCGTTTCAAATGACTTAATAAAAGATTAACAATTTATTTTGTGGAAAATAATTTAATTTTATTATTTTTTGAGATCTTATTCGAAAATTTACTAACAAATTTTAGAAAATTTACAAATGTGCCTAATCAGGAAATAACTACATATCTACAGGAATATTTATGACCGAGAAATTTCACATTCTGTAAAGTCACACATGTCCACCGGCTCATAATAGTTCATAAATTAATTATTTGAAAGACATGTCTTATGATACAATTGATGTATTTATTTATTTTTAATTTTTATAATGAAAATATGCTTTGATAAAAAAATTAAAAAATTATTAAATATTTATATTAAAAAAAATTTTCCAAATCCAATTTTTGTAAATATTTTATTCGCTTTTGTAGTATTGTTATGTAAAAAAAATGTTTTTTGCAAATAAACTCTAAAACTCTCCGTAAAAAGTTCATTCGTCAAAATGACGCCGATGTATGATTAACGTTTCTCGTAGACTAGCGTATGATTCTAGGGTTAATATACATTGATATACATATTATAGGCGCTTGTATTGTATAATATGCTTATGTGTGTATGTATGTTTTATATAATACAATTTTAAAATTTGTGAATTGAGCGAAGTTGTCTGTCATTTATAAATCAATCATCTCGCTGATTTTCGAAACAAAACAGTAAAAGTAATTAACAAAATTAATTGAATGTTTACAAATTGCTTGATTGATAAGGTAAATTTGATAATTAAGAAACATGATAATAAAATTGCTTAATGAAAGAATATTAGCTACAACAATTTTTGTAGAAAATGAGAAAAAGTGCAAATATATACTTTATATATTTAAATGTTTTCGAAATTTGAGACTCGTCCGATACCAGGAACCGGATGTTTCGAGCTTTATTTTGCTGAAAGTTTGTCGGAAGTTTTATTACACCGTCGTAAAGAGCGGGAAAAATTAACACTTTCAGTCCCACGGCTTCAGCATCTGAAAATAATCAAAACAACAGCAGAGGCCGATCGCGATCAATGATTAATTGGTAACGCATTATGTATGTGCGCGATGTCAGCACATCGATGTGTATATACTCAACTCACACAAACACCAACACACACTACTCTCTTGGTGTCTATAAAAAATTTTAAAATAAACAATATAAAAACTAATAATAATAAAAGTATTCTTTTTTTAAAATTTATTTTTACCAGTTTGTTATCTAAACTTTCTGTAATTCTCTAATTAATTTGTATGTGTTTGAATGTCAAATATTGAAATATATGTTTGTACGTATCACATATATATGTACATGCTGAATAATTATATGTATTTGTTTATATAAAGTTTCTTTAAAAAAATTGTCGGCTTCCGGGGGCTGGGGAAGTATACTGTGAAAGTGTTCAGGTATCATAGTGTTAATTAAGATAGGTTTTTGACTAATATTATCCTATGTAGTTTTTGAGAAAAATATAAAGAAAGTTAATATTTTTCATTTATCGTGTGTTTTAGGTATAATATACACACTGGGCCAGTTGGCATTGTTCTGTCCGTTTCAGTAGGTCAGGCAATAGTGGCACTATTACAGGGCCGGCGAGAAAAATGACGGACCTCCGAGCACATCAAAAAAATTTCGAACAATTTTTCTTCAAAAAATATTATACAAATGAAAAAAAAAATTTCTTCCCACTCTGTCCGGGCCCACGGTTAATTGCCCCACCCTGTCGCCGGTCCTAAGCATTAAATTAGCATACATTATTTATAAATATTTTTTTATTTGGATACGAAATGATGTTAAGTTTATAATCTACTGTTAAACTGGAACATTCTATATATCACCTAGACATATAAATTCATACATTAAATTATACATTGTATTATGTGACCGTGCTAAAATTTTAATTAATTTTAATATAAAAACGTATACTTGAGGTGTGTTCTACTTACCCAGGTATAATTTTTCATTTAAACACTTTGAAAACAATAAATTTTCTTCAATACACTCATCAACACTGGTTACTAATTGTTATAGAGTGATCAATAGTTGCAATCAATTAATTAAAAAAAAAAATTATTTCATTTAAGGGGGACCACTAGTTGGACCGCCTTAAAAAAGGTGACTTTTGAGAATTTTTTTAAAGAAAACTTCTGTATGGGATGTTTTAATATTTTAAGGATATATTCGTTGATATATAATAAATTCATGATAAAATTTTTGGACCAAAAAATTTAAAATTCAGGGAGTTATTCACGATTTTCCAAGGCTCGAAAAAAAAGTTCCCCCACTGCTACAGTGATAGCGACCTTCACAGTGCCTGAAATCAAAAAAACCAAAAAGCCTATTAAACTAGAAGGTATTGCCCGTACCGTGAACCTCAATCGAAGAAAAAAAGTTGAAATTTAACAAAATGGCGGAGTCTTTTAAGAAAAGTTTCAAAATTTGCGCGAAAATTTGATGATTTTTCGCCTGCAAAAATTACATTTATTATTCGATCGGAAAACTGGAGGTTCATGGTACAGAGAAACATATATAAGAGAAACTGCAATAAGACTCAACTCAATCGGATGATTTGTCTTCGAGTTATAACTGCAGCAAATTTGAAAAATGTAGTTTTTCTATATTTAACCTTTTAATTATAATCACTGAGAATTTTTACTAAAATTATTTACGATATACTCACTATAACGGTCATAGTAAAACCGGATGAGTCGTTTAAATGTGACAGGGTTTAGCTTCTCCACAACATGTTACGGGCAGCCACGTCCAGAAACTCCCGAACTATCAACCTTTGTACATTTTTCAATACCTCAAAGTTAACAATGAAAATCAGAATTCGCTCTTCGGATGCCTGTAACTCGAAAACTATTTGAGATATGCACTTGAAATTTTAATATGTTATTTTTAAAGGTATAGACTGTCGAAACATGCATTTTTACAATTTCTTGAAAACGTCACACTAGTGGTCCCCGAAAACAGAAAAGAAACAGTTTTATTGCCGAGGTGTATAGCTGAAGGTGTATGAAGTTAGACAAAACAGTAAAACTACTTTTCCACTATATCGAATAGATTATTAATTTTTCGTCAACTAACCATAATGGCCTTATTTCAAACATTTCGTTATTTTCATAAAATAAATAGGAATAATTAGAAAATAGAAGCCAATAAAATGGAACCCCTATAAAACGATTACTTTCGTGTCCATCCGTCATAGAGGTTTTTCTCAAAAACTATGTAACATAGGAATTTGAAAATTCGTATAATGTTGGGTCTTTGAGACCCGTACATATATTGCCAGTCAATGATTGGTAAAAAAAATTACTTTAGATTAAAATGTGAGGTCAGTGTATTTAAAAAAAATTATAATTAATATATCGGTATGAGGTATCACCTGGAAAAGCTACCTCTAAGGCTTCTAATGTTTTGTTTTTTTATTAAATTTATATCAACATCGAAAAAATAATTTACCTTAGGCAATTTTCAAAATATAAATCAGTGAATATAAACTATGTTGGTAAAATTGGACATAATTATACTTACACAGTGTTTGGAAATACTTGTTACAGATGGTGGCACTTTTATCGGTTTTAATAGATACATATCGAAGCCTTTTAAACTACCATCTTGCTGGAAGAGTTGACTTGTCTTATTAAGTGTTTTAGGAGTTAAAAAAGGGAATTTAGAAGCTAAGTTAGCAAATTATATTTTTAGAATTTTAAAGTTTAACGTAGTTGCTCTGAGATAGTCAGGTACAAAAGTATATCTCAAAAAAAAAATTTCTTTTAACAAAAATTAAGTAATGTATTAATATTTTTCAGTGGTTCTATTTGTATACCACTTATTATTCTTAATTTTCGCGTGCTTATGTGGTCGCGATTTAAAAACATTGTTGTAAACGCGTTGTAAAAACGTTGTAAAATGATGTTTATAAATTATATTTAAAAAACGGCGTGGTGAATAATTTTTATTTCTTATTAAATATGGTTTGTAACTTTGTACATTATAAAATATTAATTTTTTATGAAATTTTTTTGGCACGTTTTCATTTTATTGAAAGAAAAAATTGAGTTTTCCCATGTGAGTGAGCCCATGTTAAAATAACAAAATTTTTGAAATCGTTTTTCTCAAAATTGGGGTGGTCAATTTTTCTTTCGGTAAGGGCTCGTATTATTGGTATTGAATTAAATAAATATCTAGAGAAGTTTTGTTAAAATCCTTTGAAAAAATCGTTTTATCGACCAACTACCTTATAGCTGTTTATGAAATTTCGCATTTTAGCATTTATTTTTACTACAATTTGTATTTTCAACTGTAAAATTTTTAATGTTAGAGGGTAAAGTTATTCCGTTAGTCAGTAGCTCAGTAACGTTCCTTATGTAACTACTCTTAAGTTTGAATATATTATTAAAATACGAGCGGACAGTATCCTCATATGAATTATAAAATTTGCATATAAATAAAATGTTTTAATATATTATTAAAATATAATTTTATTATAAAATACAAAATAATAAAATAAAAATAGGTATACCTATAGACAACAACGGTAGGTATATTTGCAGTGCAAAAAAACGTTTATCAAGAATTTAATTAAAACATTTTAGTCGGATTACGCGAAGATTATATTGAAAATATAATATATATCAAACCTATTTAATTGGATTAACGATCAGACTATTATTCGATATATTTTTTCGATTATATAAAATAAATAAATAAAGAGATAAATAAATAATGAACAAACTGGCCAAATGCACAGTTGAATGTTATACACAATCAATACAGGATAGAGGTTTTGGTAAAAAAATATTTTATTTAAAATGTGTATTATTATATAATAAAAGCCACAGGATATTCAAACTATTAGCGAATTTCCGAATTTAAGCCACACAAACAGCTACTCTCATGATGCGATTTGAATCCGGGATTATGATAAAAATTTGTTTTGAGGTTCCTAGAAATCAAAAATGACATTCACTAAAATTTATAAATATATGTCTGGACGATAACTCAAAATCGAAACATCTTATTTTTACGAAATTTAGTGAAAGTGTCCAAAAATCTTGGATGGGTTCTTCAGTCAAACACGTTCGGGACTTGGAACATGGCTTTTTGGACATTTTTCATGAAAAAAATTAGTTTATTAGTTTTTTATCAAAATTTCCCCAAATTTAAAAGTTTTTGCGATATTGTAATTTGTAGGCGAAAACCTTACTTTCGCATATAGACGCGAAGATAACGAAATTGCAATTCTTCTTTTTTCGATAACCCGTAGCAATCGATGTTCGTTTACTTAATTGTAACAAATAAAAATATATTTTTTTTGTAGAATAGAATAAAAACCAATACGCTGCCAATGGCCTGTGGCACACAGCTTCCTCGTATTCGTAAAAGCACCTTGGTAATTTGATGCCCAATATGTTTGTATAATTTAATATAGGTATATAAATTAATAAAAATAAATAAACAAAACGATTCATAAAAAAATGAGCGAAGTATAGGACTAACAGTAAGGTAAAAGCCCCCTTTGTGGAACGGTATCTAATTATGAACATTTACATATTAATGAAGTTATTACTGAAAGAAACGTCTGATAACAAAAATTATTATTAATAGAATGATTGTTTTTCAATTTAAATTCATCTCGCATTTAAAGTTTCCTTACTTAATTAAAGAATTAGATATGTAAATGTCAAAACTGTTCCAGTATTAGATACCGTTCCACAAAGGGGGCTTTTACCCTATATAAGATATTGACATTTAATGGGATTTCATGGTAGCGCCGTAGATACTATTACTCCAAATGCAATAAAATTTGTAGGGGACTGTCTAGGAACCATAGACCGCATAATTTCTGACAATTTCATAAAAAAGAATTGAATAGTTGAGAAGTGATGCCACTTGGTGCAATTTAGTATATTAATGGAATGACATGGTAGCGGCGTAATTACCGTTACTCCGATTTCGATTAAATTCATAGGGGACCATCTAGGAACCAAACTGCTTAATTTCTGAAAAACTGGCGACACACAGGTGGACAGTAACGGACGAACGGACAGACACCAAACCAAAATTGTTCAGGGAGCTCTAAAACGTAAAATGTGCGTAAAATATTTTATTTTGGAGGGAAAAAATTTCTTATTTTTCAAAAGTGATCACAATGCTTCCGCTACTTTAGTAGTCTCGGAAGCAAAATTGAACAGAAATGTATTGAAACCTAATAAAAAAGACGTTTTATGTTTAAACTTAGGATTAATTTTTAATTTAGAAATAAAATGAAATAAATCAGCCTTTAGTTCATTTTTTTCGTAATTTTTGTATATACAGTCATATATCATTTATGTAAATCGGCACGTATGACGTCATATTCATCTGTCAAAAATTCAAATACATTGCCTTGTCTCCATAGTATGTGTATGCGAGGTACGTATATCAAGGAAAAAATTATATTAACGTAAGTTCATATGATGACATATCCTATTAAAATGACACTGACGATACAAGGTTATACACAAAATAAACTGTGTCTCACAGTTTACAGATAGTGTATTTTCCAAATAGGATGATGGAAGTAACGAGAAAAATGTCGGATTTCCGATGGGATTTAGATTATATTTTTGGTCAAAATTATGTACGTCATAATGGATAACGTATACTGTGCTATAAAGCTTCGTATTCGAGAATTGTTCATTAAGTATCTACAGGGTGTAAGACAAATAACTCTCGTCCTTTTGTGGGGTGACTCATAGTACCCTGTAGACACTAAAACCGCAGGAATTTTTTCAGAATTAACAGTCGCGTCACCCCTCAAAAGGATAAGAGTTATTTCCTTTACACCCTGTATATAATATATATATATATACACACATACACACATACATACATACATACATACATATATATATATATATATATATATATATATATATATATATATATATATATATATATATATATATATATATATATATATGTGTGTGTGTGTGTGTGTGTGTGTGTGTGTGTGTATACAGGGTGTAAATGAAATAAGTCTTATCCTTTTGAGGAGTGACGCGAGTGTTAATTCCGAAAAAATTCCTGCGGTTTTAGTGTCTACAGGGTGCTATGATTCACCCCACAAAAGAACGAGAGTTATTTGTTTTACACCCTGTAGATGATTAACTTGTCTATTTTAATAAAGTATATAGTAAATAGCTTAACTAGATTTTGTATTTTTACGATCACTGTTTTAAAATGGGCATAAACATCAAAAAATTTTCAAGATAATATCGACAATTTTCAGGTTAAGGCAACACTTTTCCGAAATTTCACTTTAGAAGTTTTCGTCATTTTTTGTTTTCTTTTTTTTTAGTACAACTGTAAGCATGGATTTTGGATTCTAAAAGGTCTTTCGGAAATTGGAGATTTGTCTAATAAAACGCCACTGATATAATATTGTATTTGTACGTAATAAAGTAAAAACTGAAATTGTAAAAATAAAATTGATTACCAGTTATTACACTAATAATATCATTATCGTAGTATTAGTGGAAGCGTCGGGTATGTTATAAAAACGTGTGACATTTTTCTATTCAACACTATAATAAAATATGTATTTAAAATCCAACAAATAGTGGAAGTGCCGCGTAGAACATTTTTAACCCTTAACCGGTATGGTGAATTTTTATAATACTCACGGTAAAGTGATGTCTGAGAGACCTCAACAAATTAACATACCGCGGGCTGGTAACATAGATAGCCAAA
The DNA here is from genome assembly GCA_035578155.1 of Brachynemurus nebulosus. Taxonomy (NCBI): domain Eukaryota; kingdom Metazoa; phylum Arthropoda; class Insecta; order Neuroptera; family Myrmeleontidae; genus Brachynemurus; species Brachynemurus nebulosus. The sequence continues at coordinate 26,884,562 of JAPWDM010000006.1, forward strand.
ACTGAAGACCACACGTATATGCAAGTATCAAACACTCCCCTTAAGCCAGCAGGGTAAAATTTGCCCTAAACCATAAAAGAATACACAAACGTTCAGTTAACAAAAACAAGCAGGGAGGAAGAAAACTGAAGGAATATATTTGTATACGACTTACAGACATCACCTTACCGGTTAAAGGTTAACGTTGCTCACAGCGCTCCTATGTTTTTAAAATATTTCGTTTTATAAGATTTTTACCGGCACGGTCGAAAAACGCCTAATTCACACTTATTTCTTTAAAATTGAAATTACTAAAAAAAAACCTTTACGTAAAGTTAGGCGTGTCTTTTCTTTTTATTTAATGTTTTAATAACCACTGGAATATCCAATTTTTTATTAACATACCTAATAAATAACACATAAAATATAGCTAATTTTTGTCAATCTATAGTCGTTTATTGGGATTTTTTAAATTTTTGTTTGGGGACGGTTAGCTTTATTAAGGTCACAAAATTTTAACTAGTAACTTGTTACTTAACAGGTTGTTCACCATACGATAGTAATTTACTTAATTATTAACTTCCCTTAGGAAGTTATTGTAATGGGTCCGATTTTACGAATCGCTAATTTTGACATATCTCCACGTTTCAAGGTCACTAGAATCCGAATCCATCGTTTTTAGCGTGATGTCTGTGTGTGCGTTCGTTAGTTCGTTCGTTCGTTCGTTCGTTCGTGAATCCTTTTTCGTCTCGCATATCTCGAGAACAAATGATGATATCAACTCCGGACTAATTTCGTTAGATGCGTAATCAAAAAATGAAAACCGGATAAAGTTTTCAGCAAATTCGGGTTAGCGGTTTGTTTTTGGTGATAAAAAACGGAATGAACTTTATTAACATAACATATATTATATGGATTTTTTACCATATCTTTATTATATAATAGCCTAAGAACCTTCTGTGATGTTAAAAACGCCAGTAAATTATTGTAAAAAAAAAAAAAAAAACTAAACGGAAAAACGAAATAAGAAAATTTTTGTGAAATATTTTTTGTCTCGCGTATCTTGAGAACAAATGATGTTATCATTTGTTTGATAAGGGTGGAGCCCCCACTCTTAGGTACAGAAGGTGAAGCGCAATGGACAAAGCTTCTATCGGGGGTCCAGCGGAGGAGTCCCCTGAATTAAAAAAAAGTTATTCATTTGCAATAGTCTTTAAGGGCATCCAAGGGGAAGTTGACAGTGTGGGTAGACCTGTCCCCCAAATTTGTTAACTAATAATGTGAACGTGATCCGACTTTTGTTTTTTAAACCACATTCAGATGAAACACAATTAAAAATTTTTTTATCGGACAACAAAATAGTTGTTGTCCAAATACAGAACTTTTAATGGTGACGAAGCAAAAGATTTTCACAAAGTAAACTTTTTGACTGCCAGTTATTTAATTACAGTGGAATCCTTCGTAAGTTATACAGGTGGGACCAGAAAATCTCTCATAAGTTATAATTCTTCTATTCTCCCACATAAAAATTTCTTGACAAATTTGAGACATGTACATTATACATTTCCAAGGAACGCATTGTGTACTTTAACAAATTGCGCATTCGCTCCTATAATAGAACTACGCATGCGCTTGTAACTGTAGTAGGAACAGCAAAAAGGAGAAAATATAACTTACGAGAGGCTGATAACTTATGAGGAGTTCTACTGTACCTAATAGCTTAATACGTGTAAATAATGCTTTAGTTAAAGAAGGAAAGTATTTTATAATAAAAATTTCCACGATCTGCCATACAGGTATCTTTCTGTCACGGCAATAATCGTTATAAATTCAACAAGCGGCAGTTTATTACGACACATTGAGTCCGTGACATTATATTTTTATATCATGCGGTAACGAAATAGATTGAAGACATGAGTGAATGAAGGTGTTATATAACATTTTTATAATTTTAAAATAGAAGCATTTGAAGGTTTTTATTTACATATACTTCCCATGCAATAGCACATGTTTATTATTGAATTTCTATAAAATCAAATTTTAATATATGATACTTCAGCATAGAATATTTCAAAATTTTTCGAAAAATTAATTTTTGAAAAAATTTTTCATAACACCATTATCCATTTATGTCTTCAATTTTCTCTACCGGTGTCCGTCCATTAAAAACGTTTTTTTTATTAATGTGTCGGGGGCTATTATATATAATTGTAATATAATAATAGAAAATAAAGTACCTATATCACGAAGAGGTTATTTTTACCACTGTGAATCATAATTTTGATATTATGTTTCTATCTTTATACCTACCATCTCGATAGATTATGAGTACCTACTATGCGGCATATGTAATTAAATTTTTTAATAAGTTCTATATTGCGTGGGTCGAACACATCGTACACGCGTGATAGTTGACGGTGAGGTCATTTTAGATTTGAATTTACCTTTTCCTGGCAGTTACTGGACGGCTTAAGAGAGGACTAAAATGGTTAATATGCGGTAATGTCAAAAAGAATTTGGAAATTTTCGAAAAATCAACAAGTTCGAATTTTTGAAATGTTCCTGCTTTATATCGACGTTATAAATTTGTGAATTTGATGCAGTTGTGTAAAATTAGATTTTCATTAGTTGAATATTAAATAAAAATCATACCTGTATTGCAGCATCCTGTAAAACAGCGAATTTCCCGTTATAAAAATTTATTTTTCTCGAAAAGCCGCTTACGTAGAGTAGTGGTTCAAAACGTATATATTGGTTGATTTTTTTCGTTCTTTTCCATGGTGTAAAATTTTTTGAAAAACTTTCGAATTTTCATCAGATGAGTCTGGCTAAGGAAATCATCTAAGGACCCTCAAAAGAAATTTCTATCATAGTCCTGCATTCAAGTCGTATACCATGACAGTGGCTGTAATAGCTGAATTTTTACATTGATTGAAATACATCGATTTTTCCTGTTACCTCAATAATAAGGCTAGGGTAACGCTTAAAAACAAATGATAGTATTACACTAAATTCTTTGAAAACTTGATTTTTAGGCATTTTTAAATTTTGCGTTTTTTAAGTTATTTTTTACGGTGTATGTTTTAAAGTAATTTTTCAAAATTTGGTACAGGTTAGCGACCTTAGTTTAATACAAGACGGTAATTTTTAGAAAATTTTGTAGTAAAAATAGTTTTTTTGTTGAAATATTAAACTTAAAAGTAATAGAAAATATGGAAGTTAAAAATTTGATTTTTTGAAATAATGAATTCTTGCCCTCGTCCTGTGGGCTCGTGCAACAAACTTATTTTCGTGAGAAATGAGCCACTTTTCCCACTTATTGTACAATATACTTACTATAATTTAGCTATTTGTATTTACACTTGTAAATTCAGCATTACCAAAGTATAAATATTTTAAAAAAAGGTAGTATCAACAAGGGCCGATCGACAAAAAAGGTCCAAAAACCGTATATATTGACTCGTAATGACATCCTCTTTCAATTACAAACACTGTTTTAAAAATATCCCTCGAGGATCACTTCATTATACGTACGACACTATAGACCCTTTCACATTTAAATAAAATAATTGAATTTTTCATTTGATAAAATAGGTTCCCTCAATATTGTCTATATTGTGAGAACAGTTTTGATTATTGTTGAAACTACCATCTGACGATGTGACACTATTAGATAATTAAATTTCTCGAATGATGTGTAGAAACTGATAAATTTTCCCCTTTGGCGTTTCTGGAAATTTTAAAATTGAAAATAGGTTATATACTGATATAATAGAAACGTGTGTTATTTTACCAGTGCCCACAGAGTTAATTAAATTTTATCCGTGCGAAATGGTCACTGGTTTGTGTCACAGTTTATCAAATAATATTGTATGTGGTATGCCCAAATTAAAATTATATACCATAACAGTGTTACATATGTTTGTAAATGTATATGTAAAATATCTATATGGGTGACATATTGTGTAATAACACCTAAGCACTAGTATTGTTCAATTGGATTATAGTTATATACAGGGTGTTAGTGAATAAGTGCGAAAGATTTTAATGGGTGATTGCTGAGGTGTTTTTATGTAAAAAAGTTTATATAAACTTAGGTCCGAAAACGCTTAGTTTCCAAGATACAGAGTGTTCAGTTTCTTGTTTTTTAAAAATATTTTTCTGTATTAAAATAAAAACAAATTATGTGGTCATCTTGTAGAAGCGAAACGTCTTCGCCTTTTTATTGGTAAGACTTTTTCATAAAATTACCTCAGCAGTTAATACGAAAGCCTAAACTGGTTTTGTTAGAAGGACAGTAATTGGAAATTATTTTTTATCTCGAAAACGGCTACATGAGCGACAAAATAGTAAGAGGTCATTTTGGTTAACATTTTATGGGACATTTGGAAAAAAATTTTCAAATTAGCAAAAATATTTGGCGATCCTTTCTTTTCTTTAAAAATATGTTATCACATGGCCGTACGGACGCCACTGGTTTGAGTGGAAACATTCTGTCTACTTCAGAGTATGGGTATTTATCCTGCCGTAGCGTGTCCAAAATTATGTATCAATATCTCAAAACGTTTTTGAAATATTTAAGAAAATGTTAAAAAAGACGAGAAATTGAACACCCTGTATCTTGGAAACTAAGCGTTTTCGGACTTGGGTTTATATGAACTTTTTTACATGAAAGAACCTCAGCAATTACCTGTTAAAATCTTTCGCACTTATTCACTAACACCCTGTATAAAACAGCGTTTTTATTTAACATTGTCAGTTAAAATAAGATTACTGATGATTGATAAGTATATGAAGTCAAAAAAAAACCATCGCCTATAACCTAGTTGCTGAAAAAAAAATATGTTTCAAATTACAAGGAGTAATATAGTAATAGACAACATATTTCCTAACGTTTCAGTAAGTGCGCGACAATGCTTTTTCAGTTATCATACATATTTTTGAGTCAAATACATATATAAAAAAAAATAATTTGGTCTATTGACTGCTTACTGTACGGAACCTTAATTTTGCAAGTCCGGCGTGCTTTTGGTGGATTTTTTTGGGCTAGCTTTTCAATGGAAATATATTTATCTTTTCTCCAGAATCGTAATCTCAGTTGGATTCTAAATTTTAATCGTTGGCTAACCAATTCGTTTATGTAATATTCAGCCCACTAATGGATGCATTAATTGATTTGAAGGGCTTAAATGATTCTGATAAACTGATACTTTTTATTTTTTACAAGGTTTTTGAAATATTTATTCATATATTATATCAACAAGGATGAATATTGAGTATATAAAATTAAAAAAAATCATTTTTATAGCAGTTTACATTATATAGTTTGGGTACTATAAAACGTTGCTTTCTACACATTGATGGATAGTTTCAATGACGTAGCTAAATTGAGTAGACTTACAGCAAAAAAAAAAAAAAAAATATTGTCGTTAACTACATAATATTAGCTATGGTGTGGTAATTTTCTTTTTTTCTTATGTATAAAAAGAAAATAATTATTTTAATTTTTTTATGAATAATTTTAAAAAAAAAAAGTGCTGTCAATAAAATCTTGTCGTTCAGTTTTGTCTTCTGTAAAAATTCAAATGTAATCATTTTCGAACGTAATAGAATCGTCTACGCAGTACAAATCTGCAGGCAGGCGGCCCAAAGCTACAAAATTTTTTTAGTAGAATAATATTTAATGTTCGAGTGTACTTACACAATTGGTTTTACATCGAATATCAATTTAAATTGTTATAAATAAAAGAGAAAAAACATGTTGAATTATCGACAAAAAAAAAATTGTTTTTTGATAAAATTAAAAGTGACTGACTTTTTTATATTTTTTTTTTTAATATTTAGTACGCACATTTAACACTGTAGATATAAATACACCCGTCGAATAATTCGATCGAAAATACATATTGATAGAAATAAGCGTATCCATTTTTTTAATATTTTGACTCGCTACGGTATGGGATTAAGTCAATTGCTGTTGATTGAAAATAGAATGACTTTGTTAAAGAGAATAACATAACGCAGTTAAAAAAATATAACGCAGAAAAAAATTAACCTGTTTAAAATTTTAATATTTTAAATAGGTATATTTTAAAAGATTAAATAAAGGTAGGGAGAGGTGTGTCAATAACAACAAAATACCCCTGTCGCAGCATCCTGTATAACATAGCGAATTTCCGTTTATAAAAGTTAGTTTTTCTTGGAAACTAGTTGTCATAGAATAATAGTTTAAAAACCTTTTTTATGTGATTTTTTCTCCTCCTTCCAATGGTGTAAAAAAATTTCACAAAAGTTTTGAATAAGGAGAAATTTTGACAAAAAACTAATTTTTTTAACGAAAATTGCCGGAAAAACCATGTTCCGGGCATCGAACATGTCTGGTTAACGAACTCGTCCAACGGTTTGAGACTTTCAATATTTTCACCAAATTTCATAAACGTAAGACATTTCGTTCGAGAGTTATCGCGCGGCCATATATATATTTCAGCCATAGTCCCGGGTTCAAGTCGCGTTATGACAGTGGCTGTAATAGCTCAATTCCATCCTGGAAATTCGCTAAAAAATTGTGAGAATGATTGTCTTTGTCACTTTTCACTAAAATAGGCTTTTTGATTGCGAGCCGGCTTTTGGGTAATTAACTAATCATCAGGTATAACACCAACCAATTCAAATTTTAGTCCCAATTTTATCCCCCCAGTAAGTTCGGTACTGGATTTATGTACATCAGTAAAACGTCTCTATTCTAATTTTGAGGGGTGATTTCATCCTTTAAATAGCCACGGTGACAGTTAAAAAAAAATAGGAGTCCATTATTTTGACGTGTACTAGACAGATACTAAGTATTATCAAAATTTCAGAGAACCTTCACTTATCAGCTTTATGGAGATAATAAATACACGATAAAGCTATTTAGTCACAATATGCATACTGTTTAGTATATGTACAAAAATTTTTCAAATTTGGATTACTTAAAAAAAGACGTTAATTGCGATTAATTATCAAATTTATAGGAATTAAAAAATATTTAAAAAATGAGTAGTCTGAAATTTTTAAAACTCTTTTATCTAATTTTCTTTTATGTAGGTATTCGTGCCGCTTTTTTTTACCTTTTAATTATTTTTCCATTTAAAAAAGAAAAGCTAGCACCAATTAAGTCGTTTTTCTTGTAATTGTCGTTTGAAGGACCTTGTCCTAGGGTACCTATATAAAAAACTGCAAAATACTCTCTAGTATTTGGTCGAGTATTCGACTATTCGACTACGATCGTGACTGAATATTCGGTGTTCGGTATAAGTCGACTTATGTCATACTGTCCTATAATTTGATATATTGATATCATTGAGAACTTTGATTTTTACACAATTTTAGCCTACAGCCATTCTTTTGTTACGGACATGACATTTTCACGCACTTTACACGTCTTCTCATAAGAAAAAAAAATAGAAGTTAATTTTTTCTTATAAATTTTCAATACTAAGCAGATAGACAAATGTGTACACAATATTTGTACTGAATATAAAATACATAGCATTACTAGTTTTAATGCTAGAGCTAATAAAGTTTGTGTTTCAGACATGACAAAAAAAAAAAAGTGTCTTTTGTCACGTCCGTAACACAGCTCTAACACTAAAACTAAAATGTTATGTACACATTTGACTATCTGCTTAGTATTGAAAATTTATAAGAAAAAAATAACGTGAGAAGGCGTGTAAAGTGCGTGAAAATGTCATGTCTGTAACAAAAGAATCGCTGTATATGTATCAGTTTGAATATTTTTAGGTAATTAATTTTACCTGTCAGTAAATAACAATGCGGGAGCGAACTAACCTACAACCCTTTTTTAAGATACGATTAAAACCTAAGCGCGGGAGCGAACTAGTATGCACCCTTTTTACTGCAAGGTGTATGTTTGAAAAAAATGGCTGTCTAACTTTCTAGTTATTTTAATGAACAAAGAACGTGGAGAGGTGACTGTAGTTTGAAACGTATGCGTCAACAACCGTCATTTTAAAAGTCAATATGTTAATACTTATCAGGAATTGTGAAAAGAAACCGGGAAAAGGCTTTCCCAGGCATAGCCTACTGTGAGAATTAAAACCTCGACCTACATTACCAGCAGTTACTTGACTCATTTTTACGTTTTGAAATAATAAATCTTATAAGAGATTGAAATTGATTAATATTAAATGTATATCAGACACATTAAATATTAATTTATTACAAAAAATTTTAATTAAAAAATCCTTAATTATACATACGAGACGAATATGATTATGTAATAATGATTACATATAATTACACAACTGTATAATAAAATTTTAAACAGCTCACTACTTATTATCATTAATAAATATCTATGTACCATGGAACTAGCGTAACATCATCGGTTGGTGCCATCAGTGCCAACGATCCAGGTTATTAGTTATCTGATAATGAAAATTTAATATCATGACGATATTCATATATGTTAGCAACTAGATTTGTACGCTGAATAGAATAACTATGCCTCCGAATATACCAAATACATATACCGTTTGTTTTAGAGAAGTAAGAAAACTTTATACACGGAGAGAAAATTTATATAAAAATTACTGTGCTCAGCACTACAATCGACGTGTAAAAGGCGAACATATTTAATTTTCTACGGTAAAAATATAAAGATTATAATTAATCATAGAAAATTTAAAGGATAGAATATTGTTTTCGTAATATTAGCTCCGTAAAATTTGTAAAACAGCACAGTAAAAAGTTCCATTGCCGACAAAAAAATTTTTTTTAATTGTTTTTCTTACAAAAAGTACCATGCTGTATTATAATATTTGAAATGCTATCTGCTAATAGTAGAAAGAAAAAAAGAGAAAGAAGGTTGTGTGTGTTGTGAACGTTGTTGAAATGTACCTCACTCATAGCAAGTCACATAGCCAACCATAGGTTTGGACGACCAACTTTTTAGAGTTGACCACTGTGTTAGAGGACGGGGATGTCACCATTTAATTCATCATTTTATTACTTCACTATCTTTAGTATTAGAATATATTGTTAGCAATCATTTTTGTATGCATCATAAAGTTCTTACAGGTTCGAAGTTTTTACAGGTACCGCCCAAGCAACATAAGGTTGCGGGTCAGATGCGCAAATGAAAGAGTATGACAACAAGAATTAAACTATAACATATATGCATAAGAGTGTGATAAAAGTTGTGTTAGCACATTAAATTTTACCATGCTAGCACATATTTTTTATTTTGGTCGTCGATCGCGCACGTATTATAAGAGAGCATGGTAATTTTTCTGAAATTTTATCTACAAAAATTATATGATTTTTCTCTCCGTGTAGTATTCCATATTTGCTATTTATTAATAAAACAATTTACTTTGCAAAAATACCACTATTATTGTTTAAACTCTTATGACATGTTTTGATCAATAAGATCATTATCAAACAAGTGAACATTACGTTAAAATTCATGCCTATTTATAATAAACCCATTTTGTAAATGGTAGTAGTGGTGGATCGGGAAATGGTAGGCATAAAAGTAGTGGGAAGAGTTAGAAAAAAAGACAAAACAAGTTTAGACGGGTGGGTACGTGTGACAGAGAGACAAATACAGTAAAAAGTATAGTTTTATACAAAAAATTATAAAACAGAAAATAAAATAGAAGTATAAATATCGGTGTAATCGTTTAAAAGTAATTCAAAATTATGTTTATTCTATTGCTTCTAAAATAGTCTGTGTTCGTTATTTTCTTCGTGTAAAACTGTAACGTTTTTCGCCAGTATGCCTGTGTCGACCCAATGTCGACGAAGTCAAATCCTACAGGTGTCTTGTTTCTATAGGATTTGAAGTGTTCCACCCTGCGAGCTTTAAAATTTCTGCCAGTTTGGCCGATGTAAATGCTATCATATTCTTGAAAATCTAGTTTATGCATCCCCGATTTTTTAAGTTTGTTGACTTTGGTTTTATTGTTATAATTATATTAAATTTCCTAAAGTAAGACTTGATTTAAATATAATAGTTGTATTTGATTTAGTTAGAACTTTATGTATTTTATCTGAAATTTTACCAAAATATGTTACAGTTTTGAAATTTGATTTTGAGTTTGGTTTAACGGCGGTGGGGGGGAGTAAGTTTCCTTTAATACAATAATAGCTTATTCAAAAACTGGAAGCTTATTTGTAATATGCGCATTCTAACTATAAGCATACTCACATTATACGTGTGGTCAAATGAATAACAAATATTTATTGAACTTCTGGTTTAGAATCACCATGACTTTATTCCCGTATTTAATTTTTCTTATATTTCTTATATTTTATATTTGGCGCAATGTCAGGATAAATTTATTATTGTCAGGATTTGTGAATATATGTTGCATATCTTGCCCTAATTAATTATTTACTGCCAACTAGAGGTCCTGGTCTTCGTATGCATATTTATGTGTACACATACATAATATTTTATATGTCTAGTTTAAAGAAAATAGATGGTATTATTCAAAAATAATAACACTCATAAATAAAAACATGATTAGACCGACACAAATTAATGGTGTTTATCCGTTGGTTTTTCATTCGGGTGTCAAAAATCGTTAGACCACCAGATAATTTTGGGTAGTTTTAAATGGTGGTAGTTTGCATGAGCCTTCTGACTGATTAAAAATGTAAATGATGCCGCCGAAAGGTTGTACAGTGCGATTTATGTTAGTTTCTTCTACTTCATGTGAGCCATGCCTGGAGCCAGTTATAACTTTTTCGGTTATGGCTCGTCTGTATTTTAATTCTACAATGCTTTTATCCGAAACTAGGGCACGTACACGTCCCTTGGGTAATTCCATCAGGTCGAATAATATAGATGGCACTTCTCCTGTGTCGGGGACCGCTTCTGAAGTTACACTTGAAGAGGGATTGATAGGGATTAAAAAGGGTAAATGTGGCCAGAGGCTACTGCCAGCAGGGCAAGAATAAATCCCCGTATACTGGGTTGTTGCTCTATCTTTACTGTTTTTTGGTACCTATAAGCTGCGAAGAATATTTTACGACTCTCTTTTTGTCGGCAAGGTTTTTGGATAGCGTTGTTGTTGCAGCTAAAGATTAAAAATGCAACTACAAATTTTGCGCCTTGAAGCAATTTTGACTTAAGTGCCCTGCTCTAAAAAGTCCATTTTTCGTCAAAACTTTAGATCAAAAACAAAGAAATGTGATTTCCTTATTTTCTCCCAAAAATAGCGGTGACGAAAAAAAACGGCATTTCCTCTCTTTAAATAATATTTTGAAAAAAAATCCTTTCTCCTCTTGTACCCTTGTACTTTTCTCAATTGCGTTCTGTTTTATCATGAGCCCTGAAGGGACTGCACTACCTGCTTTATTGTAGGTATGCCTCCGCTGAAAATACTCTGAGTAGCGATTTTTAAGGGATTCAGTTTAGACACCCACCTTTTTACTGATGTAAATTCTTCTTTCATAAAGACATTAGGCTTTCTCAAGATCTTTTAAGAACAGGGGAGATAATTTGATTTTATTCTCTTGACTGTCCAAGAAATCTCTCAAAGGAGATTTAACATCTGGACTCTTACTTTAATGTTTCATTCCTGTGACTATTTTTCGTAAAAGTTTTTGTTCTCAACACTGACCGCCACCAATATGCTCACATAATAGAGAAATAGACGAATTGTTTGTCATTCAGTTTAATTATTACATTCAATATTTTTTGTTGCTGTTAGTGACCTCATTTTGACGACAACTATAACATTAAATCGGAGCAATCGATTACTTGTGTGACATATTTTTCGATAACAGAAGATGGTTGTGGTGGAAGAGAAGGATGGTGATATTGTCGGAGTAATGTTAAGAAATAGTTAAGAAAGTGAAGTGAACAATGCAACGCATCCTATTTACCCGGATTGTGGAGTAAAACAATCATCTGTTTATCATATATTTACGATCTGCTTCGAGTGGGCAATGTCGATAAAAAGTTGGGTAGTGGGGTTTTCTTTTTGTGAAGATGTAGTTTTTTTTATAGTGAATTTAAACTGGGTGAAAAGCATATAGGTACATATTTTGAGTGAGTGTTACAGTTTAATCGAGATTTTACTAATAGTATACCTATTATATTTCTATTAGGACCTCACGTCTAAAAATGCGTTGCCAAAGAATGGAACCTTTCATTTTTTGCGTTTCGAAGAAAAATTTCGGAACTCTGTGTGTCCGTATGTTCGCCTGTCTGTCATAACCCAAAAATTCCTGTGTCTTTCGGCCACTGTAATATTCAAAAGTGAGTAGGTATAAAACTTTTTCTACGTACCTACATTATGTTGGATATAGTTGGAAAGGGTTCTTAAAATAAAATTGAGATTCATGTTACAATTTTGCAATTTGTAAGTCCCACTTGTAAAATACTGAGCTTCAAAATGTTTTTTTTTCTTGTAATTTTACAACCAAGGATCCTAAAAATTTTGAAAAAATATGGATACTGATATCTGGTAGGCGGTGGAGATATTGGCAACCAAATTTTTGTCAGTCTCCATTTAATAAAATTTTGCCAGCGAAGTGGCCGAGCGTACTTACGTATTGGCACTTGCACTTGCAGACTGGTAGGTTGAGGGTTCGAATTCGATGACCGGCTATGCTTGTGATGATTTTCTACAGTTTCTCTTCAAAATTCCAGAGAAATATCGGCATAGTTTCTTAAGAAGATGGCTACAGACACATACCTTCCAAATCTTGCCCCTACCATTAATTTACCTTGTCCCTTACTAACGTATTAATGTTAAAATAAAGTTAGAAAAATAATGATGTGGGTGGCGTCTGTTATAGACTAATTATCTGAAAAACGGACGTTAAACCACATTATCATTATCATTATCATTATTATTTAATGAAACTTTGCTTGGAGGTATGTTTTGATATTAGAAGATAGGTATCTCTTAAAAAATCATGGAAAATGGATATGATTTTTATTTCCATCAGAAATTGGAAAGAGAGCCAAACTTGGACCTGTGTAATATGTAACATTAGTCACACATGAGTAAGTATTACTATTGTATGAACCATAAAATTAAATGATAAAGATAAAATATCCTCTATTTTATCTCGAAAGTTGCGAAAAATTCTTCATATTGAGTAAAGACACTTGGCTAATTTCAATCACATCTCAAAAAGTTGTTGGTGTAAAAATGCAATTATATATTAAGAAAAAGTTCCAAAGTGTTTCTTCCTTTTGTACCTGTTTTGTGCCCTTTGATTTCAAATATATTGGTTTGTTAACCTACCGGACCCTTACCAAAATCAAAAGTTTTAAACTTTCGTAAAATATAAAACTTAAAGTTGTCTTTTAAATATGGTGGTGAAAGCTTTGGATATCAAAAATGTTTTAATACTTTTTTATTACTCATGCGGGAGAAGTACTAACTTGGTGCACACATTTCTGTACGCAAAATAGCTGTTTGCCCACTGTACTCTTCCCACATACTTTTTTGCGTGTGGAAAGTAACTTTCCACACGCAAATTGACAATAAAACACGCAAAATTTAATCAAAACACGGAAAGCCGCCTCTCAATTTTTCATTTAATAAATATTTCATAATTATTTCTATAGAAACCACCAACAAAGTAATTTAAACAATAATTAATTCAGAAAAAAAGACGAACACTTAAAAATATGGGTAACTTCAAAAATGTAAACTTTACCGCATCGATGCAGCATTATGACCTTTCTGATGCGTCTAATACTACATGATGCGATACTGATGCTCTCTTGAAATTTGATGCACATTAGATGTTTTTGAACGGGATATTGGCATCATTTAAGCTCTGATTTGACTGTAGATAATATAGCATGATTAGACTATAGATAATACAGAAATACAGTCCTTGTATATACGAGTATTATCTTTGAATTTCAACTTGAAGTTACTTGAAATTGAAAATATTGAAATTATTTGAATAAAAAATATTACATATTTTAAGTGCAAGATGTATTCAGATAGTTTAAACGATTTTATAAGAGGTAAATAAATTCATCTTTTTCAACATTTAGTTTTTTGGAATTATTCCTATAACCATTATGGTCATAGGACCATTGGCATCATCCTTTATTCACTTTACCAGACTCTAGTCACGACAGCCACCTATATTTTAAATGTAAGTAGCTGTGATATTACATTATGCGCATGACACGCATCACCAAATTTCTTGATGCATTGTTTTGACGCATCAAATGCAAAAATGAATTTTTGATTTTTCGCTGTGATGCGTCTGATGCGTTTTTGAACTTTTGACTCTGCCTCATGCAAGCAGTGATGCATTTTTGAAGTTAGCCTATTATTTTAAAAAGTAATAAAATAGTCAAAAATAGTAATAATAATAATAATAATAGAAAAAAGTATGTCAAATTCGTAATAAAAAATAGTATGTGCAACTCGTGCGGGATTGTCGATTGTTCACTCAAGCGAATGAGCTCAAGCTTCGCTTTCGTGGGCAATCGACAGTTTTCCGCACTTATTGCACAATATACTATTTTCTCCATTCTTTTAATTAAAACTCTTTTCCACACGGAACGTACCAGTAAAATTTTAGTTTTAAGACGACAGTATTTACGGGCCATAGGTTTAGGTACCATTGCTCATCAAAAACAGTAGAGAGATTTACCACTCCACAAACTCCGAAAATCCTCAAGGATTATTTTAGATTAAAACTATCATTATCATTTCATGTTTTCATACAACCACGTAGGAATGAAATTTTTTTCTTTATTTTACATAAAACCAAATTGAATATTTGCTTGTCGCTCGACGGCGTTCATTCAACCTTGTAATGAACATATCTGTATATAAAACAATCTCTCGAATATATCTCGAAGAAAATGTGTGTATAGGAAAAAACTCGGTCATCTGTTTCCACCACACATATTTTCACACATTCTTATCACATTTATATTGTAAAAGTCCATTGTATTATTATTATTTGTTATGTTATCTGCCATATTTTTATTCGTATTCTTCTTTCCTATTCACTCATGACGATATACATATAAACACAAAAACACGGTAACAAAAATGTAAAAAACATGTTCCATGTAGCATGGTGGCGAAAAAATAAAAATAAAATGTATTATTATAAACGTTATGAATGCCTATTTTTATTATTTGCTTTTATTTATATGTATCCACAATTCACGTATACATACAATGGAAATGGTTGTCATATTTATTTTAATCCAATAAATGGAATTGGACTAACACGTTGCATTTGTAAGCAGACGTTGTACCTACTATTTCATTTGTTTACAATAACATGTATGAAATGTCGGTAGGTACATATGTGATGTATTTTATTGAATATTAGTCGCATACCCGATAGGATTTCCCATCGGCAACATCTTTTTATTAGGTACTCACTGTTCACTTTCAATGTTTTTCAAAAGCCTAAATACCAATTTCCACTTTCTAATTTCAAAAATGACGAACTTCCCGTACGAACTTTTATTTCCTGTTTTAACCCCTTACGGAATGAATTTCCAGAAACGTTTACACAACTGACTTTTATTTATAAGTGGTAATGTCTAAAGATCAATATTCATATCTTCTGTGCTAAATTTCGTCCTTCTAAACCCAACAGTTTAGGCTGTGCGTTGTCTGTCAATCAGTGTATAAATAGTTATTTTCGATACATATGCGTAAAGAGAGGTATTCTAGTAGGCTTAAATTGGGGCACGAGTCTAAAGCCGGTTCTACACGATGCTACGAACGTTCCTTCCAACGTTCGATCGAACGTTTGAGGCAATTAAGTTCGATAGTTGGTGCGACAAATGTATCTGCTACACGCTGAATCGAATGTTTGATCCAATACGAATGATGATGTGTTGGTACAAACGTTTATTCAGTGGACGAGGCTGTTATCTGTCTGATGTTATCTCTAATGTTATACACTGATGTTGTCTCTTTTGTATAATGTGTTGGTACAAACGTTTATTCAGTGGACGAGGATGTCATCTGTCTTATGTGATCTTTAATGTTATACACCGATGTAGTCTCTCTTCACATGAAGGAGTCGTGCAGCTGCTGAGTCGAACCAAACAACGCAACCAACATTGACCTTCAAACGTTCGAAGCATCCCTTTGACTCGGTGCAAGAATACCGACATCGAGCGGGACATGGCCAAATGCGAATGTTTGACGCTCGACATTGGAGACTCGTAGGTTCGAACAATGGCCACACGATGCGATGAACCATCGAACGTCCAATGTTGGAGGGTGTTCGTAGCATCGTGTAGAACCGTCTTAAGGGACTGATGTATACACAACGAGATCGAGTGCGCAATATACTTTCACGAGCCGTCAGGCGAGTGGGGGTAAGTGCACGAGATAACTATTCTCAGTTAAATTGACTTATATCAATATATTATATATTAGTCGTACCCGCGGCGTCGTTCGCGCTAAGCATTGTTATAAACTCAATGAGAAGTATGTAAGTGTAATAATTATACAGAACTTGCAAAGAATAATAATTTTTGTGTGATGCATGCACATGCTCAAAATGGCTTTTCTATTTTCCCGTGGGAATGAGGAATTTTCCCGGAGTAAAAAGTATCTTAAATGTTGACCCAAGTAATAGGTTATCACCACACCAAATTTCATCAAAATCTGTCCAATAGTTTTTGCGTAATACGTGCACATGCTCAAAATGGTTTTTCTATTTTCCCGTGGGAATGAGAAATTGTCACGGAGTAAAAAGTATTTTAGATGTTGACCCAGGTAATAAATTATCATCACACCAAATTTCATTAAAATCCGTCCAATAGTTTTTGCGTGATGCGTGAACAGACAGACAGACAGACAGACAAAAATTCTAAAAATCGCTGTTTTGGTATCTACATCGATAACTATTTACAGTAACCAGTACAATTTTCAAAAAATATTCCATGTACAGAAATGGTCTCGTTACAATTTTATTATATGTATAGATGAAATGAACTACTCAATAGTACATACATGATTTAAACATAATAGTATACAGATAATTGAATATTGTGAATATTGAAAATGAATAATTTAGATGACTAGACAGACAACTAACTGACAATTCAAGCAGCAAATCAATAAATTTAAACACCATAATTAAAATGTGATATTAATATAAATTTTTACCTGTAGGTGTTGTAGGTAATATAACAAATAAATTGATTCTCTATACAAATAGGAATATACCTATATAGCACGCCTAGAGGTGTATTTACATTTGCGTCCTAAAACCTCACACACACAATTTTTATTAACAAATGTTTTAATATTTTTGTCGATTGTATATTCCGCCGGGTATTTACAATTGGTTTTAATTGAATAAATTTTTTGTTTGTTTTGTTTGATAAAAGAAAATTACTGAATCCAATTTGGGTGTTTAATATAGGGTACCAACGTAAAATTTTTAAAACAAGCTTCCATTCAAGTTCAATTTTTGAAGTAGATTACAGCTTTTGTATGAAAGACTTTCAAACTTTTTTGTTAATATTCTTGTTAAACTGTCTTCTGAGTCTTTTAACCATAGCCTCTTTCCCGAAGGTTCGACTTCTATATTGATCTTGCAGATTTTGCGCTTAAATGAAATCAATTGGTGGCATAAGTAGCCGGACTTATTCCTATACAGAATATGGACCAATATTCTAAACTGGGGTCCTTGAAAAAAAAACACAAAGAAATCAAACGTTATATAACTTACGGAAAAGATTTGGCCCTTAAAATAATTAGTATTTTCAACTTAAGTTTAAATGTTCCACCTTGGAAGATCGAAATAATTAAACATTTTTCGATTTTTTAAGAAGTTATAAATGACAGTAACTCCCAAACCACTAACCAAAATGTATCAAAATTTGGCGCATTTTAATGCCCCATATCTCTTTATTTTCCAACCTAGTTTCATTTCTCTAGCCCTAGCAGATCTGGATATATTCATTGTGTAACGTTGTGCGTAAATCGCAACATTACATTTGGCACCGCTTACGAAAGAAAAGATCGCTGACCTCGTTTTGTTATCGTGGGCTGTAGGGTTTCAGATTTTCTATGTGGGACTGACCCCTGGAGCCCTTCTCCGGATCCTCGAGTTCCACCGTTACTGGAGTCACAAATTTTACTATTCTTTTTGGTTTTTTGACTGATGTACAGGGGATGGAGCAACCCAATTCCGTACCAAAACCAACTGATTTACCTGATATGGATTTCCTAATGTGAATTTTTTTTCATAATATTTTTTCCTCTTAGGCAAGTTCTTTTCCAGGGTTTCCAAAATTTGTTCCTTTCCTGGTGGTTCCCCGGTCTGTACCAGTGATTGTAGATTCCATATGTTGTCGATGGGCTTTTGTAGTTCTCGACCTAAGAAGATGCTGGCTGGAGAAGCCCCCGTATGCTCATGAACTGCATTATTTAAGCTAAAACACATGTATTTTAAAACGTATCCTATTTAGAATGTTTTTCTGCTGCTGCACATATTAAAATAGCAAGGCTAGACACAATATTTCTATTGACTCTTTCTGTGAGAATTGACTTTGATGCCAGTATATGTACATACATTATGGTTCGAAAAATTTTCATTCAAATTTTGGGTTTTCTGGGATTCTTTGGCTCTAAACCGTCAAAATTTGGTGAAAACCTCGTACGTTTAAATTAGTCTGGTCACCATACTTTCTCCTTTACAGCTATAGTGTCGCTACAGCGTTTATGAACGGCACAGTGAAAGTTTTTCTTTGAAAAGAGCATTGAACAAAGGGCCTTTCTACTACGGAGCCGCTACTCTATTATTGAGTTATGCGTCTTCGCTCTGTGACGATTTCAACATAATTTACTATTTGCAATCGTACGCAATGTAACTTGACCATAATAGGATCCCCAACAGGGCCGGATTAACCCATTTTAAGACTCTAGAAATTTTCTTCTTACTGGGCTCCTCCCTCTCTCACAGAAAATAGAACACACGCAAGATTAAACTTATCTGATGTATAAAAAGAATAAACTTATCTTTTCAAAGTAGACTATTTTTTTTTGTGAATATATATTTTATTATTTTTACCAGATCAACATACAATTGTTATACATGGCAGTGTTCATGTAGGTACATAACATTCGGCTGATATGAAAAATATGTTAACAAAAACGTTGATATAATTGTCTAATTAGTTAGTTGCATAATGCAGAATAATAGTCAAAGTTAATAATATTATTTTAAAGGTAATATGTATATATACAGAGTGTTTATTATAAAAGTTGTGGTATTCGTCTTTTCAATCTTCGAGTTCTGTTGATTTGGTTTAAGTTATACACTTCTGTTGCTGGGCAAGTTGTTAATTTTTCGTAGAAGTTCTTGGATAACTTTTTTATGTGGATATCGATAGTTTCCATTTCGAGTTCCTTATGAATTTGTGTATTACGTACATACCAGGGTGCTTTAGCTATTGTTCTTAGTACTTTGTTTTGAAAAGATTGAATTTTTGTTAATAAATTTTTTGGAATATTGTGCCAGATTGGGCATGCGTATGTTATAATCGGTCTTAATAGTGATTTGTATAACATTACCGCGGATTTTTTGTTAATTTTTGATTTTTTGTTTATTAACGGGTATAGCTTTATCAGTTGGATGTTGGCTTGTTTGAGTTTTGCGTTAATGTGTGCTTTCCAGTTAAGCTGCTGATTAAGGTGCACTCCTAAATATTTCACTTCGGTTGTATTCCACTGTATATTTATCCCGTTGATATTTATGGTTTTTGTTGGTTTCTCGCGACGAAGCGTGAATATCTTCGTTTGGCTTTTATTAGGATTTATTTTAATATGCCATTTTTCAAAATAACTGCTTAGTGTATTTACGGATTGTTGTAGGGTGTCGATGACATTTGATAAATTACAATTTTGGCAGATTAAGGCTGTGTCGTCCGCAAACATTCCTATTTCACAGTTTTGGATGTATGGTATGTCACTGATGTACACATTAAAGAGTATTGGAGCCAGTATGCTTCCTTGAGGTACACCGGCGGTGATGTTCTTCGATTCGGATATTTCGCCATTAACAGTTACCGAGAATGATCTTTTATTTAGAAATGAGGTAATGGTATTGAATAAGTAGTTTGGTATACCAACTTTTTTGAGTTTATACAGGAGACCGTCATGCCAAACTTTGTCGAAAGCCTGTGCTATATCTATGAATGCTACAGCAGTGTATAGTTTTTCTTCATATCCGTTTTCTATTATGTTTATCATTCGTAACAATTGGTGTACTGTTGAATGATTTTCTCTAAAGCCCATTTGATAGGAAGGAATAATTTTTTTGTTTTCTAATGTATTTTTTAGTCTCCTTAATATGGTTTTTTCTAATAGCTTGGAGATGTTGCTAAGCAAGCTGATTGGTCTATATGACGAAATAGAGCTTTTATCTTTCCCAAGTTTGGGAAAGACAGTTACCAGTGCGTGCTTCCATTTGTCTGGAAAATAGCCAGTTGTGAGGCAGCCATTAAAAATAGACGTCAGAAACGATGTTGCTTTCTTTGGCAGGGATTTTAGTAGTTTATTTGTGATACCATCCTCTCCTGGTGCCTTGTTGTTTGGGAGAGTCATTATTAGTTGTTTAAGTTCTGTTGGTGTTACTGATTCTATGCAGTCGTCTGCTACTGGTAAGTGTTTATCTAGGGTTAGTTTGGCGGTCGTAGATTGACTAAATACGTCTTCGAGGTAATTTCCGAATATTTCGGCCTTTGCTTTGTTGTCCTCGTAGTCTTTACCTTGATGTTTGATTGTTCGTATGGTTGGATATTCTTTGGTTATTTGACGCGTTACCTTCCATATTTGCTGGCTATTATGAGTTGATATTTCTTCTATATATTCTTGGTACATAGAGTTCCGGTAATTTTCCATTTCATAGTGCGTTCTATGTGTTAGCTGGTTTAGTTGCCTTTTGAGATCTGGGGTTTTTAATGTTTGCCATAATCTTCTTGTACGGTTTTTTTCCTTAATTAGCGCAAGAATGGAGTTCGGTAGATTTAAATGGTAACTATGTTTTTTTTCAGAGTACATAGAAGAATTTGCTGCATCTGTTATAACTTTCGTAAAGTGTTCAATTGCGTCGTTTATTGCTGATGATGAATATACATTGGTTGTTGGTCGTAATGTTTCATTGATGGTTTTTTCATATCTCACCCAGTTGATTCTTCCCAATTTTATTTTGGTTTTATGTACTGTTAACGTTGGTTTTACATTAAAGCTGAGAATGACTGCTAGGTGATCTGAGCTTAGGTCTTGATATACTTCTTGCGTGAAGGAGTGTGGGAAATTTCTCAGTAGTACGATGTCTAGGATATCTGCATCATGTTGAGGGTTGTACGGTATATGCGTTGGTTCAGTAGGAGCAGCTATTTGTATTAGATGTCTGTCGGTGATGTCTTCGAGCCTCTGTCCGTTTGGATTCTCTTTTCTACAACCCCAACGATGGGATTTGCAGTTGAGATCTCCGATTAGCAACGTTGGTGAGTCGTCGCAGAATATGGCGGTAATGTCGCTTTCGTGTAAGATCTTGTTCGGGCTTTTGTATCCAGATATGATGTTTATTTTTGTGTGATTCGTAAGTGTTATTCTTATTCCGATTACTTCTAAACTTGATAAGGTCGGCATATTACGAATATGATGTGTTATTTTTCGTTTAATAGCGATAGCTACTCCACCCGAAGCAATCAGACTTGTGCGGTCAAATCTATGCACTATATATCCAGGTAGGCGGAATTGTTCCGTGTCGATTAAATGTGTTTCTGATATGCAGGCGATGTCAATATTTTCGGTTTGTAGGGTATGTAACAGGGATGTTCGCTTTGTTTTAATCCCATCGGCATTCCACTGAAGGATTTTTATATTATTGATTAGAGGAGTATTATGGGCCATTTGTGAACAATGCTGAGATGAGTGGTTTTAGTATTTCAAGGTGTGGTTTAATTAGGTCTATGAAGATATTGATGACATTTGTGATTATATCGGCTAAGGTGTTTGTTGTGTGAGTTGGGGATGAAGTAGGGGAGTAGGATTGGTGGTTATTTTTAGTTACGCTGGCATATGTCTGTCTTTCGCGCGTTGGTATATGTTGTGTTTTTTGTGTGTCAGATCTTTGGTTGCATTGAGTAGCAGTTCTATGTTCGTTTTTACGGTTGTGATTAGCATTGATTCTTTGTTTTAAGTTTTGGTAATATTGGCAACCTTTGTAGTTTGCTGGATGTTTTTGTCCACAATTAACACACTCGGGATCTGCATCTGGTGTTTTAGTGCATTTTGAATAGTGGTGAGTTCCTTTGCATTTGACGCATCTTTCATCTAGCTTGCAGAAGTTTTTAGTATGTCCGTATCGTTGGCATCGGGTGCACTGTGGTATATCTTTAGATGATCGCCGAGGTTCCACTATGACTATTGCTTGAAAAAGTGTTTGTAGATTAAAAATATTTTTTGATTTCTCATTATTTTTTTCTAGTTGTACGGCACATAGTGGTGTGGGGTATTTGTTACGATTCAATAGTCTTGTCACCTTGAGCACCGGAAATGATTTTTTCAGTTCGGTTAATATTTCTTCTTCACTTAAGGAGTATGGTACATTTCTGATTACTACGGAGTAGTGTTTGTCCTCTGGCGGACAAAAGGAGTGGTACTGTACGCTCGTGTTGTCAAAGAATTTTGTGAGCGTTCTGTAATCACTTATTTCAGAAATGTTGATTTTAAAGATGTTGTTTCGTTGCTGTTGCAAAGTGAAGTGACCATTAAGCAGTTTTTTTAAGTCCGCTAGTAGTGCTTGGTAATTGTTAGTTTGATGGACAAATATAGGTGGAACTTTTTTCGATGGAGGTTGACTTTTTGTGTTATTTTCGATGATTTCCATATCGTTTTTATCGGTCAGGCATTCGTATCGATTTTTTGTCGGTATGAAGTATTTGTGAGGTTTTTCATTTTCGCTTTCCGAACTTGATTGGTGTTTTCTTTTATCTGCTTGCGTTTTGTTACTTTCAACTGGTTCACTTGATTCAACCACTTCGATTGTCTCGGCGTTATGTGCGAACATTATTGCTGGGTGCCCTTCTAGAGAGCACCCAGTAGACGCTCGGTATAACTATGAGCACTATGTGTGTATATCTTTGTAACAAACAATTTGTAGGTATTTTATTTTTGTTTTTATTTTTTTTAACAATGATATAACAATAATTAATATCTGTACACGTCTTATCGCTATAAAGTTCCGAATCAGACCGTAGTAGACTATTTGATCGGGCTCTTCAAACAACCGGGCCATGGTCCGGCCCGATCTGTAGCATAAACTATTTTAACAATCTCACATATCCATATTAGTAGTCATTTAGTTCAAATAATAGAGGTTACCTGGAAGGTTTTCTGGGAGTTTTATAAATGGATGATTTTATAGACTTGGAGTTTCTCTTTTTAAATGTCCACTTTGCCACCTCGTATCTTTGCCGCTCGCGCTGCCATATTGGAAAAATGGCGTCGAAAAGCAGTTTTTTAACGATATCTCCTTTCCGAGTCATTTTAAGAGGAAAATATTTATATACAAAATTAAACTAGAGAAAATTTCCTACAATTTATGTCTTAACCATTTTTTTCATAAATTCTATAGTTTCGGCGTACGAGCACCGCAAAGTGTAACTTAATACGCGTTTTCGCGGAATAACTCGTTTCCACACCACCTTGAGGTAGAGTAAGCGGCGCGTTTTTTTAATGTGGTTTTCCCAGTAGGCCTAATCCACTTGTCATGTATGATTCGAAAATTTAGCGGAATCTTCTTCGCTTAGAATTAGATCTTCTTGATGGGCCAGGTGTTGACAGTTCATCGTCTTCAGTACCTACCAGCGTTACCATTCTAGAAACCTTAATACCGACAACTCGTAGTATATATTTCGTAAATATAAGAAAAATGTGTTAGCGTAGGTGAATAATAGTGTATTACGCTCACTATACCTCAAGGTAGCGTGTAAACAAGTTATTTAGCATAACCACGTGTTAAATAACACTTTGCGGCGCTCGTACGCCGAAACTATTGATTTTACGAAAAAAATTGTTAAGACATAAATTGTAGGATATTTTCTCTAGTTTAATTTTGTATATAGATATTTTCCTCGTAAAATGACTCGGAAAGGAGATATCGTCAAAAAACTGCTTTTCGACGCAATTTTTCCAATATGGCGGCGCGAGCGGCAAAGATACGAGGTGGCAAAGTGGAAAATCGAAAAGAGCATTTCAAAATTTATAAAATTACCCATTTTCAAAACTCTCCAGGCAAAACTACGAGATGACTTAACTATATCCGTACAATATTTACAATTGCATTAAATCAGTGTAGGTACGGCATCAATTAATACACGGTACTGTACACATCAATGACTTTTCCGTGTCGTCTAGCCTTGACATTATGTGACGTATGTATGTCACTAATGAAGAGGCATCGATCACTCTGATTTTTCATATTACGGTGAAAATGTACGTACATTTCCGTATTTTCGTGCCTACTGCCTGGCATATGGTTCGTTGTCTGTCGTTCACACTTGTTATTGACTGACAGACTGGTACGCGTATAGTAGGTATGTAATATTTAATAACATTCTCTCTAAAGGGTTCATTCTCGTTTTGGCCGGACAATAATGAAATTTATTTAATTTAGACAATAAAGTGGAGAAAAAAATTACTACAATTTATATGATAATGATACGATCAATGTACTCCGTACAACCTTTCTAACGGGAAAAAGGATATTTTAGTAATTTTATTTTGAAATTGGGTTTTACATTTTCTAACGTTTTGCCAAAAGAAAACAGCTTTTTATGTTGTTTTGTTTCTGTGGAAGAAGTTACCGCTATATTTTAATATATTGAAAATATATTTTTTATGTTCAAATGGTGTTTAAACATTAAGGCGGGCCACTAGTGTGAACGCCTTAAAAAAGGTGATTTTTTTGGGAATTTTTTTAAAGAAAACTACTGTATGGAATGTTTTAATATTTTAACGATATATTCATTGATATATAATAAATTCATGATAAAATTTTTGGACCAAAAAATTGAAAATTCGGTAAGTTATTCGCGATCTCGCAAGGCTCCAGAAAAAATAGTTCCCCCACTGCTGCAGTGATAGCGACCTTCACAGTGCCTGAAATTAAAAAACCAAAAAGCCTATTAAACTAGAAGGTATTGGCCGTACCGTGAACCTCAATCGAAGAAAAAAAGTTATAATTTAACAAAATGGCGGAGTTTCTTAAAAAAAGTTTCAAAATTTGCGCGAAGATTTGATGATTTTTGGCCTGCAAAAATTACATTTATTATTCGACCGGAAAACTGGAGGTTCATTGTACGGAGAGACATATATAAAAGAAACTGCAATAAGGATCAACTCGATCGGATGATTTGTTTTCGAGTTATAACTCCAGTAAATTTGAAAAATGTAGTTTTTCTATATTTTACCTTTTAGTTATAATCACTGAGACATTTTACTAAAATTATTTACGATGTACTCACTATAACGGTCATAGTAAAACTAGATGAGTTGTTTAAATGTGCCAGGGTCTAGCTTCTCCACAACATGTTACGGGCAGCCACGTCCAGAAACTCCCGAACTATCAAGCTTCATACATTTCTCAATACCTCAAAGTTAACAATGAAAATCAGAATCCGCTCTTTGGGTGGCTGTAACTCAAAAACTATTTGAGATATGCACTTGAAATTTTAATATGTTATTTTTAAAGGTATAGACTATCGAAACATGCAAAAAAAATTTTTACAATTTTTTGAAAACCTCACACTAGTGGTCCCCCTTAAAGAATTACTATCCGAAATGGACCATATGGTGTCCAGTTTAATATTTGCTTGACTACATACTTGAGTGTTGCGTTGGTTGGTTAAAATTAATATTACCTTTCAATATATTTCATCTTTTACAAAAATAAGAGGTCTGCATAATCGATATGGTTTAAGCGGCTCGAATGACGAAACTGGTAGTCAAATAAAAAGAAGTTTATATTTTTTAGTTATTTGTGTATTTAAGGTGAATCGATTACAGGAAATTTTCCAAGTTTAGAATTTGAAATTTTAGTATATTATAGAGAAAGATATGATGCATTCACTGACACCATTTGAATAATTTCTGGCTTGTAGTTTAGAAGAAATAAATTTTCAAAGTTAGAATTTTTAACGTACGAGTAAATGCAAAAGTATGATCAGAAATGGATCAGAGGTATATATTTAAGTAAGCTGTGTCATTGAAAACCAACTTTAAGATTTGAAAAAATTGAAATTTATTTTCTTTTATGTTTTCGAACCATTAAAAAACTATTTGTTATTGCAATAAATGGAAAAAAAACTACAAAAATGTTATTTTATACTATTACAGCCATAATATGTTTGAGTATGTATTAGTTATTATGTGTGGGTACTTGTCAACTACCAGAGTCAAATTCATTACTTTTAAAATTATTAAAATTAGAAGATTGAATAATAATCAAATTTTAAAACTGTTATGTTTATTACAAAATTTAACTTATTTTTCTACACATAAATTATTTATATAGAGAAAAAAATAGACTGTAATTCATTCGTCAGTAGTAATCGATTCACCTTAAATGTCTTGCATAAGTAATTGCTCGACAAATAAGTAACTATTTACCTACTCTACTGTTACCACATAGCTTAAGCGTATTTCAATTGCATTTTTGCGTGCGCACATCACGTGAATTGACAATAAAACACACAAAATTTAATTAAAACATAAATTATAATACAAGTAAGTACAACTCGTAATTATAAAAAAAAAAGTATGTGGAATTTGTGTGGTGTTGTCGATTGTTCACTCGAGCGAATGAGAGGACTCACTTCGATCGTGTGCGCACTTTGCTCACGTGGGTAATCAACAACTTCTAGCACTTATTTATTCATATAGGTAAGTACTATTGTTTAAATGTTTAGTACCAGGTGACCAAGCCTCGCTCACAAGGACAGGTTCCCTGGTGTCAGTTCTCAATTTTAATAAAACTTGGTATATGTAATAATAGGGTTGACCGGGGTAATCGTGAATTGGGGAAATTGTGAACGGCGCCTATAATATCTAAAATAACATTAATATTGTTAAAAATCATCTCTTAGTATGTTTTTCTGTCCTTTCTTAATATGTACCTAATTAAAATTTGATAACAATTCTCCAAGTATTAGTATCTTTTTTTATTTTGAAAAACCCTTGCAAAATTTTGTCTATCTTACTTCGACCAATCCTCAAAAAAAATTTTTTTTTAAATACATTTTATTTTTTTAGTGTCGTTTTGATTCTTGTAAACTCATTTAAGATATTTATTGTTAGTGATATTTGAATTATTTTCTTAACTAATAAATTAAATTCTGTTGACTGATGATTTTGTAGGTCTGAAAAACGGACGTAGAATCTCACTGTTATTAATTTTTATGTCTTGTAATCTTGAAAAATTATTTTTTGAACTAAAATAAGTTAATAGGAGGAAATTCGCTATGTTATACAGATGCTGCGACAGGGGTATTATAATAATCGTCCTGAGTCGTCTTTATATATCGTCTTCAAAATAATACGTCTCTATTTTTTTTATCATAGCTAACTTAACATTATTGCTCAATTTTTAGAACAATTATAAATTAATTAATATCCCTGTCGCAGCATCCTGCATAACATAGCGAATTTCCATTTACAAAAGTACGTTTTTCCCGGAAACTAGTTGATATAGAGTAATTGTAAATAAAAAAAATCTTTATGTGATTTTTCCTCCTCATTTCGCCAAATTTTTTTCACGAAAAATGTCCAAAACAGCGTAAACGTTTTTACGAAATTGTTTAAAAATAAGATGTTTCGTTCTTGAGTTATCGTACGGACACATTTATATATATGTTTACTAAGTGTCCGCACGATAACTCAAGAACGAAACATCTTATTTTTAAGAAATTTCGTGAAAACATTTATGGTGTTTTGGACATTTTTCGTGAAAAAAATTTGGTCGAATGAGGCGGAAAAATCACATAAAGAAGGCTTTTTTTTATTTACAATTACTCTATATCAACTAGTTTCCGGGAAAAACGTACTTTTGTAAATGGAAATTCTCTATGTTATGCAGGATGCTGCGACAGGGGTATTTATTATTTTAGTAATTTGCCTGAGAGCTCTTCTTTGGTGAAATTCGTACGACAGACTATGAGATATAATTTAATAAAAAAATATTTTATACATTTTAATTTAATTACATTTTTGCTATTTTGGGATGCTTGTTACGATGGGGTTGATCACCCCCAATTTATCTCAAATGTATGACATGAAAAAATATTTGAAATTTTTATGTATTAATTTTTCATATTTCCATTGGTATAGATAATCATAAATATCTGTCATTCTATATTTTCGCGTAGCAATTTTCATGTATTTTTAATTTTTAAAAATTCGCCAAGTGTGTGCTGAAAACGCATTGTCAAAGTTCCGTGGTCAATAGCTACTTTTTCACAATTTTTAGAATCAAATGTAGGAAACTTAATAGTATATATGTAACTGAAATTATGCGATGAGTTCAAATTTTTTAAAAAATAATCATATGAAAACCAATTAATTGTCTCAGTTAAATATAGAAAAATAAAAACATCAGTAAGTAGTTCACAAGGTTTCATCCAACGTTACTAGATGGCAACATTCCTTACGTCTTCAGTTTGACACGTGCTGCTGTCTATTCAAAAGAACGATGACTGGAAACTTAACTAATAAAAACCAAACAAACTGAACGCATAAGTACAGTAACGAACAGAGAAAGTTTACATGGTAAAGAGGAGATATTTGTATAAACCAAAAATATCTCACTGCCTAACTTTTTTAACTTCAGTGGAAAGCGCCACCGATTAATTTACGGACTAAATGATCACCTATGAAGAATGACAACTGAAATGAAAGCATTAAAGTTACGTGGTTGTGACCACGTAACTTTAAAAATGTATATGTCAGCAGTAGTACGGCACGGTGAGCCGAGGATATTTTTTCTCTATATAGCTTTCCTTCACGGGTTTTAATATTGATGACTATAATATTTTATTGATGATTTGAAGTGGGCATTGTTTACAAGCATCGTAAAAAATAAAGCTGCCTGCCATACGGTAGAATGATTATGGATTTTAAATAATTAAACGGTTTCGCATTGTTGGGCATAGGAGAATTATTTAGAAGGATTTTTTTCAATTTGTATACAAGTGTTTTTAGTTATAAATTCTTATGGGATATTTTTTTTTGGCTTAAAGTGTTATTCCGGGTTGCAAAAAAAGAAATCGTAATATTTTTTACAGATATTTTTGTTCTTTTAAAATTCGGAAACAAAATATTGAGCAGTTGTCGAGTTATATATATATATATATATATATATATATATATATATATATATATTATATATATATATATATATATATATATATATATATATATATAGTATATACTACATATTTAAAATATTATTCATTAACAGATATAAAAGATATATTATTTTAACCCATTTAAAAATTTTTTTGTCTCAAGATGTCGGACTTTTTACTGCAAGTGATGAGTACAATAGGTAAGGTTATATAAAAAGGAAAAAGAAAAAAATCAAAGATCCCAACATCAAAGGAATTTACAAAATGTAAATTATACTAAACTATATTGATAAAATTGAACATTATTTAGAATTATACTGTATTTCGGAAAATCTCTGACAGATGGCGGCACCTGTACCGGTGAATTGAATATATACATATCACAGTATTTTGAGCCACCATATTGCAGGACGAGTTAACTCGGCTTAATCATTTAAAGCGTTAAACATGTTTTACTGAAGCTGCTGCAGTCCGTATCTTTTCAATTCTCACACAGATAATGTAAGTTGAATTTCTTGACAAAAACACTGAAGTCAAGAAGCGTGCGGAAGAGTCTTTAATGTATCTTGTTTAGTTAAGTTTTTGCCAGGATTTAAAAAATTATTACCAAAAAGAATACTACGAACATAATAATTGTCATATGAATTTTGATGTTTAACGACGTTGAGCTTGTACAGTCCGATTAATTGCGTATACTCCATTTCAAAAGTAATGCATGTTTAAATTCGACAATGTTGCAGCAATTTGCAATATTAAAATTGTAGATGTCACTTAAGTAGTTTAAATACATCCAAAAATTTTTTGTTAGCGATCAGCTGTGTATTTACGTCGTGTAATGTATTCGACCAGTCTTTATTAGGTTATTTTTAAAATTATTTTAATCTATTCCAGAAATCTCAAATAATTCACTTTTTTCGACAAAGCGTTTCCAAAATATTTGAAATTTTGTGTACGTGTTTGCACAGATTTACCGGTTTTGCTATGCAAAATTTCAGATTTTTATCATCATATTTCATTGAAATATAACAAAAATTCGCTATTTCCCATAACAGTACATGTATTTTGCCATATATTATAATGCATTTTTCTCATCTAAAAGCTTCCAAATCAATATAAAACTTTAAGGGAATTTTTTTTTACTCTAATATCTATCGACTTTTGTTGATTTCAATTGGTTTTCATCATTTTGATTGTAGCGACTCAAAGTCCTTAAAATAAACATTAATGTTTAATATCGGTATTTATTAAATTTACTTACAAATGAAAAGTTATTCCAATTCCCTTCTCCATCATATTCAAACTTTTAATTTTACATGTTGTAATACTGTTTGCAAATTAATGATTTTATCACACTAAACACACCTAAAATAATAGTTTGAAATAGGCATACTTAGAAAATGTTTTAAAATCCTAGTTTGATCGTAATTGAGACAACCGGCAAATGAACGAATAACACCCTGGGAGACTATTTTTCATACTTGTTTATCGTCTCACTTCAACTAATGTATTTTCACTATTCACTTAAAATGAGACATTTTAAATGTTTTTCAAATTGAAAATATCATTATTTTGTTGTAAATTGAAAATATTTGGATGATAAGTAAAAATTTTAAAAACGAAATTCGCTCCTCTTTGCGACTTTTTTTAAATAATATTTAATAATTCAGCACAAGTAAATATTTTCGAAAATTTATTAAATATAATATTATGCGTAAAGAATATTAAGTTACCCGGACTAAAGAAAATTCTTATTTACTTGAGCCGTTAATAGTAATCAATTTTAAAATTCTGTTGCTGTCAAAAACGTTTTATTTTTATATTTTTATTTTTCTCTATAAAAATGGATTTTTTTTGTATTATATAAAAAATAAAAAGAAAATTAAGAAAGGGAGAGATAGAAGTTAATAATATCTCTTTTTTTTTATTAATATTTTATTGAAATTAATAAATTTAATGCTGTCAACACACTAGCGTTTTCTGTAAATAAATCAGTATTCTCAAGAGTGTTACAGAAAAAAAATTTCGATGGAATTAATATGTTGTGAAGTTTAATTTGCCTGAAGAGATTATTTCGGTCTGAGAATAATATTTCGGGGGCAAACACGTGTCGACTTTCATATATAAGTTTGGTGTTAAAATAACGGATGTTACAGATTTGTGGCACATAATTGTTTTTGTTTATAACATTTTATTATTGTTGTTTACATTTTTGATAAAATAATGTTTAGACTTATAGCGGGTTTATGTTTGCAATGATTCGATATTTTAAGGAAAAAAAATAAGAAAAATACTTTCAAATTACTAAAAATTTGAATTAAAATTTATTAAAGTGAAATCTGTGTGACCCAAAATTTATCTATTATATAAAAGGTAAATACCACTCATTCACTCATCACGAAATCTCCAAAAATTATAAGACCTACAAACTTGAAATTTGTCATGTAGGACCCTATTGGGTCGTAGACGCTCGCTAAGAAAGGGTTTTGCAAAATTTTTTGTCTAACCGTCGAAATTTACGAAAAACCGTAAATTATCAATTTTTTATTACTGTATACAGCAATCTATACTATAGTATTTGGAAAAAAATTAGTTTTGAATTTTTGTAAGTATTTAATAAATATTTCTATAGATACCACCAATAATATTTTTACCTACCACTACTATGAAATTACTTATTTACTGTGCAAAATACTATTAATTTGTATTCTAAAAAGAAGTAAACAACTGGACTATACAGTTATCATCAATTGCCACGTCTACTGTTCTCAGCAAATTCCATACAGATGAAATTTCCATCGAGCCGGGCTCGGTCATACTGATATTAAAAATGAAATATGGACTTTACTTATCTCTCCTCAGTAGTTTCGAGAAAACGGTAGCAGGTATCAAAAAAATGATGAAACAAGCTGTCCGTAAAGTTAGCCCCGCCATTTTATGATTTTTAAACAAAAAAGGTTGTGCTGCACTGTGCTGGACATGTTGTTTAAAACTGCGATTTTTAGAGCCAAAAACCTATTTTGGGTGTAAAGTTAGCCCCGCCATTTTGTCTTTTTAAAACACAAACGGTTGTGCTGCATTGTGCTAGACATGTGCTACCATGTGCCGTAAATAAAAAAAATCAATTTTGAAAGTTGCGATTTTTAGAGCCAAAAACTAATTTTGGGTGTAAAGTTCCATATAAAGTGTATTAGTTTTCAAAATAGTGTACCAGTTGGACGTTTTGTCATTACATGTTATGACCGTCAACGTGTTAAATCTGTATAAACATGATTTCATTTCTATTTAGGACATCTACTACTGTTTTCTTTTCAAAATTAAATTGTGTAAACTTTATTTCCCAAAAGTTGATTATTTTAACTGACTTTATAAAATTTGTGTTTAATGCCTGAAGCATAATAAAATACATTTTACATTATATTACAGTGCGCACCAAAAAGCATTTAATTATATTATTAATAAGCAATTAGACTGATTATGTATTTATTGAACATTTACATTTTAAATTAGATATACACTCGTCAGGGGCGAATCCAGCTCTCAAATTAAAAGAGGGTCACACATATATTTTTAAAGACTTCATTAAGGTAGTTGGTCGATAAAACGATTTTTTTAAAGGATTTTAACGAAACTTCTCTAGATACTTTAGAAAAAAAAATTGACCATTCCAATTTTGTGAAAAACGATTTCAAAGTTTTGTAATATTAAGACGGGCTCTTATGGGAAATTTCTATTTTTTTTTCTGAATAAAATGAAAACATCGAAGGAATTTGATAAAAATTTAATATGTTATAAAATACAAGGTTACATACCATATTTAATAAGAAATAAAAATTATACACAACGCCGTTTTTGAATATAATTTATAAACATCATTCTACAATGTTTTTGTAACGTTTTTTCAGCAATGTTTTTATATTGCTACAACATAAGCGCGCGGAAATTTCAAAAAAGAAGTGGTATACAAATATATTCACTGAAGAATATTAATACATTATTTAAATTTTGATAAAAGAAAACATTTTTTTGAGATTTACTTTTGTACCTGACTATCTCGGAGCAACTACGTTAATGTTTTTTTCTAAATTGGAAATTTTAAGAAAATTTACAATAAAAAAAAGGTAGCATTAAAAGAACAACTTCGAAAATCAATAATTCGCTTTCCAGTTAGTTACCTTCATGACGTCACCAAATTAATAAAATTTTCTTTTCTTCGAAGCAAGTCTTATTGGGTGATTGGTTGAAGTAAAGTAATTTGGGTGTAAAATTTTCATTTTTGCCATCAAATTGAACCAATTCCTTTTATAAATATTACTGATCCGACAGAAGTCTTTTTGCTAGTGGTCTTTCGTGTCAAATTTTGGTAATAATGAAAAAAAAAACAACTCGAAGAACTTATAATTCGTTTCCAGTTTAACCGTTTTGTCATTTTATTGGCGATTCTTACACAAAAATCACGATAAAATTTAAATTCATCGTTGTGTAGAGCAAGCGTCATGACCCCCATAACCACCCTCGTGTATCCGCTCTTGTATAGGTACACTTTTTATTATTACATGTTATCATTATTACATATTACATTGACTATATAGATGTAACATTGTAGTCTTTTACGAGAACGCTCGTTTTCGTAATGTAAGTGAAATAGAAATATGAATAAATTACGACGTGTGTCGTAGATTATATATAATAATATATACCTATCTATTTATGTACCTGTCTGTGTACGGTGCTGCGATCTGTATATGTAAAGTTGTAGCATTTAATATATATGTATGAATCAAGCTCATAAGCTTCTTGTGTAGCTTTGGGTAGTACATACGTATATGTAATATATACAATGTACTTGAAAATATAATGACAAAATATTAAAACAAACATTACTATAATAAATATTAAACTTGAATACTACAGCATGTTGTACAAAGGTACATAGGTTTGTGTCTCTATTTTGTGTTTAAATGCGAGAGTACATAGGTTGATGTAGGGTTACAAATGTATTTACTAATGTAATCTAGTGTCTGGGTTATTTAAAAATAATTTGTATTCTACAGAATGTTTTAAAAGTCGTGTACTGATAAAAAAAAATTGGGGAGGCAGATTTACCTCAACTGTTAACTTCCCTTTGGGTGCGCTTAAAGACCCAAGGATTTTTGTACATGGCTCCTGCACCGCAAACAAAAAATTCGAGATGAAAAATATTTCACAAAAATTTTTTAATTTCATTTTTTTTATTACAAAAACCAGCCGCTAATCCTGCAAACTTTATTCGGTCTTCATATTTTGATTACGCATCTAATGAAATTGGTCCGGAGTCATGACATATGTGAGGCAAAAGAAAAGTCACGAACTAATCTCATTAAAAACGATAGATTCGGATTCTAGTGACCTTGAAATGTGGAGACATGTCCAAATTAGCGATTCGCAAAATCGGACCCATCACAATACCGTCACCGCAAACATTAGTACAATTCACTGTGTTCAAAGAATTCAAATTTATAGCAGCATTTCTCAAACTTCTTTCAGTCAGAGCCTGGTAAAACTTCGGATAATTTTGTGCGAACTAGTGACATATGACGATTATCAATTTACTAAATTACATTATTATTTTTAAAATAATATGAAATGTCGTTTTCTGGTCGCTTGGTCTACAATGTACCTAATTCAGATAAATATCAAAACTTTCAGAAGCATTAGAGAAATGTTTAAAAGCAATTATTTAATTTGAAAATAAATATAATTCTTGAAACCTGGAATAATTTCCATCGTTAGTTGGAATAATATTTGGTCGTGTAATATGGAATGTCGTTTTTCGACCACTTGTTCTACAATTTAATTCAGATAAATATCCACACTTTCTGAAGCATTAAAGAAATATTTTATAAATAGTTCTTGTAGCCTAGAATCATTTCCGCAATTAACTGGAATACTATTAAGTCGTGTAATATGAAATGTCGTTTTCCGGCCACTTGGTCTACACAGAGGCGTAGCTAGCATAACTGGCGCCCGGTGCGTGACACTTTATTTGCGCCCCCTTCTAATATTTTAAAAATTTTAGGTAATAGAACGGTGTCTTTAAAATTTCGGAAAAAATTCTTTCTCGTAAATTTGTATTTTAAATTTTTCCCTAAAAGTTACCTTACCGACCATTTTTTTGCTCACCAGTGCTTTGTGTGTCTCTATATTTGAAGTCATAACCTGGAAGTAATTTCGTAAATTCCCTACACTTTCACGTAACAAAATTCTAATGGCAAACACAAAAAAATTAAAGTAATAGCGCCTCTTCTATTAGCTTTTGACGCTCCTCTTATTAGCTTTTGGCGCCCCTCTCAAAGTGGCGCCCGGGTCATGATAGTACCCCTTGCACCCCCTTCGCTATGCCACTGGGTCTACAATGTAATTCTGATAAATACCGACACTTTCTTTGTCGGCCTGTTTATAGACATTAAAGAAATGTTTATAAGTAGTTCTTTAAAACTGAAACAGAAGTCGAAGTTTGGTTTTGGTTTCGATTGTAAAACTAGTTTCGGTCAGATACTAGAAGAGAAGGTACGCAATGATTAAAACTAAAGCTGGGCGAAAATAAGAGTGTCTTTTAGCGAATTTCCAAAACTGGAAATTCAGCTTTTACGCCAGGTGTCATGGTGCGACCTAAGCCCGAGACCATATCAGAAATATGTTTTGAGGTCCCTAGAATACGAAAATGATATTCACTAAAATTTATATATATATATATATATATATATATATATATATATATATATATATATATATATATATATATATATATATGTATATATATATATATATATATATATATATATATATATATATATATATATATATCCGCGCGATAACTCTCGAACGAAACGTTTAATGCTTATGAAATTTTGTGTGCGAATTCGATTTTCCAAATCGTTGGATGAGTTCGTTAGCCAGACACGTCGGATGCCCAGAAGTAGGTTTTCCGGGCGTTTTTTGTCAACAAAATGAGTTTTTTGCCAGAATTAAGCAATTTTTCAAATTTTTTTTTACACCAAGCCCTAGTAAAAGGTAAAATTCATAAAAAATGTTTTTATACCGTTGCTCTAAATTGCTTACTTTTCGAGAAAAACTAGGAAATATGTCGTTCTCCATTTCACTCGCACTCGCATTCTTTTTTTTTCTGTCTCATTTTTTACGAGCTAAATTCGAAAAAATCCGCTTTTTAAGTAGCATGTCATGATTTTTTTAATTCAATTTAACGATTCGGCTATATTCTTTTTCTTTGTCAGTTAAATGTTTTTATAATGTATCTCTATTCCATTTTTTTTTAGATAAAAGATCACGGCGCAGTTTTTTATGTGATATGATCAGAATTTAGATGATGTTTACACCTTTCTAAAATTAATAAGAGCTTGCTACAATCGCATAAAAATTACGTTAAATCATATTCAAACAATAATATTTTTACGTAATTTTCTATCCAAATGACAATACTACGTTATAATTATATGTATAAACCCATCATTTTAGTGGTAAATAAATTTGCACATTCAGTTTTTTTTTCTTTTGACAACAAAACAAATAATTTTAAATTTTGACAAGTTGTATCATACATTTTTGAAAATATTAAATATTTATTTTTTTAAGGAAAAAATGTATTAAAGATCTGAAATTTGTTTAACAAAAACCATACATCTGCTCGTTTTACCTTAAAAATCTCGGAAAATAGAATATTTTTCAATAATTAACTCAGAAAAAGCATATATGAGGTAATTTTCATGATATTTTTTTGAAAATTTCAAAATAGTAGGGTTACAATGTTTTTTTTTTTAATTATTTTGTAGAATTTGGTAAACACACATCGTAAAAAGTACTCGCCTTGAAAAAATCAAACAAGTATTTAAAAAAAAAATACTATTTCTTAAAGAAAATATTAAAATTATGTACAAATGCCGTCCTGACCAACTGATATATTGGAACCGATTTTGAGCAGCTGGATTTACTACAGGCAAAAGCTCATAGTGAATACACACATTTTTTAACATCCTTTTGAATTTTGTAATTCAATCATTACAAATAAAATCTAAATAAAAAAAAATCTATATGACCTGTTTTTTCTCAATTTTCTAGCATCAAATCTAGCGATAATTAACTAGCGAGTGATTGTATTGACCACACATTTTAATGTAAAATATATTAATTTTAACCGGCTTCAAAATAACGTTTCGATTTTAACAATAAAAATATTTAAAAAAGTGTTTAAGTTCTGGCAAGATTGTCAAAAAGGGACTGAAATATTTTTAGATATTGATATATAGAAAAAATATTAATGTGTTAAGTACTTACTAGACTTATAAACTTTCATTTTCGTATACGCTTTCGGTTTCGGATATTTAATTATTTCGGATATCGGTAGTTTTAGTTACGGTTACGAATATCCATAACATCCCTAATGTAAATGTTTGTCAATCCAACTTCATCGAGAGAAAGTTAATTAGGTATTTACGATTTTCGGAAGAACACGTATATAAATTTTATAAGTACGTATTATCATATAAACACATTTGGTTTGCAATTTTTTAATAATTAGTTTCTACGCTACTGAAATTATCTATCCATTTGAAAATTGGGATCCAGTGATGTACATTGACACTACAAAAGTGTGGGTGAAAAATTTCATTTTCACTTTTACTGAAATTATGTCATAAATTCATATTTTCAGAATTTATTCATTTGACAGAAAAATTCTAAATTATTAAAAAAGCCAAATAATTAATAACAATTAAAATAAAAAAAAAAAACAGAAAACATTTATTTATATTTGCATTTTTATAAAAACATGTAGGTATTATATTTTATATGCACTTTAACTAAAATGTCAAATTTCACACCTTGTTAATTTTCAATTTCACTCATAATGTGCTTAAAAATCAAAACTTAAAGTTTATAACATTCACAATCCGTGTAGAGTGTCCATACGTCTTGGTTTTCCCGGATTTGTCACGGTTCTAGCTCCGTTGCTCCGGTGTCCCGACAGACTTTTTCAAGACGTCGGTCGATTTGTTTCGGTTTTTCAAACTACTAATTTTTCATCATCTAATAAGTACACAATTTTTCATTTTAAATAATGAATAGTTCAGTATCATATTAAAAGATCAACAGTAGATTCATTTACAACCAAACCTAAAAATATTTAAAAAAAATTAATTACTAATTAAATTTTCCAAGTTTTTTCGATTTTACCTTAAACACGAACTTCCAAAAAAACATTTTCTTTTCTTAACTTTCCATCATATATGTATCTACATAAATAAATTGTAATATTATTTTGCTTGCTTTTATGATACTGAAGGTACTGATTCCTGAACAATTAAAAATTAAAATGACTGGAATTTTATTCGAACTTTTAAATAAAGTAGTTAACTAACGCGCTAGATAGATAGCGCCAGAATACAGAAATTGCCAACATTTAAATGTTCATGTTTCACATTAATACAAAATAAAATACATTAATACAAAATAAAATTGTCTAAGAAGCTCACTTTCATAAGAAATTTTATAAAAATTTAAAAAATATATATTTCCTAGAACAGGGGGCGATTTATTTTAAAAAAAAATTAATATTTTAAATAAAGAGCCATTAATAGGTATTCTATACATATAATACAAATGTAACGAGACCGTTTCTGTATAGGGAATATTTTTTAAAAATTGTGCAGATACTGTAAATAGTTATCGATGTAGATATCAAAACAGCGATTTTTTAAATTTTTGTCTGTCTGTCTGTCTGTCTGTCTGTTCGTCTGTTCACGCATCACACAAAAACTACTGGATGGATTTTAATGAAGTTTGGTGTGCCGACAACTTATTACCCGGATCAACATCTAAGATACTTTCTACTTCGAGAAAATGTCTCATTCCCACGGGAAAATGGAAAAACCATGTTGAGCATGTGCATACAGTACGCAAAAACTATTGAACGGATTTTGATGCAATTTGGTGTGATGATAACTTATTACCTGAGTCAGCATCTCAGATACTTTTTATTTCGGGAAAGTGGCTCATTCCCACAGGAAAGTAAAAAAACTTTTTGAGCATGTGCACATATTACGCGAAAACTATTGAACGGATTTTTATGAAATCTGGTGTAGTGATAACTTATTACCTGCGTCAACATTTAGGATACTTTTTATTACGGGAAAATATTTCCTTCCTTCAGGAAAATTCAAAAATTATTTTGCTTATGTGCATGTATACTTAAAACTATTGTTCTATGCGAATGCTTTATAATTACTATACTTATATACTTGTCATTTATTAAATTAAATTTACCATAATACAAAATTTCTGGAGACTAACTCTATTTTAAATTAATTTAGAAATTTCGAAAATTTAAGTGCCTATATATCCGAAAAATTCATTTTGGATGAAACTTGTTATATTTATAGGATAGATACTAGTTTGGGATGCAAATATAATAAAACAATAAAACGTTGGAAGTCCAAAAATTTTGTATGAGTTCTCCAGTCAGACACGTCCAATTCCAAAAACCTCAAAAAAATGAGTTTTTTGCAAACAATTTGCCAAAATTTAAAAGTTTTTCCAATTTTTTTTACATTGTGGAAAGAACCAAGAAAGACACAGAAAATACATTTTGAACCATTATTCTAGGTAAGCGGGTTTTCGAAAAAAAGTAACTTTTATGATTGGAAATTCGCTATGTTATGCAGATGCTGCGACAGGGGTATTTGTAAATTTGTGAGATAGTGTGTTAAAAATTACAATATTTAACCAAATTCAAATAAGAACATCATTCTGTGGCGTCTAGTACTTCCTTCTTAAGTTAATTCTACTGCTTCCAACATCACCTATTTTATAAAATAAACTCATCCATTCAGAAAGGTACCTGTTTTTGAGTATTTAAATCTTGTTGAAATAAACTATACAGATAAACTTCTGATAATCTTGTCACTAAAAATGTGTCAGTTACAGGTGTATTATTAACCTTCTGGTGTTGACAGATTAATGTTGCTTGTATAAATATCAGTGTAGTCATGAATGATGATAACTCTCATTCATATAAGTAGTACCTATTCATCTTCTAATTAAATTGTTTCTATAATATGCGGAACTCTTACATAATTATTTAAGAACGTTTTAACAAATTAATGTAGATCTTATTTTCAGCGTGAAAATTATTGTTGTCAGGTATATATGAGAGCATCGTTCTTTAATTTGCGCAGTTCTTACGAATACTAAATATATTACAATGATATGGAAGCATTCAGCAAGCAACTTCTATACCATGTAGTATTTTACATGAATGCTATACGATATCAAGAGCGGATACAAGGGGTTGATCATGGGGGTTATTAGTGATGAGCAAAATTAGTCTTGGTCTTGCATTTTTTGCAAAACCAAGACCAAGACCAAGACTATGTATACCAATAGCAAGACCAAGACCAAGACTATAAGTATGGCTGCAAGGCCAATACCAAGACTCAAGTGAGCAAGACCAAGACAAAAGCAAGAAAAAATCAAGACTCTTGCTAAACTATTTAAATAGTTTGAAAGTATAATTAACACGGTAAAGAGAGAAAATTCTGAATTTGGAAGGAAAAAATCCGCTAATAAAAAAAAATGCAAGAAATTGCAAGATTTTTTAGCAATACCAAGACCAAGACTGCATTTTGCTAGACCAAGACCAAGACCAAGACTCAAATTGCTCTAGCAAGACCAAGACCAAGATTCTTAATGCAAGGACAAGATCAAGACCAAGATTGCTAAGTCTTGGTCTTGGTATTGCATTTGTTCATCACTAGGGGTTATGACCTCGCCTACCTCTAAATACAAATTAATTCAAATTTTGTAGTGGTTTTCGTAAACAAAACGACCGAATAATGAAACTGTTTCCTTTAAATTTTTAATTTTTACCAAAATTAAGCACATAAGACCAGTAGAAACAAAACTTCTGTGGACTTATTTAATATGAGCTATATTTCTAAAAGAAATTTTGCCGTTTTCGCAGAAAAAAATGAAAATTTCCGATTCAAATTACTCTAATTCAACTAGTCACCCCAATTTAAATCACTTCAATATTGTTTGCATTACGAAAAAGGGAATTTTTATATTTTTGTGACATCATGAGGTTTACTAAAATTTTTCGATGCCATGATGAAAATGGGAAAAGAATCGTTGATTTTCAAAGTCGTACGTTAAGTTAAACAGAACAATGTCCGAAAAATATTATAAAACATTTAAAATAAATTAAAGTAAAAAAAAAATGTTTTTTAAGAAAAAGCTTTTATTTAAAAATGGGCTAAAAAAAATAAAATAACCTTTGAAAGTTTGAATCAAATTGCAACATAATTTATAAAAGTTTGAGGCGTTATCATTAATTATTTCTGTTGTGGATATAAGAGCTATTTTACATTTCAGTAATTACCAAACTTAATTAAACGCCTCAAGCTTTTATAAATTATGTTGCATATTGCTTCAAACTTTCAATGGTTATTTTATTTTTTTTTTAGCCCATTTTTAAATAAAAGCTTTTTCTTAAAAAACATTTTTTTTACTTTAATTTATTTTCTACTTTTTAGTCTGATTACAATTAATTAAAAAAAAAAAATTAAAGAAGTAATTTTTTACCTATATTTTAATCGGTTAATTTACCTTAATCAAGCATAACTATGGAAAAAAAATTGCAATGTAAAATCAATGGGCAATATTTGACAATTCTAAATGTCAAAAAGTTGCACAGGACTAAAAATCAACAATTTTTTGGGGGGCAATGTAGGACAAAACTAATTATACAATATTGCCTTGTCATCAACGTTAGATACGTATGTAAAATTTGAAACCTCTAGCTCAATTAGAACCTGTCTAAATTTTGATTCCAAGATTTGATCTAAACCAACATACTAACATATCAAGTTAAATAAAAGCTTTTAAAAAATGTAACCCCCAACTAATTTGAGAGCTGGATCCGCCCCTGTACGCCATAAATATACACTACCGTCTTATTTACTCATTATACCTAACACAATATAATATGTATTTATACTCTACGTATGCTAAAATTTTAATTATTTCATTGCAACAGCTAACGTAAGATTCCATTATCTAATATATATTCTCAAATCTAAATTATTATACTATACATTAGTTCATTTAATTGTTCCTTACTGTACCATATTATATTAATGTATGCATATATCACACAATATACAATATGTACTGTAAAACGAAAAATATACCCTACGGTTTTATTTTAATTATACACTTCCGCCTATGTAACGTATCACACATATGTAGGTACCTATAGGTACATTTTACATCGTACTACAATTTTATTGTAACAGAGGTTATTATTAAATGTAAAGACAACACTTTATTTGTGTTTCCCATAGAGGTAATAGAAGCAGTGACATTTCTAGTTAGATATAGACGAGGAGCTGTTGAAAATTTTTATCTGCGTTTTATTTCATGAAGAATGATAAAGGTATTGAACATAATTAAGTGCCTTATGATACAATAGTTATTTGTGTATTAAGAGCGCAAAATGGTTCATTGCCGCTCGATTGAGAATGTTAATCTCATGAGAGCGGCAATGTCATTTTGTGCTCGAATTACACACAAAATGTTTTCTACGATCTTATAAAATGTATTTTTTATTTAAAAGATAACTAGGGTAAAAGCCCCCTTTGTGGAACGGTATCTAATTATGAACATTTACATATTATTGAAGTTATTTCTGAAAGAAACGTCTAATAACAAAAATTATTATTAATAGAATGATTGTTTTTCAATTTAAATTCACCTCGAATTTAAAGTTTCCTTACTTAATTAAAGAAATAAATATGTAAATGTCAAAACTGTTCCAGTATTAGATACCGTTCCACAAAGGGGGCTTTTACCCTACTTGAAAAAATAATAATGGACGTTAATATTTACTTCAATATTATAATTTTTGCAGCTTCAGAAATATCTGGACATGTACTTGAGAAATCACTGTCACTATTACATATTTCCATCATATATGTACCTACATATTTTTTTAAATTTTTTATTCTTTTTATTCATTAATTATAGTTATTTATTATTTTTAATTAATATCTTGTAGTTATTTTGAAATATAATAAAATTAATATTTTACTTGATTACGATAAAAATAAAATAATTTTAGAATCTGTTTATTGGTTATCATAGAAAATATAAACAACATCTACCTTTTTTTGTAATTAAATATACGTTGAGCGAGCGACAAAGTATTACTTTTCCGCTTTAAAGCGCAAAGTAGTAATTTGTTGCTCGGCAACTAGAGTCTTCGGCAAATACACATTTTGCGCTCTCTTCACAGAGCGCAAAAGCCTACTTTCCACTAAGATTGTAGAAAAACAAAATAACACAATACAATAGTCAATTTTAAATTGCATATAAATATAATAAAACGTCTTTTCATATTTATATACAGCTGTACATTTTGTAAATTAGACAATATATTAATTAAATAAATTTTAAGAATAGGTGTATTCTTATTATAGGTACATATTCATATTTTATAGCACTTTAACAAACCAAATTAAAAATAATTATTTTTTTTTAAATATACAGTAATAAATAACTGGTATATTTTTATGAAGAAAGCTGTGGATACGTACAAAGTTGCTGGAACCAAATAGATAAAATGATCAAAAACAAATTGTTGAATTTTCTAAAATATATTCGAAAATGCTTTAAAAAAAATTTTGTCAATCCGTTAGGCACAAATGCTTTACTTTTTGTAATATTTACTTTTATATTTTTAGTATTTTTTAAAAACATACCGGTTAATTACTTGTAAACCGATTTTGCGAGGAAAAATATAACGAATTACCTGTAAATGAAGAAATCACTAAATTTATAATGCATCAAATTGCTGTATCAAAAGTAGTAAGGTTACGGTGATTCTATACCAAAAGTAGTAAGGTTACAGTGGTTCTGTACCAAAATATTTATGAAACGGAAATAAAAATCACATGATAAATATGCATTTTTTTGTTACGGTTTTAACTTTATA
The DNA here is from genome assembly GCA_035578155.1 of Brachynemurus nebulosus. Classification (NCBI taxonomy): domain Eukaryota; kingdom Metazoa; phylum Arthropoda; class Insecta; order Neuroptera; family Myrmeleontidae; genus Brachynemurus; species Brachynemurus nebulosus. The sequence continues at coordinate 26,928,979 of JAPWDM010000006.1, forward strand.
ACATTAAAAAAAAAGAGAAACCGGACATTTCGTTCAAAGAGCTTATTTTCAACTGAAGTTTTATATATAAGAATTTATTATATTATTTGTATATAACTTTATTGAACAACTACAGTCCCATAGGGATCTACCGTTTGTTCAGAAGTGCTAAATCGTTTCCATGTAGGTCATTCTACCACTTATTTTACGAATTTGTGCAATGTAAAGCCGGGCCTACATTTTAACGAACGAACGCGAACGAATGCGACCAAACGTAAACGAATGGTAGCGAACAAACATAAACGAACGAATGTGGACGTAGTCACGAAACCGAACAAACATGAACGAACAGTTTCGAATACTCACGAATGTTTCCCATTTGTTGTCGGTACATCAAAGAAAAAGATTCGTTCGTGTTCGTTTGTGTCTGTCAGATGTGGATGATTAAAAATTATTCTAACAATAAATTAAGATAGATAGTTTAAAATAAATTCAGTTAACAATTTAAAATTGATAAGATTTGAAATTTTATTCCGATTTTGTGGAATTACCAGAAAAAGAAATGACATGTAGAAATCTTTGGAGGGAAAATTTGATTAACAGAAGTTGCAATGTGTAATAACACTGAAATCTTTCTTTAACAGGAATTTCTTTCCGATAATATGTATATATTTTGTTTAGATATTTTTGGTCCAACTATTTCAGTTAACTTTTCGAAATCTGATAGTGACGATCTTGTAAAACTTCCAAAGAATTAGGAATTTTCACAAATTAAATCAGTTAGTAAATTAGAGGCATTATAACGAGTTTTGTTTTCATGAAACAAAACCATCTACCAACATCTTTTTGATTTGTTGGTTTCTAAAGATCGCATGGCGATTGGCGTCGCCATGATCGCACAAAATTGACGTTATAATTTGGGCGATATTTCCATTTCAAAATTTATTAAACTTATTTAAAAAATTATTGTATAGCCGAAACATAAACGAACATCAACGAATTGACATTAATTGCTCATTCGCATTCGTTTGTGTTTGTTTGTGTTTGTTTTTGTTTATTCATGTTCGTTCACGTTCGTTCACGTTTGTTCGCGTTTGTTCACATTCATTCGCGTTCGTTCGTTATATGTAGACCCGGCTTAAAAGTAGTGAATGCACTGGGCCTCGCTTTCGATCGGGCCGGTTCTGGTGGCAAGTTTTTTTAGTCATTGGCATATGTTTGATATATTCATACAAGAATGTCCTTACGTCAAATTTCAATCGGTACAAAATTCTTTGAATAAAAATATTCTTCAAAGAACTAGCTCTTAGTCTAATATACAGAAAATGAGTCTCTATATTTGAGTACATTTACCTTGTTTCGCAATACGTTTCTGATGAATAGATAGATACTGGAATATAATAGGATATTGTTGAAACATAATAACTGATAATAACCGTGAAATAATATTATGTCAGGTGGATGTATCAGCACAATAGTAATAATGAATATAAAGAAATACAAACATTATTTGATTAATATAGTATTAATTATGAATATATTGAATATTGATTTATTGAACATAATATTATTGTGTGTGTATTGTCTTTAATAATTTGTGTATGTTTCTTGTTTTAAGACATTACATCACTTTGAAATGTCAGAAAACTAGGTTTTATCGCAGAAGTTTTTTCTTCGTAACGAATAACGCAATCGCTATAAAAGTTTTTAGGGTGTATTACCGTGTATTATACGTGATCTGGGGTGTACAAGAAAAGTTTTTTCCAAAATTTACAAAATAAAATGGCGGCACAGGCGCAAGTTGAATAGAGGCGCTTTTTTTCGAAGAAATTTCATCATTTGAATTAGTTTTACTAATTAGCTTTATCGCTAAATGGCACCAGTTTGGAAAAGAAATTTGAAAATCGACAAAAAAATCAACCTTAATTTGTTTATAAAAAAATATTACTTCTGATTTTGTGAAAACTGAAAAAAAAACATTGAAAACTTATGAACAGCTTCAAAGTACAGGTTTCTAACATCAAAATTATGGTTTTTATAGCTTTTAAGAAATCATGTATACACAATGACGTCATCAACTTCAATTTTTTCAAGCTCAATTAATAACTACAAAAATGAAGTGAATTAGATCCGTTGGTGATCTTTGGAAAATTTACGTGCGAGATTTTCTTGTTTACTTTAAAAATACACCACTTCTGTATACACGGATTAGACAGATTAAGTGTAGGTACATCGTCATAAAATCTGTCGTTCGTAGGGTGCAATGAGGTGTAATTTACACCATTTCTGATTTAGTCTGTTACTGTTCGTCACATCGTTCGCATCGTTCTTAGAGTCATTGTTTTTTCAATCAACTCGTGAAATTTAAATAGGAAAAAATATAAAATGTGTCGTATATAAGTGTAAAAATTCTATCGCAAAAAAAATTCTCAAAATAAAGGGACATTTTTCTTAAAATAAAAAAAATATATTTTTAATTGTTTGTTGTTAGTCACATAGGTCGACCATGACAGTATATGCTATATATATATACCATGTGAGTTTTTTGAGAGTTGCCATTTTTATTACAACCAAATTTGTATCATAGAAATGGTACTCGAAAAGGTTCTTTTCTTGGATGTAATGGAAATGTAACCAACCAGAATATGCATATTTTTACCGCCTAACTGAAAACTTAAAGGAAAATTAAAAAATTAAACTTGGGTCAAAATTTTTTTTGTGCTCATTTATGTTGTTAATTAATACATTAGTTTGTATCATAGCTCGAAAACCGTAAGAGCTATAAAGCTCCTGACTATAGCAACCGGTTGCCCACATCGATCATCAAAAAATTCACACAGTATATACTATGTGAGTTTTTTTAGAGTTTCCATTTTTATTATAGCCAAACCGTTGATTTAATCGAAAAATTGTTCAAATAAGAGTTGTAGATATCGACGGGGGCAACCGATTGCTACAGTCAGGAGCTTTATAGCTCTTATGGTTTTCGAGCTATGATACAAACTTATAGATTTTTAAATGAGACTATTTAATAATTTTTCGATTTAATGTATATATATATATATATATATATATATATATATATATACATATATATATATATATATATATATATATACATATATATATATATATATATATATATATATATATATATATATATATATATATATATATATATATATATATATATATATATATGTATATGCAAGGTGCGGAGTCAGATGTGCTTTGTTGTATGTATCATAACCGTTTGCTAGGGGTAGCGGTGTCCACGTCATTTGCCGGCGACAGCGGGCACGGTAGTTGTGAGAGAGGAAATTGGGATCTTGTATATCTATGGTTATTGGTTATAATATATCACTCAAACTCAGTAAACAAACGTATTTCTTCTTTGTGTCTTTCGTTGTTTGAAATTTTTTAATTTTGGCCTTTCGATGCATAAATTTAGGGAACCACTGATCTAATTGATTCGAAATTTGAATTAACTGAACTATGGAATAACTGTTATGAAATAAAACATTTAAATATATATGGCTCTCTCAAAATTAATATCGTTCATTTGATGGGTATAGAAAATGTGATATTGTGTTGACCCCAGTAATTTTTTAATGACACTATATTTCAAATCATCATTTCGTGTATTCATTCCAACATATTAATCTCGCACATCTATTTTAATTAAATTTAAATACATACATATGTTATATACGTATACGTATCGAATGGGCGATATATAGAGGATATCTTTTAAAATTTTTATCCATTTTAAAAGTCGTGCGGGAAGTGGAGCAAGCGAAAAAAATTCATAACGACGTGCCCGCCGATAAAATCACGTACTATTTCAAATAAAATTATCTCTCTAATATGTTTTCAAATGAAAAATGATCCACGCTTTATTATTATTAAAAAAAAATTGTATTTTTATTAAAAATATCTTTGATAGAACGAAAAAGAAAAAAAAAATGAAATATTGAAAAACGATAACGCAAGAGTTGATTGCGGTGATATGTACCGAGTATACCCCGGTACAACGGTACAACGCTAGACGGTCGGTACCATCAACCAACTATCATCATTAGAGGAAAATTGTCATGTGGAAAAAATTACTCAGTTCCGTGTTTGGTTGCTTCATTTTCTTGTCCCACTTATCGCTATGAGTTCTAAATATATTATTAACAATATTTTTTATAATGTACGATAAGTTTGCGAGAGAAAGTCGGGCTGTTAAATTAAGGCTACAGGCCTAGAATTTATAATATTCGATTTATATAAATGTCTTCATCGTAGAAGTTAAATTGAAATGTTAGAATTGATATACATTTGTGAAACGATTGCAGAATATTAAAGATATTCGTAGTTATTCTGTCAAGTGGTGGAAGGCAGGACGCTAAAATATAGAATAAAAATTTATAAAAGTAAAAAGGCTGTGCTAGGGGAGTGTTAGGGGAGAATCAGTGATACGGTAGAGTGGGATAGGCTTTGACACGGAAAGCGATGAACACTATAAACGAGAAAATATTATTATGGCTTGACCCTTGTTTCTCAGACTACATTATCAAAACGATTTCTTTGTTTAAAGATTAAAAATTTCTTTGAATTAAAAAAATATTTCTTTGAATCAAAGAAAATTTTTTTATGATATAAAACGATATTTTTTAAAATTTCCTTTAGAAAACCAAATATTTTTTTGGTTCAAAGAAATAGTTTTTTAATTGAAGGAAATTTTTAATCTTTGAACAAACAAATCGTTTTGAAAGTGTATTAATATCTGCATTTCATGAACAAAAGTCTCATATTTTAAACTAGCCGTACCCGTGACGTTGTTCACGCGAAACGTTGAGTAGTTTCTTTTTCCAATTTATAGTTTCTTGCAACACAAAATGCATTAAATTGTCTCCAAATTGACAATTGTGTATTTATTGTATTTTTCGGTACACAATTAGTAACATTTTTTTTTATTTAAAATTCAGAAAAATTTCCAAACTACAAAATTTATTTACAACTAGCCGTATGCCCGATGGGATTTCCCACCGACAATATCATTTTATTAGGTACTCACTTTCTGCTCACTTTTTTTAATGTTTTTCAAAAGCCTAAATCAATATCCACGTTTCTAACTTTAAAAATGACGAACTTCCCATATGAACTTTCATTTTCTGTTTTAACTCCTTAGGGAATAAATTTCCAGAAACAACTGACTTTTATTTATAAATAGAAGCCTAAACGCTAATCTTCATTACTCCTGTGCTTAATTTCGTCCTTCTAAACCCAACAGTGTAGGTTGTGCGTTGTCTGTCAGTCAAAGTTAAAGATTCATTAAATAAGATATTATATATTTTAATAGTCATAGTAACATATTTTTCTAACTTCAAAAATAACGAATTTCCATAAGAATTTGCATTCCCTATTTAACCCACTTAGGGGGCGAATTTTCAAAAATCCTTTCTTAGTGGTCACTTACGTTACATAGGGAACTCCTGTGCAAAATTTCATTCTTCTAAACCCAACGGTTTAGGCTGTGCGTTGTCTGTCAGTCAGTCAGGGTTACAAATTTATTAAGTAGATTTTTGTTAGTATAGTTATGAATTTTTTTATGAAATATGTAAATTGGCGTAATGTGTGTAGATGCTCAAAATAGTTTTTCCATTTTCCCGTGGGAATGAGACATTTTCCAGGAATAAAAAGTGCCTTAGATGTTGACCCAGAAAATAAGTTATTATCACACCAAATTTCATTAAAATCCGTCCAGCAGTTTTTACGTGATGCGTGAACAGACAGACAGACAAACAGAGACAGATTTACAGTTTTATTATATGTATAGATTAAAAACTTTTTGAGTGTGATGTTAAAAAAGCTGCGAAATTGAAAAGTCCTTTAAGTAGTATTTGTTTATAGTATACGATGTTCGTCAAGTATAAGTATTTCAAGTCACCCTTTTAAAAAAAGCAACTGATTATCCATTAATTAAGCCTCGATGACACTGAGCGAGTTTACTCGCTACTAGCTGACGAGTTAGAAGCTGCTAATAAACTCGCTTAGTGTCATCATGTTTACTAGCCAACTGGCAGCTTGTAAAGAAGCTGCGATAAAAGTTGAAAGCCAGGCTACTATACTCGCTACTCGCTGGCGTGTAGGCTTGTTAGCTAATAAACTAGCCGTGTGTCATCATAGTTGCTAGTGAACTAGTTGCGAATATTTCGGTTGTTGTTTCATAAAAAGAAACAAAAAACTTTAGTTGTCTAGTCGACAGAACTAGTTCCAGTTATCCACAGTAGTATTTACATTCCACTTCATTTTTAACGTTGAATATTCAGTTCAACAAGTAACAAAAGTTCAACAAATAAAAAAGTTCAACAAATAAAAATAAAAAACAAAAATATTTTCATACGATTTAAAACACGTGATTAAAATAAACTCGTTGGCTAGTTGGTTAGTGAACGAGTGAAAAGTTTTCTGTATCGTCATCACTAGCGCATTTGCTGACTTGCCCGCTTGTAAACTTGCCGGCTAGTAGCCAGTAAACCCGCTCATTGTCATCGAGGCTTAACAGTAACAACTTAAAAATTGTTGAACACTAATTAGGCGATAGCAATCTTTTTGGACCACGCTCTATCCAAATTTCATTAACTTCCATAAACAAAAAATCGGATAGATCCAGAATGATTACACAAATTATGATCTAATTTTTCCTTCCCTAATATTCCATAAAGAAAATCATTTTGATTCTGTTTGCATCTTTCAACCCCTCGGTGAATCTGGAAATATTTTCTGGTTTTGACACCAATATGTATAATATCCGCGGACACACAAATGACCTTATCATTTCTGTGACAACACAAATGACCTTTATCGCACAATACTCTTACTATTTCGAAGAGAAATATATATTTTTAATTATATCGAAATATGTATGTATTTAATTTCACTAAAATACATTTCGTTTGTATATTTACGATATTGTGAAATTTTCAAAAAAAAAAAAAAAAAGAAAGAAAAGCCCCGATCATAAATCACCGATTGACATCCCAGTAGAAATATCAATGATTTCTGTCTGAAAAAAAAAGAAAGGAGAAGAAAATGGAATGACGTGTAATATATAAATGATTGTTAAAATAGATAGATTAATGGTGCGATATTCGTAATCAATATAACAACTAGCACTGGCGGCGCTAATAGTAATACAGTTAATGAACTTTCAGTCTATAGCTCGTTTCATGTAGTAGAAATCGATTGTAGAGTAATGTAGTGAGCGCTATTGATGCGGCTACTGTCGAGTTCAAGTTGTTAAATCGTGTCGCTTTCATATTTAGGGTCATTTGATATTAATTAGAATTGAATGTGAATAGCAGAGTTTGGAGTACTTAAAATTATTTTACATATTGAAAAGGCATGGATTTATGTTAATGGAAATTCAATAGAGTAGTTAAATGAAGAATTGAAAAGGTTAGTTTGAAACAATCAAAGTAATTATATGAAACTTTACACCAAAATAAATATACATCCTGTTTATAAAGAAACATGATCAGTATTCACTCAAAACCGTTTTTATGACGTCTTTTTGATGTGCTGTTAATATAGAAACAAGATTAATTTGCGGTAAGGTTGGTTGATAAGTGTCCAAACGTATTTATTATCACATTGCATGAGCATATATATTATTGCATCATCCAGTTTCTTTACATATGTACGTACTGCAATTTTTTCAATCTTATACAAATAAAATGAAACTTTTAAGAATGTTTCCATGTGTAAATTAATTTGATTTACGTATTTTCGATTTTTACGTTGCCTTTACAATACTGATTTTATCAAAAATGAAAAATAGCATTATCGAAAAGTTACGAGTAGTAAATTTTATGTTTCTAGCATGAAAGTTACGGGTTTTGGAACTTTAAAAAGAAAAATTGGTATACGTGATGACGTCATTAAATTAATTTTTTTTTGAAAATTAATAATTAAAAAAAATAATACTTATGTACTATCAAGTTTGTTGGTGAAATTTAGCTAATATGAATATCAAAATTTTCATTATTCCTAAAAAAACGGGGTAAGTTTGTTTAGAAAATGTGACATTTTTTAGGTGTGATTTTTCTGTTAGGTTGTATCTCCGTTTTGAATTTGTTAATTAAAGTAGAAGATCAACCGAAAGTCCTTCTACGATTACGATTGAAGATTATCGAGTTTAAATAAAGAAAATACATTTTTCTTTCTGTCTTTCTTTATATTAAAATTTTTTTCGACCTTCCTTTTGGAGGCAGTAGAACGGGTTAAAACGTGCCACTACTGATTTATGATTTTTATTTAAGAAAAAAGGCCCTCTTATTTTGCTTTTTGCATTATTTATTAATTTTTTTTATTACTACAGTATTAAAATTTTTCTACATAAATCTGTAGGAAATATAAGAATTTTTTGTAATTCCGTTTTAGTGACATTGGTAAGATATGTCACAACAAACATGATATATTTATACATTTGATACGACAGCTTGGTGAATTATCTATTATTGGTAAATACATTTTTCGTACGATATTTCATTATTTAATTCTCGAAATTTGCTGATTTATGTTTATTCGATATTTAATTCAATTGTAGATATATTCAAGTTACCCACGAGCAGTTTATTATGTTATTTTCGGTTCAGTAAATCCCGGCTTTTTCTTAATAAATTATTATTTTTTTATTCTTTGTCGTCAATTCCGCGTAGTCAATGCGAAAAAAGGAATATTTAATTAACTTGCAGTATTTATTTAACGTATAATGTTTCTCAAAATATAAGAAAAATTTTTTTCTCTAGAATTTTTTTATATTTTTGCTTTTATTAGGATTTTTTTTAATACTTTATTCGAGGAATATTATTTATTTAATATTCTTTTATATTTTGCTATAAAAATGACCCAATTCCTTTTATAAATGTTACCTATCCTACAACAGATAAGTATTACCTTATCATTTTGTTTAGGACTTTTAAGGATTTGATAAATTTTTGGCAAATCTGATAATGTTACTAAATTTAAAGATTTCCTTTTTCTTAAAGCAAACCATATTGAAGTGATTTGAATTTGTGCGATTGGCTGAATTGGCTGAATTATAACTTGAGTGTGAACTTTTCATTTTTGCTACCAAAATGGCCCAATTTCAATTAGGGTAAGTGCGGGAGAGATGCCATAGACCGTTGATTGATAGATAGCGATATTAATGGATTATATATTTAAAATAAGTTACTTATTTAAGCTGTATATGGTACCATTTATGATTAGTCCATCAGTTTAGTAATTAGTTTAGGAAGAGTCCTCATATTAGTGAAGATAACGAAAATAATGATGATTGCCTGTGTATTGAATGTTTTGAAAGGTACTCAGAAACAAAAAAAAAGTTGACTGGTTAAGATGTATAAAGTGCCAAAAATGGTTACATATGGCATGCATCATGTATGGAGATGTATGTAAAATGTAAAATTTTTAATATGAACTATGCGGCGTCTCACTTTCTTTGATGCGGCATCTCTCCCATAGGTGTGGGAGAGACGCCGCTTTGCAGGCTCTACAAAAATGTTAATTATGAATCCTTTATGACTCAAAATTTAAAATTATTTATAAATCATTTTAAAGAATAATGTTTACATTTATAGTGTACCAAATTTCAAATCAATTAAATGCATACTTTAAGAATTATCAAGTGTTTTCAAAATGTGCGGCATCTCTCCCGCATTCACCCTATAAATGTGACTGATCTAAGCGAAGTTTTTTTTCTAATAGTCCTATACGCGGAACAAATGAAAAGAAAGGCTTCAAAAACCTAGCTTTTAAGTACTGAAAATTTTAGTAAACTTGATGGCATTAGATAAACCACGACAAAATTTGAATTAATCTTTGATGAGGAAGAGGTGGGGGGAGGGTCATGACCCCCATGATCATTTCCCTGTATCCATTCTTGAGTACATTCTTTAAAGTTCAAAATAAAGAGGTATTTAAACATTAATTTCAACTAATGTACTCTATGTTCAATTGCTAGGACAAATGTTTTATCTATAAGAATCACTACACAGATGATATATATTCTGTACCTACATACAGCCAATATGTTCTTCTACGTTCCAATATCATAATTTCTTGATGGAGGAACTAAGTGTTCCTGTAAATGGAATGTAACTATACAAAGGATTAAATGGATTGTTAGAATTGAACTTAATATCCTGATGGTCTTGATATATTTTATATGTACCTACAGATTCATAGTACATTGTACATACATATGTCTTGAATTTACAATTTATCATGTAGGTATATATGTACTTTCTGTGTGATTTGAATAATGAACGGAAACAACGAATCAATTAACAATACTAGGAATCTTGGGTGGCCAATTTATATATATATATATATATATATATATATATATATATATATATATATATATATATATATATATATATATATATATATATATATATATATATATATATATATATATATATATAAATATATATATATATATATATATATATATATATATAATATATATATATATATATATATATATATATATATAATATATATATATATACATATAATATATATATATATATGTATATGTATATATATATATTATATTTATATATATATATATATATATATATATATATATATATATATATATATATATATAAAATCCGATATTTATTTTTTTTCTACATAAATATCAATGTATCACTTATACGTATGATGACCATATTTCACAACTTTGACCCTTTATATCTTGTGAAATATTGACTTTTGGGACTTGGTGCAATGGTAACTTTTCATCAGTAGAGCGAAAACTCAAACATACTGAAATTTCAGCCAATTTGACCGACAACCATTTTCCATAAGTTTTGTGCGGGGTCCTTTCTTACGCAGCTGGGATAAAACGCTTACAGAAAAACATTAAGTTATACGGAACGTGTGTAACGTATAAATAATGTTGCTAGGTAACGAATTACTTGCTAATATTATATTATACTACTAGACGGAGCCTAAAGCTAGTTTAAAGTAGAGTGCCTATAATAAATAGAGTGGTAACATGAATGCTGAACGCTGATTGGTTCCGGCATTTTCTATCCAAAGTTTGTGCAAAATACATTGGAAATAAATTAAATGTTAATGAAAACCATTTAGTTTAACTTAGAAAGAATAATTGAATTAAAAATTTGTAATTGTTCATTAATTCATAACTTATTAACAATAATTATGTACCTACTCAAAAATATTTACTCAAACATGTGATAATTAATTTTGAAGCTTCCCGCTCTGTTTTGGATAAAAAAATGGATGACATGTCACGACTCTATTTATTATAGGGGCTCTAGTTTAAAGGCAGTTTTCCTGACACAGGTTATAGGACTGTAAACAGGACTATATTATAATTTGTATACGTACGTATTTTGAAACTAAAACGAATACCACTTTTGTCCTTTCAAAATTTTGCAGTTTCTCAAAAAAGTCAAATTTTATTATCAATATTATATTTTGACAATAATTATTTTAAAAGGTTAGAACGAATACCATGGATATTGCACCCTTATCTATCTGTGTGTTAGAGAGAAGGAGCTAAAAGAGAGTCGGTTCTCTCTCTTTCTTTCACACACACACACACATGTAGATTTGATAAAAAAGATAAAAATGTCACGAAGGGAACAGTATGAGCCTGGAGGTAAAATTTGAAGTTAAATGAGTGTGATGCTATCGGGGACAGGTGGCATAATACGGGTAACACACTCTCAGTGTAGTGATGATTTCTGTAAACATGCGAGTTGTGTTTGTATACCTTATTAGTGTAAGTTTTAAATGGAATTGCTGATGCAAAAAATATTTCCGGACCCTGGGGAAGTTTACTGCGTAGACGCTCGGACTATATACAGTGTTAATCTCAATTTCAAACTTCTTATCACTTCAACTTGAAAAATTTTCACAGCATGATACTTGTATAATATCAAAACACACAAAAATATGTATTTAGGTAGGTAGGTATATATAAAATAAGTATTTAAATAAGCGAATTACAGCCGACTTTCGTTATCAGTCCGCTTACGGGACTGTAGGAGAATATAATTCTAAGAAATGCTGTACCCCCACTTGTGCTTAGTAGTCGGCCGCCGTAACTCGCACTTCCCCTACTTTTCAAACGTGTGAGTATGTACTTATTTATAATCAAATAGCCCGGACGTTTAGAAGCGGCACAAAATCTACCTATTTTTAATAAATACATTTACTAATATTTTCTAAATGTGTTCTCTAGTTTGTGTGACAGGAGTTTAAACAATACTATCCACACATATTTTCTTTAAAAAATTTTTTTAAATCTTTTATAGAAATTGTAAATAATATTGTTAGTCAAAGAAAGTTTGTAATATAATCCGCGCGATGAACGAACAAAACTTGTTTTGGTCAACTACACATGTATTATGTAAACACGGACCTATAAAAAAAATTATTTTAGTGAATAAAAAGATTCTGACAGGATGATTTATGAGTTGCAGTATTAAAGATCAACACCAATGTTCCGGTCTTATAACGAGAGACTGAAATGAATTTTTTTCGGTCACGGAAGCGGAATGTTTACGATAGAAATATAAATCGGCGGACTCATAACGAGCGGACTGATAACGAGAGTCGGCTGTATCACAAATTTTATAAAAGTTGTAAAATTGCACTCTCGGTTTCGAAAATAGCTTTTCCTAACAACTTTTCATAACAAACACAAACACATACTTACGTGTATATACATATGCACACATAAACAAAAATTAAAGTCAGTTTTAAACGTAACCACACCAGTTGATATGACAATAGCAGTTAGATGGCTAATTCAAATTGAGCTAGTTGGTGGCCAGAGATATTGCCTAAGGGCTTAACGTTATATTGTAAAAGTTAGCGATATTTTTAACATATCGTAGAGTTATCGTATACGTATAACATTTAAGCACTCTTTTGTACCGTTATACTGACAATACCATGTTATCCAGCTTTTGAACTTTTCACCACCAAAAAGTTTTTTCATTTATATACACATTGTTTTAAATGAGTTTTTTAACGAATTTTTTTGTTGTTGCTATCATTCAAAAACAAAGTGCCTAGATAATTTAATGCTGCTTTTCAAGTTTATTTTTTTTTTTTTTTTTTGGTAGACAAAGAAATAATGTTTTTGATTTTAAAAACAAAAAAAAAAAATAAAAAATCGGAAATTTCAGGAGTCTGTTCGCTCACATATAGTACAATTGAAAATTTTCTTTTTTTGATAAACTGATTTAATATATTTGATACTAGCCGTACCCGCGACGTCGTTCGCGCAAAGAATTGTTATAAATTTAATAAGAAGTATATATATAAGTGTAATAATTATACAGAATTTGCAAAGAGTAATAATTTTTGTGTAATGTTTGCACATGCACAAAATGGTTTTTCTATTTTCCCGTGGGAATGAGGCCTTTTCCCGGAGTAAAAATATCTTAAATGTTGTCCTAGGTAATAAGTTATCACCACACCAAATTTTATTAAAATCGGTCCAATAGTTTTTGCCTAAAGTGTGAACATGTTCAAAATGGTTTTTCCATTTTCCTGTGGGAATGAGAAATTTTTCCGGAGTAAAAAGTGTTTTTGATATTGACCCAGGTAATAAGTTATCATCACACCAAATTTCATTAAAATCCGTCTAATAGTTTTTGCGTGATGCGTGAACAGACAGACAGACAGACAAAAATTCTAAAAATCGCTGTTTTGATATCTACATCGATAACTATTTACAGTACCAGTACAATTTTCCAAAAATATTCCATGTACAGAAATAGTCTCGTTAAAATTTTATTATATGTATAGATTGATTTCGGGAAAATACAAGTGCGTGCTGGACACGTATTAAGTCAGGATTTCTTACTGGTGAGCGTTTTTCACAGTTTTCGGAATGAAAAATAAAACATTTAAGAACAATTTTTACTGTTTAAAAATTGCAAAAAATAGGTTAAAACCATGACGGTCATAACCTATAATAACAAAAATCCCAACTGATACACTATTTTGACAATTAATACACTTTATTTGGAATTGTAACGTCGTACGACGTGGTGTGTGAGTTAGTATGGTTTCACTTGTTGTCTTATGACGTCAATAACCGTCAAGGTATTAATATCAGTTTAAGTTGATCGCAAATGTTACAGGAATAGGAAACGTACAAACATTGAATTTCAATATTTTGCGAACGAAGCTTAAAAACTAAAAGTAGTTAAAAGAACGTCAATTTAATTTCAAATGAAGAACGTTAGGATCTTTCTAATGATATCTTGAACGGTAGGGTACATGGAATAATTTCTGTAGTTACTTATGAAAAATGAAAATTTTATTCATTTTCAGTATTTACCTTCATGATTTGCACTTGAATTTTTGGAAGATATTTTCTAGTAAGTGTATTTTTTTTTGAATTTAAAGTTTAAAAATTACGGAGTGGGGAAGAAGCTAAAAGGAACCTTAATTTTACGAGCCTCAATTTATCTCAAAAATGTATTTATCATGGTGGAAAAACTTTTCAATATTTTTTATTGAAAAATCGCGGAGTCACACATTTCCATATATATGATATTTACGTATGTTACGATATAATGTATGTATTTACGATATAATATTAAATTAAATATGGTAAACGTTTAAGTAGAACACTGCAAATTCAAATTTGTTGTAATAATACACTTCAGATGAATATTTTCATGTAATCATATTTAGTACTCCTCAGATATATGTATCTTGCAAAGTAATGATTTTTTAAACAATTTCTTTATCTCAATAAATTACTCCAAAGTTCTATTTAATTTAATAGCTAAACACTAATTCTTCTAAATAATTATTAAAATACATATTTTCTTTATTTATAACAATATCCATCTATCAAAATCATAGCGCATACAATGTATGTTTGATTGCCTATATTTTTTAATAGTAAATAATCTAATTATAAATATTTATATTTGAATATATATTTTAATCATTACAGCTAAACCTTTTTTGTGCGATTCTTTTTATGCGGTTTTTAAAAAAATGGTCACTAAAATTCGTAATGTGAATCAAAATCAAAAGAAATTAAGAAACTTAAACGTTAACTATTTATAACATTCTTTGATAAAAATACTTTTTAATAGTTTTTAAGCATTTAATCAGTACATTGCATAAGAGTATAAGTTATTGCATCATTTAGTTTTTTTAGAGATGTATTTTTCATAATTTTTATAATATTATAAAAATGAAATAAAATGTTCTCACGTGTAAATTAATGATTTATCTTATTTAAAAAAGTAACTTCTAAGGAAATCATGAGGTTTTGAGCGTTTTGAGTTTTCGTCAATCTAGACCGAACTAAACTTTTTAGCTATTTATGATATTTTTGAATACATTTTTTTGTGCGATTTTTTTAATGCGGTCCCTATCCACCGCATGAAAAAAGGTTTACCTGTATTCGTAAGTATTTAACTTTTAAATTAGATGGAGCCAATTGGGAGCAATTTATTGGTGCAAGGAAATTATATATAAAAGCATTATTTGATATTTGAGTTTTTGCTGGAGCAATTATTGATCTCAACGGAACAATTTGAAAAACAAAAGGATTTTTCAACTTCTGGTGCCAATTTCATTTCGATAAAAGTATTAATATATTTCGTATTTCGTTCCTTTACGTGAACAATTTATTGAATAAAGGTGTAGATATGTCGAAAAAAAGTAGGAAAACGTTTTCGATATACTCTTACCTATACTTGCTTACATTCAACATCCATTTCGTGGATACGTCTTGTAGAGATAGCTTAATGCTAAAAGGAAATTAGAAATCTCGAAATGTTCATGATATCCTTTTCTGTTCAGCGCTGCTCTATATTGTATCTTCACGTACAAACTCATGGCACACGACGATCGGAAATTAAAATTTACGCTAGTTTATATTTTATTTAAAATCGAATGAATTACGGTATTTATAGTCAACGCCTTTCGAAATTTTCAATAATAATAATAATAAAATTTGTTCGTTTAAATAGGCGGGCGGTACATACCTACAGTATACTGAGAATACCCAAATTTATAATCAATTAGACGCTAAATGGAAGGTTTATTTGATATTTGATTGTATGTTAGAAAGAAGGGTATGCCTTATTGTAAGTTTGTAGGACCGGTTTAAATAGGCGTTAAAAGTTAAGGGGTAATATCACTTTGTGTTCCCAAGTTCGTATAATCATATTCTCAAATTTATTTAAAAAAAATTAACAGATGATACTCTGTTTTGTACACAAGAAAGTACAAATTTTTCTTCCTTGTGGGATCACTAGCTCCTTCAATTTTTATCCGGCTGAGTTTGAATTTTAACTGTAGCTTCGTAATCAATTTCTTTAGCGAATATTGAAGAACTTTTTTCATTAATCTATGAGTGCAGATTTGAAGGGAAAATCTCCTTTGTTGAAAAATCAGTCGAAAATTTGTCATAAATTCAGCAAACTTTAATTAATCGAAAAATTGTTACGAATTGCATTATCTACCCGTTGAGTAGGTTCTTCATTCATCATTTTCTTATTTCCCAAAATGGCGTTTTCAAGTTCTTGTTACCAGTATTTTTGTTTATTGCAAATATTATAATCCTTTAATAAATCCTTTATAATTATCCTTTTCGAAGTTATAGTAAGACCACCGCGTACCCCCAGACGTGCGCTCCATCAATAATTGAGAATTTTTTATTTTTTATTTTTTGTTGCCAGAATATTTTGCTTTACGTGGGCGGAACAAATGGTCTATGAACATGTTGTACTGTGTGTGGGGTAGTTGAACAACAAAACTAGTACATATATTGTGTAAAGGGTGTAAATCAACAAAATATTTACAGCGGTAAGAATTGGAAAGTTTAAATATTTGATATTGTTTGTTATTTCCAATAGCTTGCGGTGATACCGCACTTGAAAATTTTAAATCTTCAAAAGAATTTCCCGTTGCAAGAAACCTTAACGTAATTCCCAAGCGTGTTTTTGCAGAAATTGCATCACGCATAAACGTATCTTCTTTGTTTATTAAAGGTGTTATTTTTACTAAAATATCATTAATAATTTCTTCGTTCATTCGCATATAATTTTTATAATCGGTTCACATTCATTAATTTTTTTAATAGTTTTTCATTAAAAAATTTTTTTCCCAACCACTCTTTGCTCCATTTTCTTTTTTTTCATTTACTCACGTTTTCTTTACTACTTTCTGCAATTACTGCTAAGGCAAGAATTGTATCCTTAATTTTAACGAAGTTCTCTTTTTCAAAAATTGTGAATAACTGAAGTTAGACAACAAGTTGAATGAATAGTTTAATTGTGTATGGCAAACAGTTCAACTTGTAGTACAACTAGGTAGTACAACAAGTTGAACCGTGTATGGGCGCATAAAAATCCTTTCATTTCTCTTAAACAAATTTAGAGCATAGCCATGCCAATTTGTGAACACCAGGTAATATTGCCTCTTAATAGAAGTAAAACTGTAGAATTGTCTTTTCACAGCGCCTCTACCATGATAAATATTTTATATTTTACTACGTGTTCTATTTATGGATTTTCTAACGATGTATATTTTATCGAGCTAAGTACCCAAGTTCCTGGTAACTAATATTGCTAGTAATATTCTTATCTTAAGTGCTCAATATAAATGTATATTTCTATGTTATTCAATTTTCTAGTTACTACTAATCTAAACTAGAGTACCTCATGTAATTCAAAAAATCATGTCCCGATTTAATGTTAACTTTAGGCAAAGAAAACATTGTTATAACGTCAGATATGCGTCGACTTAAATGTCTTATTTTAAATTTAAAACGTTGCGGTCTCTATGAAAATTAAAAATACTTTCCTTGAAAAACTTATTAACTAAAACATAGAATTATATTATTACATTATAAATTTTCGCAAGTCAAGTCAACTCAAACCAGTTAAAATAAACATAAAATGGAATAAGCTACAAAACCATACATTAAAATAAAATATCCAAAAACGGTAGTCTACGTTCCGTGGTACGGCAAGGGGTGAAAGGGAAATCGTTTGTGTGTGCGTTGCGGTCATTTATATATTGTACAAGTAACGTTTTGTGTATTTAATGTTGTATGTGTGTGTGTGAGTTTCGAATCTGAAAATGTTTAATTTATCTGTGTAATAAAATCTCACCAAAATATATCTACGTGGTATAATAGTACCTACGACGAAGTCTAAACTCACGCTCGGTGAGTGTCGTAAAAAAGCATAACTGTTCTATTTATGTACAGGAAAATTCAGATTAAATCTTT
Source organism: Brachynemurus nebulosus (assembly GCA_035578155.1). NCBI lineage: Eukaryota > Metazoa > Arthropoda > Insecta > Neuroptera > Myrmeleontidae > Brachynemurus > Brachynemurus nebulosus. The sequence continues at coordinate 26,947,274 of JAPWDM010000006.1, forward strand.
AACATGATTTTTCGTTGTGATTTTTGGTTGACTTTTGTCTGTGGTTAATCTACGTATTTTGCAAAAACCAAACTGAAGTAGTCACTGCCAAAATAGTAGGAATTTTATTTTTTTTTTTTTATTACGCTTATTATAGTTTTTTTTATTTTTGATAGCAAACAGTGAAAAAATTTGTGTTAAAATTAACACATTTCGCATGTCCAGAACGGTCCACTCAATTTTTTGTGTTATTTTAACACAAAGCATATATGTGTCAAATCTATACAAAAGATTTGTGTCAATGATTTAACACACAAGAGGACACACATTTTTTGTTCATTTTTCAGATTTATCAGAGTTAGTTGGTAAACTTTTTTATTCAATACTTTAATTCCACTGAAGCTTAAGATATTTGAAAGTCGTCAAAAATTTAACGATTTTGTTCATAATTATCATAAATGAGACTCAAAGAACGCAAAGTTAGTCAGTTCTTTGTAAAAATTCTTACTTGTGTCCATATATATCTACGAAAATATATATAATAAAAAAGATGAGAGTAGTTCTTATTATTAAACAAAACCGAAAAATTGTAAGTTTTTTCAGTTATTGACGAATATAGTTTTATTAAACGTTTAAAAATGAAACAATTTTCTTACATTTTAAGATTATTTTGTTACAGATTCAGTTAAACAAAATCATGTAAGCTTATTTGAGATTGTATTATATAACATACAATCTGACATGTATAGATAAGCTTACCTTTTTTTTGTAACTGAATCTGTAACAATATAACCTTAAAATGTAAGACAATTGTTTCATTTTTAAACGTTTAATAAAACTATATTCGTCAATAACTAAAAAAACTTTTCGGTTTTGTTTAATAATAAGAACGAACTACTCTCATCTTTTTTATTATGTATATTTTGGTAGATATATATTCTAATCTAATTTAGGTACTTATAACATTCTTTTGCTCTACACAAATATTATGTTAGTTCTTTGGTGTTCAAAACAGGTTAGCATTTTTATTCTGTTAAATTGAAATTTGTGCTGATATTTTCATTTAACACAGACACGAAATGTTAAATTAACGCAGGGTTGTGTTACTTATTTAACACAAAAATTTTAACCACTATTTTTTTTTACGCTGAACACAAATTTTTTTACTGTGAAAATTGAAAGCTATAAAAAACAAAGAAATTTAACTTGGGTGATGTCAATAAAAAATGACCGTCATAGTAAAATTAGTAACACATGCGGAAGTAATATTTTGGAATATCTTTATCTACTTTATGAACCATAAAAAATACATTTCAATGTTATATATTTTATTTCGAAAATTGAAGAAAATTCTAGCTACATATTGGGAATTTTCAATTTAATGCGTGTCCAGTAAGCATTTGACAAATTTTTTTAAAGAGGAAAATAGTTTCAAGTAAAAATTTCAATTCGTCCTGATGTTGTGAGCGGTAAATTTAGAAACATTTACAATAATTTCGATAATACATTCGACTTTTTAAAATCATTGTTATTAAATTACGCGTTAAATACAGTTGATAAGTGGCGTTGATCTTGTAATGTTGCAAGCTCAAATAAAGAAGAAAAAGATTTGCGATATAACATACTGGAATCACTGATTAACCAGGAAATAAATTAATTTTTATTTTTCAAACGACTTTTTTAAATTTGTATACACTCTAGCTCAAAAAGCTTTTATTTAATCATTTTAAAAATTGATAGTTAGTTCGTTTAATAGTTAGTTTGTTTATATAATTACGCTCTATATAAGCCTAAATGTGGAGTAATATCATAGCTTAAAGTGCGAAAAAGTTATAAAAAATTACAAAAATTGCGTTCATTCTTTAAGCACCTCTAAAAAATTCAATTTTTGTTTTTTTGGAGGAGGGTGGTTTTCGGTGTTAGGTTTATACAGAAGAAAAACATGCTCTTAAAGTAAATTTGAAACCTTGTTGATTTCAGACGGAAACAGTGGCCTCCAAAATGTACACAAACAGGCACGTTTGATGGTGACCTTCGATAGGTGGCAGTTGATACCTTGCATATTTTCCAAAGAAATACTTTAAAAAAATTACAATAATTATTTGAATATATGAATAAAATGTTCCCAAGGTTTCAGTAAATTATATACATTCCTTCTGCAAGTGACTAAAAAAACGTAATCCTAGACCAATTTCCCCCCTTAACTGCTTAAAAGTTACACTAATAATATCGTCAGATTAACATTTAAGAACAAGTGGTAAACAATACATTTTTTTTTTCAATTTTTAGGTCTTTTTGGCATTTCAAACATTATGCATTTTGTAGTATATTTTTTCCAGTGATGTTTACGGTAATTATTCTAGGCTTAGTTACAACACCATTTGACTTTAGCTTCGGCATCGGTCGAGGATGTTGATGATCATAGCCGAACATCAGTTCCGACTGACAGAACTAATCATCAGTCAGACACCGTACAAACCTGTATCATTCGGTATCGTAATATTACTGTAACATAATTCTTTAATATTTATAAATCTTTTTTGTTCTTCAAATTTAATTAAGCTAATGTATATAGTAGGTAAGTATAGAGAATATTAAAGTAAAAATAAGAGATTCATTAACTGGCTTCATATAGGTTGCTATATTACCTATATACCTACTTCTATATTATATTACGTAGGTAGGTACCTATACCGACCTAATGTATCAAATACATGTTACACAGAAGCTGGAATTTCACTTAACACCTTCTCATTTATATTTTATTAAATGTATATTATTCAAGGGTATTGTATGTTAATGCCTTTTTAGTAGTTACGGTTTTTCTATTAAGCAATTAATTTTGCCGTTTCGGAAAAATGAAAATGGTGAAAAAATTAGAAACAGTGTTAAAATAACTGTTCGGTTTTTGTTTTGTAGTCAGGTCACGTTAGAACAAATCGCCTAGGACGAGAGAATATCTTCGTATACATAATATATTGTATGTGGTAGTACCAGTACTCGTATATTTTACTTTCATTAGTTTTGAAGATCAAGTTATAGAAAGAATGTTCAGTCAATAATATGAAATAGCACATTTATTTGCTTAGAACTTTCTAATTTCTTTCATTCATTTTGAAAATTACAACCTTTAGCAACATTTTCTTGATTATTAAAAGTATAATTGTAATGGAATGTACATTTGGCCCACGATTCGCACTTAATACACCCCTGGTTTACTGTTATAGATGTTTCAGTTAAATATTTGCACGATAAAATCTTTCAAGAATATCATATGAACATTTCAGGTCAAAATGATGAGAAATCAAAAGTTCTAGGCCATAGAATGGAACTATTGTTAGAAATGAATTTTGAATTTGGTTTAATGACCACGGTGATCTTTAGTGATGAGCAAAATTAGTCTTGGTCTTGCAGTCTTGTCTTGATCTTGCATTTTTTGCAAGACCAAGATCAAGACTATGTATACCAAGAGCAAGACCAAGACCAAGACTATAAGTGTGGCTGCAAGACCAATACCAAGACTCAAGTGAGCAAGACCAAGACAAAAGCAAGAAAAAAGCAAGACTCTTGCTAAACTATTTAGATAGTTTGAAAGTATAATTAACACCGTAAAGAGAGAAAATTCCGAGTTTAGAAGGAAAAAAAAAGCTAATAAAAAAATGCAAGAAAGTGCAAGATTTTTAACAATACCAAGACCAAGATCAATACCAAGACTGCATTTTGCAATACCAAGACCAAGACCGAAACTCAAACTGCTCTAGCAAGACCAAGATTCTTAATATAAGAACAAGACCAAGACCAAGACTGCCAAGTCTTGGTCTTGGTCTTGCATTAGCTCATCACTAGTGATCTTTGATCCAACTTCAGCGTAGATGATTAGAGCCAATATTTATCAGATTTTGGATGTTCGTGGTGTCTCAAATTTCTTATAGAAAACGAATCTGGCTTCTATAGAAATTGCTACTACCTTTTCGACGATAAATGCAATATTTTGAAAACCCTCTATGATAAGTAGTATAGTTTTATATACTAGATAAGTATTTTAAACATAAAAAGTTGTTCAAAAAAGAATAGTTTTGGTAAAATACGACATTCAGTCTATAATAAAACACATTTAATTTTTATAAAATTTCTTAATAACTTTTTAAAATCGAAGATTGCAGTGGTAAGTACAGATCATTCTTTATAGCAAAGTTATTGATTTAATAAAATTTCCTTTCTGAATGTTATTTGCTCATTTAAACTCTTAATGACATTTCAACGACCACAGCTAACTTTATAAGGAAGTATTCTTGAAGTTATTTTACAGTACAGTAGACAAACTAAACAAGGCAATCAAATTTATACTTACCAAAGCTGTATCTCAACATTCAACATTCAATATTCAACTTTAGCATTAGTATTGACTTAAAACTTCAGTTAATTAATTATTATTGCTGCGTATACTCTTGTATTGAATGTAATTTAAACTAAACAATACATTACGAAAGAACCGTACAGAATTATGGTACGTTCAATTTTCAAAAGTTTTGTAAATTTTATTAGACACTTTATTTTGCCAATAAATAATGGTGTAAGTATAAGTCGGTGTCTAGTTCTTTTGATTAAAATCTATTTTTTTAACACACAACTCGACAGTTTTTTTTTTTGGAGGGTTGGGATACAGTCAGCGCCGGCGAGAGAAATGACTCCCGGGCATAGGACTAGGCTTTTCACTTCATCCGGGCTCCTAACAGAGATCACGAGCCGCCTTTTTAGACCCGGGCCCCGGGACAACTGCCCCTGACGGTCTATGTATAATCGAGTACAGATAAGGTACGTGTAATTTAAGAACGGGAAATCGAAATCTACTTATAATCGAGTACCACTGAACTATATAAAGTAAAGATTCGACTATTAATTAATAAAATACTTTGCGAAAATACCACTTTTATTGTATTAAACTTTTACATGTTTCGGTCAGTAGGACCATTGATAACTGGTTTGATAATGGTCCTATTGACATGACTAACATGTCATAAGAGTTTAACACAATAAAAGTGATATTTTTGCCAAGTAGTGTTTTATTTATTAATAGCAAAATAATATGGAATACCATAAAGTGACGCTCAAATCTATTAAAGAGTTTAATAATGTTGCTAGGTAATGAACAATTGATTTAAAGATAAAGACAAACAATTTTTTCTACTCCTGTTGAAGAATACACTGAGAAAGTTAAGCATTATTCAATAGGTTTGCGATTGTTTTATGTATGATGTATGTATCAAGTTTTAATTTAATATATGTTGCGTAGTAACGTTCAAGTAAACAAAGTAGTTTATGTTTTCTTTTGGTCGTTTTATACATAATATTATACAAACTTTTAATGAAATTAGAAATAGATTAAAAATTGGATTTAAAATTTATATTCAGTTTTATTTAAATCAAAAAGGAATAAAGTCGTAGAAAAAATTTCGTATTCTACTCGCTTGCAATGGCTATTACTCACTCATTGTCAGATGCATTACGACGCTCGCCTCGCAAGTTCGGCTTGTGTCGCAATTTCATCTTCGTGAGTAATAGCTATCATTACTAACTCGTTGAATAATATATCTACTTATATTGCCTGTAGTTTGTTTGTTTATTTATTTAACTTGTCATCTTATTTCACAGTTAAAATAGCATTTTAATTTTTAACATCGGTTTGGTTTTTAACTGGGCAACAGAAGATCGTAAATGAGCAAACCAGTTAACCAGCTAATGTTTGTTATTGTCTATTTGTCTCCATGTGTACTTATTGAACTATCTAACATATCCATTATTCAATGTTTTCTCGTGCAGCGGAGAAAATTCTCTTACTTTCTTTTTGGAGGAATTTTTTCGTAAAGAAAAATTTATTATATTTTTCGGTTGTTATTTTCAAACACTTTGACAAATATGTATATAAAATAACAGTTGGAACCTGTTGTCGAAGGATTTCACTCTGATGTATTATTCAACGTAAGTAAATATTTATAGAATTCGAGATAAGAAAAATAGAGATATCTTTCGTTCGGTTTTCGATTTTCCCTTATAATCTAGTACGTGGATAAAATTTTGAATTTTTCAATTTTTATATTTCTACGCAAGTATAAACTTAAGGTAAAATAAAAGTGGTGATATGTGCTTGAAAGATTAAAATTGATTTATAAATAGAATAAGAAAAAAAAGATATTTGAAAAAAGTTGGTAAATTTAGAAAAGAGATGCTTAATTCAAGGGGAGGGCACGACCTGGGAAATTGACTTCGGCATGGGATTTCGCAGGATTATAGTCCCTCCAAAGATTAATTAATTGTTAAAATATAAAAACCCACTGGCCAGTCAATTTCGAGAAAAACGCTTTCAAAATTCTAACTTCATTTACTGAATGTTTATATATAAATTATTGGTGTGTCAAATCAACGAACAGATGGTGCAGTCAGTAGCGTGCTGGAGTGGCGACAAGAGTGCACGGGTTTAATTCCGACTGACTGCAAGTATTATTACATATTTTTTTTATTTTGTTAGTTAACTATTAAAATTTCAAAAATAAATAATAAGCCGATCAATTTAGCCTTAAACATAGTAGTAAAGATACAAAAATTAGGGAAGAGTTGAAAATTGGTACGAATGTTCGGAACACCATTATAAATAAGTGTTGAAAAGTCCTCATCGATCCTGTACGTGGAAAAAATTATATTCAAGGTCAAAAGTTTCAAAAATGGGTTTTTCGCGTTTTTCAGCAAAACGGTAAGTTTTATCATAAAATTAGGCCAGACAAAAATTGTAGATTATATAATTATCTATAAAAAATGTCTCAATTTTTTTTCCTAAGAGCCACCGTTTATGAGATATAACTATTATAAAAAATCTCCCATCTGCGCCGGAAGAACTCCTCAACAAAATTTTTTGTAATTGTAAAAAGGGATGTAGTGCAAAATGCGGCTGCAAAAAAGTTGGATTGTTTTGTTCTCTTGCATGTACCAGTTGTCAAGGCCAGTCGTGGTTTAATGTTGAATCATCAACAGAAGAGGATTCGTATGATACCAACGAGGAGATATGTGATGCATCGTTATTGAGGCAGTTTACTTGCACCCAATAAGAAGAAGAAGAAGAAGAAGAAGAAGAAGAAGAACAAGAACAAGAACAAGAAGGAGAAGAACAAGAAAAAGAGGAAGCTGAAATATTGATTATTAATCTGACGAAAAATTTCCCTCACTTTTTTTTAAATCTATACCGCTTTCACCATTCCCAATACTAATATTTTTTATTATTCAATAGTTTTCAGTTAAACAGGATTACCATAGACCGTGGAGTAGGCCTACCGGGAAAACCATTTTAAAAAACCCGCTAAGTACACTACCTCACAGGTGGCATGGAAATGTGTGCATATTATGAAGATTACAACTTTTGTAATAGTTATATCTCAGAAACGGTAGCTCTTAGAAAAAAAGTATTCAGCCATTTTTTATAGATAATTATATGATCTACAATTTTCGTCTGACCTAATTTTATGATAAAACTTAGGCCCGATTTACATTAACGCTCTGCTCTCACTCCGATATCACTACGCTCCCGATTCGATATAATCTTGTTGTGTTCACATTACAGTGCTGATATCATGCTGGTACCTATTCGTTCTCTATTCACATTATATGAAATGCCACTCTGGGTACACTCCCAGTTCGGTTTCAGTTCGATACAAATATCTTTTCATAAAAACTGAATGCAAGCGGAGTGGAGTGGAATCAAAAAAGTGTTTACACTATAGGTACAAGCCATAAACACTCTGATATTGCTCCGATAAAATATTACCTGAGTGGTATTGATATTGGAGTGACATTGGAGCGAGAGCCAACCGTGACTGATATCGGTCCGATATCAGAGCGATGATATGAATACACTCATTGTTTATTGTGCTAGAATATTTTATCGAACCTGGAGCGGAGTGAGAACAGAGCGTTAATGTAAATCGGGCCTTACCGTTTTTTATGATAAAACTTACCTTTTTGCTGAAAAACGCGAAAAACCCATTTTTGACACCTTTGACCTTGAATAAAATTTTTTCCAAGAACAGGATCGATAAGGACTTTTCAATATAACATTCATATCAATTTTCAGCCGTTCCCTAATTTTTGTACCCTTGTATGTTTAAATTGACCGGTGTATAATTATTTCTAACAATAAATATCATAAATTAAAATATAATTGTATTTTTTTTTAATTCGTAAATTGTATTTTTTTTTTAATTCGTTCGTTTTTAGCGAATTTCCAAAACTGGAAATTCAGCTTTTACGCCAGGTGTCATGGTGCGACCTAAGCCCGGGACCATATCAGAAATATGTTTTGAGGTCCCTAGAATACGAAAATGATATTCACTAAAATTTATATATATATATATATATATATATATATGTATCCGCGCGATAACTCTCGAACGAAACGTCTAACGCTTATGAAATTTTGTGTGCGGACTGGATTCTGAATTGGCTTGGCTAAGTTCGTTAGCCAGACACGTCGGATGCCCAGAAGTAGGTTTTCTGGCCATTTTTTATCATTCGATCCTATCATAAGGCAGTTCGATTTTTACATCGTTGAAAAGGAAAAAAAAAATTATGAAGAAAATATTCTTATAATTTTCTTTCTATTTTAAGTATTTTTCGAGAAAATGTAAATTTTCACTTTTATTCTTTCTTTGTTAGTCTAATAAGTAATTTATATTTATATCTCAGTTTTTAATAAGTATAAAAATATTTCACTTTTTTATTAAAAAATTTTGTGAGAACAAGTGAAAACTATTCACATATATGAGATATAACACACATACATGTATAGAGTTTTGTTTCTCATTTATTGCATTATAATTAGCATGGTTCTATTCCATGTTAAAAAATGTAAATTAAACAGATTTTCTAAGCTAATGTAATGAAGAATTTTTTTTTTTTTTTATTGAATTTTTAAGTAAACAAGAAATTGAAGATTATGTTATGATATAAATATTATTAAATATAAAACAAAACAAAATCTGTACAATGTACATATGTATGTACGGAAAAATATTTTGAATCGATTTTGAAAATTTTTCCACTAATAATTAATAATGTTAAAAAATTAAACCATTTCAAATGGATTTAAGGTATTTTATGTGAGGTCAAGGTTTTCGGGACCTAAAAAGGCCAGAAATTAATTAACCAATCGATTTTAAAAAATTTTTCACAGTTAGTAAGTTAAAGTATTTGAATTAATTAATTAAATGATGTCCGCAAGAAGCTTACGGACTGCCATAAGTTATATGAGATCCTTAGAACCCTTTTCTTACTGTTAGAGTACTAGACTTGTATGAGATTTACTGATCCCATAATTGTAAAAAATAAACTAAACGACCAATTTTAAAAATTTCTTCGCTGTTACAGAGCTAAACTATTTTAGATAGATTTAGAATACATTATGTAAGGTCCGTCAGGGTCCACAGGACCCAAAAGTGTCAAAAATAAACTAACTGACCGATTTTGAAAATTTTTTCACTGTTACAGAGCTAAACTATTTTAGATAAATATCGATTACGTTATGTAAGGTCCGCCTGGGTCCATAGGACCCAAAAGTGTCAAAAATAAACTGCCTGATCGATTTTGAAAATTTTTTCGCTGTTACAGAGCTAAACTGTTTTAGATAAATATAGATTCCGTTATGTAAGGTCTGCCAGGGTCCATAGGATCCAGAAGTGTCAAAAATAAACTAACTGACCGATTTTGAAAATTTTTTCACTGTTACAGAGCTAAACTATTTTAGATAAATATAAATTACGTTATGTAAGGTCCACCAAGGTCCATAGAACCCAAAAGTGTCAAAAATAAACTAACTGACCGATTTTGAAAATTTTTTCACTGTTACAGAGCTAAACTATTTTAGATAAGTATAGATTACGTTATGTAAGGTCTGCCAGGGTCCATAGGATCCAGAAGTGTCAAAAATAAACTAACTGACCGATTTTGAAAATTTTTTCACTGTACAGAGCTAAACTATTTTAGATAAATATAGATTACGTTATGTAAGGTCTGCCAGGGTCCATGGGATCCAAAAGTGTCAAAAATAAACTAACCGACCGATTTTGAAAATTTTTTCACAGTTGGGGAACTAACTATTTTAGATAGACATACATTACGTTATTTAGGGTCCACCAGGGTCCGTGGGGCCCAAAAGTGGTAAAAATAAACTAACCGACCGATTTTGAAAATTTTTTCACTGTTACAGAGCTAAACTATTTTAGATAAATATAGATTACGTTATGTAAAGTCTGCCAGGGTCCATCGGATCCAAAAGCGTCAAAAATAAACTAGCCGACCGATTTTGAAAATTTTTTCACTGTTGGGGAGCTAAGCTATTTTAGATACATATAGATTACGTTATGTAAGGTCTGAAGTGTCAGTAGGACCTAAAAGTGTCAAAAATAAAATAACTGACCGATTTTGAAACCTTTTTAGTCGAATTTTCTCCGAAAAATTAGACTTATACAGTCTATACGATAAGAGCTGCGAGAGGCGAGAGTAGGGGCGCTATCCGTTTTCGGACCCGTAGAACACGAATATGTAGAAAAAAAAAATGTCTGATATATATATATATATATATATATATATATATATTTTCCCGCCACCTTTTAATTTGTGTAGGGCCCCCCTATGGAAGTTAAGAGATGAAATTTGGTAAATGGGGCTCATTTTCGAGGCACCTCATACTATCAAAGTGGGGTCAAATTTTGGGCAAATTTTTTTTCTGACCCGACCTTTAAGGGGGTGGTGGGGGGCGGAAAAGCAATAAAACTTTTTCAAACCGGTTTTAAATAATGTTTCGGTCAATTATCTACAACATATCCAAAATTCAGCTTCCTAGGATAATATGGTGGGAGTAGAGGGGGGAAAAACGATTTTCGCTGGATCTAACAGGCCCCCAGCCCCCCAGAATTAACGTAGAGGGTTGAAATTTGGTGTGTTGATAAAGTTCGTACCTAGGTTGTGCTTTTTGGAGGTTTTAATATTTTCCCCCCACCCCCCTCATTTTTAAGCTACAATTTCATGCATTTTCGACGTTTTCGAAGTTTGTACCACTCGCACAGGTCACCCGAATAAACCTAGAGGGCTGAAATTTTGTATTCGGATTGAGTTAGTATCAAGGGGGTGCCTTTTGGGGGTCTCGACTTTTAACCCCTACCCCCACCATTTTTATACCCAAAAGAACATGATTTTTCTTGTTTTTTAACAGTTTCGTTCGGGTCAAAATCTCCCCAAATAAACCTAGAGGGCTGAAATTTGGTGTACAGGTTAAGCTAATAGCCAGACACTGTTTTTTGGAGGTTTCAACTTTTAACCCTTACCACCACGATTTTTACGCCAATATTTCCTTAATTTTTTTGCTTGTTTTCTAACACGTCTAGAGACTCCATAAGGAAACCTAGAGGACTGAAATTTTGTACGTGTATTCAGTTAGAATCCAGCTAGTACCTTGTAGGGAGTCCACATCACTTTTCCCCCCACTTCTCCCATTTTTACATCGGAATTGAATGCTATTGTTAAATGTGTTTTAAAAGCATTATGTTTATTCTAAATACAAGTAGGCGAATAGTAATTTTAAAAAATTTAAAAAAAAGTGAACTTACTTTTATGACAAATGAAATACATACATATTAAGTAATTTAAAAATGTTATTAAAGTCACTGTTTATTTATAAATTAGGAATTTTGGATTTTTAGTATTTATAAAATAGAAATTTTGGATTTTTTTGGAAAGAAAAAATATCTTTATAAAGGCCTTCCAGTTTACTATTGAAGGTCCTTTTTAAATTTTTAAAACTAAAACATAAAGGCAATTAGCGGATAAACATGGGCAGGAATGTCCTCGTACGAATTGTGTTGGCTTTTTTTCTGCTACCTGTTTTCGGCACAAAATTGAAATTTACTGAGATACAGCCCTTAAATACTAAAAACCTTTTTTTAAAGCCTCGATCAGCCGAACACTCATCACCAGTTTTGAAACCAACAAAATGACAATTCGGTTGTAGACTTTCAATCACATTTCGCTTGTAGACATTCAATACCGAAGATGAAGGGGAAAATTCGACTACCGTGATGGGGCCCCGCTGCTCACGGCGTTTTTTACTATTACGGAGGTAAACTATTTTAGATAGGTACAGGTTGTGTTATCTGAGATCCACAACTGTCCTGCGGATGCAAATGCGGCGTAGAATGCTACACAACGGGTTTTGAATATATAAATATATATATATATATATATAATATATATATATATATATATATATATATATATATATATATATATACATATATATATATATATATGTATATATATATATATATATACATATATATATATATATATTTTACATAAAGTCCGCCTAGAATATACGGTCGAGCTGATTTTTTAATGAGGTCCACCGGGATCTTGCAGATCCGAAAACGCCAGTAATAAGCTATCGAAAAGATGCTAAAAAATTTCTCACTGCTAGAGAACTAAATTGTTTTAGATGGATACAACTATGCTGCACAAAATTCGTTCGGGTTCTTGGGTCCCCAAAAATACCAAAACTAATTACCCAACCGATTTTAAAAATTCTTTTACTCTTAGAAAGCTAAACTATTTTAAATAGGTACAGGTCTTAGATGAGATCCGCCAGTGCCCAAGATTTGGAAATTCGCTATGTTATGCAGATGCTGCGACAGGGGTATTTTTTTTTAAACAGGTAAATAATAAAATTACTAAAACCATTTTTAAATTAAAAAAATTAAGAATTTTATTGATTATAAATTTACTTATAATTTTATATACAAGAACCGGAATGATAATTTTTATGTTCGTGTACAAAATCATTTTGAAATAATTTTCTGTTTTGAATGTTTTTATAAAAATTATCATTCCGGTTCTTGTATATTTATAATTAAAAAATAGTTTTGCTAATTTTATTATTTACCTATTTAAAAAAAAAACCAAATTACTAAAACCAAATAAAAAAGTATTCAGTAAATGGCTACGAATTAAAAAAAAGAATACAATTATATTTTAATTTATGATATTTATTGTTAGAAATAATTATTTATTTTTGAAATTTATTAATTTTAATAGTTAATTAACAAAATTAAAAAAAAAAAAACAATGTAATAATACTTGCAGTCAGTCGGAATCGAACCCGTGCACTCTAGTCGCCAGTCCTGCACGATACTCACTGCATTGCCTGTTCGTTGATTTGACATACTAATAACTTATATATAAACATTCAGTAAATGAAGCGAGAATTTTGAAAGCGTTTTTCTCGAAATTGACTGGCCAATGGGTCTTTATATTTTAACAATTAATTATTCTTTGGAGGGACTATAATCCTGCGAAATCCCATTCCGAAGTCAATTTCCCAGGTCGTGCCCTCTCCTTGTTAGACAAAAAGAAGGTTATTTATGAAAAAGAATGTCGAAATTTCTGGATCGCGAATAAACTTTACATACAAGAGGGTAATTTTCAATTCAGGGACGCAACAACCAGGGGTTCCAAAGGAATCCGGACGCCCCCTTAGAATTACGTAGACCCCTCATAAATTCATATTCAAATTATACCTACCACCTAGTATGAAATTTCTGATCTCGAGATGGGAATTTATGTTTAAAAATCTCGAATGTTCTGAACTGAAATTTCAGTACCCGAATTAATGCCCTAGACACTAATCTTTTTGTGGTTTCATGTTTCTCTGTATAGGTTATAAAAGATGCAATAGCAAAACAAGATTTACCTTGTTTTGGTATTATATTTTTGATTTTCACAGCTTTCATGTTTACCTTGACTCTTTCGCGTCTTTCTGCCGTAAATTTTTACTTTTCTTGTAGCTAACTATACAGCCAACAATTACCATTATTTACTATGTTAAATTATTGGTAATTTAAAAAAAATTCAATTAAAACTTTGTTGTAAATTGCAAAAAGTCTCAAAGCTTCATCGAAATCTATAAACTATAACGAAATGTCACTATTACTCTTGTCAGCAATGTCCAAAAAATTTCAAATTGTCATTAATAACCGCGAGGGCTAACGCTCCTTTCACATTGTATGGTTTTCGCCGTACGGTGAAAAACCGTACGACTTTTTGCCGTACGGTGAAAAACCGTACGAATTGTTGCTTTCACATTGCACGGTTTTTTGTCGTTGTAAACTGAATATCTTCATTTGATTTGCAACATTATACAAGTAACAAGTGTGATTAAAGTTAATTATATAAATCAGAATAATTAGAAAGTACGATTATTTATTATCAGACTCTTTAAAGACCTGAAAAATGACGGGAATAAATTTTTCAACTATTTTCGGATGTTTACAGGCTCCTTTAATTAATTTCTTGGCGAACTCAACATCAAAACACACAATTTCGAAATTTTATACAATCTATTAAAATACTGGTTATCACATTCAATATTAGTTTCATCCATTTCACAAATAAAATTAATAATTAACATGAAATTCAACAAAATATTGTTAATGCCGTACCTTAAAAAACCGTCTGATGTGAAAGCATCCATTTAATTACATACACTACTGAACTAAAAACGCCGTACGGCAACCGTCAAGTCCAGTGGCAAGAGACGGCTGCTACACGACACGGCAACGGCATTTTGCCGTGACCGTGTAATGTGAAAGGTCCTATGCTCTTCTTCACTCCACTGAAAAAATTCGACCGTACGGTTTTTTAGCGTACGGCAAAAACCGTATAATGTGAAAGGAGTGTAAGAAATATTACAATAAAAATATTACCCCATAGTTGCGCAGTAGCAAACATAGAGATTTGCGGTTGCATAATTTCTAAAAGAAAATTATTTTATTCAGTTTTATTCCCGACTGTAATCATGTTACGTTACGGTAAATATTGAACATTATCCAATGTTTATTTTATAATATTTATTTTAATAATAAATATGTAAATATGCAATATTAAAGTTACATATGTAAATCAAGAAAGACTCAAACAAACTATACCTGTATAATACCAGAACTAATACGAGTCTAGTTCCACTGCTTACTATCTATGCAACTGAAAGTAGTTCAGTCGATAATGGTAGATACTAGAGGGTATATACTCAACATTATAAATCTTCTTGAAAATACTATATTGCAAGTATATTACAAGTTTCTTAGAATAATATGAGCATAAAAGTTTCATATTATTTGACTTATCATATTATTATTTTTATTAGACGAAAAGTGAAGTCGAATGTTATATTTTAATTAAAGTTTTTTGTAGAAATACATTTAAATAATTTTGAGATAGGTATAATAATCCTAAAATAATTGAATACATTCAAAATATTGGTGAGATTTGAAAAGAGACATGGTGGTGAAGTTGCATAAAAGGTTCGATTTGGTTTTAAAGGCTTGATTTCAGGGATTAAAATGTGCAGTTAAAAATTGAATTTGTTTCAAAAATGCACTGTAGTGTATCAAGTGAAAACTTCCATCAAAAAATCTCTCAGGAAAATTTAAAAAAATCAGAAACGTAGGTTAATTAGTTAGATTAACTTAGATTGAACTAAAATTATCAGGATTGTATTTTCTGACATAGTTTCTTTGGTACAGAAGAAAAGAATATAGATTAGCCACTTTAAACTGACTAAAAAAACGACGTACGTTGATAAATTCAGTAACTATATCTCTTTGTTCTAGTACGTAACTATAGGTTAATAGTTATTTGTGTATTAAGAGAGCAAAATGGTGGTTTACCGCTCGATTGAGAATGTTGACCTCATGAGAGCGGCAAGTAATTTTGTGCTCGAATTACACACTAAATTTTTTCTACAATCTTATAAATTTTTTTTTTAATTAAAAGATACCTGAAAAAATAATAATGGACGTTAATATTTACTTTAATATTAAAATTTTTACAGCTACAGAAATATCTGTATTCTTATTATTTATTAATTATAGTTATATATTATTTTTAATTAATATTTTGCAGTTATTTTGAAATTTAATAAAATTAATATTTCACTTGATTACGATAAACATAATAATATTAGAATCTGTTTATTTATTTGTTACCATAGAAAATATAAACAACGCCTACCCGATTTATAATTAAATATACGTTGAGTGAGCGACAAAGTATTACTTTTCCGCTTTAAAGCGCAAAATAGAAATTCGTTGCTCGGCAACGAGAGTCTTCCGCAAATACCCATTTTGTGCTCTCTTCACACAGCGCAAAAGCCTACTTTCTACTAGGATTGTAGAAAAAAAAAAATAAAATCGTTTTAAAATCGAGATTTAAGAAATTTATTATTATTTATTATGAATAAAATTGGTTTACGCTTACATGCTATTAGGTATATTAATTAAATGCATGTTTGAAAGTAACTTGTACGGAATACTATCTGCGCAAGTACAACTTGAATTTGACTGATTTTTTTAATAATGGGGACGTATCAAAAAATTAAATAATTTTAAATTAAAAATAGAACAAATACATAGCAATATTACTAATATTTTATTTATAAATGACGGAAAACTTCCAAGGGAGAAATGCGAATCTGTCCTCCCAAGAGAGTATATTATACACTGGTAAAATGAATTATTTAATTTGAATTCTCTCTCTTAATTATTTTTTAAGTGTTTACAAAAGGTACAAACAAACAAATAAAAATTTAATAATAAGTTGTATTATTAAATATTCACTTATTCACACGAGAGGTTTGTAATTTTTCGAATAAATTTGGGTTTGTCTAACGAAAATTTGTTGGCTATAGCAATTTAACGAGAAAAACTGTCAACTAACACAAACGCTTCAGCTTCGCTGTCGCGTTTGTGTTAGTTTTCTTCCCGTTAAATTGCTTTTAGGCAAGAAATTTGAGCTGTAGAAAACACAAATTTGTTCAAAAAATATAAAATTCAAGTGTAATATACGATTAAACAATTTAACGCATAAAATAAATTAATATAATTCATATTGTTATTTAATACATTATTATTATGGTTCTGAAATCAATTAAATTTACCAATACGAATTTTTGTTTCGTTTTTATCGTGTTTACTTAGGTATAGTGAAATGACCAATGAAATATGTCATTTCGCTGTAAAACCATTTTCGACCATTTTCGCTGTAAAAATTTATCCTAACTTTTTTTTCTATGATAAAAGTCAAAAAACTATAATATTCTTATGGGACTTGATACACATGCGTCATATTGTCTAACAAAAATGTGAAACCCATATTTGAGTTTAATTGATGCAAACCCTTCCTAAGGTTCCCATCTTAATAGATTTGCGGATACTCATTGATTTAGGAGCGAAAATATGTATATTAAACTGAACCTTTAGTTTTCTAGCTGTAAAACATCACGATCCAGTGAGAGCCACATATATATGCTGAAATTGGTCTGATTACTATATTTTACCATTTTGTAGCTAAAGTCTATTATGGCTTGGAAAATAAAAAAACCATTATGTAGTCTTTTTTTCTTGTTTTAGCTGTATATTAACATCTTTAAATAATAACTTTCTTTATAAAAATTAATTTGAAAAATATAAGAATACTTGAGACAAACTTGAGATATGAATACTATTATGATAAAACGAAAATATTTTTCATAAATTCATTTGTTAATGAAGGAAATCGGTTTATAAAATGAAACGACGGAAAAAGTGGACGTGCGCGAAAGAGAAAATGAGTGAAGAAAATGTTTTAGTGCGGAGATGTTGTTGAAAGAATTTTTTTTTGTTTTTTATTCATTTAGATTTAATTGTCATTTGATTATCTTCCACTAATAATAACAAAGAAAATTTTAATGACTTGAATATTTTATTCAACATTTAAATATTTTATGTGTTTGTGGCTCACAAGACGTTGAAGGTTGGGTAGCGTTAAAAACGGACGTAACTATTACTTTTTTCTCTTCCGTATAATTGGAAAGTGTAGATTACATTAAGAAATTATTATTCCTCCAATGTTTTGCTTTCGCTATTCGTTGCGTTTGTCTCATGTTTTTTGTGATGTTTTTCAATTGTTTCTAAATTGATGTACAATTTATTTAATTTTTTGGGAATTTAAAATACACAAAATATGTAAATTTACAATCATTTATGTAATTGTTTAATTTTGATGTAAAAAGTGACAAATTGTTTTATGGAGACTGTAGAGGCTGAATTAAGGATCGAGGTAATTAGCTTGAGAGTATTTAACAATTATTGTTTGTTTTTGTGATTTTAACAGAATGAGATAATTTATTTGGGTAGTTAAACTACTCAGTTTTTATATTAATTGGAAATTATTAGAGAAAGTTATTAATTATTATATAGCACTAGCTGACCCGACAGACGTTGTTCTGTCTTATCTATGAATATTCAATTCGAACTGGAATAAATAATATAAAGAAAAATTATTTCAAAAACATATTGTTTATTGTAATGCTTTTTGATACACAACATTGTTAGTTTGGTTTTCTGGCGTGTAAATAAATAATGCTGAGGGTTTTCCGGCACGGGAACAGGCGACATATGGCGACCGTGTGAAAAACATGGATTTTCGAGATTGATGCCACAAACACTTAATGATTGCCCTTGCGATTTATTTATCGATGTTGCAAATGCAAGCCGCACTGGAAATTGTAACCGTTTAAAGTTGAATGGCATGTCGTTCGGAATCATAGGGATGCGTGGAATCACGACGTCTTCGCCTTTGTAATTCCCTTTCAAAATTGTGGCTTCAATGACGCTGTTCATTAATTTCTTCACCGCAAGCCGGGTGCCATTACAAAGACGTGGCTGGTTTATGTTCCTGAACAAACTGAAAACTGTATAAACGTTCCGATCGAATCGGTTGCACAGTGTGCACTAAAAAATGCAAATGAATAAATGAATTTTTTGTTTTGTTAGCCTAACGTTAGCTAAAGGAACTTGCACCGTCACAAACCAGAGGACTCTGATTCAATCAGTGCACGTTAAATACTTTTTCATGGTTTTTCACGGTATAAATACTTAACTTTTGAAGTATAGCCACATTAGAAGACTATAGAATTAAAACAATTAGTCACCATGGTAAAAATTGTTGTTTTAATGTCAAATGCAAGTTTATTTTTTGTATGCAGCCTTCTGATTTGTAACGGTGCAAGCTCCGTTACGTAAAGTTAAGCTAACAAAATCTTCTGGCGAACGCCAGCATTGACAGATGCCGATCGATGAAGCTGTTAAACGACATTTGCCGCGCGCGAACTGTCAAATGCGGTGAATGTAAATGTAGCAGACATCTGACAATTTTTAAAAAAAATTATAAGCAATTCGTTTGTTAAAAAAATTAATTATGTATAAAGATGCAGATGGAAATTTTCAAAAAAATTTTATGTGCTATTTTTCTCTTTTCTGTTTCGATAGCTATTAAGTTTATATTTTTCCAAAAACAAAAAAAAAAAAACAAAAAACAAACAGCTGTCTTCTAAATTCACATTCATCAAACGCGCGAAATTAAAATAGTCGTTAAGTTTTCTGAAATTTTCCAATTTTCTGCGCAATTTTCTTCGTTTTTCTTTCTGCAAGAATCTTCTACAAAGTATTAGAATATTTAAAAAAAAGATGAATGAAATCAGTGAAGTCGTTTTCAAGTTATGGCGTGACCAAGAGAAATAGAGTTTCATTTTTATATATATATATATAGATTGGTGTAAGCGCCGGCCAGACCAATTTATATACCTAATTTATTTAATATAGTATGTTATAAGAAATCAGTAACTTGATAATTTTTTAAATAATCGGAATATCTGTTATATTTTAAACATTCATTTAAAATATTATTCTATACAACATTCTACAAAACATTTAGAAATATCTGAAAAAAAAGAGCGACAAAAAAATTTTGTGTTAATGATACAAAAAAAGTCTTTGTTTGATAATAAACAAAAATTGAATTAAGTCAAACAACCTCATAAAAATATAGAAATAGATGATTTTTTTGTTAGGTGTATACTAACTTTTGTTCGCGACTTCATCGACCTGAAGTCGTTGAAAGTTGACTAACTGTACCCACTATGTCGACTGCACACAGACAACGTCACAGACAACGTCGCAGACAAAAAATAGTATTTACTTATATACATTTTAATCCCCTACTTTACCTTCTTGGTGTCCACTTACGTTACGTAAGTGACCCTTGTAGGTGCAAAGTTTCGCGTTTGTAGACCTAAAAGTTTCCTATATAAATCATCTCTTAGAACAGTGGTTCACAAACTTTTTGATCCGCGACCCCCCTTTTTACCTAAAAATTTCAAAGAACCCCCTAAATATGTAGAAGTATATAGGTAGAAAGTGTGTAGAAAATGAGTATAGAACCTATAATAAATTGTTTCTGCGATCTCTTCAACTAGTTTTCGCGACCCCCATTTCGGGAATCCCTGCCTTAGAGGATAAATTTTTAAAAATTTCTTCTTAGTGTCCACCTACGTTATATAAGGAACTTCCGTGTAAAATTTCACATTTCTAGACGCCACAATTTTCTGTATAAATTTTCCTAGGTACAACATTGTAGCCCTTTAGGGGATGATTGTTCACAATTTATACAGAGTGGAAAACAAATAATTTTCGTCCTTTTGTGGGGTAACTCATAACACCCTGTGACCAAAAAACCGCAAATATATATATATATATATATATATATATATATATATATATATATATATATATATATATATATATATATATATATATATATATATATATAGGGTGTAAGGGAAATAACTCTTATTCTTTTGAGGGGTGACGCGCTGTTAATTCCGAAAAAATTCCTGCGGTTTTAGTGTCTACTGGGTGGTACGAGTCACTCCACAAAAGGACGAGAGTTATTTGTTTTACACCCTGTACATCCTTTCAAAGCTCTTTTTCAAAACCCTTTTTCCAGGGCAGTCGGATTTTCCATGATAAAAGTCTAAATTTTATATGTTGAATATATTATCATGTTAATAGCTTCCATTAAGACAAAAATTTGCGTAAATTATACAAAATGCTAGCGTTACAAAATAAATGTGAAGCAGTGGAATTTCATGTGTGTTTTGGATAACATAAATTATAGTAACCAATAAAAAAAGACATAACTAATTGGAATTTTTTTTATAATAAATATCTGAGAAAAATTTTTTAACAAAAATTTACGCGTATATTTTTGGAATAAAAAAGGAATTACAAAAATTTCCTCACATGTACAGAGGGTGGGTTCAAACAAATTACGCTCAATTATCAAAATAAAGAAAATTTTTTCACACGTAATTTGTTTTATATATACACAGTCAAAAAATTTGTGTTAAAATTAACACATTTCACATGCTTAGAACGGTCAACTCAATTTTTTATGTTATTTTAACACAAAAAGCATATGTGTTAAATCTTTACACAAGATTTGTGTCAATGATTTAACACACAAAAGGACTTACATTTTGTGTTAATTATACACAATTACTTAGTTATAATTTTACCAGTAAATATTTTTTAATTTATTTATTATGTAAATGAAAGGAAATAGTAAAAAATAATTTTTCAGTACTTAAACTTTTTTATTAAATATTTCTACAATTTTTGTAAAGATTTCGACGATGATATTGGTGCAATACCCAAAAATTGTGAAGATCGTTGTCAAACTAAACGTCGAAGACAAAATGGCACCACTATACTCTTCTTTCTTTACCTGATCTTCTTTGCCCTTTGAATTGGAGTAAATTCTGCAAACAAAGAAAGAAATTCAATCTATAATATTTCTAATTAACATACCTAATCAATATATAATATCTATATAATTAAAACCAATTTAACTTTAGAAATACACTTTTTATTTTGAAATATTCCGTCTTCATACATATATGTTTTTGTTGAATGCACAATTGTCGAATGATGCTATACAAGTTACCATTACCCCCGCTCTTAACTAAAGCAGTAAATGCGCGCGAAACCAGTTTTTTGTGTGGGAAATACATAAATAAAGGTGTACTTACCGACATTCTTTCAAATTACACAAAGATTGTGTTAATTTTTGTTGTTCAAAATAGATTAATATTTTTATTTTATTAAATCAAAATTAACACAAACACTAAATGTTACATTAACACAGGGTAGTTATGGTATGAAGCTACGAAATATGGACTTAACTTTTGATCTATTTTATATTTTACACTGGACATATAAAGTATATTTGAATTATAACGTTAACATCGTAGCTACATAAACCTATGATATTTTAATGAAAATTTGTGTCGTCTGTATGTTCAGAGATAACCAGAACTCAACCGACTTGAACGTGGTGACGCGAACGGGACGAGTACGGCGAGTATATGGTGAGCGAGTGTGGTGAACAGACAAGCTCGATGAGCGCAAACGAAGGATGCACACACACACACACAGATGAGTCTGTTGATGGGACTATCAATTCCATTCCAGTCAGTTAATCGTCATCATGCATGTAATTGAATTATTTTGATTATTGTAAAAAGTAAAAATTAATTACATTCCAAGCGTCCAGCGTTCAACGTCCACACAGAATATAATATAATATGTTTCTACATACATAGCTGTGTTATTTGAATGAATGTCGAAAGTGGTGTTCGTAATTTAATTAAATACTTTAAGCGGAATAATGAAAATTTGAATGTAAAATTAAAAGAATATTTGTGAATTATTTACTTCTTTTTAGAAATAGGGTGTCTGTATTTTGATAAAGACCAGTCGGGTGCAGGCCTTAAAATTAAATAATAAATAGTCACAAAAAAAATCTCTAAAAAGTTTTAAACAAAAATTTTTAATATTTCATATTCCAAATTTTGTGACGTTACACTATACAAAAGACACGGCAAGACATGTCACACACGACGGCTGATTATAATGAAATTTGGAACATGGAATTCGAGGAAATTTATTTGAAACTTTTTAAAGCTTTTTCATCGTGTCCGGTATGCAGTAATACAGTGATCCTTCTCAATAGTTCCGCAGAATGAAAAAAGGGGAACAGCTTTTCCAGGAAATGCCGTTCCCCCACGAAAGTCCGTATAAAATTTTTTTACGTCTAGATTCAGAATTTTTAGTGGAGTTCAATAATTTATGCTTCTGTCAAAATTAAAAATTTTTCAGGACCGTCAAAACAAGTAAGGGGGTCTGAAAATAATAATATATAGCTTAAAAATTTAAATTTTCATTTTCATTAGAATCATCTATTTATGTACGCAGTTAACAAGTTTATTTTATTGCATTTTATTATTTAAAATCTAATTAAAAAGTATTGACCATTGTGTAACATTTTTCTTTTACTGATTATCTCCTCATAAAATATTGCAAGACTACGCTCGCTTCTCTAAATGTTTTTTCATAAAATCATAACTTTTGTTTTGTATAAACAAATCAATTTTTTTTATACGTGATGTATCTCTAACTGTTTACAACTGAATAGACGAATTGATACATATCAGCGATGCAGTGGAACAATATAAGTAGTGCTGACTAGTTAGTCGAATAATGATGTTACAAACTTAAGTTGCCTTATTTTGTGACATTACACTATACAAAAGACACGGCAAGACATGTCACACACGACGGCTGATTATAATGAAATTTGGAACATGGAATTCGAGGAAATTTTATTTGAAACTTTTTAAAGTTTTTTCATCGTGGATTTTTAAAATTTTTTTATTTGAATAATTTTAGAGTCTCTTTATCATAGATTCGAAAACTATTAATTTTTAAAAAAAAACTTATTGTGCGATTTCTATCAAACCAGGCTAAGAACCATCTTATAGATACCAGTTTCCAAAGTGTTTTGTTAAAATTTTTAATTTTATTTTTGTCATGGAAATTTTGGAACATACTGGAAGTGGTTGGCCTCATTTTTATTAATCCTGATTGAGAACCATTTCATAATCCTGGAAATCCTGAAATATCCTTGAAACCAACGCTTATCAAAACTGATTAAGAACATTTCCACAACATTAAGAGCTTTTAAAGTGGATCCTGGAAATCCTTGTGATGTGTCTCACCTGAGATTACCCTCTCTTCCTATTGTCAATTGAAACCTGGGTAACTACGGCACAACGCTGTACCACGATAACAATTTCATATAAAGTGTATTAGTTGCCAAAGTAACGTACTAGTTGGACGTTTTGTCATAATAAGTGATGACCATCAACGTGTTAAATTGCCAAAAAAAAAAATGATGGTTAGGTATTTTATTCTAATTATCATTAAGCTCAAAAATATAGTTTATGTTAAAAAAATTCGTGGAATTGGTTCGTGAAATGGTTCGTGAAATGGTTTTTGAGCTGTTTCAATTATGAAACAATTTGGGTTACTACTTTACCTCGAAAAGTTATTCTTCCTTCATACTATTTTGTAGTGAAAGAAATTGATTGCAATTAGTCTGCTACATTTTTGTTTATGGTTGTAATTCCAATAATTCTTTAATGAAAGAGGGTTTAAAATTTAATTATCAACACATTAAAAATGAAACAAAGAGAGACTAAATACCATCACCATTTAATCTATAACATGTTTTGCCATTCTTTCTCACTTGTTCTTTATTACCCAGAACCACTTCGTTCTCGTCTATATAAATATTTGAATAATATAAATTAAAAATTTAATGACCCTTAATAATTATTTACATTAAATAACAAAAGAATAAACGATAATACTAGTTGTAAAATATGGTAGAGAAAATTAAATTTTGCAAACTCATTTTTGTTCCCGTTTATACAATATGAATTACAGCTGATATATGTTTCTGATGATCTGTCATTTTCATCATCGCTATATTCATTCAACTGTGCTTGCAACTGAACTTTACTGTGCCGTGCTGCCATTGTTTAAAATCACTTTAGTAAATATTGGTTATTATGTCAAGTATAGAACAGTTTTGTTTTTAAACAGGAACAGTATGAGTGCATGGTTTGATCTGAAGGACTAATGAGGAGGCATAAGTGTATAAAATATTTGCGAGTATAGCAGGATTTTTTGAATTATTTAAAATTGATTTTGGAAACGCGTTTGATAAATTTGAAGAAAGATTTTTAGCCCAAGAGCCCATAGAACCTATGTATAAGATACATGAACGATTTTTTGTAAGTAGTACTACGCCAGACCTAAAGAGAACCCCCTTTAGAATTGCCAAATTTTGTTCGCATGATAAAAATCTGACGTCACTTCCAGTTATGGTTTTGGTATGTCATCAAATACATTGATGATCTTTACACCAAAATGAAGGTTTCGAGGTGCAAAATAAAAATATGTATCGAGGGCCGCCAAGCCTTAGTAATTCGCAGCACTGAGGCTGCCTTCATTGAAAGTTTTCTTTTTCAGTGAAAGTAGTCTCAGTGTTTTGATTTACTAAGGCCTGGCAACCCTCGATACATATTTTTATTTTGCACCTTGAAACCTTCATTTTGGCGTAATGTATATTTGCTGACATAACAAAACCATAACCGGAATTGGCAATTCTAAAGGAGGCTTCTTTAGGTCTGGGGTACTACTTCTTACTTACAAAAAACCGTTCGGGCTCTTGGGCTATTTGAAGAATTTGTTCTTTCCAATTTCTTTTTTTGTTTTTCTAAAAGTTATTTGCATAAAAACTAAATTTCAATTCTGTCTACATTTTTGCAAACGTTCAAAATCCAGAGGCGTAACTGCAATGGAGCAGGTGGGGTAGTCACTCCAGGCTGCGTGAAAAAAAGGGTGAATGTCAATATCTGGACGCAAGATGAGAAAGTATTTTTTTATTGGGAATGTCTTAGGATTGTTAGAAATGGTAGCGTTTCTATATTCGTGAGCAATATTTTTGGAGAAATATGGACTTTTCAAGTGAGGGAGGCGCTCTTGGACTTAAAATCGCTCCAGCCCGCAAAATTTGTAGTTACTCCAAAAATCTATTGAACATTAAAGCTATTAGTTTTGATTCGTATCATCCCACGAATATATTTCTTGTATAACTTCAAAAACATTATCACACACTTAGAGATTTTGAACAAGTAAACAGGAAAAAGTCATAATATTACCCACATAATATAACTTTTTATCGGTAACCGACTTTATAACATTTCATTGTGATTAATGTTTGTATTCAATGCTAAAATTGACTTCAGATTGCTCGTTGGTACATGATTACATACAACATAAATGAGTTTGAACAATTGGTATTAACAATAAATAACAGTTGTGTACACTGTATACACTCCGAATTACCTCTTACATATATATAGAACTTACATAGAAACATCTAGGTACAGCTATAACTATCTGATATTGTGGTACACAAGACACATACACACGTATTATTATGTCAATATTTAGAAATCAAATTGATGGAATTATCGAGATGTTTGTATTAAGAACGAACTGAATTTACATTATGTAGGTAAGGAAAGGTGGGGCGAGACGGGGTATTTAAGCTTTTATGATGAATAAAATTTACTATCTTTAATAGCCAGTCTTTCAAAGCCAAACAAATAACAAACTTTTAACATCTTCATAAAATATTATATAGGTAAACACCAAAAATTGCTTTTCTCCCCATTTTGTCCCATCTATGGGACAAGACGAGGTGTCCAACGGGACAACACGTTACGTATGTAAATTTTGAACCATCTTGCACAGAAATCGCATCTCTTTAATTAGAAAATATTATATTGGTTACTTTCACTTTTTGCCTATGATTAACTCTAATTGAGACGACAGACCGAAGGTGTGCACTTGCTTGCAACTGATGCGTTCGTCTTAAATATTACATAATTAGGGTAAGTGCGGGAGAGATGTCGCAGTAGCCATAGTTCGTCCGTTGATAGCGCTATTAATGGATTATATGTTTAAAATAAGTTACTTATTTAAGCTATATATGGTAACATTTATGATTAGTCCATCAGTTTAGTAATTATCCAACTTTTTATTATTGAAAAGTAAGTTTTTAACATAATATTTTATCAAGCATTTAATTCATTAGAATTTAAGAATGTATATTTCATTTTAGCGAATTTCGGAAACTCGAAATTCAGCTATTACAGTAGGTGTCATGACGCAATCTGAGTCCGGGACTATGGCAGAAATCTGTTTTGAGGTCCCTAGAATACGAAAATGATATTCACTAAAATTTATATATATATATATATATATATATATATATATATATATATATATATATATATATATATATATATATATATATATATATATATATTTATGTGTTCCCACGATAACTCTCGAACGAAACGTCTAACGCTTATGAAATTTTGTGTGCGGACTGGATTCTGAATTGGCTTGGCTAAGTTCGTTAGCCAGACACGTCGGATGCCCAGAAGTAGGTTTTCTGGCCATTTTTTATTATTCGATCCTATCATAAGGCAGTTCAATTTTTACATCGTTGAAAAGGAAAAAAAAATTATGAAGAAAATATTCTTATAATTTTCTTTCTATTTTAAGTATTTTTCGAGAAAATGTAAATTTTCACTTTTATTCTTTCTTTGTTAGTCTAATAAGTAATTTATATTTATATCTCAGTTCTTTATGAAGTATAAAAATATTTCACTTTTTTATTAAAGAATTTTGTGAGACCAAGTGAAAACTATTCACATATATGTGATATAACACACATACATGTATAGAGTTTTGTTTCTCATTTATTGCATTATACAGTAGAGCACCAGTTTTGTCAAGAAAAAGTAGTCTCCATAAGTGGTGCTTGACGAAAGTGATGCTTTTTGACCAGGGGTGATTCACAAATATCGTAAGATTATGTTTTGAATTAAAATTATGTTTTTTTTAAATATTAATAAAATAAAAAAAGAAGTGAAGAACTAAAAATTATTTATCTCAGAAAATATTTTTTTATTTGTCGTTTTATTAATCTGCTTTGAAATAATTTTGTTTACATTTTACGTATGATAAAAACCGCCACAGAACAGAATACATATAGATAAACATTCTATATACGATAATTACAATCAACATTCCCACGCTTTGAGGTTTGTTGTTCTTTGTCACTACTATTAGCGATATATTTATTTGTTTCTTTTGATAAAATCATGCGTCATAGTCTATTGCTCATGGATTTAATATTTATGTACTTGACATTTTTGATGCAACTTTCCAAAAGTGATGTTGACCAATATGATGCTCTCAAAAAATTTCCAAAACTGATGTTTCCATTATCGGTGCTATACTGTAATTAGCATGGTTCTATCCCATGTTAAAAAATGTAAATTAAACAGATTTTCTAAGCTAATGTAATGAAGAATTTTTTTTTTTTATTGAATTTTTAAGTAAACAAGAAATTGAAGATTATGTTATGATATAATATTATTAAATATATGAAACAAAACAAAATATGTACAATGTACATATGTATGTACGGAAAAATATTTTGAATCGATTTTGAAAATTTTTCCACTAATAATTAATAATGTTAAAAAATTAAACCATTTCAAATGGATTTAAGGTATTTTATGTGAGGTCAAGGTTTTCGGGACCTAAAAAGGCCAGAAATTAATTAACCAATCGATTTTAAAAATTTTTTCACAGTTAGTAAGTTAAAGTATTTGAATTAATTAATTAAATGATGTCCGCAAGAAGCTTACGGACTGCCATAAGTTATATGAGATCCTTAGAACCCTTTTCTTACTGTTAGAGTACTAGACTTCTATGAGTTTCGCCAGGATTTACTGATCCCATAATTGAAAAAAATAAACTAAACGACCAATTTTAAAAATTTCTTCACTGTTACAGAGCTAAACTATTTTAGATAGATTTAGAATACATTATGTAAGGTCCGCCAGGGTCCACAGGACCCAAAAGTGTCAAAAATAAACTAACTGACCGATTTTGAAAATTTTTTCACTGTTACAGAGCTAAACTATTTTAGATAAATATCGATTACGTTATGTAAGGTCCGCCTCGGTCCATAGGACCCAAAAGTGTCAAAAATAAACTGCCTGATCGATTTTGAAAATTTTTTCACTGTTACAGAGCTAAACTGTTTTAGATAAATATAGATTCCGTTATGTAAGGTCTGCCAGAGTCCATAGGATCCAGAAGTGTCAAAAATAAACTAACTGACGGATTTTGAAAATTTTTTCACTGTTACAGAGCTAAACTATTTTAGATAAATATAAATTACGTTATGTAAGGTCCACCAAGGTCCATAGAACCCAAAAGTGTCAAAATAAACTAACTGACCGATTTTGAAAATTTTTTCACTGTTACAGAGCTAAACTATTTTAGATAAATATAGATTACGTTATGTAAGGTCTGCCAGGGTCCATGGGTCCAAAAGTGTCAAAAATAAACTAACCGACCGATTTTGAAAATTTTTTCACTGTTGGGGAACTAACTATTTTAGATAGACATACATTACGTTATTTAGGGTCCGCCAGGGTCCATGGGACCCAAAAGTGGTAAAAATAAACTAACCGTCCGATTTTGAAAATTTTTTCACTCTTACAGAGCTAAACTATTTTAGATAAATATAGATTACGTTATGTAAAGTCTGCCAGGGTCCATCGGATCCAAAAGCGTCAAAAATAAACTAGCCGAAAGATTTTGAAAATTTTTTCACTGTTGGGGAGCTAAGCTATTTTAGATACATATAGATTACGTTATGTAAGGTCTGAAGTGTCAGTAGGGCCTAAAAGTGTCAAAAATAAAATAACTGACCGATTTTGAAACCTTTTTACTATTACCAAGGTAAACTATTTTAGATCGGTACAGGTTGTGTTATCTGAGATCCACAACTGTCCTGCGGATGCAAATGCGGCGTAGAATGCTACACAACGGGTTTTGAATATATATATATATATATATATATATATATATATATATATATATATATATATATATAAGTATATATATATTACATAAAGTCCGCCTAGAATATACGGTCGAGCTGATTTTTTAATGAGGTCCACCGGGATCTTGCAGATCCGAAAACGCCAGTAATAAGCTATCGAACCGATGCTAAAAAATTTCTCACTGCTAGAGAACTAAATTATTTTAGATGGATACAACTATGCTGCACAAAATTCGTTCGGGTTCTTGGGTCCCCAAAAATACCAAAACTAATTACCCAACCGATTTTAAAAATTCTTTTACTCTTAGAAAGCTAAACTATTTTAAATAGGTACAGGTCTTAGATGAGATCCGCCAGTGCCCAAGATTTGGAAATTCGCTATGTTATGCAGATGCTGCGACAGGGGTATTTTTAATATGAAAATGAGTTTTGTTAAATGAAAATGAGTTTTGCTAAACATTCCTCTAATGCTTGAACGACCGTGGGTTCGAGTCTCAGCATAAATTTTTGTTATAAATAAAATAAGTACATATCTTGTTACATTTATAAAAAAAAAAAAAAAAAAAAAAAAAAACAAGATATACCTCAAAGGTAAACAAACGTAACACCTATTACATTCATATTTTATTACTCTCAAGTCCCAATGAAATTTCCTGGGAATTTTTCAATAAAAAATTATTTTGATATAAATTCAATTAGTAACGCTATCGGTTTCCTTTAGTTATGGCGGAATATATTTACAAAAACATGCTTTTCTTTTCATATTTTTGTATCCTGGTAAATATAAGAGCTATAGGCAATATAATTTTCCCCAAAAAGAAGCTCCTTGCTCTATGTTATTTAATATGATACCAAATGAATTCTTAATATTAAATTACTTTTTGCAAAAACATTCACTCATTCGCTTTGATCTACAAAATTTATGTTCTCTCGATTCGCTTTTATTCGCAAAATAAACAACAATCGCTTTTGATATTCAGCGTAATATTCTACGAGTTTATTTACAAAAAAATTTTTTTCCAAAATATACGTTAGTATTGGATAAAATACAGTGTAAAGTCGACAGGTAAGAAGTTCATATATATCTATCTAGTTATACGAAGAAAAATTGTATAGTTTGAGCGACGAATAGAGTCTTAGAATGGTTTTAAATCATGCATATCGTTTGTGTATAATAAAAAATTTATGTAGTAGGTCCCGTTTAGTTACAGATCGATACAGGATATTTCAGAATAAGTGTACCAAAAAATAATAAAAATGTTATGATGAGGTGTGTTGACGAAAAAATTATGGAAAGTCCCTGTCGCAACATCCTGTATAATGTAGCGAATTAATTCTCAAGAATTAATGTTACTAGAATAACCTCCGGTCACATGTAGAACGCGTATATATTTTTGTCCAAAAAATCAATTTTATGTGAGTTGAAAAGTTAAAGGATAGGTGGAGGGGGGGGGGGGTATTAAAGGCAAGTTTGAAGTTCTGTATTTCGCAAACACGGCTTAAGAAGGATATAATTAAAGATACATCAAATTCCTAATAGGGAAAAGCTAAGTAAATTTTTAAGTAAAGGATATATTTTTTAATTTTTCTCGAAAACTAGTTTACGTAGAATAATGATGCTCTTTAGGTACAATGTTGCAAATAATTTTAAATTTTGATAAAGGAAAAAATTTAATTTTTTAACGAAGATTTTTTAATTTTAATTTTTTTGGAAAAACTACATAGGATAGTCGTTTAAAAGTCTGTTTACTTGAGATAATGGCTAAAAAACCTGTCTTTACCATGGTGTAAAAGAGAAAAGAAGTGTTGAATTCGGAGAAATTAATTACAGAAAGCGTATGTTTTGGACAAAAATAAATGCTCACAATACCAATTTCGGGCATCGGACTTAACTAACGCAAGAACTCCTCGATGAGTTTGGAATTTCGAAAATTTTCACCGAGGTTTTTTACCATATTTTTCACTGTAAGCTCTACTTGTGAAATATTGAATTCCACACAGGCAAATAGTTTACTTTCGCCCCACCCGTAATTTTTAAACTTTTGACAAAAAAAAAAAAAAAAAAAAAAAAAAAAACAAAACAAAAAGTTACCGTCAGTTGGGACGAATCTGAATATAAATCACATTCAGTCATGCATTTGGGTCAAATTGGACATAACAAGATAAAAATAGCTGAATTTCCAATCTGGAAATTCGCTAAGATAAATATCGGCATCAGTGAATGGCTTTTGATGGGTGGAATAAAATATTTTTGATTTAAATGAATTTTATTTCGATTTGCCTTTGAGTCTATCATGCAAGGTCGATTTGGGAACATGGAAATATTTAGCAGCTTGTCTGAGCGATTTTCTTTTATTTTTAATATCGGAAGGCAGGAGCGCAACAACTACATATCTACAGAGGGTCCAACAAAAATTTAAATTATCAAATTTTGATAACGCAGATCTCCGATAAGAATGGAAAATGTAATAAAATATCGTCTCTGAAAATTTGATTTTCAAATAAAGAATATGAGTAAACCACTAAAAATTTTACTTTTTAATATAAATAAAATAAATTGAAGGAAAATTTCCAGGTAATTTTAGGCGGTCCGGATCCTTTGGACCTCCCCGGTTGTTTCGCCTCTATCGAAAAGAGCCCATTTTATATTATCTAGACTACAGTTTATGTAGTTTATACCCTCTTTCTTTTTATATTGACACACCATGGTGTATGAATTCGCCTCACCTATAAACAATTTTTTGTTAATCAATTTATAAAAAAAAAAAAAAATTAAGCACAATGCAGCTTTCATTTTTGGTACATATATTGTCAAAAAAGCGCCAAACATTTTGTCGCCAGTCCCTACTTTGTACATATAACTGTTTTTTTTTGTACAGCAGTTTCTAAACGCGCGTTATTTTTAAAAATTATAAACAATGCGCCTGTAAAATAATAAAATACAAAGATGTCACGTTCACCGCTTTTCTTTGATGACTAACTCGTAACTGACAAAATTCAGTAGCATAAATTGATCTATGACCTTGTACGGTCATAACACTGACGAAGAAATATCGAGAGGCAGCTCTGTCTAGATTCGCCCCAACTGATGATACTTAGAAAAAGTCAGTTAGATAAGTACATGTATCTAATGCATCTAATTGACTTGTGCTTATGTGGTATATGTACCTACTCATATTAAAATACCCCTGTCGCAGCATCTGCATAACATAGCGAATTTCCAATCATAAAAGTTACTTTTTTTCGAAAACCCGCTTTTTCGAAAAACTCATTTTTTTGAGGTTTTTGGAATTGGACGTGTCTGACTGGAGAACTCATACAAAATTTTTGGACTTCCAACGTTTTATTGTTTTATTATATTTGCATCCCAAACTAGTATCTATCCTATAAATATAACAAGTTTCATCCAAAATGAATTTTTCGGATATATAGGCACTTAAATTTTCGAAATTTCTAAATTAATTTAAAATAGAGTTAGTCTCCAGAAATTTTGTATTATGGTAAATTTAATTTAATAAATGACAAGTATATAAGTATAGTAATTATAAAGCATTCGCATAGAACAATAGTTTTAAGTATACATGCACATAAGCAAAATAATTTTTGAATTTTCCTGAAGGAAGGAAATATTTTCCCGTAATAAAAAGTATCCTAAATGTTGACGCAGGTAATAAGTTATCACTACACCAGATTTCATAAAAATCCGTTCAATAGTTTTCGCGTAATATGTGCACATGCTCAAAAAGTTTTTTTATTTTCCTGTGGGAATGAGCCACTTTCCCGAAATAAAAAGTATCTGAGATGCTGACTCAGGTAATAAGTTATCACCACACCAAATTGCATCAAAATCCGTTCAATAGTTTTTGCGTACTGTATGCACATGCTCAACATGGTTTTTCCATTTTCCCGTGGGAATGAGACATTTTCTCGAAGTAGAAATTATCTTAGATGTTGAGCCGGGTAATAAGTTGTCGGCACACCAAATTTCATTAAAATCCATCCAGTAGTTTTTGTGTGATGCGTGAACAGACGAACAGACAGACAGACAGACAGACAAAAAATTAAAAAATCGCTGTTTTGATATCTACATCGATAACTATTTACAGTATCTGCACAATTTTTAAAAAATATTCCTTATACAGAAACGGTCTCGTTACATTTGTATTATATGTATAGATTACCTATTAATGGCTCTTTATTTAAAATATTAATTTTTTTTTAAAATAAATCGCCCCCTGTTCTAGGAAATATATATTTTTTAAATTTTTATAAAATTTCTTATGAAAGTGAGCTTCTTAGACAATTTTATTTTGTATTAATGTATTTTATTTTGTATTAATGTGAAAAATGAACATTTAAATGTTGGCAATTTCTGTATTGTGGCGCTATCTATCTAGCGCGTTAGTTAACTACTTTATTTAAAAGTTTGAATAAAATTCCAGTCATTTTAATTTTTAATTGTTCAGGAAGTTCAGTACCTTCAGTATCATAAAAGCAAGCAAAATAATATTACAATTTATTTATGTAGATACATATATGATGGAAAGTTAAGAAAAGAAAATGTTTTTTTGGAAGTTCGTGTTTAAGGTAAAATCGAAAAAACTTGGAAAATTTAATTAGTAATTAATTTTTTTAAATTATTTTTAGGTTTGGTTGTAAATGAATCTACTGTTGATCTTTTAATATGATACTGAACTATTCATTATTTAAAATGAAAAATTGTGTACTTATTAGATGATGACAATAAAAAATTAGTAGTTTGAAAAACCGAAACAAATCGACCGACGTCTTGAAAAAGTCTGTCGGGACACCGGAGCAACGGAGCTAGAACCGTGACAAATCCGGGAAAACCAAGACGTATGGACACTCTACACGGATTGTGAATGTTATAAACTTTAAGTTTTGATTTTTAAGCACATTATGAGTGAAATTGAAAATTAACAACGTGTGAAATTTGACATTTTAGTTAAAGTGCATATAAAATATAATACCTACATGTTTTTATAAAAATACAAATATAAATAAATGTTTTCTGTTTTTTTTTTTTTTTTTTTTTTATTTTAATTGTTATTAATTATTTGGCTTTTTTAATAATTTAGAATTTTTCTGTCAAATGAATAAATTCTGAAAATATGAATTTATGACATAATTTCAGTAAAAGTGAAAATGAAATTTTTCACCCACACTTTTGTAGTGTCAATGTACATCACTGGATCCCAATTTTCAAATGGATAGATAATTTCAGTAGCGTAGAAACTAATTATTAAAAAATTGCAAACCGAATGTGTTTATATGATAATACGTACTTATAAAATTTATATACGTGTTCTTCCGAAAATCGTAAATACCTAATTAACTTTCTCTCGATGAAGTTGGATTGACAAACATTTACATTAGGGATGTTATGGATATTCGTAACCGTAACTAAAACTACCGATATCCGAAATAATTAAATATCCGAAACCGAAAGCATATACGAAAATGAAAGTTTATAAGTCTAGTAAGTACTTAACACATTAATATTTTTTGTATATATCAATATCTAAAAATATTTCAGTCCTTCTTTGACAATCTTGCCAGAACTTAAACACTTTTTTAAATATTTTTATTGTTAAAATCGAAACGTTATTTTGAAGCCGGTTAAAATTAATATATTTTACATTAAAATGTGTGGTCAATACAATCACCCGCTAGTTAATTACCGCTAGATTTGATGCTAGAAAATTGAGAAAAAACAGGTCATATAGATTTAGATATAGTGTAAAGATTGAATTACAAAATTCAAAAGGATGTTAAAAAATGTGTGTATTCACTATGAGCTTTTGCCTGTAGTAAATCCAGCTGCTCAAAATCGGTTCCAATACATCAGTTGGTCAGGACGGCATTTGTACATAATTTTAATGTTTTCTTTAAGAAATAGTATTTTTTTTTAAATACTTGTTTGATTTTTTCAAGGCGAGTACTTTTTACGATGTGTGTTTACCAAATTCTACAAAATAATTAAAAAAAAAAAACATTGTAACCCTACTATTTTGAAATTTTCAAAAAAATATCATGAAAATTACCTCATATATGCTTTTTCTGAGTAAATTATTGAAAAATATTCTATTTTCCGAGATTTTTAAGGTAAAACGAGCAGATGTATGGTTTTTGTTAAACAAATTTCAGATCTTTAATACATTTTTGCCTTAAAAAAATCAATATTTAATATTTTCAAAAATGTATGATACAACTTGTCAAAATTTAAAATTATTTGTTTTGTTGTCAAAAGAAAAAAAAACTGAATGTGCAAATTTATTTACCACTAAAATGATGGGTTTATACATATAATTATAACGTAGTATTGTCATTTGGATAGAAAATTACGTAAAAATATTATTGTTTGAATATGATTTAACGTAATTTTTATGCGATTGTAGCAAGCTCTTATTAATTTTAGGAAGGTGTAAACATCATCTAAATTCTGATCATATCACATAAAAAACTACGCCGTGATTTTTTATCTAAAAAAAAATGGAATAGAGATACATTATAAAAACATTTAACTGACAAAGAAAAAGAATATACCTAGCCGAATCGCTAAAATTGGATTAAAAAAATCATGACATGCTACTTAAAAAGCGGTTTTTTTCGAATTTAGCTCGTAAAAAATGAGACAGAAAAAAAAAGAATGCGAGTGCGAGTGAAATGGAGAACGACATATTTCCTAGTTTTTCTCGAAAAGTAAGTAATTTAGAGCAACGGTATAAAAACATT
The DNA here is from genome assembly GCA_035578155.1 of Brachynemurus nebulosus. Taxonomy (NCBI): domain Eukaryota; kingdom Metazoa; phylum Arthropoda; class Insecta; order Neuroptera; family Myrmeleontidae; genus Brachynemurus; species Brachynemurus nebulosus. Next base: position 26,983,823 of record JAPWDM010000006.1, read on the forward strand.
TTTTATGCATTTTACCTTTTACTAGGGCTTGGTGTAAAAAAAAATTTGGAAAATTGCTTAATTCTGGCAAAAAACTCATTTTGTTGACAAAAAACGCCCGGAAAACCTACTTCTGGGCATCCGACGTGTCTGGCTAACGAACTCATCCAACGATTTGGAAAATCGAATTCGCACACAAAATTTCATAAGCATTGAACGTTTCGTTCGAGAGTTATCGCGCGGATACATATATATATATATATATATATATATATATATATATATATATATATATATATATATATATATATAAATTTTAGTGAATATCACTTTCGTATTCTAGGGACCTCAAAACATATTTCTGATATGGTCTCGGGCTTAGGTCGCACCATGACACCTGGCGTAAAAGCTGAATTTCCAGCTTTGGAAATTCGCTAAAAGAAAAAATTTAAGAAAAATTATATTAGTTCATTAATTTTGCGGCAAGTAATATTTCGTAGCTTAATTTTGTTTACATAATTAATTAATTAGTGTAGCAAAAAATTAAAAATTAAAAATTAAAATTATTTTATGTTGTTTATTTATTGGATGTTGATTATAGTTATTATTTTATTATGTGTTGTAATTGGTTGTCTTGGGGTTATAAGTATTCGGACTTTGGGTGCTACTTTTCGGGTTGATTGGGGTTACGATCAGCAGAGTTTTCTCCTAGGTCTTATGGAGACAAGATGGTGTGTGGCAGTGGAAGGCTATGGTCGCAGATCGTTTTCCCAAACCACAAGATCCCCAAATAACCTGAAATTCCTTTTGACTGTAAAGGCTGGTTTTTAAATTAGAAACACGAAATTTCATCAACTACAATTTATTACAATAAAGGATGACTAGAGATAATTTTGAGTTACAAAATTTGAAATCTTAAAAAAAAATGTTACGACAATAAATAATTACCAATTTGAGAATTCACACAAATGTTTCTTGGTTATCTTTTCGAATAGTTTTAAATTAGAATTTGCATCTTAGATCCTCGATGTGGCGATACCTTTCAAACTGAGACGCACGATATTCAAGTATACCGCGTGTGCTAGTTAAGGAAATGTACTACCACATGAGTTAGTAAATTGTACAGCTTTCACTTAAATGTAAATTGAAGTTTCGAAATTTATAGAATAAATTTTTAAAATATCGTTACAAAGATTTTTTTGGAAAATATGTTGTTAATCAAATTAAATTAAAGTTGCAAACATGAATTTTATGACTGTACCGATTTTCCCTTTAAAATTTATGACTAGAATAATTTGTATGTGTATTTCCGTAAATATCAAATTTTATGAAATTGTGATGGCCAAAATAAAATCAGATTTAAATTGAAATTTTTTAGAAGATAACGTTACAAGTTAAATTTTACTAAAGCTCTGTCAGATTTAAAAGATTCGACCAGATATCGAAATAATGCTAAGAGTTGCACATGTTCAAATTTGTTTACCTAACCGGAAATAGTTACGTGATTTGATAATAATTAAACTATACACACAATCAGTATATATTTGGAAATTTACTTAAAGTGAATCTAAATATAAATCTACGAATATAAATTTACACTATTAGCTAAATATACCTATACTTTCTAAATTATAAATTAACTAAATTTGAGTCGTTGACCTTTTGCTGAATCCCCGAAATTTTTTTGAATTTCGAATGAATGCGATAGTACAAGACGACGTTAAATATTTAAGTTAAATTTTACTTACATGCTATTATTCCCTTTAATTATATTTTATATTAAGTTATGCTTTCGCTGATACACATTAAATTTAAATTATTTTTCCATATTATTTAAATAAATTTCCAAATTTTTATTACAATAAAATATTACTTATCTTAACAATGATGCATTTGTTTTCCTTTCAATAATAACGTTATAAGTTCTAAATTACATCTTGACCAAGTCCCTTTTTTTTTTTTTACATTTCTTTGTTCGATGTTAACATCATCGCGGTCGCTTGGAGAAGAGCGAGTGTATTGTTTTTAATTAATATAAGTTACTTATTTTTTTAATTATCTATTATATAATTTGTTTGCCAATTAATTTTGAAATAAAAGTTCGATCAAACAATGGACAAAGCGTTAACTAAACTTTCAGATTTCTGTATAAAAATATGTGATGGTAATACGAAATGTAAACGTCAATTTGAAAATATACCACTAGGTGGCATTTATATATATAATTGATTTTTATTGAATTCTATGATCTGACATATTGGACCACAGAGGATATTGGACTGATATTAACTTCGAACACAAATGTTAGATGTCAGTATTCTGACATTTTGCAAATCGAGTAATTATTAATTAATCTAATGTTCGTTTATAATCGTTTTCCAAAGAATTCAATAATGTGTCGAATTTAATTCGTCACATTTTCACCCCGTTCGCAAAAAGCGGAACGCTACGGGAAATTAAGCTGGTTTCAAATACCTTACATGACATTTACTGACTGCGGAAGTGCGCGGGTCTTGCAAAATGGCGGTACATGGTGTCAAATAGGCGAGTAGAATGAACGGGCCTTGAAAACGTTGTAAGAATTTTGCTTCTTTATCAATATCGTGTTGATATTGTAAAATCTTCTTGTAGACCATCTGACCAATAGTAAAATTTGATGTTTGTGGACGATTTGCGGTTAGATTTTTTATACGCTCATGTGCATTTGTGATTGCTTGTTGGATTTTTTGTGGATTTGGTTTGTCAGCTTGTAAGATTTCCGATAGTTCAGCATTTACGTCTAGTGGAGTTAGCATTTGACGGTTTAAGAATACTTGTGCTGGAGTAGCATTTATGGCTGAATTATACGAATTGTTGATGCTGAAGACAGCGTATTTCAAGAAGGTATTCCAGTTTGCATGATTGATTGAGTATTGTGAGATCATAGTAGCTAAATTGGATTTTATATTTCTTATAGAACGTTCAGCTGCGTTTGCCCTTGGATTATATGGAGAGGTGTAAATTTGGCGAATTGCTCTCTCGAAGCAGAAGTTGTTGTATCTCTCACTATGGAATACAGATTGGTTATCCGATACTATTGATGATACATATCCGAAAGTAGTAAATATATCTTCCAGTATGTTTATGACCACTTTTGACGTTGTTTTCTTTGTAGGTCGCGCAAAAATCCAACGACTGTATGAATCTGCAACTAGAAAAATGTATCTGAAGTCTTTGTCTTCTGGGGGTCCACGAGTTTTTATAATAGGGCCTACGAAATCGACGAAAATTTTTTCCCAGATATTTTTTGGGGGGTGACTTTGGAAAGCGATATCATAATTTTTGTTTACAGGTTTATGTTCTTTACAAATAGTACAATTATTTACATATTCTTTTACAATATTATATAAATTAGGATAATAAAATCTATTAGCTATTTTTCGGTACGTACAAATAATTCCTGCGTGTGAAGAAAATATTGATCTATGAAAATAATCTAATACATATTGTAACATTGATTTTGGTAAAACTATACGTTTCTTTTTATGTTTGCCAGAAAGATGTATCAGCAAACCTTCCCGAATACGAAAATTATTAACGACATTTCCAGCTCGTATTCGCTGGAGTTCGGTTTTCGTAAATGGGTCATTTTGCTGAGCGATCTTGATTGACATATAACTATTTGGTTGGAAGTTTATGTTATTTATTAAATTTTGAATATTATCTAATTTTTGATTATTTATGCATAAATTATTTTCATTTTGTATAGTATTTATTAAGTTTATTTGATTATCTGGTTCTAAATTATTTTGTATTGTTTGTAGATTATTTTTATTTTCTTGTATATTGTATTTAGTATTTATATCTATTTTTGAATTTTCATTTTTTTCGATATCTGTATTTTCTGTATCAAATAATCGACTTAGCATATCACAAATATTGTTATCAGCGCCACGTACATGTACAGGTGTGAAGTTATATTGAGATATTTTTAGAAGCCATCTTGAGAGTTTATTGTATTTTTGTGGGGTTTGAAATAGATAGATGAGAGCATTACAATCTGTACGGAGTTCAAAATGTCTATCATGTAGGTAATCTTTAAATGAGTCTAAAGCATTTATAACTGCCATGAGTTCGGCTTCGTACGCGGATATTATTCTATTTTGATTATTGAATTTTTTTGAACAATATTCTATAGGGTGTAGTTTATTATCAAATTCTTGCATTAGGCAACCACCGGTTCCAGTAAAACTAGCATCGGTGTAAACTATGAATTTTTTATTGAAATCCGGAAATTTCAATATCGGGGGGTTAGCTAAATGATGTTTTAATTTATTTATTGCATCAATATGGTGCTGTTCAATTTTAAATTTTACATCTTTCTTTTTTAGTTCATTTAACAGAGCTACTATTATTGAAAATTGGGGGATGTATTTTGCGTAAAATGCAAATGCACCTAACATTGACTGTAGTTGTTTTATATTTTTTGGTATAGCCATATTAAGTAGTGCTGAGGTCTTATTGGGGTCTGGTAATCTACCCATTGGAGTTACTAAATTTCCTAATATCTTGAGACGTGACATGAAAAATTTTGCTTTTGATGGATTTACAGTGAGACCTGTTCTTTTTAATCTGGCCAGTACTGTTTGCAAATCGGCAAAGTGTTGCGTTATGTTTTTACTATGAATAATTAAATCATCATAATAGATTAATAAGCATTTATTCATTAAGTCAGCGAATTCTCTAGATAGATACCTAATTAAAGCTTGGCTAGAACATTTTAGACCCATCGGGGCTACTGTAAATTGAAATTGTTGCCCTAACTGCGTTATAATGGCTGTTAGTGGTTTAGATTCGTCATCTAACGGGATTTGATAAAACGACTGTGTTAGGTCAATTGTGGAAAATACCGTTGAATTGCCTAAATTGGAAAATACGTGATTCATAGAAAGACCGACTACGGGGTCCGAAGCCAGATAAAAATTTAAATTCCTAAAATCACAAACGAGGCGTTTGGACCCGTCTTGTTTATCTACTAAAAATACTGGAGATGCATATAAACTCTGTGCCTCCTCGATAATGCCTGCTTTTAATAATTCTTGTAATTTATCTTGTAAAATTTGAAGTTGATCTCCTTTTAGAACATAAGGATGTTTTGCTACTGGTGTATTATTTAATATTGGTATATGATATTTAAAATTTTTGGCCCTGCCTGGTTTTGAGGTTAAAACGGATTTATATCTGCTTAATAAATTGTCTAAATGTTTTTGTTGTTCTTCGTTTAAATTTATCTTAGACTCAGTTACTATGTTTATAATATATTCATTTTGTATCTTTAAAAATGGAATTTTATTATTAAGGTCGTGTTTTAAGGTAACTGTATTGTTAATGAAATTAATTATTAAGCCGCATTTATGTAAAGTATCAGAGCCTAATAATATTGGGAATGCTAAATTTTCTATAATATAAAATTTTTGAGTCCATGATAAATTTGCGATTTTAAAGTGTAGGTTGACGCAATTAGAAAGTTCTAGTCGATTACTACCGGGTAAAGATGCTATTAGATTTGAATTAATTATTTTAATTTTGTATTTAGATGTTTTAATAATTTTATCTAAGGTTTTTTTACGAATTATGTTTATGTTTGTGCCGGAATCTAATAATGCTATGTATGGAATTTGATTGATGAAAATGTTTATTGAAGGGATATTATTTGTACGATTATTTAGTTTTTTGGAATTTGTATTTGTGTATTTGGTATGTTTTCGTTTGTTTGTGATGTAGAAGGGAAATTAGTTTCGGTGAAAGGGTTGTTTGAATTAATTGTTGTAAAATTACTGTTTTGTATTTCGTTATTTGTAGAATTTATGTTGTTAGTGTTAGTTTGATACGGACGTAACCTTTTTCGACAGACATTGTAACTGTGACCGGAAATTTTACAAAACGTACAAAATGGTGAATAATTTTTATTCGTGAAATTGTTCCTATTTTTATAGTTGTTATTTTGTCGAGTATTTGTATGATTTCTATTGTGTGTGTTGGGAAGGTGGTTAGTATTGTTAAGTGTATTAATAGGATTTTCTGGTGAACCGTTAGTAAAATTAGTATTGTTAGCTGTTGGCGTAGGAAATTGTGAAGGAGAGTTAGTTGTGTTAAAATATTGGGGGTTTGAGGGGTTAATAGTGTTAGCAGGGTTTAGGACGGTGTTATTTGAAATATTTTGTCTATTTATAAAGTTTTGTTGCCTAATTTTAATTTCTTCGACTTGTCGAGCTAGCGTGAGCAAGTCTTGAAAGGTGTTTGGTACTGGTGAAAATTTTATTAAGTCGAAGGTGGTGTAATTTACGTGAGCAAAAATTAATTGTACTATGTCGATATCAAGCATATGTGGACATAGGATATTTGCGTTACATTTAATTGATTGAACAAAATTATAGAATGATTCGTGGTCATATTGTTTTCTATGTACAGTTTTGTCTATTAAATCCTGTTTTATTGTTGGAGAAATGTAATCGCTCAATAATTCTGTTTTGATATCCTGCCAAGTATTATTGGCATCTAATTTTTGAGACCAAAAATATTTTGAATTTGTGTGGCACTTTGTTAATAAAAATTTTAATAAGGTGGTTTCCGAGATGACCTTTAAAGATATTACGTTTTGTGTTTCTAGAATGAACTTTAATATTGACATAGGATTGAGAATATTTAATAACGGGATGGATTTAGTAAATTCTTCTATACGAATTTTGGCAACAGGGCTTTGATTGATTGATTGATTTTCCGGAATTGTATTTTGATTGTATGTGGAAGGATGTGGGTTTTGTGTTGTTGAAATTTGTGTAATGAGTGAGTTTAAATTAGTACTTATCTCGTTTATCTGTAGATTTTGTGTTTCCTGAATTGCTTGTTGTCCCGAAATCATAGTATTTAAAGCCTGTGTTATTGTATTTATGGTATCGGCCGCCTGTGTCAAGAGCTCCTCAATTGGTGCAGGTTCCATTTTTGATTTACTTCTTAAATAATAGGGCATAGAAACTAATCTTCTTATTTTATATATATATATCCTGTTACATAAATTAATATTTAAAATATATGTTAAGTGATAGATATGAAACTAAGATGCAAATTGCAAATTTATATCAGCAAGTTTGGGAAATTTTCTTGACTGCTACCATAAATGTAGCAAAAAATTAAAAATTAAAAAATTAAAATTATTTTATGTTGTTTATTTATTGGATGTTGATTATAGTTATTATTTTATTATGTGTTGTAATTGGTTGTCTTGGGGTTATAAGTATTCGGACTTTGGGTGCTACTTTTCGGGTTGATTGGGGTTACGATCAGCAGAGTTTTCTCCTAGGTCTTATGGAGACAAGATGGTGTGTGGCAGTGGAAGGCTATGGTCGCAGATCGTTTTCCCAAACCACAAGATCCCCAAATAACCTGAAATTCCTTTTGACTGTAAAGGCTGGTTTTTAAATTAGAAACACGAAATTTCATCAACTACAATTTATTACAATAAAGGATGACTAGAGATAATTTTGAGTTACAAAATTTGAAATCTTAAAAAAAAATGTTACGACAATAAATAATTACCAATTTGAGAATTCACACAAATGTTTCTTGGTTATCTTTTCGAATAGTTTTAAATTAGAATTTGCATCTTAGATCCTCGATGTGGCGATACCTTTCAAACTGAGACGCACGATATTCAAGTATACCGCGTGTGCTAGTTAAGGAAATGTACTACCACATGAGTTAGTAAATTGTACAGCTTTCACTTAAATGTAAATTGAAGTTTCGAAATTTATAGAATAAATTTTTAAAATATCGTTACAAAGATTTTTTTGGAAAATATGTTGTTAATCAAATTAAATTAAAGTTGCAAACATGAATTTTATGACTGTACCGATTTTCCCTTTAAAATTTATGACTAGAATAATTTGTATGTGTATTTCCGTAAATATCAAATTTTATGAAATTGTGATGGCCAAAATAAAATCAGATTTAAATTGAAATTTTTTAGAAGATAACGTTACAAGTTAAATTTTACTAAAGCTCTGTCAGATTTAAAAGATTCGACCAGATATCGAAATAATGCTAAGAGTTGCACATGTTCAAATTTGTTTACCTAACCGGAAATAGTTACGTGATTTGATAATAATTAAACTATACACACAATCAGTATATATTTGGAAATTTACTTAAAGTGAATCTAAATATAAATCTACGAATATAAATTTACACTATTAGCTAAATATACCTATACTTTCTAAATTATAAATTAACTAAATTTGAGTCGTTGACCTTTTGCTGAATCCCCGAAATTTTTTTGAATTTCGAATGAATGCGATAGTACAAGACGACGTTAAATATTTAAGTTAAATTTTACTTACATGCTATTATTCCCTTTAATTATATTTTATATTAAGTTATGCTTTCGCTGATACACATTAAATTTAAATTATTTTTCCATATTATTTAAATAAATTTCCAAATTTTTATTACAATAAAATATTACTTATCTTAACAATGATGCATTTGTTTTCCTTTCAATAATAACGTTATAAGTTCTAAATTACATCTTGACCAAGTCCCTTTTTTTTTTTTACATTTCTTTGTTCGATGTTAACATCATCGCGGTCGCTTGGAGAAGAGCGAGTGTATTGTTTTTAATTAATATAAGTTACTTATTTTTTTAATTATCTATTATATAATTTGTTTGCCAATTAATTTTGAAATAAAAGTTCGATCAAACAATGGACAAAGCGTTAACTAAACTTTCAGATTTCTGTATAAAAATATGTGATGGTAATACGAAATGTAAACGTCAATTTGAAAATATACCACTAGGTGGCATTTATATATATAATTGATTTTTATTGAATTCTATGATCTGACATATTGGACCACAGAGGATATTGGACTGATATTAACTTCGAACACAAATGTTAGATGTCAGTATTCTGACATTTTGCAAATCGAGTAATTATTAATTAATCTAATGTTCGTTTATAATCGTTTTCCAAAGAATTCAATAATGTGTCGAATTTAATTCGTCACATTAGTTGTTATTAAAAAAAAAGAAAAAACCTGTATAATCACCTGTACCGGGATTCGATCCCTGTACCACACTAGCCACACTCCGTCGCGCTACCACTGAGCTATATCCATTTTGGTGAAACCTGCTAAATAACTTGATTATATCTTATCTATATTTTTATCCAAATTTTAAATAAAATAATTTTCTGTGTTTTTGGGAGGTGGATCTTAATATTGTAAATTTTTAATATTGATATTATGCTCTAGTAGTAGACGAAATTTGATTGAAATCGGTGACGATCATATCTGAACCTCTCCTTGTTAGTATGATTTTATTTATTTATATGTAATCGATACTTTAGCAGACAATAAATTTTGAGACACGTATTCTAAAACTTAGTGTATACCCATGTACAGCATTTTAAATTTCATTCATTCGCTACGGGAATATACTTGTACCGTTTTTGAGTTGTGTAGTTTCATTATTATTTAAAATATTACGTTCTATTATAGAGAAAATATAAGCACATAGAGGGAAATTTCAACAACGGGGATTTGGTGTTATAAAAGGTAGGTAAGTAATTTTTATTGGAAGAATAAACTGAGTTGGGAAAATAAACACAAAAATTGAATGAGATCAAAGATATAAGGGGTCTCCTCAGTAGATGATTTGATTAAAATTTGGTGGCATCCAAATTTGTTGTGTGTTACCTGACGTAAGAGAATTCCACGGTTGGGTACTATAATAATAATGTTGGGTAATATAAAAATTAAATTTACAATTTTTTTTATGTGGATAATTCTCAAAATTTTTATTCTATTTTCATTGTATTGTGTTATTTTATTTAAGTATGTGTATCAAATTATTGAAATGTAGCCAATTTCAGTTCCAGCCAAATATCCATTCGAATAATTTATGTATATATGGGTGTCTAATAATGTCAGTTTCAGCATTTAACAGAATTTGATCATGACATTAATCAATTCTGACCAATACATTGTATGGATATAGGTCAATCTATGTATTAGCAATATTCAATATATTAGAGAAATAAAAAGTTGCAATGTTTGTAAGAATAATTAGCTTGAAATATTTTAAATTTGCAAATTATATAAAATTTACTTTTCTTATTCATCTGTATACATGTTTCGGCACGACTCGCAATGAGTTCTTCAACCAGACCCGTCTGATACCTGGAACCTCAAAAAATAAGTTTTTTGCCAAAGGTTTTCATTTTTATCAAAATTAGGAAAATACGGCAACTAGAAAGCATCCCTTGGTTGGATCAGTTGCAGTGGAATAGTTCATACCCAAGTTACCCTAATTCAATCAATCATCCTAATTCGAATCACATCAATATGGTTTGCTTTGAAAGAAAGGGAATTTTTTTAATTTGATGACGTCATCAAGTTTACTGAAATTTTTCAGTGACTTAAAAATCATTAATGAAATGATATAATGATTAAACTGGAAGAGAATTATTGGTTTCAAAAATAGTTTTTAAAATTTTTGACAAAAAAGCTTTATAAAAGCTTTAAAAAATGTGCTACCCCTAATCTACACAGTGAAAAAATTTGTGTTAAAATTAACACATTTCACATGTCCAGAACGGTCCACTCAATTTTTTGTGTTATTTCAACACAAAGCATATGTGTTAAATCTATACACAAGATTTGTGGCAATGATTTAACACACAAAAGGACATACACTTTGTGTTAATTTTACACAATTACTTAGTTACAATTTTACCACAATGATGTGTAAAATTAACTGATTTAGAATGTAGAAGTTTACTCAGTAAATCTGTTGGTATATTATTTTTTTAAATTAGTATATTTTTTATTTATTTATTGTATAAATGAAAGGAAATAGTAAAAAATAATTTTTCAGTACTTAAACTGTTTTATTTAATATTTCTACAAAGTTGTGCTCTGATGAAAATAATGTTGAAGCAATACCCCAAAATTGTGAAGATCGTTGTCAAACTGAACGTGGAAGGCAAAATGGAACGACTACTATTCCTTCTTTACCCGATCTTCTTTGCCCTTTGAATGTGTTTTGGAACGCCGAATATTCGATAATTTTTTAATTAATTGAAGTAAATTCTGCAAACAAAGAAAAAAATTCAATCTATAATATTTTTAATTAACTTACCAATATTTAATATCTAAAACCAATTTAATCCTAGGAATGTGTTTTTGATTTTGAAATATTCTATTGCTTTATATATCTTGAACGCACGTCGAACAATAATATTCTATTTATATATATATATATATATATATATATATATATATATATATATATATATATATATATATATATATATTTATATATATATATATTTATATATATACATATTTATATATATATATATATATATATATATATATATATTTATATATATATATATATATTTATATATATATATATATATATTTATATATATATATATATATATATATATTTATATATATATATTTATATATATATTTATATATATATTTATATATATCTATATATCTATATATCTATATATATATATATATATATATATATATATATATATATATATATATATATATATATATATATATATATATATATATATATATATTAGTGATGCGACTCGAGTAGGATTTTGTGACTCGAGTCACTCGAGTAATTTTGCTACGTCACTCGAATTGTACACGAGTTTTCGAGTCACTCGAGTCAACCGAGTTAACTATTTCATTCCCTCCAACTCGAGTAAGATTTTTTTTAAGCATTTTTAAATACCTTTATTGAATTAGTAATATGAGATAATATGAAATAAAATACATATGATTAGTGTACATATTATTTATTTATGTAATCAACAAATAAAAGTAAAATGACTTCTTAAGAATAATAAAATTTCCATGTAAGGATGACCAATTAATGACCATAAATAACATTTATGCAATTTTGATTGCAAATAAAAATTAAACTTAATTATTTTATAATTAGTTTCAATTATCAATCATTATAATTATAAAATCAAACTGTATCAGACTTTTGTTTACACCTTACAATTAAATGTTATTTATTTAATAATAATGAATAAAGAAACTATTATGAAGAAAATCATAAAATATTAGTTTTTAGAAAACAGATATGTAAATTTTAAATATTTTAATTTTATTGACTAAAAAGTGGATAAAGTCAGGTTACTATATTTAAGTCAATTATCGGTATAATCGATTATACCTCGATTAATATACCGATTATAAATCGATTACGATTATTAGTATATAATCGATTAATCGATTGGTAAAATAATCGATCGGAACATCATTATTATACACCTATACTTTAGTCTTTACTAGTAATATTAACAAAAGCTAAATTCAAAATCACACGTATGTCTCACTTTCATACAATAATTATTCAATAGTTCAATCAAATCAACCTAATACCTATTAATTTATTGTTATCGTATCAAGTGCAAGTTTCAACCCGTCTCTTTGTAACTAGTGAAGTAACATCTGGCCCTAACCGAGTCTACTCGGTGTGCCGAGTTGACTCGGAAACTCGAGTGCAATTGGACTCGAGTAAAAATTTTTTTTCACTCGAATACGAGTTTGATAAATTCACTCGAGTCACTCGAGTAAACATCACTCGAGTCGCATCACTAATATATATATATATATATATATATATATATATATATATATATATATATATATATATATATATATATATATATCTTGAACGCACGTCGAACAATACTTCAATGATTGGCAAAGATGCTATACCGATGGTACAAGTTACCACTACCCCCGCTCTTGTAACTAAAGCAATAGATGCACGCGAAACCAGTTTTTTGGTGTTGGAAATACACAAGTAAGTAGAGGTATTTATGACATGTTTATGACAATCTGTGTTATTTGTGTGTTGTTTAAAACAGATTAAAATTTTAATTCTGTTTAATCAAAATTTTTGTTAAAATTTTCATTTAACACAAACACTAAATGTTACATTCACACAGGGTTGGGTTACTCATTTAACAAAAAAATTTTAACCGCTAGTTTTTTTGCACGCAGAACACAAATTTTTTCACTGTGTATGAATTAAATCTACCTTTGCATAAAATATTCAGAAAAATAATTTAAAATCTATCCTTATAAAGATTAAACAAACTCCAGTATAGACAAGCTGCGTACTTTTAAAATTCGACTGTTATGCCGCCTATTGGGAAAGTAAGTCAACGCTGGCGTTTGCTATTACCTTAAATATATATGTAAATTTTAAAAAAATGTTTTATTAAATGAATAAAAATGTCAATTATTATTTATTTTGCTTTTCAGTTCATTAAAATCGATTTTTTATACTCTAAATCAATACCCAAATGTCAAATTTACGACTCATTTTTAAATAATTTAGTTAAATGAAACCCTTTTGACAGATAAACTTAAAAAAATATCAATAATCTAATTATTTTGATTTTAAAATATAAAACATTTTTCTTTTTTTAAAACAAAAATTAAAGATTTATATAATTATTTCATTCATTCATGGTACGTACTTTAAAATTTCTACGCCATTTTTTAGTAATTATAATAACAAACAGCATTGAAGTTCGCTAAATGTATGTATAATATGGCATATTTACGTAAAGTAAAATGCAGTAGTAAAGTAAAATTTATAATGATCATGCTATAATCAAACGATTTTAAATGGACGAATATTGCCACAAACTACACAAAATGTGAGTATTAACAATCACTTTTCTGTTACAACTGATGTAAACAAATAGCTACTGTAGAAAAGAAACCTTCTAAATGAAAATATCAAATTGAAGAAATTCATTCTCATCCGTAGATTAAAATGATATGAACTGAAAAAGTGTTTTCAGTAAATTAAAAATCTTGAAATTATTCATTTTAATTGTCATTAAGGACTTTTTATTATTTTTTTCGCCTCTTAAATCTATTTTAATAAAATTTTTACATTAGTATTTTTAAATGTGAAACGCCAGTTTTGACAAAAATGCCACTAGAGCGCACTACTTGAGGTACGCAGCTTGTCTATATTAATTAGTGTAGTTAAATTAAATTTTTTTTTTTGAAAACATAATTTTGGAACCATACCTGTCAAAATCAACAATTATTCAGTTGTAAATTGATATATACGAAAATATATCTACAATGTTTTTCGCAATTTTTCGTGATAAGGAAAAATCGGCGTCTATTCGTAGGAAATGTATGCAAAACATTATTTCATATTAGTAGAGCTCACATCATCATAAAAAAATTGTGTATTCTGTTGTCATTATTCGAAAGCGGCTTAAAATTCTCTAGTAGACACGAAATGTCAAGTCCGTAAGACAAATTTGTTTTTTCGTTTTATCTGACAAAATAAGATTAAGACAATTCTAATTGCTACATGCGAATGAATTCGTAGGTAGGGATTATAAGGATTGTTGTTTCGGCAAAATTGAATTGGCTCGTTTGAGGCGCATGTCGTCGCATAAACTAGGGAAATATATTATTATTTTCACATCATATTATGTATAGAAATAAATACAAAAAGAAATTTGGGAGAAAAAGAATTTAATATTCTATTTTGTGCTGTTCAAGTTCAAGATAAAATCACGTAATATAATTCATAAATTGTTAAAATAAATTGACTCGGGTATTATAAGTACACACATCAAAAAAAGTATGACATGATTTAATTTTTTTGGCATCTATAGATTTTTCGCTTTCTACAAAGTTTCTTTCAAATACTAAATTATAATAATTACATATACTTAGCATCCATTAAAGATATACTTTGAGGTGTTTTTAACGTGAACAATGCCCCAATTCATAAATTTTTCTGAAAAAATTGATAATAATTTTTTTAATGGGTGTAACTTAACAAAACGGTTTCGAATATAACAATTTAATAACAAATTTGATATGTGACATTCGTATAAAGATATCGTTGTTGATACAGAGTCTTTTAAAATTATTATATTTAAGATATCATTAACAATATAGGTACAATCCGCGTGCCTTCGCAGTAAATTTTCCCAGGAGCTGGCAATATTTTTAACACGTTGACGCAACACTGTAGCATGTCAGCAAACATAGCTCACTCTCGATCTAAATACCGTGGGTAACGGAGCGGTGCTATGTGTTACAGGCCAATGCCCGTCCGCGGTAGCATTACATGCATGTATGGTCACCGGTCATGATCGGCCTCTGCGACTTTTCTGGCCATCATATGTATGTAGCATGCTCGGACTATAGTGTTAGTACTTCTAGTACTGACAGTTTTGTTGGAAATTTCACCTCATACTGCAAAAATTATACAAATAAAATAATCTCAGTAAAATTCCAAAATTTTACAATGTAAAATATGTACATAAGAGTATACAGGGTGGAAAATAAATAACTCTTGTCGTTTGTAGGAGTGACTTAGCACACTGTAGACACTAAAACCGCAGGAATTTTTTCGGAATTAACAGTTTGCGAATATCGCAAATCAACTGGCTCCATGATGTTTCCAAATTTTTCCAAGTATGGCCCTGATTAAACTATACATAAACCTTTTTAGTACCAAAAGTATAATATAATCTTGTTGACCAAAATTCTACAAAACTTTGTAAACCTGTTTACTACTAGTTTTACTATTTATTGTATGTTACTTTTTTTAGAAACAGAAAATTTATCTTAAAATATAAGATGGACAGAGCCAGATTAAAAAAAAAATTTAATGGTCCTTTTTGACCCACATTTAGTATCGAATTTTCTCTGTTAAAAACACTTATGGTTCAAATTTATTTGCAAATATTAATTACGTGGATGAGATTTGTCCACCGTTTTCGCAGCAAGACATATACTTTCCACTCTGTATATAAGTATAGGGTATTCGTTATCAAAAATGTCTGATAAACAGTATAAGTTTAGCAATTATGATAAAATTCCGATATCAAAAATTCTCGATAGTGAATATTTCGTCAACGATAGGTAACAGTGGAAACTATTACAAAACTTTATGCAAGGTCATGATTATAATATAAATATAATATTATCGATATCGAAAGTGTTCAATAAGGAATATCTCGTGAAGGACAATTTTTTAGATGACCTCTCAAATTTTTGTAAATATAGTTTACATTTACAGAATAGCCAATATTTTTTTAAGTGGTTAGATTGACATTAAAATTCGCAAAAATGTAACAACCACCACTTCACTACCCCGCGTGTTTAGTAACGCATTTTAATGCCTAGAATTTCAATACAAAATTATTAACAAAAGCAGACATGAAAGACCTTGTACGTATATTCGAATATACTTACACGTACATACTCGAAACATATAGGTATGTTAGCTCTATTCTGGCAAGATCGTAATATTATTTCGATCATTCGAAATGGAACATAAAATATGTCTGGACTGAATGGCATTCGTAGGTATATACTCGTATATGTGAAGAAGGATGAGAAATATTATAATATGCCACAGTTATGGCACCTCTAGCACTACCAGCTACCACCATAACTTCTCTATATATACATATATTTGTTTTATCTTTATGACTTCATAAACATTAATAATAGCGATTAGTCATGGAAGTTATTGAGCGACTAGCGAACATTAACGCGGCGAACGAGAACGTAACGAAAACACGGTATTTCTATACAGTCATATGTAGGTATATGGAAAGGATTTATACAATACATATGTGTACACTCACGGCAAAAAATAATTGTCACACTAAGACTATAGACGTGCGCATCGTTTTTTCGCGGAGGTTTTCTTTCCATCTACAAAACATTATACAGCAAATTTTCTTATCTAATCGTAAAAATATTCAGAAACTTTATAAATAACTAACTCAAAACATAACTCAAAACACTCAAAACTTACGATTTCCCTAGATAAAGAATTAATTTACACATGATAACATTTCGAAGATATTATTTCATTTTTATAATATTGTAAAAATTGCATTACATACATATGTAAAGGCACTGATTGATACAATAATTTATATTCTTATGCAGTGTACTGATAAAATGTTTAAAAACAGCCAATAACTAACCTTTATTTACTGTTAAGTGTTATATGGCCGGTTTTACATTCACATTTAAAGCCGACTTGAACACTAAAGCCAACTTTAAAACATTTTATTTTTGGGACTGTTTTAAAATCAAATTTAAAGCCCCGTTAGTGTAAAAGTCGACTTTAAACTAAAGTAAGAATTATCTCGACCTTTACTGCTTAAAATCAGCTTTAACATATTTGTTATTGCCGATTATTATCATTGAATTTTGTTTATAAGCATAATTTTTCTATAAAATATTCTTACCTTAAATAAATAAAATAAAAATTTTATTTGTTTGCTTATTTTCAATAATATTTTGGATTATTTTTACGTCTTGGATTAATATCAAACATTCTTTTTGGGTTAAACTGGCTGAACGTTTTCTGGGTTACCCGCGATTTCTTTTATGATTCATTGTATTTATGATAAATTTCTTTTAGAAAGAAATAATGTAGTTTTCTATTCCAATCTCACTGGCAGTAGCGAAATGAGTGAAATGCGTTTTTTTTTTTTTTTGAAATTCGAACACGTTGACATTTTCGTTACTATAGTTATTTCTTATAAATATAAGACTGGCTACGATTATTCATAGTTCGTTTTATCCATGCAAAACTTAAAAGTCCTTTAACAAAAGTAAGCAGACCGATCATTGTAAAACAATGCTAAAAATAAAGTCGACTTTAAATTAAAACTAGCTTTAGTTAAAGAACCTTTAATATTATGAATGTAAAACCGGCCGATAGTCATTTTTTTTAAAAACCGTATAAAAATGTCGCAAAAAAAAGATGTTGCACAAAAAGAGGTTATGCTAAACTAAAGATAAAGTGTACACTACGATTTTTTTCCGCGGTACAAGAAAAAAATTTGCAAAGAGTGAGTCGGACTCGCACAATTAGTGCTTCGTAGAGTGAGCACTGAACAGGCTATAAACCCAATCAAACTTTTTTTTTTTATAAAATACTACACACGATATATTAATTAAAACTTTATTTTGGACTAATCGGATTGACTCCTAAAGGGAAACCTTTATTATAAAGCATAATTCAGCCCACAGTTCCTTAATATAATAATTTATTAAATGTTAACCATTTGCAAAATCAAGCATTCAAACAAAGGAGTAAAAATAGTTTTGTCATTAATAGTACGAAGGTATATAATTTAATAAAATCGGTGGTACTAAAAAGTAAATTCTACTCTATCTAGACGGTAAAATAAATTTTAATAAAATAATATTTTAAGCTGGGCTGCGGTTCTTATCAAAATTCAATGTTCCGTAATAAAATATTATACGGTTTGCATAGCAATGCAGAACCATTGTTTGATTTTTCTTTTTGTAAAATATCAAGTATAATTATATATTCAATTTAAAATTATCTACCAGCTACGATGATAAAGTTAAAAATTTAGAACAGAATAAATATTTTAATCCATGTATTCTCCAAGGAATTACGGCATATATAAATCTAAAAAATGTCGTCAATTTTCCAGGAAACTCCCGACCTTTTCATTCAGAGGTAAAGGTCTGGCCATCTAACTCATTAATCAAACCGTTATTTTATTAAATAAATAAACAAAAATTGATTTTTTACACCAACCTATAAAACCTTTTTGTATCCTTTCTCTTCAAAGTATAAATTTTAACACCTACCATTTATATGTCAAATAAATTACTGCGTGACCCAAAGTTGAAAGTGATGCCGAAAATTTACCGCAGTAAAGCACGTGTCGAAAATATAATAGGCAAAAATATAATATTTTTAACGTTTTTATTTACTTTTATTTTGTTTTAAGTCAAAAGTAGTTTTTTTTTTATAAAATTTTTATTTTTCCATTTCGTTTAGGGGTGTTGATTTTCAAAAAGGTATAGTGATTTCACATTCTTTTTTTTAGAATGTCCTATTTCCACTTATTTCAAGTAGAAATTTTTCCTGTATTTTTAATTAGAATTATTATGCTTTTTATATAAACAGAATTAATTACAAAATAATATATAAACAGAATTAATTACAAAAATTCTGAATTTAATTAAAATATTTTATGGATACTACAAACAACTTGTTCAAAAAATTTATTATCTTATTTCAAGTAAGAATAATACTTATTTAATAAAGGGTGATTTCCTGTGGTGAATTCTATTCGTGAAACAAGAAAATGCATTGTTCAGTGTATTACAAGATAATGTTTTTTTTTTTCAAGTAAGTTTTTTCTAATAAAGAAACCGCAAGAAATCGAAAATTTATTATCGGAAAAATACTAGTTGCTACTATAAAGCGATTTCTAAGAGGTGAAACATCCCCCTCGCCTCAAGTTGGAAATTTGAAAAAATTTAAGAATTGTAATAGAATTTAAAATTGTGTTAGGAATCTGGATCGAGATGAAAAATTTCGGACATTTTGATAGCAAAAATGAAACGTACAGATCGAAATTACTCTAATTCAACCAGTAAACCTAATTCAAATCACTTCGATAGAGCTTAGTTGAAGGAAACCATTTTTTTAAAATTGATGACATCATTAAGTTCACCAAAATTTTTCAATACCTTAAAAAACATAAATCAAATGCTAGAACGACAAAATCTGGCGCCGATCATAAGTTTTTGAAGTTGTTGTTTCCATTTCTGTCAAAAGTAGGCACGTGGGACCATTTCAAAAATGATTTCTGTCGAATCCATTATGTTTCCAAAAGAAATTTCGCCATTTTAATAGTAAAAATGGTCTAAAGATACAGATCCAAATTACTTAATTCACTTAAGCATGAACCTACTAGATGTAATTTGATAATTGAAGTACGGCTCCTTTAGCTTTAAAAATCGCTCTTACGAAGAAAACGTTTTCGACCTCCCGGTATACAGTAACATGACAACTAACGAATACTTGTGGGATACTCTGTATTTATCAGATATTAATATTTCACAGTAGGTATATTTGTTTAATAGATTACAAACAGAAGGAGAAGGTATATTTTTAGTTTCTTTGCCAGTATATCTACACTGCTGTTGACACATTACAATTTTCATAATTAAATTATCCTAGAAATATATTTCGGAAAAAAATTTTTGAACATAAAACACACACACTCACTTGACTATTTCGGGAATAATTCGACGAAAACAATGAATGGGCCACTGAGCCAGAAATATTATTTATTAATAATTAGAGTCTTCACAATGTCATGCTCCCACGAATAAACGTAGAGAGTGGAATGAAGTGGTGTATCTTATGAAATTATATTAAAATTGCGTTGTTATGTTCACTGAGGGGGAAAATATCAAAAATATTAAATACGCATGTATCCGAAAATATAGGGTAACAGTCCCAAAAATTGATCAAGTTTCCTAAAATCATTTGAAAACATGAGTGGATAAAGGTATTATATGTAAAATTTTTCGAAAAGTCATTTTTTGTAAAATTTTGGAATATCCTATGCTGAAGTATCATATATTACAATTTGGTTTTTGAGTACGTACGCTTAATAGTTTTGTAGAAATTCAATAATAAACACATGCTATTGCATGGTAAGTATATGTAAATAAAAACTTTCAAACGCTTCTACTGTAAAACTATTAAAAATGTTATATAACACCTTCATTTATTTGCTATTATGACGACCATTTAGCAATTAATGAAATTGAATTCGAACAAAGAGATTTTCTAAAATTCAAAATAAAAATGATAAACGTCAAATTTTGATCAATTTAGCAAAATTCACTTAGCTGTCAATGGGTTCAAAAGCGGACAAATGTTATAAAAGTAACTTCCACAAAATAAAATTATCTGTATAATATATATCTATATCATGCTCATCAAAAATATTAAAGAACCGTCAAGAATTTTAAAAATGTTTGTTCTTTCTTCAAGAGGTTGTATCTTACAGTCAAAAGTAGTTTAAAAAAAAATTCAAAATTGATTCTAAAAAAGGTAGGAAAGGTTTCCTTTACATAATCGATATTATTACCTTAAAGAGAATAATTTTAGTACCTAAAGTATTTTAGTAATAGTTTAAAGTAAGAAGTGGGTACCTACTGTTTTTGGTTTAACTACACATAAATTCATAAAATTGTTTTGGATTTAAAGTCACTAAAATCATCGTTTTGGAAAAGTAGAACCTAAGTAAGGTTTTACTTTTGCAAATTTTGGTATTTAACCATGGGAATCTACTTACTGTAATCAATAATGTTTAAATTATTACAATTTCTCATATTTCATAATTTTTGAATTTCAGATTTTCCATCAAATAGTAAGTGTTTATCTAGTTTTTCATTTCAACCGACCCATCAAGTAACCATAAAAAAATATTTTTGAATATAATAATAAAAAATGTATCCATATGGAACGAACTTTATAAAAGACATTGTAAAGAACTGCTTGATCCCCTACTGTACTTCCAAACGAATAGAATATTAACTGGTAACTCGGATATAGATCCTATATTATTTACTTTATTCTATATAGAATAATTATCAAAATACTATCCTCACGTAAAAATATCCTCTAAATAGTTGAATAAATTATCGATTTGGTTCAAATAGTCTTTGTATGTCTGGACGTATTTCTTCAATTGTTCAATATTTGGTAAACTTACCTTACTTATTTACAAAAATAAATAATTTATTAATTAAGTTGACATAAGGTTACTGTAACTTTATAAAATTCCAATGAAAGCAAACATAAAAAAAAAATACGAAAAACAGAAATAACGAAAAAAGTTAACTCGTTTAACTTAAAAATTTAAGTAGTTTTTATAAATTAGCTTTTATATGCAATAAAAAAATGACTTTCTGAATTTGAAACATTGTAAGGGAACCACCAATTCTATACAAAACGTTGAGAAATTTGAACACCTCCAATTTTGTTATGTTGGCGTCTCAACCTGAAACACAATTTTTTTCTACTGTATTACTGGGAAATACTAGGAGTTTTTTTGTAACCATATAAACCTTTTTTAATTGTTTCCTCACGAACAAAACATAATTTGCGGTTTCATTTCCACTTTTATTAGAGTAATAAAAAGAATATCAGTGGTTGAAATTAGAAAAAAATCATTTCCTTTCCAGGTCACACCACACACAATAACAGTTCATCGGGGACCTTACCCGGGCGACAAACGAAAAACATGACCTATATGTGTACGCCTATATTGAACCAAAACACTATTGTATTAACCTCAGGTTAATAATGTAATATTTTCCAAAAAAATGACAAAAATATGAAAATGATAATTTGTGTATTTATATGATCATGTACCAATTTTCGTTTCGTTTTTGGTAAAATGATATATACATAGTAAATCCCTTAAGTGCTTTTTCGCTCGCAGGAAGTTAATTTAAAATGAATTATACTGCAATAATTTTGTATTTTACCCACACAATTTTTTGTAAATGATATACGAATGATTATAACCATGTATAGGGGCGCTGGGTTACAGTGGAATATGAATTTTTTTTTTCATAACGGATTGGTTTGTTCCAATAAATAGAACTTAAAAAAAACGACTGCCAGTAGAAGTGGCATACAGTTTGCTCGTACGTCTAGCAAACTTTTTTCCAATCTTTATAGCGATTTTGTGCTTAATGCATCGTGTTTCAAACGTCTTGCCTTGTAGTATTAACGTCATGCTTTAAAAAACGGGAGATTCGTCAAAAAAAAACATCAAAAATCGCCTTTATTATTATTATTATTATTATTTTTTTCTTTTTATACAAATAATTATTTTTTTAAAAAACTAAATATACATTGTTTCTACATGTCTTGAGATTACAAAAGATTTTTTTTTAAATTCGAAAATAAGCTGAGTATAAATAGTTTTGAAGTCGACACTGCGAGATTTTTCCATCTTGATGGTTCCTCGCGTTCTGAAATTCCCAGTGAACCAAAATCAAAAAATCAAGAATTTTCTGAAAATATATATACCAATATATATACCAAAATCAAAAAATCAAGAATTTTCTGAAAATATAATACAGTTATGGCACTAACTACACGGAGAGAAAAATCATATAATTTTTGTAGATAAAATTTCAGAAAAATTACCATGCTCTCTTATAATGCGTGCGCGATCGACGACCAAAATAAAAAATATGTGCTAGCATGGTAAAATTTAATGTGCTAACACAACTTTTATCATACTCTTATGCATATATGTTATAGTTTAATTCTTGTTGTCGTACTCTTTCATTTGCGCATCTGACCCGCAACCTTATGTTGCTTGGGCGGTACCTGTAAAAACTTCGAACTTGTAAGAACTTTATGACGCATACAAAAATGATTGCCAACAATATATTCTAATACTAAAGATAGTGAAGTAACCAAATGATGAATTAAAGGGTGACATCCCCGTCCTCTAACACAGTGTAATGAATACTGCTTGCTGCTTGTAAGAATGGATCAAGGTGCTTGGTCCGACCCGTCCGACCAAGTTGGCCGTCCAAACCTATGGTTGGCTATGTGACTTGCTATGAGTGAGGTACATTTCAACAGCGTTCACAACAAACACAACCTTCTTTCTATTTTTTTCTTTCTACTATTAGCAGATAGCATTTCAAATATTAATACAGCATGGTAATTTTTGTAAGAAAACAATTAAAAAAAATTCTTTTGTCGTCAATGGAACTTTTTACTGTGCTGTTTTACAAATTTTACAGAACTAATATTACGGAAACAATATTCTATCCTTTAAATTTTCTATGATTAATTATAATTTTTATATTTTTACCGTAAAAAATTGAATATGTTCGCCTTTTACACGTCGATTGTAGTGCTGAGCACAGTAATTTTTATATGAATTTTCTCTCCGTGTAGGATCTAATAATAAGAAAAAAAATAAAAAACTAGCGAGAAATCGCATTTTGAAAATAAATTTTCAAAAATCACAGCTTTTTCTCGAATCTAAACAGCCGTCATTTTGAAAATATACTACGGAATCAAAAGATCGTAGTTCCTGCCAAAATGACGGCATCGAGGAATAATATGCACTTTAATTTATGTCGATATCTCAAATACTTTTTGAGATACATTAGGAACCATGTCAAAAAACGTATTTTCGAGAAAACAACAATTTTTTTTTTAAATTGAATTATAGTAAAGTGCGTGCATTAAAATGACCATAACTTTTTGATTTTTCATTTTTTTAAAATAAAATTTTAGGAGAATACTTCTAATATCTTAAGGAACATAGGTAATTATGAATTTTTTTTAGCGAATCTTCCCTTAAATGATGATAGTTCTAAAACCACTGTTCAAAAGGTTCGGAGAAAAGTTTAGGTCATGAAAATTTTCATTTTCTGGCCTTTTTAGGCTTCATAACATCCAAATTTGATGAACATACTTTCTTTTCTTATATTTATACCTTCGTGATATAGCCTATATGGACGGAAAAATAAAAATCGATGGTATTTGAAGAAAATTGAAAAATCTTTTTGCAGGCGTTATTTTAATGACAGTCGAATGAATGACACGAACAAAATTAAATTTTTTATTCCTTTGAACTTTTAAAATGCCCCTTCAACATAAATATTTAAATGGTTATTGGTTTAATAAAAACAACAGAGTAATTTAAAAAATAATACCAACTGTTGTAAAAAAAAATTACTGTTCACGGCAGATAAACATACACATTTTCTAACTTTCCAGTTAAAAGCAATTAGCTTTATGTACTAACTTAATGGAGTTATAGTTTACAACACTGTATTGTGTATACACTAGCTTTCAAAAATTTATGGGAGAAGTTTACCACTAAATCTATACTGTTGCTGTAAAGAAAAAATTTGAGTTTGTTATACGTAACGAATAAACTCCAAAAATTATCACTAGTAATGTTAATTAAGCGAATACATATCGATTTGTATTACAAACAATAGAGAGGACCATAGGAAAATGAACCGTTTGCAAATTATGTACTGAACTTGAAAATGGCCTTCATTGTATCTCTCCCTTCTTTTGAAGAAACCATTTCTAGAAATTATCTGTGACATCACGTAATTAAGGTTTTATTACTTATTGCTGACTTTGATTTTAAAATTTTGGAAAGAACTTTTATGATGGTTGAATCGGGCTCTCGCTTAATCAAATTACATTGTTTCTTAGAGAAATTAATTAATCAAAAATATTGAATTAACAGTTCATTACTCTAATTCATGAATAAGTGAAAACAATTAATATACAGTAGAGCTTCAGTAAAGTTAACATCAGTTTTGTTAAGTGACGTCACTTTTTCCTCACTAAAGTTAAGGTGATTGTACAGAAATAGAAAGAAACAATATTATTACCTTATACATTTTTAAGACCAATATATTATAAATTCTATAAAAGCTATATGCGTAGTAAATAAAAACAATTACATATAGTACGATTTAAAGAAATTGGTTTGGATGTTATAGGAGTGTTCAAATTTAAACATTTCTCTCTTGAATTTTAGAACTTCGTTTGTAACTTAAAGTTTATATATGTTACTAATTATGTTTATTCAAAGCGAAATAATATTAGTTACATATTTTTCATGACATAACTAAGATTGGT
Organism: Brachynemurus nebulosus; assembly: GCA_035578155.1. Classification (NCBI taxonomy): domain Eukaryota; kingdom Metazoa; phylum Arthropoda; class Insecta; order Neuroptera; family Myrmeleontidae; genus Brachynemurus; species Brachynemurus nebulosus. The sequence continues at coordinate 27,009,396 of JAPWDM010000006.1, forward strand.
TATGAGCTGAACTACAAATACATAAATTATAAAGTGTAATAATATAAAAACGTAAACAAATCATTGGTGTCTTTTAATAAAATATTTCTCTATGTAAAAAAAATTCTAGAATGTTGAATTCTAGAATTTTAAAAATTTTTTCAGATATATACAAAGCGAGTGATCTGACTGAATGCTACTTACTCAATTCAGATCTTCACTTAATATAATAAATAAATTCAAATAATAAATATCAAAATACTTGAATACCAAGTACTTAATAATCAATTCGGAGAATTTGGTGAATTCAAAGCAAACCGTAGCTGCTTATATAGATTGAAACATAGATACGCTACTTGTCAGTTATCAATTCAAGAGATAAAAATATCAATTTCTATAGCAGATTATATCTATAATGAAGAACTTTTTAACAGCAATATTTTTAACTAAAGTTATACATTGGTATAAAATCCAATTAATCCACTGGAATCCAAATTATTAAATAGTTTGCTCTAGTATGTCACCTATGATTTAAATTATTATTTAGTCCCGATCATGTATTAAATGACCGCCACTGACCTCAATCTGCTTCACTAAAGATAAGTTTCATTAAAGTTTACCAAATTTTTCTTAACTTTAGTGAAGCTCCACTGTATATGCAAAAGATTCAAAATTGACGTTTCTATTGAAATTTTATTATTGACTTTTGATCACATTTTGACTTTTGATCACATTTTATTGATTACTTAAAAGTGAAAAATTATTCAAATGAATAATTTTTTTGATTAAATTTTTCAAGTCTTATAAATACCAATCAAAATTTAAAAAAAAAAATTATCATTGTAATTATTTAGTCGACGGTAAAGAAGTAATGACCGATTGTAAAATTACTAAATTTAAACAAAATTATTATATAATTCTATCAAAACATCTACATAAAGCATAGTTCTAATCTTACAGTTAATTTACTTATATTTGCTAATTAAACGGACCCGGATTGGACGGTTAGTAAGTCTGCTTATAAAGGTAAGATCGCGTTGTGATTGATCATGCAAATTTTGGAGGAGTTTGAAATGATTTTTCCATTTTTTCTTCTTTCTTTTATTACGTTTGCTTGGAAACAGCCTTACCAGAATTTTAGCGATTGACATTAAATTTGTTTCGTTTATTTGCCATGTTTAAAATATCAATATAAAAAAAAGAAAATTAAGTGGAATGAAATCATTAAAAGAAATAGAACGCTGCCTCCCAGACTATATGTATGGCCGGCGAAAGGGGTGACAGTCAGGGCTGCAGACCGGCGACCGGGTTTGAAAAGGGGACTTGGAGTCGTTCGTCAACTATAAAATCTTAAAAAAATATTTTGTTTGTTCCTGGACCCCGTTATGGACGAAACCGAAATATGTAGATCAATAGTGAAAAATATAAAATACTATAAAATTTATGTATAAAGTATTGTGAAAAAGTCGAGTCAATAAAATTATGAAAATTTTACTATCGGTTACAAAAATAATATCTTTGACCATAATTCATATTATAGAATTACTTTTATTCTTATTATCAACTCAAGAACAACTAATATTGGATAGAAGATATTAAATTTTTATATTATTTAATAAATTTTTATATTTTCAAAAATATTAAAACGTCAATTTTGACATATGTATTTTTGATAGAAAATAATTTTTATTGTTAATATCGAGTTGCATTTTCCATATTCGAACATCGATATTATCATAAAGTGAAATGCGATTGTAATTCATTTTTAGAATATTAACAAAGAGTAGAGATGATTTTCATGTAACTAAACAAATAAGTTGTATGTCTTAAATTTTATAAATAGAAAGATAAGGTGGGTTTAGTCAAGTCTGAGGCATAGGCGTTTATATAAAATCGTTATGATTTTCGATTTCTCTACTCCGTCATTGCATAAATAGGAGTTAACCCACTGATACAGGATACGACGCCAATGTATCTTCTTCGACTACTACCGCCAATCTTTTTCGGCGCTCCTGCAACTCTATTGACTGTCCAGTGTTAGACTTTTTATCCTTTCTGGATACATACTTTCTTCTGATACTTGTGTCGTTCCATTCTGAGCAAACTTTCGTTTCAAATATACCGGTAATATTCTTGTAAAATCTTGATTTTTCAATTCTAAAGATTAGTAAAATGTTAGATATTCTAAATGGAGCTTCTAAAATACTTTCTAAAGACACTGAATTAACGCTTTAGTAAAGTAAACGGATTCTAACCGTAGTGTAACTAGATTTTTTGTGCCCTGTTAGACTCAAGAATCCTCTCTGAAAAACCCATTTTTCCCCAAAACTCCAGTCAAAAAGAAAAGTCAACGAGTAAAACAGAAAAAAAAGTCCACTTTCCCATAAAAAATTATTTTACTTCCTCTAGTATTTTTTTCTTTTCCACCCATACTTTTTCCTGTTGCATCCTTTTTTGCCGTGCGTACTGAAGCTCCATCGTAGCATATGCCACTGGATCCTAAGGTACAGGTATCTCCAAAATATCGGTCGTCAGTTTCCATAATCTCATTTACTAGCATGGCTTAGCAAAACAAAATTTTTGTCTAGCTACCAAATTCTATTTACAAATCTTTTCAGGTCAAAAACATAGATGAAACAATGAACAGAATTTTCGGGCGTCTTCACCTTATTTGTGTCTGTGACGCAAATTTATATTTTTATAAAAGGTTTGTTTTCTGTTTTTTTCCGGGTGGTTTAAAATTTTTTCCTATATTAAATTTTATTTTTAGAATCCAATATACTACACGGACAGACATCCTTGACGACATTCAAATTACTTTGCAAATAATTTGCTGATTTTATCATAAAAAAAATTCCAATAGTCTTTTACATATTATTCATATATTTTATATACATTCATTTAATAGATGGTTGAGGGACATTTGATCTGATAATATAACTTGGTTGAAATTTACATTTTTATCGTCATCCTCCATGGAAAGCTATTAATTTCTATCTTTTCTGTTTCTTTTGTTATAGAATGAAGCCCTTCACGCAGCTTTGACGTCACTACTTGAAAAGGAGCAAGATGTGAACACAACTCTTTTCAATGCAACTGTTTGCCTTCAGTAAGTACTTCCAAACACATCCATAAATATCTGTCTATGTATTTTTATTTTAATAGAAAAATCAATAGAATAATATGGGCCACGTTGTAGCCGCTATAACTAATTAATAAATTTTTAAGAAAAACAATTGCCTTGCAGATAGTTTTGGAGCAACAACAAGCATTTTTTTATTGTAGAGATATGAAAATGTTGAAAAAGTTAGCTTCTGTTAGGTTTCAAAGATTACTATTTACTTTGCTTTCCAGAACTAAATTTTTCAAATAATATCAAGTAGTAGGGTTTATTTATTATTAAACCGAATGCTGATATTACCAGTAATACCTACATAACACCCTATTACCAAATTTTAGATTCGTACATAAACCAAATTTAAATTGCTTGGTCGATTTTTTAAACATAATTCCCGTAAATTAGCACAAAAGTTTTTAAAATTATAACTAAAAATTTTGAATAACCCATAAAAATCTGTAAAAAAAAATTATAAAATATAAGTAATTTCTAACTAAGGTGGTCTCAACTTCTCTCAAAATGCATTAGTTGGATAGTATAGGATATCGGCATTTAATGGATTTTAAATTCACGAATACACCGATTGTGATAAAATTTACAGAGAAATATCTACAGCTGGGATTTCCAAAGTGCGCGCCGCGATGCCAAATCGTCTGAGATTTCGAGTTCGTTAAGAATATTTACTTTTTTTCTAGATAAGTCAATAAATCTGACTATATTATAGTTAAATATTTTTCCGTTGAAAAATATCAAATATGTCAGTGGTGCTCAAAGTTTTTATTATACCCTATGCAAGTAACTTTTCTATTACAATTTAATCGGCGATGTACTTTGACCTAAATCAGATTCTTAATTATCGCATGTGATTTTTCCGTTGTCTTTACTATTCTAATTTTGTCAAATATGAAGAAAAGCGATGTCAGAAATCAATGAGCAATTTCAAATTTCGTGTTTCTAACACCAAAATGATGTATTTTGAATACTGAAAAAAATTGATATACGTGATGACGTCATCAAGTACAATTTTCGCTTTTTTAATTAATAGCTACAAAAATGAAATGAATAATTAGATCTGTTGGGGTAATTTGGGTAAAAATTAAAAATAGTCAAGTTTGTTAAGAAAATTTTTTTAAACTTATTTTCCGGATATATTTATTTTTTCGGTTGAGGACTACTGCAATTTAGAGTTTGTTCTCATAAATTACGAAATTTAACCAAATAAATTTATTTTTCCTTATTGTCTTGGCCTGCCAAATATCTTGGTATCTACAACTTGGTCCGTCGACGCAAAACTTTGAGTATCGCTTGTTCTAGAGTCTCACTTCAAAACCTTTAGAAAATTTTACGAATATATAGACAAACCAAACAACACAAGCGTAAAATAAGATTTTGATTTTAGAAAAAAAAAATCATTTCATCGCACAAAAGTAATTATTGTGATTTTGCAAAATATTATTTGGATGTATCAGTTTTGCATTACAATTTGTCCACTGCGGGTAAAAAAATTTATGGGTTTACACATCATCGGTTTTGTCAATATTTTATAGGTACCTGAACATTTTGATAAAAAGTGTATAAATGTAAAATATAAAGAAAAACAAAAAAAAGCTCTAAAAAACAAAAAAAGAAAAATCCTTTTAATAAAATATAATCTTCCCACTTGCAAACACATAGCCAGTAGCTAAGCTCTCTCGATGTCCCATTTTGTAATTTTACTTGTATAATACTTTTACTGATCTTACTTTTACATACCCCGTACTCCAATTCACAATAAAATATAAATTTTTATATATTAATTATATCCTTTAACCAGGTACTTTTTATCAGAGCTATGTAATATGTTGATGAGGGCTGTGCTTGTATGTATATTTTTTTATCCATATCAGTTTTAACACCCTCCTTTGAGAGGGTTCTATTGTTATATCTTCTTTTGAAGTGAAAAACCTCATTTTTTTCTTTCTAAATACCATTACAAAAATTATAATTCCATTATATAGGATGCCACAATATTATAATCTGTTATAATTAGTGAAAAAAAAAGAAAAGAAAAATTAATTCACATGATTTTAATTTGATGTGCTATATAGTGAAAACGGTCTTTTCATAAATAAAGACGTGCTTATCTTTCTAATACGGTTTTTGTACCTTTTCAAAAGAATTTTTTGTATAAATATTGGGATTATAGCTTGGGATAGGAAGCTTGCACGCGCACATAAATTGTTGTAATATTACCGAACTTAAACCTACCCCCCCCCACCATATAATATATATACACGTGTGTATAAGCCGTGCAAGCGCTGTATATAACCTATTATTATATGAATTAATGAATTATACATTATTATAATATATACAAAAATTTTTTCTGATAGGTACACAGTGAAAAATTTGTGTTCTGTGTAAAAAAAAGTAGTGGTTAACATTTTTGTGTTAAATAAGTAACCCAACCCTGTGTTAATGTAACATTCAATGTTTGTGTTAAATGAAAATATTAACAAAAATGTTGATTTATCAGAATTAAAATGTTAATCTGTTTTGAATAACACACAAATAATATAATGTTTGTGTAAAATGCGAAAGAATGTCTTTAATACAATTATTTGTGTATTTACAACACCAAAAAAACTGGTTTCGCTCGCATCTATTGCTTTAGTTATAAGAGTGGTAACTGATACCATCGGTCCCATCGGTATATCATCATTGCCATAAACATTGCAGTATTGGACACTGTGCGACGTGCGTTCAACAGAAACCTATCTATGTATAGAAGCAGACGGAATATTTCAAAATCAAAAGCGTATTCCTAAGGTTAAATTGGTTTTAATTATTTAGATACTATGTAAATATTGGTAAGTTAATTAAAAATATTATGGATTGAATTTTTTTCTTTGTTTGCAGAATTTACTTCAATTAATTAAAAAATTATCGAATATTCGGCGTTCCAGAACACATTCAAAGCGCAAAGAAGATCAGATAAAGAAGGAGGAGTAGTCGTACCATTTTGCCTTCCACGTTCAGTTTGACAACGATCTTCACAATTTTTGAGTATTACTTCAACATTATTTTCATCAGAACACAACTTTGTAGAAATTTTAAATAAAAAAGTTTAAGTACTGAAAAATTATTTTTTACTATTTCCTTTCATTTATATAATAAATAAATAAAAAAAATACTAACTTCAAAAAAATAATATACCAACACATTTACTGAGTAAACTTCTACATTCTAAATCAGTTAATTTTACACATAATTGTGGTAAAATTATAACTAAGTAATTGTGTAAAATTAACGCAAAATGTATGTCCTTTTATGTATTAAATCGTTGACACAAATCTTGTGTAAAGATTTGACACATATACTTTGTGTTAAAATAACACAAAAAATTGAGTAGACCGTTCTGGACATATGAAATGTGTTAATTTTAACACAAATTTTTTCACTGTTTCATTAGTTTGAATTGAGGCGTAGCTATGCAATCCAGTGATTGAATTTATTAAAATTTTGGATAGAAATACAAAAGTAAATGGAAAATAGAAAGTACAGTAAACGCTCTCAATAATGACAGTTAATTATCCAGTAGGAAAGTGTAATTCCTAGAAAAACTGTACTGCTTTTTTACGTCCACATTTTTCATCGTCACGTTTTGTGTCACTACTTCTGAATAATGCAACCGATTTAAAAGAAGAAAATTGCTTAATTTTTGCTATCATTTTAATGTTCGCGTAATGCCGTTCAGCAAAGCATTTTAAAATCAATTTAATGTACCTTACGAAAAATGAACAAATAGAGCTCAAACAATTAAATAATACTAAACAACTAAGCAGGAATAACATTAGCAACTTGCTTAGGAATAACATTATTAAAAGTAGCATTATTTAAATAGATTGATTCGAAATTTCGTTGGAGAAAATTGTTTAATTATATTGTTCCTTTGATGGAGAATGGAGGAATTCCCACTGAATAATATTAGAAAGTATCTAATATTATTGAAAGATTGTACTGTATAAACAAAAATTTGAGATTACCAAATAGTACGATGCAGTTATTCAAAAAAACGCCCTAACCTCAACATCCAAAGTAGCAGTTTCATTCCAACTCCAAATTGTTCTATACAGTCCACATATTGTTTGGCAAAAAGTTACACCATTTTGAGCGTCGGGTTTTGGGGGGAGGGGGTAAAAGTAGGTAAATTAACGGTTTTTTTTAAATGTTTCGGAAACTATGGAGTTTAGCGTAAAAAGTGTCATGTACAAAAATAATCTACATTAAATTACGAATAAAAATGGTCCTGTGCATAATCTTGCTAAAGTGAACAGTTCCAGAGCTACGGAGGGTGTAAAAGTAGCAATTTTTAGTATTTTTAGCCACTGCTGCACCTATCACCAGGTGTAGCAGTGGCTGAATAAGAAGAAGAATCCGCTTGAGTGGGGGTGAAAGAAGGTTGACGATCACCTGAGACCAATTACAACAGCATGTCCTGCAGCTCCCGAGGAATTACTTTCCCTCATAGTGTGAGCTTGCAAAGATGAATGCGTCGGTAACTGCGAACGCAGAATAGTGGTCTAAACTGCTCAAGCATATACGGTAATTGCTCAGGCCTAGGATGTGATAACAGGGATACGAACATCATAGACGCAGATTTAGAAGAGGAGGGCGGTTTGTTTGAAGAGGACTAATCACAATTTCCTTTTACAAAACACAATCCTGTATAAAAAAAATAGTTTCCTTAGTGATAATGTGTCATATTTTTTCCAAAATATTTAATAATAATTGCTACTTTTACACCCTCCTTAACTCTGGAACTCTTCACTTCAGCAAGATTATGCATAGGACTATTTTTGTTCGGAATTTAATGTAGATTATTTTTGTATAGGTACTTTTTGCGTTAAACTGCATTGTTTTCGAAATATTTAAAAAAAAATGACGAAAACCGTTAATTTGCCTACTTCTACACTCCTCCCTTCAAAACTCGACACTCAAAATGGTGTAACTTTTTACCAAACAATATGTGGACTGTATAGAACAATTTGCAGTTGGAGTGAAACTGTTACTTTGGATGTTGAGGTTTGGGCCTAATTGCACCGTACTAATAGTGAAACATATCTTTGGCTTTGACATTAGGACATCTGGTAAAATCTTTCGATGTATGCTTATCGATGAATTCTACTTCTTGAAATCAAAAACAGTGTTGAATTTTGTTAATATTCCATACAGGAAAGTGAACAAATAAAAAATTATTCGGAATACTTTCCCCTATTCAGTGTAAGAATTCGTTTTGTTTTTGTTTTTTTGTTTTTTTTGTGGAATTTGTTTGTCAAAGCATAAATGGAGTAGTATTTTTTTTTAATTTCACGTATTTTACATATTTACCGTTTATTCAAGGAAAAATTTAACCAAAAATTTGTTTTTAATTAAATGTAAAACGTACAACCAACTTGGCAAGTATGACAGTGAAAAAAGACGAAAATAGTAATGAGGAAGAACACAGAGAACGATAGAAACGTACATACCATAAAATTCTTTTTTTTTAATTTCTTAGAAATTCTGTGTTTAATAGATGGCAAACTTGTTTGGACGGACACAGGGAAGAAAAAAGTTGGTAATTTATTTTATTGTGCATTGTTACAAATGCCAAAAAAAGTTATTCCTTTATTTTTATTGTACGAGCCAAATTAGATTTTACTTGTAAAACTGGATAACATACAATATATTATGTATATACCATAGTTGAATATGAAATGAATGTCTGTCTCCACATGCAAAAATTCATGTAGAACACAAGTTGATTTTAGATGAATAAAATGGAAAAAGAAAAATATTTTCTAATGTTCTTTTTTCGCAGTCATTAATAAGAGCTGACCGCGAAAGAATTACTTATATCTATTCGAAATAATTAGGGCATTGAAAATTCAAAGTGGATAAGACCGATGTAATCAAATTAAAAATTATTACGTTAGAAATTTTATCATTAAACCACTTAAACTATATTTTTCTTTGATAAATTCGTAATAAAAGATTTCAAGACAAATACGGATTGTGTAGATAGACAAAGCACAAAATTGTCTGTTTTATAAAGTCAAAATATTCGGGTTTCACACAAAAAATTTTTTATTGTATTGTATTTTATAACCAATCTTTGTAATATTATGAAAATTGGACTGCCAGCTTTCAGACAGGGCAACATAATTTTTATTAGAATGAATAATATACGCTTAGAAAATATAAGCTCTTATAGATAGAACCATCAATTAAAACAAAAATTTAAAAAAAAAATGTAGCTTTTTTAAGAAATGCTTTAAATTCAGTATATTGGGATCTGTCGAATGAGGGTATGACATCTGGTGTTTAAAAATCAGACTATTTTTAAAGTACATTTGCTGAAATGTCGTCAATGATTTGAACTTAATAGATCTACATTTACATACAATTGATTTGTTGCTTACATTCGTTGACAGTTCTCCAGTTATTTCATGACATTTTATCATTCAAATTTGACGTTTGTATACTGTAAATTGTAATATTCACTAACTCATTCACTCATTTTTTCATATTTTTCACATTTTAACTATTTTTCAGATACAAAATTCTCTCTCTCTCCTTCAACAAAATTTCTTTGTTTCGAACTTGTCAATTCATGTACAAATAATTTTAAACTATTGCATATAAAACTACTGTCAATGCACTTTTTCGTCAGTCATTTTTATTAAGCCACGCCTATTTGACAGTTTCCAATATCTAAAACCCCAAAATTCCATACTTTATTGAAAATGAAGTTCTGTAGGTATCTGTTGCCAATATAATAGGAAACGACAGAAAGTTATGGCCAAACGATTTTAAAGTAGGATATCTTCCTTCGTTTGCGCAGATGGAGTGGGTAAAATAAGTCAATTCACGGACCGGTGGTTCATAAAACGCATGCATTTGACAAGTATTGACCTTACCTTAAAAAGGACTTAAACTGATACATTTTAAAATGCATTTTTGCATATATCTCATTTCATTTTTTGTCAAATCTAAAAATGTTTTACGGAGACCTGTATAACAAAAAGATATTTTAAAAATATATTACTTTTATAAAACCATAACTGTTGCCCACTGTCTTCTATGCGAATCACCCTATATATCCTCGAAGGTTGTAAGCTGTTACCATGTGACCGGTTTTTCCTAAATGGCAAATAGCAAATTTAAAGAAAAATTTCACTCACATCTCATGTTTTATAGATTTCTCGTCTTTGATCATTATTTGTTAAGATATATTGTGAAATTCTGAAAGGTTTATCCATAGGGGAGACTAAGGTAGGTTGAAAAATAATATTTGTCTTTTCAGGGGTCATTTCTGCTTCAGGTTTTCTACTAACATAACTAACTTGATATTTTCAGAAATCTCAGTTCTTCGTTTTGAATTGGAATCAATTTTTTTTTTGCTTTGAAATAGAATTCTATTTGTATAGCTACAGTTACATTACAGGTCTAAACTCAATTATGTAATCGTGAAAAAATTCGAAGTGGGGTTTTTAACGGAAATATACGTTTTGAGGTACCCTGAGACCAAAATAGTCATTTAAAAAAGTTTTCTTCTGTCTGTCTGTCTGTTAGGAGAACAATATTGATCCCTAAATAAAACCACTTAAGGTACTTGGTGAGATCAATACATCCAAAATTTGTTGTGGACGGAGCCTAGCCATCCTTAAATTTTGAAAATGCCCTGAAAATATATAGGCCATTTGCAGAAAAAACGACTCAAATAATTTTGATTAAATTTTAACCACATAAAATAGAACATATTTGTGACCTAACAAAACAATCTGTATGCCTGGGAAAATTCTAAAAGCTGAGAAGGACATCGTAAAAGGCCCTCTCCATGCCGAGGTAAAATATTAATACATGAAAAAACTAAATAATTAGGCTATCAGAATTTGCCAAAAAATCATGTAATGTCTTTCAACAAAATTTGTCCCTCGCAGCCCAGTGATACGTTTGTCAGTGAGGGTAATCACTTTCCGTTAGGGTTTGATATTGTTAAGATTTACCGCTAAGACTTGTGTTAATTTGTTGCGCAATAAGTGAAGACATTCTCTGTTTGACTCACTTGTATTCCAACGCATCTTCGTCTCCCCTACTAATAAATTTTCTTTAAGTGGACACCAATTTCGTTTACCAAAAACGTGTTCAAATAAATTCTATAACAAATAACTAACTAAATAAAACTGAAAGTGAAAACGTGAAATAAGATAAAACAAAATTCGAGAGAAAAATAAAAAAAAACAAAAAACGAAATAGTGGGTTAAATTATTTATCTGTTTTCGACTTTCAAATTATTGACTTGGATGTATAAAACAAATACAATGCTATGTGTTCTCTTCTCTTTTGTTTTCAATACTCTTCTTTTTCTGTCCCACACTGCCATTATGACGTAATAGTGAGATATACAATAATTTATTACGAAATTGTTGACGCTTTCAAAAATCTAGTTCGTAAACTTTCAAAAATTGGCGTGTTTCTTAAAGATGAAATTTATATTATTGGTATTTTAAGTATAATACCTTCTAACAATAAGATTGAACAAATATATATATATATATATATATATATATATATATATATATATATATATATATATATATATATTTGTAAAATTGTGATCTTGGAAATTGTGATGGATGTAGCTCCCAAATTAGGAGACGGTCACATTTTTTAAAGGCTTCATTATGCTTTAACATTGCAAATTAAACTAATTCGGAGACAAAAAATTCTATTCCAGTTTCATCGTTCTGTAATTTTATTAAGGGTGCTTGGGAGGTACAATCGGAGATAAAAGTACATAAAATTAGAAATTCATACTACATAACTGCTCGTACAATACATAAAGCTATTACTCTCAGCTGACTACAAGAGCTGTATACATTCTGAGAATTTTTGGGAGGAATCTCAAAATGGTAAAAGATGATTGAAAATTTAGTAGAATGTTCCTCATTAAATACTGAGGCCCCTGTGAAAATTTCAGACCGATTCACTAAGCCGTTAAAAAGTTATTTAATCTGTTCTGTCGTCGAATTTCCATCAGAGTACCTACGTGTAAAATTACAGTTTTTTTTTCCAATAACTTTTTAACGGGCGGCTTGGTGAATTTGTTTGAAATTTTTACAGGGGCCTCAGTATTTAATTAGGAACATTCTACTAAATTTCAAATCGTCTCATACCATTTTGGAATTCCTCCCAAAAATCCTCAGAATGTACTCAGCTCTTGTAGTCAACTGAGAGCTATAGTTTTATGTATTGTACAAGCAGTTCTAGTGATAGCTATTATTTAGCAAAGATAACTATTTATTTACCTCATAGTTTGTTATACAACGCAATTATTCACGAATTTCTGATTTTATGTACTTTTATCTCCGATTGTACCTCCCAAACATCCTTAACTGTTTAAGGTATTGAAAAATTTTAGTAAACTTGTTGACGTCATCAAAGCGAAAAATTTCTTCTCTCCTAAAATTAAGCTTTACGGGAGTGATTTAAATTAGGGTGATTGATTGAATTGATCCAACAAAAGTCACACCATTTGCATCGCCCTCAAGCCGGCACTGCTACCCAATTCAGTTCTTTATAGCCTTGATATTTAAACATAACATTCGGTCGCCTACTTTTGTTTATGTAAATGTTAAGATGGTATTAGAATGTAAACTGAGGTCAGAATATTGTATACAATTATTCCCACTTAATCTTATTATCGTGTTCGTAATTAAGCACGATAAACAAACAAATATAGCAATAAGTACTTCCAAACTTTTTAAATGTCGTGTATTTTACACATATCTATCTGTATATTGAATGTGTACACCGCAACGTAACTACTTACTTATATGGCTGATATAAAAATAGAAAGTCAAAGTTCAAAGCTGAACATTTTTCTTCTTTTACTCTGACGTAAATGTCGGGAAATTTAGAAAAAAATGTCATCAACTTTCCTATTTTTCTTTATTACTTTTAAAATGTTCGTCTTTTACTAGTACCTATATCTTCTTTTCGTATGTGTGTCGGTACATATACTTTCCTCTAGATATACATTGTTCAAAAAAATTTGTTGAAAACTTAGAATCGTTATTATGCAGAAGGCATTAATACGAGAATTTAATAATAAGTATTTGTCTTTTATCCCGGTTTTTTATGTGTTCACAGTTTGAATAATTTAGTTTCCTGCCAGAAGTTTTTCATTGTATAAGTTTAAAAGATGTAGACGATAGCTGTGAACTACTAGTTGCCCGGGCAAACGTCTTTCTACGCTTTCCGATAGGTGGCGTGATAGTGGTGCTAAACCAACATGTGATTATAAGTTTTATAAATTTTTTTTTCTTTTTTAGCTTTGAACTATCGTCTCGACAGCACAAATACATTGTGTAAAAATGACTACGATCGGTCAAGTCCTTCAGAAGTTAACGATCACTAACAGACGCATCAACGATAATGTATACAAACGATTGTTTATAATAAACAACTACTGACAGGCTTATTCGTACGGCATTATCTACTCGAATAACTAAGGAATTATATACTATGACGAAAAAACTCCTTGAAGAAAACTTATTTGTACAAAATTCTCATCTTAACAAACGTTATTTCTATTCAATCTCTTATTCCTTTCTACTAACTCGATTTTAGGATACTTTTACATTAAAGTTTAAGGGTGGTTGGGGTTAAATTTGGGGTTAATTTTGCAAAAAGAGGGTAAAAAATAGGGGAGATCCTTGTACCTCAGGACACCTTGTACCTCGGGACAAGCCCATAATTTGAGAACCAATGTATTGTAAAATGATTGGTAGTGACATTTAATGAGTATTTGACACAAATACTCAAAACACACGCAGTAAAGTCGGCCCCCTCTTCCAACCCGGGCCCCAGGGCTGCAATCCCGGCTGCCCCACGCTCTCGTCGGGCCTGTCTATGTGACAGATTGTGAGATTTTTGCCGTGTTTTTTTTTTTTTTTTTTTTTTTTTTTTTGTAATCCATATAAATCATCATTTTACGCGAAGTATTTTGAGGTGAGTAAATGATTAAAAATACAAATAGTTATTATACACATTCGTAACTATTTATTTTGACGTATATTACTGGAGTTCCTTAATTAAAAAATATAACCACACTTTATTGTATGCAATTGAAATTTGTACCTTGGGACAGCAAACTTTTTGTACCTTGGGACGGTCCTAAGCTATGCCGCGGCGTAAGGACAAAGTCACCCGGCCAAACTCAATGAAGAAAACTTCAAAAATGACATTAAAATGCTCATTTTTTTCTATAATAAAAATGATTGCAAGTAAAACCAAACAATTTTTATTGCTCTTAAAAAAAATAGTATATATATTTTGCTTTCAGGGCTTAAAATGTCTTGCATAGTTTGTTCCAAGGTACAACCATTGGTGTCCCAAGGTACAAGCTGTGATTGTACCTTGGGACAAATATCCTCGATTATTCAATTCAAGTTTTCGCAAAAATGAAACACAATATTGTGATATGTTGTATCGTAATATTAAGATTTTATTGTTTGCTTACAGAATTTTCAATTTTCGAAGTCATACATCAATTTTTACTCAAGTTACGAAGTTTCAAACGAAAGTGTCCCCAGGTACAAGGATCTCCCCTATATTAAAATTTCGTTTACAAATTTCAAAACATACGCAGAAAAAGTCTCATTAACTTGCACCAGTAAAACGATTTCATAATATGTAACTGGGAAATTATTGTAAAGTATTTCTAAATCAAAAAAAATTTCGTGCAAAAATATTTGTTATCTTTTTTACCCGACTGCATCAGAAGGAGGGTAATGTTTTTCGAAAGTTTGTATGTATCCTCTAATTATGTTTCTTTAGCGCAGCCTGCAGCCTAAACGGCTTGACGGATTTTGGTAATGAAGGTGTCGCTATATACGTCTTAATCTGCGGATTGCTATAGGCTACATGAAATTTCAAAATTCATCCCCTAAATAGGAGATGAAAAATTTATATAGCAAACTGTTGGGTCTAGAAACTTGACATTTTGCAGACGAGTTCCTTATGTAACGTAGGGGAGCTCCAAGAAAAGATTTTTGGAAATTAATCCCCTAAGGGTATAAAGTAGGGGATGAAAATTTATGAAAGGTAAAATTTTGCACAGGGCTACAGGGTCCTTTAGTAATGTAGATGAGTATTGGAAGGGAGAATTTTTGTGAAAATTTATCCATAAGGGTATAAAATAGGGGATGAAAATTTATTTAGGAAATCGCTGGGTTTAGAAACGTAAAATTTTGTACAAATGTTCCTTTAATGACGTATGCAAGCACTAAGAATGAATTTTTAGAATTTAGCTTCCTAAGGGGTTAAATTAGGGGATGAAAATTTATACAGAAAACCGCTAGGTTTATTAACGTAAAATTTTGCACAAAGGTTTTTTTAACTTAACAAACACCAGTAGTGAATTTTTGAAAATTCGTCCCCTAACGGGTTAAAATAGGGGATGAAAATTTATATAGAAAACTGTTGCGCCTAGAAATGTGAAATTTTACACAGGGGTTTCTTATATAACGTAGGTGAGCACTAAGAAGGGACTTTTGAAAATCTATCCTCAGGGGAGTAAAATAGGGGATGAAAAATTATATAAAAACGTTGGATTTGAGAACGTGAAATTTTGTACAGAAATTTCTTTAGTAACGTAAGTGAGTACGAAGAGTAGCCTTTTGAAAATTCATCCCCTAAGGCGGCAAAATAAGGGATGAAAATTTATATGAAAACTAATTTTCTCTACGAATTCGTCTGGGTAGGTGGAGTTGATGCGGAGGATTCGCGGACAAAAAAAACTATTATAAGTTTTTTTTTTGTCAAATTCGTGGTAATTTTGGCTACCAGCCGCTGTAATTTCGTATGCGTACCTATATATTTTTTCTTCTAAATAATTAAACAACACTAAAAAGACCTAAATAAAATAAAATAATATATAATAAAATAATATAAAAAAACCCGACTGCGTAAAAAGTAAACTAAGATGGTGAAAACAAGATGAAAGAGAGAAAAAGAAAAATGAATAAAAAACTAAAGCAGTCATGCATTTCTGTTTTATTTAGTACAATATGTATGCCTCCGACTGCTTTAGTTTTTTATTCATTTTTCTTTTTCTCTCTTTCATCTTGTTTTCACCGTTTTAGTTTACTTTTTACGCAGTCGGATTTTTTTATTTTTTCATCATTTCAAAACTTCAAAAAACTATTCATACATTTCTTCTATAAAACTGTTATTGCAATTCAATCTAATTTTTATTATAGCTTATTATTATTATATAAAATTTTTATTGAAAAACTTTTTATTTCGCACTCTTATAAATCGTTATCAAGTTACTACGTATATAGTATTATAGAAACAGAACAATATTGAAAAATTGAAAAATTATTAAATGATCATAAATACATGAGCAATTGAAGAGATAAATATAAAAAAATAAAAAAATAAAGATTATTAAAAAAAAAATAAAAATAAATAAATAAAATAAAATTTATACAACGAAAATTTTCTTTGATTATTGATTTTAATTTTCAAAACACATCTAAATATCAAATAATGTTGAATTATAAAACATGAAACGATGTCGGAGATATTCGAAACGTTGTAAGCAGTTCCTGTTTTGCAGTACCTACACACAGAGAAACATGTACAAATATATAGAAAGTTTTAAGAAAAGGAACAAACAGATAAGCTTCCAACAAACACTACGGCCATCGCAAGTTGTTCTATCATCATCGTATTCTGTCGACCTTATTTCATTCGTTCCATCTGCAATTTAGTTTCTTTGTCTAACTTACTTTCCACCTAGAAATATGAATGAATACATGACATTTATTATACGAGTTGGATGATTTGTTGAGAGTTAGAAATACTTATAATTTGATAAGGATAAGTAACGATGTTTTTAAGTGGCGCAAATGAGACAAATACTGAATTTTATTTTTCAAGAAAAAAGGAATATTTATTTTGAAGTGGAACGTTCTATAGCGAGAGTGAGAGTGTAATGAAATCTGTAATGATCGAGAATTGATGTCTTGACGATATTGAAATTTGTAATGATTGTAACGTGAAACACATGCTAGCAGTTAGTGGGTCATTGCTAAGTGATTAACATTTCCTGTATATTGTTCAAATTAAGGGACGAGTTCAAGTAAAAAAGCAACTTTTTTATTTATGATTATTTTACTTGTTAGAATTTTTTTTCAAATTATAGAGGGTTTCAAATAGAAAATTTTGTTTTTGAAACATTCATTACTCTTCCCTGTGGGGGGAGGGGAGCCTATTTCACAAGTTTTTAAGCGTTTACAAGGAACGCCATATCTCAAAAAGTAATGAATATTTTTTAAATATTTTTTCGTTATTTTATTCCTAAAGGACCTGCCCATAAAGCTGAGTATGGGTTTCAGGTAATTTTAAAAATTAACTATAAAATTGTAATCCCAAACTTCTAAAAATTATAAAAGCCAATTTTTTATTTAAAAAAAAAATTTAAAAATAGTTACAATTGTTCAAATGGAAAAAGCATACTCCACTTTATGCGCAATATGTTTATGAACAAAATTTAACAAAAATTAAGGCTCTATTTTTTCTAGAACTTGAGATATGATTTTCCTTGTCGGGAAAAACATAACTTTCGGGAAACGGTAAAAAACAAAAATAATAACAAAAGAAACGGTTTACTCACTGTTTATTAAAACGTCTACAAAGGCATACAAATAAAAGAACATTATCAAAACTAAATATTACTGATCAAATCACGAGGGTGGGGGGGGGGGGCGAGCGTTGTCTGCAAAGGAGCAGCAACTTGGCTGTGCAGCGACTCACAAATAAATATTTTTCTACTTGAAAAAAAATTTTTTTGGTCATGTTTTATATATCACCGTGTTTGTAAAGAACCATGGAACAAAATAAAAACAAAAAGCGAGATTCGAAAAAAATTAGTTTATTAGCCGTTTCTGGCGTGAACTCCTCCTTTAATTAATTCATCGACCATATTCTTGGTATCCTATTTTGTATTATTTAAAATTCATTCAGTTAGGTATATATAGTAAGAATGCACTGTCACTATCACACATGTCACTATCGAGAAATTTTACTTTTAATGAATTTTTTTTTTTATGATAATAGAATTATATACACAATTTACATACATTCGATTAAATTAATATTTCTATATCCACTAAAAATTTCGATAAAAATAACTCCACTTTACTTTCATTTTTATTACCTATCAATTAATTTCTGTCCTTTTCAGACTAGTAATATTCAACAAATCTATGGAAACCAAAATTAATCAAAATAAATTTTAAAATTAAGACAATTTAAATCACATTTAATCAATGACGAAAGAATATAATATATTATGTATTATAAAAGGACCTGTAACAACATTGTTTTATTGAAGCAAAAGTTATGCAATTACTAGACAGTGGCGGCAACAAAATTAAATGTTTATATCTACATGCATATATCATATTTTACATATATAAATATAATGTAATTTATCTATACCAATCAAGTTTCAAGGCTTTATGTACATATTGAATACCGTGAAATATGAAAATGTTATTTTTGGATTCTAGGATTTCAAAATAAATTTTGTCAATTTAGCGTTAGATCTCATAATGTAAAAGCTGAATTTTTCGTTCAAAAATTCACTAATAGTCGAACAAAAAAAATTCTGGCATTTTTCTTTTAATTCAGTATCTTTTAGGAACCTAAAACTACGAAAAAAATTACTGCTGAACGTATATCCGCATATTAAGTATGGATTTAGTACATGTGCAAATAATTTTTTAAATAGTCGCCATTGATTTTAAATAATAACTAAAAATCGACAGATGTACACATGTTTTACAAAAAATTTTTAATATTATGACTGAAACAATATGAAAATACGCTCAGTTCTTTAAAAAGCAAGTTTAAAAAATTTATTATGATGAGGAATATTGGAAATTTTTGACTTTAGAAACTTACGGGGAAATGTTATTCTTTCGAGCTTTTTTTTCTGACGAAATTTTGACATCCGTAAACGGAAAAAGTTGCCATAATAATTTATTTTAAAATTTTAAGGAAAAATATATTTAAAAAAATAAAAATAGCTACTTTTTTACAAGACAATTTTTTTACTTGCACTTACCAATATGGCGTTTTTCAGCTTTAATTTTATTTTTAAAAGCTACGGCATCTTAAACAAAGTAATATTTATTGCCAATATATATATGTATGTTATCTATAGTGTTTATCTTTTTTTATGGGGTGTGTAATATATATTCGTGTAAAATATAAATTACAGGTCCTTTCATTTCTAATGTCTATATGCATTTAATATGCATTTAAATGATATGAAATATTTGAATTTGTATTATTTCAAAGCCAACGCAACGTTCTGACATAAATTATTTTATGGTGAACAGACAATTCTGGCTATCGATGCTAGTTCTAATCGGATGGCACTTTTCCACATTTATGTTATTAACTTCGCACGTTCATTTATAATCGTGACTCGTTCAATGAAGTCCTATCTATAAAATATATTTTTATTAAAAGCTTTTATTTAACTTGCTATTTTAGTATGTTGGTTTAGATCAAATCTTGGAATCAAAATTTAGACAGGTTATAATTGAGGTAGAGGTTTTAAATTTTCCATACGTGTCTAACCTTGATGACAATGCAATATTGTATATTTAGTTTTTCCCTAAATTGCCCCAAACCAAAATTGTTGATTTTTAGTCCTATGCAACTTTTTGACATTTCGAATTGTCAAATATTGTCCATTGATTTTACATTGCAATTTTTTGTTTCTATAGTTATGTTTAGGTAAAAAAATTGCTTCTTTATTTTTTTTTTAAATTAATTGTAGTCAGACTAAAAAGTAGAAAATAAAATAAAGTAAAAAAAATGTTTCTTAAGAAAAAGCTTTTATTTAAAAATGGGCTAAACAAAAATAAAATAACTTTTGAGTGAAGTTTGAAGCAATATGCAACATAATTTATAAAAGCTTGAGGCGTTTAATTAAGTTTGGTAAGTACTGAAAAGTAAAATAGCTACACTTATATTCAAAACAGAAATAATTAATGACCACGTCTCAAGCTTTTATAAATTATGTTGCATATTGCTTCCAACTTCACTCAAAAGTTATTTTATTTTTTTTAGCCCATTTTTAAATAAAAGCTTTTTCTTAAAAACATTTACTTTATTTTATTATTACTTCGAATCGGCTACGAGATCGCCATACAAGTTTTCACATCGGTCGTGTGGTCACAGACACATTCGCAATGTTTTGATCGATGGTCACTACGCATTTTATATATTCAAGGATACAATTATTTTTGTCATAGTATACGGTAGAGCTTTGTATATAGCTCTGAAAGGATTAAATAGACATATTTGCCCGGTTTAATAAACGGACGATAAGCGTACGAAATGGACGAAAGGCGGATAATATAATAAAGTTCTTTATGTTGACTGTAATGTTGGAGTTAGATATTCAAATACAGGCGTGGATTGTGTATTTTATTGAGCTCGCAGCTCAATACTTTAATAATAAACTAATATTGAGCGAAGAATAAATCGAAAATTTCCGACAATTTGATTCAAGATGTTGCTTCAATATTGTAATGGAAGAGAGTTGGCGGTGCCCGAGGTGTCCTTTTTAATCCGCCGATTGTAATATAATGGGGTCAGCTGTTATTGAATTCTGAATTTGAATGGTAGCTGTAACAAAGCGTTAGTTTAAAGTAATCTTCGTTTTTTGAACGCTGCTAATGTACCATTTTAGTTGCAGGGGGCGACAGTAAGCAACAAAACTTAACAGTTAACAACAAAAAATATCTGAATTCACCTACTTAATAAATTTCTAACACTGACTGGCTGACTGACAGACAACGCACAGCCTAAACCGTTGGGTTTAGAAGAATGAAATTTTGCATAGGAGTTCCCTATGTAACGAAGATGAGCAGTAAGGAACGATTTTTGAAATTTCGTCCCCTAAGTGGGTTTAATAGGGGATGAAAATTCGTTGTAATGTAACTTCGTTGTAAATTCGTTACTTTTGATGTTAGTGATATATAAAAATATGTTACTATGGGCTATTAAAATAAATTCGTATATTATTTAACAAGCTGGTAATGATAGCTATTACTCACGAAGATGAAATTGCGACACGAGCCGAGCTTGCGAGGTGAGTGTCGTAATGCATCTGAGTGAGTAATAGCCATTGCAAGCGAGTAGAATACGATTTTTTTTCTACGACTTTTTCCTCTTTTATTTAAATTAAATTGAATATAAATTTTAAATCAAAAAAATACAATTTTTAATCTATCTCTAATTTCATTAAATGTTTATATATGTACAAACGATGAAAACAAAATACAAGCTACTTTGTTTACTTAGATGTTACTACACAACATATTTGAAATTAAAAATCGATACGTATATTATACACAAAACAAAAGCCAGTCCATTGAATAATGGTTAATACGGTGATTTCATTGGTCAAAAAGGTAGTGAGTAATGAAATTTGCTCCACACTTTAAATAATGCCTAACTTTCTCAACAATTAACGGATATGTAATGAGTGTGTTCTTCAACAGGAGTAGAAAAATATATTATTGAATAAATCTTTAACACTGACTGACCGACAACGCACAGCCTAAACTGTTGGGTTTAGCAGGACGAAATTTAGCACAACAGATATAAAAATTGGCGTTTAGGCTTCTATTTATAAATAAAAGTCAGTTGTGTAAACGTTTCTGGAAATTTATTCCCTAAGGGGTTAAAACAGGAAATGAAAGTTCGTATGGGAAGTTCGACATTTTTGAAGTTAGAAACGTGGATATTGATTTAGGCTTTTGAAAAACATTAAAAGTGAGCAGAAAATGAGTACCTAATAAAAAGATGTTGTCAGTGTCCAATCCCATCGGGTATACGGCTAGTTGTAAAAGAAAAATATTGTAAGATTAATTTATCCATTAGCAAATAAAACTGTATACGAATTTGTTATTAAAGCGGAACCAATGATCAAATTTAAGTAAGAATATAGTTAATGAAACCAATATAAAATATTAATTTAAGATAAAGTGAGTGTATGCAAGCTGATCCGCGTATATTATTTATTTCGTAGAATTAAATTTTGGAAACACGTGGAAAATTATTTATTACATCAAAATTTAATCTACGTCCTCGGATCAGGTTACTGACACAAAAAGAAATATTACTAGGAAAGGAAATGTATTTTATCCCCTCCTGAAAGTTCACTCTACAATCAACAAAATATAGGTACGTCAATATTATAGATTTACGAAAGAAAATCCAAAGTAATCGAAAATTTCCCCGCTAGCTGAGTGTGTATTGCATTTTCGCTAGTCTCTTTCTAAGTGACGGTACTAAAAATTGAAAATTTTGCGGAGCTTGCGGAGAGAAATCGTCCAGAATTTTGGAAGTTGGTTGAAGACTTGTTTGTCACTTAATGTTTCGCATCACCGATTTGCTCCCTACGATTTTTCTTTATTCCCGATGATGAAAATAAGTTTAGAAAAGAGTACGTTCAGGTATTATCATTTCACAAGAGATATCTAACAGTGTTTGGGACAGTTCCACCCAAAGTTCTATGATGATGTCCGTCTGATTATACTATTCAGTTTAAAGAAGAATATGAAACAGTATTCAATATTATTTTGAACTTTTCAAGTCAGGCTTTCTTGTGACAGTCGAACCAACTTGATTCTACTGATATATTCTTGGGACAGAAAAATTGTATTGATTACCCTAGGTCTAGTCGGTAAGACTGGGTCACATTAGCCAATTTTAGTGGATTTCACTAAAATTGATTCTACATTCAAGCTACACTAGTTGTCTTGTTGAGGTTTCCCTTGGGGAAAATTTAAAAAATCGTTAAATTTTACATGAAAATTTAAATTTGTTGATAAGTAAACTAATGTTACCGCAAGAAACAAGACACAAGGCGGCATTTATTGCTTCTATCCGTTAAACTACAGGCTTGCTTCAATTAACCCTAGAATCATACGTACCTGTCAAAACGACGAACGAACTTCTCTACCTGCTCCAATACTACAACTTGTTGGTATCTGCTTGCTGTGAGATTTGTGTTATCTAATTTATTTGTTGTTATAACATATAAGACGTATTTATTTTGTTTATAGTCATTGTCGTTTTTTTTTTTAGTGAATTTCCAAAAGTGAAACTGGAAATACGCTATTACAGTAGGAGTCATGACGGGGCCTAAGCCCGGGATCATAACAGAAATGTGTTTTGAGGTCCCTAGAATACGAAAATGATATTCACTAAAATTTTTATATATATATATATATATATATATATATATATATATATATATATATATATATATATATATATGTGTCGCCACGATAACTCTCGAACGAAACGTCTAATGCTTATGAAATTTTGTGTGCGGACTGGATTCTGAATTGGCTCGGCTAAGTTCGTTAGCCAGATACGTCGGATGCCCAGAAGTAGATTTTCTGGCCATTTTTTATCATTCGAGCCTATCATAAGACAGTTCGATTTTTACATCGTTGAAAATGAAAAAAAAAATTATGAAGAAAATATTCTTATAATTTTCTTTCTATTTTAAGTATTTTTCGAGAAAATGTAAATTTTCACCATTATATTATTAGTCTTCTTTCTTTGTTAGTCTAATAAGTAATTTATATTTATATCTCAGTTCTTTATGAAGTATAAAAATATTTCACTTTTTTATTAAAGAATTTTGTGAGAACAAGTGAAGTCTATTCACATACATGTGTTATAACACACATACATGTATAGAGTTTTGTTTCTCATTTATTGCATTATAATTAGCATGGTTCTATCTCATGTTGAAAAATGTAAATTAAACAGATTTTTTAAGCTAATGTAATGAAGAATTTTTTTTTTTATTGAATTTTTAAGTAAACAAGAAATTGAAGATTATGTCATGATATAATATAATTAAATATGAAACAAAACAAAATATGTACAATGTACATATGTATGCACGGAAAAATATTTTGAATCGATTTTGAAAATTTTTTCACTAATAATTAATAATGTTCAAAAATTAAACCATTTCAAATGGATTTAAGGTATTTTATGTGAGGTCAAGGTTTTCGGGACCTAAAAGGGCCAGAAATTAATTAACCAATCGATTTTAAAAATTTTGTCACAGTTAGTAAGTTAAAGTATTTGAATTAATTAATTAAATGATGTCCGCAAGAAGCTTACGGACTGCCATAAGTTATATGAGATCCTTAGAACCCTTTTCTTACTGTTAGAGCACTAGACTTGAATGAGTTTCACCAGGATTTACTGATCCCATAATTGTAAAAAATAAACTAAACGACCAATTTTAAAAATTTCTTCACTGTTACAGAGCTAAACTATTTTAGATAGATTTAGAATACATTATGTAAGGTCCGCCAGGGTCCACAGGACACAAAAGTGTCAAAAATAAACTAACTGACCGATTTTGAAAATTTTTTCACTGTTACAGAGCTAAACTATTTTAGATAAATATCGATTACGTTATGTAAGGTCCGCCTGAGTCCATAGGACCCAAAAGTGTCAAAAATAAACTGCCTGATCGATTCTGAAAATTTTTTCACTGTTACAGAGCTAAACTGTTTTAGATAAATATAGATTCCGTTATGTAAGGTCTGCCAGGGTCCATAGGATCCAGAAGTGTCAAAAGTAAACTAACTAACCGATATTCAAAACCCGTTGTGTAGCATTCTACGCCGCATTTGCATCCGCAGGACAGTTGTGGATCTCAGATAACACAACCTGTACCTATCTAAAATAGTTTACCTCGGTAATAGTAAAAAAGTTTCAAAATCGGTCAGTTATTTTATTTTTGACACTTTTAGGTCCTACATAACGTAATCTATATGTATCTAAAATAGCTTAGCTCCCCAACAGTGAAAAAATTTTCAAAATCGGTCGGTTAGTTTATTTTTGACACTTTTGGATCCGATGAACCCTGGCAGACTTTACATAACGTAATCTATATTTATCTAAAATAGT
The DNA here is from genome assembly GCA_035578155.1 of Brachynemurus nebulosus. NCBI lineage: Eukaryota > Metazoa > Arthropoda > Insecta > Neuroptera > Myrmeleontidae > Brachynemurus > Brachynemurus nebulosus. The sequence goes on from JAPWDM010000006.1 coordinate 27,034,561, forward strand.
TTATATTTTTAGCATCGGTTCGATAGCTTATTACTGGCGTTTTCGGATCTGCAAGATCCCGGTGGACCTCATTAAAAAATCAGCTCGACCGTATATTCTAGGCGGACTTTATGTTATATATATATATATATATATATATATATATATATATATATATATATATATATATATATATATATATATATATTACATAAAGTCCGCCTAGAATATACGGTCGAGCTGATTTTTTAATGAGGTCCACCGGGATCTTGCAGATCCGAAAACGCCAGTAATAAGCTATCGAACCGATGCTAAAAATATAAACTATTTTAGATAAATATAGATTACGTTATGTAAAGTCTGCCAGGGTTCATCGGATCCAAAAGTGTCAAAAATAAACTAACCGACCGATTTTGAAAATTTTTTCACTGTTGGGGAGCTAAGCTATTTTAGATACATATAGATTTCTCACTGCTAGAGAACTAAATTATTTTAGATGGATACAACTATGCTGCACAAAATTCGTTCTGGTTCTTGGGTCCCTAAAAATACCAAAACTAATTACCCAGCCGATTTTAAAAATTCTTTTACTCTTAGAAAGCTAAACTATTTTAAATAGGTACAGGTCTTAGATGAGATCCGCCAGTGCCCAAGATTTGGAAATTCGCTATGTTATGCAGATGCTGCGACAGGGGTATTTTAATTGAAATAGTGTCCGTCAAAAGGACGTCGATGTATGATTACGCGATGTTTTTTTTTAAAGATTTTGTACTTCACATATAAAAGCTTTTCCAAATTTTTCTAAAATTTATTAAAGATATGCATGTTGTAATTAATTTATTCAATGATTATGATAATGTGAAAGATGATTACAGCTGTTTGACTTATAGAGATGGCATAATACTGAAGTTTTAATATATTGAATCGAAAACTAAAGAATACATTTCAAGTGACTTAATAAAAGATTAACAGTTTATTTTGTGGAAAATATTTTAATTTTTATTATTTTTTGACATCTTATTCGAAAAATTACTAACAAATTTTAGAAAATTTACAAATGTGCCTAATGGGGAAATAACTACATATCTATAGGAATATTTATGACTGAGAAATTTCACATTCTGTAAAGTCACACATGTCCACCGACTCATAATAGTTCATAAATTAATTGTTCGAAACACATGTTTTATAATACAATTGATGTATTTATCTATTTTTTAATTCTTATAACGAAAATATGCTTTGATAAAAAGATTAAAAAAATTAATAAATATTTACATTAAGAAATTTTTCCAAATCCAATTTTTTTTAAATATTTTGTTCGCTTTTGTAGTATTGTTATGTAAAAAAAATGTTTCTTGCAAATAAACTCTAAAACACTCCGTAATTTGTCTATCCGTCAAAACGACGTCGATGTATGATTAACCTTTCTCGTAGACCAACGTATGATTCTAGGGTTAAGATTTGTCTCTAGTGGCCTAGTTGTGACAACTTTTTGATCACACTAAACCATTTTAGTGCAGCCTACTAAAATGATCCATTGTAATGTGTAACCCGCTCTATAACGTAAATCAACCATTTCCACTGGAACTACCTCACATAAATTATTTTTTTCGTACGATCTAGTTACGCAATAATAATATTCATTTTCCCATCATTTCTTACACATGACAAAAAAAATATAAAAAAAAAATAATGTATTAAGGGCCATATGAATATGGAAATTTAACATGGGTTACCACTATTACGCATATATGTACGCATATAGAGATGTGATAAATCATACCAGCAAACTGTCTGTTCCGCATATAATCGCCCACCAAATGTGGTTTTCATACGGTTCTTCCCCAACAGTATCTTTACTATTTTGCGAACTAACTATATACCTAAGGAGAGGTTGTAAACAGCAAAGTTAAACTACAACTGCTTTATAAATCGTTTATTTTATTTAATGTTTAGTGCAATTTATATAATTTTATAATTGGATATGAGAAAATTTATTATAATTATCATTTATGCATATAATTTAAATTTATAATTTAGTATAGCGGGTAAAATTTTATTGATTGTTTATATTGGAAACGACATTATAAATGTTAATAACTATTATGTAATAAACATTAAAACACTATAAAATAATAAATATTAATTTATTTCTATTATTGTTTTTTCTGTATAGGTAAAAGTGGGTATTTTGGAAGTGAAAAAGGCAAAATCTCTAAGTTCGTTTAGTGGTTAACAAAAAATTGCTGTTAATCGTATATTCAGAGTTAGTCCGAAGGCGGTGTCAAGGTGCAACATACTACACTCCGTGACGCTGACAGTTTTTGTAAAATCAAAGTCTTGAATGTAAACTTTGTGAAATGATATTGATTTTTTGAGTTTTGCGTTCCAGCCTGATATTTGCATAGACATTAGAAATAAAAGGACCAGTAATTTATATTACGTACGAAAGATATTACGTACACGTTAAAAAGAGACAAATATTATAAATAGCATGTAAATTGCCAATATATTTTCTCTTTCTAAGATACCCTAGACTTTAAAATTAAAATTGAAGCATAGAGTCAGCCATGTTTGCATTAAAAAATTTGAAACAATAATGTAAAAATTTTCAATATTTTCATTTTTTAAATTGCGTTTGTTGTTATATTTTTTTAAAGAAAATATTATGGCAACTAGTTCTGCTTACAAATGTAAAAACCCTATTAGAAAAAAAGCACAAGGAATAACATTTCATCGATAAGAATTTTTTGACATATTTTTGACATATATTAACCGTCTCTTTGAAAAAATATTTGCGTATATACATTATATGTTAAATAATCATTTTATATTACATATCAAGTATGCAAAGGATGTAAAGCATCATAAAGTTCACTTAAGATAAATTGACCACTTTTCTTATGTGAATTCAATACCTAGTAAATGTAGTCAATTTATTTAAAATGAATTTCTACATACGTATATTTAAACATTTAATTTTGTTGCCGCCACTGTCTAGAATTAGCACAACTTTTGCTTCAATAAAGCAATGTTGTTACAGGTCCTTTTATAATACATAATATATTGTATTCTTTCGTCATTAGATATTTTGTTCTTTTCATGTTTATTAAAATTTCTTATGTAAGACCATTAGAAAAATGGCTTCCATCAATTCGGTCATATTTTTAAAAGGAATTTCGTCATTTTGATAGTAAAAATGAAAAGTTCACACCCAAATTATACTAATTTAACCAGTTACACTTATTCATAAAACTTTGTTTGAGAAAAAAACAATCTTTTAGTTTGGTGATATTATCAAGTTTACTAAAATTTTTCTATGCCTTAAAAACCGTAAATAAAACGATAGAACGACAAAACTGGAAGCGAATTATATGTTTTCGGAGTCGTTCGTTATATTTTTACTAGAAATAACCATCTAAGGCTACTTGAAAAATTATTTCAGTCGGATTAATTTGCAAAAAGAATTGTATCATTATTATAGCAAAAATGAAAAATTTTTATCCCGATTATCCTAATTCAACTTCAAGTTTTCGCCTGTCTAAAGGAATTTCTCCCCCTAATACCGAAAATTCAGTAAAATAGAAAAAATAACAAAAATAAAAAAAGTATATATTTACACGAAAAGAAATTTAGTTGAACACTTCCCTGGACGGAGCCCCCTTATTCATATATCTATGTAATAATATAAATTTATTACAAAAACGTATATAAGACTTCACTTGACTCTCTCATTTTATTTCGTTTCGTTAATTTCCATATTTATTCGTTTGAAATTATTTATTGCTGGAAAAATTCCGATAATTTTTATGGCTTTATTTGAACAAAATTAATTTTACATCAGTAATTAGCAGTACACACATATAATTATGTATGTATAATTGAAAGGATACGAGTATAAAATAAAAAATTTTTGTTAACATTGTATTTTAAATCAATTTTTGTTTTATTAATAAATACCTACCGCACCACTTACCTACCTGGGTGAACCTTAAAGCGGTCGACAGCGATGATCGTCAGTGGGCAACCACAAACGCTGTGGGAGATGCTGGTGAACTAACTAGGTGATGGAAAACTGAACCGAACTAGATCGTATAAATTATTTACGTGTTCGAATAGATGAAATTTTAATGCAATAAAGATGTTTCCCGATCAGTCGACAGTGTCCTTAACAAAATTGACATTGTTTTCGAGTGCGATCGATTCGAGGTACAAAAAGTCCGAAATTAATATTAATGTTATGTTTTCACTAAAACGAAACGGTCTATAAAAATGCTTAGTCATGAATTTTTAGTCGAATTTTCTCCGAAAAATTAGACTTATACAGTCTATACGATAAGAGCTGCGAGAGGCGAGAGTAGGGGCGCTATCCGTTTTCGGACCCATAGAACACGAATATGTAGAAAAAAAAAATGTCTGATATATATATATATATATATATATATATATATATATATATATATATATATATATATTTTCCCGCCACCTTTTAAATTGTGTAGGGCCCCCCTATGGAAGTTAAGAGATTAAATTTGGTAAATGGGGCTCATTTTCGAGGCACCTCATACTATCAAAGTGGGGTCAAATTTTGGGCAAATTTTTTTTCTGACCCGACCTTTAAGGGGGTGGTGGGGGGCGGAAAAGCAATAAAACTTTTTCAAACCGGTTTTAAATAATGTTTCGGTCAATTATCTACAACATATCCAAAATTCAGCTTCCTAGGATGATATGGGGGGAGTAGAGGGGGGAAAAACGATTTTCGCTGGATCTAACAGGCCCCCAGCCCCCCAGAATTAACGTAGAGGGTTGAAATTTGGTGTGTTGATAAAGTTCGTACCGAGGTTGTGCTTTTTGGAGGTTTTAATATTTTACCCCCACCCCCCTCATTTTTAAGCTACAATTTCATGCATTTTCGACGTTTTCGAAGTTTGTACCACTCGCACAGGTCACCCGAATAAACCTAGAGGGCTGAAATTTTGTATTCGGATTGAGTTAGTATCAAGGGGGTGCCTTTTGGGGGTCTCGACTTTTAACCCCTACCCCCACCATTTTTATACCCAAAAGAACATGATTTTTCTTGTTTTTTAACAGTTTCGTTCGGGTCAAAATCTCCCCAAATAAACCTAGAGGGCTGAAATTTGGTGTACAGGTTAAGCTAATAGCCAGACACTGTTTTTTGGAGGTTTCAACTTTTAACCCTTACCCCCACGATTTTTACGCCAATATTTCCTTAATTTTTTTGCTTGTTTTCTAACACGTCTAGAGACTCCATAAGGAAACGTAGAGGGCTGACATTTTGTACGTGTATTCAGTTAGTATCCAGCTAGTACCTTGTAGGGAGTCCACATCACTTTTCCCCCCACTTCTCCCATTTTTACATCGGAATTGAATGCTATTGTTAAATGTGTTTTAAAAGCATTATGTTTATTCTAAATACAAGTAGGCGAATAGTAATTTTAAAAAATTTAAAAAAAAGTGAACTTACTTTTATGACAAATGAAATACATACATATTAAGTAATTGAAAAATGTTATTAAAGTCACTGTTTATTTATAAATTAGGAATTTTGAATTTTTAGTATTTATAAAATAGAAATTTTGGATTTTTTTGGAAAGAAAAAATATCTTTATAAAGGCCTTCCAGTTTACTATTTAAGGTCCTTTTTTAATATTTAAAACTAAAACATAAAGGCAATTAGCGGATAAACATGGGCAGGAATGTCCTCGTACGAATTGTGTTGGCTTTTTTTCTGCTACCTGTTTTCGGCACAAAATTGAAATTTACTGAGATACAGCCCTTAAATACTTAAAACCTTTTTCTAAAGCCTCGATCAGCCGAACACTCATCACCAGTTTTGAAACCAACAAAATGACAATTCGGTTGTAGACTTTCAATCACATTTCGCTTGTAGACATTCAATACCGAAGATGAAGGGGAAAATTCGACTACCGTGATGGGGCCCCGCTGCTCACGGCGTTTTTCTTAATGTATCAAGTTCATCATTTTATCTGTTTTTTATTGCATTATTGGAGGAAAATAAAAAATTCATGTTGACTTTATGTTGTTTTTCCAATTGAAGGGAACAGGGGTAAAACGATCATAGTCACAAAAAGTAAATTTTTCAGGGGAGCGTTTTTAAACTTTAAAGTGTGAATCATGCATTTTTCAACATAAACGCTTTTTGCCTGAAAACCACGCATAGGATCTGGTTCAAACTTTCGGTGGTTATTACTGATATAGTAAGCTACAAGACGCCATGCCAGCAGAAAATAGACGGCTAGCCGTTCTCGCGAAATTTGATATTTAATCATGTATTATATGCGCATTTTTCAGCAAAAAAAATTGTTCTTCCCCTGCATATCACGGACTATGTTTGATTTTAACGTGTAATATTAGCACGGGGTCAATATTCTGCATACTGCCAACATAACAGTATGAATTTTTGCATTTTTTACTTTTTGTGACTATGATCGTTTTTCCCCTGTAGCCTTCAATTGTCACTTTTCATTTTACATTATTGAGCAAGATACTCAAATGTACAAGTAGATGTATCTATCGATAAAATATAATAACTATAAAATACTCCTGTCGCAGAATTTGCATATCACAGGGAATTTCTAAAGACTGGTTACTGGTGGGTCTTATAATAGAGCCTGTATCCATCTAAAATAATTTAGCTCTCTAACAGTGGAAAAATTTTCAAAATCAGTTGGGTAGTTTATCTTTGGCGTTTTTGAGAACCCAGGACCCAGGACCCTGGTGGATCTCATATAACATAACTTATATCCATCTAAATCGGTTTTCAAAATGGGTGATGACACGTTCTTGAAAAGTTAGTTAATTTTTATTTTGAAAAATGAAACAAATATAAATATTGTTATTGTAATTACAAAAACAGATGAAGCATGTATTGTAAAGAAATTCAACAAATTTCATAATTTTTTTCAAAAACTAGTTCACTTAGAGCAATGGTTCATAAGCTTATTCTATGTTACTTTTTTATGCACTCTCCGATGAAGTAAAAGAATTTAAAAAACCTTTTAAATTCTAAAAAATCACCAAAAATTGCGAAAAATGATCAAAATTTTGGCTTTTAAAAATCGTACGAGTCTGACTAACAAACTCATCCAAGGGTTTGGGAGTTTTGACCTTCTTACCAAATTTTGTTTGCCGTACAGCGTCCGTGAGTAAATATGTAGTTTTTAACTTAGATTATTGAGTAATTTTACAAAGTTCAAAGTTATATGATAAACAGTAAATGTCCCCTTTTAGGCGCATATGTACAAGAGGAATTTTTGTGTATCCACCACGAACTTGGTTACGAAATGATCTTTTTTATTTGTGGCGAATACATTAGCGTTTTGTGGTTATAACTAAGAAACGCTAAAAATACTGAAAAAGATATCTCTTATAATATTTTGCTGAAAAAATAAAATTTAATAAAAAAATGAAATATAAAAGATACCTAATTAATTTTTCTTTTTTACTTTTGAAAGTTTTCTTATATTCCGTATGTTTTTTATCTAGTAAGTCTTCCAGTGCTTCCACCTTCATAATTCATTATTTTTAATCAAAATTAAAAGAAAATATTTTTAATTTTTTTATATTAGAGCAATTAAATATTTGTACTATTTATACATTTTATACATATAATGGTAATCTTGTTAATAATGAAACGATTCAACACACAAAAATTACATAATTCATATTTTTGAAGAAAAGTATTATTTTATATATTCATATTTATAACATTTATATAAATAAAAACCTACGCTATCACCCGTTCCGGGTTTAATTACATAAAAACAAAAGTTAATACGTGTATAAAATTATGTGTAAATAGCATTTTACTCGCCCCACCTCCGCACTTGCTCAACTGACGGTTTCCTTTGATAGCTTTTTGAATATTTAAAAGCTTTTCCTTCGAACTACAATACGCGGCATATACTGAAATATTAAAATGGGTGAAAAAAATTAACAGACTCTTCTAATACCGTCAAATGTTTCCAAGTCTTTATGCTTTTGTTTAAACATTTTGATAATGTTATATGCACAAGTATACTAGAACAGGTACACAATATTTACTTTTTATAATTAATTCTGTAAAAAATGAAAATAACATAATAGGTTTTCACTTCGCCATTTTTCTCACTATCATCTGGAACACAATATGGAATTAAAAACCTAATTTAGTTAATACCGTCTACTGTGAATAAAGAAAGAATTTGTATGAAATATAAATTAAAAATGAAACACTGAATTTTTAAAACTTAAATGTGTCGATGAGTTTCAAAAGCATCTAATTACCTAACACAACTAAAAATGTTCAGGAAACACAAAAAACTGTTTTCTCACTTATAATAATAATTTTGATGTGGTTTTTACCATTAAATTTTTAGGAAAAATCATATTAGTACGGGAGGTACTGGCGTATGAGTACCGAAAACTATTCCACCTCAATTTTTTTATGCGATCCTGTTGACATTGCCCTACTGATGATATAAATGCATGTTGCCAGGGGGCAACCCGGGGCCATATTGCTTAAACCGGAATTTGTTTAAACAATTGCAAGGAATTGTCATTTTTCAACCGGACAAATTTTTTTTATATTCTTTATTGAAATACAAATAAAAAAGGTCCTATGACTTTTTACGATAAAGTTAATAGTTTTCGAGATATGAATTTTTAAAAATTCGAAAAATCTCAAATTTGGGTACTTTTGACCCATGGAAAATATATTAAAAAAAAAATAATAAAATATAAATAATATTTTTTTCAAATTCTTTATACAATAGTTAATAATATCCTTAATAGAGATTTAAAAAAATTTCATTGTTTATACCTGTTTTTTAATTGTTAATTTCGCGCCCTCACAAGTATGCGTCCCCTACCTTTAAAATACCTTTAAGTATTTTTTCAACCGGACAAATTTTTTTTATATTCTATATTGAAATACAAACAAAAAAGGTCCTATGACTTTTCACGATCAAGTTAATATTTTTAGAGATATGAATTTTTAAAGATTCGAGATATTTCCAACCTTTAAAAATTCATATCTTTAAAAATATTAACTTGATCGTGAAAAGTCATAGGACCTTTTTTGTTTGTATTTCAATAAAGAATATAAAAAAAATTTGTCCGGTTGAAAAAATACTTAAAGGTATTTTAAAGGTAGGGGACGCATACTTGTGAGGGTGCGAAATTAACAATTAAAAAACAGGTATATACAATGAAATTTTTTAAAATCTCTATTAAGGATATTATTAACTATTGTATAAAGAATTTAAAAAAAATATTATTTATATTTTATTATTTTTTTTTAATATATTTTCCATGGGTCAAAAGTACCCAAATTTGAGATTTTTCGAATTTTTAAAAATTCATATCTCGAAAACTATTAACTTTATCGTAAAAAGTCATAGGACCTTTTTTATTTGTATTTCAATAAAGAATATAAAAAAAATTTGTCCGGTTGAAAAATGACAATTCCTTGCAATTGTTTAAACAACTTCCGGTTTAAGCAATATGGCCCCGGGTTGCCCCCTGGCAACATGCATTTATATCATCAGTAGGGCAATGTCAACAGGATCGCATAAAAAAATTGAGGTGGAATAGTTTTCGGTACTCATGCGCCAGTACCTCCCGTACTATATAGTTCTTATAAAGAAATAATAACAACGATACCACTCATCAATAATTAGTAAATCACGATTAAAATTTATAATTAACTACTTTTGCAGCAGTTTGCTTTAATTGGATGGTTTTGAAACGGTTGATTTTGTAATTAGCTACTTTTGCAGCAGTAGCACTAACAATTAGACACTTTTGCAGCAGTAACACTAACAATTAAACACTTTTGCAACAGTTTATTATTCTTTCAATAAGTTTTAAATAAAACAACATTCGTACAAATCTATTCTATTTACATCGTAAAACGTTGTTTTTATTATAACTTATGAAAACTAAGATATTTTCTTATAATTTAGTAGAATATTTTCTCATAAAACAAGTTTCTTTTCTGTAATTTAACAGTAAAACTTAAATCAGAACCACGATGTTTCCCACAATTTTATTCTGCACACATTCGCAGCCTGTTATATTTGACAATTCCACAAGTTTTTGTATTTTTTTCTGGTTATTCCAATAGTAAATATTTTCTTAGAGAGAGTAATAAATAAATCACATACAATTATTTGATCTTCTGCAGGCCCTGCAGTGCTATATATTGACTACCTAACTACTATTTTTGTTCCAGGTTTTTCTAATGACGCCATTCATATATAAGTAATTAGATAGTTTTGCAACTGGTTTGTGTTGCTTGCAACGCCAAATTTTTTCAGTTGGAAAATATTGCAATTAGTTACTTTTGAAACAGTTTCGTATTTTTGTCATTAAAATTCAAGGGGAAAAAGCTGACTTTGCACCGTCTAGTTGGTATTTGTTGGTGCAGTTTATCCTCCTGAATAATAAACCGTATCTAACTTAATTTTGAAAAAATCGTTAATTAGATAGCTTTGAAACTCAGCGACTCAAATATTTAAAATATATTTGCATGTCAGAGATTTATAACAATAAATTGAATTGTTGGATCCACGGCCGTTAGAATGTTTGAAAGCAGTTCTTAAATTTTGAATAAAATTCTTGTAGCGCGGAATCATTTCGGCCATTAATTGGAACAACAATAGGTCGTGTAATGTGAAATGTCGTACCCCAAGAGAATACAAGAATTACTTCTTGGCAAATTTTAAGGGCTGTATTTCTGTAAAATTAGGGCGGCAAAGACCGACCAGCAAAAAGGTCACCGTTTTTCATAACATTCATTTTCAAATATCAAGTAATAACTAATTTAAACTGACTGATTTGACTTGACTTGGTCTATCTGAAAGCACATGACTGGCTTGACTTGACGCATCTGGACTTGACGTGACTTGACTGGACTTGAAATAATTTGACTGGCTTGGTCTGAAGTGAGCCTTAGGTACCTACGTAGAGCTAAGTATAGAAAAGAGAATAGAAGTTGAGGAAAACTATTGAACCTGATCATACGTGTGGCTATAATGTACAAAATGGCAGTGGCTGTACTGGAATCACTATCTATGTACTGAAATCTGTCAGATAGGCGTGACTTCAAAAATAACTGACGAAAAATTGTATTGACATTAGTTTTATATATGTATATATGGTGAATATTAAAACTATTTGTATTTGGGTTAACACAATCCAAAATCTTATTTGTAAGTGTTTTAGATTTTTGGAAAAATAGCTTAAAAATTACGGGTGGAGCTACAATGTGTGACAGACGGATATACAAGACTAAATTATAAGGACCCTGTAATTTACTTTTTCAAAACTTACCTATATAAACTTACATATAAAAATAAGAAAAAAAAAACATTGTGAAATTTTATATTGCTTTTAACATTTTGATCTAACTAAAAATAAAGTTTAATGAGTTTTTAACTAAATATACCTACCTACATAATAATTTTTTATTGTAATACCAACAGTTATTAATTAAATATTAATACCTACATATTTTTCAAATAAACAATATAATACCATGCAAAAATATTATATATAGTTACAGTGTAGCCTAGACTATAATTACGGGCAAATTAGTGTAGGCAATATGTTTCATTTTCTTTTTTAAAATTTTTTCATATTCTTTGTATATTTTTTTTGACAATTACCAAGAATAAAGCAAAAAAAGATGTTTTATTTAGGCCTGAGGTGTGAATCGAATTCGAATCGTAATGAATCTTATGCTATTCGATCAAAATTTCGAAATTATTCGAATAATTCCTCGAATACATTAAAACCAACTTCAAGCTTCGACAACAAATTCAGAATAGTCGAGGAATATTCAAACTATTCATTAATTAATATTCAAATTATTTGAAAAAGTTTCGAAACCTTGGGAAAGTCTTGGAATTTAAATTTTTTCGGACATTTAAGTTGAATTTTCATTATCTGATTCGTTACGAATAGTTGAATTGAACCTTTCGAATATTCTTGCAGTCCTGATAGAAAGGCTATTACTTAAAAAGAAAAGAAATTTTAAGGATTACGAGAAAAATAAAATGTTTATACAAGAAATTCATGACATTTACCCACTTTTCTTAAAGAATTGACCCGCTTGAAACTCCCTATATGGACAAAACGGGTCTTTGCATCGGTTTCACAATTAAAGTCAATATCAAAATAATATTTCTAACAAAGAATTATAATAAATTTTAAAACAAAAACTTGAAAATAAAAATCATTCAAACACCATTAAAGAATATAACATTTAATTTCTGTTGATTTTAACATCAGTAAAGTCTTTTTGCAATTAATAATTTTCTCTTGTGCGTTTGAACTTTTCCAAGTTTATTCTTATTAACTTTTAAAACATAAATATCACTAATTAATTATTTTCTCTTAATTGAAATTTTCATTAAAATGTTCGTTTAAGAAATTTTCCACTTCTTTTCATTTATTTGCAGAAAAATCGAACGATATTGAACGAAAGAAATCAAATTACAGTAAAACTTTTGCGAATGAACGTCATTGGCACAAGGAACCGCATCTACCTAGTTGTTTGATCTTTAAACCTTTCATTTCCAATCAATCTTCCCATTACCGGCGATTCGTACGAATCAATCGACGTGTATGATGATTGGTTGTTCAAGTTATACCAAAGGCTACACATTCTTTCATCTAATATTATTTCTAAGAAAATTGTATCCTTTGTCAACATTAGAGCACCGTTCGAACGAATGATGTATTAACGGTTTAAATTTTTTTAAAAACAATTTCAAGTGGCGTTTCAGTTTATAAAAAGAACAACAAACGTTTCTTGCAGTTTTCATCAAATAAAGAATATTAGGGTGAATGCGGGAGAGATGCCGCACATATTGAAAACACTTGATAATTCTTAAAGTATGCATTTAATTGATTTGAAATTTGGTACCCAATAAATGTAAACATTGTTCTTTAAAATTATTTATAAATAATTTTAAATTTTGAGTCATAAAGAATTCATAATTAACATTTTTGTAGAGCCTGCAAAGCGACGTCTCTCCCACACCTATGGGAGAGACGCCGCATCAAAGAAAGTGAGACATCGCATAGTTCATATTAAAAATTTTGCCTTTTACACACATTTCCATACACGATGCATACCATATGTAACCATTTTTGGCACTTTATACATCTTAACCAGTCAACCTTTTTTTTTTTGTTTCTGAGTACCTTTAAAAACATTCAGTACACAGGCAATCATCATTATTTTCGTTATCTTCACTAATATGATGGCTTTTCCTGATCCATTAATGGATCTTTTATATTTACGTGGCAAAATTTACAGTTCAAAAAAAAAATTGCATAAATAAGTCTATGTTTTTAACATGTAATATGATGCGGCATCTATACCAACTTTAAATGCGCCATCTCTCCTTTTTGTTGGGATAGATGCCGCATGTTGCTATAGCAAGCATAGTGCAGAATTCGTCCTAAAATTTTATACAGTACTTTTAAAATATACCTAAATTAATAACAAAACTCATTTTCATTAAAACAATGAAATATACATTCTTAAATTCTAATGAATTGAATGGTTGATAAAATATGTTAAAGAATTTACTTTTCAATAATAGAAAGTTGGATAATTACTAAACTGATGGACTAATCATAAATGTTACCATATACAGCTTAAATAAGTAACTTATTTTAAACATATAATTCATTAATAGTGCTATCTATCAATCAACGGATGAACTATGGCTACTGCGGCATCTCTCTTGCACTTACCCTATTATTTCTAAGAAAATTGTATCCTTTGTCAACAATAGAGCACCGTTCGAACGAATGATGTATTAACGGTTTAAATTTTTTTAAAAACAATTTCAAATGGCGTTTCAGTTTATAAAAAGAAAGGCAAACGTTTTTAAATTTATTTTCGTTTGTTTATGTAATTATATTTTGTGAATGTTTTAACTTGTGTAGTTGTGTAGTTTTATTATTACTTTGACGTGAGCAAGGATTAGACGTTATAATGTTCATACAGAATGTTACATTTTAGTATGTAAGTATATGCAATGAAAAACAACGAAGAATATAATAGAAAAATTGAAATTAAAATAAATTGTACGTTTGAGATAAAAATTGGGTTAAAGTTTCAAAAAAAATAATCAATTGAATATTCTTGCAGTTTTCATCAAATAAAGAATATTTTTAGAATGTAAATTTTAGTTTTAATCCAAAATTGGGATTAATATTGACCTTTTACTAAAAAGGATGGGTAAAGATCAGCCATAATAACTGTGAAAATTTTGATTCAGGCAATTATTCTGTGATTTATTCCCCAGTCCCGCCATTTCTTCCCACGCTCCTGTAAGCAACTCCTAAAACAGAGCATATTTGTTGATTTTTTTTTTTTGCTTTTAATTTCATTCTTAATGGGTCGATGGATGAAAAATAACCGGTCGTTAACCACCTGCTTTTTATTTTTTCTAAAAATGAAAAATAATTTCTAGAAAGATACCGAAAAATGTACACTTTTTGCTGCTGTCGAACTTAATTTTGCGCTTAAGTATACTTCAACAAAATTTCAATATATATACCTGCCGTACACACACACACACACACACACATATATATATATATATATATATATATATATATATATATATATATATATATATATATATATATATATATATATATATATAAATATATATTTGAGTCTACGTTTTTTGGCATTATTCATACAAATAATGTTATACGAGCAGGCAAATATGAATATTTTTACAGAACAACATGTGGATATATATTTATATTCTTGATTTACACGGTAAATTAAAGTTAGGAATAGCTTGGTGAAGAGAGAACAATCTATATATAGAAAAGATGGTTAAGCGTAATAGCAGCATCGTAAATAATTTTTTGTCGAAATTTTAGTCTCTTCTGGCATTAGTATTTCGTGTATCTCCCCCCCCCCCCCGCACACCGATCAAAATATACTTAAATATTACCAAAATTTCGGAAAAAGGAGGCTTAAATTGTTCGTCAGTGTCTTAAGAACCCCAAAAGTGCTCACAGTACAACCAGCTAAGAATTGTATATGCTGCTGAGATATGAATGACTACATTAAAGTCGATAGGAACAGATAAGGAACGAATTTTGTAAGTATTCTGAAAGCTATATTGCCATTATCATTCTGCAGAAAGATATTTTCCAAGACTAAAGATAATAAATTATTATACTTCGTTTCTAAAGTTAGTCAAAACCGGTTTACCTCTTCAGTAAATTATCCATCAAATTTCTATGTCAAAAGTAGTAGGGTTACAGCAATTCTGTACCAAAGGTAGTAAAGTCATAGCAGTTATGTACCAAAAGTACCATCAGTTGGGGCGAAAACCTAGACAGAGCTGCCTCTCGATATTTCTTCGTCAGTGTTATGACCGTACAAGGTCATAGATCAATTTATGCTACTGAATTTTGTCAGTTACGAGTTAGTTATCAAAGAAAAGCGATGAACGTGACAACTTTGTATTTTGTTATTTTGCAGACACATTGTTTATAATTTTTAAAAATAACGCGCGTTTTGATATCTTATAAAGAAACTGCTGTACAAAAAAGACAGTTATATATATAAAGTAGGGACTGGCAACAAAATGTTTGGCGTTTTTTTTTGACAATGTATGTACCGAAAATGAAAGCTGTATTGCGCTTAATTTTTTTTTTTATAAATTGATTAACAAAAAATTGTCAATAGGTGAGGCGAATTCATACACCATGGTGCGTCAATATAAAAAGCTAGTAGGTATAAACTACATAAACTGTAGTCTAGATAACATGAAATGGGCTCTTTTCAACAGAGGCGCAACAACCGGGGAGGTCCAAGGGGTCCGGATCCCCTAAAATTACCTGGAAACTTTCCCTTCAATTTATTTTATTTATATTAAAAAGTAAAATTTTTAGTATATTTTTTATAATTACTAATATTTTTTACTTGAAAATCAAATTTTCGGAGACGACATTTTATTACAACATTTTCCATTGTTATCGGTGCTTTTTGTGAATATTTTTGATGCTTGTTAATATTTAATTTGAAATGAGTAACCAGGCAATGAACATTGAATTTGTTGAAGAGGTGGAAAGACATGAAGTGCTATCTACTTATAACCTTCTTTTCAATATTTTCTTCGTACAGCTCTTCGAATTCTGGGGTATTGATAATAATCAACTTTATCTTCTTCATCTGAACTACTATTTAACATGTTGTCAAAACTAGCTTCAGTAATCGGTATTAAAATTTTTTCCATCTCGGTTCTACGCTTTATAAAACTGTAAACTGATCCACAATCAGCCGCGCTCGGGTGTGGACAAACAATATCATTCAATTTCAAACCGGTTGCACATGTAAATATTGAGCAACTAGTTTGAAACTCGAGTTGCAAAACAGTTGACCCGTGTGCGGAGGGCCTTAATTTCATGTATCACCTATCCTTAAGATTTTTCAAGAAATTTTCAGATTATTAAATTTTTTAAAAGCAAGAGATAAATATTCCATAGTCAACTAATGCTACTGTCTTTTTTGTCTAAGTCGATGTAATAGAAAAAGAGAATCAAACATTCTTTTATTTGCTCTAAAAATTGTAGAATTCAATAACAATATTCAGCATTCGTATGAGTATGCAGATTTAAACTATTTCTCTATCTACAAACGCCCTATTCTAAGTGCAAATGCACGACAGCACTTCGAATAAAAATACACTCAAGGGAGAGTTGTAATTTTAATACAGTCGCAAGCATTACAATATATAACGAAAAATTTTTATAGACGTGAAAAGTAAGAAAGAAAATGAAATAAGGACGTTAGTTTTTTTTTTACTAAGATTTCTTTTTGAGAGATACTTCAATTAATAAAGTGCATTGCAATGATGTAATAAAGCCCGAATAAACAAAAAATGTTTTGTTTTCCCATTTTTTTTTTTTTAGTGTTTATGACATATCTGTATGAATAGTTGAGAAAAGAAATTGGGTCATACATGTATAAAAAACAAAAAATACAAGTAGGTACACAGTGAAAAGGATAGTCCATTATGTAATTTATCTATTTCAAGTTTCATACACGTAGTTTATGATGGTTTACTGAATCATCCTGTATATAGGTTACTATAGAAACCTTACACGGCGATAATGATTACAATTTTTAACATGATTATTTTAGTCTAAACACTTAAAGGTATGGAAATACCTTTAGAATTTTTTTTTTTTTATAAAATATTAGTAAAACATAATGCCAAATTTTCAGAGTGATATTCGAAGTCCTTCGTATGTTTTAGCCTTTGGACGTAAAACGTGCGCCTTTGACCAAACAACTGAATGTTGGCATTCGTTTTTAATAAATTTCAAGTTTTATATAAATTTAATAATGTATGTATTTTATTCGTATCAAATTTATATTATTTATTGTGAATTTGTGTTGTGTTAGTCGTAAATAAAGTATAGTATGTAACTCGGTTGTAAGGCATATTACACACTCTTGTAATATGCAACTTACAACCTCAATCACGTAGTATACTATTATTGTAAATAGACAATTCTGGTTGTCGGTTGTGGTTCGAACGTAATGTCATTTAATTTTGAACTCAATTTAAAAATAGTTTATAATTATTTATTATTATTTGTTGAATTTTTGTTATTGGCTTTGCACGTCCATCTATAACCCCGATTAGTTCAATAAAGTCCTAATAAGATATACTTATTAGCCGATCGTATGGTCTTAAGCAAACCCATAATTTTTTAAATACTGGGTTTTTAGCGGAAATATACGTTTTGAGGTCCCCTGTCTGTTGAACCTTGAAAGATTTTGATGAAATTTGCTATAGGGATGAAATTCACCAAGATACACAACCTGGTGACGTAAATACATTCAAAAGTTGTTATGGACGCGGCCTAATCACTCTTGAATTTTGAAAATGTTCCGAAAATGAACGGATCGGTCACCTGCAAAAAAACGGCTCGAATGATTTATATTAAATTTCAATCACATACAATTGAACATATTTGTGACCTGACAAAACCAATCCGTATATTTGGGAAAATTCTAAAGCTTTTCCCTTCATTATCTATTAACGTTATAGGACCCAGGGTTGTACGAATATTCGTACAATTTAATTTTATTATCCAGAAATTGTTACTTAATTGAGTTTGGGTATGGATCAAGCAATAAAATAAAACTTTACAATCATTCGGGCAGTTTATTTGGACACATGTTTGTGTATGCAGTCCCTTAATCCTGATGTGAACTAATGGATCAGAATTTAATACCGGTTAATGTTTTCTTTTCTTTGTTAAATTGATTAATTTGTATAATACTGTTCTTTATCCACAAATGACTCACCACTGCTGTGTGATCCATTAAATTTTACTACTTTATTTATCACATAACAAAAGCTTACATACATTTCTCCAATCACAAAGAATGAACAAATACTTTTCATTTGAAAACCGGCGCAGGCAACAAAATGGAAAATAATGAGATAATCAGTGGATTTATTTGTGACCAAATACGTATTTATTTCCTTCGTTTGTCTTTTTATTCTTCGACATGCCCGTCCCCTACCTCGTACCGTTTCTTCGGAAATAAAAAGAAAAAAAAGAAAACATTATAATTGTAAAATTATGTATGTTGATATACGTAATATTATAAAGAATACATAATTTACATGAGTAAAGATCTCTGATTTCCCAAGACGTTTTTATTATACAAATCACGAACGGACCCATGCCAGCCATGGACGGACGCACAGACAGACATTCAACAAACGACAATTTTGTTCCATTAGAATAATAACATACTACAGGCTGCATACACATGTATATGTAGGAAGGAGCAGGATAGAAGATAACGAATTGTTTGGCGAAAAAAAGAAAACATTAAATATTAGTGCCGGTTTTATTTTATTCAGTGCCAGTACGTATCGTGTGATGCGGAACTAGGGGAAAGAAGGTGAATCTAGTTCAAGACATAAAAAGTTGGAAACCTCCGTCTGGAAAGGAGGGTTGTAGCTAGGGGTGGCAACTGTCCCGATTTAATCGGGATGTCCCGATTTTAGGCCTATGTGTCCCGCGTCCCGACAACAGCAGTGGCGGGACGCTAATTGTTTCGCTAAAGTCTCGCTATTGTTCTTTCCAAATTATCGTGCTTGCAAGTCATGGTGGCTAAGGAAGTAAGTATATTTACTGTACCTACTGATAAAGTGTACTCTGTCTACTGATTTATAACTTATACAACTTACAGTGTTACCAGATTAACTCATTAAAACCCCTCCAACATTAAAATCCCTCCAAAAAATGAGAGAAATTATTTGACCTACATGAAATACGTCAATGCCAAAGACGGTCAACTTTATGAAAAATGTTTTTCTCCAAAAATAATACAAAAAAATACAGTTGATAAGCAAAAAAAAAATTAAAAAACTTGATTTTTAATTTAATAAAGTAAAATAAGGAACTATTATTGTAATATTATCTTTAATAAATTGTTTTGTTTAAAGGTTTGTAAGATCATGGTTTAAAATATATGTAGCTGTTAGTAACAAATAATAAAAATAAAAAGATACATACATATCTTTCCTACTGGCTGATTACAAACGTTTATTTTTTTAACAGTCCCGATTTTACTTGTCCCGTCCCGACTTTTTTCCTATTAAATCCCGAAATATTTATTGGTAGAGTTGGCAATCCTAGTTGTAGCCATTGGTAGAGGGACCGGACAAAAGTATAAAAATCTTTTGCTCATCCTCGGGGCCTATCATTTTTCTCCACGGCCCTGCTGTTTTTACATCATAAAGGTAATAAATAATACATTTGTGCACAGAAATATTCAATTTCAATATTCAAATGCGCCATTTTCTCTAAAATGTGCTAATTGTCAAAATTTTGCAAACAATGGGATTTACTCTGAATTTACAAATAAAAAAATTTGACGAACTTTGAAAATTAAAATCGTAAGAGTGTAGTAGTATTAAGAAACAAATCACAAGCTATTAGGTTCTCAGAAAAGTTAAAAACGTAAAAATTATAAAAACGGTAATCTAGAATGGAGCTTTAACTAAACATTGATGTATACCTAAGAAATATACTGATGTACCCACAAGTCTTAACTACACAAGAAATTAAGTAATTATAATCATCTTTTTAGTCCACTACTAACTTAAAAATTCCAAAATTCCAAAATTCCAATAAGGTTCACTTAACTTTATAACAATTCTATTTTTCTATTCTAAATATACGTCTTCCGGTTCATATTACGTTGAATCAGGCTATATTTACCACAAGTATAAAGATTTATTGAGAGAAGTCAAAAAATCGATTATCAAAAAAACAAAAATAGCCGCAGTCATTCGAACTCTAGCTCATACGATCTTTTCACTTTATCTAATAAATGAGAAGATATAGTTTTTAAAGAAATTCTGACAAGAGTAAGAAATTTTGTAAAGAAATACAAAACTGATCTAGGACAGTGCTATCTCACTCTATTCATTTGTTTATGGTTGTCTCAGTTGTTTATTGTCGTAGTTACTCCGTGCGCACACGCACGACTTTTGTCACTCCTAGCTAATCTGTATGTTAGAAAGAGAGCTAAAAGAGAGTCAGCTGTGTATTTTATATAATTTTTTTTTTTTACTGTAAATTGAGAAAAAAATAAAATGGTGTACAAAATAACTTAAGGAATCCAAAGGACAAATCGATATGGATTCAATTATATTTAATATAAGTAATAATCTAATAACCTAGTAATAACTTATTCTATGCTGTTATTATTATAATAACTTAATGAAAAATAAAGGAAAATATAATGTACATTAGAAATATTTACCTTGAAAAAATATCCATTAAACAAAAAGTAACTAAAAAGTATGTTGACGATAAAAAATAAAGAACGGTATATCCTTTATGTCACGTTTATTTTATGTTAAGCCAGTTGGTTATATTTTTACTTCAAAACAGGTAACTTGCGTAGAGCATTTCCAATTTTCTTCTTATCCGATATCCAAAAAATTTCACTATTCTAGTGTTTCAAGAGGATATCCTGTATTACAATTTACTGTTTCAGTCACGGTTACCCACTTACGTTTCCACTAATGTAAATATCGGAAACCAGCACATCACTTCCGTCTCTATTTCTCTATTAAAAAAAAGCGCCAACAGAGAGATCACTGTCGGATTTCTTTCAGCAATGAAT
This sequence comes from Brachynemurus nebulosus, assembly GCA_035578155.1. NCBI lineage: Eukaryota > Metazoa > Arthropoda > Insecta > Neuroptera > Myrmeleontidae > Brachynemurus > Brachynemurus nebulosus. The sequence goes on from JAPWDM010000006.1 coordinate 27,055,781, forward strand.
AGAAACGAACACAGTCAAGCATAAAACAAATTTATATTTCCCCTACAGTCTCTGTATCATATTACAGTTGTATTATTATAAGAAAAAATTTCTTTGTTTTAGAAGAAGAAGAAAAAAGCATTTCTACACATTTTTCTCTTTTATTTTTATGTTTTATTTTAAATAGATAGAAAATTATTTTTATCTACAACACTGATAAATTAAAAAAATAACTACTGCAGCTATGTATGTCTCTCTTTTGACAAAATCCAAATATTTGTTGTATCTGCATATATTATTACGAAATATCAAGAATAATATACTTGACATTTTTAACTGTAGTGCAAAACCTTGTTTACATCGAATTTTAGTCAAAAAGTGGGGTTAGGTGAAGATAAAGTTTCATCCTCATATATGTATACAGTATGCCTGAGGATGAAACTTCCTGTTTCGAAACGTTGTATAAATAAACAATTTATTTTTATTGGTAACTAGCTGTGCCCGCGACGTCGTACGCGCGACGCATTATTATAAACTCAGTGAGAAGTATATAAATGGTTTTGTATTTTCCCGAGGTAATTTTTGCATAATGCATGCACATACTCAAAATGGTTTTTGTATTTTCCCGAGGGAAGGAAACACTTTCCCGGAGTAAAAAGAATCTTAAATGTTGACTCAGGTAATAGTTATGACCACACCAAATTTCATCAAAATCCATTCAATAGTTTTTGCGTAATGCGTGCACATGCCCAGAATAGTTTTTCTATTTTCCCGTGGGAATGAGACATTTTCCCTGAATAAAAAGTATCCTAGATGTTGACTCAGGTAATAAGTTACAATCGCACCAAATTTCATTAAAATCCGTCCAGTAGTTTTTGCCTGACGCGTGAACAGACAGAAAGACAAAAATTTTAAAAATCGCTGTTTTGATACCTACATCGATAACTATTTACAGTACCTACCAGTACAATTGCCAAAAAATATTCCATGTACAAAAATGGTCTCGTTACAGTTAAATAATATGTATAGATTATTGGTGATTTTCTCTCCAAACCCGCATCCTTTAACTATCGAATTTTAGTGTCATTTTTTCTGTGTGAGTCTTTCGAGAGTTTCCATTTTTAATACAGCCAAACCGTTGATTTAATCCAAAAATTGTTCAAATAAGAGTTGTAGATATCGACGGGGGCAACCAATTGCTATAGTCAGCAGCTTTATAGCTCTTATGGTTTTCGAGCTATGATACAAACCTAAAGATTTGTAAATGAGACTATATATTAATTTTTCGATAAAACTGATCTAATGCATTAATTAACAACATAAATGAGCAAAAAAAATTTTTTTCTCAAGTTTAATTTTTTAATTTTTCTTTAATTTATCAGTTAGGCGGTAAAAATATGCATATGTACTTGAGGCTACTTCAACTGATAGTTTTTTTCTTGGTTACATTTCCATTATATCCAAGAAATGAACCCTTTCCAGTATCATTTCTATCATAAAAATTTGGTTGTAATAAAAATGGCAACTCTCAAAAAACTCACATGGTATAGTTAATTCACAAATAAAAGATTTATTCAGGTGTTTTACGAAAAACATTTTCTGTACTACTAAAAATTAAGTATGTAATTTATACATTGTACTTGAAACCTTTATTGTTAAACCAGTACTTTGTATTACATTTTTAAATGCAAATTTCGCTTTTCAACACATTTTCTTCTACAACAATAAAATCAAACCGTTTTATAGTTCTACAAAGTGAACGTATAACATTATTTCATTTCTTCTTTTTAAATTGAAATTTTGCTTATTACTTCAGGAAATGAAGTAAAAATTTCATTTCATGTCTAACACTAAAACAACCATGTCTAACATTCGGAATAATATATTATGTGATTGAGGTTGTGTGTAAAGTACGAATTTTTCACAACTATATGTAAAATGTAGCTTACCTACATAGTATTTTGTATAATATTTAAGCGATTTCATAATACTTAATCTGTGTGGAAAGTACCACAGCTTACTACCTGTACAAACTGAATGTTGACACTAGGAAGAAAATTTAAAAGAACTTCATTTTGGAAGCAAAAAAATTTTGATATTTCAAAAGTGCTCATAATGCTTCCGCTACTTTAATAATCTCAGAAACAAGATTTTATAGAACGTCACTATAACGAAATACCCCTATCGCAGCATCCTGCATAACATAGCGAATTTCCATTTACAAAAGTACGTTTTTCTCGGAAACTAGTTGATATAGAGTAATTGTAAATAAAAAAAACCTTCTTTATGTGATTTTTCCGTCTCATTCCGCCAAATTTTTTTCACGAAAAATGTCCAAAACACCGTAAACGTTTTCACGAAATTTCTTAAAAATAAGATGTTTCGTTCTTGAGTTATCGTGCGGATACTTAGTAAACATATATATAAATGTGTCCGCACGATAACTCAAGAACGAAACATCTTATTTTTAAGAAATTTCGTGAAAACGTTTACGGTGTTTTGAACATTTTTCGTGAAAAAAATTTGGCGGAATGAGGCGGAAAAATCACATAAGGTTTTTTTTTATTTACAATTACTCTATATCAACTAATTTCCGAGAAAAACGTACTTTTGTAAATGGACATTCGCTATGTTATGCAGGATGCTGCGACAGGGGTATTTTTAATTTAGATTTTATTTGTACATTTGTACTCTTATATGTATCATATGCATATATACGTATACCTTGTTTATTTTGTTTAGAATAGAATAAATGTGCAAAACAGAGAAAGAAATATGGTGTTCATATTCCAAGCAAAATAAACAAATTATATAAACGATATATATTACATACATATATATTATGTGTTGACTGTGATTAACTTCGCAGTTCTTACGAGAGAATGATCACAGTCTAACATTCTTCGAGGTTCTGGGCCTCGGATCTCGGAAACTAGTTGACATAGAACAACAGTTTAAAGACCTTTTTTATGTAATTTTTTCGTCTCTCTAAAATGGTGTAAAAAAATTTTGCAAAAATTGTTGATTAAGTGGAAATTTTGGCAAAAAACTAATTTTTTGCAAGAACAAAAACCATGTTCCTGGCATCCGACGTGTCTGGTTAACGAACTCGCCCAACGGTTTGGGACTTCCAATACTTTCACCAAATTTCGTAAACCTAGGACATTCCGTTCGAGAATTATCGTGCGGACACACACATATGTATATATATATATATATATATATATATATATATATATATATATATATATATATATATATATATATATATATATATATATAAATTTTAGCGAATATTATTTTCGGTTTCTAGGGACCTCAAAACAAATTTCTGCCATGGTCCCGGGCTCAGGTCGCGTTATGACAGTGGCTGTAATAGCTGAATTTCATTATGGAAATTCGCTAAAAAGAAGGCATTTACGTCAAAACAAAGAAACAACCATGCTGCTATGATCGAGTTTATTATGTAATTAAAAATATATACCCCTGTCGCAGCATCTGCATAACATAGCGAATTTCCAAATCTTGGGCACTGGCGGATCTCATCTAAGACCTGTACCTATTTAAAATAGTTTAGCTTTCTAAGAGTAAAAGAATTTTTAAAATCGGCTGGGTAATTAGTTTTGGTATTTTTGGGGACGCAAGAACCCGAACGAATTTTGTGCAGCATAGTTGTATCCATCTAAAATAATTTAGTTCTCTAGCAGTGAGAAATCTTTTAGCATCTTTTCGATAGCTTATTACTGGCGTTTTCGGATCTGCAAGATCCCTGTGGACCTCATTAAAAAATCAGCTCGACCGTATATTCTAGGCGGACTTTATGTAATATATATATATATATATATATATATATATATATATATATATATATATATATATATATATGTATATATATATATATACATATATATATATATATATATATATATATATATATATATATATATATATATATATATATATATATATATATATATATATATATTCAAAACCCGTTGTGTAGCATTCTACGCCGCATTTGCATCCGCAGGACAGTTGTGGATCTCAGATAACACAACCTGTACCTATCTAAAATAGTTTACCTCGGTAATAGTAAAAAGGTTTCAAAATCGGTCAGTTATTTTATTTTTGACACTTTTAGGTCCTACTGACACTTCAGACCTTACATAACGTAATCTATATGTATCTAAAATAGCTTAGCTCCCCAACAGTGAAAAAATTTTCAAAATCGGTCGGCTAGCTTATTTTTGACGCTTTTGGATCCGATGGACCCTGGCAGACTTTACATAACGTAATCTATATTTATCTAAAATAGTTTAGCTCTGTAACAGTGAAAAAATTTTCAAAATCGGTCGGTTAGTTTATTTTTGACACTTTTGGATCCCATGGACCCTGGCGGACCCTAAATAACGTAATGTATGTCTATCTAAAATAGTTAGTTCCCCAACAGTAAAAAAATTTTCAAAATCGGTCGGTTAGTTTATTTTTGACACTTTTGGATCCCATGGACCCTGGCAGACCTTACATAACGTAATCTATATTTATCTAAAATAGTTTAGCTCTGTAACAGTGAAAAAATTTTCAAAATCGGTCAGTTAGTTTATTTTTGACACTTCTGGATCCTATGGACCCTGGCAGACCTTACATAACGTAATCTATACTTATCTAAAATAGTTTAGCTCTGTAACAGTGAAAAAATTTTCAAAATCGGTCGGTTAGTTTATTTTTGACACTTTTGGATCCCATGGACCCTGGCAGACCTTACATAACGTAATCGATATTTATCTAAAATAGTTTAGCTCTGTAACAGTGAAAAAGTTTTCAAAATCGGTCAGTTAGTTTATTTTTGACACTTTTGGGTCCTGTCGACCCTGACGGACCTTACATAATGTATTCTAAATCTATCTAAAATAGTTTAGCTCTGTAACAGTGAAGAAATTTTTAAAATTGGTCGTTTAGTTTATTTTTTACAATTATGGGATCAGTAAATCCTGGCGAAACTCATACAAATCTAGTACTCTAACAGTAAGAAAAGGGTTCTAAGGATCTCATATAACTTATGGCAGTCCGTAAGCTTCTTGCGGACATCATTTAATTAATTAATTCAAATACTTTAACTTACTAACTGTGAAAAAATTTTTAAAATCGATTGGTTAATTAATTTCTGGCCTTTTTAGGTCCCGAAAACCTTGACCTCACATAAAATACCTTAAATCCATTTGAAATGGTTTAATTTTTTAACATTATTAATTATTAGTGGAAAAATTTTCAAAATCGATTCAAAAAATTTTTCCGTACATACATATGCACATTGTACATATTTTGTTTTGTTTTATATTTAATATTTATATCATAACATAATCTTCAATTTCTTGTTTACTTAAAAATTCAATAAAAAAAAAAAAAAATTCTTCATTACATTAGCTTAGAAAATCTGTTTAATTTACATTTTTTAACATGGGATAGAACCATGCTAATTATAATGCAATAAATGAGAAACAAAACTCTATACATGTATGTGTGTTATTACACATATATGTGAATAGTTTTCACTTGTTCTCACAAAATTCTTTAATAAAAAAGTGAAATATTTTTATACTATATAGAGAACTGAGATATAAATATAAATTACTTATTAGACTAACAAAGAAAGAATAAAAGTGAAAATTTACATTTTCTCGAAAAATACTTAAAATAGAAAGAAAATTATAAGAATATTTTCTTCATAATTTTTTTTTTCCTTTTCAACGATGTAAAAATCGAACTGCCTTATGATAGGATCGAATGATAAAAAATGGCCAGAAAACCTACTTCTGGGCATCCGACGTGTCTGGCTAACGAACTTAGCCAAGCCAATTCAGAATCCAGTCCGCACACAAAATTTCATAAGCGTTAGACGTTTCATTCGAGAGTTATCGCGCGGATACATATATATATATATATATATATATATATATATATATATATATATAATTTTAGTGAATATCATTTTCGTATTCTAGGGACCTCAAAACATATTTCTGATATGGTCCCGGGCTTAGGTCGCACCATGACACCTGGCGTAAAAGCTGAATTTCCAGTTTTGGAAATTCGCTAATACCTACCACGTACCAAAAAAACATTACCAAGGTAAATTTTAATTCTTAATATACTTTCATATTTTTCGGAAAACTTGATGAAATTGGTCTGTGCTACATCTTTATATTATAAATTATGGATGAAAAAGTTTTAATAGAACTTTTTGAAGAATGTTAATAAAAACACAGATATGTATTTCATTTACTTCCCCTGGAAAACAGATCACATTTATATGATTCAGAATACTTCCCTATCAAAACATTTTGTTCAAACTGCCAACTTTCAACTCAAAATTTTACAAATGTATGTAAAAGATTTAAAAAGTGCTTATAAGTTACATTGTTTAATTATTCATTTTAAATGTTATTCGTTATGGTTAATGCTCTTCTGTGTTCGTTCTTCATCTGCAAATATGTATAGGTATATGACATACAAGCTTTTGATGGTATTGTAGATAAGGTGTCGATGTAGGTAATACGGTACTTGACTGTATTCAAAATTTGTCTTAAATGTTGAATACTTTTATGTACTAGCCTTAAATATATTATTTAATTTTAGTAGTGACAAATAAAAATATTCTTTAGTTATTTAAAAATTCGATTTTAAAAATTATAAATTTTTAGCCTTCATTTAAATGATTAAAAACGCAGTGATATTTGAAAATGACGTCTTTTTTTATAGCAGATCTTATTACTGTAGTTAAGTATTGTCTATGACAAATTGCATTTTCATTGCGACACTTTTACAATTCTAATTGACCAAGAGAAGTTGTTTTTCTTTGTAATTTATTTAGAACTTTTTGGTTTTCAATTAATTTTGCACTCAGAAAAGATTGATGGAAGGAATACATCGTCACTTAATCCGTAAAATATCCTTATCACCTTGTTTTGAATATTATGTTAAAAAAGCTTTTATTTTTTGCTACAATTTCAAAGTTACGTCAAACTGTTTTCTTAAAGTGTATTTAATACTTGTAGGGCTTCATGAAAATCTTACAGTGATGATAAATGAAAAAGATAACAAAGTAGAAAGTTGTAAATACCACTAAAACTGAGCGTGATGGCTGCTGAATATTGTGTACAAATTTGAAACCATGTTGACAAGTGTTGACATGAATGAAAGCGACATCTGTTTGAGTTAAATCGTGACGTCATTGCATACGTCACTACGCCAAGTCGTTTTTCCCGCCAATTTGTTCATTTAAAATTGAACAATGGTTTTTTTGAAGATTTTTAAAAATTTAACAAAAATGAACTAATTTATACGTAAGAACAAAGCATTTAGAATCATTTCTCAATTGCAGTCAAGTACCCTATTAACAAAATTTCCCCCCCCCCCCAAAGAAAAGCTTACTTTATAGGTAAATACAATCTTCATCATATAGTAAAACTGGCTAATATAATGAATTTCCGTTTTTGGTAATCAAAAACTTTTGAAGTAAAACTTTATCGATATATATTTCCTATAGCAAAACTTAATTAGTACAACGAGATTTGTCTGCCCTCTGGACTTCGAGACGTATTTCTCTTAAGCTCTATATAAATCTGTATAGACAAATTGTAATATTGTAAACAAACTATTAATGTACTTATTTTAATTTTTCTCAGAAACTAGTTTATATAGAATAATGGTTCAAAAACCTCTCTTTTTTCCGCTTTTTATGATGGTGTAATAAAAATTCTGAAAAACTTTTTTAAAATTCCGTTTTTCAAGAAATAGTTACAAAATTCATCTTATGTAATTTTTTCCGCTCCTTCCGGTGGTGTAAAAAAAATTAGGAAAAATTGGGAATTTTTGTAAATTTGGTGAAGAAAATTTTTTGACAAATAATACACCAAAATTCATGTTTTTGGCATCGGACACATCTGACTGAAGAACTTATCCAAGGTGCTTTCAATATTTTTCTCAAATTTTAAAAAAAATAGAATGCTTTCGAGATAATTGTTTGAACTGAATTGTTCGAGAGTTTTCGGATTCTAGGGACTTCAAAACAAATTACTGTCACATTCCCGGAGTCAGGTCTCACCATGACAGCAAATAGTTGAATTTTCCTTCCGAAAATTCTATAAAATTGAAATTAAATTAAAATGTGATTGAATTTTTGTGATATTATTTATAATATTTATAAAATGAGATAGAAATAACTTAATTCTTGCAATACTGAAAGTATTGCGCGTATTGGGCTTCTGAAAAGCTGGTTACTTCTTCTGTTTTTTTACACCATTTTCAATGTCAGTCTTGTAGCCAATTTTACCTACAATATCATCCACTATTTTTCATAACTGTGCATACATATATATGAAGCTTACATCATTACATAAGCACATGGTAATAAATTTCCCGTAACGAAAACTTTTCTCCGTTATAAATTAAATTTTTGTAGGAAACTTGTGTACCAGAAGAAATTAAAATAAATTATAAAACAAAGATTTGTACGTAGATACATAAAGTTATCCACTTCCGACGTAGCAGAATAAAAATTTTCAAATTTAATTTGAGAATTATTATCTATACGAACAGAAAAGAAGAACAGAAAGTGCACATCATTACTATATATTAATGTCAATTTTCAAGAACAAACCTCCTTAAAACTAAATTTTCTTATACTCTTTCATGATTGTCAATTGATATCAATTCTTTAGGTTAATACCTAGCGGTCCTAAGGGTATAAAATAAAATGCTGTTATGGTGGTAGCGATGACAAAATAGGTTAAATAGAGAGAAAATAGGATTAAAAATATTCTTTTTGAACAATGGCAATGGTTATATGCGTCTTGTTTCTAACTATCATTTAATTATATATAGTGAAGCAAAAATACAAAAAAAACGTAAATAATTGTCAATGAATTAATAAATATGGATTAAATTATTAAATTAGCAATTAATTTAAATGTTTCTCATTTAAATTTATTTTCCTGGAAAAAATAATTAAAATCATTAAAACTGGAGACGTGACATAGGGATGATCGATATTAGAAAAACATCGATGTTGACCTCGATGTTAACATCGATTCAAGAGTACCGATATACGATATATATCGAAAGAAAAACATCGATGTTTATGTAGCAAAATAAACAACATTATAATCTATTATTTTATTTATTAAAAATTAACATTGCCACTATTTATTTGGTGCACTTTGACACAAATGCTGCCCAGCTTTTGAAAAAAGTCTCTCTGAAGCTGTTGAAGTTGCTGTGCAACACAAATATTTAATGGTAATTTTTTTCAAGTTTGGTTTAGTGGATTCCAGAACTTGCCATAAAAGTAATGGATCTTGTTTTAAATCAATTACAGGACTTTTTAAATACTGGATAGCTTATAGTAATATCGATGTTTCGATATTATTCTCGTAACATCGATGTGTCGATGTTATCGAGGACATAACATCGATGATTTTACATCGATGTTTTCCCGCTAAACATCAATGTTTTTCTACCATCGATGAATATCGATCATCCCTAACGTGACATCTATATTTCAGAAGATAATTGGGTTATTTATTAATTGCAGGTTCGTTCCTTGGAAAAAAAAAATGTTAAATGAAGCTTTTTTCTGAAGTTTAAAGGTGTCTACACAATCAATGAAATAAGGAATAAGAAATAAGAAATAAGGAATAAGAAGTATGCCATCTAGTGACATTGAGTGGAACTTTAACGTAACTGCTCATAGATATAAATATGTAGGTACTTTTGTACGTCAAAATTTTTTTCACTTTAGTGATAAAAAAAAGTCATCATTGTATTAGTCGTCATAGGTATTTTTGTACATATAGTAAATAAAAGTCGTCATAGGTATTTTTGTACATCATCATGAATTTTGATGTACAAAAATACCTAAATACACATACCTATGGGCAGTTACGTTTTAAAGTTCCATTCAATGTCACTAGATGGCATACTTCTTATTCCTTATTTCTTATTTCTTTATTCCTTATTGCATTGATTGTGCATGACCTATAAAGGATAAAATGAAACAATTTATTTAGAAATAATTAAAAAGCGACCTCGTAAATATCAGATTTTGTGTCACATATATGATAATATGATAATAATTACATATGATAGGGTACTATATTATTAAAAGTATATGAATATAATATGCTGCAACTAATAATATCCTTATATAGAATACAATTTATAACAAGAGTAATAAATATATTTTATAACAAGTGCAAACAGGCAAGGGCGCACCACAGCACACGGAGAACATAGAGTGTTTAAACTTTATATCGAAACTTTTTAATCTAGTTATAACTTTCTTCTAGATAATTTATACTGGCCATTAGTTCTCCTTTATTATAAATTATTATCTTTTTAACTATTTATTTACTGCTTGTTATACATATAAAATAAATTACAGCTTACAGTTTGTGGTCGGTACCGAACATAACAGCACTTAGATATTTCAGTTTTTATGGGCTCTGTAATTTAAAATGGGGCACAGACGTTACAGGAAATGAAAATATTTCACTGCTAATTTCGCAAAAATAGTATAATAGTATATATTAGAAAAAGTATTAAAAAGTCGTGTTTCATGAAAAATTTCCTTTGATGAGGATTCAGACTCGAAGTGAGCAGTGTTTCCGTCTCTTTCTTTTTTGCGCCACAATATTTGAACTTAACAAACGATAGCACCAGCCCTTAGGGGAACGTGTTAGTCTGTGTGTTTTTCTTTTTTTAATCGTCAGCTAATATTTTTGAAGGAAAACTTTTCAAATACCTTTTTTATTCCCAGGGCCCGACATTTCTTTCCAGGGCTCTGGATAAAACACATATGAAAACCAATTTGCTACTTTTTTGTTAAATTTACTGAGAAGGCTATTATTCAATTCAACTGCAGTTGTTTATTTAGAAATTTTTATAAAATTCAATTTTAACGAAAGAGTCGAGTTCTACTGGTGGGAAAAGGATTACTAGTGCGTCTCTAGTAATAAAATTATAAACTATATCAGATAAAATATGTTCATATACATCTAATTGGCGATATAAAGACGCATCTTGTAATTAACACAACGTATTCCTTATGAATTTAGTTTTTAACTTTCTAGCGTACACTGTTAAAAAATTTTACATTTAATGTTGGCATTTAATTGCCAACATTAAATATTGTAAAATTACATTTCAAAATGTTTAGAACATTCTTCTATGTAAAATTACATTGTAGAATGTTTTACCTTACATTTCGGATGTAATTTTACTCCACTCAATGTACATTAATTACGTACGACATGCAGAATTACAGTGTCAACTCAACTGACGCCGTCAATTGCGCAGAATCAATCACGTGATACCGGTAATTTACATCCAAAAGATCAGTAATTTATATACAAATACAGTAAATTTTCGTTTCGAAATGTAATTTTACTATTTTAGTATATCAAATACCACTTTTATATGTAATTTTAGTATCAAAGTATTTAAAATTACAGTGAATATTTATTTTTACACAAAATTTCATATTTTACAACTAAATTATTTAAATTTACTAAGACATTGTAATTTTCAAGACACATATTGTAAAGAATTACCAAATTTTTTATTGTAATAATACATATTAAGTAGGTACGTTTGCATATATAATTATGCCAGTAATTCTTCTCTTAAATCCGCTCCTTGTCATGACTACAAAAAAATTTGAGAAACTCTAGAATTTCGGCAAACTTTGGAATTTTGGAAAATATCTCATTTTTTTTAAATTCCGGGCATCGGTTGTGTTTGGCTGAAAAACTCATCCAAGAAATTGGAACTTCCAACGTTTTCACCAAATTCCGTAATTCCGGGCTCAAGTCTCACCATGACAGTAGCTCTAATAGCTGAATTTTCCATTCGAAAATTCACTACAACACACTTGGTAGGTACAATTCTATTGGCTGATACTTGCATGAATGTATATGTCCCTTTTATACTTGTATATATATATTAAATGTATTATGTTACGAAAGTTTCTCGACTTTTCTTAGTTAAGCTTTTACATGTAATCCATTTTTCAATAAAATTGGTACAGCTTATACCATCCTGTAGCGCGGTAACATGAACTAGTTTACTTGCCATGAATTTTCATTTAATTTCGAACACAGAAACTTTATTTAAGATATTACGTTGGTATTAAATCTATGTGTATACCACATTCTTTAGGTATTCTTTTCTAGACAATTTAAGAAGATTAAATACATTCTAATACTTCGACAGTTTATTAATAAATCTGATATGTTTTTTCTTTTAGTGATAACGAAAATTCAAAAATGTTTTATCTACTTAGAAAAAGAGAATGGAAGATGCTTAAAAAGTATTTTCAAGGGATTTAAATAAATTTGATTATTGATTTTTGTTATGACAGGTTTATTAAATATGAAAAGATGAATTATAGGTAGATAAAAATATTCCAGATAATAAAATAAAGGTTTCTTTATGACCTCTGCACTCTCGTAAACATTGAAAATGCGTTCCCTTACGAATTACCCGTAAAATCAAAAACTTAATCAGAACAAAAGTTTAACAATATCACGAAAATTAATCCTTCAGTTGCATTGTATTTATATTTTTGTTCTGAAACTTTGGAAAGGATTTGGATGGAAATTTTCCGGACCTAATCATTTTGTCTGAAAATTTTGTACATATGTACGTATAAATTAATGAATTTCTCCGGATTTACTGGGGATAGAGAAATGAAATCAGGTTAAAAATAATTTTGTATGTGTTGCATATTTTGGTCGGTGGTTCTAGAATTATATTTAACTTTTCCGAAAAATAAAAAAAAATTTTCTTTAAATTTTACGCGTACTTTGTTTATGAAAATCGATGAAAACTTAGACAAAAAGTATAACAACAGGTCCCAATTATTTTAAAAACAAAACTTTGATCCCTTTGGGTTTTTTTTAAAAATTCTTATTTTTTTATTAGAACCGAAAAATTTTTGAAATTTTGTAGCAAGGCAGGAGTCGCCACAGTGGGTGGAAGTTACTTGAAATATAAACTCTTGGGAGGAACAGACGGCAAAATTTCGAAAAATTTTATAAAATATAATTTATAGAAATTTCAGTTTGCAATAACTTTATTTCCGACAATTAGCCTTAAAAAGGCACCCATCTTCCCCTGAAATCGGAAAATAAATTTCGATTCTTTGTGTGGAATGATATTTTCATTGGGATTGTTTTTAGTTCATAAATGTTACTAACCCCATCTCTTCCCCTCAGCAGGCTTCAAATAATAAAAACGGGCTGAGAAAGTCCTACAACTTTCTGTGTTGTTAGTTTTTTTTTTTATTCCGATAAAAGCACTAAAATACATATTCTACACCATAATTACCCTCAATTTGATAGATTATTAAATTTAACTACTAGTTAAAACTGGTTTATAACATTATTAAATGGGTAGTTATACAAACGAAAGAAGAAAATGGACTTAATTCCGGCCCGACATTTTTTTCATGCATAAGCTTTGGCAAGTAGTTTTATTTCAAGTTGATGACATTTTTCACACTATTTCAAAGTGGCCAGTCAAAAAATTAAAAATTATAAATTTTATGGCCATTATAAAAAAAAGACATCCAGGAAAGTGAAAAAATGAGTAAAAAACTAAAATTAACACAAGAGAATTTCTTATATTTATTTTTATTATTAAGCACAATTTATTAAACTATTAAACTATTAAACAATTTATTAATTTTTATTATATTTATTACTAAATTTTTAATTATTAAACAATTTATTATTTATTGAATATATATTATATATTATATTAGTAGTATATATATTAGTAGTTATAGAGTGTATATATGTACCTATTAAAAAAAAATTAAAAAAAAAAGATAAAAAAAATTTTAAAAAAAATAACTAAATAAAAAAAAAATTGGGAATTTATTATTTATTAAAAAATATTCGAAGTCATTTACGACAGTTTAATACATATTATATATTATATTAGTAGTATATGTATCAGTAGTTACATATATTAATTATTTAGTATATATTATACAGAAAACAAAAATGGGAATTTATTTTTTATTAAAAATATACGGAGTCATTTATAACAGTATTCTAATGACATTTACCTAATTTATTTACATTATTTAAGTTTAATCCCCTTTATGGAGCTGCCAGGAGACTGAGACCAGGAGACTGAGAATTCTTCAATATTCTTTAAAAATCGGCTAAATAAAGTTTTATAAAAAAAAAAAAAAAATTAAAAAAATAAGAAAAAACAACAGGTCCGCTATTCTAATATAACATATTTACAACTGATACAACTGAAAAATTTCTTATATCCACAGTATTTTTCACTAAAATGCTGACCAAGATACTGATTGTGAGAAATTGACTGGACCGAGTACGATCTCACTTACAAATTGTAACTGAATTAATTGATACAACCTCAAATTAAGTAAAACATGTACTTTATTTTATTTATTATATTGCAGTTAATTACTATGACAAACGATGATTTAATCGGAATATAAATTTTTTATATTTTTAAGTGTTTTGGTTTGACAGGAGAATGATGCAAAGTTCGGGAGACAAAATTCAATAGAATATTTTTTAAAGAAAATATAAAAAAAATTCAAGAATTATTTAGACAATAAAAAAGTACCAATATTATAGATTACTACTGCAGTGTAAATTTTTTTTTATATATTCAGAAAAAATAATTATTTAGTCTGCTATGTTTTACTTTGGAGAGGAGACATACCAGGACACTGAGAATTTTACATTTTAAGTGTCATTTTTTATAAAAAATATATTTCGAAACCGGGTTATTTTGAGTGACCAGTTAGATACAGTAATGGTTTACAGTTTCTATCTAGAAAAAATGTATTTTTCAAAATATTAATATATAAAATGAGTTAGGCCGTCCAAAATTCCCTCGTATGTAGAACTACCCAAATAGATTGTCAAACTTGAGTGGCAAGTATGCCCAATAAGATTAGGCACTATCGAATATAAAAATACTTATTGTTTATGTTTTGGGTATAACAAAAAAGTATTTTGCATAATACCTAGATAAATTTTGTATGGAATTTTAACAAAGTAATATTTTTTTTAGTTCTTTTTATTATTTTTTCACTTGATATTCATTCAATAGCGAAATATCAAAGCGAAAAAATATATTTAAAATATTTTTATTCAAACAGATCACTCGAGAGTAATTTTGTTTGAACGGAAGAGAAAAAATTTCTTGGAAATATTTTTATATTTGGAAAAAATATTTCATCTGTAAAAAACGAAAAATTTATTCTTTGTAAACCACTAAAAGTAAAATAAAAATTTTTTTAAATTATATATATTTTTATACTACAAAAGTAGCAAAGTATGTGTTGTAGAGATATCATGTAGATAGAGAGTAGCTACTAAAAGTATTGTTAAGCTTAAAAAAATTGGTTAACCGTAAATTTTAGTTTGAATCATTATAATGTCAGGTTATACAAAACCTTTACGAATGTTATTACAGTTTACGTGGGTTTATTCAATAAAATATTGTTATAAGCGTGGAGCAGATGTTTCTTTCTTATTAGATACTTTTAAATTTTTTAGAGCCAAACAAAATTGCATTTAATATTTAATCGTTGTAGAGCTTTATCCAATCACATACATGTATATAGATGAATGTATAACAAAAACTCCGAAATTGGAATCTCGTATAGATATACAAAATTATATTTTCTTATTTTTATTTTCCTGCACTCTCACCTTATGAATGGCATACTTTTAAACAAAGAGTTAGTGACTCTGAAAACTGAAAGTTGACCGTCACTAGTATCGTAAAGGTAAAATTGGACTTAAGAAGGCTTCATACGATACTTCTTGTACTACTGGGTGGATCTTTACACTTTTGATACTATAGTATTAGATTTGTAGATGGTGTCGATGCCTACGTGCAAAGTGACGGTTCAAATACAAACACCCCCTCATTTAAATTATTTGAGATATGAAACTGTACCATTAAAATTCTAAAAAGTGTAACGGATGAACAGACAGACTTGACGACACTTGAGAGTTCCGTGGTTAGGATTGCCAAAATTGAACGACGTGGTTATAGCAGGAGTGGTTCACCGTAAATGGATAGCAGTTGTCGTATCCTGAGTCCTACGGCACAACTGGATAGGAAGGCGTCGCTGTCACCACGGCAGTTTTCGTTGAAGACAAAACTCCGTAAAATCTTGATTTACCAATATGATTAATGTTGTTGACGGTTTTCCAACAATTATCGTATTTGGCGAAGTTTAACACCGACTTGCAATTGTCGAGTATTTTTAAAAGACTTTTTATCGTCGAAGTTATTAATGTTTTCAATAGACTTTTTATCGTCGAAATTACTAACACTTTAAATATAAAAATAGCCTTTTTAGTCGTCTCTCACGAACATAAGTAAATGTATCATGACGTTTCGTCGCCATATTGACGTTTCATACTTGATAGTACCACAACCGATATGACAAAATCCTGCTCTCTGATTGATTTTCACTCAAATACAGAAAATAAAACAAGTTCTATGATTGAGATTCAGCCCGCGTCCAAATAACCAAGTCCATAGTGACGTCATTTTACATCTCCATAGCCAGTAGGGTGACCACTACAAGTTCCAGCAGCGGAATAAATATCGTCTGAAGCGGATTTTACGTTTTTTTTTTGTAACACTCCAGTTTTAATTACAAATATTTCAGCTTTCAAACCAAAGTAGTTAACAGTTTTCGAATAGCTAACGTTTAACTTTTTACCAAGTTGTCAAATCACTGTGCGTAGTTCTGCTTCAACTAACCCTTCAGATGATTATTATTAAGAAAAAAATGATGATTATGAATTTGTTCGTCTTCATGGCACCCGCTTTGAGAACGAAATTGACTTTATACTCAATTTTGGCTACTACCTCATCTGTTTTAAACCCATAAAGAAAAATTTCTCAATCTTCCTTTTTATTTAACACTATAATTTTGCATGCAACATCGATAGTTTCCACGTAATTCTTATTCGACCCGATTTTTGTATCTTTCCGTGGAAATAAGACATTTACTATAGTAGTAAAAAGTATACTGTTATGTTGGCCAAGGTAATAGAACTAATAAGTAATCACCACATCAAATTTCGTCAAAATCCATCCACTAATTTTTGCGAGATGTGTGTATTTGTGCCATACATAGACAGATGAAAAATTTAAAAATTAATACAGATAATTTCAGTGGTCAAAAATTGAGCTACATTTTATTGTATGTAATTGTATACAAAGTAGGAATTTACAAAAAAGATTAAAATTAAATTACAAAACATAAACAATGCACATATTTTCTGACCAATATAATACGCATATAGTTAGCCTTGTTCGACAGATTGCTTTTAAAGCTCTATCTACAACATCATTATCGTATAATAGGAAAACTTTTTAACCTTATATTACTATTCGAAAATAATACTGCGTATACATTTCCACCAAAACATTACTCGTACATTTCTATCAAAATATTCCACCATACACTAAAAACTGTAAAACATTAGGTATATTAAAATTCAAACGAAGCAATCAACATTTATTTTAAAAATAACTTTTCATACATAAATCTTTTATTTTTGTGTTTCAACACCGCAAGAAATAAAGTCTTAGAAATTATGTTCTAGAAATAATTGTAATTTATTGTCGAAATAACAAAAAACCTCTCCCTCGCTCCTAAACCTCCACCTCCAGTACTACCGCCAGTCCACAGTAATGTTGGTTTAGTATTTTCCCGAAAAGCGACCATAGAAATAATAAAAGACTAAAAAAAAAGATGGTATGAAGAGTTAACGGGTGGAGAGGGACAAACATGAATTGAACACGAATAAAACGTAAAACGATTTCGTTTCATTTCGATTGTGTGTGTGTCTGTGTCTTCATTCGATGTATTCGGAATGGCTTCGACATCATCTATATAAATTGTACGTGATATTACACTTTTGAGATTGGGAAATGTTTACCAATCACAGCGAGGCAGTACCTCACTGATGTATTACGTACTGTGTTTTGGAATGATGGTGTACTGAAAACATTCGAGTACTATCGAGATTAATTTAAAAAATCAAATTGCTCACTCACTGCTCACTGGTTTTGGCTTTAGGTAAATTGCGACTAAATTTCAATACAGTAGGACGTCAATTACCCGAGCTAAATGGGACTGATTTTCACGAGAAAGTGCTGAAATTTGTAACAAAATACCTAAGAATACCATACCAAAAAATGTTTTGGATGTCGGCCACGTACTATATTCTTATCTTTATACATGACTGTCTCAACATTCACAAACGCTTCCGTTAAGTCCGAGGTTCGTATTCGGTTAACTGACGTTCACATATTCGATACTTAACTCTCGACGGAGAAGAAAATTGACGCCATATTCTCCAAACTTGCATTTATTTGTGTCTTATATCTACTTAAGAAATTTCACTGACTGATTGACTGACTGACTGACTGACTGACAAACAACGCACAGCCTAAACCGCTGGGTTTAGAAGAATGAAATTTTGTATAGGCGTTCCCCATGTAACGTAGATGAGCACTAAGAAAGGATTTTTGAAAATTCGTCCCCTAAGTGGATTTTTGTATATAAAATTTGTATGTAAATTCGTTATTTTTGAAATTAGGGGAATATAAAAATATGTTACTATGACTATTCAAATAAATAATATTTTATACACTGACTGACAGACAACGCATAGCCTAAACTGTTGCGTTTAGAAGGACGAAATTTAGCACAGAAGATATGAAGATTGGTCTTTAGGCTTCTATTTATAAATAAAAGTCAGTTGTGCAAACGTTTCTGGAAATTCATTCCCTAAGGGGTTAAAACAGGAAATGAAAGTTCGTATGGGAAGTTCGTCATTTTTTAAATTAGAAATGTCGAAATTGGTATTTAGGCTTTTAAAAAATATTGAAAGTAAACAATGAGTACCTAAAAAAAAGATGTTACCGATAGGAAATCCTATCGGGTATACGGCTAGTACTGTCTATAATTGGAGACATTAGTGGATGAAGATGTTATGTAACATTTATTAAAAAATTCATTTTTTGCAAAATTTTGAAATATTCTATGCTGATTGGGACCAATAGTTTTGTAGAAATTCAATAATAAACCTGTGCCATTACATGGGAAGTATATATGTAAATAAAAACTTTCAAACGCTTCTACTGTAAAATTATAAAAATAATGTTACATAACACCTTCATCCACTCATGTTTTTAAAAATTTAATAAATACTGAAACATCAGCGACATTTATAATAAACGATTATTAGAATGTAGAGGATATATAAAACACAAGAAGAATTTATTCAATAATCTTGATCAGCTGTTACAAAAATGGTAACAAAGTAGTAGGTCAAAACTTATGTGAAAGTTTGAAGATTTTAATATTTTGTTCCTCTTTTAGAAATAATAGGATTCCAAAATATTCCAAAAACAATGTCTATAAATGGAAGATAATCTCAGAAGATCCATGACAAGACCCAAATTTTAAAATTCGATTCTGTTCCTAAGTTACTGGCTCTAAAATACAGAGAGCGGAGCGTTAATGTAAATCGGGCCTTATTATATTAGTTAGGACTTATAGATCCAAACTTTAAAAATATACTAAAATTTGGTTGTTTCAAATTTTTAGACCAGTGTTTTTCAACCTGTGGGTCGCGACCCCCTGGGGGGTCGCGAAGCCTTTCTAAGAGGTTTGCAGTACTTTAAAAATAAAACCACGCTAGTTCAATATATGATATTTAATAAAGAGAACATTAATTAATGGTTACATTAATATGAGAGTTTCATACTTTTGCGCGATAAAGTTTCAAAATTGCGACTTATTTTCAATAACAGTAAATACGAATTTTAAATAATTGTCGTCATATAGGCACTTTTTCTTTGATTTTGTTTTATTACTCTCATTGGAACTTGAAGTTGACGGTTGTGCATATGTTTCCAAAAACTTATCCATTTTCAATAATTACAATGAGCATAGAATTGTGAATATTAGACAATAATAAGTGAGCAACTACTAAACAAGGCAATTCAACAAATTTTAACACTAATGCGAGTTCACAATTCAAAGTATTCAAATAGATTACTCTCGGAAGTGTTAACGGGTGACGACCGTCGTGCGTGCGCATGTCACTTTTTACGCCACGTGCGCCTTTAAAAGCTACTACAAGTCGTCAATTTTGATGTCGATATAAAAATACGCCTATTTCAAGTCCTTAATTACGTATTTAATCGATACCTAACTATGAAAATAATTAATAATGATGAACGGATTCGATATTTATAACATAAAAAAAATAAAAGTTGGTAATAGCGGAGGGTAGGGGGTCGCGCCATGGAAAAGGTTGAAAAACACTGTTCTAGACTGTCGAATACTACTTTAAATAAAAAATTATCTTATTTTTGGCAATTTTGGACAAGCTGATTTTTGAAATGAACCTCTAAATATATATTATGTCCCGCTCCACTCTCAGTTACGTACTTTATTTTCACTTTATTTGTTGCCCATCAATACTATGGGTGTTCTCTCTTTGTTCTTGATCGTGAAATAGGTTTATTCCTGTTACACCGCACGTTCGCACATCCATCCACATGCATGTATGGATTTGCTTGTAGTACCCCCCTCCGACACACACACTGGCTGGAATCCTTCTTTAATCTAAAAAGTTTTTCTGTTTAATAATGATAAAGTTACCAAATATAAAAATGTGTACATTGACGTACAAAAATATTTGAACAGTGGTTGGACGATGAAGGTTAAATAATAATATGATGTTCCGTTGCTTTGGGGCGGGTAGGTATGTGTATGTTTAAACTGATATGTTTGTGGTTTCGTGGTTTCTATAAGAGGATCAGATAAAGAAGATCATTCATTCATTATTCCTGTTAAAACATCACTACAATGTTTTGTACAGAGAATAAAATCATTGTTTAAGGCACAGTATAAATAAAAGATTACTACCATAGGCAGTAGCGAAACGCACTTTCTATCCTTTTTTGATATAAGTACAATTATGTATGTCCTTTTTTACTTATGTGATTGTATATGTTTGTACATGTGAGATTGGGGGTTGATAATGGTTAGGTTAAATTATATGAACAACTAAAAGCAACATTCTTCAAAATGAATTGAGCAAACGCGAAATTGATGACAGTATTGAACACGAGAATTTAGATCGTCACGACCTATTAGCGCCAACCACTGTCGAAATCGAAAATATTAACTGAATTATTATAAAATGTTAATAATTATTTATTATTTAACGTATTTTTACATAAGCATTCAAATTATAATAATACTTACAAATTTGCATCAAACGGCACTCAGAAAAAACATAAATTGAAATTTTGTTTTGAATGATTTAAACAAAATTTAGCAGCACTAGTAGAGTTATCACCAGAAATTTTAAGCCACCATAATAATTAAATATATATCAGAAATATCTTACAGATCACAAAACACACTAAAATTACAAGGAAATATCAAAAATAACTGATGACAAGCTTTAAATAAAAAAATTTAATGACAGTTAAAATTCCACTGCCATCGTTGTTAAAAATTTTAAAAAAGTCAGTGAAACTTAGCCAAATTAAATAATTTACATAATTATCAACTGTAAATTTTCACAAAATAATTTGACCTGCAAATTTATTTTTCTAAATTAAATTTACTTTAGTGATGGTATTTTCACTGAATTAATATGCATAATGTTATGCATTATTTAGGTACATAACATGGATAACCCTTTGGAATTTTTGAATTCCAAATGACACTCTTACGTCATCTCGTTTCGTAACTGTTTGTGAAACAAACTATTATTTAAACTGTGTTTAAGGGATGATGATTAAATGTAAATATTTTTTTTTTGAAGTAGGGTGGGATTGGTCATGTACGAATCGTAGGGATTTACATGAAAACGTAGTAATTTCTGATTTCTCCACTACATGGTCTTTTTTAATCAGAAATCGAAGTTATTCCGTTGTGCGCAATGACAGTTGGATTTGACGAGTTCCCGTTACTCTTTCGATCAATTGGTGGAACATTTTAGGCACTTTTTAAATTCACCATAATCCACAATTTTTTTCTGGTACACGTTTCCTTTGACACTAAGCATATTCTCACTACAAATGTGCCGGTATTTTCGAAAAATTTTGATTTTGGTGGTCGAACTATAGGCTATTGTGCACATATAGCTTCAATTGTATGGTATTTAGGGTTGGCTAGGTATCAAAACGAATTTATTAAGACGCCTTCTTCTGGTAAAGAAAACATTTTTATAAGGTTTGACACCTCTGATGAACATTCCGCATCTGATTAAGAACAATATTTTAACATTTTGTATTTTTTAACGCATGCAAACAATGACCTTAAAATATGCATTTCTATACTATTTCTATACTATATTCTAAACGCGCTGCACGGTGATATGTATAAAAACTGTATACAGCGTGTAGCCCAATTCGGGACATAGTTCTTTAACCGATCAGTTCGACTGATCCACTAATGGCCAAAATAGGATTAGCGCTTTCACGTTAAAGGGCCTTTTAGACGGTCATATCAGTTCTCAGTTCAGTTTCAGTTTCAGTCGAGCTGTCAGTTTTTCCTACGTGTAAAAATCAAAATCGGAAAGGAGAACTGAAACGGAGACTGAGAACTGACAGGATGGATAGACCTATCTGTTTCGTTTCAGATCTTAGAAATCGTATGTGTAAACAAGCGCATCATGCCTCAGTCCGTTTACTCACGTCAGTTTTCTTGAAAATCTGACAAAGTGCACATTTTATATAGGCAACTGTCGCTATGTCCAACCAGGATCACGATTTTGTTGTCGAATTTATTAAAATTTATAAAACTTACCGCGTTCATGGAATAAGACAGATGTACGTTACTACAATGTAAATATTAGGAAAGCTGCCTACACTCTTCTATTAAAGAAATATAAAGAATACGGTGGTAAATCGATATTGTAAAATCTAAAATAAATAGCCGATGCTCAACTTACAACAAAGAACTTAAGAAAGTTAAGGACAGTGAAATAAGTGGAGCAGGAACTGGGGAAGTATACAAACCATCACTATGGTATTATGATCTCTTTTCGTTCGCCAGCGACCAACAGCCGACTGTAACAAGTCTTAATACCATAGACGGCGACGATGAAAATCAGGAAGGAATAGGAGATACGTATCTTTATTCATTCGTAAATAATTCAACGAATCACATAGTTTTATGCGAAATTCCTTCCTTAAATTTATATGCGACAATGAATTTCTTTTAAGAAGCCAAACCTTACTCCACTAGCTTCTTTTCTTCCGCTCTTTCTTCAGCACCAAACCTAACGCTATTGTAGTGAAATAGTCTTCATTCATGAGTTATTATATTAGCACTTTTAAACTAGTATAAGAATATAAGTTGAAGACTTTTAAAACGAAACACTTTGTTAGGAGTGACTCAGATTATACAAAGAACTGAAACGACTGAGAACAGTGAGAACTGAACGGACCGTGTAAAAACAAACCTTCTTCCGAACTGAAATGAAACGAGAACGGAAACTGAAACTGAACTGAGAACTGATATAACCGTCTAAAAGGCCCCTTAAACTGCAATAATAAGAAATTTTTAATTCAAGATTCATAATAAATTAACACTTGACAGAATTACTTTGTGAAAATTCATATTACAAAATATGAGAATAACTTTGCTTTACACCTTTTCGCTGAACTAAACGTTTCTTGTAACGAGCCAACTGTCGAGTAATTAACTCATCATTAGGTTTAACAAAATTGAAAAATTCTGTTACGAATTTTGTTACATTTTATTATACAATGGATAGTGTTATGTGTGCTAGAGTATTAACAGCGGGGGTTACACAGAAAATTAGAGCAAAGACGTAAATTTCTCTGTGCTTTTACGCCACTATGAAAATTTAGCTCTTTCGATTTTCTCACTACTTGTTTAAAATACCGTTCATAGTGTATGATTATATTTTTTACGTTACTGTACGTATGGTGGTACTTATACTTGTAGTCCATCTTTTGCAGAAGAAAAATGAGTGGAAATAAAAAATTTCATTTGTGCAATTGTTTGGATCATAGTATTCTTATTTACAATATATACAACAATATTTATACATACTTATGTGTATATACAAAGGACCGAACAGACCGGCACGACAGACCATAACACGACCGTAATTTGACCGGATTAGGGTGCGTGGCACAATGCGATCACACAAAAAATGATGGTATTTGTATAAATGAAGTGCTTATACGTGACGATGAAATTATATTGATTCATACCCAAAAACTCAAGTAGGTAATATGTAATGTTGTAACACAGTTAAAGCCAAGTTGATATTGATTTTGGACAAAAAAAAATTAATACATGTTTTGGTCAATTATTCACGTTTTCTTCTTTTACGTCAAGTATACAATATAATTTCTTTATGATTTAAATTCAAATTTGATCAAATGGTTGACCGTACTAACTAGATCGAATTGGTGTGATTACACACATTTAAGTACAAGTATTGAATTGGCCGTGCAGTTGACCGTCAGTCTAATGTAACGGTTGACCGAACCAGTTTGTTCACACACTTACACATCCATATTCGAGCAAGTAATATTTCACTGAAACCAATATATTGAAAGAGTATAGAAGAAGAATACATATAATAGTGTATATTTATGTATTTTGCAAAAAGTACAATACAACGGAGAATACAATACCTACTACAATCAGTTCATTTCATGTACAATTATCTATCACGCCATTCATATGGGATGAATTTTTCTAATTTTCTTTATTGTGTTTAGAGTCATTCTATTGATATGTGTATGACAATAATTTACTTAAGGGGAGGTTTACTCGAGAGTCCTTAAAAATTATATATTTTTCTAGAATTTTTTTCTCAAGAACGGAAGTAAATATCAATTTCAAATTTTGTACACATATTTATTAAGTATTAAACTACACAAAAAAAAATTTTTCAAGGAAAAATATAAAAAAGTGTCCATTTTATAGATAGTGCAGTATGACGATCCGAAAATCCAATGCCTTGTTGGTGGACATCCTAGCGCCGGTAACAAACCACCGAAATCCAAAAACAAAAAAGATTTTTAAAATATATGAAGAGTACCGGCACCTCTACCTATAATATCAATAAATTGCTGAAAGAAAAAAAAATGGCGGATGATTGAACTTTTGATTACGATTTTTGTCTTATTTTTCGCTCTTTAAAGTAAATTTAAAATTAAAAAAATATTGAAAGTGTATCGAACTTAGGTAAAGGTGCCGAAGAATTGAATTATTTTTAAAATAAAAAATTTAAAAAAAGGATCCATCGAATAGTTTTTGAGTTATCCTGTCCACCAGTTCCAGAAATGTAATTCCGAGATATTATAAAATATACATAAAGAAACGTATTTTCAAAATTTTATATTTAATACTCGTTATTGCGTGAACTACGTTTTATGAATTTTTTTTTTTATAGAAAGCTTGATTCGGTTAATGTGCAAGAATCTTGTTTTTAAATTATTTTCAGTAAAATCACTTTGGGAACATATTCTACACATAATTTGCTACCAATTTCGGCAAAAAAAATCGATATTTTGATCAAATCTCAAGTAAACCTTCAATTAAATTACTTTCAGCAAAATCACTTTGGGAACATATTCTACGCATAATTAGCTACCAATTTTGGAAAAAAAAATCGATTTTTTTTAACGACTCTCAAGTAAACCTCCCCTTAATGTAAACAAATAAATTTAAAACTCGACATTGTAACGACTCTTTCAGACTCGTTAGGCGTCGGCAACCAGTGTGTTAAAGGTGGTTAAAGTAATGAATATAATATAAAAATCAGTATGTAATTTAAGAGGGTAAACCTCCACGCTTCTTCAGTGTTTCTCAAACTGAATTTTAAATTCGAGAATTTAATTTCCATGTTATTCTAATTATCTTACTTCCTAATTAACTACCCCTAAACTTAATATTAGAAAATTGAACAAAAACAGGTCAATTAGATTTTTTACGTAGATTCGAAACCTGTAAACAAAATTTTAGTATTTTTATTTATTTTTCACCCCCTGTTTACAAACTTTACTCCCAAATTTTAACTTCCAACCACTCTTGTTAACGAAATTTAAGCAAATTGCATATCAGCAATTTAAATTTTTGCTTTGTCTCTTACCGTATTCGAGATATTTGAAAAATAAAATTTTCGTAAATAATAAACAAATATTTTACTTCGCAAAAATACCACTTTTATTTTGAAACTGTGCCAATATTGTTTCGAACCGTCAGTTCATTTTCGAACAGAATTCTATTTGAAAATGAACTGACGGTTCGAAACAATATTGTCACAGTTTAAAAATAAAAGTGGTATTTTTGGGAAGTAAAATATTTGTTTATTATTTACAAATATGGAATACCATAAAGTAACGCTCAAATCTATTAATACAATAAAATTTTCATCCCAATTGATGAAAGTGATTTCACCCCTTCAAGCTGTTTTTTCGCCCATGAAAAAAATACGTGTCGCTTATTTTTTAGTGTTCTACAACATATCTAAGTTTTATCGAAATCGAAAGGTCCGGCTTCGGACCATTACTCTTATTATTTTACCTAATTATTTTTAATAAGGTTGACAAATATATTCTTTAAATTTCGTCAAAAAAAACCTTCGAATTCCTCTCAGTTTAAAAATTTCCAACCAAAAATCCCTCCAAAAAAATTTTCCATCCCTCCCCTAATTCTCTCCAGCAATAACCCTCCCTAAAATATTTTCCTAGGACCGTCCCTGACTACACTTGTGATATTTTCGACTAAAAATCAGTGCAATCGTTTGGTTTTGCCGTTACGAAAAGTGGTGCACCTGTCACCGTAGTATGTCGCCCCGAAAATTGCTCTCATGCTAGTTATTCATAGCATAACTAATTTTTCTTTATAGAGTCATCTTCTCTGGAAAATGTTATGAATCCGCTTGAAAGTGTATTTGAGAAGAAACATTTTTATATGACTTCTAAAATTAGAAATTTAATTGAATTTTTAAAATATACGAGTATCTAGAGTAATTCTAATTAAAATATATGACACCTTTGAAAGTATGCTTTGTTTTATAATCATAAAAAACTTACATTAGGTATACGACACCAAATATTGTTCCTCTGAGAACAGAGTGATAGTATACAGTTACAGCTTCCGCTCAATTTCGACTTGTACACAACCACTCTATCTTGTTCGTATAGTTAAAAATTTCATTACAAGTACTAATTTTCTGTTGTACGTGTAAATGTTCTTGAATAGATATTCCAGAGCTGGATTCGATCTCTTTAATTACGCTAGTTTCTGATTGTACGTCATTATTTTGAATGGGGAAAAAAACTTGTTTCCCTCTGGTGTAAAAAATTTACTTTTTTTATCATTGCAATTACATTAATATTCCACGTTAGCGACACTATAATAAGTGGTAGCTTCGTATGTATTATCGAATGTGTGGTAATGACTTTAAAAATTATACAATATTCCTAGAAATATATGACAGTTCATTAGGAATTCTATTTGTTATAAAGGTGCATTGTAATAAATGTAACTATAAAGTAAAATAAACAAACTAAATACAAAAAGTCGTCAGTTATTTAATAAGTTATTTTGCATATAAAATACATATCGAAGTTTTACAATTTCAGTTTCCTTAATGATGTTTTAGCTGGTTTGATTAAGAGGTAACACCACTGTAACTACCGAACAAAAGCGTATTTTTGACATCTTTTCGTAATGAAAGGAAAGCTAATAAGGAAATACTATTGAAAGATGTTGTTAGCCATATATTGAAATAAATAAAAAAAAAATTATCATTGATAAATATTACAAAATGGCGACGCCGAAGTCATTCTTCCAAGGCATGTTGAGTTTCCGTGGTACCCACTGTAGCTGGTGTAAATTTGAGCTAACTGTTCTCTTTTAACACTTCGATTAAGATGAATCAGGAAGAGCCATCTAAGGATCAAATTTGATGGTAAAGTGTCAGGACTAGGTATGCTGGAGAAGGGTTTCGTGAATACACAGATGGACAGACTAACATAAAATCAAAATTGTTCAAGAAGCTCCAAAAAGTAAAACATGAGTGGAAATTAAAATTTTGAAAATAAACCTTTTTAATATTAATAAGGAAATATTTTACTTGGCAAAAATACGACTTTTATTTTAAATAAATTATTAGATATGATATTTAAATAAAAGTGGTATTTCTGCGAAATAAAATATTTGTTTATCATTTTCCAAAACTTTTTACCTCCCAAAAGTGATTAATCCTAGAATCATACGTACTCGTCAAATTGGCGAACAAACTTCTCTACCTGCTCCAATACTACAACTTGTCGTTGCTTGTCTGTTCTAAAACTTCTGGTATCTAATGTATTTGTTATGATAACACAAAAGACGTATCAATTTTGTTTATAAGTAGTTACTGTCATTTTGTTTATATTAAAATAGTGTGCGTCAATTTGACGACGATGTATGATTAACGTATGTTTTTTTTTTTTTTTTTTTTATTTAAAGATTTTGTACTTTACATATAAAAGTTTTCCTAATTTTTCTAAAATTTATTAAAGAAATGGATGTGATAATTAATTTATTCAATGATAATGATATTATGAAAGATGATCACAGCTGTTTGACTTATAGAGGCGGCATAATATTGAAGTTTTAATATACTGAATCGAAAGCCAAAGAATGCGTTTCAAGGGACTTAATAAAAGATTAACAATTTTTTTTATGGAAAATATTTTAATTTTTATTATCTTTTGAGATCTTATTCGAAAAATTACTAACAAATTTTAGAAAATTTACAAATGTGCCTAATGAAGAAATAACTACATATCTACGGGAATAATTGTGACCGAGAAATTTGACATTCTGTAAAGTCACACATGTCCACCGACTCATAATAGTTCATAAATTAATTATTTGAAAGACATGTATTATGATACAATTGATGTATTTATCTATTTTTTAATTTTTATAATAAAAATATACTTTGATAAAAAGATAAAAAAAATTAATAAATAGGGTAAAAGCCCCCTTTGTGGAACGGTATCTAATACTGGCATACAATTTACATATTTATTTCTTTAATTAAGTAAGGAAACTTTAAATGCGAGGTGAATTTAAATTGAAAAACAATCATTCTATTAATAATAATTTTTGTTATCAGACGTTTCTTCCAGAAATAACTTTATTTATATGTAAATGTTCATAATTAGATACCGTTCCACAAAGGGGGTTTCTACCCTATTTATATTAAAAAAATTTTCGTATGCAATTTTTTTTAAATATTTTGTTTACTTTTGTAGTATTGTTTTGTAAAAAAAATGTTTTTTGCAAATACATATAAATTCTAAGATTCTCCGTAAAAAATCCATTCGTCAAATTGACGACGATGTGTGATTAACGATTCTAGAGTTGTAGACCAACGTATGATTCTAGGGTTAAAAGTCGCTGTCTTTGTAGACTTGGAGGCAAACTAAAATTAGAAAAGAGGGGATCCAGACTTACGGTGCCTAGGGGTCTCTATATGTTTATAAATCCGGCCCAGAATGTGTGCTTCGTGGCCATAAAGGTAACTAATGTCAATATTCCAATATCACCACTGCTTAGAATTTTGAAAATTCTTTAAACTTGAGTCTCAAAATTTATTTAGAAATTATTTTAGACTGTCAAATCATTCTTTTAGTTACAAAATTGTCATAGATTTAAATGGTGTAATCAAATTTATTTTCCTATTTGTTTACTTATGGCATAAGGTTATGATTTTATTTGAATATAAAAGTGCTTCAGAACCAAAAATTTATAAAATCGAATTTGTAAAACTTGTTCAAAAAAATAAAGAAAATTTATTAACCGAAATCAAATTGCTCGTCTATTGAATCCTTTAACGCAATTTTTCTCATCTAAAAACTTTTAATTTTCTCGTTTGTCTATAATAAAATTTATAAATTACGTAATATTTAACTCGAGCAAACTACCAGTTGTTATAATTAATACAAAGGAGAACAATATAAAATAAATTATTACATAATTAACACACTAAATAAACTCTATCTAATTAAATTTAATAAACAAAAACAAACGTATCTACCTTTTAGGTACAACAATATCATCAAATTAATAACGCAACCATCACTCACCTAAAATTATTATTATTGTTATACTCACGTGTAAGTAGATATTATCCATTTTGGGAATTTCTGTTATAGACAGTATAGAAAAGCTTTTTTTACCTTTTCTGCGTTTCACCCAGGACCAGGGATTAATTAACCAAACCGACAATTTCTAAATGACCAAACAGTGACCTAACATTTAAATGTAGTAGAGGTAAGTGGGGTAAAGTGGGAAACTTTTTTTTGGAGCTCCGTTGATTGAACAAAAGTGATTATTGCACTTGACGACAACTTGCACTTGACGATTTGTTTTATTTTTACCTAACAATATATAATTATGTATGTGCTATAGCATATTTATACAAATACACAAACGTTAATTGCAGGCAATTTATTTTTACTACTTAATACACCGACGAATATTGTCATATTTTTTTCCTGTTCCATTTACTACTAAGCTGTTCTACTAACTACTAACTACTAATCTACTTATCTAGGTGTGAACAACGCTTTAGCGAGTGTAAACAAGCCATAAACCCATCCCAAAAAATTCAGAGATAAAATTTTATATACAAACCAAAACAAACATTTCTCGTAAAACCGAAAAATCAAAACAAATGAATAATAATTCCGGCAGATAGCATTGTAATTATGCGTGTATATCGTCCCTCACACCTACCCCCCTCTCCTTCATTTCGCTCCATTTACGTAATTCGAACACTTTAATGTTCATTCTGGAATTATCAAATACAATTTTTTTTTTCGTAATAGAAAAAAAAGTCCATTAATGTTGATAATGGTACATTACTTACTTACGTACATTTGTGTACATATTTCGATTTAAACATTCAAACAGAGCTGATAATCAAACAATAATTCATAATTTAATGGCTTTGAAAGTAAAATAGTATGAAGTAACTATGTGATACGTACAATGAACATAAACCCAATCCCAATGAAATACCTAAATACACACATATACATATTTAGATTAAATCAATAATACGCAATCATTTTATCGTTGTGTGTGCATTTATTATTGTAATATTTGAATGAGTACAATATTGGAAATAAATATTAATACGCAAAACATTTGTGTACTCAGAGGCGGATCTACCTCTTAAATCAGGAAGGAGGCGTATTTTTTTAAAAGGTTTTATAATACACTTTTTGATATTGCGAATTTTTTAAAAAAGTATAAGGGAAACTAGGGGCTTGTTGTAACAGAGGTAAGTAGTATCACGCAATTTTTAGTGGGAATCTAGTTAAACCACGTAGTTAAAAATAATATTTCCCAAGCTTAGTTTTTTAAATACTATAGTTTTCACCCATTAACGTTCGTTTTTCAATGCAGTAGTTTAGATACCAACATCTAAACTAAGGTCTATTGCAATTTAGCTATCTTTTATATACTGGGAGCCAAAAAAAATCTTAATCATATCACAGCCGCATGTACCCTAACTCAAAGGAATAATTAACGATGTTTATTTTGTTGTTCGGTTATTTTGTCGTACAGTTATTTTGTCGTTCGGTTATTTTGTCCACAGTTATTTTGTCTAAGGTTATTTTGTCTAAGGTTATTTTGTCTAAGGTTATTTTGTCGTGCGGTTATTTTGTCGTTCGGTTATTTTGTCGTTTGGTTATTTTGTCCACAGTTATTTTGTCGTGCGGTTATTTTGTCGTTCGGTTATTTTGTCCACGGTTATTTTGTCGCGGTTATTTTGTCCACAGTTATTTAGTCGCGGCACCGATTGGTTGAGTTTGGGTAATTTGAGTGTGAACTCTTCATTTTTATTATCAAAATGGTAGTTTCTTTTAGAAATATAGTAGTCCTGCATGCCTGATTTTTAGTAAAATTAAAAGTACGACTTCAAAATCTGTAATTTTTAATGCCAATTTAGTAATTCTATTATTTTATTCACGATTTATAAATCATTAAAATATTTTTATAAATTTAATGACATCATAAAATATCTCTATTCAGGGAGGGGACTTATAACCCCTATGACCACTCTTTTATATCCACGCTTACACATACTTAATATTCTTTTTAATTCACATTATTTATCGTAGACTATCGGAAAATTCTGGTACTACAATGATATTATGTAATATGTGAGAAACGAATTATAGATTTAACAATTGCACGGTATAGTAATTCCAAAAATAGTAACTGTAGAAAGAATTTAAGAAAAAAAATTAGAGATAAAAATATTATTTGCAAAAAAAATTATGACGTCCACTTTCTAAAAAAATTTTCTGCATTACAAAATAAAATATTTTCTTTACTTAGCTCTTTTTTTAATTACATAACTTACAAATAAACTTGCTAAATTTCATTATATACCACAAAAAGAAAAGGAATACATTTAAGTAAACAGTTAAGATAAACTGTCCACCATTTTATTTTTTCTTATTTGTCTCTAATAATTTTTTCCTATCATGTCTTTTAAGAGAGACAATCAGATAATACAGTCACATAAACGCTTCTATTTACTCCTTTTAATCAGTGTCTATTGACACTGCTGATTATACCCAATCACAAGAATGAATTACATTCTACTTTCGATAACAACTTCACTATTTTGTGGAAACTTATACAAATCTAAATAAAACAAAAGCTACAGAACAAGATATTCGCCGGTAATGTTTCGAAAAAAAAGAACTTTTTTTTATTTTTGTAAATCTTGTAATCTTTTTTTTTTAATTTGTGGATACACAAAAGTATTTCTTCAGATTTGTTCAAAAGCTGACATCGTGTTATGAACTGATATTATTTTTGAGTTATGCGTTTATCCTTTTGAAAGGCATATAGATGTTTAAAGCTCTATTTATAAGTAGCCAGGCCAATATGTGAAGACTACGTCGTTATACGTAATTAATGTCCCCTATTAGGTAATCCCCTATTGTAATATTAGGTAACACATACCGTTTAAAACTTCAGTTGGTACAATAGATTTTTCTACCTTGTAATTTATTTAAAATTACAACGTGGTCGAATAATGGTTATTGTTGCAATTGACACCTATCACAATAGACACCGCTTTCCCCTGCTTACATTATGCTTAAATGTGCACTACGAATAAATCTTCAAATGTCCAAGATATCCACTAATTAATCATTGATTTGTGTCTATCCAGCACTCATGCCATTGACATGATTATAAATTTTTAATTTTAGTTTACAATTGTACTCCGTTTCATTATGTGGAAGGTATCTCTGTAGCAATTAGCTACAAAGTTTTTAATAATCTATGTACCTAAGCAATTTGGCAACTACAGCTCAATTCGACAATTTGCCCTCTATGGACACAAGTGTAACTTAAAATATTTTAACTACAAACGCTATATTTACAATATTTTATAATACCGAAACATATGTTTAAATATTATTTAATATCTATATATGTGTTATCTGTTTTTGTCTGTAATAATGAATTAACCAGTATTAACGTAACTCATTATGATCATTAAAATGTACTATTAAAACAATCAACTACATATACAGATGGCACCCATTTCAGCCCTCCCCACCCCCTCCTCATTATGTTTTGAAACAATAAATAATATTCAATTTACATATTTTTCAAATAAATTGTAAAATTTATAGAAATTTCGAGAACGCTCTGTGTGTAAATTACATATAATTAAACGATATTATTCAAATTCCATATCACACTTGGATTTCCGTGTTCAGCCACAAGAGAGTATATTCAAAAGTACCTACTTTTAGGTGACTGTGCGCTTATAACGGAAGTTAAAATATCATAATACGTAATTTAAATTTAAAATTAAAATATTTTATAAATTAAAAAAAAAAAAATTAATTGGATTTGCATAAAAATTATTAAAATTAAGCAACTAGTAAATTCTACTATCTATCAATAAAATATTCACCACCCTACTGTTAAATTACTATTTATGATCTTTTTAAAATTAAAATTCCTGTAATTTCTTACGTGTTAATTTGTTAAAATACACATTCGCGTAACAGTTATTAAAATTTTTTTACGGAATATATAGGTAGCATTTAAGAAATAATGGCTTTCGTTTCCCCCTTTACAGAGTTGTATCTCCCTTATTATTGAGTTTTGAAAAAAAGTGTACATGAACAGGTACCATTATTTTTGAACGTACTACCAGCTCTAGCAATTACGGTACATAATTCTGGACCACCTTGTATATTTTGTCAGTGGCGTTCAACTATTGTACATAAAAACAATAATTTAAAACCCAGAAAAATATCATAAAAATCATAAGCTTTGTTCCTTTTCCAAAATGATGAACGGTTCAAATTGAATTTGTCAAATACGCATGATCGAATTGAATTATTACTTGAACTAATAATTCTGAATTTTTAAAAAGGAAGGCAATAAATTCTAAAAATATTCTATAGAGAGCATAGAAGTGTGATACTACCATCATAGAGAAAAGCAACAAAAATTCATTGATATAAGAATGTGTATGTCCCATAGACCCATACACTAGATGGAGTACACATTATCTTTTTAATAAAAATCCAAAAGCTTTCCAAATTAGTTTGCCTTAATAATATTTTAAATATATATGTATAGTTAAAATCAACAAAAATATTTTAATTATTATTTAAATTTGAATAACTTTCCTTTTTACTCACTCGTATGACAACGCTACCACGCTAACGACGCTAACCGTAGATATGGTAAATATCGTAGATATTATTCTTCATTAACTTTTTTTTTTGATAATTTTTTCAAAACTGTACACAAACTGAAATTCTAATTCAAATTCTTGACAAAAATCCCGGACTGATTGAACTCTTTTGAACTTAGTTCAAATTCAAATTCATAGTAAAAGGAACATTGAACTATCAGTACAAGTAATATATTTTTTTAAAAGGAACGCATTATTTTCAACTTTTCCAATTGCGCATGATTTTTACTGATTTGAACTAAAAATTCGTGAAAAAGGAACAAAGCTATAAAAAAATCAAAAAAATAGAATTCAGAATGTTCATGTACCCATATTTAATACACTTGGCTTGCAGTCTCGTTTGTTAAAGTTGACCACACGCATTTTCTTTTTGGAAATATAAGTATCCATTCAATTTCGTACGGAAAGTAATTTTTTTTCGTAAATAAATTTTTTATTACGTCGTCGTTGTCAACAAACATGAGAAAAATGAAGTTCGGTCAAACTTTCAAATGTTCTATTTTATCGCACTAAAGTCAGTCGATATTACCTACTATAAGTATATGAAGAGAGATAGGTTAGAGAATATATTTCATCGTCAATTGCCCTTCAATCGTTTGTGTAAATTTCTTGTGAAAGGTCGATAAGAAATTTATGTAGATATGTTTGTTGACAACGTTTTGCTATTCAGAATATTTTTCTATCGATGGAAAAATATGATTGCATTTGAAGAAAAAAGTTAAATATTAAAAAGACCGATTTTCTGGATTCTTCATTTGTAAAAAAAAAAAATCATTTTCTTGATTTATGAACACATCTACATACAGGGTGTAAAACAAATAACTCTCGTCCTTTTGTAGGGTGACTCATAGCACCTTGTAGACACTAACACCGCAGGAATTTTTTTGGAATTAACAGTCGCGTCACCCCTCAAAAGGATGAATTATTTTCCCTTACACCCTGTATATATATATATATATATATATATATATATATATATATATATGTGTGTGTGTGTGTGTGTGTGTGTGTGTGTATACAGGGTGTAAGGGAAATAACTCTTATCCTTTTGAGGGGTGACGCGTTTGTTAATTCCGAAAAAATTCCTGCGGTTTTAGTGTCTACAGGGTGCTATGAGTCACCCCACAAAAGCTAGGACGAATGTTATTTGTTTTACACCCTGTATATTTGGAATAAAAAGCTGTTCTTACCATTGTAAACATAGATATATGTTTAATTCTCGGCAGACACTATAAGTTTCGTACACCAACCATTTTTTAAAAAGTCTATTTTTAAAAATCTTTAAATCTCTCAACTATATATACAATAGAACCTCTCGTAAGTCATTCAGTTACGATGGTTCAGATAAGGAACGCCATACAAATCTCTAAAAGCTTTTAAAATAGACAAACTTGTCAGTGTAGTAACTTTTTTTGGTAAAATATCAACGCCTCAATTTAAGAAAAAAAAATAATAAAAAAAATTATTTCCAACTTGATGTATGAGTAAGACTGTTTCCGATTTGGGACCAGGATTATCTCTGATTCATTTGATGATAACTCATCGTTAAAGTATTTAGATTCTGATAAAAGAGCAAATATAACCAATTTAAATATTTTCTTATAACGTTTAGTTATAAATAAAATCTATTGGCTTATGATTTTTATCTTTCTGTTTTCTAACTTTCTCAATAGTATGTTAAGATAACTAACCGTACATTTTATGTCATTATTTGTGTCCAAAATTTTAATTGGTGTCCATCTAACTCGAAGTTTTCCTACAATTGGCAGTGACACAATATCTGCTTTTTTCTATAAAAATAAACTTTAAACTCCAATAAAAACTTTCGGTAAATTGTTTCCTGTCCATTATAGAAAATTCCATTATTATCATAGATAAAGTTTAACAAAATATTACATAAAACACTCGTCCGAACTTCATTATACATATATGTAAAAATTTAATCGATTCTTTCATATACTCGTATTCATTTTTGTAGCTGTTAAAAAAATACAAAAATATTTTGTAATAAACGGTATTGTTATCATACAAACTGTGAATATAAAATTGATGTTAAAAATACGTAATAGGAATAAGAATAATAAGAATTCATAAACTCATTCATAATCCCTCTTGTAAAAAAATGTCAGTTAAACTGATCTTGAAATGAAATGAGAAAAAATTTTATTTATTAAAAAATGAACTCTTTTTGCAAAGAATATTATGAAATTTCTAAATAGGTCAACATAAATATTTTCTAATAATATGTTGTGACAATATAATAACATAGAAAGTCATGTAAATTCCTTTACGTATATAATTTCTCTTTTTCCTACATATACAGCAAGCATAGCGCCTCGAGATATTACAATGGTCTGATCACTTGATCAGTCAACTAACATAAATACAAATATTGTAATAATAAATGTGGAGTTTATTTTTAAAAAGCGATTTCTGAGAAAAAACTGATTTTGAGATTATAATATAGAATTGTAAACTTTATTGAGAAAGCCATTATTCTAAACGGAAATCTTTTTCCAAAACTGACTACAAAGTACCTAAAAAGGGCATCAAATTTTAAGTTTATTTTCAAAACGAAATATTTGAATAAAAATTTGTTTTCAAAACGCAATTTCTGAAATTTTATTTTTTTCTTGCACAATAGCATCATGGATAATATGAGTAGCGTGTTACTATTATCAGTGCATGAAAAAAATACCGGAAGTAAAAAGAAGAAAATGCTACAAACCGAATGGAAAGAGAAAAATTGATAAGTCTAAATTACTTTATGCTTTTCCATATTTTTACAAAATAAAGCAAATATTTTACTTAGCAAAAAAAAAATCACGTTTATTTTTTATGTGTGACAATTGTTTCAACCTTAAAAGCCCATTTTCAAACAAAGTAAGATGACTTTATTTATATGAAGGTAGAAAAAATTTTTAAAATTTAATTTTTACAAACAATTTTTAGAAAGCCATAACAAAAAAAAAAAAAATACGAAAATCAAGTTGAAGCTGAAAAAAAGCGGCAGAATGTGACTGCATTGGGGAAGCCTGTAGGGTGAAAATTTAACATAATACTAATTGCATGGGAAAAATATATTGAATATTATTCATTTTAATTTTCATTTTAGGCAATGAATTTATTACTTTTTTGCAATTTTGTTTTCAAAATGAAATATCATAAAGTTTTATTTTCAAAATGTATTTTCTTTTTTTTGAAAACACATTTTTAAGGGGATTAATTTGAATTAGATTTTTATACTGACTGAGGTTCTTCTCTATAGCATCCCAACTTTGTTATTCACTGGTAAAAAATTCGTAAAAATTTTGCTGGTGTTAGATATAGAAAATCTCATTATACTCGAAAATTAGATTTTGTTAGAAATTGCTTTTTAAAAATAAGCTCCACAAATATATAATATGTATATAGGGTGGAAACAGATTTATGGAACATAGGACAAATATAATGGAAAACTTTTTTCAAAATCAGTGTGGTCTCGAATATTCAGATTAATCATATTCTATTTTTGCAACTTATTACTGTGGTTGTAAAATACTTTAATATTTGCTAAATTAAATTTAAATGGTACCAAAGATAAAGTAATTTACAGCGACAAATAAAATTAAAAATATTAATTGGCAGCTATCAGAATATTACCTATTCATCCTAACAATGTTATGATAACATGCCCTGTACTAAAAATCGTAGGCTATGGCCTACCTTGACCTACTGGGTAATCCGGCCCTGAGTCCGGAACTGTGATAGAAATTTATTTTGAGGTCCCTAAAAACCGAAAATAACATTCACTAAAAGCGGGTTTTCGTAATTTTTGTGATCAGAAATTTGCTATGTTATGCAGGATGCTATGACATAGGTATTTTTCATTTATATTTTCAAATGACTTACTAAATCCGTTTTATTGACACATATTGTACTATTTAAAACAGTATAAGTTGGAATTGTAGCTCGAAAACCTTAAGATTTATAAAGCTTCTGACTATAGTAATCAGTTACTTCCATCGATATCTACAACTCTTATTTAAAAATGTTTTTGATTAAATCAACGGTTTGGTCGTAACAGAAATGGAAACTCTCAAAAAACTCATCGTGTATAAGTAGTAAATATATCAGAATTTCATGGTTCATACAGATACAGACATTTCCTAATGAATTAACAAATTTAAGTACCTACTATCAAAGATTTACTAATTCTATTTAATTACTTCATCCGCACGCACGCCTTTCAGTCAAACTTGATAAATTTTAGTGCTTTCCAAGAAGAAAAAATTATTGACCCTCAGCATGTACTAATAATAATCCCTATCTTATCCTTTTTGTTTATAGCCCATCCAAGTTTTAATTACAATAAACTTTTCATCGATATGATGAAACTAATAAAGGAACCATTCGAATTAGAATGCAAATTAAAGTTATGTTCAAAATTACAAATACACAAGTCTGGCACACGAGCACAACATCAACCCACAATATTGCGCAATATACAATATACATATACCTACTTTCTTTGATTTTACAGATCTGATGCTTTTAACTGGTGTTAAAATCGAGCGACACGAATCGAGCTCTCAAGCTTATATTGGTGTACTAGATGTATGTATACGTACACATATACATGCATATACTAGAAAGTTGTGCAGACATAATATAATTATTTATTAGAACCGAATGAAAAACCGAAACTGGTTCAAATTGATTTTGACTAGTCTAGCTTTGTCGTTTATGTCAATTTAAACATACGAGTATTTCATACAGCACTAGATAAAAAGACTCAGTTAAAATTATTTATCGGAAAGTTTCCGTGTTCTAAGGAACCACATTTTCGGCGTCAAATAAAAAAATTTCAATGAGTTTCAATGAGAAATTTCAAAATTTCAATATTTTAGTATTAGGAAATAGCCTTTAAGGGGGACTACTAGTGTGACATTTTTTAAAAAATTGAAAAAATTTTTTTGCATGTTTCAATAGTCTATACCTTCAAAAATAACATACTAAAATTTCAAGTGCATATCTCAAATAGTTTTTGAATGACAGCCATCCGAAGAGGGGATCCTGATTTTCATTGTTAACTTTGAGCTATTTAGAAATGTATGAAGGTTGATAGTTCGGGAGTTTCTGGACGTGGCTACCAGTCACATGTTGTGGAGAAGCTAGACCCTGGTATATTTAAACGACTCATCTAGTTTTACTATGACCGTTATAGTGAGTACACCGTAAATAATTTTAGTAAATATTCTCAGTGATTAAAACTAAAAGGTAAATTTACAAAAAACTACATTTTTTAAATTTGCTGCAGTTATAACTCGAAAACAAATCATCCGATCGAGTTGAATCTTATTGCAGCTTCTTTTATATATATTTCTTCGTACCATGAACCTCCAGTTTTCCGATCGAATAAAAAATGTAATTTTTACAGGCTAAAAATCATCAAATTTTCACGCAAAATTTAATTTAAAAAACTCCGCCATTTTATTAAATTTCAACTTTTTTTTCCCGATTGAGGTTCACGGTACGGACAATATCTTCTAGTTTAATAGGCATTTTGGTTTTTTTTGATTTTAGGCATTGTGAAGGTCGCTATCACTGCAGCAGTGGGGGAACTTTTTATTTCTGAGCCTTGGGAGATCGCGAATGACTCACTGTATTTTCAATTTTTTGGTCCAAAAATTTTATCATGAATTTATTATATATCGACGAATATATTCTTAAAATATTAAAACATTCCATATAGTAGTTTTCTTTAAAAAAATTCCAAAAAATCACCTTTTTTCAGGCGGTCACACTAGTAGTCCCCCTTAAAAATGATTAACGGCCGTTTTACATTTATAATTTTAAAGGTGCTTTAACTAAAGCTAGTTTTAATTTAAAGTCGACTTTATTTTTAGCATTGTTTTACAATGATCAGGTCTGCTTACTTTTATTAAAGGACTTTTAAGTGTTGCATGGATAAAACGAACTATGAATGATCGTAGCCAATCTTACATTTAAAAAAATAACTATCGAAACGAAAATGTCAACATGATTGAATTTCTAAAAATACGCATTTCACTCATTTCGCTACTGCCAGTGAGATTGGAATAGAAAACTACGTTATTTCTTTTTAAAAGAAATTTACCATAAATAGAATGAATCATAAAAAAAATCGCGGGTAACCCAGAAATCGTTCAGCCAGTTTAACCCAAAAGGAATATTTGACGTTAATCCAAGATGTAAAAATAATCAAAAATATTATTGGAAAAATAAGCAAACAAATAAAATTTTTATTTTATTTATATAAGGTGCGAATATTTTATAGAAAAATTATGCTTATAAACAAAATTCAATGATAATAATCAGCAATAACAAATATGTTAAAGCCGACTTTAAGCAGTAAAAGTCGTGATAATTCTTACTTTAGTTTAAAGTCGACTTTTACACTAACGGGGCTTTAAATTTGATTGCAAAACTACCAAAAATAAAATCAGTTTTAAAGTTAGCTTTAGTATTAAAGTCGGCTTTAAATATGAATGTAAAACCGGCCGCTAGTCTAAATTATTAGAGAAAATGTTGGAAACGAAATAAAATTTTTGTTTCTCGCTGACTTGTTTCTGTGTATGGTTAGTGCTATACACCAAGAGTCGGCAACCAGTGGCTTTCGGTCCACATGCGACCCGCTAGACAATAGTAGGTCCCTAACAAGGAGACTGCACAGCCTTGGGGTCGGCGATTTGGCTGAAATTTTTTTTGGTGATAGAGTACACTTAATATGTTAATATATTAAAATAATAGCGCGCACTACTCAGAAAAACTTGTAAAAAAATTAATTAAAAAATTTCAACGCAGCTGGTGTAGTTAATATACTTGAAAAGGAATATTGTACATAACAGTCCTATTGGTCTAGTGCAATTGGCGTTAGACTGGTAACACAATGGTCATGTGTTCGCAACCGACTCTGTTCAACGAAACTTTTTTGTTAATTTTTTTTTTTTTTTTTAATATTAATGAATGTCTTCTTTATAAAACATCTTATTTAAAATATGTATTTCTAACAAATTTTTAAATAGGTAAATTTGTAAATAGGTAGGATAAAATAAAATTAATTATAAAACTTTTAAAGTAACATTTATTTAATTGTAAATTATTATTATACTTTACACACAAGACCCAGAGTGATAGTCAAAAACATACAAAACAATAATTTTGTCTGATATGCGTCAAAATTATTTCATGAAAGGAACATTTTCATGAACGTGAATCAAGTATGTTTTTCACTAGATGTCTTACAGACACCCTGTAATTGTAAAAGACATGCATTCATATGCTGTGTAAATTGTAATAAAAATTATTGTTTTGTATGTTTTTATGGCAACTATCACTCTGGGTCTTGTGTGTAGAGAATAATAATATAATTTACAATTAAATAAATGTTACGTTAAAAGTTTTATATTTTATTTTATTTTATCTTACCTATTTACAGATTTACCTATTTAAAGATTTGTTACAAATACATATTTTAAATAAGATGTTTTATAAATAAAGAAGACATTCATTAATATTAAGAAAAAAAAAATTAACAAAAAAGTTTTGTTGAACAGAGTCGGTTGCGAACACATGACCGTTATGTTACCAGTCTAACGCCAATTGCACTAGACCAATAGGACTGTTATGTACAATATTCCTTTTCAAGTATATTAACTACACCAGCTGCGTTGAAATTTTTTAATTATTTTTTTACAAGTTTTTCTGAGTAGTGCGCGCTATTATTTTAATATATTAACATATTAAGTGTACTCTATCACCAAAAAAAATTTCAGCCAAATCGCCGACCCCAAGGCTGTGCAGTCTCCTTGTAAGATGAAAACGGTTGCAAAAAAGAAATCGATTTTAAAACAAGTTATGTTAGCGTAACCATATGGTAACAAAAATCTTCAAGAATTAAAATACTTCTATTGAAAGCGGCCCATTATCTTAAAAGGACTGCTGACCCCTGCCTTTCACTAACCAAAGTATTTTTCCGCTAGTCTAAACGTACTTATAATCATTCAAAGGAAAAAATTAATTGAACAGTGTCGATTCAACATTCTCAAAGGAAATATTTTTCTTTAACACGAAAAGATTATAAAATTATTGTGTAATTGACTCTCATAATAAGTACTAACATTAAAATAATTATGTACTATGTTTTATCCTGCTGAAAAACCCTAACTTAATGCATGTCTCACGTACACTTGACAAATTTTGAGATATTTGTATAGCTAAGGTCACGTATCGTGACAATATGCAAAAAATAAGCGGTACACGTGATGGCAATAAAAAAAGAGGATGAAAAATAACAATATTTGTTTTTTGTGATGTGTTTCTTTCAGTGTGATTTAAAGCAGTATGATGCTAATAACACTTACGAAAAATAACATGTCTCGTATTTATCATACAATTTTAAATATACTTATCTTTACTATTCGTAAATTATTGTCATAATACGTGGTCCTAACTATGCTACTCGCTGTTCATATAATGATTATTTTATTATAAGTGAATTAGTGCAATCTCAAGTTTGCATTGTTTCTGAAAGCAACTGATAAGTTCGAAATACATACATACATAATATAGGAGAGAGTGGGGCTATACCGTACAGCGAGACTAAACCGTACACCCATTTTTCGTGTCTAGATTTCAAACTAGACGAGTCCAATCGATGTCGCAACCTAGCGCCTGACGCGGAAAATCACAGGATTGAGTTCGTTCCGCTGTGCGTATAAATGCCAATGTGACGGTGAGAAAACTTGTTTTTATTATTTCTCTTATAATTTTGGGACACTGCCAAATAAGAGTTGGGTGGAAAACCTTTACTTATGAGCTAGTAGCTATAAGATCATAAGAAACTACATTTCTTAAATTCTCTCTTGATCGCTAGTGTTGACTAGTTAGGCGACGGAATTTGAGGTTAGGTTATGAAACTCCCACAAGGTACAGGATGGGGCTAAACCGTACAGAAGTGTACGACTTAGCCCCAAATGGTTTAATACGGCAACAGTAATAGATTGTAGTTGATGCAGAAAATGCCATAAACATTATAGTTTTAATTAAACTTTTTTTATTGAAATCATCATGGCGACGTTAGCTAGCAATCTTATCAGTGAGCTAAATAAACTTCGAAAAAGTGATATTATTGATATTATAATTAATAAAAGAGTACCTACGGAAGTCTCTAATTATACGGTTTTAAATAATCTATATAATTCGTTTGCAAGTAATGGCTTGACGACTTCGAATTCCGAAGAATATCATGACGCTGTTCCTACAACAGAAATTGAGGTTAACAATAAAAGTGACAGTGCGTATGCTGAAGCTAATCATTACAAAAATGAATTAATAGTTGAGCTCCGTAGCAAAAATAACTTGTTACAAGAACATATTGACTTATTAAAAGAAAAAATTTCTACGTTGCAAACCCCAAAACCATCTATAAATCTGTTAGATAGTGATACAAGTGAATGTAACAATGAACCGAAATCAATCGATCAGAAGGTACACAAATCGAAAAATATCAATAAAAAGTTAAATAATTTAGGAAAAGATGAACAATCAGGAGAAACATCATCGACAGAACAAAGTAACAGCATGACTTCTATCACCGTGGAAAAGAAGACAGTACAATTCGAGGAAAATAATGATGGATTCAAAGTAGTACAGAATCGAAGAAGACGACGTGAGTTGCTAACCGGTAAGTCCAATGAAGATGGGAATCTAAAGGGGGTCGAGAAAAAAATGTGGATATTTTTGGGAAGACTTGTGCCAGAGACGTCTGAAGAAGACGTATTATCACATCTCCAGGAAAAATGTCCAGGAATTGACTTTGACTGCAAAAGATTGGCATCCAGAGGAAAAAACGCATGTTTTAGAATAGGTGCTGATTTTAGTTTACAAGAACAACTTTACAATGAAGAATTTTGGCCAGTGGGGGTTACTGTTTCTAGATATTTTTTTCCGAAATTGGGAAGTTTTACCAGAAATTAAACATTTAGAAACCAGTGACAATGAAAAATTAACGAATGTCGTGTTAAAAGTTTTACATCAAAACATTCAGTGCATATT
This sequence comes from Brachynemurus nebulosus, assembly GCA_035578155.1. Classification (NCBI taxonomy): domain Eukaryota; kingdom Metazoa; phylum Arthropoda; class Insecta; order Neuroptera; family Myrmeleontidae; genus Brachynemurus; species Brachynemurus nebulosus. Next base: position 27,100,750 of record JAPWDM010000006.1, read on the forward strand.
TAATAAAATCGAACAAGTTGAATTTATTTTAAATGATTTCGACATCGATGTATTGTGTTTAAGTGAACATTGGCAAAGTTCAGAATCTTTACAAAGCTGCTCTCTTCAAGATTATTTTATATGTTCTGCTTTCTGTCGAAGTATAAAAACTCATGGTGGTGTAGCAATTTACGTGAAAAATACTTATAAATCTCATGTTTATGAATATGATTTATCTCATATCAATGTGGAATTTTCTTTTGAATGCACAGCGATTGTGTTTAAATATAATTCATTTAAAGTGATTATTGTTGTAATTTATAGAGCTCCAAGTGGAAATATTCAAGTATTTGAAGAAAAATTAAACGAACTTCTAACCTATCTAAAATCAGAAAAAAACAATTTACTTATTACTGGTGATTTTAATGTGGATTATATAATTGACTCCCCATCGCGACGTAGACTTAATGATATCTTAGTTGCACATAATTGCATAAATTTGATTAAAGAACCTACTAGATCAACGGCATCTAGTGGTAGCTCTATTGATTACATGATAATTAACAATTGCAATAATTATGACAGTTACCTAATCAATAACTTATCAACATGTTTATCTGATCATGACAAAGGGCAATTGCTTCAGCTAAATTTCGACACTGCAAAACAAGAGGACACTACTAATCTTATATATCGTCGTTTGCTATCCGATGAAAATATGAAGTTATTTTTATATACATTAAATAATTGTGATTTTGGTTATGTTTACAATGCGGATGATTTTGACATGGCTATAAGTGAATTCTTTAGTATTATTACTTACTGTCGAGACGTCTCTCTTCCAAAAATTAAGATAAATATCAACAAAACTAACAGCAACATGTGGTTAACAAATGAAATTAGAATTGAAGGTGAAAATCTGAGAGATCTTTACGATCTAACAACAATTTCTGATAACAGTGAGTTGAAAGTCCTTTATAAACATAAAAAATATCAGTTTAGAGAAAAAGTTAGGCATACAAAATCTCAGTTCTTAAAGCAAACCATATCAAATAGTAAAAATCGTACAAGACAACAGTGGAACTCAATCAATAAGTCCTTGGGTAGAAATACAGGTAACATTTGTGATTTTTCTTTAAGTAGACCCGATAGTTCGGTCTGTTACGAACATTCAGAAATATCAGAGCTTTTCTGTGAATTTTTTGCAACCTCCGTGAATATTAAACTACATAAAAATTATCAAAATCTTAATGATAATATAAAAATAGAAAATGGCAGGTTGAAATCTATGTTTGTAAAGCCAGTGACACCTCATGAGATTATTACTGTTGTGTCACAACTAAATAATAAAACATCTTCTGACAGTGACGAAATTTCTATGAAATTAATTAAATTTATAATTAATGACTTATCAAATTTATTGTGCTATCTATTTAATCAATCTTTTGAACTAGGGAAATTTCCTGAGAAATTTAAATTAACGAAAATAATACCTATTTTCAAAAAAGGAGACAGACAAAATATTGAAAATTATCGTCCAATATCTTTAATCTCTCAATTTTCTAAAATATTAGAAAAACTTATGTACATTAGACTTATTGATTTTTTGGAACAGGAGCAGATACTAACTTCTTCTCAACATGGCTTTAGGCCCAATCATTCAGTTAATAGTGCAAGTATTGAACTCTTACAGTATATTCTACAACAAATTGATTCCAGGAAGTACGTATTAGCTTTATTTTTTGATCTAACATCTGCTTTTGACAGTGTCAATCATGAGTTTTTATTGAGTAAACTGAGCAGTATTGGGGTGAGAGGCTTGGCTAACAATTGGTTTCGGTCCTACCTAGATCGTAGAAAAATATTTACGGAGGTCTGTGAATCTCGGTCAGAAGTAAAATATCTAAATATCGGAGTTCCTCAAGGGTCTAATTTAGGACCTGTCCTGTTTTCAATTTACATTAACGACCTACCTCAGCGAATTTCAAACGGAAAAGTAATATTATATGCAGATGATACCACTGTTGTATTATCTTCTCATAATGTGGAAGATTTGTTCCATCAGGCCAATACAGTTATTGACCAGTTTAATGACTGGTGTAAAAACAATCACCTAATAGTAAACATGACCAAAACTACTTACATGTTGTTCAATAATAAACAAGTTGATGAATTGCACCTGACAAGGCTTAAACATAAAATTACGAAAGTCAATAATATGAAATTTTTAGGAACAATAGTTGACGAAAATTTACGATGGCAGTTACAAATTAATGCTGTATGCAAAAAACTATGTCAGACATACTATCATATTAAGAAGTTAAAGCGTAACCATGATATCGATACCTTATTAGCAGTATACTACGCATTTGCATATAGCTCGATGCAATACTGTGTTACTTTATGGGGACATTCTGCAGAATGTTCACGTATATTTATCTTACAGAAAAGAATAATACGGATAATATTTGGCTTAAACTATCAACAGTCTTGTAAGGAATATTTTATAAATCATAAAATACTAACATTTTACGCGATCTATAACATGGAACTATTATTGTATGTTAAGAGAAATTACAAGAACTTCACGTTGAGAGACGCAATTCATCAACATGAAACCCGACATTGTTCCGATTTAAATATTGATTATTTTAGAACAGAACAATACAAAAAAAGCCCAGTTATTGCAGGATCTTTATATTATAATAAACTTCCTAATAACTTAAAAAAAATTCAAAATTTTAATAATTTTAAACTACAATTAAAAAAGTATTTCATAGAACTCTGTCCCTACAATAACATGTGACGATTGAATAATTGTATAATATTCTGAAAATTCAAAATTTATACATGGATGTTTTTAGTTTTTATGTAGTAAATTGTTTGTCAATATTAGACTTGCATCTTATGTAACTATTATATTTAAGCATTTATTTATTGACGATCCTATGTACTTTATGTATCTATGGAAATAAAGTTATTAAAAAAAAATTATTAATGCTGTCGAGTCTGCAGATAACTTTACTTGTGATTTATGTTTAAATATATAAACTTTAAATAAAATACTTTCCTTCTATAAACTTTACCACTTTTTTCGATAAAAGTTAACCTAACACTTTTTATACTTTTGTAAGTTGAACTAAATATACCGATAATACAAGTTACGTTATGGTGTTTCTTAGCTCAATCGACAATAAGTTATAAAATGTGTTTTGTACAATAATTTATTGGATTACTGTGATTTACTTCCTTAACAAGATGATTTTTTTTACTGTACGGTATAGCCCCTCCTACCGCATGAAATAGCCCCGACCCCCGGGGCTATTTCGTACAGAGACACTTTTTTTGTAATTTAATTTAAATATGTAAACAGTGGAATAATTCCAATTTCTTTGTGTGAAATCAATAGCCAATGGTCCATATTATATATTGCTTATTTTCTTATATTTTTAGACTCGATATTAGCTGAGCAATAACAGCTCTCCCTTAAGTGTACGGGACAGCCTCGCTCTCCCCTATATCATAATATAATTTAAGACTCTCTAAGTACAGAAAAGCTTTATTTACTTAAAGCTTACAAAAAGCTATTGTTCGAAGTCTCGCCTACGTAAATATAATTTATACGGATCATAACATACCGTGTAAATGACACAAAGCTAGAACTTTCCTTTTCAATTATGGTACATTTTATATTCAAAGTTCAGCGGTGTAGTTTTAGTTTTTGTAAACAATCTAAAATATTTGGAATGCTAGAGTAGGGCTGTTGCGAATATCCACACTTTCGCATTCGCATCTACAGGTATTGCTCTTAAAATATCCGTATCCGCAACATCCCCGCCCTAGAGAATAATTTAATTAACAGTTATGAGTTGATTTTTTTTTTAAGATTTTTATTCGTAGCATCTGATTTCTGATCTTAACGTTAATGTATGTATATCCTATACGTACAAACATACAATATGTATGTCAACTTGTTTGTCCCAGTTTAAATAAATTTAATGAATATTCGCGACTCTATACAATTCATAATTTGTTCAAATAAAGCAAATAGTAATAAAAGCGAACATATCATTCCGTCTTCGATACTAATGAGCTTATACGGTTTCCTTAAACTATACATAATATACATACTGTTAAAGAATATTATTATGTACATATCAGGCCACATATGTATATGTATACATCCATGTACATTAAATCTGTGGTTGAACTTTCATACAGTACATAATATACTTAACCCGGCGTGTGTACACTATATTTTCAAGAACACGGTGTGTACACTGGGTCTTTCAGGGAACGGTCGTGTTTTCAAAGTTTTCTAGGCTTCCAAAAAATCTCAAAAAATTCTGAGTTACTTTTTGGAGTGTCTACTACATGGCCCAGCAGTTTCTAGAGTCAAAAGTTTAAAACTGTTATTAATAAAAATCGACCAGTAGTCCAAAAAGCATGAAAAATAAAATTTTGTAAAAAAATTCCTAACTCTACAATGAAGGAATATTAAAACAAATGGTTTTAGACTTTTATAGCTTATTCTATAAGCTTTCAAATGAATATAATTTTTTTGGCATTGGCTCCAAAAAGTTGAAAATGGAGAATATTTACAGGCAAGTCATAATAAACGGAACAGTAATTATTTGGCACAAAATGAGTTTTGATTATTGAAAATATAAAACAAATTAAATAATAATAGAAAAAAAAGCAAGAAAGTAAAGAAAAAAAATGGAGCAAAATTTTGTTTTATATAAAAAATAAAAAAATAAAGTCGCGATTCCACTGCTGTGCACGTTATCCATGTCATCTAAGGTAGATCCATCAATGAATTATAACTGCATACAGTAATTTATTTTAGGTTCAAAAAAACTGAAAAACTACGACAAAGATAAAAATAACACCATTTACTTACCTTCGAAAATACTGACGCCGTGTGTACACTGATCCTTTTAGGGAACGGATGAAACTTTCACTGGCTCGCATCAGCAAGTCAATCGCCAGACCCGGGCATCCATTGGACCTTGAGTCCCCACTACTAACTAGATTCTTTACGGAGGGTAGCCAAAGCCCGCGCTTTATTCATGAGAGAGAAATTTGAGTCTTAAATTTCGACTGTTCCTTTAAAGACCCAGTGTACACACGCCGGGTTAATTATACTCGTATGTATAAATAATTAAATATTTGCTATTAGACGGCATTTCAGTCTAGAGGCATAAAAGCGATACTTGACTGAAATTTAAAACAGAATTACATGGAACTCTGTTACGTGGAGAAACATTGTAGGTATCATGGTTATGTTTTATAGTTTAATGGGTGCACATAAAAATAACAACAAACGTTAAGCTATTTATTTAATTTACTCATTTACAATTTTCTTACGCAGCAAAAAACCATATTCATGTTAAAATTTAAAAAAAAATTGAAATGCAATTTAAATTGGGTGGAATAGAATGACATCAAGCGTACTCTGGATCAATTAAACAAACTAGACAATACAATTGTTTTTTCTTATCTAATTGTAGTAGCTCAGTACCTAGCAAGTTAATCAAACATTATAGTCGAATTTCTATAATTTTTTTAAGGCTCTATGGTATTCGACTAACATAGCTTTCGATTATTCTGTCTGTACTCAATTATGCATAGAAGGTCACATGTTTTATAGCAATATCTTTGATAAATATTTTTTTGATTCCTGTTTTAAGCGTCACGAATTTTTCAACTATATACTAACCCAAAAACATATCAAAATGTCTAAACTATTCCAAATATCTTGTTTTTCATATTATGTTGTTTTCTTTTATATTTTGATAAATTTTGTAAAAATCATCGCTTAATTTTAAATGAAAAAATTTCCCCGATAAATATCTTATTGAAACAACGTCAAAATTTGAAGACAAACAAACATCAATGTCAGTCTTCACACCTTCTTTGACGAAACTTATCTCAAAAATAAAAAGGTTACAACGGTTCTGTACCAAAAGTAGTAAGGTTACAGAGATTCTATATCAAAAGTAGTAAGGTTACAGTGGTTCTGTACCAAAAGTAGTCAGGTCACTATAATTCAGTACCAAAAGCAGTAAAATTTACAGTAGTTCTGTACCAAAAGTAGTAAGGCCACCACAATTCAGTATCCAAAGTGAGAACAACAGTTTATTTTCAACTGAAATTTTCTATATACTCCGAACTATACGTAAGTATTTATACTGGGTGTCCCGGCCGGATGTATATCTACGATTTACGTGTTAATTTTTAACATTGGATTCCCATAAGGAAAAAGTTATAAGAGTGCTATGGATAAACATATTCCTATTTTTGATAATTTTCTTTTATAAAATAATGTTTTTCCATCAATTTATCTGCACTATTTCTTCAACAGAATATTCTTTTGGTATTATTATTATTTTAATATCTATTTTCAAGAAAATAAAAAAATGCCTTTTTGAATTTACAGCAGATGACACAAATATTATTTATTATGTAAAAATGTGCGATGCTTGAAAATTGCGACATTCATTTCATTATTTTACTGCATTATTATTGTTAAAGCTATAGTAACAGTAGTTATAATATTAAATTGATATTATTATTTTGTTCAAAGCACCCTTGTGACATAACTTTTTCCTTATGGGAATCCAGTGTTAAAAATTAACATGTAAATCGTATGTATACATCCAAATGGGATACCTGGTATATTTTGTTTATTTTGTCTGGAATATGAATCTGTTCTGCAAAACAGAGAAGGAAATATGGTGTTCATTCCAGGTGTTCATATTCCAAACAAAATAAAAAGCCACTTTTATTTTGTTATATAAAAGTGGTATTTTTGCGAAGTAAAATATTTGTTTATTATTTACAAATATGGAATACTATAAAGTAACGCTCAAATCTATTAATAAAATAAAAAGCTATATATAGGTATATTATATATACCTATGAACACCATATTTCCTTCTCTGTTTTGCAAAACATATTCATATTCCAAACACAATAAACAAAATATATAGTGTAAAATCAGCAAAATACAATAAATTGTTATGTTGCATTACGAAATTTGTTTCAAAACCCCACAATTCAACTTTGTACCGAGTCCCACTTTTGGTCGAACCGGCCCTGGTCTATACATACATGTATTTAATAATGTGAATTGTAATGTTTGATGTTACTGATACCTGTGCATAATCCTTTTGATTGTTGCAATTTATTGTTTATGTAATTAATTATTATGGAAATTGCAAAATGATGTATCGGAAATTTATTCAGATATTAAATGACTAACATAAGATAAAAGGATTCGCTCCTAGTTATTCATCATAATATAAAACCTTGCTTTATGTTCATAATTTCTTTAGTTGTAACATAGCAGACATTACACAACTCGTTAAAATGATTTAATTTAATTGCTCCACCAAAAATGCAAACTGTTTCTACATTAAACATAAAAATTAAAAGTTTGCTGAAAAAAAACAATAAACACCTAACAAAAATTTCATCTTATTTTGTCTCACTGCCTTGAAAAGAAAACAGTAAAATGTCTAGAAATCGATCGAAATAGGTTTTAATTTTTTTAGTATACCTACTTACTTCAAATAGTCAGCTAAATATACTTTTGTTACGTTAATTTATGAATGAAACTGGTAACAACTCTTGTACCTTATGTAAAAATGAATTTTTAGAATTAATTTTTTAAAACAAAAGTTGTCTACTAGAGATCGGAAAAGCCGACCAGTTATAACCGAAAACCGGTTTTTCTGTTTCGGTTAACCGGTTTATTTCGATTATTTTTTTGACTCGGTTATTACTTGTGTTTTTTTTTTTTTAAATCAATAACAATTTAAGTCGTAATTCAGTGGCCGATGATTGGTTTTATTAAAAAAAATTAATTTCTTTAAAATTCTAATACATTTAGAGAATCTTAAAGAATATCTGTACAAAATTTCAAGTAAATACCTTAATAACTTTTTAAGTTATGTTCCACGGCGCGGAAAAAAACCTCTTTTGAGAAAAACGCTATTAAAAAGTTTTCGTTCATGAAAAGTTGAGTTAAAAGCAGTTTATCGTTATCTAAGGTAATCTTTCTGTTGGGATTAAAACATTAGAAATGTATTCCTTAAGATTGAAATGAACTTTTAAAGCAAAACAAAAAATGAAAAATTTGAACGTTCTGAAGGACCCTCCCTCCTTAACTCATTATTTTACATTTACAAACTGTCATATAATCGGGACACAAACATTTTGATAATATATTAAAATTTTCTTTAAAAACCACATCAAAATTTCACATTTACATAAAAATTTATGACACCTCAAATTAATAGCGCAGACAAATGTCTCACAAAAACTCACGTACCCCCATAAAAGCATGCTTGTAAGTCAAATTAATAACACTTCCGTCTTTTTCAACCCTAGAATCATACGTACACTTCAAAACGACGAACGAACTTGTCTACCTGCTCCAATACTACAACCTGTCGGTAACTGCTTGCTGTAAGATTTCTGTTATCTAATTTATTTGTTGTTATAACACATAAGACGTATTTATTTTGTTTATAGTCATTGTCGTTTTGTTTGTATCGAAATAGTGTCCGTCAAAAGGACGTCGATGTATGATTACGCGACGTTTTTTTTTTTTTTAAATTTTGTACTTCACATATAAAAGTTTTCCTAATTTTTCTAAAATTTATTAAAGATAAGCATGTTATAATTAATTTATTCAATGATTATGATAATGTGAAAGATGATTACAGCTGTTTGACTTATAGAGACGACATAATACTGAGGTTTTAATATATTGAATCGAAAACTAAAGAATGCGTTTCAAGTGACTTAATAAAAGATTAACAGTTTATTTTGTGGAAAATAAACTGTTTTAGAAAATTTACAAATGTGGCTAATGGGGAAATAACTACATATCTATAGGAATATTTATGACTGAGAAATTTCACATTCTGTAAAGTCACACATGTCCACTGACTCATAATAGTTCATAAATTAATTATTTGAAACACATGTTTTATGATACAATTGATGTATTTATCTATTTTTTAATTTTTATAATGAAAATATGCTTTGATAAAAAGATTAAAAAAATTAATAAATATTTATATTAAGAAATTTTTCCAAATCCAATTTTTTTAAATATTTTGTTCGCTTTTGTAGTATTGTTATGTAAAAAAAAAGTTTTTTGCAAATAAACTCTAAAACTCTCCGTAAAAAGTCCATCCGTCAAAACGACGTCGATGTATGAATAACGTTTCTCGTAGACCAACGTATGATTCTAGGGTTAAAAAGAAAAAAAAACACTTAATTATCATAAGAAACATAAATCTTTCTATACATTTTTCGATCGTTAGAACATCAGTAGTTTTTTATATTTCCAACGTAAAACTTTTATAGCAAACAATACCCATTTTTAAAAAGACTGAAAAAAAACTTATTAAACATATCATACCACTATAATAAACGGTTATTTTTCTTCCGCTATTTGACTTCACGGCAAAAAAATTTTTCTCCCAAAAGGACAATATAAAAGAACGGAATCGAAAAACACCGGTAAAAAAGAAATATTTGTCTTAAAGTTATATGAGAAAAAAGTAATTTTTAATATTCATAATTTATATTACATATAGATAAAGCTCCTCAAGTCTACGAGGCATGAGAAATGAACGTAATAAATCTAACTTTTTATTGCTTGTGCATGGGAAGCACATTAGAGACAATACAAATTGATGGCATCGAACAGCCATGGACACCCCGTCCCCTCCAAAAAAAAAAATGGTAGATATGAGGAACAAGATATGTATTTTACAAATACGACCTTAGGAATATTTGTTTTTATTATAGGTATATCATAAAAGACAAATGAATATTGCGGACCCCACTGCACTGGTCTAGAGCAGGCATCGAAAAGCTATGGCCCGCGAGCCGAAATCGACCTACCGTTTGTCCTCAATCCCGTTCCCGAGTTAGTATTAACAAATCCGAAAATATAATCAAAACAACCGCAGAGGCCGATCGCGATCAATGATTAATTGATTAAGCATTATTGTATGTGTGCGATGTTACCACACCGATGTGTATATACTCAACTCACACAGACACCAACGCACGCTACTCTCTTGGTTTCTATAAAATGTTTTAAAATAAACAATATGGTTTTACAAGTTTGTTATCTAAACTTCCTGTAATTCTCTAATAATTGATTTGAATGTGTTTGAATGTCAAATATATGTATGCACGTATCACATATATGTACATGTTGAATCATTTTATGTATTTGTTTATATAAAGTTTCTTTAAAAATATTGTCAGCTTTCGGGAAAGTTTACTGTAAAAGTGCTCGGGCCTCATAGTGTTAATTATTATCATCTGACCCTTTACAAAAAAAATTTGGCTACACCTGATTGAGAGTCTAGACATTTGATCTAACACAAAATCAGTATTAAACAAAAATATCAGAAAATATTTTTCCCTAGTGATAGGATTTATTCAAGTAAACAAACAATTTCAAGTTTCATTTACTCCCAATAGACGACAAAATGTTATATATTTATTTCTTCGTTCCTCTCCTACCACTGACACAGTTTCGTGTATTTTTCGATTCGGCTATCACAATTTGAAGTTTTGTACAGTTGGCCAAGGATAATTTCAAAAATTTTTAAATCATAATCATCGTTTATCGTTGTTTTAATAAAAGTATTTAAGCAATTTAGCATTTAATTTTGTCACACTAAAGAACCTTTTTTTCGGTTGTCATGTACCTAATATGAAGTGTCCAGATTTCTTATCAGTCATCGATGTGCTTGAAATAATTATTAGCGAATGCAGCAAATCTGCAAATTATAACACAATATTATTATGTTCTTGTAGCGATGCCAATGTGGGATAGGATTAGCTTCCACTAGAGTTCGACAAGTATTATTATTAACAAAAATGACAGATAGTTTTTGTAGTATATTTATAAAATTTACATATGAATTAGGTAAGAGAATTTGTAGTTATAAACTTGAAATATTATTGTTCTAGAATTCATTATTGGGTTCGCTTTATAAATATCAATTCGTAGAACTTTCTTATTAAATCTACAATTTAAACTTATTTCCACGAAGTGCTTGCTGTCTGTTACAATAGCAATTATTCTTTAGTTTGCTAAACAGAATATTTTATGATTTTCCACTTAAGGTGGTTCCTCTATTTGGAAATAGTTTTCTTAGAACATTTTCCGAATTTTGTGTACCTATTATTCAGAATGCACTGACTATTATATAAATTGTTCTTCTGACAAAAAAAAATATTTACATACAATATAGGAAATATATATATATATATATATATATATATATATATATATATATATATATATATATATATATATATATATATATAGATATATATATATATAGATATGTATATATATATATATATATATATATATATATATATATATATATATATATATACATATCTATCTATATAAAAATCTCATGTCACAATGTTTGGCTACGATAAACTCCGAAACTACTGAAACGATCTTCATCAAATTTGATAACTTTCTGTAATTTGGTCCAACTTAAAATATAGGATAGTTTTTATCGCAAAATTTTTAGTCTAACCGTAGAAATTTACGAAAAACCGCAAAATATCAATTTTTTATTACTCTATACAGATATCTGTGGAAAAATTTATAAAAAAATCATGCAAATTAATTTGTTGCTAAGCATTTGGAGAAAAATAATTTTGGAATTTTTGTAAGTATTAATAAGTATTTCTATAGATACCACCAATAATATTTTTACCTACAACTACTATGAATTTACTTATCTACTATGCAAAATACTATTTGTATCCTATAAAGAAATAAACAACTGGATTGTCCAGTTATCATCAATTGGCACTTCTGCTGTTTTCAGCAAATTCCATACATATGAAAATTAGATATGCTATAAAAATATGAATATGACTTGAAAATATGAAAATATGAATAATACTTTAGAGTCGTCGAGCGAGCGAAGCAATATTGCACATAAGGAACGGATTTTGTACAAAATTTCAGAATATCAAATTTAAATGGACGTGTGGTCACATTGTCCGTCAGTTACACCAAACAGGGTGCAAATTAAAAGGCTGAAGAAATTTGACAGTTTTCGCTTAAGTACTGTTGAGATCTTTGTGAAAGATGAAAGTGACGTTAATTGGTGACTTGAAGGGCCTAAAATAGAAACAATTCTAAAACTGTTGGTATAAGTACCCATACTAAGTTCTTACGGTGCGGAAATTAACCATGCTAATAAAATATGAAGATAGTTATTTTAGAGTCACTGGGCAAGCAGGGTCAAGTGCTATAAATAATTGATTTTGCACGGAATTTTAGAATATATGATTGAATTGACCTATAAATTTTACCTATAATTTAATCTAACATCGTTTGATATCTAGGTTGTGTAGACACCCGTTGGATTGCACTGTGTTTCGATTTCTATCACGATGTCAATGATTTTTATAATTATACTGTGTATTGTGTTATAATTGTGTAGTGTATCATTTGAAATGATAAGCAAAAATTAATTCAATCAATTATAACTACTGAGCTACAGCAACGCGTGGCCGGGTCAGCTAGTATACTTATATAAATATAAATACTTCTACAATATTGATTGGAAAATTTAAATAACTACATACAATATAAATAAACTAAAAGCTCCATGTAATTTAAAGATGATTCACTGTTTAGTTTCTGAAATAATGTAAAATTAGCTGAATTTCTAGAATGGAAATTTGCTAAAACAACTATGTATAAGTATTATTTTATCATTATTTTGGAGATTTTATATTACATTCGTTATGGAATTCGAATAAAAAAGCCTATTTATTTAGTTGCTACGAAATAATTTTAAATAATCGTTTTTCTTGAAAAAAATAAGATGCTTTCCCAATTAGTTTGATTCGAATATACAAAAAAATCGGGAAGGCAATTTTAGAGTCAGTAAAAGTACTCACTTTGGCCAAAACAGTTCAAAATAATGAATAAAATTAAATTAAATCAAGTTAAATAAAGATAATTAATAATATTTTATATTGAGTTGAAATTAAATAAAATGTAACTAATTAAATTATTTAATTAAATAAAATTTAAGTAAAATGTAGTTAATGAAGATTTATATTAACAAAATTTCAATTAATTAAATAAATATGAACGACAAAAAATATTTTTTGATGTTAAAATTGAAATTAAATGAATATTTTACGTAAGTACTAGAATTAAAATTAAATGAAAAATCACTTTGATGAATTGTCCGAAAATAAGGTTTTATTAGAGAATTTTTTCTCTGTGACGAATAATACAATCAATATGAATTTTTTCTAAATAAAAAATTTTTATCTCTCAGTTTAAAAAACAAACTGGCGGCACGGTCGCAGGTCCAACAGAGATTTTTTTTAACATATTCACGGTGGGTAACATAACAATTTTCAAACAGCAACCAGCAGGGCCGGATAAACCCTGAGTGTCGCCGTGAAGAATGCTGCCTTTACCTTTGAGGAAAATGAGCTTGTAAAGAAGAAAATCTTAAATCTTCTTACTTTTTTTTCGAACTTTCTCTTAAAAAATAACTGACGAGCAAAAAAAAAAAAAATTTGGGGGAGAGATCTACCCACACTGTCAACTTCCCATTGCATGCCCTTAAAGGCTATTGCAAATGAATATCTTTTTAATTTAGGGGACTCCTCCTCTGGACTCCCGATAGCGGCTTTACCCCTTGCACCACACCGGCTTCGCCTTCTGTACATAAGGGTGGGGGCTCCACCCTTATCAAACAAATGATAAAATCATTTGTTCTCAAGATACGCGAGACAAAAAATATTACACAAAAAGTTTCTTATTTCGTTTTTCCGTTTAGTTTTTTTTTTTTTTTTTTTTTTTTTTTTAAAATTTTACAATAATTTACTGGCGTTTTTAACATCACGGGAGGTTCTTAGGCCATTATATAATAAAGACATGTTAAAAAATCCATATAATCTATGTTATGTTAATAAAGTTAATTTCGTTTTTTATCAAAAAAACAAACCGCTAATCCGAATTTGCTGAAAACTTTATCCGGTTCTCATTTTTTGATTACGCATCTAATGAAATTAGTCCGGAGTTGATATCATCATTTGTTCTCGAGATATGCGAGACGAAAAAAATTCACGAACGAACGAACGAACTAACGAACGAACAACCGAACTAACGAACGCACACACAGAGATCACGCTAAAAACGATGGATTCGGATTCTATAGTGATCTTGAAACGTGGAGATATGTTAAAATTAGCGATTCGTAAAATTGGACCCATTACAATAACTTCCAGTGGGAAGTTAAAAACGTCAATTACGAATTTTGCCACCCTATTTTCATAATCTTTCGCCCCTAAAAACTAACCGCCCCTAGGTCATGGCCTAGGTTGGCCTATTGGCTAATCTGGCCCTGGCAACCTGAGCATAAAAAGAATTTTAATTTAAAAGAAATTGACTTTTCGACAAATGGCACCAGTTTAAAAAAAATCTTTGGAAAATCAACTCTTAATTTGTTTATAAAAAATTTATTTGGAGACCAGTTTCAAAAATCGTACCACCCTAGACAATATATCTAAGAAGATATAAGTTTCTGCCATTAGAAGTTTAGCTTTCCCAAGTAACTTTCCTTTATGTCGTTCGCTATCTCTCTGTGAACCTACATCAGCTTTAAATGAACACAAAAACATTAAAAGTACAACTAGCCATTTGAATGAACGATTCACCACTAAAAATTCCAATATTTCGTATTATCCCCTATTTTTTCCTTCATATCATATTCAAAAAATATTTTGTAACAATTTATCTATCCATATTCCACTTATTTATATGCCTATATGTTTATTTGATCGTCAAAGTAGCCTCAGCTCAATAATACTATAATAATCAGTAGACGGAACCGATATATACAAAAGCTCTATTGAAAACTTGGAAATTTATTCAACCGACAAAATTTGATAGTCACAGTAGCTCAGTGTATACTCTTCAACATCAAAAACGTTTATTTTGTCAAAAACATTCTATAATAACAATGATTGGCACCAATATAAATTTCTAGTGCGACACGAATAATTGTACCCATCTATGAATATTTTAATGCGCAGTTATCAACTGTCAAAATATTATGCTTCAACATTTAATACATTACCTAACAATAAATGGTTTGGTTGAAAATAAAACTTATAATTTTTTTTTTTTTTTTGACAAATTTTGACGAGTTGGGACTCCTAGTGACTCAGCTGTTGACTCCAAAACTGTGACTTTTTTGACGAGTTGGGACTCTTAGAGTGTGGCTGGTGAATCCTAAAACTGTGGCTTTCGATACCAGAGATCATCTCTTATCTCAAATTCATGTAGTTTGAATTTTTTTTGTAAAAATTGATCTTGTTTTAGTCTTGGTTTGGGTATTGCACAAAAATATTGCAAGGGGGAACTGATTTCGTTCAATCTTGCATATACTTAAATCACAACGCGATTAAGATATTAAAAAATTTTTCATAAATTACACAGGTCAACATTTGATCTACGCAGGAACGCCGGAAGCGGTCAGTTGCTCCTAGGGTTTTTGGGGTCGCTGATTACGATGAAGGGGTTGGCTAACCTCCATCAGGTCAGGTTCAAGGTCATTTGAAGGTCAAATGGAGAAAAAACCTTTTAAAAAATCTGAAAAAAATCATACCTATATTTTCGAGGTCAACGAATCGAAATAAGGGGTCGGCTAACCTCCATCAGGTCAGGTTCAAGGTCATTTAAAGGTCAAATGGAGAAAAAACCTTTTAAAAAATCTGAAAAAAATCTCCACTTGACCTCCAAATGACCTCAAATCTGACCTCATGTAGGTTAGCCAACCCCTTATTTCGATTCGCTAACATTAAAAAAATACAAGTATGATTTTTTTCAAATTTTTTAAAAGGTTTTTACTCCACTTGACCTTCAAATGACCTTGAATCTGATCTGATGGAGGTTAGCCAACCCCTTTATCGTAATCAGCGACCCCAAAAACCCTAGGAGCAACTGACCGCTTCCGGCGTCCTGCGTAGATAAATGTTGACCTGTGTTATCATTTTTTAAGAAAATTTTACTTGAAAAAAGGACAATAATAAAATCTAATTATGGAAGAAATGGACATGATTTTAAAATTGTTTTCCAGGGTTCTGAGGCTTCGAAAATTGCCCAAAATTAAATTAATCCTAAAACTATTAGTATGGATATTTACGGAAAGGTCTCTAGGTGTGAAAATTAGGTATATACTTAAATTTAGATATTTTCGAGGTATAGAGTAAGCGAAGTAGTAGTAAGCGGTACTATAAGAAACTAATTTCATACAGATTTAAAAATAATTTGACTTACAATTGAGATGACTCCAGATGGGTGAAACTGGAGCAGCGCAGAGGCAATTAATTATCTTACTTTTCTTTTTGATCATTTGAGTTTTAGTATCGCTTTTGCTTACCTTACGTACTTATAATCTTGGTATTGACCTTAATAAAGTACGAATAGTATTATAGTTTAGGCCTTCGTTTCACAAAGAGGGCAAAGACAAGGCCAAGGCTGATTTTGCTCATCATCGATTGCTCATACTCAGAACTCATCAATTCTTGGTCCAACCATACGAAACATTGAGGACACCTAACTTAAAGGCAAAATTATAGTTGTCATGGAATATATATGGTATTTCATTTTGATTTAGGTTAATAGAAGACTATGACACTTCAACTTTACGTTCATTAATAATAAAGAGAAACAGAGAGAAAATATACATATAAAAATACAAAAACAAAAAACTGACCAAACTACTTATCAACCTATCTCATTCTCTTTGTTCTTTTGTTTGAAACATTAACGTGTGGCGAAGTCATAAAAAATTCGTCGATAGCATGATTGATTCACGCTTCTGTTATCTATTCTTCTAGTAGCGTAGATACATATGTATATGGAGCTATATAGCAAAAGCAGTGACTTGATTCAAAATATTATCACGTTTTTCCTTTAGTACTTTTCACAACCGAAATATAAAAAAAAAATTGGTTTTATTTTATAAGTTTTTTTCATTTTTTGTTTCTTATTGATTTTTTGGTGTGTGTTTGATTAAGTAGCTGTGTAGGTATAGAAAAAGTCAAATGCTCTGGGTATGTAAAATGTGAACCAACTGAGAATTCAGTGTTTTCAGAGAAGGTCAAAAACTTTTTATGTAAAACTAGCCGTACCGTGGGGAAATTAAAAAACAAAAAATACGTTTTGTTATCTAGAATATATTTTTCCGAAAAAAATCTTATCTTTTACGATAAATCATGGTGAAAGCACAGCTTCACTATAAATTTATTATATGCAAACATGAAGCAGTGACTTACCATCTTCAGGTGCTTACATCATCATTAAAATTTTGGGCCGCTTTTCTGCCAAGGTTTACAGTAGTGGTTCCCAGCGGAATCGATACGGATAACCGCTGAGCTTTGGTGAGATTTGAGGTGTTTTTTTTTTGGTCCAAGGCAATTTTAGAGGAGGATGCTAACTACCCCCGGGCAATACGGTGAAAAGTTTGTTTAGCATGTCATCATTTTTATCGGAAAGATAATTTAATCTAGTAAAAAATTTTCTAACAAAGGAAAGAAATAGATTCTCAAAAGTGAAACTTATAAATTAGTTTTAAAAATCTATCCTTGTTTTTGAATATAAAATATAGAAATCTTCACATCATATCAGATAAAATATGATCATATTTTATACACATATCATTCTTATCATATCAGATAAAATTAAAAAAATTCTAGCAAAATCAAACATAAATATAGCATTTAAATCAGGCTTTAATCTAGGAAATTTAATATATAACAATAAAACAAAAATTGATAAACTTAAAAAATCGGGCATTTACCAATTAAACTGCCAAGATTGTAATGGTTTTTACATCGGTCAAACTGGCAGAAACTTTGAAACCCGGAGAGCAGAGCATTTTAGGTCATATAGAAATAAGAAATCCAACTCTGCTTTTGCGAGGCACTTAATAGACACCGGACACACACCGGAACGGGAAATTACTGTGTTACACGAGGCAAGCAAAGGACAGAAGTTAACAATCCTAGAAGCAATAGAAATAAATAAACATAGCTCCGATCACCTTTTAAATGATTACACCGATATTTACAGTTCAACTTTATTTTCAATATTATAACTTATTTAAATTTTAATTTCTGTTTAAAACTGTATTCACTGTATTATTGTCTTTTTGTCATTTTCAAGTTCAATCTTTTGCCACGTGTTTGTTTGCAATCTTGTTTTTCTTGACTTTTGAATTCTCCAATCACTCCCACCCTTTCCACTTCCACATCACAGACCACTCCCCCTTAATAAGTATAGGTAGATAAAATTAGTATATAAGGCATGTAAAGAATGTAATATCTATTCTGTTTGAAAATGAACTGACGGTTCGAAACAATATTGTCACAGTTTCAAAATAAAAGTGGTATTTTTGCGAAGTAAAATATTTGTTTATTATTTACAAATATGGAATACCATAAAGTAACGCTCAAATCTATTAATATTATAAAGAAATAGATTCTCAAAAGTGAAACTTATAAATTAGTTTTAAAAATCTGTCCTTGTTTTTGAATATAAAATATAGAAATCTTCACATAAATGTGCGCATGTGTGTGCACACGGGTCTTAAAAAATAACATTTGCGCACAGTAATCTTCAAATTCAAAAAGAACGTCCGTCTATGCAACATTGCCGCATGTTATCGGCTTGGAACTCGTTTTTTCTCAGAAAGTGATTAAATTTTTTATAAATTCTGATTTAATTTTTCTGATGTAATTGACTTTAAAATTAATAAACACACAGTAAAAAAATTTGTGTTCTGCGTAAAAAAAAACTAGTGGTTAAAATTTTTATGTAAAATAAGTAACACAACCCTGCGTTAATGTAACATTTCGTGTTTGAGCTAAATGAAAATATTAACACAAATTTCGATTTAACAGAATAAAAATGTTAACCAGTTTTGAACAGCAAGGAAGTAACACAAGTAGAGCTTTGTGTAGAGCAAAAGAATGCTATAAGTACCTAACTTACATTAGAATATATATCTAGCAAAATATATATATAATAAAAAAGATGAGAGTAGTTCTTATTATTAAACAAAACCGAAAAATTATAAGTTTTTGCAGTTATTGGCGAATATTGTTTTGTTAAACGTTTAAAAATGAAACAATTTTCTTACATTTTAAGGTTATTTTGTTACAGATTCAGTTACAAAAAATCATGTAAGCTTACTTGAAATTGTATTATATAACATACAATCTCGTAAGCTTAGATGATTTTTTTACTTATAATTTATTAACTTATAATTTTTCGGTTTTGTTTAATAATAAGAACTACTCTCATTTTTTTATTATATATATTTTGGTACATATATATGGAAACAAATAAGAATTTCTATAAAGGACTGGCTTACTTTGCGTTTTGAGTCTCATTTATAATAATTTGTGAACAAAATCATTATAATTTTTGACGATTTTCAAATATCTTAAGTGGAAGTAAAGTATTGAACAAAAAAGTTTAACAACTCTGATAAATCTAAAAAATTAACACAAATTGTATGTCCTCTTGTGTGTTAAATCATTGACACAAATCTTGTGTAAAGATTTGACACATATGCTTTGTGTTAAAATAACACAAAAAATTTAGTGGAACGTCCTGAACATGTGAAATGTGTTAATTTTAACACAAATTTTTTCACTTTGCAAGTAAGTAATATTTGAAATGATGCACAAATTACTTCAATTTTATAAAATTTTGCAAAGACCAAAAAAATACGCACAGTAGTTGATAAAAACTAGAAGTAACTTATCGTGCAGGAAGCAGGAAAATTTTCGTGTTCCGTACTAAAACTGGCAAAACGTACCACTTATGAAATTACTGGTGGCCCAGAGTTGTGTATGCGAGGTTTAATTTTGATTCTGCGGCGGCGTAATGTTAGGGGGAACCTGGAAAGTAAAAAAAGATTTTCCAAGGGCCTCGTGCAACGGTACCAAAAGAAATTTTATATCGTTAAAAATATACTTAGAATGATCTAATCATTAAAAGTTACAGTCAGCAAAGCTTGAACACCTTAAACTCTTGATGATTCGTTATCTACAATAGAATACTAAGCAAACTGTAGGTATAAGATTTCGACAAGAAATATATTTGTCATTATAAATGTACAATCAAGGCCGGTGAGAGAAATAACGGAACCCCCGGCACAAGAACAACATTTTTGAGCATTTTTCTCCAAAAATATAATTGACAAGCAAATAAAAAAAGTCTTCTCACTTTCTCCGGGCCTCCGGACTAATGTTGGGTCGAAGCGACTCTTTCATGTGTGCTAGCACACATGATTCCGCACAGTGAGGTGTGCCGCACAGAGTGAGCGACTCTTTTGGAGCACACAACGTACCAAGCACACTCACATACTGTGTTACGTGTCATGTTGTGTGCGATTAAGTTTGAAACGAATCACAACTCTTCTGGACCACATAGCACAGTGTTTTATTGTGGTATAGGTGCTGTGCTGTCCTTTCTTTCATTGCTCTGTCGTTTCTTTTATTGTCCTTTCTGTCCTTTCCTGTTATTGTCTTTTATTTGTCCTTTTAAGTAGGTACATTTTAAAGTCTGTATTAAATAAAATAAAATTTACTACTTCTTTACTCTGCGGGAGTAGTTTTCTGTACAATATTTCGGACATATTAATAAAATAATATATAATACCCCTGTCGCAGCATCCTGCATAACATAGCGAATTTCCATTTACAAAAGTACGTTTTTCTCGGAAACTAGTTGATATAGAGTAATTGTAAATAAAAAAACCTTCTTTGTGTGAATTTTTCGCCCTATTCCGCCAAATCTTTTTCACGAAAAATGTCCAAAACACCGTAAACGTTTTCACGAAATTTCTTAAAAATAAGATGTTTCGTTCTTGAGTTATCGTGCGGACACATTTATATACATATATGTTTACTAAGTGTCCGCACGATAACTCAAGAACGAAACATCTTATTTTTAAGAAATTTCGTGAAAACGTTTACGGTGTTTTGGACATTTTTCGTGAAAAAGATTTGGCGGAATAGGGCGAAAAATTCACACAAAGAAGGTTTTTTTATTTACAATTACTCTATATCAACTAGTTTCCGAGAAAAACGTACTTTTGTAAATGGAAATTCGCTATGTTATGCAGGATGCTGCGACAGGGGTATTTAAATTGTGTACTTGAGTGTGCACATAGTTTAGTTCGATTTCCCCAATTTGTTTAATTTTGGAAAATCAAATGACTTTCGATTTTCCCAAATTGCTAAATTTCGAAAAACCAAGCGATATTCGTTTTTCCTAAATTGTTATTAACACTGTTTGTTGATTTTATAAAATTAAATTCGTTACAAATAGTATGATATGTTTTATCATTTTTAAAATAATTATAATTTCATATATAGGTACCTCTAATATTAACTCACAAACAATGTTGTCTTTTTATTTTTAAAATTTTTTTTTAACGAAAATTACGTAAAATTGGATGAAACGAAGCACAAAAAATGAATTAAACAAATGACAACTATGTAGGGTACTTTTATTTGTTTTGGTTTTTAACTGACAATGAGTAACAATTTCCTGCAAGTTCGTTATTTGGTGCATTTCGGACAGGCTCAAATAGGTACGTTATAAACAGAAGTTCGCTATAGCCGGGTTCACTATAACCGAATTTTTTTATTATTGCATCTTATGGAACAAAAAACGGGACTTTTTTTCTAGATCGTTATAACCGGAAGTTCGTTATAACCGGGTTCGTTATAAAAGGAGTATACAGTATATATATATATATATATATATATATATATATATATATATATATATATATATATATATATATATATATATATATATATATATATATATATATATATATATATATATATTCCAACGTTTTCAAGAAATTTCTTAAAAATCAGGTATTTCGTTCTTGAGTTATCGTACCCTCTTTTAAAATAGTTGCTGTACCTCTGTACTCTGTGGCCATACGTCCTTCCTCCCACATAATGTATCATAATGATCGTATGGGTATACGCTACTATATTGACGTTATATGTACACTATATTATCCTCTTTGACTATATAAATAGTTTGTCGAATATGTACTTTAGAATGTGAGTAACTTAAGACTTTATAGGCGGAAATTATCACATTCTAAGGCACATAGTTTTTCTCGGAAACTAATTGACATAGAAAAAAAGTTTAAAAACCTTTTTTATGTAATTTTTTCTTCTCTTTTAAATGGTGTAAGAAAATTTCGCAAAAATTTTTGAATAAGTGGAAATTTTGGCAAAAAACTAATTTTTTGCAAGAACAAAAACCATGTTCCTGGCATCCGACGTGTCTGGTTAACGAACTCATCCAACGGTTTGGGACTTCCAATACTTTCACCAAATTTCGTAATCCTAGGACATTCCGTTCGAGAGTTATCGTGCGGACACATATATATATATATATATATATATATATATATACATACATACATACATACATATATATATATATATATATATAAATTTTAGCGAATATTATTTTCGGTTTCTAGGGACCTCAAAACAAATTTCTGCCATGGTCCCAGACTCAGGTCGCGTTGTGACAGTGGCTGTAATAGCTCAGTTCCATTCTGGAAATTCGCTAATACGTAAAAAAGTTATACTGTTCAATTCATATGAAATATTTTTAAAAATTATAAACTGGAACACAATTTCTCTAATGTCAACCCAGGAAGTAGAAACCCATAAATTAGTGCATAACATGTATCTTCTTCATTTTTGAAAAAGTTGAAATTTTTTGTTTGTGCCATAATATGCAACATATGTTAATCTGATGTCCAGTTGAGTACAGCATGTAGAGAAAAAAAATGTGCTCAATTATGTGCCATGTGTAGTAATGGCGGACTGTGCTAATGACTCCTTTTGTAAGAGTCGCACAGCACATGGCATACTTAAAAGAGTCACTCTTTTGGAGTGACTCGCACATGTGCGATCCATCACTACTCCGGACAATTGCCCCACCTGTCCTACCCTCTCGCCGGATCCATGTACAATTATACCATTCGTATATATTATTTAACAAAACTAAAAAAAAATTACTGAATTATTTAAATACTATTTGAACCCATAGGACAAATACCTCAGTTGAGAAAAGGTTAAATACATAATATTTTTATATGAAAACTCTTAATATATTTATCTTATACGCATTCGTCTATATGTATTGTATACCCGATACTGCCATATATATAACCGAATGTAAACAAATTCAAATGGAACTGAATTTTTATATTTTCCTTTTTTGTTTTTTTCAGAAATAAATTGCCGGATGATATAACAGATTGCCCACATTATGCCTATCTAGAGGATATCTACGATTTGATTCAAGAGACTGAAGGTAACATTATATTTTTTTATTTGATTATCTGGATAACCGTGTATATAGATGTATGTGTGGTATGCAGATATACATATTATGTATATACGGTGTGTTTGAAGCGACCAAGGATATAGATTTTAACATAGAAGAAATATATTCCAGATATAAAACGACTGTATACGGTAAAATGAGTTAAATGGGGACATTTTTGATCTTTACATTCGATTTTCATTCACATTTTTACATATTTAATCATAGGCGGTATTTAGGGGGCAAAGGGGGAGCAGCCCCCCAATATTCATGCGAATAAAAAATTAAAAACTTGAACAAGATTTATTAAAATGATATGGCAGAAGAAAAGGGGTGAGGATGCAGAAATTAAGTCAACTTATTGTCAACCTGAACTGGTTTGCTATTCTAAGAATCTCTCAAGGTGGTTTTTATATTAAATATATTCTTTGCCGTCCCGCTCCCCTACTTTCCTTAAAATCCCGCCTATGTATTTGATGATATAGAACAGATTAATCTTTCTATCGGTAGCTTCTTGTTTATTTTTACCATTTTGAGAAATCCATTTTCGTTAATTTTATTTAACCGGAAAATCCTAAATTATGGTATCCCCTACTCCGCCACTCTTGGGGGCAATCGAGACGAATGGGGGGTCAATTGAAAATTTATACAAGGCTGTCAAATTTTGTTTTTACTAATTAGCTTTGACACTCAAATTACTTAAATTTAGCCAACAGATCTAATTAATATCATTCTCGTAACTACTAATTTAAAAAAGAAGAAATTGAACTCGATGACGTCATCACAAATACAAAATTTTTAAGAACTCTAAAAATCGTAATTTTGATGCAACAAACATAAAATTTGAAACTACTCTTAGGTTGAAAATTTGTTTTTGCAATTTTGACAAATGTTAAAATTCTCAAAATTAGTCGTTCAGACGAATATTTTTTTTATCTACGGTTAAAAAAAGGTAAATTAAAATAAAGTGGCTGTTACTTACGACGAAAACGTTATTTCTAGAAACAAAATTTTGAAATTTATAGAGGTACTCCTCTAATATTAGTCAACACAACAATATTAATTTTTTTAATAACATTCCCATGCTGGAATTTCCCTCATGTTAAAAGGTATGTTCCAACAAACACTAGAATTTCCAATTCGAGTGAATCTAGTATTTTAAATTCGATAATGTCATTTGAAGGTCAAATCAAATTCAATTCAGAACTTCAGTTCGGCATTTAATATGTAGAAACGCTTATATTAATTCTTAGGGATTTCAAAAGATGTCTCTACTAAAGACTTGAGTTATGTATTCTATACCTTCCATACTATGAAGAATATTTACAAATAGTATATCCACTAAAATACTATTTTTTTTTTTACTGTACCCCGTATTTTACTTTATTGCTTACTAAAATAATATAAATATTTATAAAATAAATAATTAAAATATACCTGTTTTCCAATTAAACAAAAAATATACATATACCTATTATAGCAATTAAATAAAGTCAAAAATTTGAAATTTGTCTTTTGACAGAACAATTCAAACTTAAAATTTTCTGTTTATTATTTAAATTTTTAAATTATAAGGTTAAAAATTAAATTTTCGTTAATGCGCATGTCTAGGATTTGAAATACTTACTCTGAAGCAAGAATTTTAAAAATCAATTCGGATGAGTCCAGAATTAGTTTTAAACACTTGTTGGGACACAGAATTTCAAATTGTGTGTAAACTGGAATTACAATTCTGCCTAGTTGGAGTAGTAGCGTCAACTATGCGCATGCTCATTAAAACTAGAATTAATTCGAGTGTTTGTTGGAACATACCTAAAATTTATATATACTTTAGAACCATAAGCACACTGTACATATGTATATCTATTATATTTACTCTTTTCGTGTGTTCTTGTGTGTTTTGTATTATTTTTTTCCGTATATGCTATGGTTATGGACCTTTATTATAATACGAATTCTATTTTTGGGTAGATATTGTGGGTTGATGGTTTTGACATAGGCACACTACAGACATAGATTTCACATTTATATTTATAATCAGCGCTTTGATGTATTAAAATAAATTTAGAGAGAAAACAATGTTAAACAATAAACCTACATACTATGTTAAGCTATACGATCAAAAAGATATTCGTAATAACAATCAGGATAAAAAATGTCTCATTTAACCCTTGTTGTTACGTTAGAGGGCACAGTTGGATAAGAAGGGGGGAATCTGTCCTCAGGCGTATCATTGCTTATTTATTATTATTTGATTGCTATGAGTGAATGTAGTGATTTGACCAAGTTTCAACCTTTACTGTTCAAAATACTGCTCAAAATTTTGAAAATAATTTTTATCTTCCGAACGGTTCAATCGATTTTATTGAAAAAATGTATGTTACAGGGATCACTTTTAAAAAGTTTTTTCTGTACTTAAACGGTTCTTAATTAAGGGTTGATACTTGGTTAAGTCAACTATATTCACTCATAGCCATCTATTAAAAATAAACAGGAAATGATACGCGCGGGGACCAATTTCTCTCGTCTTATCTGACTACAGCCTTTGATTTTAAAATTAAGTTATAAATAATTTATTTGGAGAACTATCCTGAGTTAATAAGGATTGTATTGACACTGCCGCCTATTTCTGTAGATCAGGTACTTCTAAAGAACTTGTGTTTGGGAAGTGAATAGACCTATAAACATTGAAAAATATTTGAAGTTTAGGTTACTTCGTCTAATTTCATTATTCAAATTAAACACGACGATCCAAAACCTTAAATATCTTTGAGAAGACCGGTGAATAGTAAACATTTACACCAATATCGTCATTAACATCCATTAAGCTAAAAACTTTATCATTTATAAGGCAAAACTTGATGTTTTCCCATATAGTCTAAGATCCCGCAGCTGATTTCTGCAGGTATCTGTTTTTTTAATGAAACTTAATTTAAATGAATCCTTAATGGTAATGTAATACATTGCTCCCGGGTTGCCAGCTTTCAATCGGCCGCAACCTCTAGGTTGCCAGGTGTTAACAGGTATATTGTTGTTAATAATTTGCGGTCACATGTTTTTGAGAAAATTAGATACTAAATTAACGTTTTATTTTTTCTGAACACGATAATACATGGTTGCCTGTGTAAAAATAGTCGCAAGTTATGGTTGCCATTACTTTTAATTAATTACTCTCTTATCACATCTCAGCTGCAACTATTGAAAAAAAAATTTATACATATTGATCAATCAAGGCAATAAGATATTATTACATATGTACAATGTAATACATATTTCATTGCCTTGATTGATCAATATGTATAATTTTTACAATCCAATCAATCCAGCTTTTTTGCAGCCGCATTTTGCACTACATCCCTTTTTACAATTACAGAAAATTGTGTTGAGGAGTTTTTCTGGCGCAGGTGGGAGATTTTTTATAATAGTTATATCTCAGAAACGGTGGCTCTTAGGAAAAAAAGTATTGACATATTTTTTTTTAGATTATTATGTGATCTACAATTTTTGTCTGACCTAATTGTATGATAAAACTTACCGTTTTGCTGAAAAACGCGAGAAACCCATTTTTGACTCCTTTGACCTTGAATAAAATTTTTTCCACGTACAGGATCGATGTGGACTTTTCAACACTTATTTATAATGGTGTTCCGAACATTCGTACCAATTTTCAGCTCTCCCCTAATTTTTGTATCTTTAGTACTATTATTAGGGCTAAATTGATCGGATTATAGCTATAGAATCATATAATCTTTAAACTCAGTGTTGACATTTTGATAGCAACAATTAGAAAATTTTGATATTAAAAAGTCAAACTAAATTTTTCCATTCCAAAATAAACAAATAGTTATCCTTAATCTAAAAATATAGATACTTGATACAAAAAGGTATACACTGAAGTTGAAATATGTAACCTTAGCAAAAATGTTTCCAATTCTGTTTAGTTTTCAACCGCACATTCGATAGAAATTTATTGGTACAACTTACTTTATATTCTATATTTCATACTACAAACGCTTACAAACTGTGCAGTTAAAACTTGACCGGCATTATAACAACGTACGAAGCAACCGGTCAAATAATTAATCATTGAACTAGAAGTAGTTAGAAAAACAAATGTTCGAACGAACATTCGATCGAGGTAGTTGTAGAGCATATATCTTGAAAATAAATCGACAAATTTATAATAAATAGAAGTGGAATAAGTGAAAATAAATCAGCGTTTAATGATTTTTTTCCTAGTTTTTTTCTTTCCAATCGGAAAAATATAAAATAAATATTTGAAAATTTGTGCTACCTGAATGATTTAAACTTATTATAATAAATTACGTATAGAACTAAATATTGTAAAAAGGAGAATTAACTTTCGCTATAACTATCATCATAAAACCATAGTTTCAATAGGGCGGATACCCAGGTCATTGTTTGTTATTTCGTAAA
Source organism: Brachynemurus nebulosus (assembly GCA_035578155.1). Classification (NCBI taxonomy): domain Eukaryota; kingdom Metazoa; phylum Arthropoda; class Insecta; order Neuroptera; family Myrmeleontidae; genus Brachynemurus; species Brachynemurus nebulosus. The sequence goes on from JAPWDM010000006.1 coordinate 27,128,663, forward strand.
CAATTTCTAACAAAATATAATAAATAATAAGCATAACACGTCATAAACTCTACGAATTTTCACAACAAAAATCCCAGGGGCTTAATTTCGACCGGAGCGCGGCGGAACGATGTTCCGGCACCTTTTAGGGATTTTGATTTGTTGCCGAAACGGTCGGATGCGTCCTAGGATTTGTTTTATCCCAGGATCTTACTGATTGAACTTACTTTTCAGGCCTACGGTAGGCCAAGACAAGTTTTTTTTTGCTCGTCGGTGCCATTTTTAGGGGAATAGGAGAAACAGTAATCTAAAACAGTATGTTTCTTTTTTGCTCGTTACTTCATTTGTTGGGAAAATTTGAAAAGGCGTTCGCTGAAAAACCCTACATTTGTAGATATGTTAGAACGACCACAGTCTTGATCTTGGTCTTGAAGAAAATTACGCAGGCGATGTAAAGATTATACTGGTGGTAAAATTAGAAGCTTTATCAAGTAAAACATATACGTAATATTTTTAACTAGCGATAGAAAATATACAAATTATGTGCGAGTTATTAGATTTTATTTCATCACGCTAGGCGCGAGTCTGTATCTTTGCGACGCCAATCCATGTAAATAATTATTCCACTTTTTCAAAAAATGCATCATTTTTTGGTTTTATTTCCCTGAATTGTACTTGTATTAAAAAATAAATATTTATATAGTTAATATCAACCGCAGAACGAATTCTTGGCATTTTTGAAATTCCAGTCATTTTTAAGTAACAGATGCTAGTAACGACACACTTTAGTATTGGCCATCACTAGTGATGAGCAAATGCAAGACCAAGACCAAGACTTGGCAGTCTTGGTCTTGGTATTGCTCTTGCATTCAGAATCTTGGTCCTGGTCTTGCTAGAGCAGTTTGAGTCTTGGTCTTGGTCTTGGTATTGCTAAAAAATCTTGCACTTTCTTGCATTTCTTTATTAGAGAATTTTTTCCTTCTAAAATCAGAATTTTCTCTCTTTACGGAATTAATTCTACTTTCAAACTATTTAAATAGTTTTGCAAGAGTCTTCTTCTTTCTTGCTTTTGTCTTGGTTTTGCTCAGCTGAGTCTTGGTATTGGTCTTGCAGCCATATACTTATAGTCTTGGTCTTGGCTTGCTTTTGGTATACATAGTCTTGGTCTTGGTCTTGGTCTTGGTATACATAGTCTTGGTCTTGGTCTTGCAAAAAAAGACCAAGACAACACTCCAAGACCAAGACTAATTTTGCTCATCACTAGCCATCACCGACACATACGTCTTTGATTAAACCAATAATATTATACTTTAACTTTTGTGATATTTTGTTTATATGTATTCATTTAAATACCGAACGCATTTCAATTTATTTTCACACATTTTTTTTTTAAATAATAGATAGACCAGAATTATCTTCAAAATTGTATATAATTTAAATTTTAATTATATTTAACTTCTATTTACAATATTATTTTTTTTTTTTTAAACATTTTTATTATAATTTTTTTTAAATTGTTGATACTGAAAATAAAATTTTAAAAACGATTGTAAGCATACTAAATTTGTAGTAGAAGAATGGAATGGTTATAACATTCGGTCTTGGGTATAAATTTTTATATAGTAACTTTACACAAAATAAAATTACTATTTCATACAACTTCCTCCCCCCCCCCAAAAAAAAATAACAGTACTCAATTTCAAATTATACTAAAAAACAGTTTCTTTTTACATAAAGAAAAATACAGTGTATTATCACACAAAATTTGTTCTAACAATTACACCCAAATAAATATTTACTTGAAAATTAAATTAAGTATGAAAATTTTCGGTAACGATATTTCAACAACAATACACTAACACACAATGTTGTGTAGCAGTTATTTCACATCATTTAACAATAATAAAAACGAATGAGTGACAAAGATGACAAGAAAAACAACAAACAACACAACACATATTACGTATTGTATTGTGTCCTTTACCCCTTTCCGTGTCTCATACCGCCCATTATCAACAAACTATGTACAATAATTTATAAATTTCATTTTTTTCTCTTGGTCGTCGGAAAATTGTACGTTCACTTGAAATCTGACATTTCAGATATAAGTAATCAAGTCTGTTATACGCATAATGTTACAGAATGTGTATATGTGTAGTCACTCGTATGCGTGTGTTTGTGAGTATGTTTGTGTATGTCTTTTCAGAAAAAATGTTAACCATAATTCACTTTCATTGTTGATAAATTAACTCACCGATTTTCTTCGTCATCAATTTTCCATTTTTGTACTGCTTTTTTTTTCATTGTATAGATATCTAGGTGAGTGGGTACTTTTGTGTTTAGGTAACAACTGGTGAAGAATATGTGAGGGTTTTAATATGTTCGTTGACAAAGAATGATATTTTGATTGTCAGAGTATGGACACTCAGCAGTTTTCCGGACAAATTTTTCGTCGGTGTGGACCAGACACAGTAACCAACACAATAATAAAATATTCACTGTAGAATTAGCGATAGTTTGCGCCTCGGGTACAGAGCCGTAACTAAGCTGGGGCCTAAATTTCTTGACAAATTTAGCAATTTGGCGAGCAAACGACTGACAAGCAAAAAAAAAAGTCGCCGTTTTTTGTTTTTGCTGAGGGACGTAATTTTAAGAGCGGTATTAGGCCGGCAAACGACTGACGAGCAAAAAAAAAAAGGTCGTCGTTTTTCTTTGGCCCGGGGCGACGTAGGGGCTCCGAATGTACATTCGGCCGCGGGGCCCCTGAAGACCTAGTTACGGCCCTGCTCGAGTATACTTGGATTTTTAGCCCTCTCCCTTAAAATTTATTTATGCACATGCGCAATTAACTTTCAGCCCGCGCACACGCTATAAACATAATAATACGCCAAAATATATAAGGAATGGGTCAAAAACCGAGTATACTTGAGGCGCATCCTTTTGCTAATTCTATTATAATATAGGACTTTCTTCATTCGGTAATACCACTAAAATAAATTTTTGTGATTTTTATCTTATTTTTATGGTATCGCTCTGGTTCACACCGTTTGAATAAGTAGTGGAGAAAAGCATGGAGTGTCCATACCACAGAATACAGAAACAACGTACATATGAAAATCTGTGGACAGAATGAGGCCAATCGAGCCCATTTTCACTTCTTAGCTAATCATTCTTTAGTGCCAGTGAGCCTATACATGTCAATTGTTATATATTGTTAAAATCATTGTTAGTTACACTGCATGGATCTCTGTCGGCATCTTCCGCATGTACATGTTATGCAGTTGTGTTTGTGGGTAACCACTCACAACATCATTGCAAACATCAAACACATGCAACTACAAACAGTGTGTACCTAACACAACATAGTGTAGAGAAGTAGTGGGGATTTTTTGTCTACACTAGTATCACTAGTACTGAGATAGTAACGATAGTAACATCGTTTCTGTATTCTGTAGTCCATACCCTGGCTCGGAACCTCTGTATATTATACTATTTTTAATTATAATACTGCCCTTACTTAATCAAAAGCACGGGGGGCGCACTAGATAGGAAAAACTAGCAACAGTATCCATCCTTTAATTTTTCTTTGTTTAACAAATTATATCTAGTTATCCATCTTTGTCAATTAGTTTATGGGCTTGTCAGGGGAGTTTTCTATAAGGGGAGGGGTTATTTATTTTTTTTTACCAAAGACAGTTACAGTAACTTCAATTATCCTATCATAGATGGTACTAATATCGACTAATTGTTTAGTTTACACATTTTTACAATGTTTGTAGATGTCAGCTATGAAAATAATTTAACGTGTTTTTGTTTCATTCGAATGTTTAATGTTAATTGTTGCGTCGCGTTGGTTTTATTAAAAAATTTTTTTAAAAACACATTTAAATAATTTTTTTTGCATTGTTATTGTTTTTAATTTACTTTTTGAAAAAGTGTTGTTTTTAGAAAATATTTACGTTAAAACGGTAAGTACCTTTTCTTAAATATCTGCTTAAAAGATGATGTACCGATTTCTAGTATGGCTGAAAAATGAATTTTTAATAATACACAACTAACTTTTTTAGCTTGAAATCAATGTCATTATTAATTTATTTTATTTTTTTCAAATAATTTTCCGGTTCTACTAGAAATAGTACGTAATATGTTACGGCCAATGTTGTTAATAATTATTGAACTGAATGATTGATGAGTAGCTATGATGATAAAATTATTTTTTAAATATGGAGAAATGACTGAAATGATTTAATAACAAGCAATAAATATTTTGAATATTTTACTACCAAAAAGTAATTGAATTTAAAATTGGCGCGATATTTAAATTATGAGTTAAAACATTAAATCCTAAACAATGTGCAACAGCTACATAATTTTAAGTTTATTTTCTATTTCAGCATTGGCTGTAACACTAAAAGATTTGTCTTACTAAATATGAGTTTAAAAATATTTACTAAAATTCACAAACATGAATGTTACATATTTTATTCACATTATGAGCCCACACCATCAAAAACATATTTTGATAGTCGTCCTTTTAAATTCACGGTATCAGAAATTATGTACTTATGTACCTATATATTTACTCATACAGAAAAATTATTACAAGTAAGTATCTGCAAAAATTGATCTACAGAAAATTTTATAATTCTCAAGTAGATTATTTAAAGTAACGCATAATGGTACCCACAGAAGACATGGTAGCTAACTACAACATCCTTAACTTTAAAAGTTAATGTTCCCTCTAATTCCAGTCTAAAAGTGTGTAAACCCATCTGACAAGATTTCGAGAAAATCACAGCATTCATTTTATTTTTGAATTGATACTGACTGAATTAAATTTTTTTGCTTCCGCGACTACTAAAGTAACGAAAGCATTGGGATCACTTTTAAAAAATAAAAAATTTTTTTCCCTCCAAAATAAAATTTTTACGCTAATTTTACGTTTTAGAACTTCCTGAACAATTTTGGTTTGGTGTCTGTCTGTCCGTCTGTCTGTCTATCCGCCTGTGTCGCCAGTTTGCACCAAGTGTCATAAGTTCTGAACTATTCGATTGTTTTAATGAAATTTTCAGAAATTATGCAGTTTGGTTCCTAGATGGTTCCCTATGAATTTAATCGAAATCGGAGTAACGGTAGCTACGCCGCTACCATGTCATTCCATTAATATACTAAATTGCACCAAGTGGCATAATTTCTGAACTATTCAATTCATTTTTATGAAACTATCTGAAATTATGCGGTCTGCTTCCTAGATGATCCCCTACAAATTTCATTGCATTCGGAGTAATATTATCCACGGCACTACCATGAAATCCCATTAAATGTCAATATCTTATTTACTGCTAGTCCCATTTTGTTCAAATTTTTAGTGTATTTCGGGGGTTAGTATCTAAAATATTTTTACTATTATTTTATAATTTAGCCTTTAAGTATTTTGAGTTACAACAATTTTTTATGACTTTAAGGCGAAAATATAATTTCACGGTATACATGTATATTTGGTAGAATACTGTTTTAGTCTTTTACGCGTACGAGGAAGCTGTGTGCCACAGCCCATTGGCAGTGTATTTTTTTTATAGTAGATTGACTTTACTTATTAAAATTTACTATACTGCAATGTAAGAAAAAAATTTCAACGAATGCTTTTGATGAAGTCATGAAAATATCATTTTACGATCATCAGTTATTTATATTTGAGTACCAAAAAAAGAAAAAAATTCAGACAAACTACATCAGCGAGTATAAAGGGATGATTGTACTGTTAAGCTACTATGTTTTCAAAAATCTTATTCTAAGATGGATTTGTATTATTTTTATTGTAGAAATAATACATTTAAAGTACTGATATATTATTTTTAAAATTCACAGATATTTAACACCATGCCAAAAAAGTGTATGTTTTGTGGCGTAACAGAAAGAAAATTGCACTATTTTCCGGCTAATGAGAATAGGTAATTATATTTCTTTTTTAATTTTTTTTTTATAATTTTAAAATATAGGTACATATTTTTTCATTGCCTTTTTTTTAAGTTTCTTACTCCCGGATTATAACCAACGTTAAACTAATTTTTATGTATTCTAATAAATTTTGAAATTTGAAACTTAAAAATCCAAACAATGGTTCCTATACTTATAAATTTAATCATAGCTGGAATGATATAATAGTACAATTACATTTGGAATGAACATATTCATATCTAACAAATTTTCTGTATATTTTAACAAAAAAAATTTAAAGTATTTCTTGTGCACTTACATTTAACTAAATAAAAATAAAAAAATATATGAATTTGTAAAATAAAAGATAATGATGAATATAAAAATTTTTATAATATTAAATAAAACCAGCATAAAGTTAACTAATAATATTAAATCCCAATTTGTTACAAAAACAGTTTACACTTTTTATATCGCAATTAATTAATATAATTTTTATTGTAGATGCAAAAAGTGGCTGGCTGCAGTGGGTAAGGAAGATGTTTGCATTAAATATGCCCGGAATCACTTTTTTTTATGTTGCAAACATTTTGAAAAGAAATTTTATAATTCATATGTAAACAAAATTCTCTTTCCTTGGGCTGTTCCCACCCTCTTCTTAACATCAGCTGCGAATAATCCTGTTCCGCCAATGTCAGCTCCTTCAACTTCATCAATTTCTGACCGTCCTGCCACTCCGATTAACTCGACTTTAGACTTTTCACCATTTCCATCAACTTCAGAGCTTTCACAAATTCTATCAACTTCCGAACGTCCTTCCTCGCCGATACCAGTAGCTTCTGAACATCCTTCGTCACCAGAGCCATCAACTTCTAAACATCCTTTGTCACCAGTGCCATCAACTTCCATGCGTTCTATCTCCTCTACTTCTGACATGGCTATTAACCATCCTGATTTTCCCAATACTTCCGAAATCGTATTGCAAAAATTCATAATTAAAAAGTCCAAAGAAGTGAAAATGAATATAAGAAAATTTAAAAACAAAATCAACAAGATGAAGAAGTCAGTTAAAAAAAAGAAAGAAACCATAAAAAAATTATTGAATATAGATACAAATCCAGTGGTTACTGATCTTTTTAGCGGGTTGTCGAATTTGGCGAAGCATTTAGTAATGTCCCAGTTGAAAAACTCGAAGAGAAAAATCCATGGGTGGCGTTGGTCATCTAGTGACAAAGCAGCAGCTCTATCTTTACTTAAACGTTCTCCGAAATGCTACTATCTGTTAAGAAAAATTTTGCCATTTCCTTCCCGTAAGACCCTCCAGAGCTTTTTAAATCGTATTTCATTTTCCCCAGGTATAGATCCTATCTTTTTAAAACAATTATCTAAATCAGTATTTCAATTACCCGAAAAAGATAGAGTATGCTGCCTTGTTTTTGACGAAATGGCCATCAAATCTCATCTGCATTATAATACCGCTAGTGATATCATAGAAGGTTTCGAAGATTTGGGAAATGGATGTCGAAACAATAACGTGGCATCGAGTGCCCTAGTTTTTATGGCCCAAGGCATCCATAGGCGATGGAAACAGCCAGTTGCATATTATTTTAGTCAAAGGAATGTAAGTGGAGTACAGTTAGCTCAAATTATCTGTGAAGTTATCGAAGCTCTAAATTCGATTAATTTAGAAATTATAGCAACCATTTGCGACATGGGCGCAGGAAATATGAAAGCTTTACAGATTTTAGGTGCTACCACTTCAAACCCGAAGTTTTCATATAAAGGTAAAACTATATACACCATTTGCGATCCTCCTCATCTCCTTAAATGTACACGTAATAATTTTAAAAAATATAACGTTGAGTTAAGTGTTAAAATGGGAGATAAGGAGTATAGAGATATTGCTGAGTGGGGTGACATTTTACATTTCTATGAATATGATAGGGCAACTCCTTTGACTCGAATGGTAGACAAATTGACACCAGACCATTTAAATCCTACGTTAAAAAGCGGAATGAAAGTATCACTAGCGGCACAAGTAATGAGCAGAGGAGTTGGAGTTGGAATTGCTGTTGCTGTTCGGCACGGTGAGTTATTTAATATTTCAAACATAATGATTGCATTTGCCCACAAAAAAATTTTTACACCAGGAAAATAATTTTAAAATTTGCTAGCTTGTTTATTTTATTAAAGCTAATCACGAAACATTTTTCGTTTTATGCCGAAAAATGGTTTAAGGTAGCAAAAGTCACTTTTGAAAATTTAAATTTTTTCAATTTCGGTAAATATCTCGGAAATATTAAAAGATACAATAAGTAAATACCATATAGGTACTTACAAATGATTTTTTATGATCTCTACATCGCTTTACATTATAATTTATAAAAAAAAGTCAAGTTGTAAAATAATTAGGGTTTCATCCCACCTGAAAATATTAAATATATCGAGTATTTTTTGCTAAATATGGGAGTCGTATGCTATCGAGAATTATTCACTAATATATTTTGCACAAGGCATAAATAAATATTTTGGTAATTATAATTTGAGTAAATTTACAATTGTTTGATTTGAAAATCGGTAGAAATATGTGCAAAGAATTTTGTATTTATTTAATTACCATCTAATTTCTAACACTTCTTTCACTGTTTCCGAAATATTAATTTAATTGAAAACACTTAAAATTTTCAAGGCCAAATTTCACTAAGTATTTCAGTAAATTTTCAATTTTTTTTTTTTTTTTTGAATTTACCGAATGAAGATTTCTTGTCAGTACTAATTAAATTACTTGAAAGTTGTCGCTATGTACAAAATAGTCGTACTTCACAACTAGCGAGTTCAAGAAAATTTTTCAGCAATTTATGTAAATTTGAATATATGCAAAACTGATGGAAAAAGTATTTTAATTGATTTTATTAGCACAATCAGTTCTCTTTCTACCAAAAATATTTATCGTTAATAAAATGCTAAAATTATTTAATTTTTTTTTTAGGTGAATTGCCAGTTCGGGCGCTTGCGACTGGGACATTTATACTAGAAGTTGATAGCCTATTCGACAGCCTTAACGGAGGTATTCAGTATCCTCCTGATAATAAGGATTTACTTGGTCGCCTTACTAACACTTCAAGGCACATCTCGTTTTGGCAAGAAATGCTGCCAAAAATAGATTCATGGAAATTTATAAGAAATGAACTATCTCACATTCGACCTAAGTCCCAAGATGGTTGGATAACAACAATAAATGCGATGATGGGCATTTGGCAGAGTTTATCAGAACGAGGATTTGAATACCTTCGAACAAAAGATTTTAATCAGGACCCACTGGAAAATCTTTTTGGTGGTATTCGTTCTGGTTGTGGGAGTAACATAAATCCGACAATATCCCAGTTCATCGGATCTTTTAAGACCCAAGTTATTAATGGGTTAGTTAATGAAAGTTTTAAAGGGAATTGTCAAGATGACGGGAGGGATATTTTAAATTCTTTACATACCTTTTTAGATATAGATCCGATACCTGAAATAGATACTCACGAAAAGGTTACTAGTGATACCGATAGAATCACAGGAAGGATTACGTCTGAAATTGTTGCTAATATAGCGCAAGCTATAAAACGTGGCGATTTCGAAATCCTTTCTGTAGTTTCTCTCAGTGCATTTGTTTGCAAACAAGTCTTGCGTAATAACTGTGAGCAATGTAAAAATGCACTTGTTGGTGATGCTTCGTTACCATGTAATGAATTTATATTTTATAAAACCGAGGATCCTTCTAAGTGCATTTTGCCATCCGAAAACTTAGTTATTTGCGTCGGTCATGCTTGCAACATATTTGATAAACATATAGACCAATGTAGGCATATGACCGACGTAAAAAAAAAGCTCACAGAAATTATGCAAGATTATGTCGACTTTTCTTGGGTACAATGTGAAGATCATCGGATCTCTATAAAAAAAGGTATTTTAGATTTAATTTGTACCATAAGCCTGGAGAAATATTGTAATTCCTACAACCAGAACAAAAAGGATTCTTCTTTTAGACTGAGTACTAGAACAAAATTGAGAATTTTGCAGCATATATAAATCTAGTCATTATATATACAGGGTGGAAACAGATTTATCGAACATAGGGCAAATATAATAGGAAATTTTTCCTAAGATCAGTGTGATCTATAATCCCTCTGACCAATCATATTTTGTCTTTAAATCGTATTATTATAGATACAAAATATTTTGATATTTGTCAAATTAAATTTAAAATCACCAAACAGCAAATGTCAAGCTGATTTTGTCTACGGTAATATGATAATGATCCGGAATAAATTTATAACTATGAAAATACTGTAAACCCATGGTAACATGACCTAACGAAAAATTTTCCATTGTATTTGACTCATGTTCGATAAATATGTTTCCACCCTGTATATATTTTTTATAGTCTAAATAGGTCCCGTATATTTCTGTTGTTACTTTTCTTAAGTATAAGTTAAGTACGTGTAGTTTCAATAATTTCAGAATTATTCCATAATTATAGACTGTTTTGTATTTATTTCTTAAATTATAAATGCAAAACAACGGTTGATTTCTGTACTTGCGATGTAAATGTTAAGTTTGGGAATTGTTGACAGAAAATTTCGTGTCGTTATCACTTTAGTCAACAAAAACATGTAAAAAAATTGATACTTTGAAGGTCCCTCAATCTAACACAAATATTTGTAGAAAAAAAGATAAATATAGTCATGGTTTCCGAAAAAAGCAGTATCCAATGATACCTTAAACGACTAAATAGAAAAGGTAAATTTGAATCCCATTTATACGTATTAAAAAACTTCTTTAGAAATGAATTTTAACTAATCATCAAAAATATATCTGTTTCCTGTGGAAAGATATTTTTCTAAAAAAAATATCCTATGCATATATGCTGTAAAATTTGAAATAGTATCTATCATCGATGTTAATTTTTTTTTCATTTAGTGGTAAATATTCTTAGGGTCAAACGCACACTATGACTTTTTTCAGCTGGTCGCTTTTCAGAAAATGCTGAAAATAGGTGATTTAAACATTTGAAAAATGAAATTTTGTAAAGTAGCTTACGTTGCTGCACTTGTACTTCGTAATCGACAAAGCCGTCACCGTGATAGTCCTCAATACTAAATCCCTCCATTAACTGACCAGCGATCAGATATACATATATAAATGATAACTTTTATCAAATTTATAAGAATCTAATTTATAATTTCCATGTAAATTGATTTATTGTGTTCTTATTTATGTATTTGTTTTATCTAATAATAGAGGTATTTTTTCTACTTCAAACATGGCTTCTTTATCAGAAAGATTCTGGCCAGATTCATCATAGAATCCAAAATCGGACATTTTTGAATGAAATATTACTTTACGTTGTAAGTTTATTTAAGTTTAGTGAAGCAATAATCAAAAAAACTGCGTCTGAATTGCGTAGATGTGGGCATGATGTTCTATTTAAATGAGATAAAAAAAATAGAACATTTTTTCCACAACAAAAAATGCAAAAACTTTTCGCATTTTATTTTTCACCGCGAAAAAAATCGTAGTGTAGTCACCTGTATGGAGTAGAATACTTTATATTTCTTGCTGAACAAAGTAGTGTGCGTCCATCCTAAAGAGAATTTCAAAGATTTCAACTGATTTTTTCAGCATATTTTGTTGCTTTTATTATAGTTTTCTTAGGCTTTTTAAACTTTCTTTATTTTAAAGTTTTTATTTCATTGAATTTCAGTTCTATCTTTGTACATCATCTAGTCTTGGGAAGTCAGGTATGTATTGATATATGCTTATATTAATCTACGTCGTCTTCATTTTTGGTTGGACCAAATATTGGTTTTTTGATCCCTGAATAATTTTGGAGCATGTCAGAAAGTACTGGTTACAAGAACAGACAAAGCTTTTTAAAATCATTCATTATATTTGTATGTTCTATACATCTTTCACAAAATAAATTTGGTAAGTTACCATTTTATTCAAAATGAAATTTACAAAAATTTCCTCAATTTATTATTATTATTATTTTTACAATCATCGATGCTATAATGTATTTATTAAATTATTCTGTATTATGATTTTAAACAAATTCGACAAATTTTTTCAGAATCTGTCTTTAAAATGTTACTTTTATGTACCTATAATATTAACTAGGCTCTGAATCAGGCTACTAAATAAACCTGTGCGGTTGTAGCTCTGTGACTGTGATTTTAAGTATAATCCTGGGTTCTGAGTTTCTGTTATTAATGTCATTAATTTATTTTTATACCTTAAAATTGTAGCTACAGAACGTGAATCTTTACGAGTTTTATGTTGCCTACTTTCGTCGAGAAAAAGAAATACAAATTTAAAAAGTGTAGATACAAATAAAGGAATATTTTTCTGAAAATTTAATTTCAGGGTACATTTTAAGAAAAAGTACCTAAATAAATAAAAAATTTATATATTTGTCGTATTTGTTAGGAAAATGTTTGTAATTATGTATTAACTTTATTTTAATAAAGATGATTTTTCTTTAATATTGTGTTTCATTTCATATTTTCATTGTTGCCAAACAAAATTTCTTACATTTACAAGAAACATCTTAATTTTAAAAAATAAAATTAAAAAATTAATGGTTTTCTGCGTTTCTTGTAATTAGTAAAAAATTAAATTTGGCAAAAATTTAGGTTTCAATTAATATTAATAATATTAAATCAAGTAAAGAAAGAATAATAATCGATAATAATCGATAGATGTCTCTGATAGTAAAAGGTAAATCAGATAAAACAGTTTCCCTTTTTTAAATAATCTATAAATTCCGCCATCTATTATACTGTACATATTAATTTCTGATGCATACTATGGCCCCCTAGCCAACATTCTGTGCAACATCAATATTCCCTCCCCGCAGATTAAAAAAAATGAGGGCAGCAAAAATATATTTACTTCTCACTCGATGATCAAAAGTAAGAGCTTTCAAAAATTGTTATGATTTTGGACCTCTTGGATTAATATTCATATGTGTTTTTATTTCATAACGATATATCAAATATATTAGTTGATTTAATATAAATTTTCTATTTCATAATACTCATGATGAAAGTTTCAAACATATTGTAAATTACTAGTAAAATGGTACTAAACTATACCAATAAAATCAAATAGAAATTTTCAATGTTACATATACATTGTTAAGATGTACTGAAATTAATCACAAAGGTTACGTAATTGTCGGAAAAATTTAATATTGTTATTACGGATTACATTAGCCTCCAATAGAGCAATAACATAACAAAAAAAAAAAAAAAAAAAAAACAAGTGAAAATATTATATTAATAATACTGAACACATCTTCAAAATTCATCCTACAAAAACATCCCTAAAACTTCCTATTCAATTTTAGTACATTACATCTTTACTTGGATTATAGTAAACAATTATTATACCAAATTTCAAGTTTCTGTCTCAAACGATTTTTTTTTTGTGATCGTTAGATAATAAACACGAGAAAAATTGTCATTAAAATTTAATATCAATAAACATCAATCTCTGGTATTACAATGGAATTTAGATAATTTTTCAATAACAAAACTTTTCGAACAAGTTAATAAATGGAAATATTTTATGGCTTTGAACTAAATTAATTTCATTTTCAAAAATTAAATTTCACACACCGAATGATAATATACAGTGTCTCACAAAAGTGTTTAGGCAAGAGTTTCGTTAAAAATTTTATTTAATTTTTTACGAGATCTTTTGTACAAAAGAAAATAGAAATAAAGGAAATAAATTCTTCAAAGTCTGTACTGCAAAATCATACTAATTAATATCACAGCAAATATTAGGTTTGTTCGTGCAACCAATTTCAAACTAATTAGTGATTTTTCAAACTATGATTACTGCGCATGTTCAACAACAAACTAGTTTCAAATTATTTTGACGCTCGAACGGTGAACTCGAGATTTAGGTTTAATTAAGAACCACCAGATATCACTCTAATCGTGTCCGGCATGTCTTGGACTCACGGGCCTCATAGATGTCATACATATTTTATAGTGGTTATAGACTAATATGATTATAAAAGATTGACATTTTACGTAACTTAACAATTATGCTTTTGGTTATTAACATATTTGCAAAATATCCAAAGAAATATTAAAACATTTAATTGCATTTAATTTTCCATTCCAATAAACACATTTAATTTTCCATTTCCACCCAACTAATGTTTTAAATATTCACTAAGCTGAAAATGTTCTGCTAGACTTTCAGCTACACGTCTATTTATTTTGAAATGCTCAATAAATTCTTTATTATTATATAACTGAATAGTACTTTCAAAGTAATTTTCATTTTTCGATCGAATTCTATTAATTTCAAAATCAAATAAATCATCATCGCTCGAATTAGACAAGTCATTGGAACTAAACGTACTGGAGCTGGATGATCTTTCATTCATTTTGTACAATAAGAGAAAGAAAAACTAATGAAAAATATTATGGTGAATTAATTTCTTCTCTCTAAACGATAAAATATATATAAAAGGGCATATTAAAACTGTATTTAAATATGAATATTTCTTTTTAAAATTTATTTATCTGTACCTAGTAAAAAAATATTTCAAAAAAATTTCACAAGAAAAAATAACTGAAATAAAAGTTCCCTAACAATACATCTAACTTAACAGACAATAAAACATTTAAATTTTAAACAGTAATATATTTGAGATCTACTGCGCAAGTACAATCCGACAAATTTGTTAAAAGTTTGTGAATTTTTCTTGCTGTCGTGTATTAGTTCGAAATTTAATTTTTAAGCTGCTAGAACATTAGATTTGCAATCAAATCACAAATTTAGTTTTGCTCGAACGCTCATTTAACAAATACGCATGCTCCGTACAGTTTTGTACTTTCAAAACTGTTGCACGAACAAAGCTAATATAACTCTGTTTAAAAAAATTAAATTAAATTAAGACATGTATTATAGCACTGATAAAAGTCTTTAGACAGGACAGTAAACAAAAAAATTACAAGTTCGGAACATAGGATAATAACTATTTTTGATATTTCGTTACACATCCCTTTGCCTTAATTATTGCTTGTAGGCGACTGGTCATTGATGCCATTAATTTTGTTGTAACTGATTTGGCTCTATTCATCAATTTAATGCTTTAATTAAATTCTGTTTATTAGAAATATTACGTTTTCTTATTTAAATTGGCCATAGATGTTCGATAGGGTTTACATCTAGCCACTGTGGAGGTATATGAAGTAAATGAGGTACGTAATACAAGAAATAATGCTTCACTACAATGCCGAATGTTTAGGGTCATTGTCCTGTTGACAAACTGGTTCTTGGAAAGTTTGCTGATAAATTTAATTTTCTGGTGCTTGCACTCTAGTTCTTTTTAAAATATTCCGATCAACATATTTATCCTTAATTTGATCCAAAAAATGTAACTTTCCAGCAACGATACACTGCTACCCCATGATAGACGTATGATCATATTTGACACTGTGCAGCAAATTTTGTTTTTGAATGGTTTTAGGGCCTCGGATGCAGTTTGAGTATCTGAAATGCTGAAATACTGAAGTGCTGAGATGATTAAGAATCCTCGGCTTTCTCGAGTTAGATCTCGTAAAAAATTAAATAAAATTTTTAACGAAACTTTTGTCTAAACACTTTTGTGAGACACTCGTGATATATTCGTGATTTTACACGAACACGTTCATTTAACTTTATTAGGTAGGTACCTGACGGTTTTCATCAGCACCACTATTTATTGTTCGTTCACAAAGTAAACCCAAGATTACGGAGTGGAAGAGTTTAATCAACTATCTCACGTTTAAATTTATCGACACACTTACGAGATATTATTAGAGAACAACGTAATATTTGACGAAATAAAATAAATTATACAGGATGAGTTTTTTGAGAGTTGCCGTTTTTACTGAAACAAAAAATTGTTCTGATAACTGTTGTAGATACTGCTGGAGCCAATCGATTGCTACGCTACAACCAGCAGCTTCATACCTCCTCTAGTTTTCGAGCTATGACAGAAATTTATACTTTTTTAAATGGTATATTAATTTGTTGATAAGATCCGATCCAGTACATCAAGAAAAAGCATAAATAGAAGGAAACAATTTTTTTTTAACTATATTTTTTGATTTTTCTTAAATTTATTAATTTTGCGGTACCTAAACAGATACTATCTATATCCGAATTTATATGAACTGAAATTCTTTATGTACATAAAGAATGCATATAAATATATGTATCAAACAAACTCGTAATATAGCTATCTATCACAAGATCTACTATCTAAGATATTGAAAAAGGATAGTAGAAATTATAATAACTTTTATACATGACAAAATTTCATTTTTACATTCTTAAGGTATGAGTATTTCATTTAATATAAAATTGCCTATATATAGGCTAGATTCAATCAGGTTAGATTGTCTTTATCCAAGAAACGAACCAGCAATTAACAGATACCAAAACGGATACTTTATATAACGGGTAGTTAAATATAAAAATTAGTGTTTGGCCCATGTTTATAAAATTTTTGGAAAATTATTTACGCATCTATTTTTTACTTCAGTAAATTTTAATCTAATCTCAATATAATTAAATGTACTAATCGTATATTTTAACTCAAAAACATGAGTTAAAATAATGGAATTTTAGTAGGTATTATCGATAATTTTGAATCATAAACTAATTTTTGAAAAAATTTTAAACATAGAATCGCACTTAGAAATGCATTTATATCATAACTTGAAAACTAAAAAAGCAATGAATCTCAAGGCTATAGCAATCAATTTTAAGTGTCCCAGTGGTACCTATATTTGTTATCTGAAAAATTTTCCGCAATAACAATTTTTCTATGTATATTAACTTTTGGCAAAATTATATGTATGTATGCAGCTGAACTCTTTTTTGTGCGGTGAATAGAGGCCGCATAAAAAAAAATCGCACAAAAAAAAAAACATTCAAAAATATCATAAATAGCTCTAAGAAGTATAGTTCGATCCAGATGGTACAAAAAACTTTTTTTGTGCGGTTGGCCGGGACCACATAAAAAAAGTTTCATCGCAAAAACATCACTCAAAACGCTCAAAACTTAGAGATTTCCTTAGAAGTTGCTTCTATAAACAAGATAAAGCATTAATTTACACGTAGAAACATTTTATTTCAATTTTATAATATTATGGAAATTTTGAAAAATACATCTTTAACAAAATTAAATGATGCAATAACTTATGTTCTTATGCAATGTATTGATTAAATGCTTAAAAACTGTTAAAAAGTATTTTTATCAAAGAAAGTTATTATAGTAATTGTTTAAGTTTCTTACTGTCTCGTGATTTTGATTCACATTATGCATTTTAATGGCCATTTTTTACAAACTGCATAAAAAAAACGGCATAAAAGAATCGTATAAAAAAGGACCGCATAAAAAAGAGTTCAGCTGTATATATTATTATCAACAATAGATTTTTCCAAAAAAGATTCTATGCCAACTGGTCGTTTTTAAAATTAATTCAACCTCCTTCAGTATACAAAAGAAATATTATACATATTAATAATATCAAATAATATTAATTTAGACATATTACAATGATCAATACGCTTATAAAACTGATTCAAGATACCACGAAACCAAACTTTTAACACTTACTATTGACTGGAATAAATCAGTGTTCCTCAAAGTGTGGTACGCGCACCTCTGTATGTATGTGTGTCAGTTAGGTGTAGGTTATACGCGACGTCCCATATTTGTGTAATAGTCGAAAAGTTAGTTAAAATACACTTTCGATTTTAGTATCAAGTATAAACATAATTTTAACTATTAAGCAGCATGAAATATTACTAGAAACTATTGGTGACAGAAATGTGGGAAGTCAGAACTGGCTAGATTTTCTTTCGAAAATGGAATCTTTAGTTTTTTCTACAAAGTTCAATAAAATTCAAAAATTATGGTAACATGTTTATGTTACCTAACCAACCTCATTGTAAGTTGATTGTAAACTCATCAATTTTTGCGTTTAAAATATTTTCGCATAACCTGTTACTATTTAAATATTCAATTTTACGAAAATCAGAGGTGACCTCCAATTTTCATACTAATTTTCGCATATTAATTTTCGTTCATTTTGGGTCATGTTTAATATATGAAACTAGAAATTTTTACATTCCGTGTGCACATATATTGGGAAATTGCCGAAACTCTCTATTAATTTTTGTGGAATTTCTTAAAAACTTAGTTAATTTATTTATTTATAAAGTAAAAACAGTGTGACAGAAATTAAACTAATACATTTTCATCATATTCAAAATAAATTAAAATCATCATTATAAATTTCTCTCCCATCTATTTTAAAATATTAATTTTCTTACAACATTTTACTCTGCCGCGCTGGCAGAACACAGTAGATGTCATGTGACACTAATATGAATGAAACGTTAACAAAAAGATCAAAAATTGATTGTCAGTTTTATAAATTTTACATTTTCCTCTTTAATAAAAGTTTCATATAAGGTTCCCATTTATTTCGAGGAAAATGTACTTAGTTTAAAATACTGTGAGAAGAAAATACGATTTTCGGGAATTATGTATAGATACCAGAAATTTAAGAAGATTTATTAATTTTCTTTTTCATACTATAAAATATATTTTTAATATTATCTTGTCAGCCATTATTCAAAATGTATATTACATAATATACCATTTCAATAAATGATAAAAGAGAAAATTTCATGTTTAAATATGCTCAAGTCTATTAAATATTCTGCAGAGCGATCAATGATGACCCCCTCTAAATTTGAAATATAAAAAAAAACATTTCGAAATTATTAAAAAAATGTAGGCTCTTCCTTTTACTCTAGGTCCAGTCAAGTAAGGCCTGGAATGGAAATTTTTCAACCTCGGTCAAACTTGGCTGAAATATTGCTAGGCATACTAGATTTGACTAGGGATAGTTTAAGGGAGTTGCGAACCCAGCGTCAGGGTGAAATTGCTCCAAGAACCATTTTTTCACATTTTTCGCGTAAACTATTATAGATATAGAGAAATGTTTCAAATAAAAGTTGTAGAGAATGTTAACATCTACAAAATTTGCAATATCGTGAAAAATGGCTAAGGACTTTTTATTCTTAAATTTTGTTTATTAATTTTATTAAAAAATAATTTTAATTTCAAAGATTTTAAACTTTAAATTGATTTTTCGCGAAAACTACAATAAACGCAAAAAAAATGTTTCGTACAAAAGTTGTAGATCTTAACATTCTCTACAACTTTTATTTGAAACATTTCTCTATATCTATAATAGTTTACGCGAAAAATGTGAAAAAATGACTTTTGAAGCAATTTCACCCCTTTTTCACCCTGACGCTGGGTTCGCAACCCCCTTAAAACTATCCCTTGTCAAATCTAATATGCCTAGGGATATTTCAACCAAGTTTGACCGAAGTTGAAAAATTGCCATTTCAGGCCTTACTTGACTGGACTATAAAGTCAGTTATAAATTGATTTTTCATAGATTTTAGCGAATTTTCAGAATGAAAATTCAGCTATTACAGCAGCTCTTATGGTAAGACCTAAGCCCGGGACTATGGCAGAAATTTGTTTTGGAGCCTCTAGAACCCGAAAATCTACTTCACTAAAATTTATATATATATAGATATATATATATGTATTTATGTGTGTACACGATAACTCTCGAACAAAACGTTTAATGCTTATGAAATTTGGTGTGTAGGTTTGAATTCAATTTCGCTCGCCTAAGTTCGTTAGCCAGACACATCCGATGCCACAGACCGGATATTTTGGGCTTTAAAGTCTTTTTTTGTGTTTTTTGATCAGAATTTATAACTTTTTCAAAAATTTTGTTATACTATCAAAAAAATTGTAAGAAGTTATATTAGCGAGCTTTTTAAACTTTTCCTCTGTATAAACTGGTTTTCAAGAAAAATCAAAAATAATTTTTATATAGAGTCTCTTTTTTTTATCGTATTATCTCTTTCTGTTGTATTGGAAAAATCCTATTTTTATTTATTTTGATTATACACGTATTTTAAGGGTATTACTACACTTAGTACTTCTACTACCTATCATATTTCAAATTTCTTTGGATAAATATTCAGAATAATGCCTTAATAAATTTCTACGGTTATATAAATGTAATATTATTAAATTTAATTAATTAAACTATAATATTTCTTTGATTAAATAAAATTTTAAAATTATATTTTTGGTAGTGCACAAATAGCCTTATGCATTTGTAAACATAATATCTCTAGTATAAGTAGATTAGATCTGTTATTTTGTTTTCGAAAATTTATTTTTGCTTTCAAATTCAAATTGTAGTAGAATTGATTTTTTTTTCCTAAATACTGCACATTATTTTAATCTCTTTATTTAACACATTACGTTAAAAAATTATAATAATATTTTTAAAATTATTAATATTTTTAATAATTTAATTATTTAAACAAATTCTTTAAATATATTTAATAATTTTTTATTTTAAAAATTCTATTGTGTCAGCGTTTTTAACCAGATAGCACCACAGGTATGTACAATACTGCCAAATTAGCTTGAATTTAAACTAATATTTCAACAATCAGAATTTCAAATTCAAATCAACTCGTCTTTGTGTTGAAATGTTGACATATAGATTCGGTGCTGATATTTGACTGATATTTGAGAAAAATAGGTAATAATTCATGTTAATTTATATATTACATTTTTAAAATCAAATAGTAATTAATATTTGTCCTATTATTTGTTTTTTGTTTTGTTTTATATAGGTAAAAAATTTAAAACCACATTAAAAATTACATGAAACCGTGAAGCAAATGTTATTTATATACGAGAAGAATATAGCTAAAATAAAAAAGAAAATATAAATTCTAAACAGGCAATTATTAATAGAATTTGTCAACATAATAAGGTAAATACATATCTATTAAAAACTGTGGATTTTGTGATTGAATTTTTTCTAATAATTTGAATGTACATGTTAAAAGGTTAAAATCAACAGCAATAAATTCTAAACAGGCAATTATTAATAGAATTTGTCAACATAATAAGGTAAATACATATCTATTAAAAACTGTGGATTTTGTGATTGAATTTTTTCTAATAATTTGAATGTACATGTTAAAAGGTTAAAATCAACAGCAATACTTTTATGTATTATAAATTCCTATTTAAAACATGGATGGTGAATTTAAAGATATAATAAGAAGAAAAAGAGAACACACAGTAAACTAAAAACTTGGATTAAGAAGGAAAACATCAACTAAGTACATGCCGGATAAGCCCTTGAATAAAGGTCCAACTTTAGTTTTGTTTCCGTGTCGAATGGTTATTTTCTTCAGCAAGAGAATTTAAAAAGGTAAAATCGTCGGTACACAGAAAGAGTGACACAGTTCAAAAAAAAAAAACAGCTACTTCAATATCTCTATTCAAAAGTTTTATTATTTACTTCAAAAGTTATCATAGTTTCGGATTTCTAAAATTTTCAAAATTTTTTTGGAGATAACCCGTTGATACTCACCTTGTATTCCAACAATAAAAATAACAAGTTAATTTTGATAACATTAAAGATTTTGATAAAAAAAATTCGCTACTTTGAAGTAAGGAAAAAACGACAAAACCGCCTTCTAGCGGTTAATTTTGGAAGTAGCAATATGTCGTTCTGGGACATAAAAATATGCAAATTTTGCTATACATTTACACAATAAACTCGAAAATGTAAATTTTTGAGTTGTGTCACTCTTTCGGTGTACCGTCGAAATGTTTTGTTACGTTTGGAAAATAAATTCCGTTCTAAATTTTTTTTCGTAACCGTTAAAAAATTTAGCTCAAAATATTAAATTCAGTATTGGTAAGGCAAAGATTCTCAGTTGCGCCTCTGGTGGTAAAATTAGACCTAGTGTCAAGTAAAAATACGTATATGTTTAATTGGTGATAAAAATACACATAATTTGTATAATAGATATTTCACCGGGCAGTTCTCTCACCGGCCCTGTACATAAACGCATCTGTTATTAAAATACCCCTGTCGCAGCATCCTGCATAACATAGCGAATTTCCATTTACAAAAGTACGTTTTCTTGGAAACTAGTTGATATAGAGTAATTGTAAATAAAAAAAACTTTATGTGATTTTTCCGCCTCATTCCGCCAAATTTTTTTCACGAAACGTTTTCACGATATTTTTTAAAAATAAGATGTTTCGTTTTTGAGTTATCGTGCGGACACACACACGTATATATATATATATATATATATATATATATATATATATATATATATATATATATATATATAAGTTTACTAAGTGTCCGCACGATAACTCAAGAACGAAACATCTTATTTTTAAGAAATTTTGTGAAAACGTCTACGGTTTTTTGGACATTTTTTTTGAAAAAATTTGGCGGAATGAGGCGGGAAAATCACATAAAGAAAGTTTTTTTTTATTTACAATTACTCTATATCAACTAGTTTCCGAGAAAAACGTACTTTTGTAAATGAAAATTCGCTATGTTATGCAGGATGCTGCGA
Organism: Brachynemurus nebulosus; assembly: GCA_035578155.1. NCBI lineage: Eukaryota > Metazoa > Arthropoda > Insecta > Neuroptera > Myrmeleontidae > Brachynemurus > Brachynemurus nebulosus. Next base: position 27,151,151 of record JAPWDM010000006.1, read on the forward strand.
CAGGGGTATTTGAGTTTTAGAGTAACCAAGAGAAAGAAAATCTTTACAGTTTCCTTAGATTATACAAATTTTAGTTCATTTTTACTCAATATCAGAGCTAATTATAACAGTACCAAATTATATTACTCTCTCTCTCTCTCTCTCTCTCTCTCTCTCAATTCGTCAATTTTTGCGCACTGAATTCCAAGCTTGATTACGTAATCCGTTATAAAAGCAGAGGATTAAAGACTTCGTTAAACAAAACGTTTCGCCGAAACTCATGGAATTAGTGATTATGTCAAACATTTACAGAAGTGCTTACACAATTTTATCATTGATAACAAATATTTAGATTCGTAGGTATGTATGTACGTATGTTTCTATTTAATTTTGTACACATTACAGAAAACTTTATTATAATCGCTTCGTTTGTATAACCAACCATCAACAATACATAACAATAGATACATAGGATATAGCGTAGGGGAATACCCATATTGCGTACACTGCAAAAAATCGATATAAATTTACATAAAATTTCTATTATTGTGTAATTTTTACGTTACGTGCATATTTTCCTGTGGTACAGTATAAAATACAAAATTTATGTTGACAATTTAACCCATGCGTAAAAAGTCCATTTAAGAATTTTTTTTCATTTTTACCGTGAAAACTAATTCATTTTTACCGCTAAGACTAGTTTTTGCAACATGAAGATGAAATTGCGACACGAGCCGAGCTTGCGAGGCGAGTGTCGTAATGCATCTGAGTGAGTAATAGCCATTGCAAGCGAGTAGAATACGATATTTTTCCTACGACTTCTTTCCTTTTTGATTTAAATAAAATTAAATATAAATTTTAGATCAAAATTTTAATCTATTTCTAATTTCATTAAATGTTTGTACCTATAATATGTATAAAAATGTATGATCAAAATAAAATATAATCTACTTTGTTTACTTGAACGTTACTACGCAACATATATTAAATTAAAATTTGATACATATATTTTTCACAAAACAATCGCAAGCCCATTGAATAATGGTTAATACTGTGATTTAATTGGTCAAATAGGTATTGAATAATGGCCATTCCTCCACACCTTTGAATAATGCCTAACTTTCTCAACAATTAACAGATCTTGCTTTCACTGATTTCAAAGCCATAGGACAAAATATTAAATAACAATAAGATAAATCATTAGCAACCAATCCATATACAGCATTTTATATTTTACAACTATTATACATATTTTATAGCTATGGTAAATAGCTATCTGCGTAAAAATATCTGAACTATGGGTTTAATTACTTTGAAATCAGATATTCCGAAATTCTGTACGAAACGTTATTTATAGTGATTGACTTTGTTCGTTAAACAACTATAAAATAGAGATGTCGCCGGAAGTAATTCTTTGTCCCATTTCCGCCCATTCCGAAAGGGAGGGATTGGGGTCACTAGCTGATAAGGGATTGATATAGAAATATTTTTGAATAATGGTCAAAAAGAAACGCAATGAAAAACACCATTCCACTCAAACGTTGCAAAGAATCAAAATTTATTTGGCGATTTTAGTTACTTTTAACCACTAGTCCATAATCACCATGATCTTACTACCTAGTGACCCATAATCAGTATGCTCTTGCTACTCAGTAGTCTATAATTACTATGACTTTACTAGCCGCAATGACCAATAATCACTGTAACCTTACTACTCAGTGGTCCACAATCACTATGACCTTACTACCCAGTGGCCCATAATCACTGTGGTCTTTCTACCGAAATTCCGCCTATAGCTATTTATTTTAAACTGTTTTTGAGTCTCTAATACTTCTAGTTTTGACCTCACGCTAACTTCTCGCATAATTCAAAGACTCCTGGGCAATCTAATCAGTTGTATAGTTAATTTTTTAGCTTTCGGAGCTAAAAATGGTTTAAAAAGGGAAGATTCGGTCAACTCCTGGTCACATACGTTTTTAGTGAAAAGACAAAACGTTCTCAAATTTTCCCTACTGTGATTCTTTTTTTTTTTTGCTGTGTACAAAGCAAATTATCCCCCAGAAAATTTCCGAAACTATGTAAATATGTAATTAACTTAAATATTAATAATTATCTGTTGTGTTTATTTATATACTACATTGGATTAAAAGCATACACAAAATTGTGTATATGTAATATATGACAAGAATAATTATGTCTCTTACAATCAGACGTGCTGTGACCATCCACCAAAAACATTTAATGATTTTAGCGATAAAAGTTATTGTATTGTGAGTAATTTCTCAAGAGTTCAACCTATAATCCAGTTTTTTAGAAATCATGCCATTTTCCACTTTTTTATTATGATCCGAATTTTTACTTTTGGAAAACGAAAATGTATCTTCGTCCATTATTTGATACATATGTACGTACTTGTGTACGTCGCAATTACAAGTGGTAACTATTCACCGGAAAAATTCGTCAAGTACGCGTATAGACGTATTAAGTCAGAATTTCGTAGTTAGTAGCTAGAATTTTTTACTATTCTCGGAATAAAATATTTCTTGCTTTTATTCAATGTTAAAACTAGGCTTTATTTTGTTAATAATAAGACTATCTGAACCTTTTACTCTTTATATGAATGGGGAATTTGACTAATTTTGAGAAACTATTTTAAAACACACATATTTATGTATTATGCATGTATACGTTTTTAATTTTTAAAAATAATGCCGAAAATTGTTAGAAAAAATTATTTTAGTATTTGTTCTCAAAATTTGCGCGAAAACATTTACTAGTTGACAGTTACGTCACATTCTCTAGATAATAACAGGTGTCCTGTAACTAAGAAGAAAAAGGTTTGTTTTTTCTGTAACTAGGAAAGAAAATTGTTGATTTTTAAAAAAATTAATTAAATTTTCATTAATTTCCATAGTTATGTTTGCTAACCGGAATTTAAGCAGCGACACTAGTGGCGATAGTGGCGAACGTGTTGAAATATAAGAGAAAGTAACGTCACAGCCCGTTTCTGCTTACGTGGATTTTAGCTAAAAAATTACTTTTTTAATTAATTTTTTTTAAATCAAATAATGATAGTTAAGATGAATTAGTATAATAAATTGCTGTCTTTTATTATAAATTTTCATTAAAATTTGTTTTAATTGCTTTTCTCTGATACTGTCAAATACCCCATTTAAAAAAGTCAACACCAGCTTTCAATAACGATATTGACTATTAAATTGAGTAAAGTTTGACACTCATTATTTAAAAGAAGTCAAGTGCAGGTAAACTACGTAATGCGATGACAAACATGAAGAACTTATAAGGATTTCATTGTGGTATTACGAAATCTTAGAAAAATGACGGGCCCCGGGACACAACAATATAATTTTTTCAACAATTTTTGCCCAAAAATACAATTGTTAAACCTCGTTTCACTTTCTCCGGGCCCCCAATCGAGGTTGCGAGCCTCCCTTTTAGATCCGGGCCACCGGGCAATTGCTCCACCTGTTCTAGCCTCTCGCCGGCCCTGGAAATAAGTTATAAGTTACATATGTGCTGGCATTTTATTTAAAAAATGATGATAGCTCAGAACAGTTTCTCGATCAACTACATAACTTTTTTAGAATTACTCTTATTAATATTTATTTAGGTACATAATGTATAACCTACATTATAGAATTTAGGTTAGAGGGCGCTTTGTGTATTTTCTACGTGTGCTTATTCAGTTTGTTAATAATTTTACATATAATATACATTACTGAGTAAATAAATAAATTTACAATATAAACTGATTCTTGATCACAAAATTATGTAATTTTTTACAAATATAGAATAATATAAACTTCAACATATTTCAGGATTGGATTTGATTATAACAGAAAAATTTCGAAACCATAAGTATTATTATTAGCCAAAAAAATTTGAAATTTTTAGAATAATATCTTCCCAAACTAAGCAGCTCTCAATTTCTGTTATAAACACTGCCTTTTTGTTTTCCTGTATCTATTAACAGTTACTGTTTCCAACTTCCATTGTTCGATATTCTCATTCTTTTCTATTATTCAGCAAATTTTATACATGTTTGATTGTTTCGTCTACTTGCTGAATTGAACATTTGTGATTGATTACATTACATCGGACTTACCTATATTACACATCATCATTCTTGTTATAGTATGTAATTACAGGAGTTTTGACAATGTTGTTTTGTTAGTTACAAATTAAATACATCAAACAAATTAATTAATTATTTATGTATATAATAGTTATCTGTGTATAAATTACCTGTTTTTATGTGATTATTTATGCGGTAGGTACATTAAGGGGAGGTTTACTTGAGAGTCGTTAAAAAAAATCAAATTTTTTTTATAATTATGTAAAAAATATGTTCCCAAAGTGATTTTACTGAAAGTAATTTAAGGGAAGGTTTACTTGAGATTTGATAAAAAAAAATCGGCTTTTTTTTGCCGAAATTGATAGCAAATTATGTGTAGAATATGTTCCCAAAGTGATCTTACTAAAAATAATTTAAAACAAGATTCTTGCACATTAACCAAATCCAGCTTTCTATAAAAAAAATTCAAAAATCGTAGTTCACGCAATAATGAGTATTAAATATAAAATTTTGAAAATACGTTTCTTTATATATATATATATATATATATATATATATATATATATATATATATATATATATATATATATATATATATATATATTATAATATCTCGGAACTACATTTTTGGAACTGGCGGACACAATAACTCAAAAACTATTCGATGGATCCTTTTTTTTTAATTTTTTATTTTAAAGATAATTCAATTCTTCGGCACCTCTACCTAAGTTCGATACACTTTCAATATTTTTTTTATTTTTAAATTTACTTTAAAGAGCAAAAAATAAGACAAAAATCGTAATCAAAAGTTCAAACATCCGCCATTTTTTTTCTTTCAGCAATTTATTGATATTATAGGTAGAGGTGCCGGTACTCTTCATATATTTTATAAATCTTTTTTGTTTTTGCATTTCGGTGGTTTATTACCGGCGCTAGGATGTCCACCAAAAAGGCATTGAATTTTCCGATCGTCACAGTGCACTATCTATAAAATGGACACTTTTTTATATTTTTCCTTGAAAATTTTTTTTTGTGTAGTGTAATACTTAATAAATATGTGCACAAAATTTGAAATTGATATTTACTTCCGTTCTTGAAAAAAAAAATTCTAGAAAAATACATAATTTTTAAGGACTCTCGAGTAAACTTCCCCTTAAAAAGCCCAACAAAATGTATAATGTATATAAATTGTAAGAAATAGTAAAAGTAATTTTAATTTTAAAAATTAGTTTATAGTAAGGCTGTTTGCTGACTGTTTAAAACTGTTTGTCATAAAAAAAAAAGTAGCGGCCAGCTACTATGGCTATATGCACTAACATAGAGATGTCATACAATAACTTGAAAAGGATCATAAAGATGTCGACATTACACATAGATATTTAGAAATGCAGTCCTTTAAAATTGCACTTAATTTTACGATATTATAAAAATGGAATGTTTCCATGTGTAAATAAATTCCTTATCTTGTCTAGAAAAGCGATTTCTAGTAATATCTGAAATTTTGAGTTTTTTTTTACAATATGTTGCAAAAAATACTTTTTGAGCTAGGCTCAGCGTGAGGAAGGGGAGAGCTGGGGTTTTAGAAGTTCGGTAGAAGGTCGAGGAAAAACTTTTTTTGTTCGTCACTCGCAGGGAAAATTTTCAAAAAGTGTAGTTTATTCCCTGGGCCTTTCTGGTCATTTCTCTTCGCAATCGGGCCCTGTTTAGAGCTATTTATGACATTTTTGAATATTGTTTGTTTGTGCATTTTTTATACGATTCCCATACTCCCTCACAAGAAAAATTTTCACTGCATTTGGTAAAAAACCAAGTTTATAATATTCAAAAATTTGATTAGTATGTTCACCATTCTTTTTATGTACCTCCATAATCTTAAAAATATTTCTCAAATTTCATTTTACGAACAAAGAGAGTATCCAACGGAGCTGACCTTTTCAAGAATCCCTGATTTGAGTCATTTTAAATAGTATTAGCTTCTAGTTTCCAAAAAAAATGGACCGCATAGTGAGTCCAAAATTTAGGTTATAGTTTATACAGGTACAAGAAACAATGGATTTCAAAACGAAAAATCCGAAAAATTTAAACAAGTACTAAAAATATTATTCCAGTAAATTATTATAATTCAAATAAATAACGGAGATTATTTTTTTAATATTTAACTAAATTGCAGTGAGTGATAGCAGGAGTAGCAATTTATTTGAAAATCAACAACTAATGTTTGAAAAAATTGTCACAAGTTGAATGAACAGTTATAGGTATAGTATCATTCTGTAAAGTAAATTTTTGTTTTATTAGTTACACCTGCCATAGAATATCAGAAAGTAACGCGCAAATCAACTAATTTTATATCCAATGATATTTGATTTCATTTACTAACCTCTAGAGTTGATCGACATATCGATAACTGTTATTTTATAACTAGTATAGAACGATAACAGTTATCGTCAATAACTGGAATAGCCAGTAACTGGTTACTTAAATAACTCCTTTGGAAATATCGGTAACATAAGTCAATATTAATATATTCGAAAGCAAGGATCATAGTAATTTATTTTAACCACCTACGGAGAATTTCAAAATAATAACGCCCCAGGCAAGTTACACATTTTCTATTGTAGCACATTTAAAAAACCCTTAAAAATGAACTATTGTCTATTGTACAGTTATCTATTTGTATTTGTAATTTTGTATCCATGAAATTGTTAAAATTGTGTATATAAAGCCTAAATCCTTGTATAGACAAGTATTTGAACAGATATTGCAGTACAATAAAGCAAAAAATGTTATTTAGTATCCGTCAGTATTAAGAGATCTGTGCATATTTCACTAACAGAACCGTTTATACGCATATCGAATATCTTACAATAAGTTAAAATATCCAAATACCATACCAGTTATTATAATAACTGTTATAAATAACAGTTATTTTTCAGTAACTGTTATTGCAATAACAGTTATTAGAAAATAACCGTTTAGCTCATCTCTACTAACCTCCCAAAAGTCAATTTAAAGGACTTATCATATTAAAATTTCTAGGAAATCAAATAAAAATTAAATGAAAATAGGTGGTACAATTGGTACAATAATTTCACAGCCATTAGCGAAAAAAGTTATCTGCCACCTCTTTATCTCTGATAATATGCCATGTTTTAATTGCATTGTATTGACAATACAATACTGTGTATACATGTACGTGCAATGTGTATCTATTTATTCATAGGCGCATGGCTAATGGATAGTTAATGTAATAATGATACTAACAGTTGCAATAAATTTAACTTGAATTAAAATTAATTTGTAACGCTCGGTTGCATAATAACATTCTCTATTTGTTTTTCATATATAGTACGCAACAAATTTTAATTTTATTATATACATAGGTATATACCGTCGCTATGCAATCGCGCCGTTGATATTGTACCATATGATCAATTAAAAGGTCGTACTTCAATTTTATATTCACACAAATTAGATGTTCCAATACAGAATATTTAAGGGAGAATTCTTATTTTTCGAATAGTCATTTTATTAACTAGAAATACCTACACGGAGAGAAAAATCATATAATTTTTGTAGATAAAATTTCAGAAAAATTACCATGCTCTCTTATAATGCGTGCCCGATCGACGACCAAAGTAAAAAATATTTTACGATCATGTAAATATTATTAAATTGAAACGTAAAAAGTATTAGTCATGGCTTCATAAAGATTGTTGTGCTAGCATGGTAAAATTTAATGTGCTAACATAACTTCTATCACACTCTTATGCATATATGTTGTAGTTTAATTCATGTTGTCGTACTCTTTTATTTGCGCATCTGACCCGCAACCTTATGTTGGTTAGGCTGTACGTACTGAGGAACAATATACGTATTCAAACCGGCTTCGAAAAACTTCGAAGATGCCCGATCTTTTCCGACCTTCGATTCTTTATGATGCATACAAAAATGGTTGGCAACAATATATTCTAATATTGAAGATAGTGAAGTAACAAAATGATGAATTAAACGGTGACAGTCCATCCTGTAAGACAGTGCAATGAATACTGCTTGCTGCTTGTAAGAATCAAGGTGCTTGGTCCGACCAAGTTGGTCGTCACACCACTCACCAGCCTGGCTATATGACTTACATGTATGAGTGGGGTACATTTCAACAGCGTTGATACATTCTTTCCCTTTCTTTCTTTCTACTATAGCTAATATTACGGAAAGAATATTCTATCCTTTAAATTTTCTATGATTAATTATAATTTTCATATTTTTACCGTACAAAATTGAATATGTTCGCCTTTTACACGTCGATTGTAGTGCTGAGCACAGTAATTTTTGTATGAATTTCCTCTCCATGTACTATTTTCTTTTTCTTGTATTAAATCAACATTCAAGATTGCAAAAAAAAAAATTATTTTCCTTCATATCATTTATATTACAAAGGACATCCAAATGGAGTCCTCAAAAATACGGTGTTAAACGGTAACGCCGATAACTCCGGTTCAAGACATTTTATTAGGAATTGTACTTTCCAGTGTGCAAACTAGAATCAAAATTCAAAAAATTGTAAGTGTTGCGCGTGTTAAAAATAAAGTCACTTTTTTGAGGAACGAAAAATATTGAACAAGTGCATATTAAGCTATGATTTGAGTTTGCACACTAAGCAATACATTAATGAATACAATACACCAAGATTTAGCTCCATAAGTTAATTACTTTTTGAGATATCAGTACTATCGCATCAAAACAAGTTATTTCACGAAAACTCCGCGCGTGCAAATTTACAAATTATAATTATGTAAATATCTCCGGAATTGTTAGGAATTTTTATTGAACTTTATTTTTACGTTTTCCATTGTGAAAATATGAAAACGAAAAATTGATTAAGCATATTTTTTGACGGTTTATTATAAGAATCGATTAATATATTCCACAATGTTTTACTTACACGTCATGTGTTATAAGTCTACTTTATAAAAGTCTAACACTGACTAATGGACAACGCTCAACCTAAACCAATCGGTCCAAAAGCATGTTATTTCGCACAGGAGTTCCTTATATAAGAAATAATTTTTACAAATTCATTCTCTAAGGAATAGTTTGTATAGAAGCTCGTCATTTTTGAAGTTCGAAACGTGGAAGCTGGTATTTAGGCTAAAAATTAAAAATAGTAAAAGAAACCGCAAGTTCATTTTAAGAAGCCCGTCGAACGATATCCCACACAATGTAGTAGATACATGAAAAAAAATTTCATCGCCTCTTTCTCACGTGAAAAAAATTAAAAAAATTAAGGAACATTTTTTTTTCTGTAATTTATACAAAGTATATTAATTGAAATCTAGACCTGTAGGATTGCAGATTTGCCATGCCTAAATAGGCGGAAAGATGTAGGAATCGACGAGGTATGACAGACGGAAAACATAATGGACAAACAGACAGACAGACATGAGCTAATTATAAGATTTCCGAGACTTTTTCTTCGGTATACTGAAAAACTCAACGAATCTTGCAACTTATGGTAGTAGTCTGGTAACTCGCTCTGTTTTTCATACCTATTTTTAGGGGCATTTTTTTTTTAGAAAGAACAAATAAAAAATTTTTAATTTTTAATATGTTTTTAATTACATCTTAAGGTACAAAAAAAAAATTGAAGTTTAAATTCTTTTCGAAGTACGCCATTTTGTTATTTTTCGATAAAATTTCATAATTCTAGTTCCGACCAGAATAACATATCTATAGATTAAGACTAATTAAGAATTTTTGATTTCAGATGTCCCCAAGAGTCAAAATCACGCGGGCCGTCCAGGTGCTTTTTCTTGAGGCGCCAACTTCAACTGATATTAATAATAATAAAACAAAATTTAATTTATCCAAAAAAAAATTTTTTTTGGTACCTTAAGATATAATTAAAAACATATTAAAAATTCAAAACTTTTCACTTGTTCTTTCTCAAAAAAAAAAAAAAAAAATAGGTATGAAAAACAGAGAGCGAGTTACCAGACTACTACCTTAAGAAGGTGTTAGGCAAATACAACAAGAAAACAAATCATTTGGTGCACTTACACAGTGGCAAAATTTAACTAACAAACTTGCGTTATACATTTACATCCAAATATATATGAAAGATTAGCTTGGTTTCCAAAGAGTTAAATAATAAATTGAGATATAACCTTCTACTTTGGCATGGTAGTATACGCGGCCGTTTTAATCGAATGATAATAATTTTCACAAAGTATCTTTTTAATAACAATTACCACGATACGGTTTTATGGCTTACATATACATATACGAAATATATACGTAAACATAGGGCAATTATAACGCGGAAAAACATGTTATTTTTCACGGATCATAATTACTAAATATCGCACACCGTTTAACCTAAACAGAGATAAAATATTTGGAGTTATAAATTTTTATAGTGAAAATAATTGTCTTTATCATCTGTACCTACAGCAACCATAAGACCTAATGCCAGACCAAAGTTATCGCTGCAACTTTTATTATAGATAATATTCTACACAATTTCGATTATCGATGTCATAATCGCATTTTTTGTGCCAGTGGATAGTGAAAATTCTAAGTCAATTTCGAAACAAAAATCTTTAAGTTAAAATTTCAGTTTTTTTTTTTTTTTTTAATTTTTTTAAACAAATTTTGATATTTTTCATTAATTACACAGTAGTTGAGAAAAAATATTTATGTTCAAAATTTTGTCTATTAATACAGGTATCGCTCCTATAACACGGTTTCATAATGCAAGTGCATATCGTTGTAACACGATAGACTAAATGCAAAAAGCCCTCGTATAAAACGGTTTCCAACAGTATAATTTCGTAGATATGCATATTAAATCACTGTTTATTCGGGGACGGATTCAGATAGGTGACGATAGGAAAGATCGAAATCCAATCGTCAGAGAACCGATTTTGAAATGAAGATAGTCTCATCAGTGTTCAAACAGTGTTAGGTGTTCATCAGGTAGGCATCAATACAAACAGGGCCAGATCTAGGGGGGCAGCGAGGCAGGTGCCCCGGGCGCCAAGTTTTTGGGGCGCCAAAATCGCAAATTCAAGGTCGCCAAACTGTTAAATTTGACGTTTCTTTTTCATGCTTTTTGTAAGGGAAAAAGTTAAAAAGTTAAAAAGAAATATTTCTTTTGTCATTTTACGGAAAGACAGGAGAGTTAGTTTTGCTCGGTGCCTCGGGCGCCACTTAGGGTAGGTCCAGTTCAATATTTAGAGTTACATTTCTTTGTTTTTTTGCAATTTCTGCAACAATCTGACCACATTTTTATTAATATTTTAGCCGTTACATTTATTTTTTGTCATCATCCCCTACGTGATAAACATTTGGATCCGCCCCTGTGTTTATTATTAGATTAAATAGACAGTTGGTATAAATTTAGCGTACCAGTAATAATCGATCTATCGCACCAAGAGAAGAAGAGACAGACAAATTGCTACAATCGAAAATTTCTAATTAAAGTGGCCTGTGAGCATTGCTGGAAATAATTCTATTACCAATTTCATAATTAATAATTTTGGTTCGACTAATAGACATATCTGTCTATTAATTTCTCTCTAAATATAATTATTTATTATAATACGAAATATTCAACGTTTGATTAGTTCCATAATTTTAGTAAAATTTTGAAAAAGAACGGCCAAATGAACGGAAATATAAAGGAGGGGTTTCGTAAAGCTCTTTCTCGGCCCACCAGGATGAAATTTTTTGAAGTTTATGATCGAGTTCATTTTTATATTTTTTTATAATATTAAAAATGTAAGGTTTTTAAAAATACATACCTACATTTTCTTTGTGTTATTTGATTGGACTTTTACGAAAATAATTGCTAAATTTGGTTTGTTTTACAAAAACACGCTTTTTTTGTAGTTTTCGTGACATTTATTTAATTACTTTTTTTAGAGCACAACCAAGTAACAAAAAGATTTTCGTATACATTGTAGCTTATGTACTTGTGCACCACATAGATCTTTTTGTTATTTATAATTATGATCTAAAACTTTTGTAAAGGATACTTTTTCCTTCGACTTTCGCCGGAAATTGCAATAATACTATTTTTCACCACTTTCAGAACGCCCAAATAAACCCTCCACCATACTCCTGCTCGCGCATTTATTTTTTTTACGTTTATTATGAGCCTCTTTACCATTTCCGCTTATAAAAGTCTACACTGAGAAAAAATTACAGTAAAAATTACGGAGCTGCCTCCGGTAAACCAGGTTCAAGTGACCAGTCGGTAGGAAATTATTAAGCAAAAATATAAAAAATGCCTTTCAAACATTATTTTTTACGATTCATTTGAAAATTTTTCCTGTACAGCTTAAGAATTTTTCCTATACTGCTCCGTAAAATTCGATGGGCTAGTAAAATTTCAAGTGGATACCAGGAAAATTTACTTAATTTTTGTTAAATTATGCTAGACACAGAAGAATTTTTACGGAGCCACATTGTAATTTTTATGTAATTATTACAAACAGACAACTAACTTATTGTTGTGTGTGCCTTGTATGTGATGTGTACCATGAGTGTTATCATTTTTTCTTCTGTTTTTTGTTATAATAAACTATTTAATGGACTTTATATTTAAAACAAAGAATTGTTATTTGTGTTTCATGAAAATCGAATTATTTTATTATTGATAAAGAACTAATAATTAAGATATAACAATTAAGATTTTTATATGTATTGATGTTTATTGAAACATGTTTTTCTACAAATAATAAAAAACCACAGAACATTTTTTCAATATTAATAATTTGATTTTAATCCTTACCCTTCTATCAATATCTTTTTAAACTATTTTAATTCAATTATTTATTAATGAATAAAAAAAAAAAAAACCTTATAAATAATATGGTAAGAGAGTAGAATTTTTCCTGTACAGCGCCGAAATTTTTACGGAGTCACAGTGTAATTTTTACTGTGCAGTCAAATTTTACGGAGCCATAGAGTAATTTTTACTATACTCATCGTACTTTCTCCTTTGCCTGTCACTTATGCCCGCATTACCAGAGAGCTCCGTAATTTTTTACTAGAAATTTCCGTAAAGATTACCGTATTTTTTTCTCAGTGTAGATAGCTAACACTTTTTTCTCTAAATGAGTTATTATAATCGGTCTAATAATAAAACAAGTATTTTATTTAATAAAAGAGCACTTTATTGCTTCCGAGACTACTAAAGTAGCGGAAGCCCTGTGACCACTTTTGTAAAATAAAAAAATTCTTCCCTCCAAAATAAAATTTTTTTTAGGCACATTTTACGTTTCAGAGCTTCCTGAACAATTTTGGTTTGATGTCTGTCCGTCCGTCTGTCTGTCCGTCTGTGTGTCGGCAGTTTGCACCAAGTGGCATAACTTCTGAACAATTCGATTGATTTTAATGAAATTTTCAGAAGTTATGCAGTTTGGTTCCTAGATGGTCCCCTACAAATTTCATTGCATTTGGAGTAGTAGTGTCTATGGCGCTACCATGAAATCCCATTAAATGCCAATATCTTATTTACTGCTAGTCCCACTTCGCTCAAATTTTTAAAGTATTTTGGGGGTTAGTTTCTACATATTTTTGGTATTATTTTTTAATTTAGCCTTTAAGTATTTTGAGTTACAACAAATTTTTATGAACTTTAAGTTCCTCATTTCTTCCCATGAAACTTTTGTCCGGGTTATTTTTCGATAAAGTCAATATTAACTGAGATTTTGCGGAACTTTTGCGGAGTTGTTCCGGAACTTTATGAGTGCTCTGAACAGAAAATCTTCCGCAAAATCTCAGTTAATATTGACTTTATCGAAAAATAATTCGGACAAAAATTTCATGGGAAGAAATGAGGAACTAGAAAATGACCTCGAATTTGACCTTGAATCATATTTTTTTCGTTTTTATGACCTTCATACGACCTTGGGATATGAAGTATGAATATAGTTTTTAACGTAAAATTTCCCGCTCTTTCCAGATCCAAGGTCAAAAATAGAGGTTTCCATTTAAAAAAAAAACAAAGTTGACCTCTAAATTCTGGTCAAGGTCATATTCAAGGTCAAATTCGAGGTCATTTTCTAGTTCCTCATTTCTTCCCATGAAACTTTTGTCCGGCTCATTTTTCGATGAAGTCAATATTAACTGAGATTTTCAGCTGTTCCGCAACTTTATGAACACCCGGCATTTGGTAGAATACTGTTTTAAAATCTTTTACCAGTACGAGGAAGCTGTGTGCCATACCCCATTGGCAGGGTATTTATAATTGTAACAATTGCTTTGAACATCAGTTGATCATTGTCAGACCAAGTCTGTTTTAATTTTCTGATGTTGAAGTAAATTATTTGTGTTACCCAGGGCTCCCACCATCACATATTCTTATAACTCTTATAACTTAATTCAAATTAATTTGTACCTTTTCTCTTCTGTTTCAGACATAAATACCGAAGAATTTCTAGACCTCTTAGGACAAGAATTAATAGCCAACTCATGCCACGGTCGAATAGAACGTGCGTTTCGTTGTTTAGGTGGTAATTTGCGTGATTTTTTAACGACATTAGATAGTGTACACGACGTATTACAACATCAACAATTACAAAGTCCATCACATCACACGCCACAAACAAGTAGTGACACCACAATGGTGACGCAGTGCGCCGAAACGTCAACGACGTCACCGTCAAATGACGCGTCATCGTTAAATGTGAGCACGGATACGGATGATCCAACGGCCGCGTTTGTATGTACAGAGACGGCCGATGGGGATTTAGAATTACATTTTTCAACAGAACGTCCAGCTCTCGCCTATTTACTGGTGGGAAGTTTAAAATCAATTGCCCGAATTTTGTACAGTACCGAGGCGCAAGTTAGCATTTTACCCGATACGAATGATACGAGACAATTTAAGTAAGTATACTAAAATTAAGAATGTTTTTTTTTTTGCATTAGACGATATGAGGAGTTCAGTTTCAAAACGGGTCCTGTCAAAAAAAAAAAAAATCAATTGAGTTACGCACAGTAATGATATTATTCTGCATATAGTACACTTTTCTGCATATAGTACACTAAACCTTTCTAACAGTAGAAGTATTTTCAAAACCCGTTGTGTAGCATTCTACGCCCCATTTGCATCCGCAGGACAGTTGTGGGTCTCAGATAACACAAGCTGTACCTATCTAAAATAGTTTACCTCGGTAATAGTAAAAAAATTTTCAAAATCGGTCAGTTATTTTATTTTTGACATTTTTATGTCCCACTGACGCTGTCGGACCTTACATAACGTAATCTATATCTATTTAAAACAGTTTAGCTCTCTAACAGTGAAAAAATTTTCAAAATCGGTCGGTTAGTTTATTTTTATCACTTTTGGGTCCCATGGACCCTGGCGGACCCTACACAACGTAATCTATATCTATCTAAAATAGCTTAGCTTCCTAACAGTGAAAAAATTTTCAAAATCGGTCGGTTAGTTTATTTTTGACACTTTTGGATTCTTATTTTTGGCACTTTTAAAATTTTTTTCCGTGCATACATATGTACAATATGTACATATTATATTGTTTTGTTTCATATTTAATAATATTATATCATAACATAATGTTCAATTTCTTGTTTCTTTAAAATTCAATAAAAAAAAAACATCTTCATTACATAAGCTTAGAAAATCTGCTTAATTTTCAGTTTTCAACTTGAGACAGAACTATGCTAATTTCACTTGTTCTCACAAAATTCTTTAAAAAAAAAAGAAATATTTTTATATTTCATAAAGAACTGAGACATAAATATAAATTACTTATTAGACTAACAAAGAGAGAAAATTAATACAAATGTGAAAATTTACATTTTCTCGAAAAATACTTAAAATAGAAAGCCGTACACGATTCTGAACAGTTTAAGTTACAAAAAAAATCTTGTCTCATTGTTTTTAGCATTAGAAAAATTACTTTGTATACAAAATGGGTCTTGTCCACAGGATGGTGTCAAAATGAATCTTATACAAATTTTATGAACTTTTTTTTAAAAAAAAATTTTGTTATAGTTGATTGATATGAAAGGTTGGAACTTACTTCAGGCAACATTACCTACCAGTAAAACATATTACTCATTATATTAAACATATAATATCACATTACAACCGTTTTTTGTCAATATCTCAAAATCATAAAAAGTGGACATGACCCGTTTTAAAACTGGACTCTTCATATATCAAATGATATGTCGCATAATCTATCATATAAAATGCCAGTGGTGTTCAATCCGTCGATCGTAGGTAGAGTGAATATCAATTGATCTTCCGTGCTTAATTACAAATTGTCCTTAGTTGTAAATCATATCTGGAAAATAGATTACGTCTCCTGAACGAATCTGACTATTCTAAAAGTGAAAATAAAAATTTCACAATCAAATTACCCAAATTTCACCAACAGATTTAATTCATTTCATTACGGTAGCCATTAATTTAAAAAAAAACATATTGCACTTAATGACGTCACCGCGAATATTAAATTATATGAAAGATGAAAAAACATTCAAAACTGATCTTAGTTACTGTTAGAAATATGAAATTATTGATAGGTCTTGGATAAAGTTTTTTTCCGCCATTTTTGACAAAATCAGAACTTTAGAAACAACAAAAAATTCACATTTAAAAAGTAAGTCACATTTTTTTAACGAATTTGGCTGTTTTCACAGCAAACATAAAAATTTTATACTCAAATTATCTGAATTCCGCTAAAAATTAATTTCATTTTTTACAGCTACTAATACAAAAAGAAAAAAATTTCCTATTAGAAGTGTGAAACTTAACGCTATTCATAAGTTTTCGATACCATTTTTTGATAAAATATGAATTTTAAAGACAGTAGAAGAATTACATCCAAAAAATAAGTCACATTTCTGAACAAATTTGGCTATTTTGATCTAAGAATTCTTTATAAGAGTAATAATAATTAACTAATTAAGCATTTTTTGTTAAAATTTCTTTTCTAGATCAAAAATTCAATGGGGTCATCGATACCATCATATATATCCAGTAATTTCAGCGAGAATTCTAATATTAAAAATGATATGAATCTTAAATTAGCAAAGAAAGTTATTTCTATTTCAAAGAAAATTTCTTTAAGATCTTTTAACATTAAAGAGACCCCCTCAGAGTGAATGACATGCATCTAACTGCAAAGTTGTGCATAATCAAATATTAGATTAGAAGACGCAGATTTATATAACGGAGTAGATCGAATAAATTATGATAGAAAAACAGCTCGCACAGTAAAGAAGCTTAAACACAAACCATTCTTTCATACCGTACACTTACCAAAGAATATACTTC
The DNA here is from genome assembly GCA_035578155.1 of Brachynemurus nebulosus. NCBI lineage: Eukaryota > Metazoa > Arthropoda > Insecta > Neuroptera > Myrmeleontidae > Brachynemurus > Brachynemurus nebulosus. The sequence goes on from JAPWDM010000006.1 coordinate 27,168,541, forward strand.
TTTTCAGATACGTTATAAAATCAAGTTGCTGTCGCAGTAGATTATCCTCAAGAATATCCTCCGAGGAGAGTGACGACCATGACGTCATCACCGCGTTCGAATATCGACGCCGAAAACGTAGCCAATCGCGAAACGTTAATCATTTACAGATGGGTGTAGTGAGTTTTTGTAAAGCGTTTCCGTGGCACTTTATAATGGACCGTCGATTAGAATTAATACAGTTGGGTGCCGGTTTTGCAAGACTATTTACTCGTGACGTGTTGTGTCGTCAAGGTACAGCCGCCGCGACATACTTTCATTTTCAACGACCACGAGGACTGATACTCTCGTTCCCGGAAATTGTTAAACGTGCCAATACACCGTTTGTTTTACTCATCAGGAAACCGTTGGGAGTCAAAGAGTTTCTTGCCGAGGTTTGTATAGCATATGTTATTAACTTTTACAAAACTATACATATTTAACCCTAGAACCATACTACGTTGATCTACGAGAAACGTTAATCATACATCGTCGTCGATTTTTTAGGGAGAATTTTAGAGTTTATTTTTTTTACATAACAATACTACAAAAGCGAACAAAATATTTAAAAAAAATTGCATTTGGAAAATTTTTTAATATAAATATTTATTAATTTTTTTAATCTTTTTATCAAAGCATATTTTCATTATAAGAATTAAAAAATAGATAAATACATCAATTGTATCATAAGACATGTCTTTCAAATAATTAATTTATGAACTACACACACCGGCATAATTAGTGGAACATAAAAAAAAATATAAAAACCTATTTACTAAACAAAGCTGGCGGTTTTTTTTTTCATTATTACTTAAAATAATACTCGAGTAGTAAGTAACGAATCAATTAACTTTTCATAGAATTGTTTTTATTTATTATTGATGCAATTCTTTTTAAGAAGTCTGTCATTTTCGAATTCAGATGCCGTTTCTTCTCAATGTGGTTGAGCTTCAAGCTACGGTAATTGAAGAATGCCAAAGACTGTCCCAGAAAACTATAGATAACATCATGCTGAGTATAGATAAACGAATGGAAGCTTTGATAAGAGCACGGGAGGAACCAGGCGGGATTAAAACGCTGTGTTTCATTTTCTATTTGTTAAATAATCTTTAACTTCAATTATTCTTAGACGACATAAGATTCCAAAAATTTGCCATTTTATATGGTTACTTGTTTTGTTACCGAAAATAAAGGTATATCAACTTGTGAACATGTAATTTTAAGTGCATAATTAAATAAGATTAATATTGTCTTGAAATTAAATGCTTTGTTTGATTTTCACAGATATTTTGTATGTTCCGCTAATTCTGCCGGTGTGTGTATTAGGAGTCGGTGGACATGTATGACTTTACATAATGTAAAATTTCTCGGTCACAAATATTCCCGTAGATATGTAGTTATTTCCTCATTAGGCACATTTGTAAATTTTCTAAAATTTGTTAGTAATTTTAAATTTAAAATAATAAAAATTAAAATATTTTCCACAAAATAATTGTTAAGTCACTTGAAACGCATTCTTTGGTTTTCGATTCAATATATTAAAACTTCAGTATGTCGTCTCTATAAGTCAAACAGCTGTAATCATCTTTCACATTATCATTATCATTGAATAAATTAATTATAACATTCATATCTTTAATAAATTTTAGAAAAATTAGGAAAACTTTTATGTCAAATACAAAATCTTTAAAAAAAAAAAACGTACGTAAATCATACATCGTCACCAGATTGACGTACACTGTTTTAATATAAACAAAACGGCAGCAATTATCAACAAAATTGATACGTCTTTTGTGTTATCATAACAAATAAATTAAATACCAGCAGTTTTAGAACAGACAAGCAACAACAAGTTGTAGTACTGGAGCAGGTAGAGAATTTTGGTCGTCAATTTGACGAGTACGTACGATTCTAGGGTTAATGAAAAGCGGATTGCATTAATTATATAACAACCAAGTTGGAATTGTGTTAACTCTCCCGTGGGAAGTTTCTACATATATATAATTTTATGAAACAAACTGCCAGCAATTTAATCTACTTAAAATATTCTGACATATTAACTAGAAACTATTACGTACAATTTATAAAGTAGAGAGGAATCATTTAAGATATTTCAAGACAAATGACAGAAGACATGTGGGTGCGGGGTAGGAGAGATATGAATTATATAGGTATAAATACAATACAAACTCTCAACAGTGCCACGCTAAATAATGCCGTTTCCTACTTTTTAGTAGGGTTTCCATCCCCTCCACTACACAGTTTTTCGGTCGAGATTTTGAATCTCTCTTTCTCAATAATGCCACTCTCAATAATGTCATTCTCAAATAATAAAAATAAAACATTTCGTTTAATTATATACGAAAAAAAATAGATGATTAAAATTCAGAATGGACAGTTTGAAGTTTTTTCTCAATTTTGTTTTCAATAAATAAGGGAAATACCACTCACTGACTCACCTATCAAGAAATCTCTAGAACTATAATACGTACAAACGTAAAATTTGGTACGTAGGTCGCTGTTGGGTCGTAGGCGCTTGCTAAGAATGGGTTTTACAAAATTTTTAGTAATGTGAATTCAGAAATATTCTTCAGAGCCCTGAGATCACAAAATATCTCACAAATAACAGTGCTCTTAAAATTGTCAATATGAATACCTATCTATCTACGACAAAATCTCAAAGTATGAAAATTAGGCATGCCATTGAAATACGAATATAGCAAAGAATTTCAGAATATCTGATTTTAAATTCAAGTGAGGTTGGAATGAATCCTTCAGCGCTATCGAATTAAACAACTCTATACTCTAATTAAACAACTTGACTGATTTCGATAAAATTTTATGAAAATTAGATATGCTATAAAAATATGGATATGACTTGAAAATATGAAAATATGAATAATCGCCGAGTCGCCGAGCGAGCGAAACGAAGCACATAACGAACTGATTTTGTACAAAATTTCAGAATATCAGATTTAAATGGACGTGTGTAGTGATGAGCAAAATTAGTCTTGGTTTTGCAGTCTTGTCTTGGTCTTGCATTTTTTGCAAGACCAAGACCAATACCAAGACTATATATACCAAGAGCAAGTCCAAGACCAAGACTATAAGTATGGCAACAAGACCAATACCAAGACTCAAGTTAGCAAGACCAAGAGAAAAGCAAGAAAAAAGCAAGACTCTTGCTAAATTATTTAAATAGTTTGAAAGTATAATTAATACCGTAAAGAGAGAAAATTCTGATTTTAGAAGGAAAAAATTCGGTAATAAAAAATGCAAGAAGGTGCAAAATTTTTTAACAATACCAAGTCCAAGACCAAGACTGCATTTTGCAAGACCAAGACCAAGACCAAAACTCAAACTGCTCTAGCAAGACCAAGACCAAGATTCTTAATGCAAGAACAAGACCAAGACTGCCAAGTAGACGTGTGGTCACATTGTCCGTCAGTTACACCAAATAGGGCGCAAATTAAAAAGCTGAAGAAATTTGACAGTTTTTACTCAAATACTCTTGAGATCTCTGTGAAAGATGAAAGTGACGTAAAAAAGATTTTCCGGGGCCTAAAATAGAAACAATTCTAAACCTACTGGTACAGGTACCTACCTATACTAAGTTCCTACGGTGCGGAAATTAACAATGCTAATAAAATATAAAGATAGTTATTTTAGAGTCATTGGGCGAACTGTGTCGAGTGCTATAAATAATTGATTTTGCACAGAATTTTAGAATATATGATTTAATTGACCTATAAATTTTACCTATAACTCAGATAATTTTATGCGTGTGAAACCGCGGATCGCAGCTAGTTGTTTTATATATATTTTTGAAATATTTTCTTTTATTTTTTAATTACAATTTTCAATAATAATATTATTTTAATTCATTAGTTTTTCCTTCCTATTGCATATAAATGTTAACATTTTCCAACTTTTATTTATGTATGTTTCACAATATTTATACGGGAATGGACAGAGGGATTTGCTTTGAGCAGTTGTAAACATAGTATCGGTTATCCTTAACAAAACTGCCAGCTTTCCAGCAGAACTGTTCCCCCTCCCTCCTGGCAGATTTTTTTTCCTGAAAATTGTTTACGAAACGTCAGTTTATTTTTCCATGTCATACATACTAACACAATTCATCACATGTTTGTATCTAGAAAAGTAAAAATACATGTACAGTAGACTCTCGTTAATTCAAACCTGCGATAATTCGAAACTCTCTATAATTCAAAGGTATCACGAGTTCCCTACAAATTCTCTTTATATTTCGAACTAAAATAATACATTTTTATACACTTGCTAATTAGAACAAAAAAAATCATTGTTACGTAATAAAACGACGCGTTAATTCGAACTCATCGGCGTCAAACACTCGATAATTCAAAGTTGCAGAGAGAAAGAGACAGAAAGTTTGTAAGTACATTTTGAGACAAGTTCAAGTTCATTCATCGCAAATGTTTAAAAAATTAAAATTGTTACCTACGATAATTCGAACCTCTCTATAAGTCGTAATATTTTAAGAGTCCCTCGAGTTTCCAATTAACGAGAGTTGACTGTACGTATTTGGACGTATGCAGATTTGTATGAAATGATCTATCTGTATTTATCATACAAACCATCGTATTTACATATAAATCACAACAATTTTTCAAGTATAATCTGAATAAATTCGTCAAGTGCATGTTGGATCAGGCCAGATACGGGTTCTGTAAATATTTCAAATTCAAATAGCGTTACAAATATTTTTAAGACTAAATTTTGTTTAAGGTAAATTGTGTTGTGCTCAATTATGTATTTTTACCCGACTGCATCAGAAGGAGGGTAATATTTTTCGAAAGTATGTATGTATCCTCTAATTATGTCTGTTTCTTTAGCGCAGCCTGCAGCCTAAACGGCTTGACGGATTTTGGTAAAGAAGGTGTCGCTAGATTCGTCTTAATCTGGGGATTACTATAGGCTACATGAAATTTTAAATTTCATCCCCTAAATAGGGGATGTAAAATTTACATAGTAAACCATTGGGTCTAGAAACGTGAAATTTTGCAGACGAGTTCTCTATGTAACGTAGGGGAGCACTAAGGAAAAATTTTTGGAAATTCATCCCCTAAGGGTATATAGTTAGCAATGAAAATTTATGAAAAGTAAAATTTTGCATAGGGCCATAGTGGTCCTTTAATAATGTGGATGAGTATTAAAAGGTAGAATTTTTGTAAAAGTTTATCCATTAAGGGTGTAAAATAGGGGATGAAAATTTATATAGAAAATCGCTGGGATTAGAAACGTAAAATTTTGTACACAGGTTCCTTTAGTACCGCAAGCAAGCACCAAGTGTGGATTTTTAGAATTTCATTTCTTAAGGGGTTAAAATAGGGGATGAAAATTTATATAGAAAACCGTTGAGTTTTTGAAACGTAAAATTCTATAAAGGGGTTCTTTATATAATGTAGGCGAGCACCAAGAAGGAGTTTTGCAAATTCAATCCCTAAGGGAGTAAAATAGGCAGTCAAAATTTATTTAAAAAACCTACTGGGCTCAGAAATGTGAAATTTGACACAGGATTTCCTTATGTAGCGTAGGTGAGCTATAAGGAGAGATTTTTTGAATTTTATTTCGTAAGGATATGAAATAGGGGATGAAAATTTATATAGAAAACCATTGAGTCTAGAAGCGTGAAATTCTGCACAAGGGTTTTTTAGTAACGTAAGCGAGTACCAAGTGCAAATTTTTAAAATTTCATACCCTAAGCCGGTAGGACAAGGGTTGAAAATTTATATGGAAACTAGTTTTTGTCGATGAATTCACCCGTGTGAAGTCGACGACGACATAGTAAGTGTACGAAATCATTTAATCAACCTTCAGTGACTCTAAGCGGACGAAGTCGTAGGCAAAAGTTATTATATTAGTGCTAGTATAAAAAAATTTTTAATATCAAATTCGTGATAATTTTTGCTGCCAGTCGCAGTAATTTCATATGCGTATCTATATATATATATATATATATATATATATATATATATATATATATATATATATATATATATATATATATATATATATATATATTTCTTCTTCTAAATAATTAAACAACGCTAAAAAAATCTTAATAAAAAAATTAATTAAAAAATCAAAAAATCCGACTGCATTTAAAGTAAACTAAAACGGTGGAAACAAGATGAAATAGAGAAAAAGAAGAATGAATAAAAAGTAAAGCAGTCGGAGGCATACCTGTTGTACCAAGTTATACAGAAATTCATCTTTATACTCAGTATATTCATCTTGTTTCCACCGTTTTAGTTTACTTTAAATGCAGTCGGGTTTTTTGATTTTTTAAATTAATTTTTTTATTAACTAAAATCAAGGATATATATACAAAGTAAACAGTAAAAACTAAAAAGTAACACAACCATATTTCTTTTACAAAACGCGGCACTATACTTAAAATTTCAGCTTAAGATTCCCTGTTTAATGCCACCCCCCTCATTGTGATACGCTTTTTGTTGCTCATTAATTTAAATCGCTAGCCATGTAAATAATTATTTTCCATAATACGATAATTAATTACTATTAAAATTAATAATCAATTAATCAGTTAACATGGGTCCAAAGATATACAAATTTTGCGAGTGTGACCAACGGACGAGTGAACATAACCAAATTACAAGGGTTTCGAGACTGTTGTTACGAAACCCTAAAATCAAGATAAGTAAAATTTTATGAATGACAGACATAAATTTATCTGTACAATAGTTAGATAGATACATACTACGTGACTGCAGGGTAGTACGGGCTGGTTAATCTTTCCTAAAAGAAAAAAAAGTTTTTTGTCTCTTATGACAAAAAAAGAACGAGACTCTATCAGACCCAGCACGTACTTTGTTATAATATTTAGACACCCGTTGACTTAAAAATAATGAAATTTGTAAGGAGATAATCACATATTTGCAGGTTACTTCGTGTGGGTTTGCAAAAAATCTAAAAACTCCGATACAGGGTCCTATTTAAGCGCAGACTAATAGGCTACAGTCTATGATCCTACACCACAAAAGGAACCACGTTCAGTGCCAGCGAGAGGGTAGCGCAGGTGGGACAATTGCCCGGGTACCCGGAACTAAAAAGGGGGACCGCAACCTCGAGACTAGGAGCCCGGGAAAGATGAGCGGTTTTTTTTTCACTCGTCAATTGTATTTTTTGGGAAACTGTTTTTTCGTTGTGCCCATGGGCCCGTCATTTCTCTCGTCGGCCTTGACAATATCACACAATTTGCAAAATAATAAATGCTGTTGTTTTAATACTATGGTATGACCAGTCTTCTGATCATAAAAAACGATCTCGCAGTTACTTACTTTGTTTAGATTGGGCAGCCCGTATAAAAGTCAAGTTAAAATTCATGGGTCAAAACTCGCCAATTAAGTTGCAAAAATCATTGAGAACAAAAAAATAAACTAAGCAAGTATTACTAGTTTTTAGACTTGTAATTTCATATTTGACTTTATTTGGCGATAAACCTCAATATTAAGACTAGCAAAAAACCAAACAGAACTTTTTAACCAATCGTCAACAGGTCGACCGGTTTCGGTGTCTCAAAACACCATTATCAAGAAACGTATTTAGTTTACATTTCACTGTGATAATCAATACGCATAAATACATACATATATTGTTTAAAATTATTCTTAAAATTAAAAAAAATTGTTCGATATTCGACGAATCAATTTGGAGTGTCACAATTGTGACATGAGACATTTTTTTTGCCTTTCTACCTATAAAAAAATTTTCAAAATGGATTTATCAACATGTTCTGACAATAGATTTAGACGAAAGTCAATGGAACTAATTTGAATAGGTGATTCATAAGGCTATTTGTGACTTTTACAGATTTTTTTCTAATAATGATTTTTCGTTTCTTCTTTTACTTTGTCTGTTCTGTATTGCAAGTTTGGTCTTCAGATGTTTTTTTGTTGTTTCACATTTCCGTTTTCGTATATCAATTTTAGTGATGTACGTATTTCCTTTTTTACAACCAACGAGTTACTATATTTGACATTGTTTGATTTGATTAGTTTTGATCCAAACTTAAAGGTTTTTAGTTTCTTTTGTTTATGAAAAAATTTTTTAAATTTTTTCATTTTTTATTTTTATTTTTATTGATTTTTTTTAATTTCTTGTCTTGATAATGGTGTTTTGAGACACCGAAACCGGTCGACATGTTGAAGATTGGTTAAGAAATTCTATTTGGTTTTTTGCTGGTCTTAATATTGAGGTTTATCGCCAAATAAAGTCAAATAATGAAAATACAAGTTTAAATTTTTTTGGCGAAAATAAAGGTAACAATTTATTTATACTAGTTTTTAGTTTTGAAAAAAAATTTTCTGATGCTCCATGGAATGCAAACAGTCGTTATCACCTGCCAAAATAATATATCGACCAAGGTGCGATATATCCTGCTCTTAATTTGATCTACAATAACCTAGTACATCCTTCATCTAGTATAAAACCCGTTCAAATCAAAATTAATCAAAGTCTGGTAGATATCAGCACATATTTTCAGTACCATTAAAATACACAAGTAAATTTTTAATCAATAAATCGATAACACTTTGATTCATTCCAACATTTTAGATAAATTCCAAAAATGCACAGAATTTCCGATAAAAAAAAAATTGGTGACTAATTGTTGAACGAATCCGTTCACATAAAAGCTATAATATATTTGATAACCCCATTAACTAAACAATTGAGATATGAATAAATGAGGGGAATGTTGTCACAGAAGCTTTACATTCGATATAAGATTGTCTCTGTTAAATATCAAGCAAGCAAGCAAGCTATGAAAGAAAAAAGCATTGGATTAAATGGAGCTTAAAATTAATAATAAAATTGAAAGTATATGAAAGCACTATGAATGGCTGGATAACAGATAGATAAAGAGGCGAAAAGAAGAGAAACGATAATGAAGGTAAATGTGCCCTCGAAAAGATTTCGTCACACAGTGAACAAAAAAATATGCTGTCTTACTCTTGGTCGATTATTATTTAAATATAATATATGTATATAGTCATTTCTGTGGTATACAATAATGAGAATAAAAAACATAACGCTAATTATTTAATAAGAAAATAAGTTTCTATACACAATTTACGATGTTTTTCATTTTGGTATTTCACAGTACCGTAAAACCGTCTAGACCCTGACAGGGGGTCTAGACCCGGACACTTTGCACCAATCTTCAAAGTAAGTAGTTTCTACATTAACCTGCTACAATAAACATTTGTTCTTGACGTCATTAGAGAGAGAAAAACATCCTCAAAACAGCTGTACCAATAAAAACTACGCATTTCAACTTTTACTATCTCATTTTACAGGATTACTATTCTCCAGTTTTTCAAAGAAATAAAATGTGTGTCTAACTTAGACATGTAATTTTCGTCATAATTGTCATATTGTTTTAATTTTGATATGTATGTGTTCAGAATTTTATCGCGCATCATTTGATGATGTTTGAAGTTATATTCGATGTATAATATAAAAAAAATACATGCTATATACTTATATCCGTTTAGACCCGGACACATCAGTTTATTACACTATGGCCGCGATTCGCACTGGCTGTAACTTCCACTATCCATACGTTATATTCCCGCCAGAATTACGCGGTTTATGCCTCCTTCTGGTGTCATATCGCATGTTTACTTCATAGAGAGGCATACTATGTATTGACCCCTCTCCCTTCTCACAAAATGTTTTGAAGCCTTTGACAGGTTCAAAGACACCAGACGATATAAAACACTGTCCTAACCCCGACGGAAGAGGTTAGTTGGCATGTTATTACATTATTTAAGTAAGTGTCCGGGTCAAGACGGATTTGGGGTGTAGACCCAGACAATTACTAATTATTTTTTATTTTTACTTATAATGAAACAAATGGGTCAGGGATATTACAAATAATATACGCTCTTTCTAATGGTAATACTTTTATTGGTGATATCTATGAAGGAAACATGTATAAACATAAAATTATACCAGAAAATGTAAAAAAGTGTCCGGGTCTAGACGGTTTTACGGTATATCCTTTTTTGAACAATTTATGAATTGATAACACTGAACGTTACAGCTGGTGCAGTTTTTCTAATGAGTAACTCTGAAGTCGTTAAATCCAAATGCAGGTTTTATTTTCATTTTTTTGAATCATTGTTGAAAATAGTTTGAATTACATTATCAACAATCATAAGACGACAAAAATTAGGAACCTAGATTAAAAAGTGAGAAGATGTGGAAAAAAGAACCACCAGACTTGTATTGCCTACGGACCCCCACTTGGCTAAATCCAATCTTGTTTAAGAGATACTTTTTTTCCACTGGAATATTAATAGTACATTTATCCAATATCAATTTTTTACTCATTTCTACAGAAAGAAACATTTTACAAGACTAGTCCGAAATTTCGAGACTGTTTGATTCAATAGTACAAGAAAATACTACTTTCGTAATAATAAATTGATTAGAAATTATTATTGCAGAAAAAATATTCATTATACCTATAGATACCATTATACTTTGTCTGCCTCAAACTTTTTAAAGAATATGAAAGAGACAAATTTCAAACTAAAATTATTCCAAATATTTCACAAACTTTATTACAGTCGACAGAATTTAAATTGAGAAAAGCTCAATAACACATTTTAGAATGCCTCCGTTTGTCATTTTTAAACCAAGATTGATACTGTCAAACTTATTATCAGTACTATACAGCTAAACCTTTTTTACGGTCTTTTTTTGTACGATATTTTTAAGCGATTTAAAAAAAATTGTCATTAAAATGCATAATGTGAATCAAAATCAACAGAAAGTAAGAAACTTAAACATTAACTATAACAACTTTGTTTGATAAAATTACTTTTTTAATGGTTTTTAAGCATTTAATCAATATACTGCATAAGAATATAAGTAATTGCATCATTAAGTTTTTTTACAGATGAATTTTTCACAATTTTCATCATATTATAATAATGAAATAAAATGTTTTCATGTGTAAATTAATGCTTTATCTTGTTTAGAAAAGCAACTTCTAAGGCTGCCTGCACGCTGATCAAGCAAAAACGCTGTAAAGCAAACCGTTTTGTCTAATGTTAAAACAGTTCGACACACACTTAAAGAACAAAAATGTTGTTATACAAAACATTTTCTTTAAAAACAAAAACGTTTTGCTTCATACTAGCGCACACTGATCAAGCAAAATGTTTTGTCGTAGAACAAAACGTTTTCTGCAAATACGTTTTTGCTTTATCAGTGTGTCCATTATTTGTGTGTTGTCCTATACTATGTCTTTGAACATATTTACAAATGAATTTAATACAATGTGAAAGAAATTATTGGATACATCCTAAAAAAGAAAAAAAAATTAAAGAAAATACTCTGAAAAAATTTATTTTTGAATTAAGTAAAGATTCTATAAAACTGATTAATTTTTCTAATTCTTAACACTTTTGACTACATTTCAATTGAAATTTTCAACTATAATTTATCAGTAAGTTCTCGATTATGACGTTCTTTTATCGTAAAATCCCACATGTCTTGCTTCCACCAAACTAATTATTCTTCAGTATTTACGTCCATTTAAAAAAAAAAAAAAGAAAACATGTACGTTAAATAAAAATCTATAAAACACGTGGAATGTTTGTATTGTTATGTTTTTGAATAAAACAAGTGTCAATGTTTGTGCTTCTAACAAAATGTTTTTTCTTAAAACGTTTGATTGTAGTAATTACATGTAAACACACTTGCAAAGCAAAAACGCTTTTATACAAAACATTTTGTTAGATGAAAAAACATTTTGTAACACATTGATCAAGCGAAAACAACTTAAACCAAAAACTTTTTGTTTAAAACAGTTTTATAGTGATTTAATATGTTTTATAATGTTTTTTTGTTTTGAAGTACCAATGTGTGTGCACTCATATTAAAAGTATAAGGAAAACAACTTCTAACGAAATTAGTCAAAAACGTTTTGTATAAAGGCGTTTTTGTTTTATCAGTCTGCAGGCAGCCTAAGGAAATCATGAGGTTTTGAGCGTTTTGAGTAATGTATTTTCGATGAAACTTTTTTTATGTGGTTGTGATCCACCGCATAAAAAAAGTTTTTTTTTTACAATCTGGACCGAGCTGAACTTTTAATAGTTATTTATGATAATTCTGAATAAATTTTTTTGTGCGATTTTTTTATGTGGTCCCTATATCCACCGCATAAAAAAAGTCTCAGCTGTACATCTGTGTCTTGTGGGCTATTCTAACCAGTGTATTTGTTTATTCCTTCGTCCCTCCAGTCACCTACACGAACAAAGAGAATTATTTTATTTCAAATCCGTTCACTTTTACTTTCGAGACAAAAAAAATCAATTATGCAAAAAAGTCTTATTCATGTTATAATTTTCTATTTCGTCAACTAAAAATGTAGTAAGTTTTTCAGCGAAAAATAATTTCACACACCTCAATACGTAATGGTTATAACAGAATGAAAAGTTTACACAGTAATTGAGAAAGTTTCTCTTTTGGGAAAAACATGACAAAAAGGAAAGTTTTATGAAATTGTATGTATTTCACAATTACTTAATGTTTCTTGCTCACGAATGTCGAGACTATTTTTGTCGATAACCGTTTTACACAACAAACTTGTAAATATATTTTTCAATGGATCTGACAAGATGTATTTATTTATGGACATATTTCTTTATATTTCTTCTTTATATGAGTAAAAAAAGCTGACAACGCAATTGTAAGACTTTTTCGTCCCCTTTTTACGATTGAGACCGATAAGAGACTTATAGCCAAAAAAAAATCGAATGAAAAAAACCAATTCAACTCAAAGGCTACAAAGAATCAATATTTATTTTGCGATTTTAGAGATAGATGGATACATTTTTAAAGAAAGTTGTCGAAAACAAAGTGGTTGCAAATATTAGAGAAATTCCTACAAATTAAATATTTTATAATATTTTTCAAAATTTTTTGCTTCTAATAATCAAACCTTGCTGCAAAATTTCGAAAATTTTTCAATTCTAATAAGTAAGCTAAGGGTTTTTGATAAAGATCACAAAAAAATCAAAATTCTCACAAAAAATTACGTAACTTATGAAAAAAATTGTCGTAAAATAATTGGGACATTTTGTTATACTTTTCTTCTAAGTTTCGTCACTTTTCATAAACATAATGCAAAAAAAATTTTTTTAAAAAAACCGAAATTTTTCGATTTTTCCAAAAAATTAAAACTGGTGATATATTCAGAATCACTGATCAAAATGTGTTAAAATTTTACCTCTTTTAATGCACCTTATATAGAATTCTTTTAAGCGTCAGGTTCAGTTTCTCCACCCCCAGTAGATCTTGAGATATTCATTAATTTAGAGGCCAACATATACCTCAAAATCCAATTAAAACTTCATATGCTCAAAATGGTCTGGTTTTTATCATACTTTACCTTTTTAAAGTTATAATTTCGCTATATAGTCCATAGGGACAAAATTAGAAAAAAAAATACTAGCAGATTATTAACAGAAACAGAGACTTCTAGATTATTGGAATTCTACTAGTAGGTATAGATTCACAGAAAAACAATATGAAAGTTCTCTTATTTTTTTTTTTTTTTTTTTTTTATTACTATTATACTGCGTTTTTAACAGTAAAGTCATATACGCAGTATGAAATAAAAATCTTACATAGTATCTCTTATTTTTAAAATGAAACATTTTCCAGTGCTGCCGTTTTTTCTTACTTGAACTATTTTCGCAAATAAATACATACAAATTTTTGAAAATTTTAATAACCGACTTTAAATTTTGCATCCACAAATCCATTCGTTGAAATTACATAATATGAAACCCAATGAAATGAATTAATTATGTCAAAACAAACACACTATTGTCTGTACATACAGTTTTGAATGAATGTTATTTTCAACCAGTCTGTCAGGCAGTCGAGTTGGTCGAATGAATTTGTCTCTATACTTTTGTCAGTTTCGTTGAGTGACCACAGGAAATGGAACATAGTTGAAATTTGTCCGTCAAGTTTTATTCATTTGTATACACAATATTATTCAGAATTGTCAGAATTTATGATTGACACATACTGTAATAATATTTTATTAAATTGAAAAGAAATGTTTCAAAATTATAATTTCCAAATTTACAGCTAGTGGTTTTTCTTTAACGTAGTTCTTTATCGAGGAAATAGATTTCTTAGAGAAATTTTCAATTTTTATTTGCCGACTTTTTATAATGTGTTGATTGAAATTTATATTATAAAAACTTTTTTACTGAGAACCACAGTATAAATAAAAGATTATTACCATAGGCAGTAGCGAAACGCACTTTCTATCCTTTTTTTATATAAGTACAAACAATTATGTATGTCATTTTTTACTTATGTGATTGTATGTGTTTGTACATGCGAGATTGAGAGTTGATAATGGTCATGTTAAATTATATGAACAACTAAAAGCAACTTTCTTCAAAATGAATTGAGCAAACGCGAAATTGATGACAGTATTCAACACGAGAATTTAGATCGTCACGACCTGTTAGCACCAACCACTGTCGAAATCGAAAATATTAACTGAATTATTATAAAATATTAATAATTATTTATTATTTAACGTATTTTTACATAAGCATTCAAATTATAATAATACTTACAAATTTGCATCAAACGGCACTCACAAGTAAAGGTCCCGAGGCCGGACCTATCGATTTTGATGAAACTTAAATATGTTGTAGAACACTAAAAACTAAGGGACACGTATTTTTTTTTATCTGCGGAAAAACGGTTTGAAGGGGTGAAATCGCCCTCCAAAAATTGGGGTAAAAATTTAATTTTTCAAATATCTCGAAAATAGTAAGAGATAGAGCAAAAGTTTAAATTGGCGATATTACTCTTTTTTAAAGAGCTATCTATTGATATGCAATTTGTTCAAATTACATCAACAGGGGTGGTTGGGGGTTAAAATTTGGGGGTTAAATTTGCAAAAATGGGGTGAAAAATAAACAATATAAAAATTTTGTTTACAGATTTGAAATCTACGTCAAAAAATCTAATTGACCTGTTTTTGCTCAATATCCTAATATTAAGTCTAGGGGTAGTTAACTAGAGGGTGACTATGTCGAATAATCGTACTATTTGGATATTTCAAAAGTTCTTCTTCATGGAAAATAGCTTAAGACAATTAGAATAACGTAGAAATGAAATTCTCGAATTTAAAATTGAGTTTGAGCAACATTTGAGAGGGGGTGAGTCACCCTCTTAAATTACATACTAGTTTATATACACTAATTTTTGCTATTAACACACTGATAATGGGTAAAATAATGTCACAATAAGTGATTCTGAAGTTGGACTAAAATGAAATTCTCGAATTCAAAATTGAGTTTGAGTAACATTGGAGAGGGGGTGAGTCACCCTCTTAAATTACATACTAGTTTACATGCACTAATTTTTGCAATTAACACACTGACAGGGGGTAATAATGTCACAATAGATGGTTCTGAAGTTATACTATCGTATGTAAGGTTTTTATTAGGTTTCGTTATTTTAGGTTAGGTTATGTAATTTTCGGTATCGATAATTTTCGATAAGGAAAACTATAATATCCATTAAAAAACAAACCTAATAAAGACCTTACATATGATAGTCCAACTTCAGAACCACTTATTGTGACATTATTTTATCCACTATCAGTGTGTTAATAGCAAAAATTAGTGTATATAAACCTAGTATGTAATTTAAGAGGGTGACTCACCCCCCCTCCAATGTTGCTCAAACTCAATTTTGAATTCGAGAATTTCATTTCTATGTTATTCTAATTGTCTTAAGCTATTTTCCATGAAGGAAAACTTCTTGAAATACCCAAATTGTACGACTATTCGACATAGTCACCCTCTAGTTAATTACCCCTAGACTTAATATTAGGGCATTGGGCAAAAATAGGTCAATTAGATTTTTTGACGTAGATTTCAAATTTGTAAACAAAATTTTTATATTGTTTATTTTTCACCCCCTTTTTGCAAAATTAACCCCCAAATTTTAACCCCCAACCACCCCTGTTGATGTAATATGGACAAATTGCATATCAATAGATAGCTCTTTAAAAAAGAGCAATATCGCCAATTTAAACTTTTGCTCTATCTCTTACTGTTTTTGAGATATTTGAAAAATTAAATTTTTACCCCAATTTTTGGAGGGCGATTTCACCCCTTCAAACCGTTTTTCCGCAGATAAAAAAAAATACGTGTCCCTTAGTTTTTAGTGTTCTACAATATATTTAAGTTTCATCGAAATCGATAGGTCCGGCCTCGGGACCTTTACTTGTCAGAAAAAACATAAATTGAAATTTTGTTTTGAATGATTTAAACAAAATTTAGCAGCACAAGAGTTATCACCAGACATTTTAAGCCACCATAATAATTAAATACATATCAGAAATATCTTACAGATCACAAAACACACTAAAATTGCGAGGAAATATCAAAAACATTAAAGCAAGCTTTAAATAAAAAATATTTAATGACAGTTAAAATTCCACTGCCATCGCTGTTAAAAATTTTAAAAAAGTCAGTGAAACTTAGCCAAATTAAATAACTTACATAATTATCAACTGTAAATTTTCACAAAATAATTTGACCTGTAAATTTATTTTTCTAAATTAAATTTACTTTAGTGATGATATTTTCACTGTATTAGTATGCATAATGTTATGCATTATTTAAGTACATAACATGGATAACCCTTTGGAATTTTTGAATTCCAAATGACACTCTTACGTCATCTCGTTTCGTAACTGTTTGTGAAACAAACTATTATCAAACTATTATTTAAACTGTGCTGGGAACAAAGTTTTTCTGAATTACATTCAGAGACCAAGCGGTAAGAAAACGACATTTCATATTACACAACCTAATATTATTCCGACAAATGGTGGAAATGATTCCAGGCTACAAGAATTCTATTTAAAAGTAAAGAATTGTTTTTAAAAATTTCTCTAACCCTTAAAAAAGTGTCCATATTTATCTGAATTATATAATCGTCCGAAAGTGGTCGGGAAACGACATTTCATATTGTACGACCTAATATTATTCCAACTAACGGAGGAAATGATTCCAGGCTACAAGAATTCTAATCAAAATTAGAAAATTGCTCTTAACCATTTCTCTAATGCTTAAGAAGGTGTCGACATTTATCTCAATTACATGGTCGACCAAGTAGCCGGAAAACGATATTTCATGTTACACGATCTACTGTTATACCGACAAATGGTAAAAATGATTCCAAGCTTCAAAAGTTCTATTTAAAATCAAATTATTGCTTTTAAACATTCTTCATGATCCCGAGCTGGTCTAGTGGTTAGCAACTCCGCTCTTGACTGATAAGATTGTGAGTTCGGAACCGGCCGGGGGAGATACATCATCAAACTACCATCCCGCACCGATCATCTATAAGCATATCAACACCAAAAAAGCAATAGTACAACATATACCAAACGATGCATATCACCTTAATTGTGGCGCATCTAATCAATAGAAAAAAAAAACATTCTTCATTGCTTAAGAAAATATTTCTGGTTTAAAAGCTCGTATTAATTATACTAATATAATAAACAAAGAAGTAGAAAAATTATCAATTAACAATTAATTAAAATTGTCGGGTGAGGCATTGAGGTCCAAAAGGTGTCCAAAATAAACGACTGGATAGACATTTACTAGCTCTTCTTTAAACACTATTGAGATTCAAAAAAAAAAAATTAACCAGAGGGTTCTGAGTATACAATATAAATAGTTGGATGGATCTTGTACAAATTTTGCTCACGTCCAATTAAGATTTGGGGAAACTGAATGTGAATTTGAATTTATCATCCAGCACCCTGAGATCTCAAAAAAGGTTCAAAATTGAAGTCAAAATCAATATTTATGACGGAAGTGTTGTTTATTATTCATCAACAAATCAACTCTAATTTTTCCTTATTACACTCTCAAAACAATGTCTGTTCAAAAATTAAAAATTTCTTTTTTTTCTTTTTCATTGAATAAAAAAAACAGTTCTTTATCAAAAAAAGTACTTTTTTGATTCAAAAAAATATTTCATTGAATTTTTTTTAACTAGTCAAAAAATAACTTTTTTGATTCAAGAGAAAAAATTCAAAGAAATTTTTGGTCTTTGAACAAAGAAATTGTTTTGAGAGTATACTTACTCAATGATAATCCAGGTACCAGAGTTATAAAACAAAATTAATTTGGAAATATAAACTTGCAATTATTCTGTTACAATTGATAATTTAATAATTTCCTTATGCTAAAACTTATATTTCAAACCGCATTTCGAACTTATTTTATCAAAAGTAACACAAAATAAATCGTTTTTGTGACACCGACAAAAGTACTTACTCCAGAACAAAAAAGTTTTTTTTTGTCAGTACCACTTGAACCAAAATTTCTACTAATGCGTACTGAGTGTAAAATTTGTATTTATGTGAAAGTTTGTTTTTCTTTTCAAGTTTTTTGTTTACAAGAAAAAAACTTTTCTATTCCATTTTCATTAGCGTAATTTGAATAGACCGGTTCTTTTTGTTTGTAAATTTTGTTTACGACGAATTGATTAAAATGCGACATCAGAACAATTGCGAATGAGTTGTACTTTGTTTGTCGTTAGCAAACACAAACAAGCTCCCTCCCATCAACTCCTGTTTCACAACGTGCTCACATGTACCTCTGTACCACCGTGTAGAGCTGACGTGTACCTACCTCTCTAATTCGATGTGGAAAGTTTTTGAAACTTAATTCAACAAACGTTATCGTATTGAATTTAACATTTTCTTTGAATCGTTATAGTATGACAAAAGAAAATGTATCATATGATTTACAGGAACATAATTATGTTAAAAATTGCTTTTGTAACAAGTTGAAAATCATTGTATACAAAAAAATTACGGCTCTGTATTTGTCTCGTAGTGTACGTAGTGGAAATCTTGGAACATTTTATGTTCATCTTTTGATATTTGAACCACTCGCTGAAGCTCCACTCTGTGCGCCGTAAAAGGTGTTTTTTTTTTAGGCGTGGACTTTAATACCACGTATAAAATACGCATAAAAGAATGCCTGATGATGAATAAAAAAGCTTTATGATCGATGAAGTTTTCCTTAGAAAAAATCATTGAAAATGTGTTTTTTTTTAACTTCTTACCCTTAATAAACTCTTAATTGGGTCTTCTAGTCCAAAGAGTAAAAGTTTCGACTTTTTTAGGAATTAATAAAAAAATAATAATTTTTAATATTTTTTATGTCCATTTTTGATATTTTAAGAAAATATAAAAAAATTTTCATACAAATCAAATGAAAACTCCAGGACTTATAGCGATTTATATATACAGGGTATCAGAGAAATAATTGACCACCTTTTGAGGAGTTACTTATAGCACCCCGTAGACACTAAAACCGTAGGAATTTTTTCGGAAATAACAGTTGCGTCACCCCTCAAAAGGATAAGAGTTATTTCCCTTACATCCTGTATATAATATACATACCCACATACATATGTGTATATATATATATATATATATATATATATATAGATATGTATGTATATATATATATATATATATATATATAATTATATATATATATATATATATACAGTCTGTTAAGTAAGATCGTGGTCGACCATACTCACAACTGGTAAAAGATTTTCTCTAAAGATTTTGTGAGCAGGTAGAGTGAACCTTTGTCTCCCATGCACTTTAAAGAAAGATTCATTTGTTTGTCTTTTGTTAGAATAATAAGCGAAGTACCATGAGTGCCAAATACGCGACACGAATGCCAAATCTGGCATCTTTACATTAGACTGGCCATCACAGTCGCCCGATACCAATCCGATTAGGTCACATATCAAGTACAAACTTCGAGGAAAACGCATATATACATTTAAAGCAGTTAACTCGCGAGATTTGCCTCAATCTAAAAAATTGAATTCTAAGAAATTCGTCAATTTAACTAAAAGTATGCCTCGAAAATGGCGTTACCACCGGCGATTATCGACGCCGGTGGTGACTGGACACCTTATTAAGCTAATTGCATCGTAGTCCTCATCAAGTGGAACGTATATATGTATTTCAAAATTTTTTTAAATAAATTTTTATATAAATTATCTCGACCACGATCTTACTTAACAGACTGTATATATATATATATATATATATGTATATATATATATATATATATACAGGGTGTAAGGGAAATAACTCATCCTTTTGGGGAGTGGCGCGACTGTTAATTCGAAAAAAATTCCTGCGGTTTTAGTGTCTACAGGGTGCTATGAGTAACGCCCTCAAAAGGTGGTCACTTATTTCTCTGACACCCTGTATAGCTATACAAAAAAAGTAATGTGCCTGCTGGTTGACATGATTTTGGGATTTGTATTCATCTGACAAAAAAAAGAAAACGATTCTGGTTTAGAAAGGTTGTGATTCTGACAGGAACTACAATAAAATTTTAAAAAATCTATATGGTGGCATTCTTTAAATAAATCACTGTTGGGAGATTTCCTTTGTAAAATTTCATTTTAAATATTGAAAATATTTAATGTTTTAATTACTTTGTCAATTTCACGAAAAAATATAATATTCTTTTTACTAAACGCGTTTTCAGCCTTTTCGGTCATCATCAGAGTAAATTGATGAAAATAATCTCATTATTTCTCATCATTTTATTTTCATCAATTTACTCTGATGATGGCCGAAAAGGCTGAAAACGCGCTTAGTTAAAAGAATATTATTTTTTCGTGAAATAGACAAAGTAATTAAAACTTTAAATATTTTCAATTTTTGGACGTTTTTTCAGTTTTTGTTGACCAGCTTAAAAAATGTAGTTTCAAAAAAAATGCATTTAAAGTTTTGAAATATAATACCTGATATCTGAACCTACCGTGTTAAAATGGCTGTAACTTTGTAAATTTTCAAAATTTTTTATTATGTTTTGGACACATTTTTCTCTATCCATACTTTCAGAAAATCAGACAAAATTATCGAATTTTAAAAAATTCTAGACTGCTTTAATACTATAACAATACTAAAGAATACTAAAAACTGAAAACTTACCATTGAAAAAATTTTATTTTCAGGGAATGGAATTAAAAGGACAAATGGTATACTGTCCGGAATCCGACTCATTACTCTTCATTGGATCGCCATTTCTGGATGGTTTGGAAGGATTAACAAGTCGTGGTCTTTTCATATCCGACATACCACTTCATGACGCCACGAGAGATGTCATATTGGTTGGCGAACAAGCTAGAGCACAGGTACTTAACTCGAACTTAATTCTAAACTATTACATTTCATTTTTATTGTAAAACAATTACTACCATACCTCTGTTTTGTACCACGACCCAATTAATTTTCAAGAGTAAATTTAATGATCTCCTTGGAGAATTTAAATCCTGATTATGTATACGAAAGTTTCAAAAAATAACAATATATTACTTATAAATGAAAGCGCTGTTTGTATAATAAATGTTAAATACGATTTATAATTACGATAAAAGAGGCTTTGTTCAACTTCATTCTTAATTATGTTCATAAAATCATAAAACTAAATGTTACAGATTTTCTGAGTTGAGAAAGTAATCAAATATCTAATAAGTCATTTCTCTCGTGATTTGATTTACAAATACAGTAAACTCCCGATTATCCGCGGAATCCGGTGGCGCGACTACCGCGGGTAACGAAAATCGCGGATAATCCGCAAAAATACTGGAAATGGGAGAGAACAAAAGAGAAAAACTATTTTAGCATAAAAAACAATCTATTTAATACAGTCTACTATACATTAAGACGTAAAATACAATGTAAACATAAATAGTAATTACAACCTCTTAAAAAAATCGGTCACTTGTGTGGATAATCGGGAGTTTACTGTATAGGTAATCCAAGTTGTTTTTTATACATCGCAGAGACAGTAAAATTTTAGAAAAAAATTACCTCTTCGATGGTGATACGCATATAAAACATTTAAATAAACATTTTGATATTAGAAGTCAGACCGTTGACTGGCACCAGAATATTCTATTCGGAAGCATACAAAAATATTGAAAACCAACTTCACCATTGGACCAGTCATCGAAAAACAGACCCAAAGAGCACAATTAGACAAACGCGTCAAAAGTCGGTTTTTCGATATTCTTATAGTGGTTGACGAATAGACTTATTCTAGAATATTAACTAATTCCTCTCTTATTTAGTCGCAATTGCGATGGTCAGTGCAACGATTAAGTTGGTTTTTTGATATCTTTGCTAATTTTCGAACAGAATGTTCTGGAACACCAAAATATGTGTATATACCTATACAGATTTTTTTTTGTTTATTTATTTATTTTAAAAGCCACCACTTACATTCATTAGTACAACATTCAGACCTATTTGCGTTGTATCCAGAGCCAGCGAAAGGAGAAGCAGATGGAACGGTAGCCCCGGGATCCGGGTCCGAAAAAAAGACACTTGGTCATTATTAGGAAGCCCGGGAAAAATGCAAAATATTATTTTTACTCCAAAAACGATATTTTTACGGGAAAATTTTGTCCGCCCCTGAAACTCATCATTACTCTCGACGGCCCTGGTTGCACTATCAGTGTTTAAGTATATTCAAAAGTTTAAGAGAATCCTGTATTTTTTTATTACTGAGCATAGCCTATGTTCATCTTGATTAGTTAAGGTCTTAAGGCTGATCAGATTCTTTGCGATTCTTACCGACTCGGATAATTGCAATGATATCTGTGCTTTCAAGTTCCCGCGACGAGTTTCATCTTAAATAGAATCCTTGTAGCTTGGAATCATTTCCGCAATTAATTGGAATCACATTAAGTTGGGTAATCTGAAATATCGTTTTCCGACCACTTGGTCTATCATGTAATTCGGTTCCTCGTCGAGTTCCTCGCTGAGGTTGGCTCAGCCAAATGAATAGCATTAAAACACCAACCGCGAGACACAACGAAATGACCCTCTACATTCTCGTTTCGTCCAACCTCGGCAAGAATGTGGAGACTCCTTTAAATAGAATTCTTGTAGAATAATTTCCACCGTTTAGTTTGTTCTAAAAACATTAGGTTATGAAATATGTGATGGTTGCCTCAGACTAGTAAAAATCAAAGTGTATAAAGCTCGCCTAAACAGTAAGAAAATTTTAATATTGCCTCCAGTAATACCAGAAATCTACAAGAAAACAAATTCTCATCTTCTCATCATACCTAAATATTTGTAAGGAAAAGTAATTTTCTTAAAATATTTGATTTCTGATAAAAATAAAACTTATCGATTTGTGAAGAAGATTTATTTATCTCATCTCAACATCTCCTTGACATCTTTGAATGTTTAATTATCCATTTTATTTTTACACTTCAATTTTGTTTCACCGTCTGCAACATATTGTCTTACATAATTCTTACTCTCTTGTATCTATCACACCTACCTAACCCCAGTGCACAGTTAGTCTCTGACTTCCAATAAATAATTGTCGTAATTTATTAGTTGATGGCGTGTGTTATACAAGATACCAACTGTTTTATATTTTTATCTGTAAAATGTTTATTGCACCTTATTTTCTTTTTCTACTGTGCTACCACTGTGCCGTGTCGAGCTTTACGCGTTGTCGATAGAACTCGAAAGTTGTAATGAAAATAAATAAAATCACTACATTTACTGTGTTCACGTTAGAAAGGAATATTTATTACATGGTTATAAAATACACTGTTGTTCAAAAAAAATGTGTTCACTGTTGTTGAGAATTTATTTCCCAAAATAATAAAACATGGATCCCATAGGAAAGAAAGAGTATGCCACGATTTATTGGCTTCTTCCAATCCTCTGAGAACTCTATACTAATCGATTAATGTTTGCTAGAAAAGAAAATATGGACTCAAATGATTCCATCGTGTTACGAATAACGTTTTAGATATTTATTAGACATTTATTTAGTTGTAAATACATTACATATTAAGTTAAATAAAAGCTTTTAACAAGTACGATAAATGCTTACGATTTAAAGCTTTTAAAAAATACGATAATGCCAATCACTACATTATAATTTATAATGTAGTGATTGGCATTATCGTATTTTTTAAAAGCTTTTATTTAACTTGCTAGGTTAGTATGTTGGTTTAGATCAAATCTTGGAATCAAAATTTAGGCAGGTTCTAATTGAGCTAGAGGTTTCAAATTTTGCATACGTGTCTAATCTTGATGACAATGCAATATTGTATAATTAGTTTTTCCCTAAATTGCCTCAAACCAAAATTGTTGATTTTTAGTCCTATGCAACTTTTTGACATTTCGAATTGTCAAATATTGTCCATTGATTTTACATTGTAATTTTTTGTTTCCATAGTTACCTATGTCTGATTAGGGTAAATTAACCGATTAAAATATAGGTAAAAAAATTACTTCTTTATTTTTTTTAAATTAATTGTAATCAGACTAAAGAGTAGAAAATAAAATAAAGTAGAAAAATGTTTTTAAGAAAAAGCTTTTATTTAAAAATGGGCTAAAAAAATTAAATAACTACTGAGTGAAGTTGGAAGCAATATGCAACATAATTTATAAAAGTTTGAGGCGTTTAATTAAGTTTGGTAAGTACTGAAAAGTAAAATAGTTACACTTATATCTAAAACAGAAATAATTAATGATAACGCCTCAAGCTTTTATAAATTATGTTGCATATTGCTTCAAACTTCACTCAGTAGTTATTTCATTTTTAGCCCTTTTTTAAATAAAAGCTTTTTTTAAAAAACATTTTTTTACTTTATTTTATTTAATAATCGGATTCTTAAATTGTAAATTATATACATAATTCGAATTATTTACTATAACCAGAGCAGGATTAGCCACTACTTGGCATTTGACGTTTGTTTTTACTCAGTTATTTTTTTAGGGAAAAGTTCTAGAAGAAAACTTTAGGGAAAAGTTCGATTTTTTTCTTTTTAAGTACAAGGTAAAAGCGGCATTTTTCACGATGCCATGGGCGGTACTTATGATAAATCTGGCCCTGACTATTATTAGGTATACAAATACCTAAGAATATGTTTCAATTACAAATAAGTCATCAAATTGTACAATATAATGTAACTGTTTGCCTTTATCTACCAGTTTGCATTTGTTTATTATTTTAAATTACCTAGCAACGCTATTTAAGTTAAATTTCGCTTGTTGATTGGTGACGGTCTGTAAATTCTGTTTGTTGATTAGCTTAAAAGTGAGAGCGAAAGTATTTTTAATTCCTTGGAGTTAAACGTGACACTTTACTCCCTATTATGAGAGACTAAATCATGAATTTTAGTCCCGGAATTGTAAGAAATATGTTTTAATTAAAATACAACCAAATTGGGACAAGAACATTTTGACACATGGTCACTACGCCTCCTGTCCCGAGAGGCACTGCTATTCATACGCTTAGAAAATTTTATTACTTGATAAAAACTGTAATATTTAAAACAATTTCTCAAAGGAAATGTTTACATTATGCAATAGCATGACTACCTAATAACTCTTTTAAAAAACAAAAGTGAATAAAAAGAAAGAAATTGTATTATCTCTGGTAACATTACGAAGCAATCATACTGTGCTTACGTTAAATCCTCCACCTTGTTATTGTTTGGCCATACTTTACTCATAACTTAACTGTCTCATTTACCATATTATATATCTTTCGTGATTTTGTTTTAACGTGCCTGTCATTATACACAAATATTCTTTATTCTATAAGAAATTTACTTTAAAATTAATTATCTACTTTAGTATGGAAAAAAATTTCGCAATCCCTTATCCGCCGCTATTACTAACTTTGTTTTTTTTTTGTTATAAATATCGAATCCGTTCCTCATTTTTGATTATTTTCATGGTTAGATATCGATTAAATATGTAATTAAGGACTTGAAACCGGTAAATATCGACATCGAAGTTGTCGACTTATAGTAGCTTCTGAACGCGCGCGTGGAGTAAAAAGTGACACGCACACGCGCCGTCGGTCGTCCCCTTTTTAACTGCGTAATCCTATTGAATTCTTTGAATTGTGAACTCGCGTTACCTACTGTTTAAATTTATCGAACTGCCTTGTTATTTGTTTAGTAATTGCTCACTGTCTTTTATTGTCTAATATTCAAAATTCTGTTCTTATTGTAATTATTGAAAATGGATAAGTTTCTGGAAACATATGCACAACTGTTCAAGTTTCAATGAGAGTAATAAAACAAAACCAAAGAAAAAGTGTCCATATGACGACAATTATTTAAAATTCGGATTTACTGTTATTGAAAATAAGTCGCAATTTTCAAACTTTATCGCGCAAAAGTATGAAATTATCACATTAATATAGCCATCAATTAACTTAAATTAAATATTATATATGGAACTAGAGTGGTTTTATTTTTAAAGTAACTGCGACCCTCTTAAAAACGCTTCGCGACCCCCAGTTGTTGTTGGTCAATAATTGTTTTAATGTTATATTAAGCACATATTGATAATTTCTTTAGAAACTGAGTTTTAGAAATTAAAAAAGAAGTATCTACCGAATAATTGATAAATCTGTACGCGAAAAATATATTACAATCTTGGCACCTGAATATTATTTAATATTTGAAAAATTTTGTTAGGTATATCCATAGAAATAAAGTCAAGCTATTCAAACAAGTTACCGCTATTAATAATTATTGCAATACCGCTAATAATAATTATTGTTGAATGAAGAAATAGACACCCTTTAGCTCTTTAGTATCTACATTCACCTTATTCAGAAAATATCACTGTTACTTTTGAATTAGCGCAAACAGACCAAGATAATGATACGATCGTTTTGAAATCGAGAATTATCGTTTATATAAGGAATAAAATTTGTTCGCTAATAGAAATACTTTATCCATTTTCATATGCTATTACATCAAATCCATAAAAGTAACTGATTGTACGGAACACTATTTGTGCAAGTACAACTTGCACTTGATGACTTGTTTTTTTTTTAAGTTATATACAAAATGAAACAAATTACTACATCTGTTAAGAAAAATTGTCTTAGAAAAAGTCGTTACCCTATTAGTAGTCCCCTGGTACCGTAGAATATACATATGACCAGACCTTATATTTTATTTCTACTTTAAAATTGAATATTTAAAATAAATTCACAGGAAATAACAACACTCCTCTTTTACATATATTATTGCCATGTTTTTCACATTAACAGAAGTATCCGTAAAATAGGAAATAACATTTGATCCACCTTGACTTGGCATTCAAGTAAACATTAATATTAACTGGAGTCAGGGGCGGATTTACTATTTTGCCGCCCCCAGGCAGTGCAGAAAATGCCGCCTCTGCACCCTCAATTATCTCACTCATTCCTTCTTCTCCCTTCCCCTTTTCTATTTTACATCCTCATTTCCCCAATTTGATTGTCTGCCCCGTTTCCATTAACGGTCATTTCATGTAAAAATAAATAAACATTAATAATATAAATAATCAGAAACTGGGGCAAACTTAAATAAATTCACAAAAAATATTGGTATAAACATAATTTTTTTAATGACAAACAGAAAATACTTACACATGCAACTTAACTAATTTTATCTCAAAAATTACAGCACAGAAATAATAATAATAAAGCAAAAAATACTGAATAATATTTGTTCGATATTTCGATATAAAATAATAAAATTGAAAATATGATGGAAGAAATCTAACTATAACAAAAGTATTTACAGTTTTCTTCTAGATTTTGTTTGGGCAAAGGTATCAATAACATCAGACAAAACCATTGACTTTAACATGTCACCTTCAATTGATAGAGCAGCCAGCGAGTTTAAACGATCCTCTCCCATGTTTGAGCGAAGATATGTTTTTAATCTTCTAAGGCATGAAAAGGCTCTTTCCAATGAACAGTTGGAGACAGGCGTGTTCACAAACATTCTCAGAGCAATATCTAAGTTTGGATACATCATCTGAAGATCATCTTTACGAATGAGGTGGCAAAGACTCAGAGGTGTCAACCGCTTATTCTCTTTTGTTGGCTGTAGTTCAATTGGCATTGGGATTGGAGAGCAGTTTGTTTTGTCCTTTTGTACTTTCCTTTTTTTCTTCTCCATTTTACCAAAATCTTCTGATGCAACTTCTTCCAGAAAGCATTTAAAATGAATACTTTCATCCAAAAAGGCTTTTTCTAAATCATCTGGATATTCTTTAAGAAACTCCTCACCTACCTTCCTTAGGTCTTCGTTGCTCAAATCTGTAATTTGACTTAGCACTTGGAATTTTCGATTTACCTCTGCGTATGCATTTCTTCTTTTCTCAAGTTGTGTTTTTAGGTTATCGATGATAACAATGAAAACATTTATCCTCAGATTTTCGCGCGGAGTGAACACTGCATCTTCGTTTTCACAGAGTTCGTCATGTTGCCTTTTTCTTTTAGTCATACGTTTATTCTCGTCATTATAGACTTTCAATTGGGATAGTTCTTTGGCTTTTTCTTCAAAGTAATTAAAATCATCTCGTGTTGACTCCATTAGCTTAATTAACGAATCATACAACTGGACCACTGATTTAAGGTCGGTGTCCATGCATTGCAGTTTCTTATTTGTATCATTTAACCTTTGAAGTATAAAACCCCAAAATTCAGCCATAAAAGCAGTTTCTAGCGAATCCATTTTTGCAGCTAAACCTCTTGCTTCAGCGCGAGTAACTGCTTTCTGTGCTGGATCTTCGAAAATATTCCGCAAAGTTCGATAAATTTCTTGCCAGTTATTTCTCAGAGCTTTGCAGGCGTCATCTCGTGCAGACCATCTAGTAGAACTGAGATTTTTTAGAGTAGTAGGATGGCCATGACTCTCAAGAACTGATCTTAGGAATAAACCCCACCTACTAGTAGATGAACTAAAAAAGTTATACAGTTCTTGCAAGAACAGAAAAAAGAAAGCACCTGTATTACAACATTCAGCTGCATTAGTTCCGACAAGGTTCAAAGAATGAGCAGAACATGGAATAAAAACAGCATGGCCATTCAGGTTTTTGATTCGAGCTTGGAGACCTGAATACACTCCAGACATATTGCTGGCGTTGTCATAGGATTGTCCCCGACAATTACTAATGTCCAAGCTATAACACTTAAAGACTTTAATAATAGCATTGAACATGTCTTCAGCTTTGTGGCCAGTATTGGGAAGGAATGTCAAAAACCGTTGTGGGATAACCATCTTCTTTAACGTATCTTATCACGATAGCCAGTTGGTCTACATGTGAGATATCCAATGTAGAGTCAATTATCAATGAGAAATACTTCGCCTGCTTTATTTCACAAACAATTTTATTTGTGAGATTAGTAGCTAAAACAGACAGAAATTCTTCTGCAATAGTTGGAGAAAGATACGATGTGTTACCGCTACCTGGGTGGCCATACTTAGCTATGTGACACGCTAAAAAGGAGTCAAACTCAGCTATAACTTCAAGCAACATCATATAATTCCCATTTCTGCTGCTTCCAAACTTCTCGTCGTGCCCACGCAATGACATACCACGTGATGCTAACGCTTTAACAACAACGACAACACGTTAAATAACACTCTTCCAATAATTAACCTCAGTTTGATATTGTTCTACAAGCTGATTATCAATACGATCTTTAAACTGACTTCGTTCTTTAAAGGTTTTAAGGCAATTTCGGTGATTAATCGAGTTTTCGTGCTCTGAGAGTGATGCACTTCCATTTTTCCAGTCATTAAATCCTCCTTCGGAAAACTTGCTTTTAGTAGCGTTTTTGTCTGAAAACATTACGCAGACACCACAAAAAACGCATCCAGTACTCTCAGAAAACACTAACCAATTACGAGGCAATAATTCACCATTAGTAAGCTTGCGCTGATACATATTTACTGTAAGGTATCTGACTGTATCGTCGTTATACTGTCTCATCGATTTTTTAAAATCTGCTTTGATATTTTGACAGAAACCAAATTTTGCCACGTAATCACGAGTTCTCTCATTCACTGTCCAATTAATAGGATCGTGATCTATAAATTCTAATTCTCCTACCTTATTAGAAGTTGAAGATGAAGTAGCAGTAGTTATTTTGACATCGGCGTTGACTGGATCTACAGCTGTGTCCTCCTTGGATAAAAAAGTCTCTTTATTAACAGTATGAATAATTTCTTGGTCCTCGCTATTATTACTGTCACTAGTGTCGCTGCTACTCTCCGCACCACTATCACTAGGAAATTCCTTAACACTGTTATTGGTTTCTTTTTCATTTAGCAAGCTTTGATTCTTGTTCTGTTCGTTAGCTTGCCTTTTTAACTGGCATTGGGAATTAAAAAAAAACTATCGATTTTTAAGGTTTTACTTAAAACAAAGTTCTCTTTAGCTTCCTTTTCTTTTCTTAATTTCTTGTATTGTATTCCACTTAAACGTTTTCTCCCATCTGCCATTTTCTTGATGTACAGTAGAAAATATGACACTTGATAAATACAAAACGCGTTAATAAATGTACCATGCACGTTAATAAATGGTATATCATTATATGTAGGTCTAAACATAAACAATCCGATTTCCAAGAAATTGTTGCAAAAACTGTAGGTATATTTGAATGTTACAGTTACATTTTTTCTGGCAATTTTGGATTTTTAATTAATAATTATAACAGGGGATAGCAAGAGTAATAAGTTAATAACCAGAATACCGATAATACATTTAAATACATAAAGTAGTAAATAAATATTCTAGCACAAAATGTCAATAAAACAGAAATTTTTAAGATAACTCACGCGTTTCGTAGAAGTACAGTAGACTTTTGGGTGAAAACGATAATTCCATTATAGTTAAAAATTTAGTGGAAATAATTTTTATATTTGCCTGCGCTTAATAGAACTAGTTTTTGTATTATAAATTTGTCTGAATCTAAAAATATCATTTCTTAACACAAATTTTGCCGCCTCCCCAAAATTTGCCGCCCCAGGCAAGTGCCTGGGTCTGCCTGTGCGTAAATCCGCCTCTGACTGGAGTTTAGTTTGAAAAATCGATTCATTTAAAATAAAATTTTCAACATTATAATATACCTACAAGGCACATATAGGTACGCTTTTTCATGTCATAAATTATTTCAGTTACGTTATTTTTGCTCTTTTTTAAATAAACAGTTTTTTCTTGAAATTTTATGTAAAATGAACATAAAACTTTATTTAGGTTATGATTCTGAAGTTTTTTCATTTGCTTTTATTGTGTTTATTTTATTTTTCCTATTGTTGACGCCTTTTTCTTTATTTTCTTTCGATTTCTCTAGAATTTTAATATTCATACTATATATATATATATATATATATATATATATATATATATATATATATATATATATATATATATATATATATATATGTATATATATATATACATATATATATATATGTACATATATATATATATATATATATATACATATATATATATATATATATATATATATATATATATATATATATATATATATATATATACATGTGTTGTTTGTTATAAACCCAGACACAGTAGATGAAATATTAAAGTGTTTATATATTTTGATAAAACAAAACCATACAGTACAGTAGAATTTCGATTATCGGAGCTAATTAGAACCGAGGCAACCTCGAACATGCTAAAACAAATATTTTAGACTTGCAATTTTATTATTTCCTTATATTATATTAAAAACACCCGTCACATTTAAAAAATAAAACGCCACGTCATGTACAGAGTAACCATACCACAGTGGATCGAAATTTTAACTCTTTTTCATTTACAAATCGATAAACCTCACCATTTTTATTAATTTTGCTGTGTAGCATTTTTTCCTAAATCTTCTAGTTAATCTTTGACTCCGATGAAATAAAACAGAAAATATTGAAAATGCAACACTTTCAAACAAGGGGTCAAACTAGAATGTTTACCAAACTGTGTCCACTGTAATCAATGGGTAACGATGTATGGACACGAATATACCAATGTGTTAGTAATATATTTTGGTGATGATATATGCAGTTCGCATACATACACTATATACTGTGATGGCCGACATATTCGACAACTAATCAACAATTAAAAATAATCTATTTTAAGAAAGATATCCCTTTATTTTGAGAAATTTTTTATTCAATAGAATTTTTACACTTAAATACGACACATTTCATATTTTTTTCTGTTTAAATTTCACGAGTTGATTAAAAAAACATGATTTTTATTTTGACGTGAACACCACGACAGTCAGTAACAGACTAAAGTAGTAGTGGTGTAAATTGCTACTTATTGCAACTTTAAGATTTCACTTTTTTATAGATAGGCTTGATCTGTCCCATCTGTGCTTTCAAAGCACAGTCAAATTTGCAACTTTGGCTGATAAGCAGATAGAAAAAAAACCAAAATATTTTGTTATTATATACGCTTTTTAATCCTGTTATTGTTAAAAAATCTTTAATTGTTTTTAAAAAAATTTAATCATTGTTTTATTTAATTGACTTGTGAAGTTTTTAATTAATTTAATTTATTTGAAGTTTTTAAAAGTTTCTTTTTCGTTTATTTTATTTTAATCTGAAAACTGCCTGATAAGGTGGTTCATCTGACCTCGAAACGTACGTCGCGACTCAAGTGAAAATAAATTTTTAATAATAATACTGGTGATTTCTTTCTAAATAATTTTCTTATCCAAAGTTTCATTTTGAAATAACTGTAGGTAAAATTCATGATTATTTTCACCAATACCCTCCATTATTTATAAACAGAATTATTGGATTTTCCATAATATTATGAGGTAAAAATATTTTCGCCAGAATTTCCACATCCCAAAGAACCGGTTTTTCAATTTCTTTCAGCGCCAATCTCAAATATGTTTGACATTATGTATGTGTTA
Organism: Brachynemurus nebulosus; assembly: GCA_035578155.1. Taxonomy (NCBI): domain Eukaryota; kingdom Metazoa; phylum Arthropoda; class Insecta; order Neuroptera; family Myrmeleontidae; genus Brachynemurus; species Brachynemurus nebulosus. The sequence continues at coordinate 27,201,486 of JAPWDM010000006.1, forward strand.
CATAGACCTGTAAAAGCAAAGATACACACGTTGTCTGTGTTACCTATTACAGTATATAAATATTGCATAAAAACACTTCTGTACATCTACGAACAAACTTCACAATGACACTGAAGTCTCACTTCTCAATCAACATGAGGCAATGAACGTGTTAAGATGAAGCTTCGGTTAATCAAGACCTTACTGTAACTAAATTTTAAATATCTACATTTTTTACAATTTAAAGAAAAATATTTTGATATGTATATAGGTACTTTGTTTCTACGTATACGAATACCCAGCAGTTGCTGTAAAAACACAAAATATTATATAAATAGCTTAACATATTACCGACGAGGTAGCTATGGTAGTAAAGTTATATTTCTTCTTTTACCCACATTCGGACGGACGGTTTTTATTACACTTTTGAAACATATCACTTTACATTCGCATAAGTCAAAATTAGAATAGCTTATATTGTGCAATAAGTGCGGGAAATTGTCGATTGCCCACGAAAGCGAAGTTGAGCGCACTCACTGCGTTCGTGCGCTCATTCGCTTTAATGGGCAATCGACAATCTCGCACGAGTTGCACATACTATTTTTTATTACGAATTTCACATACTATTTTTCTATTATTATTACTATTTTTGACATTTTTATTACTTTTTAAAATAATATTTTTAAGTCTTCGTCTTTTTTTTCTGAATTAATTATTGTTTAAATCACTTTGTTGGTGGTTTCTATAGAAATAATTATGAAATATTTATTAAATGAAAAATCAAGAGGCGGCTTGGCATGTTCTGATTAAATTTTGCGTGTTTTATTGTTAATTTGCGTGTGGAAAGTTACTTTCCGTACGCAAAAAAGTATGTGGGAAGAGTATAGTGGGCAAACAGCTGTTTTGCGTACAGAAATGTGTGCGCCAAGTTAGTACTTCTCCGGCATGAGTAATAAAAAATTCACTTATTGCTTCTAGTACTACATTTAGTAAAATTATTCGAAATTACTATATTTTTCAAACAAAAAGAAAAGTATTTCAACTCTCTTGAGATGTTACAATTCTTCTAATAGGTGTAAAAGATAGAAGTAAGTGAAAATACACATAAACGAGCAGCAATTTTCCCGTCATTTAAACAAAAATAACAATACCAGAAGGCATGAGAAGTTTCACAGTTTATTTGCATTTAAAAGGAAAGTTTTAATATTTCTCATATCAGTTTTATATCTACCTACAGCATACATTTCTTTCTAGTGAGCAAATTCAACAAATTACAAAGATTTTTTCAGTCTAATTTCTCACTATACTTTTCCTTTATCTTGAATATTGCACTTTACAACGAATAACCGACTTAAAAATAAAAATGATTTTAAACTTACTTATACATTTTAATAAGTTAAGCTAAGAAATTGTAGGATTAGAAGATTGTATATACTAATATTCAATTAAAGAGAATTTGATTACGATGAGAAACTTTACTAATTAATATAATGTTGATAGATATAAGGCAAGAATAAATACCTGACGAAATATACGGATAGAATAAATCTCCTACAAAACTTTTCCATGTATGCCAAACCACAAAAAAATTGGCACTAGTGTAGTACTGTAGTAGTAATATAAATGGGGTTTAACGTCCATTTTTCTAACAACAGTCAATAACAGATGTCACTCACATCATCATTTTTAAAAACGTTAAAAATTCAATTAGGTACTACAATTTTTATGTCATTATGATGTGGGTGGGGAGCAAGGAAAGTGGTGTAAAGGCTAGGATTTGGTAAGTATGCGTCTGCAGCCGTCTTCTTTAAGGCACCGTGTCAATATTTACCTGAAATTATGAAGGCAAACAGTGAAAAAATTTGTGTTAAAATTAACACGAATCACATGTCCAGAACGGTCCACTCAATTTCTTGGTTATTTTAACACAAAGCATATGAGTCAAATCTATACACAAAATTTATGTCAGTGATTTAACACACAAGAGGACATACATTTTGCGTTAATTTTTCAGATGTATCAGAGTTAGATAAACTTTTTTATTCAATATTTTAATTCCACTGAAGCTTCAGATATTTGAAAGTCGTCAAAAATTATAACGATTTTGTCCATATATCATTACAAATGAGACTTAAATAACGCAAAGTAAGTCAGTTCTTTGTAACAATTCTTACTTGTGTCCATATATATCTACGAAAATATATATAATAAGAAAGATGAGAGTAGTTCTTATTATTAAACAAAACCGAAAAATTGTAAGTTTTTTCAGTTATTGACGAATATACTTTTATTAAACGTTTAAAAATGAAACAATTTTCTTACATTTTAAGGTTCTTATGTTACAGATTCAGTTAAAAAAATCATGTAGGCTTATTTGAGATTGTATTATATAATATACAATCTTACATGTATAAGTAAGCTTACATGAGTTTTGTAACTGAATCTGTAACAAAATAACTTTAAAATGTAAGAAAATTGTTTCATTTTTAAACGTTTAATAAAACTATATTCGTCAATAACTGAAAAAAACTTATAATTTTTCGGTTTTGTTTAATAATAAGAACTACTCTCATTTTTTCTTATTATATATATTTTGGTAGGTATATATTCTAATCTAATTTACATACTTATAACATTCTTTTGCTCTACACAAATACACATTATGTTACTTCTTTGTTGTTCAAAACAGGTTAACATTTTTATTCTGTTAAATCGAAATTTATGTTAATATTTTCATTTAGCACAAACACGAAATGTTACATTACCACAGGGTTGTGTTACTTATTTAACACAAAAATTTTAACCACAATTTTTTTTTTACGTAAAACACAAATTTTTTTACTGTGTAGCTGGCCGCGGGATTCGAACCTTCCACCTGCCAGTTCGCAAGTGCCAGTGTCTAAACACGCTCGGCCACTTCGTAATTGCCAGTATCCACTAGTTTTCAAGCCATATTTCCAGTTAGACAAATTAATTCAGACAAATGTTGCTCTCCATTTCAATACAATGAATAATTATGATGTATTTATGTTAATTTTGATTTGAAGGGTCTGACGACCAGTCCATGTACATTGCATCAGAAATTATGACGTTAATTTGATATAAGTAATTAATTTGAGGAGTTTCAGTATATTATGCATTCCGACTTATTAGTAATTCTCAAAAATTGCTTACATATTATCGGATGAATTCGAATATCTAGCAATAAATTATGGATTCACTCACCGTCAGTGAATTCATTAAAGGATTTTCTCAAAATTCGTGCGAAAACATGATCCCACCAAAATCGAAGTGTACGCAATTCACAATCCACATATTTCCGTACGAACTTCAATGAACTAACATAACTTCAAAGATTCGAAATAACAATTTAAGAGCTTCCTTAAGATTCGTACAAAGTGATTTCATATAATATTAATAGATTTGAGCGTTACTTTATGATATTCCATATCTGTAAATAATAAACAAATATTTTACTTCGCAAAAATACCACTTTTATTTTGAAACAATATTGTCACAGTTTCAAAATAAAAGGGGTATTTGTGCGAAGTAAAATAGTTGTTAATGATTTCACATTATTTCTTATTCAGTGTGCGAAAGACCTGAAAATAAACTCAATTCAATGTTGAACCATAATTTTTTCATCCGTAGGTACCAATTAAACTTGTTATACTAATGAAACTACGTCTCCGTTTTAATTAATCCTAAGAATAATTAATGGTTTGTTTTCCTTTTTTAAATGAGAAAAAAAGAAAAAGAGCCCATAATTAAAAAAAAAGAAAAATTTCATTAGACGTTAAAATAAGTCATAATAAAGTTACATCAATAAATAAACTTTTTGTTATTCATATTTTTCTAAACTTTCGTCTTTTTTTTTAAGTTTTAATTTGAAAAGTTTATAAAAATAGCCGGTAAACATATTAAATATTAAACTGTGTTACTTTCTCCCAAGTTACTAACAAATGGAATAATGGATCTGTGACACCTACAGGGTAGTTCAGTAGTAAATGAACAACAGAATAGTATATTACGTGATTGAGGTTGTAAGTTGCATATTACACACGAGCGAAAATGTTACGCGTTACGTAATTGCGCGAATGTGCAATATACCTTACAGCCGAGGTACGTACTATACTTTATCTACGACTAAGATGAATTTCACAATAAACGACAAAAATTTGGTACAAATCTACAAATACCAATACATTAAAATTTGAAATTTACTAAAAACAAACGTAAACAATCAGTTGCTAGGTAAAATTTTTGTACAGATTCTAATATAATATGTATCATGTATATCACTGTATAATATATAATGAGAATAGGCGTTGTTATTTTTATTATACATGCGTGTAAAGGGACATTTTTTGTACAGCTGGATATGTGGCTGTATGTAAATCGTCGCTTACTTAGATAGTCTTTTGTACAAGAAACAAGCAATTTCATGGTAGTCGTAGATAAAAAATATTTACTGACGCTCAGTTTTGATTGAGCCATAGGCGTAACTAGGTACCTAAGGGCCAGATGGACACGGCCGACGAATACTTGCCTTTTCAAAAACTCAGAAGGATCTATTATATATATATATGAGTGTAATGTGTAAAATCAAGTTTCCGGGACTGAGTATATTGTAGATCGTGCAGAATGATAAAAAATATTCTACCTTGAGAAACTTCTAAAATTAGATTCAAATCACATCCAATACCGTATATGCGGTTCGCAGATCGGTCCCCCTCTGGAAATAAGTCCTAGCTACGCCTATGGATAGAGCTACGAGGCTGTAGCGACGTAAACTAAGATTGTAAATTTGGTATGTTTTGAGCGGAAATATTTGAAATAACAAATCAAAAGCAGATATTTAAATTTCTCTATACAAATTGTATGAAAAATATGAAACATTGTGAATATGACGTTTTGAAATTTGAACATACCGATTTAAATTGTCGATATAAATAATTTTTATGTCAGATTTAAAACAAAACATTCAATGTCATTTTAGAAAAAAAAATTATGATAAACAAATGAAGGGCACAGGGGAAAAACGATCATAGTCACAAAAAGTAAAAAATGCCAAAATTTATGCTGTTACGTTGGCAGTATGCAGAATATTGATCCCGTGCTAATTTTACACGTTAAAATCAAACATAGTCCGTGATATGCAGGGGAAGAACAAATTTTTTGCTGAAAAATGCGCATATAATACATGATTCAATGTCAAATTTCGCGAAAACGGCTAGCCGTTTATTTTCTGCTGGCATGGCGTCTACTAGCTTACTATATTAGTAATAACCACCGAAAGTTTGAACCAGATCCTATGCGTGGTTTTCAGGCAAAAAATTTTTATGTTGAAAAATGTGCGATTCACAGTTTAAAGTTTAACAACGCTCCCCTGAAAAATTTACTTTTTGTGACTATGATCGTTTTTCCCCTGTACCCTTCAAATTTTAACTGTTTGCGCTCCAGTTGAAACTGTCACTCATAATTCTATTTCTTACACCAGCTCTAACGGCGCGCCAATCTATTATGTAATACTTTAAGAAAAGCAATTGGGAGTACGAATTAAGGTGTTGAACCCTACGCATTCTAAAGACTAATGAATAAAAATTTAAGGATGTTTGGGAGGTACAATCGGAGATAAAAGTACATGAAATTAGAAATTCGTGAATAATTGCGTTGTATAACAAACTATGAGGTAAATAAATAGTTATCTTTGTTAAATAATAGCTATCACTACAACTGATTGTACAATACATCAAACTATAGCTCTCAGCTGAGTACAAGAGCTGAGTACGTTCTGAGGATTTTTCGGAGAATTTCAAAATGCTGCGAGACTTCGAAAATATAAAATTCAAATACTACTTTTTGATTAGACTACGGCTTCAGTGCTAAAAATTGATAAAAATAAATAATTTGACAAGTATTCTTATAAATGTTTGATTTTAGTCTACGTATTCATTCTAAAATATCATAGTTGTCAATAGTTTTTTCTCTCTCTAAAAAAAAGTTATAACCTTTTTTTTATATATCAATTATGCTTACAGAATACTACAAATACAAAATTTATACATGTATCTTACCTATTACTTTCATTAATTTCTACTTTTCACAGTGACGCCGGCATTTGGTAAAAAAATAGTATTGGAATTTTTTATCCCTTTTTAAATTTTGAATCGATTAAAAGAAAAAGCAGCCACTCGAACGCTCGTGGTCACTTTTTGTTAAAAATTAGGATTAAGCTGCTACTCTAAAACCTTTTAACTAATTTAAGTTTAAAAACTGAGAAATGAATCGAAATTTATGATAACCATTCCGTTTTAAAAAAGTGCAAAACTGTAAATCCTAAATACAACTTCAGTTCGCACCGAAGAAAGTTCAGTCGAATGAAACTGCGCTAATATTCCATTCGACCGACCTACTCTAAATCTCTTTAAGCTTTAGATAATTTGTTTTTAAAACTTTTTTCCTCTAATTTATACAATCTACCGTTTTTTTTTTTCTCGGAAAGCATTAACTACAATGTTAATACTACATGTGGTATTGTTATTGATGCTGTTGTGTATTTTTTGTTAACGTTTTTCCTTAAAAATGCCTTTTTTCGTCCCAACAACACATATCTAATTAACTTGCCACTTTGTTTTGTCCGTATTTTTTTTTTTTTTTTTTAGCCATTCAACACGAGGCGAGAAGTTTAATTAATATTTAAACTAAAACGAAAGTTGTTTATTTTCTTACAAAAAAACAACAAAAAAAGTACCTAGATATATTTACTTCAGCTGTGAAAATACAAAATTTTTCTGTCATTATTTTTTTTTAATGTTTCCTTTTCTTAAATGTCTACCTGTGATACGTTTTAAAATAATATTGTTTCTTTTTGTACAGAAACAAAAACAAATGTAAAATTTAAATTTAAATTGGACATATTGTATTCATTCATATTAGTATTAGAAACATTTGACGTAATAATTATTTCGGTAAATAATATTAGAGATTGTTAGGAAATTGTAAAATACTTAAGTTAATGAACACAAGTCAATTACATACATTACAATTTTAATTTTAGTAATTTGTCAGTTTTTAAATTTTTCAGGATATGGTACAATTAGTTATACATCATCCTAAAAAATGTAAAAATTCATAAATTGATTAAGCAATAATATTTCTAAAAAAAAGAAAAGTCAATTCCGGGATTCGAACCAGGGACCATTACATTCATACATCTCCGGGCTATCTATCCACTAGCGGAGTGTTTTTCAACCTGTGAGTCGCGACCCCCTGGGGGTTCGCGAAACCTTTTTAAGGAGTTCGCAGTTACTTTAACAATAAAACTACTCCAGTTCAATATATAATATTTAATAAAGAATAGGTTAATTAAATGTTACATTAATGTGATGGTTTCATACTTTCACTTGATAAAAATTCAAAACAAATAACTGCGGCTTATTGTCAATAATAGTAAATCCGAGTTTTAAATAATTGTCGTAACATAGACGCTTTTTCTTTGCTTTTGTTTCATTACTCTCATTGGAACTTGAAGTTGACTGTTGTGATGTCTTTCCAGAAACTCATCCATTTTCAATAATTACAATGAGCACAGAATTTTGGATATTAAACAAGACAGTAAGCAACTATATTAAACAAATAATAAGTCAATTCAATAAATTTGAACATAATCCAAAGCGAATTCACAATTCAAAGAATTCAAAAGTGCCATCCTTTACTCGCCTGATGCTCCACGCAGTGCTCATCACATTGCGCTATGTCTCGCTCACACAAGCCACGCGCGCTGCTATAAGTCATCAACTTCGATGTCGATATAAAACTATGCCTGTTTAAAATCTTTTGTTACTGTTACGTATATATTTAATTGACACCTAAATGAAAATAATCAATAATGATAAACGGATTTGATACTTATAAAATAAAATAAAAGTTAGAAATAGCAGAGGGTAGGGGTCGCGAAATATTTTTCCATACTAAGGGGGTCGCGCCATGAAAAAGTTTGAAAAACACTGCACTAGCGTATCACAAATTCGATAGCTACACTGTAAACAACTTGCATAATTATATGCTACATAAATTTTTATCTAAATTTTGAACGAAAATATCTTCTGTGTTCTTAAAAGATGGACCTCAACATTGTAGATTTTTTAATGAGGATGTGATGTTCTACTAATAGACGAAATCTGAAATTGGTGAGGGACATTATTTGGATCCCTACTTATGAATCATCAGTTCGCTATTTCTGACAACTTAAAAAAAAATCATATAAAATTAATACTTATGCCAGCCGAGTTCTTGTGGCCCTTGTTCGAAATAATAGACCTAAAAGATGTTTCAAAAAAACTGTTATTTGATTTTCAAAGACAGACTGATTTTCTGTGTTAAGTGAGACCGCTCTTTTCTTTAACCTTAACTCCACACCACTTTTCTTCATATCCGAATTTCAGAAACTTTTTCGTAAAAACTCAAGAAACACAAATTTATCAGATGGTTGTAATTTTTTTTTTTAAGAAAACAAAAAATTTATTTGTGTTGTAATTTTTAAATATTTTGTTACAGGATGGCCTAAGACGACGAATGGACAAATTGAAGAGTTCAATTGAAGAAGCAAATTTGGCGGTCGACAAAGAAAGAGAAAAGAATGTCAGCTTACTACATTTAATATTTCCACCCGATATTGCCAAACGACTTTGGTTAGGTAAATTTAAAATGAAGTTTTCATTTACATATTTAACGTTGTAAAATACAAAATATTTTTAATTGCGTGCACTCAAGCGTTATTGACAAATACATTCTTCACGTACCTACCAATTTTGAGATAGAAATTTAATTTACAAAGGCATTATATTTGTAGATATACTGTGTCTTTCACAAAGTTCGCACCATATGGAAACTTTTTTATTATTGATTTTTTGAAAAATGTTTTAGTGCTGGGCACAAAAGTAACTAGACACAACGTACTAGTGATGTCGAGCCGAGGAACAGTTAGTCGATTAATCGACTGAAATCGACTAAATTTTTAGTCGAATTTATAAATGGATAACCTATATAATTCTTTCAAAAACTATATTGTTTTTAAATTTAATAATGACTTTTTGAAAGTGAAATGAAAATTTATTGATTTTTAACGTATTTTTTAAGAAAAGAAAAAATATGGCATGTCGCAATGTGTAAATCATATAAAAGTGAAAAATCATAATTTTTTAGTTTTTATTTTTTGAAGTCCAATAAATTATACAGAAAAATTAATAATTTAGTCGCTTTTAGTCATTTAAATAAAAATTAGTCATTTTAGTCGAAGGTAAAATAGTCGACTAAAAAGTGACTAAATGTAAACAAAATTAGTCGACTAAACCGATTAATCGATTAATCATCCGACATCACTACAACGTACCCACCGCTTACTATTTGGCGGGAAACCGAAAATTTCAAAATTGCAGCTTATGAAAACCCGTAATTATCTGAAAATTATTGATCACTTACTCATAAAATTTTTATTTCATATCAAAATTAGGTCTAGTAGCAATATTCTAAAAATTCACTTTTCCAAAGTACGACTTTAAGTGGCCCTAAATTCATAATGATTTTGTAAATTCTTGCAAAAGAAAAATTGTAGCAGTCTTTGAAATCTGCTTATTCATAAAATCATAATTCTAGTGCCGGCAGACAAAAGGAGTTACGACCAAAATATCAACTTTACAGTAGAGAGTAAAAACTAAAATAAAATGCATGCAACATCAGTTTATTTGAATTATCTTCAAGTTTACGTGACATTTTGTACATATTTTTTTAATCAATTACTTTCTTAACATGTAACACAGTAAATCATAAAAAAAGTAAACTTTAAAACTTAAACTAAAATTTTTTAAGACATTTTTATGGACTTAACATATAAGAAACAACAATAAATTTCATTATTGAAACTGTTTGTGGATTTAACCTGTTTTAGCGGGTAGTTGTTGGCATAAAAATACATTTTTTTAATTAAGCTATCATAATATGTACTTATTTATTATTTTATTAAGAATTTTAATAACTTAACTTCTTTTGTTAGTTTCTGAAAAGAATTCTTTTTATAGTAAGTTAGGGGTGGAGTTGACTTTTGCCCTTTTGGAAATATATGAGATAGGCTCTCTTGGTCCTTATTATAAAATAAAAATTTAAAAAAATGGACTTAACTCGTTTTGTCTGCCGGCGCTAGAATTATCATCAAAATAGTCACAGATTTTGATCTTTCTGAAAGACACTGTATATTTAATGTTAACATCATGCAAAAGGATTAAATTTTTCGTAAAATTGCAATCTTTTGTTGTCTACTTAAATATGTAATTAAATTTAAATAATTTATATTAAAATTTATAAAATATAATTCAAACGACGATAATGTAGGTCAAAAAAATTTCTTGAAATTTTACAGGTGAAACAATTGAAGCTAAAACACATGAAGATGTTACAATGTTATTCAGTGATATTGTTGGATTTACCTCAATTTGTAGCACGGCAACACCCATGATGGTTATAAATATGTTACAAAATTTATATAATCAATTCGACGTGTATTGCGGACAACTTGATGTCTATAAGGTAAGGAGAAATTATAATTTTATTAAGTATTAAATATCGATCATTCTAAAAGTTATAAACCACAAAATCCGTGACAAAATGTATTTCATGTGAATTTATAATTTCAATAGAATGTCTTCTGGGCTTTAACAGGAGGAAAATTACGTTTTCTCGAGATGGGGTGCGACGGAATTCAAGACAAAAACCTACTGTAATATGTGTGAAAGGAGGAGTAATTTTGTTTTTATAAAGTAACAAATTCCCGCCTCTCAAAAATGATTAAAAGATTTCCCCTATACGTTGATAAACACGGAAACAAAATAAAAAAACTAAAAAACCATAATCATAAATAAAAGCCAAAAAAATTGCGGATTAAAATATGTCGTGACACGTCAGGATGATTAAAATACGTCAGAACTGTACTTAACACATTCGCTACCACTATTCACGCGTCCATGTATACGGTCGCACTTCTTACGATTCCATCGACGTGTATATTGCAGCATTAGTTGTGATTCAAATACCTACAAAGATCGGTGTAGAGGCATGGGTATACGTTTTGCCCTTTGAGACTTGAGTGCACAGCATCTATGAAAATTGGAACGAACTTTTTATCTAATACTTACGATACTAAAATATTTTTTCAATTTATCTTGGACTATAAAATATGTCTTATTTCCTGACTTTCAAAAACGTTATTCGGTAATACTCCATATAGTAAGCGTGTCTATCAAATACTTCAAATGTTAGAATAATTTAAATATTCATTAACCATGTTTTGTGAGGTTCTTCTCGATAATGATGATTATCAGAAAAGTATTATCCAATATCCTCAATACATATCATTTACATATTATACTGTTTACGTATAAAGAAGCAATAGATACCTATAGTATTGTTTACAAAATTTCTGTATACTATGTGTAGAGCTTCACAGCTTCTGCGCAAATTGGTAACACTGAAGTTTGTAACAATTTGAAAATAATATAAATAACTTTCGTTCGGAAACTGTACACCTTAAAATTTAAAAAAAAAACAGCGTATCTCAATTAGATACTACAGGTTCTGAGACTTGAGGCATTTTGCCCCCCTACCCCGTTTTGCCCCCCTCCCCTACATTCTCTTACATTAAATTCATGTTAAAGAACAATTTTTTTACATATATGGAATACTATCTGTATAAGTACGACTTACATTAGACCGATTTTTCCTTAATATTTCTGTAATTTTAATCTAAAAGAAAATTTTCCAAACCTGCGTACATTATGTACAAAATGTAACATAAATACTTATGTATGTATACATATGTATTCTCATCTGTAAACGTTTAGTATTCGAGGAAAAAAAATTACAATAGCTAGATAAATATTCATTTAGTATTGTTTACATATGTAGGTTGTTGAATCCATCAATATAATGATATATTTGACAAGGAAATATATATAAATAAGATATAAAATATTATGCGGTATATAACATAGATGGAAAACTACACTACCGTTACAAGAAATTTGGACCTATTTAAAACATCCAGCATTATCAAAACAAAATTAAATAACCCAAATTGATTGGTGGGTTCGTGACTAAGAACAGATATAATCCTTTACCTTATATTAACCATCTTTAAGGGGATAGGGTACTTGACTGTGTTTCTTTGTGCTAGATGTTAAATAAGTATTTATGAGGCATCATTAAATAATAGGTATGTTTGATTTTACTGGTGTAATACGGAAATTTTTCGTAATAATTTAGAAATTTTATTTTGAAAATGGTTAATTTTGAAGAACGCTTTTGCTTTGACAAGTTTTGAACATAAACAAAGTCTTGAGGGTCCAAAGATCGGCACTGACATTTGTTTGCTTTCAAATTGTGACGTCAGTATAATGAGCATTTTTCGTGCCAATTTTTTCTTTTAAAACTGAACAGTTATTTTTGGATGATTTTTATAAAATTTATCAAAAATGACTCAATTAATATGAAGAAAGCTATTTGTAATTTTTTTTTTATTTTCTGTCAACTATTGTATTTTTATATTCAGATTTGAATGTCTCAATAACTATTATTACTATTGAATTGAAATTTCACGCACTGGTAAAAGTCGTTTAACTGCATCTATTCCTCATGAAAAAATTTCAGAAACATTTTTATTTTTATTGGAAAAGGGGTCCAAAATGCGAAATTGAAATTTATTGGTGAGATCAAGTGAAAAATCATATGAAAAGGCTTTGTTATGTATACATATATCAAAGCTATGTTTTTCTTTTTAATGTTAAACCGCTTCAATTTTTGATTTTTCCTCAAAACGTGCGAAAAAGTACCGTATTCCCTACCTTATCTCCGAAGTTCACTGAAAAATCTGAAATAATTCAAATAAATAGAAGATTTGAAGAACTCGAAAGAAGAATTCGAAAAATTTGTTAACTTTTGCATCGCTTCCTGTCTTCTTAATTTACCGAATTCAATTTATATACACTTGTCAGATTATTGTAAGGATAAAATGTTTTTTTTAAGATCATGTAGGTACGATACAAAACAATGGTATATATAAAGGTAACTTTGCAATTTGACTTTCAAAAGTGTACATTCCTCGTCAAAAATTGACTAACTGATAAATAGTAAACCAAGTTTTCACCAATTTTCAATACTTACTGTACGGAACCCTGTGTGTGTGCGATTCACACACGCATTGTTAAACTACAAAGGGTTAGTAAATCAATTATGGTACTTATTCAAATTTTCAATCAAGCTGTGTGTATAGTCCTTGATTGACGTTATTTATATATTAGCTTTTGGTATTTCTACACTCTAGATAACTGTTTCATTTCACAGATTCACCTGAGCTGAATCTATAATCGCATTAAAAACCGTTTACATATTATGCTCACTCAAAGCATCAGTTCAGATTATAATTTATTACGTATTTAATGTCACTAACCACTCTAAGTATAGAGGCATTCAAATACGGTTTACGTTAAATATTCCAGAGGTAATTACCCTAAAGAAATTCGTTTTGAATCAAAATGTGAATGAGAAAAGAAGTTTATAATAATAGTTTAAAAAAAAAAAAGAAAGAAAGAAAGAAAACTATTCATTTTAAAATTGAATAATTTTTTATTTTCTTTATGGTGAGCTGGATGGATGATCTAGAATTTTAAGTAACATACCTATTTTGTTTAAGTAATTAATATTCGTAAGTTTTACTATATGAGGTAATACGACCATGACCGACTTTCAGTTATATTATACATGTATATTTTTAGTGAAAAGTGATGAAGCAAATACCTAAACTTATTTTTTTTAACGTTTTTTTACATTTTTCCTTATCTTACGGGAATTATTTCATTTTTAGTAAAGTTTCTGTATTGTAAAAGCCGAAAATACTGCAAAAGTACTTTATTATTCTTTTGTTGCCATTGAGGTAATTATTCTTAATGAGTTTTCGAAATTCACTCAAATATTAAACGGAAATTAGGTATTACTTTTGAAATTATCATTGATATAAAAATTTATTCTTTAACAAAACAAAAAATTCAAAAAGTTTTCTTAATTCAAAATGTTACTTTTTCCTTCTAAGAAACAAACAATCTTTGATTAAAAACTGTTAGTCCTATATTTTCACTTATTATTACAGGAAAGATTTGTATTTTTTCGGATAAATTTGTGTTTATATTTATAACAAAAATTTTTGCCTAGCTATTTAACGAGAAGAACTGCAACAAGCAGACACAACAGCGTATCTGGCGTGTTTTTGGTTTGACAGTTCTTCGAGTTAGATTGCTTTTATGCAACAAATTTGAATTGTACACAATACAAATTTATTCAGAGAAAATATTCAAGTGGAATGTAATGCAGTAAAACAATTTAACGAATCAATAAAAAAGAAATGGTAGCTTAAAAATATTGTAGCCTCTCAAAATGACAAATACATTTAAAATTTTAGAAGCAAGGCAAAGCTTTGTTATCCAGGGGTAATGAAACATTTAAAAAATGATCCTATCTTGGGATACTACACTCCACAGTCTAGTTACCTACTACGACTAGACCAAAAGCTTTGAACTTTTTGTTATAAAACCTAACATTTTATACATGAGAAATATTTTTTTTATCAAACATTTAACCAGTCCTCAACACTTTTCCAACAAATTTTTATAACAGTAGTGTAATTTCTCATATTTCATACAAGTACTTTACATAATAATAGTTTCAGACAGAATGAAATCTGATATTTTTAGGAAAAGTGAAATATATTCTTTTAAATTGATATAGAATGTTGAAAACAAATATTTATTCCACACACATAGACATTTATACATATAACTAAAAAAGATGAGATGGGCTGTATACTCCACATAAATGCTGATATATTGCGACAAAATAGAAAATAAGTAGACATATTGTTATGTAAAAATATTTGTAACAATCTAAAATTCAAAACAATTTGTCGAGGAAATAGAATTGTTTGATAGAAACCGAAAAACAAATCGTAAAATTATGTTAATCAGGATGTGAATTTCTAGAAGAGTAAATATATACGTATGTGTTGGGACTGTGTTAACTTGTCTAGAATATATTAAGGTATATTTATTTAATTTACATATTAATTTTTGTTTAATCAAAACAAAACTACGTACCAGAACTGTTAAGTAGGAAAATTGAGATTTGAAAATTTAAAATGCGTAGTTTATGTGAATATTAGTCGAAATTTAACACCCAGTAAATCTAAATACCCAGATTTAATAAACTCTATTATATATTTTGAAAATGAAGATACCAAATTTACTTACGAAAACATGATTGGGTGTAAAACTAAAATAATAAATTCGATTGGCGTTATAACACAACAATCGATAAAAATTTTCAGACATTTTCGAAATTTGAAATCTATTTAAATGTACACTGAGGAGTTTCTGTCAGAACTCCGACTGAAAATGGATGATATGTTGAAAATTATGTTTAGAGAAATAGAACTAACCTAATTCTGTAAAATATTGATCGCATTGTAGTATAACATTTAACCTTTTTTATACGTCATATTTGTTAATAAACAGATATTTTGAATTCAAGTTAACCCTAGAATCATACATTGGTCTACGAGTCAAGTTAATCATACATCGGCGTCGTTTCGACGAATGGACTTTTTACGGGGAGTTTTAGAGTTTATTTGCAAAAAACATTTTTTTTACATAACAATACTACAAAAACGAACAAAATATTTAAAAAAATTGGATTTGGAAAAATCTCTTAATATAAATATTTATTAATTTTTTTAATCTTTTTATCAAAGCATATTTTCACTATAAAAATTAAAAAATAGATAAATACATCAGTTGTATCATGAAACATGTTTTTCAAATAATTAATTTATGAACTATTATGAGTCAGTGGACATGTGTGACTTTACCGAATGTGAAATTTCTCAGTCATAAATATTCCTATAGATATGTAGTTATTTCCCCATTAGGCACATTTGTAAATTTTCTAAAATTTGTTAGTAATTTTTCGAATAAGATCTCAAAAAATAATAAAAATTAAAATATTTTCAACAAAATAAATTGTTAACCTTTTATTAAGTCACTTGAACCGCATTCTTTAGTTTTCGATTCAATATATTAAAATTTCAGTATTATGTCGTCTCTATAAGTCAAACAGCTGTAATCATCTTTCATATTATCATAATCATTGAATAAATTAATTATAACATCCATATCTTTAATAAATTTTAGAAAAATTAGGAAAACTTTTATATGTGGAGTACAAAATCTTTAAAAAAAAATATAGGTTAATCATACATCGTCGTCCTTTTGACGCACACTATTTCAGTATAAAAAAAAACGACAATAGCTATAAACAAAATTTATACGTCTTATGTGTTATAATAACAAATAAATTAGATAACAGAAGTTTCACAGCAAGCAGGTACCGACAAGTTGTAGTATTGGAGCAGGTAGAGAAATTCGTTCGTCGTTTTGACGAGTATGTATGATTCTAGGGTTAATGTCGTCCTGTTTCGTTAGGAAAGAATAATCAGATAAAAATCAAAAATTTTTAGATACCATTAACGAAATAAAAAGCGAAAGAGCTAATTTTAATCAACCAGTTTCAGTTTTCAGTGGACATCATTTTCAAAATTTAAAAAAAAAAAAAAATAGGAAATTCTAAAGAAATATCAAAAATTTTCACAAAACAAAATGGAAAAATTGTTTTCCTTAATTCTTCAAACTTTTTAAACATAATAATTATTAAAAATCTGTAATAGCAATAGTTATAATACAATGATTAAATTCTATTTTCTTTATAATTTAATCTATTCTATCTAAGGGCCAAATTTATTTTCTTGTTAAAAATAATTTGAATTTTTTGGACAAATTATTTAAACTTGTTTAAAACTTTATATCCTTTCTAAGTACAAGATGGATCTCGTAACTTATTTTATAGCTTATTTTTCATTTTCCCCTTTTGGTTTTATAATAATTTTTTATATATTTTTGGTTTTTTTCCAGTCTTGAAAATGATGAAGTTTCATTTTGTTGTTGCCTTATGAGTAAAAACTATGTATTTTTGATGATACGACCCTTTCCAAAAAGAGTCTACCGACCCTCCGATCATCTATTAACGTTCAGGATGATGCCAGTGATACTTTTTTAATCAAACATTCGGTATAATTTATATTTTAAACAAATACATCTCTGTACGCTATGATAAGAATCCTGAGAAATATACCATTATTAAAACGATTACCAACCGCTTGACGATTATGAATAGAGAAGCTCAACAAATATACATACGAATGTCACATACAATACACAGAGAACTATTAAATCAATTTTTGCTTAGCAGAAAATTCCTCGAACAGCTGTAACGACTTGGACTTTATTAAATTTACACCAGCATAGAATTTACTTTATCTTAATCTTGTACAACGAACGGCAAACTCACTGAGTCACATAAATACAACAACAAACGAAGCTGCTATTGAAATACACCTAAGTTTTACAAAATTAAATTCACTGTTGTGTATCCGTATGCTTTGCTTGTTTCATTTAAATCGGTTTCCTGTTACAAACGAACCTTTATTATCAGCACAGAACAAAAGTTAACTACTGGTCCACCAGTAATTTTAGGCAATTCTATTGGCAACTCTATACATAATATACAATAAAATATGGTAATTATGTAAGGGATTGAATAAACCTATGCCAATTAAAAAGTTCAATTTAATTTTTCGAGTATAATTTTATTTGTATTTTATATTTTTCTTGAAACCAAAATTTTCATTAAAAGTGAAAGAACGGAATTATAAAAAGACAATTTTATTGCCTTAACGAATCTCAGCTGAACAGCTAGGTACGTCTTGCTGAAACAAGTGGTGTCTCCCTCTATAGGTACTTACTGGTTGAATTTTTAATTGAATTTTTATTTAAAGACTTTACTAACTAAAGCTATTACTGTAATTTTCATTTTTCGTAACCAAGCTCGTGCAATTTCATAGATAAGGACGATGGATAAATTTGGTATGCTATTAAAAAATACAGTCAAAAGCGTTAAAACATAAACAGTAGCATTCAAAATAGGTTTAACATTTTGATTAAATTTGTTTTAATGTTGAACCCTACATATTAAAAAATTCTTTTTCGTTATATTTACTACTTTAGGAAGATTGAATTGCTACAAGAAAATGATGAAAATTAACTGAAACCAATAGAACTTAACATGTGCTAGCCTATCGTGCCATAAATTAAAAAAAAGAAAAAAAAATTGAAAATTGTGATTTGTACAGCCAAAGCCACTTTTGGACATAAAGAAGAAACGTCGTTTTTACTTACCACATAATAAATGGAGTACACCGCGTACACATTACCTTTTTTGAAGCAAATCGCCACATTGGTAAACATCACGTTAACACCTTTCATAACCTCTAAAGTGTCAGTGATAATAAATATTTTTTAATTTGTATACGATTTTTGTTGTAATTTGAGACTATTTATTAATAAATATTCTAACAATATTTATAGCAACAAATATAACATCAGTAAATATAGAAAAATTTTAAATTAAACCTTGTTTAACCGCCATATTGGTCAGTATTTTAACCCTTTTTTTGGCTTCATTTTCATATACAGTGAATATATACCTGTACTCCCTCTATCACTTCGATACTCAAAGACGGTACGTGATGGCAGATGTCTCATACAATACATCACAACTTTTTTCTTTGAAAAAAAATGACGGGAATAACTTTATGGAACACAGTTCAGCAAATTTCTAACTGTACAAACCCAACTTCTTTATCAAAATCAAAAGTAATCACTAGCAAAATTTACATCTAGTAGTGTAAATATCAATCCCTTCCGAGCTTTGATTTTAGTTACAAAAATTAATATCAAGCAACATTTATACTCGTACAAGACATAATGTACAAATATTTATACAGGCAGCTGTACATACTTTTATTAGTACAATATAAAACGCTATTGTATTTTTCAATATAATATTAAGAAGAACGAAAAACCTAAATATACCCCGTTTCAAATACAACTGAGCGTGAGTCATCGTTAAAACATTAAATAATATTCTTATATTCGAAACAAATCAATCTTCTATTTTTTTCTAAAAACAAACTGCAAGTTTAAAATTTACACATTTGCAACAATGAAAGAGATAAAGCTAAAAAAACCGGAATTCCTTAAATTCGTAAGTGATGAATCATGCTTAAATTTAAGTGAAATAGCTTATACATATTACAAATTATAGATAGGGGAGACTATGGCGAATATAAAGCAAAGTGACCTGAAACAGTAACGATGTCTCCTAACATTCAAGTTAACAAAATTTTGTAAAATGGTACTTTTTAGATTAACTGAATGAAGCCTCATTGCCAAGCACGTCACTAAAATACAAAAAAAGTATATACTTATTTCTTGTTTTGACTTATTGTTGTTAGTCGAGGGTACAATAGTCGAGCCACAATGACGAAACGTCATGGATTTATCAGTATTTCAAAATAAATTAAAGTAAAAAAAATGTTTTTTAAGGATATATTCTCAAAAAATAAAACAGCAAATTGAGGATTTTAACATTTTGATGCTATCTCTACCGCACAGAGAAATCACGAAAATTATTTTTAAATTCTGACATACACTTTAAAAAAGAACAGACTTATTAAAACTTCCGTAAGTATAGTATTGCTTGTCTTATTTAAAATTTTATTTCCGCCAATAACAATATTCTAATGATACTGAAAATATTTAAGGAAAAAAGATGTAAATATAAAAGTTTAAGGTGACAGTATATCTTATTCTTTTTTACATGTGCATATACAATGAATCTTAGAAGGATGCGAAATTTAATACATATACATATTTATGTGGCATTCTCCTACACAATAGTCCCTCACAGCATGATATAAGTTTTAGTTCAAGCATTGGATATTTTTAATTTTTGTAATCTTAAGTATTAGCTCGACCGGTACGGTCTCTCGTATCATTGCTCGCAATACTTGTGGAATTATAAAATAATTATATTATGGTGTTTGACATAAAAAGAAAAGGTGATATTATCCTAAACTCATATGAAATTATTTTTGTAGAAACCCAATATCTACTTAACTATTACTGGTCAGAAATTATGAACCACTTAAGTTTGAATTTGAGTTAAGTAGTGCAATGAAATTTTACAGTCATTATGAGGCATGATACGTTTGCTCGCAGGTCGGGCGAAGCTTTACTTGACTGAAAACACAAGTAAATCGTTTATAATCAATGTCAAAGATAGAAATGGCAAAAGATATAACAGAAAAAAAAAACCCACTTGTCCAGTAAAAAGAAGTTTAATATTGTGTATGCAATTTTTATTATTCTGTAGCTTGAATATGCACCAAATAAAAGTTGAATTTAATTTTTTTTAGCAAAAAAAGCCAATGAAAAAAACCATTTCTAAGAAAGTTGTTGGAAACAAAATTGTTTCAAATTAAAATTTCTACAAATTATATTTAATAAAATTTTTCAAAATTTTGCCCCTGGTTCCTCCCAGGGCAAAAAGTTTCTATTTCAAGTCACCTCCAGCCACTGTGATGCCAATCTAAGAAAAATCGACTGCCGACTAGATGTATCCTACGACTCCCACCTTGCTAGAAAATTTCAAAAATTTTTCATTTCTAATAAGAAACTTAGGATTTTTTAATAGAAAAAAAATTAAAATTGTTCTAAATAACGTGACTTGCGAAAAAAAATTTTACCCAGTGCCGCTCTAGGCTCAGTAAAAAATGCCGCCCCTGAAAAGCTAAAAAAAAAAATTTTTGCTGCCCTTTTTGCCAAATTTCCCGTCCCTAAAATCGGCCGCCCTTCTTAAAAACCGTAAGTGATGAGTAAAAAAAAAAAAAAAAACTTGAAATTCTACATTTTGCCGCCCCGAAAATCTGCCACCTTTCTTAAAAAACGTAAGTGACGAGCAAAAAGAAAAACAAAAAACAAATCTACATTTTGCCGCCCTTTTTGGCCCAAATTTTCCGCCATTAAAATCTGCCGCCCTAGGCTCCAGCCTACTCAGCCTGCTGGTAAATCCGTCACTAATTTTACCCTTTAAATTTCCGAGACTGTCTGTTATACTTTTCTTCACAAATTTCATAAAAAGTTTCAATTTTTATAGACAAGGTACCGGAAAATCAAAAAATCCAGGGAAATTGTTGTGCTATGGTATAAATTTTTAAAGTTAAAATATTACAATTTATGGGTCCCTGTAATTATCTAACATTGTCTACTTATTCATAAAACATATTGCATGTATTTTTATAACGTTTTTCTCAACAAGGCCTTCAAGGTCCTTTATTATATTTTTACTATTGTCACATTTGTTTGAAGTTTAGACAGAAAATAAAATAAAAAGATGACTACCCCATTTAAAGAAAGTTTAAATATATCTGTTCCGATTTCAATTATATTTGGTATAACGAAAATAAAGAGAAAACATATTTTTAAATATAAATAGATCAGAAAATTGTCCACAAATGTTAAGTTTACTTTTCTATTTACGCGGTAATGGGTAGCTCGAGAGTAATTTTTATTTCAAAATTACATTCTTAAAACATATAAAATATGTTATTAGGAATCAGATTTTTTTTTAAATTTTCCAATCGTTGGTAAATTGCACTGAAACTAAGGCTATATTTGATGCTTTTCAAACTCGTTTTTCACCCACTTAAAAATGGAAATTTGAAATTCTACTTCCTAATAACATTTTTTATTACCTTTATCTTTACTCACTGAAAATTTGAAGTTGATACGTTAATTCTACGCTGAGAAAATAGAAAAGTAAAATCGCCTATTTTTGATGTTTTTTTCCATTGGTAAATATCCCCTTAAGAATGGGGTAAAAAAATAAAATAACTTTTGAGTGAAGTTTGAAGCAATATGCAAAATAATTTATAAAAGCTTGAGACGTTATCATACTATTTCTGTTTTTGATGTTTTGGAAGTATAGCTATTTTACTTTTCAGTAGTTTACCAAACCTGATTAAACGCCTCAAGCTTTTATAAATTGTGTTGAATATTGCTTCAAACTTCACTCAAAAGTTATTTTATTTTTTTTACCCCATTTTTAAATAAAATCTTTTTCTTAAAAAACATTTTTTTTACTTTATTTTCTACTTTTTAGTCGGATCACAATTAATTTTACAAAAATTAAAGAAGTAATTAAATTTTTTTACTTATATTTTAATCGATTAACTTACCCTAATCAAACTTAACTATGGAAACAAAAAATTCCAATGTAAAATCAATGAACAATATTTGACAATTCGAAATGTCAAAAAGTTGCACAGGACTAAAAATCAAAATTTTTGATTTAGGGCGATTTAGGGCAAAACAAATTACACAATATTGCATTGTCATCAAGGTTAGGCAGGTATGAAAAATTTGAAACCTCTAGCTCAATTAGAACCTGTCTAAATTTTGATTCCAAGATTTGATCTAAACCAACATACTAACATAGTAAGTTAAATAAAAGCTTTTAAATAGAAAAATTGTTCCAATTCACCACAATCTCCTCTATACTTATGAGCTTTTATTTAACTGTTTACGCAGGAATATGAATGGCCTTTAATGGGACAGAGGAAAATAGTATACGTACAGTTTTACCGCGCCTATGCGAATAGAGAAGGAAGTAAAAATAATTAGAAGATAAGAAATGAATTTTTTATATTCACGCGTCATTGTGTGTTTGTTACTTGCGCCTTTTTTTTAATTTATTTGATTTTTCCCATTTAAATAAAAAAATTTACTCATTTTTTTTATGTTTGTTGGTTTTCCGTACGTAGGTATGTATTATAAGTGAAATTCATGGGCGCCCATATGATGGATTCCAGGGAGGGGCCCGAAGGGTGGAAAGTGAACTTCCGGAGAAAATTTCGGACTTTTTTATCTTTTTTTTTAATATTTTTTTTCGTAAATTCCCCCCCCCCCCCCACAAAATTAGCCTGGCGACCTTTTTTTGCTTTTTTTTTCCTTTTTTCGTATAAAGCACGGTTGTCGATTAGGGGTGGCCACGATTCTGAAATACTATGTATAACCTACAAAAAACACCATTAAGGACGTCGTTTTGCTTTCTTCAACTCCTTTTTTCTAATTTTCTTCCAATCCTGGCTAGCTAGAGGGGGGCCATGGCCCCTCCTTGCCCATAGGGATGGGCGCCCATGGTGAAATTTCATATTAAAAATAATGTTTTAAAATGGAGCAAATTATAATTTTACAGTCCTTCGTTCAACAAACAAAATAAAAGCCAATTGGCTTCAGTATTCTCAGAATTAATAAATATATTTTACATCAAAGGAAACATATTGAAGACGTAGAAATGAATTGAAATATTTTTTTTTTTAAATTAAACATTACAAAGATAATTTCCTGCATAAATTTAATTTTGAAAATTTAACCTATGTTCGACAAATCGCTTGTCTGTTAATAGTCTTATGATATTAATTCTGTCAAAAATGAAAAAGACGATAACAAAAAGCTATAGCTACTTTTTTAATAGAATTTATTTGCGGCAAAAATATGAAAATTCTCCTTAGTATTTTTATATAATTTTCACAATTTGGTTTTCATTCAATTCTAGGATTTTAATTTTTTTTGAAAATAGTATAGTATATGCATAACATAGTGAATTTCCAAAGATTGAACACTGGATTATCCTGGAATAATTTCCACCGTTAGTTGGAATAACATTTGGTCATGTAATATGAAATGTCGTTTTCCAACCACTTGGCCTACTATGTAATTCAGATAAATATCTATACCGTCTGAAACATTAGAAAAATGTTTAAAAGCAGTTCTTTAAATTTCAACAGATTTCTTGTAGCCTGAATCATTTCCACCGTTAGTTGGAATAACATTTGTTCGTCTAATACAGTGGTTCCCAAAGTGGTCCCTAAGGACCTGCAGGGGTCCTCGAGATCATTCAGGGGGTCCGTAGAAAATTAAAATTGATTTGGGGGTCCCTAAACAACGTCAGGGGGTCCGCGCAAGGTTTAATATAAAATAAAAACATTATGACAAATTTTTATTAATATAGAAGTTAAATAACAATGAACAAATTATTAGCGAATTTTAAGTCCTAAGTAAAGTACAAAAAAAAAGTTTTACATATACTCTTGTTTAAGTTGAATAAAAAAAATTATATATCACAGTTTTCAATACAGTAAGTTCTTAACATTAATTAAAGATTTCTTTTTTTATTAAAAATCGAAGAAGGGATTGTAAGTTTTTCTAACACAGATGTGTTTCTAAAGAATATACATATTATTAATGATCAGAGATGAGGCTTATTTAAGATACAAGTATTTGAAATTAGTGATGAGCAAAATTAGTCTTGGTCTTGCAGTCTTGGTCTTGGTCTTGCAAAAATGCAAGACCAAGACCAAGACCAAGACTATGTATAGCAAGACCAAGACCAAGACCAAGACTATAAGTATGATTGCAAGACCAAGACCAAGACTCGCGTGAGCAAGACCAAGATAAAAGCAAGAAAAAAGCAAGACTCTTGCTAAACTATTTAAATAATTTGAAAGTATAATTAATACTGAAACTTTTTAAAGCAATATTAAAAATTGTTTCTTTAAAAATTCGAATTAAATACTTGCAATTAAAAATGTGTGATGCTGTCATAAATCAATATAACGCTTTTAACTAGCTTTATAAAATCTTTTATTTGGTCGAATAATAAGTAAAATATCGGCGTTTAATAGGTTTTACGACTTTTAATAATAATAATAGATTTTACCACGTTTAATAGAAATTCATTTGGAACTAACTAAAGCCCTGAAAATTTCATCGAAATTAGTCGAATAGTTCCGAAGTTACGCGTTGGAAGGTTTTACGAATACTCAGGTGGGCAAAGAGCCAGCCACAAGGCAAAATGTAAAGGTAAAGAGTAAAATTTCTGATTTTTGAAAGAAAAAATTTTTACGTCACAAAGATGATTACAATGTCTTTGTTATGTCGGTACACTCGGAAACATGGAATCGAAGGTTGTGTGTATAGTCAGTAAAAAAACCAGGAAACTTTGTAATTTATGATGGATTGTTGACACCCTAAAATTTGAAACATAAACAGACAGCTTAAATAAAATATGTAGATAGATAGAATATAAGAACGGTCAAGCGAGAAGACGATAACAAAAAAATTTTTTTTTAAATATCTACACATTAAGAGAATTTCGCACGTATGTTAACATTCCAAGCAAACTGGCACAAATATGCAGGACGACATTTTATTATTTTATGATTATTTTTTCAAGTAATCCTTTATGATTGTTCAATTTCTTTTTGTCACAAAATATTTATTTTTTATTATTGTAGGTCAGTTTCAGTTTTTAATATAATTTATGAAGACTTTCCATAAAAAAAAAAAAAAAACTAGATTTATGGCCAATCTCTTTTTTTAAAATAAAAAAGAAAAATAACTGAAGAATATATACAATTTGACATAACTCTGATTGGAACTCCTGGGAATTTACTATTTTTAACTTTTAGTCTCATAAAATACATACAATTTCACATACAAAGATAATGGGAAGTCGCCCTGGGCGATTACCCTTCTCATCTTTAGATAAATTCGTCAATAAAAAAGGCACTAGTTCATTTTCTGATATATTCTCGACTTCTTGTATATTTCGTTTTAGTGTTAAATATCTTACTGATTAGTCAATAGTCGTTAGAAGCATTACAATAATTATACGTATACATAGCGAAAAAATTATTATCCTCATATGAACGCAATGAGTGCAATGGATATTTCATGTGGATCCAATCTTATAAAAGCCGGTTTACCACATACACTACACTTTGGTGTTTCTCTTTCTTCTTTGGGAAAGCAATATGTTACAGAATTTTCAAAACTTTCTGGTCGTTGGTCAATATATCCATTTTTATATCATCCATACTTAAACCAATTTTAAAAACTAGGCGACGAAAACTGATTGTGAGCTAGAGACTGGAGTTTTAGAATATTGTTACGAAGATGTAAATCAACATCATACACTCATTTAAAATTACATTATCCGAAAATAATCTGATGAATTGTTTCCAGAGTTGCCTCCATCCAGAGGTTAAAATATTGACAATTGTATAGATAAATAAAAATAAATAAATAAGTAAATAAGATTTGTATAGGTGTCAGTAAAGCATGGGGGTGGGTATAATTATGTGTTGTATGATGTATTTTAAAGTATATCGTAAGTTTGTAACAATTTATTACTAAAATACGAGATTGTTTGACCATATTTTTCCTCATTATTAAATCAGAAAGTTAAAATTTTTCCCAAGTTAATATTAGCAAAGGGTGTATTTATGCAACAAGAAATAAACTGAAGTAATGTAAAATATATTAATTAAAAATTCTTTTATTTACACATAACAGTGTACACCAAAAAATACCTGATAAAATTAGGGGTGGGGGTGGGGGATGGAACCCCAATGATTTTATAAGTTTAAATTTGGTATCATAATAAAGATCTTTAAGTGTCATTTACAAATATATATAGCTTCCCTACCAAAGCTCTTACCATTTCCAAGTTATTTAAGAAAATTGAAACAACTCAAATTTTCAGGGGTGAGTTTCACCCCCTTAAACCGCTTATGGGCACGAACGAAATATTGCTCATGATTAGTTTTAATGAGATCTACAATCCACCACAGTTTCAAAAATTTTTGAGAGATCCAGTTGGATACCTTTCCTTATAAGTGTCGCTCTAGACACCGGAAAATTGCCGACCCTGCCTTTTCCTAAAAAAATGTCTTAATTACTTTTTCACTTTTTTCCTGAATGATTTTAATTTTAAGAGCGAAATTGTGGGTTATTATTGCTCTTTTTCCTACCAAAAAATTAATGACGAGCAAAAAAAAGAAAAAACTTCAAATTCCAAATTTTGCTGCCTCTAGAGACCTCAAAACAAACTTCTAGCATAGAGCCGAGCTTGACACTGTGTTGCGGTAAATTATCAAAACGCACCATGACAGTGGCTGTGATAGCTGAAATTTCGATTCAAAAATTCGCTAATAAAAAAAAATGCAAGAAAGTGCAAGACTTTTTAGCAATACCAAGACCAAGACCAAGACTGCATTCTGCAAGACCAAGACCAAGACCAAGACTCAATCCGCTCTAGCAAGACCAAGACCAAGATTCTTAATGCAAGAACAAGACCAAGACCAAGATTTGGTAGTCTTGGTCTTGGTCTTGCATTTGCTCATCACTATTTGAAATACAAATACAAGATGCAAAATACGTATCTTCATCTTGTATCTTTGTATCTTGTATCATTATGGGTTATTGTACAGAAACTGTTGATTACTTTTCCGTCTTCCAATTTGGTAAAACGTGGATTCAGTGCCGTTATAAGCCTCATCACAAAAAAAATCGAACAGAAATTAGTACTCGTGGGGATTTGCGGTTGCTACTTACAAACATTGAGCCGGACATAAATACACTCATAACATCCCATCAGGTTTATCCAAGTCATTTTTTTTGTATTTTGAAAAAAAGTTATAATTTCATTAAATACTTCTTCAACAAGATGTTTTATTTATATTTTATTTTTACGCCACCATTTACCATTCAAAACATCAAAGTTAAATTTGTGTTTTTTTTTGTTATGCATTTATGTAGTTTTTCACCCAGGGTCCGTGAGCAAGTTTTTACTATGAAAAGGGGTTCGTGGGCCAAAAGAGTTTGGGAACCACTGGTGTAATATGAAATGTCGTCTTCCGGCCATTTGGTCTATCATATAATTCAGATAAATATCTATACCCTCTGAAACATTAGAGAAATATTTAATAACAGTTCTTTAAATTTCAATAGAATTCTTGTAGCCTGAATCATTTCCACCGTTAGAATAACATTTGGTCGTGTAATATGAAATGTCATTTTCCGACCATTTAGCTTACCGTGTAATTTAGATAAATATCGACGCTTTCTTAGGCATTAGAAAAAATGTTTTAAAGCAATTCTTTAATTTTAAAGAGAATTCTTGTAGCTTGGAATTATTTCCGCTGTTAGTTGGAATGATATTTGATTGTTCCGCGAATATATATTTACTTAATTCCTATTTATAAAAATTCATGACAACAAATACTTAAAACTTCATTTTTCATCCTTCTCGACATTATATGGTTTTAACCCAAACTTCACCTAGAAATACAACAGAATATGTAGCATGTTTGGATAATACATTACTCTCTAACATAATACATTCTTTGCATTCTGTATGACACCAATATATACTTTATCTATCAGCTCTTATTTTAAATGAACTAGCAAATCTTTCTCTGTCAAAACTTCATCTAAAAACAGAAATAAAACAAAGTAATAAGAACAGACATGACTATGTTTTATTATTTCCTTTCTCTACACAGACTTAAGTAAAATTTATCTAGCTTATGTATTATTAAACAACTTACTGAATATATTCATATGATCAACATAAAAAATATCCCACTGGATTCGTTTTCACCATTTTTTATTTAAGTATTCTCCAAAGAGCACACCTTTGCTTACCATCAACAAATGTTTTAGAAAAAACTTTATGAAATATTTATTACCGTATAAGAATGTTGTAACAATACGTAATTGAATAATTCAGAAAAACAGAAACAAGACAAGAGAAAAATGAAAATTGAAATAGGTAATAAAGAATATCTTGTTCCGATATCCACATAAAAAAAAAAATGTACTTTTAACAATAATCTTAGTATGGTTATTAAGGTTACAGGAATAAATCTACTTGTTTTCAAAAATTTTTTAGTAACGTAAAACCAAAATTATTTCCAATAAATATGTTTTGAATTTCACAAAATGAATCTAATCCAATGTTTGACTCTTTGTAAATTTTGAATTTTCTAATAAAATTATTCGATACTTTTTAATGACGCACAAATTATACTGTGAGCAAAATCTTCCAGTAGTGTCAGCGAAATATTTCCTTATCCCAAAGAATATTGGAAAACACTATTAGAAGAATCATTTCTTTGAGTCGAAGACTTTTTTGTTATTGCAAGAATATTTTGAAATAATCCGAATATCTACTTACCAGTACGCAAACCTTTTACTATTGTCTATCTTTGATTATGATTTGAAGCAACCACGATCAAATTCAAAAACTTCTCATGTTTAATGAAAACAATATGAAATCATTTATTGGAAAAAGATTGTGTTTGACTAGGTCATCGTAGAAATTTAAATTTTTTACTGGAGTTGTAGTTCTCTGAAAAACCCTTCATTTGCTGTTTCTGATTATTTATTCTGTGAAATTTTCGACAAGTCGTAATTTGACAAAATGCTTTGTTCAAAAATCTTACTCTGGTTGGGGATTTCAATTCAAATAACTTCCGGTAATTGTTACAAACATCTCTAGATATACGATCAGCGTAGTTAGTAAAAGAAATGAACACCAATTGAAACATAATGTATCCATAGAACAGTGTTTCCCAAACATTTTTCATCACGGTACAATACACCGGGGGGGGGGGACACAGTTCGGGAAACGCTGCGTTGAAATATCATTTTTTAAAGTAAATTTTCGGATACCTTAATAACGCGTGGCATACAGCATCCTCTTCGTAGAACAAGAACATGATGACTGTATATCATATGGTAATTCTATTTTGGAGAGTCGCACGGAACACACACTATTCTGTAGTAGAGATGGCTAGTGAGTGAGTGACTCAATTCACTGAGTAGAATCACTCAACTGACTGACTGGATTGAATCAGTCAAAAAGAATTGAATCGACTCTTTCAACTCGTGAGTTGAAAGAGTATAATATATGTCATACACTCACTCACTCACTTACGAGTGTATGACATATAAGATTCTATTCAATTTTCAATCTCTGTTTCAGTTTACTTATGACAACAGACAGAACGACAGAGACTTTTTTTCACAAACATCTGTTTTTTACAACTGTGTATATAACATAACGTGTATATATCTTATATACTAATAATACTATGGTATGGTAGGTATAACTTTTTTTTAGAACTAATATTTTAATTTTTTTACTATCTTTTATTTTTTAAAATGCATAAAACAAATTTTAAATTAAATTTAGTCCAAATGTCTAATAAACTAATAAAATAATCTAAATAAATAGTATACCCAATTTTATGTACACTATAAGTGCTATAAATATGGATATTAAAAAAATTCTAAGAAAAACTATTTGAATTTTATTTTACAATATTTTAAAATTTTTAAAATAAAATTTGCGCGTTTATTGTCAGATTATTACGTCTCCAAAAATTAGTTTTTCTTCAAAACAGCAATGAGTGGATATCTTCCTACATAAAATTATTGTAGATTTTCACAATCAATATTTTTCAGTATTATGTCTTTTCAACCGTGTATTTTTAATGCTGTATTAATTTTTTAATTTGTTGTGTCGGTTACGTGCATTAATTTTAAGTACATAATTATATTAATTTTATTCAGATATAATAATTGTATCCAAACACTCGTTCACTTTAGTGAGTGTTTCACATGTAACTATATATGAGTGTATTTATTGTATTGATTCGTATTTAAAGTTGTATGTACCACTCAGTTGCGTAAAGTGAGTCAGTGATTCAATTCACAAAAACGAGTGAGCGAATTGTGTCAAGTGAGTGAGTGATTCAATTCATTAAATCGACTCACCACAATGAGCGGATTCAAAAGATTCAACACACTAAAAAGAGTGATTATTCCCATAACTATTCCGTAGTACTGTAAGGAAATATTAAAGCTGGCCATATCATCACGTTAAATGACCCCAGCTCGAAATCGATACGGTACAAGTTCTAAATCATTTTTAATTTATACCTTAAAATCAATATTTTATTATGGGCTTACCATACTACTGCTATTGTATACTGGTGGAATATTTATATGATATATCAAAAAGCATAATAAACAACGAAATAACAAACTAGCGACTAGCGAGAGTGACTACAGTAGCGACTATAATAAATGAAATGTATAGATAGATGAAGTTGAGTACCGAATACCCTTGAGATATATTCATTGTTCTATAAAAGTCTCCGAGGTCCTACATATAAGTAAATGTATGCTCCTACGAACGAGTTCCTCCTAGATACGTTATGTGTTGGTATTGTAGTTATCTTTTGTATCTAACGAATTTGTATGTATTTTTTTTTTTATTTCTTATGTGTATTTGTTTATTATTCTTTTCTTTACTTCAAATCGGAACGATTCGTTAAAACAGAAAAAAAGAAAATGAACGTAGAAAAAAGGCGGGTGAGAAAACACAACAAGAGTGACCTATTTTGAAATGTTTGTATGATAAATGAAGTATTTTTTTTAATTTTTTTATTATATTTATATAATAAATTGTATAATGAAATTAGAACTTCTCAACCATTAAATTAATGACAAATACAAAATAATAAATGGAGATTTTATAATTTAATCCATGAAAGTATTTGTAATGACTACCAACATTTAATTTTAAATTAAAAAAATAGTTTGGAGCCATTCCTAAAATATGGCACGTAAAATTCACGCATTTTTTATGCCTCATTTCGTCACATCACATTCTTTCAACCCCCTAACTAACAATACCTTACAGAATCAAATGAATGGTTATCTTCATGATTATTAGTAATATACAAAAATTAAACCTAAAAAAGCACAAAGTTACGATTTCTGATACTCAATCCTTCGAGTTAAAGAACTTCTTCCCAGCGTTCACACCATAATGTTCCTTGAGCTATTTTTTAACTACATAAAAATATTAAGCATTGAATTTCAATTTTCAGTACAAAGTTTATAATTTAATTTAGAAAATAGACTTTGTCTTACACAATTTTAAGTTTATTAACGCAAAATACTTACCGGAAGCCCCTATACCGGAGCTCGATCATATGTCCGAACAGGTTTGACATTTATATATTATTGAAGTTATTTCTGAAAGAAACCTCTGATAACAAAAATTTTTATTAATAAAATGATTATTTTTCAATTTAAATTCACCTCACATTTAATGTTTCCTTACCTAATTAAAACAATACATATCTATCTATCTATCTATCTATCTATCTATATATATATATATATATATATATATATATATATATATATATATATATATATATATATATATACACATATATATATATATATATATATATATATATATATACACATATATATATATATATATATATATATATATATATATATATATATATATATATATATATTTAACAATTTTTGTTGAACAGAGTATTTTGATCCTTTATTTACGTCTAATACTTAAACCATTCTATATTTCCTACTTTGACGTCTAGATGTTACTCTATGTGTCATATTACTCATATTACACGTCTGTTTGTATATCCATTCCCAACTCCTAGTGTCATTAATATTTCTTTGTTTGGATATTAGAAAGAAATATAAAGAAAAACATTAATAAATAAAAATTTTTTGATTGTATTTTTTTAAAAACAATTCAATTCATTGGATTAAAAAAACTTTCTTTCATGCTTATTAAGGAAAAGAAATGGGTGTTTAATTTATTTGTCAATTCTTATAAGCCACTTTAATTATTCACCTAGAAATAGTGTTCCGGTATAGGGGCTTTTACGTTACCAAGAGATAACATGGTGAAGTGAGTAATCATTAGATAATGTCTCATGTCATAAGTTAGAAGTTCAAAACTCGAATCTCAATTTTTAGTTTATTAAAGAGTGCCTTTTTATAAGTTAATAATGACAAATTCTGTTTGAAAATGAACTGACATGACGGTTCGAAACAATATTGTCACAAAATAAAAGTGGTATTTTTGCGAAGTAAAATATTTGTTTATTATTTACGAATATGGAATACCATAAAGTAACGCTCAAATCTATTAATATAATAATGACAAAAATTGTGTATAATGGAAGCCACATTATCCCACTATGAATTTAAATTAAATGAAAAATGTGCTACGCAATTTCAAGGAATTTTTTTGGTTTCAGGTTGAAACAATTGGTGACGCGTATTGTGTCGCAAGTGGTCTTCATCGACGTAGTGCCACCCATGCACAACAAATTACCTGGATGGCGTTGAAGATGATCGAAACCTGTTCGAAGCATCAAACGCACGATGGCAAGCCAATTCGTGTAAGTATATTAAATTTGGCAAAAAATTTTTAAAATATACATATTTCTTTTTATGATTATTTTAGATGCGCATTGGTCTTCATTCTGGCACAGTATTAGCGGGTGTAGTTGGTAAAAAAATGCCAAGATATTGCCTCTTTGGCCATAATGTAACCATAGCGAACAAATTTGAATCCGGCAGCGAACCACTAAGAATCAATATCAGTCCAACCACTTACGAGTAAGAAACCGTACCCATCCATTGATTTGAATTCTTGTAAAATACTCTTTTTTTTTTGTTTCAGATGGTTAAAAAAGAGTCCCGGCTTCGAATTTGAAGCACGCGATCGAAGTTGTCTGCCACCAGATTTTCCGGCTCACATACCAGGTACCTGCTATTTTGTCAATGGTTATTATCATCCTAATGTGTGTCGAGCGGCACCATTATCGGAACATATTGAAACTGCATTGAAAGAAATCAATCTTTGCGGTGACATTCAAAGCACAGAACCACTCAGTGACAGTGATGGTTAATTGAGACGATTATTAAGGCCTAGGTACTCGCTGCAGACATATAGAGTAATTATTAAACAGTATACTTTCAAAATTACTTATATTTACAAAAATTCATGAAACAAATGTAAGCAAAATTACTTTTCGTTTTTCAGTCGACGTAAAACACGTCTATACAGCCATAATAATTTATTCTAAATATTAGTTGACATGATGCAACCAAACCATAGGTAAAGGTTTCTTCTAGCATACAAAGGTTAGTTCTCTCCTGTTATCTTTTATAATTTTTCAACTTTATTAAACCGTCCGTCAGTATTTTGAACACTTTCAATGTAAAATTTATGTATAATGTATAATGTTCACAACTTGTGAACAACTGAACGATTTATCTCTTCAAAAAAATTAATATGAGCTTTACAAGTGCTAAATTACAACACTGACTGTTCTAAGTTTTCCTCAAATTTCACCAAATTATGCCCAAAATCATCATTCATACTGGAAAGAAAGCTAAAAAATTGCTGTGAATGTATCGTTTTCATCGATTGCCTCATCAAATATGCTTCAATTTTTTCCAAATACCTGTAACGACAAATTTACGCTAATACGTATATAAGCAATAATTTATTTACAAGATTGTAATCTAGCAATAGTAATAAAAATAATATTTTTATCTCTTAATTGTTTTAACATTAAAATAGCATTAATTGTTGCATCCTATCAGCTAGTTTTTTTGTAAAATTCCATAATAGGCAGCCAGAAGATAATGAGTCGTAGATGAGAGACTTAAAAAATTATCAGTTTTTACCCAATGAGGTATTTTGATAATTCTCTATTAAGTTTCTCTGATTCTCTCTTATATACCATGTGAGTTTTTTGAGAGTTGCCATTTCTATTACAACCAAATTTTTATGATAGAAATGGTACTGAAAAAGGTTCTTTTCTTGGATGTAATGGAAATGTAACCAAGAAAAACACTATCGGTTGAAGTAGCCTCAAGTACATATGCATATTTTTACCGCCTAACTGATAAATTTAAGAAAAATTTTAAAAAAAAACTTGGGTAAAAAAATTTTTCATAGTCTCATTTTTAAATAGTCTCATTTTTAAATAGTCTCATTTAAAAATCTATAAGTTTTTATCATAGCTCGAAAACCATAAGAGATATAAAGCTACTGTCTACAGCAATCGGTTCCCCCCGTCGATATCTACAACTTTTATTTGAACAATTTTTCGATTAAATCAACGGTTTAGCTGTAATAAAATTGGCAACTCTCGAAAAACTCACACAGTATAATTTATGGAGAGAAAATCACAATCCTTAACACTCAACTACAGTTTACAATAACAGTAAAAAGGAAAAAATCTACGGGCCATCTCAAATAATCCGGAGGCTCGGATAACCCAGGCTCGAATAATCTGAACTGTACTGTGTTCACCAAAACAAACTATGCAGAATCCTTTCTTCGTTATAATATAACCGTTCCTTTGTGTCCTCGATTATTTTAAAATCTTTCGTTGATTCACCAAATATTTTGATATTTAAAATTTGATGCACGGCGTCGACGAAAAACTTTGGTCTAGAGCCTCGACGTTTACCTTCAATTTTCAGAACATTCTCTTGAAGTTACACTTTTTTAATTGTTATTTTAAAACTCTGCTTTTCAAAAATTATAAAAAACATCTACCTACTGTATTACTTATTGCCCATTCGGCAAAATTTTTCCTTCTCTTCCTTGTTAAAGTGAATTATGTCTTCTATGATACTCTCCTTTGTCTAGTTTAGATATTAGAAAAAAAAATACTTAAATCTCTAGAATATAAGTCAGAAAATAGTAATTTAAAAAGACAATAACTATATAAACATACAAGCTATATTTTCCAAGCATAAAAAATACCGCTACTCTCTTATAATAGTACTGTAAAAACCATAAATTAAAATGACAATATCTCAAAGATTCTTTTTCTTACTCATTTTCTTCTGGCTGCGCGTCATAAAACTATTCTTTTAAGAGAATAATATTTCAATTTTTTAAATTTTTTCACAAAAATTCTTAAATTATTTTGATATATTCAAATTATAACAAAGTGACCAATTAGTATTTACTTATAATGGTAATACAATACATAAGTATATTTGAAAATGAAGCATTTGCTAAATGTGTATTTACTCTAGAAGAAATTTTCTGTTCAGAAAATTACCCCAGTATTCCCAATTATACAAATTTAGTAAAGGCTTCATGAATTAAATATTCATACTACTTAAATTTAATAGGAAGCTATAGACCAAAAATTATAAGCTAAATAACTCAATTTTAGACTTTACATAATATACAAAATGAATTATTATAAAAAATAAAAGGAATATTGCTAAATAAATAAATTCAACTTAAAACTTATTATTCTATTTACACATTTTCATTTCTAATATAAACAATTTTTTCGATTATTTAAGGCAAATGATATTTTTTAAAAATTTATATTTTATGTAAATAATAAAAAAAATTGAAAAAACTTGACCATTGTAAATAAGCTACATAAACAATTAGTGCATAATTAACGTATATTTAATTCTAAACAAGTTAAAACATTATGTTGGACGACAGGAAATTAATTTTACAGTTAAAAAAGTACAATATTTGAATAATACGGTTGAATTGCTTTAAAAAAATTTTATCAATTTTCTGTCGTCTATAGTGCTATATAAATAAAATTATGATATATCATATTTATGGTATAAAAATCAAAACTAATGAAAAGCTTTAACTGTTCTAAACATAATTTAAGGAATATTTTGATGAAACTTTGCACTATACATATATGCATAGTGTGTGTAACAAATATTATCATCCAGTAAGTTTTTTTTTTTTTTAATTAAAAAAATTATTCATTTAAAAAAGAAATGAGTATACAAAAGTCACTTAAATTCGAAAAATGTTTTCAAAATATGTAAAAAAATAAGCCAACACTATTATAGGGAACTATAAAGTTAACTTTTTAATTCAGAATTGCAAAAAATATTGTAGACAACACGTGCAAAATAAACTTTTTTTCACTAATAATTATGCCTGTCAACACAAAAAAACTATATTAATCCTCCTTGTTTCAAAAATCAAATTTTTTAAATCAAATTCAATTATTTTTTCTTTCCAAAAACATATTTACATATTCCGTAAAATTTGAATATGTCTTGAGGACTTACTGGATATTTAATATCTCTTAAATGTTATTTTCAAAAATTATTTAAGAATTTAAAAAATAATTATGTAAGCTAAAAAAGTAAAAATTCTAAGAATTCAAATAGTATTAATCAGTGTAGAAGCTCTCAAAAATATATAACAAAAATAATGTATATATACAAATGAATACTATTGACAATTTTATTCCTAACTTTTTCTCTTAAATTTCTTATTTAATATTTTCTTTGATTCTTTTATGCACCTAATAATAAGAACTCAGGATTTTCAAAATACTTACCGAATTATGACCAAATTTTATTTCAAAGATTTTATTTGTTTGTTCTATAAGATTAACAATTTCTTTGATTTTATTTTCTCTAAATCAAATAAAATATTTTTTTGATTTAAAAAATATTACTTTGACTGCAAAAAAGAGTTTCGTTACTTGAAAAAAATATTTTTTTGATTCAAAGAAATTTTTTATCTTTAATCAAAAAATTCGTTTTGAGACTGTACGTACGAAACGTTTTCTTTCAAATAAATTGACAAAACAGAACACTTTTAGGATCACTTCAGTGTCTGTCTGTCTGTCTGTCACAAGCGACTCAAAACTATTCGAAGTAAAAATTTGAAAGCACAGGGAGTTGTGGTCCAATCGTAGATGTGAGGTTTAAGAATTTGAATTTTGATTTT
This sequence comes from Brachynemurus nebulosus, assembly GCA_035578155.1. Classification (NCBI taxonomy): domain Eukaryota; kingdom Metazoa; phylum Arthropoda; class Insecta; order Neuroptera; family Myrmeleontidae; genus Brachynemurus; species Brachynemurus nebulosus. The sequence continues at coordinate 27,239,031 of JAPWDM010000006.1, forward strand.
GAGAATCTATTAGAAGGTAATTTAAAAAAGAAAAAATTAAGCAAAGGGTATCATCATGGTATCATGTAAGGTCTTAGATAAAAGTGTATTGAAGCACGAATTCAACAATATATTTATTGTATAATGCTTAAGAATTTCTGTTACCTAACCTTACCTTCAAACAGATCCCTCAAATAATGATGTAGATTGAGCAAAACTTATCGGGATTGAAAAATTCTAACGAGATCAAACATTATATACAATTCTGATTGTTGATGCCCTTATAATTTCTAAACCATATTGAGTTTGGAGAGAAAGTGTTCGATCAAAAATATTTTTCACCATTTACGGAATTTTTGTCCTTACATGAGTTTCAAAATTTTCAAAATTGTCTACCCTTACGTGCTGTTACATTAAATGCGTATTTAAAACCAACTTATTGTACGCAACACTATTTGCGCAAGTACAATTTGCACTTGACCGATTTTTTAAACTGTTTAGTGTATAAAATCAAAAATTCAAAATTAGGCTTGAAAATATGTATAAGATTAAAATAAAATTAATTTTTTTTTTAATTAATTTCATCGTTATTTGTATATGCATGCATATACATAGGCGACTGTTCTAAATTAAAAGAGCTCTTATAGAATATTTACTCTAATTTCAATGGAAAACTTTTGAATATTAAATTATTCAAATTGTCTCAAATATTCGAAGGGGAAACCTTTCACTTCAAGATTTTCATAATATTCATGCTTTAGAGACATTCTGTATAAAGTATTTAAGACTTTTCGTACAATTCTGTAAATTACTCACCAAAATTCTTTATTATCATGCTATGTGTTAAGTTTTAGAACATATTTAAAATTTTATTGTACTGTTAATTGTTATACAATTGTTTTAAATTAATTAAAAATTTGTATGTATAATAATTTCAATTGTTATTCAATTAAAACAACTTTATTCTGTATAAAAATAATTCCAAATTACTTGTATGTTTTCATTTTGTAATGTTATACAACTATTAAACTCTACGTATCTATTATTTCATTTATATTTATTATATATTTTTTAGTACTGATTACTATATAATTATGTATAAATTTAAGAGAAATATTAACGTATAAATATCTTCAATTATAAACGTGCACCAGAATAAAATAAAAAATTAAATATTTTCAAATGAGGTTTTAATTCCTTTTATTTTCATTTTTCCGTCAAGCGAAGAAATTAATCAATCATCAAATATCCAATCTGAAAACAGATAAGAGAAATTACTTTATTTATACATATATATATATATATATATATATATATATATATATATATATATATATATATATATATATATATAGCAAACTCCCATATCGCACTCCCTCATTTAACAATTTCGTCGCACACAAGATGTGTATAATGGTACCCCTCCGTGTTTTAAAGCAAATATGTTTGAATGTGTTAGTGTCTAAGTAATAGTTTGTAACAGCAAATCATACAAATATATAAATCAGAAACATTGACGCCCGTGATCTTTGACTTTCTCATTTAGCCATTTGGTCCCAGTGGATTGCGTAATGGGAGTTTCCTATGTAATCTATAAATAGGAAAAAGGTGGCATGAAAGAGACGGGTATTGAAAGGGACAAATCAATTCACGCGCTAATTACAAATCTCGCGGAAACAAAACAATTTTTCTCTTGGGTAAGGCGTGGTTTAGACTACGACACAAATTGCGACACAAATGTCGAACATAAATTTCTTTAACGTTCACACTTTAACAGATTTTTTGTGTCTGGAATCTGGATAGTGTCTGTACATGAATGTACGGAATTAGTGTCCGAGCTATTCACACGCAAACAAATTTTAAGAACGAAACAGCTAGTGCTCGATCACCATGAATGTATCTCTCTTCTGTGAGTGTATGGAAAAGTGTCGAACTCAGGGCCGGACCAAGAGTTATAAGGAGAGGGGGGGGGCAAATTTTCCTGTTGGCGCCCCTCGCAGCAAAAAAATTTTTACCTGGATGATGACAAAAAAAAGTCACCTGGACCCTACCATAAATCAGCACCATTGACCTTTTTTTTTTTTGGTCATCACCTACTTACAAATTCACTTTAACCCTATCATAAATTGTTACTATTCACGTTTTTTTTTTTTGCTCATCACTTGCTCCAGGACCATTGACCCTATCATAAAATAACTGTCGACCTTTTTTTTTTTTGCTCATCACTTGCTCGAAGACCATTGACCCTATCATAAATTATGACTGTCGACCTTTTTTTTTTTGCTCCTCATTTCAAAATTTTTTTAAATTTTGCTCCGCCCAGAAAAATTTCACCATTTTCGCGCCCCTCAAATTACGTTTTTGGCGCCCCTAAAATCATACAGGGGGGGGCACGTGCCCCCGCTGCCCCCCCTAGATCCGGCCCTGGTCGAACCTGTTTGAAAACTTATTAGCCACAAGAGACACGTGAACACAACGTGTTCATACAACCACTGACTCGACACTAGTTATGGTGTCCGCAATAAATGACGCTGTTAAGGGTCATACACAATGAATGAAATAAGGAATAAGAAATAAGGAATCAGAAGTATGCCATCTAGTGACGTTGAATGGAACTTTAACGTAACTGCCCATAGGTATAAATATTTAGGTATTTTTGTACATCAAAATTCATGAAAAAATAACGTTCATGATGACTTTTTTTGTCACTAAAGTGACAAAAATCATGAATTTTGACGTACAAAAGTACCTACATACTTATATCTATGAGCAGTTACGTTAAAGTTCCACTCAACGTCACTAGATGCCATGCCTCTTATTCCTTATTTCATTGATTGTGTAGACACCCTTAAGAGACACTGGTATGCACACATAGACACTCGGTGTATACACCGACTGTACGGTGTATAGCGTCGTAGTCTAAACGTACCCTAACGCAACGACACCAATAACGCACTCATTCGCCCTTAATTTTAAGCTGCTGTCATTTCAAAGATGGCGATGTATATGTTGTAAATGTTATAAATAAACTGTTGCCACTATAGGCTGGGTGCGTGATGGCAACGACATCTATAATATACATTTTTCCGGGCTCATTAACGAATATAAATAATGGTAACCGTGGAAATAAATAAATTTAAAATATTTTTAAACAAACCGTAAAATCTGAATACAAATTTTTGCTATTTACAATTAATTTTTTTTATAAATAAATTTGAACAATTTGATTTGTTCAGTTTGAACAATAAAATACTGGATGAATTATAACAATTATATTAAAAAAGTAATTAAACAATTTTCGACGTTAATATGAATATAATTACTAAAAAAGTATTTCTTTCCAACCTCGGAATATGCAAAGGAAAAAGTTGCTGGTGCCGGTGAAGTACGTCAGGGAAATTCGAGAATTAAGAAATGCTGGCATAAGTCATTTAGTTTAGTGTAGAGTCATAAGACAAACATCAATAACTTTAACTCCTTATGAAACATTATTTCATGTGACTATGTGAGTTAAAATACATCAAATATTTTTAATTCTGTATTTATGGGTTGACATGTAGATGTTAATACTTTTGACAGATAAATAAGGAATGGCATATTAGTTGCAACTGCGTTTATAATCAAAGTGAATCAATGTAAATATTTTTATTTAATATTTTTTATTATACTATAAACACATATGAGGCCGTATTAATACTTGTTTTCTCCACTACTCACGCTGCAATCGATTTAATTGTCCCCACCATATACTTCGCACGCTGCCTATACGATCATACATTATCAATTATTCATTCAGTTACAGGAAAACAACAGGTCCGATGTTTTTTAAATAAAATTATAGCTTTAAACGGATTTTAAAACCTTTTTCATTTTGCTAGAAAACTAAACTGTCCAAGACAGATTGCAGACACTTGGTTGATACATTACTTACGTGACTAACGTATTTAACGTAGATTTGAGTCGAATTCAAGACAAGCGAAACAGTGAGTAATAACTAATAAGTATTTACAATTAATATATTCAGTTTAATCTATTTAATACTCACCATCCTCTGCTATAACAGTGGTTGTTGGAATTGTAGGTTTAGGCGTAGTTGTCGTGGTTGTAGTTGTAGTGGTAGATTTCGGTGTGGTTGTCGTTGTGGTTGTAGTAGTTGTAGTTGTAGGTTTAGGTGTGATTGTCGTAGTTGTAGTTGTGGTACTGGTTGTAGGTGGATTACATTTATATAAACCAGAATTAAACCGTCTTCCATTTATTCGTTTACAATACTTCTTTACAAATGAATACGGTACCTCTTCTTCTGTTGTTAATACTGTGCATATACCCATCGCACACATCACTTCAGAATCGTCATCTGTTCCATAAAAAAAAATGTAAAAACATAAATTACTGGTCCTACGGATCAATTAATATCAAATACAGTAAGTATAATTTATAATAGTATATTGTACAATAAGTGGGAAAAGAGGCTTATTTCTCACGAATATGAGTTTGTTGCGCGAGCCCGCAGGGCGAGTGCAACAATTCGTATGAGTGAGAAATAAGCTTTTCCCACGTATTTTACACTATACTTTTTCTACGAGCACATTTTTAAAAGCTTTTATTTAACTTGTTATGTTAGTATGTTGGTTTAGATCAAATCTTGGAATCAAAATTTAGACAGGTTCTAATTGAGCTAGAGATTTCAAATTTTGCATACGTGTCTAACCTTGATGACAATACAATTTTGTATAATTAGTTTTTCCCTAAATTGTCCCAAACCAAAATTGTTGATTTTTAGTCCTATGCAACTTTTGACTTTTCGAATATTGTCCATTGATTTTACATTGCAATTTTTTGTTTCCATAGTTATGTCTGATTAGGGTAAATTAACCGATTAAAATATAGGTAAAAAAATTACTTCTTTATTTTTTTTTAAAATTAATTGTAATCAGACTAAAAAGTAGAAAATAAAATAAAGTAAAAAAAAAATTTTTTAAGAAAAAGCTTTTATTTAAAAATGGGCTAAAAAAATGAAATATCTACTGAGTGAAGTTTGAAGCAATATGCAACATAACTTACAAAAGCTTGAGGCGTTTAATTAAGTTATATAGCTACACTTATATCCATATTGTGAAATAATTAATGATAACGCCTCAAGCTTTTATAAATTATGATGCATATTGCTTCAAACTTCACTCAGTAGATATTTCATTTTTTTAGTCCATTTTTAAATAAAAGCTTTTTCTTAAAAAACATTTTTTTTACTTTATTTTATTTTTCGTAAAATTTAACATAAATAATTAAAATAAAATTTAAATAAGTAGTAAAAATTTTTAAATTTATAATGTCAGGAGTAAGATCTTCGCAAAATTTTTGCCAAAGCATACTTTGAAACTATATACGTACATATGTATATTTTTAGTATTATTTCTATATATTATATATTAAACTAACGGAACAGCCTACTTTTTTTATTACATTAAGGCGTGCGAAATAATTTCCCACTGTATTCCCATACAGTGTGGGCAATTGTTAATTTTTACATATAGTTAGCCGTGCACAAAATGTTACTTTTAATAATAGGGGTAGAAAAAAATACTTGTAGGCTTGTAGATTTATCTTACCAACACTAATACAATTTGTAAGGAATATATTTTGTAAAAAAATAAAAAGCGTAACACAATAAATTGAGAGCTTCATTTTATTAACAAAATACACAAGATGTCTAGCATGTCTAAAATCTATTTTTCATGTTCAATATCGTATTAATAAATACGACTTTTCTTTATGGATCATAAAAAAAAATAAAAAATACAATTTTAGTGCATTAATAAAATATGCTTATTTCGACATGATTACTGCAATAAATTCATAGTTTATTGAGATTGACTCATCAAAATCGAATTCAAACCGTTAGGAAATACTTTTCATGAGATAAATATAGGTTTGTTCCAACACACAGAAATGATTATACACACTGTACGGTTACAGCATGCGCACAATGAATTTAGCGTGCGCAGTGTACATTATATTTATTGTGCGCATATTATAACCGTATAATGTACGATAATTTCTATGTATTGGGACAAGCCCTATATTATTTTATTGTTGTTAAAATCATTGGGTGAGTATGGTTGTAATTTCTGCAGCGTGGCAGCGTGCACGATATTTATTTAATAATTGGAATCTTGAAAAAATAAAACTTTATCTGAATTAAAGGATTTGAATTTTCGAATATTAAGCCGATAATTATAAAATCTGCTGAATTTTCAAAGCCACAAAATTATAGGGTAAGTGCGGGAGAGATGCGCGTCGGGAGAGATGCCGCAATAGCCATAGTTCATCCGTTGATTGATAGATAGCGCTATTAATGGATTATATGTTTAAAATAAGTTACTTATTTAAGTTGTATATGGTAACATTTATGATTAGTCCATCAGTTTAGTAATTATCCAACTTTTTATTATTGAAAAGTAAGTTTTTTAGCATAATATTTTATCAAGCATTTAATTCATTAGAATTTAAGAATGTATATTTCATTGTTTTAATGAAAATGAGTTTTGTTATTAATTTAGGTATATTTTAAAAGTACTGTATAAAATTTTAGGTTAGAATTCCGCACTATGCTTGCTATAGCAACATGCGGCATCTATCCCAACAAAAAAGGAGAGATGCCGCATTTAAAGTTGGTGTAGATGCCGCATCATATTACATGTTAAAAACATAGACGTATATACCTTAATGATGCAATTTTTTTTGGACTGTAAATTATGTCACGTAAATATACATAAAAGATCCATTAATGGATCAGGAAGAGCCCTCATATTAGTGAAGATAACGAAAATAATGATGATTGCCTGTGTATTGAATGTTTTGAAAGGTACTCAGAAACAAAAAAAACGCCGTGAGCAGCGGGGCCCCATCACGGTAGTCGAATTTTCCCCTTCATCTTCGGTATTGAATGTCTACAAGCGAAATGTGATTGAAAGTCTACAACCGAATTGTCATTTTGTTGGTTTCAAAACTGGTGATGAGTGTTCGGCTGATCGAGGCTTTAAAAAAAGGTTTTAAGTATTTAAGGGCTGTATCTCAGTAAATTTCAATTTTGTGCCGAAAACAGGTAGCAGAAAAAAAGCCAACACAATTCGTACGAGGACATTCCTGCCCATGTTTATCCGCTAATTGCCTTTATGTTTTAGTTTTAAAAATTAAAAAAGGACCTTAAATAGTAAACTGGAAGGCCTTTATAAAGATATTTTTTCTTTCCAAAAAAATCCAAAATTTCTATTTTATAAATACTAAAAATCCAAAATTCCTAATTTATAAATAAACAGTGACTTTAATAACATTTTTAAATTACTTAATATGTATGTATTTCATTTGTCATAAAAGTAAGTTCACTTTTTTTTAAATTTTTTAAAATTACTATTCGCCTACTTGTATTTAGAATAAACATAATGCTTTTAAAACACATTTAACAATAGCATTCAATTCCGATGTAAAAATGGGAGAAGTGGGGGGAAAAGTGATGCGGACTCCCTACAAGGTACTAGCTGGATACTAACTGAATACACGTACAAAATTTCAGCCCTCTAGGTTTCCTTATGGAGTCTCTAGACGTGTTAGAAAACAAGCAAAAAAATTAAGGAAATATTGGCGTCAAAATCGTGGGGGTAAGGGTTAAAAGTTGAAACCTCCAAAAAAAAGTGTCTGGCTATTAGCTTAACCTGTACACCAAATTTCAGCCCTCTAGGTTTATTTGGGGAGATTTTGACCCGAACGAAACTGTTAAAAAGCAAGAAAAATCATGTTCTTTTGGGTATAAAAATGGTGGGGGTAGGGGTTAAAAGTCGAGACCCCCAGAAGGCACCCCCTTGATACTAACTCAATCCGAATACAAAATTTCAGCCCTCTAGGTTTATTCGGGTGACCTGTGCGAGTGGTACAAACTTCGAAAACGTCGAAAATGCATGAAATTGTAGCTTAAAAATGAGGGGGGTGGGGGTAAAATATTAAAACCTCCAAAAAGCACAACCTAGGTACGAACTTTATCAACACACCAAATTTCAACCCTCTACGTTAATTCTGGGGGGCTGGGGGCCTGTTAGATCCAGCGAAAATCGTTTTTCCCCCCTCTACTCCCACCATATCATCCTAGGAAGCTGAATTTTGGATATGTTGTAGACAATTGACCGAAACATTATTTAAAACCGGTTTGGAAAAGTTTTATTGCTTTTCCGCCCCCCACCACCCCCTTAAAGGTCGGGTCAGAAAAAAAATTTGCCCAAAATTTGACCCCACTTTGATAGTATGAGGTGCCTCGAAAATGAGCCCCATTTACCAAATTTCATCTCTTAACTTCCATAGGGGGGCCCTACACAAATTAAAAGGTGGCGGGAAAATATATATATATATATATATATATATATATATATATATATATATATATATATATATATATATATCAGACATTTTTTTTTCTACATATTCGTGTTCTACGGGTCCGAAAACGGATAGCGCCCCTACTCTCGCCTCACGCAGCTCTTATCATATAGACTGTATAAGTCTAATTTTTCGGAGAAAATTCGACTAAAAAGTTGACTAGTTAAGATGTATAAAGTGCCAAAAATGGTTACATATGGCATGCATCATGTATGGAGACGTGTGTAAAATGCATTTAATATGAACTATGCGGCGTCTCTCCTTCTTTGATGCGGTATCTCTCCCATAGGTGTGGGAAATGGCCGCTTTGCAGGCTCTACAAAAATATTAATTATGAATTCTTTATGACTCAAAATGTAAAATTATTTATAAATAATTTTAAAGAACAATGTTTACATTTATTGTGTACCAAATTTCAAATCAATTAAATGCATACTTTAAGAATTATCAAGTGTTTCCCGCATTCACCCTAAATGACTGATTGTGGGTAACATTTAAAAAAAAAAAAATCCTTTTTTAAAAATATTTATTTAATACCAAAATAATTTATTATTATATTTACAAATTATATATTTTTATTAATTATAATTAATTAAAAGGATCAAACTGCCAATCTGAAACAAAAATAAAACAACATTTAATCAAAGAAACTTTCACAAATGAAATTTGAATAAAGAAAAACAGTCCTCACCAGTTGTAGGTTTAGAAGTAGTTGTAGTTGAGGTCGTAGTAGTTGTAGTTATCGTGGTGCTAGTTGTAAGAGGTTTGCATGCATACATTCCAGATACAAATTTTCTGCGACTAGTTTCCGCGGAACGTTTACAATGGGCCGTTACGTACGAATATGCTACTTCCTGCCCCGTATTCATTTCCGTACATACGCCCGTTCTACATAATACCATCTCAACATTATCTATAAAATATAAAAACTTTATACTCAATCATTTAGATCAGAAAAGAGTAAAAAAAAGGGGGTACCAAGGGTTTGGTTTGTCATACCATAGTCATCTGCCAAGCAAATTTGTAAAAATACGAAAAAACTAGCACATAGAAAGAAAATTTTCATTTTGGCGAGTCTGATTTAATGCTGATGATATACTTATTACTGTTTTAGAGAGACTAAAGTATACATCCTTTTGTTGGCAGTTTTAGTAGCTTAAAAATAATGGTTTGTCTAATATAATTATCAATAAAAAAATTTCAATAAAATCTTTTTTATCAGTAAATCAAATTTTTTATCACTAATAATTATTATTAACTGTTACTAGCAAGTCAAAATTCATTACACGTGGTGTAACTATTACTGAAAAATTAAGCAATGCTTGAAGTTTTTTTAGTTCGAATTTGATTGCTAAAGAGAATCATCAGTATAAATCAATTTATTATTCGACTCCAAAAAAAAAAAAACTTAATAATTAAAATATCCAATCTGAAACGAAGCAAAATTAAAAGTACAGAATCAGCCATGTCCCGATTGTAGATTACACTGCGTGACACGATTTCGGTACCCGGAAAACTGATTACTCTTATAATTTTCTGTTAGCTAGAGTATATTGGCAGTGTTTGTCTTTTGTTTCTATCACGTCTTGTTTTTGAGGTACACACCGACAACTTTTCTTGAACTATCCTTATTGCGTCCATACTCGTATACTACTGCTTCGATTGAGTGGAAGAAAAATCGTTTGTATTGGTCACACGGATAAGTAATCACAGAGCCGAAAACGCAGAACTCTTAGGCTGCCTTTACACGATCAGTAGTACTGCCAGTATTTACTGACAAAAATAGTGAATCATTATTTTTGTTGTATAAATTATATATACGAATACGTATTATCAATACACGATCAGTAATAATATCAGTATTTTTAGATACTGACAGTATTACTGATCGTATACAGGCAGCCTTTGTGAACAATTTGTTAAATGTATACAACAAGATGGGTTGCCGGATATCATTGAAAATTCATTTTTTTCATTCCTATTTCTCTTTTCTTACTTTAAATCTTAGAGCTGTAAGTGGTGAACTAGGGGAGCGGTTTCACCAGCATATAAAAAGGCTTGAAGAACGGTTTCAAGGTCGTTGGGATGCAGCTATGTTAGGAGATTACTGTTGGCGTTTAAAGCGAGAAGAAAAAGTTAAATATTTTTCATATTTTTGTCTACAATATGTACTTTTCACTATATATTTTAATGATAAGTTTTGTTGTTGGTTTTACTCGAATTATAGTTTAAATAAATTATAATAATTTTTCATTAGGAAAATAATGTGTATACTGAAGCGTTACTTTTTAATTTTCTTACTAATAGTTATATATGTTAATTATCGTACCTACCTAAAAAACAGTACGTGATAGAAAAAAAGTACACATATACTCTTATTAAGGGATATGTATAAATGAATAAACAGGCAAAATTAAAGTGGGTACTTAATTTTTGATTTTTTTTGTAACGCAGTGTTATTGATGGGCTTTTTATCTTTCATTTGGAGTATACATTTTTCAGGGACTTATATAAACTTTAGTATATACCTGTAGTCATAATGGATTCAGCAGCCGCCATAGAATCAAAATAAATTTCTTTTTCACTACTCGTGTTTATTGTATAAGTTGGATCACAGTCGTCTTCTTTATGATGTTGATAGTGGTGATGTTGATGGCCAGGATGACGCTGTTGATGAGGATAGTAACGATGCCGACATGAACGACGTTGATGAAGGTGACGTTCTTCTACTTCATTTGAACTTAATTCCAAAGAATTTGGACTTGATTCGGTGAAGATTGAATCGTCACTGGCATCCAAAGTTACTGGACGTAAAAGAAATGTTTTTTATGTAAGTTGCCAAACAGTTTTTAAAATTGGTTTGTATATTACCTTCCGATTTTTCTTCATCGCAGAATGATGATGAAATATAAAAAATTAAAAATAATAAAGAAACAAGTTTCATTTTTCACGAAATTTTCAAAACAATGTTTTAATATCAGGAAATCTATTACTATATATAATTGAAAATACATTAATTTGACTATCAGCAGATATCAGTTTTACGATATTTTAAAGATTGAACATCTTATTACAAAAGATAATAAAAATTTTTTTAAAAATGTACTATTTGTGTTTAATTTTTTACGGTTTATTCTAGAAAAGTAGTATTATATATAATCTTACAATTGCTCTAAACTATTCTAATACCAATACGTTGTAAAAACATTGCAATATGCTCATCTTACAAAAATCTTAATACCATTAAACCCCTAAAGTGCAACATTTTTAAAATATTTGAAATTTTTGTTTTTCTAGTTCAGTCCTTATCACGTGTCAATCCTTTCGAAATATTGTTTTGCTACTGGTTTCCTCTTTGTCACGTGTATATTTTTTTTGCTTTCGGAACCTCTTATGATCCTTATGATTCATAAAATATAGCCAGATAAGATTAATATTTAAGATATGCATAATAAGATAAAAGCCTTCATTTTGTTTGAAAATGAACAACTGTATTCGAAACAATTGTCACAAGTTTTTAATGCTTACAAATATGGAATATCATAAAGTAACATTCAAATCTATTAATATTATGAATTAAATTGTCAAAATATTAAAATATTGTTCATCTTACAAAAACTTTTAAACTATTAAACTTCTAAGGCTCAGCATTTTCAAAACATTAGGAAATTTGTGCTTCTAAAAACTTGTTTAGTCAAAAATAAGGAATTATCGTATTTAACTATAATTGTGTTTAATATGAGCAATTATAACTAAATGAATCACTGTTACGAAAAAGCAATTGTCTTCGTTTATCTTAATTAATTTTATTATCTAATTAATATAATTGTACAATTCCATTTAATTAAATAATGGTCAAGAATATTCGTTCTAACACGTATTTCTAAGAAATAAAAATTTGATATTTGATTAAATTATGTCACATTACACTGCTACTTATCACAAATAAATTATTAAATATTAGTCAAAAGATATATGTAGAAACATGACGCTAAAATTCAGTAAATAAATTCTTGGAGATAAATCTTTGCAAGATACGAATAATATTCATAGGGATATTGAACCATTTAAGATCTTTTACATTCACAATCAGAAAGGGTCAAATGTTCTAGGATCTACCCAAAAAAAGTTCTTATCAAATTACGAACTTAAAAGCTAAAAGGGTCAGTTGCTACTTTCCTAAAAGAACTAAGGTATGGTTGTCCTATCTTTTAAGCCATTTTTAAGCAATAAAAAAAATGTAGAGCTAAATCACTATAGTAATTATTACATAATATAAAGATTTATTTAAAAAACAATTAATTGTTTGTATGTTGTAATTTTTAATAATCTCAACTGATTGTGAATGATACAGTCTTAAAATAATTTTGAATCAATTTTTTAAATTACCCATTCTATGTACTCCACATTTTGGAGAATGTCTTCACCCCAGAATCAAACGGTATTTTATGTAAGTAAAAAAATTTTGTATTTCGCCGACTCAAGGTGGCTTATATTTACCTCGTTTGACACATACGTAGAAAACAAGTTCAAGATTTTCAATTTACAGTCTAGAGGTGAAGGCGACAACAGATCACAAATCCGAATTAATGACAATAGTTCGAGAATGTTATCCCACCATTCAGAACGATCTAGAAGAAGTATGCCATTTATTATTGCCAATGAACCGTTACGAAATGTAACTGCTTGTAATTTCTTTCTCTGCTTTTGTTCAATAATTTTGTTTGTATGTTTTTACTTTTTACTTTATACAATTTTTTTTTACTATATGGGCTACACATTAATTCAACTTTCTACATTTTAAAAGACAAGTGGCCTATTATTGATAGGAGTCTCCCTATGGGTACTATTAACTCGCATTCCTTACCTGTATCTGATAAACCATGCGTCATACTTTGGTGTAACAAGTTTCACGATTTCGGCTGGAATGCTTTGTTTCCCAACTGGTTGGCTCGCTTGTGCTACTCAGTCACGACGTCGCAGTTCTACGATTCCATTGGTAATAATTTCATTCAAGCATCTACAGTAAACCAAATATGATAGGCAAGGCCAAATTTGCAGTTCTTGCACCTATGGGTCCAACAAAATTTTCTGCTCCGATCCCTCCTTACACTTGACATAAACCAACTTATTATAAATATCTTCAGAATTTTTAAATAAAGTAATACAAAAGTCAAAATATGGACTGTGCCACGATTTTCAACCTCAAAAATGGCTTAGGCGATCAAACTCCTGAAACTTACTGGATTTTTATCACCTAAAGAAGGACCCGTTATATTTTATACCTGGTTATATTTTACTTTTTTAGTAATCCCCCCTTAAATGACATTAATTTCATAATTTTGAGGAAAATATCTAAAACATAGTATTTCCTCAAGTGAATATCGATTTCATATTTTATCGATTTTCGAAATTTCTTCAGAATGTTCTAAACCTATATCTGAAGACGCATAGGTTGAAATTCAATGTAGAATTGATATTTGCTAGAAAAAAATATCATTTTCCATTTAAAATTTTAAAATTGTGTTGGGTTTATCCTACAAGTTTCGAAATATTTCTTAGTAAAAACACCATAAAACACTTTGTATATAAATAAGGGAAAATTTCGCGGGCCCCGCACCCTAAGTTTTGTCGCCCTGGGCTCAGATCCATAAAATCTATGCGTAAATTCAGCCCTGATGACAGAATTTTTTTTCAGTTTGATAATATTTTACAATTAGGCCGTTATAGCTAGCCGTTTCAAAATTTTAATGGCATATTAAAGCTTTTATTGATAGAAATAAGTAAAAAATTGAAGGGAAGCACCACTAAAAACATAAATTAGGATTCCTGGCGTCTAACAGTCCTATAATTTTTTAGTGGTATATCGCAGTTTTTATGAATAAACGCAAATTAAAAATGGACAGGGAAGCAGTCGTTAAAATCGATTGACGACTAAATGCCATTTTTAAACTCAAATTAACTTTCTTTTATATTTTTTAGTTAATATTACTTATTTGTTTGTCAACTATCCTCTTGGGCACTGGAACTTGCATAGGTATTACATATCAGTCACAAGCATCATTCGATTGGGTTCATGAAAATACTATTTACCAACCAAATTATTATAATTTCCAAACAAATAATCCAAAAATCTATAACTTTCACGCGTACTCTGCCCAAAAGAAAGGACATCCAGTACTACAAGCAGGTAATTCTCTATTTTTGACAGATCATTTACAATAAGCTTAAATTTCTGTTTATATTTACAGGATCATTTCGATCAGCCTTAAATGGCAGTATGATTGAATCGCAACATATGTACGACTCGAAAGCGTCGTATCGTATCGTCTGGGATGCAATCCAATCACGTTTATATTGTTGTGGCGTAAATGGACCAAAGGATTGGTTAAAAGTTCGAGCACAAATTCCCACAACCTGTTGTGATCCAAGGAAAACCGACAGAGTTTATTGTACCGAGGACACAATGTATAAATACGGATGTCTTGATGTTGTTGCTTTCGACCTGTCTTGGCAAATATCTTTATTGACTGGAATTGGGATTGTTGTCCTTTTTATGAAATTAATGACCTTAATTATAGCGTCATATGTTTGTTTAAAAATGTGTCCAAATCATTCCACATTTTCATCGCAAGTTTTCTATCACCATCGTACACCATCAAATCAATCTTGTGATCGAGTGACTTTCGCGTCTGGTACTTCGCATGTAGCATCAGCTACAGCACCACCACCACCGCCATCCTATTATTATCGAGTTTATAATTCGGGTGAAACATCCGCTTCCACATTTCCAACGTTACCCGTTGAAACCAATTTAAATACTCAACCTCTATCGGTTTCCAATTAAGAAATTGTAATATAAACATTACAATTATTTGCAAACTTTTTACAAAATTTCTTTAGAAACATAAATAAATAAACAAAATATAATTGGTACTGTATTTGTATTTAAATAATTCTGTAATATTACTGCAGTCAAAACTGTTAAGTGCACAAGCTCAAGACTGGAAACGCCTGTTAATTGCAGCATCGTCCTCCTTCGTTTCCTGCATGCGCGATATATTGCTCAGAAAGTAAAAAAATAAAGCCACGTGGATACATAACCACAAATTATGACACAAAAGGGGAATTCACACAATATGTAAATGCTGTGAGAGGTAAAACGTAATGGGTGTTGCCATCTAATAACCCTAAATGAAACTTTATGTAGTTTTCTAATGTAAACACTCATACATGTAAGTATTTTTTAATATTACTAAAATTTGTACAACATCCATTTTGATTGTTTATCACTAAATTAAAAAAATTCAAAACGGATGTACTTTTAGTGATATTCAAAAATGCTTGCATACTATGGCTGGTTAGTTTCATCCAAGATCGCTAGATGGGCCTTACCCCTTACATGTTATGACATCTTATTTTGTAAATTCCTAACACAGATAAGTATATGTATAAATGCGCGCCTCGAAATTTGAATTTGATTGGACAAACAATAAATTCGAGTTGGGGTAAAAATATTGCATTTATTAAATGCATTTACTTCGCGTGTGCACTTACTGAGGTTGCATTTATATAGCTTTAACTGTAACCAGTGTCAAAATCTCAATAAAGTATCATTATCAATTTTTCAGTTGTACCAACTACATTTATATAAAAATACCAAGTATTTTGTAAGTATGTAAAATGGAATAAAACAAAAAGGTCGATAAATGTTGACAATAAATTCATCAAGAAAAATAAGTACTAAATCGTTAGTAAAATCAAAAATACACACTCCACAACAAACGCGGATCTAATGGAGTTAAATTACTGTAAATAAAATGAATGGAAGCGAATTATAGGTTTTCGAAATCGTTTTTTTTTCATTTTTACGAAAATTAATCACGTATAAGACCACTAGAAAAGATACTTCTATCCAATAAGCAATATTTATAGAAAGAATTTCGTCATTCCGATTCGGATAGCAAAAATGAAAAGCTCATACCCAAATTACCTTAATTCAACCAATCAGCTTGATTTAAATCACTTCAATGAGGACTGATCTAAGAAAAAGAAATTCTTTATTTTGCTGACGTCATCAAGTTTACTAGAATTTTTCAATGCCTTAACAACCGTAAATAAAATGCTAAAACGATGAAACTGGAAGCGACTTGTAGGTTTTCGAAGTCGTTCTTTTTATTTCTCATTTTACCAAAATTAACAACGTAAGACCACCAGAAAAAATACTTCTGTCGAATAAGTAATATTTACAGAACCAATTTCGTCAATTTAATCAAAAAAATTAAAAATTCACATCCAAATTACCCTAATTCAATTAATCAGCCTGATTCAAATCACTTCAATGAAGCTTGATCTTAAGAAAAAGGAATTCTTTACTTTGGTGACGTCATCAAGTTTACTAAAATTTTTCAGTGATCAAAATGATCTGTTTTCAAATTGTTATCAAAAATACAAAATTCGTTTTAAGATCATAGTTGTATGTGACTGTTTACATAGAAACAACATTTTTTTTTGTATCAAACATTTAAACCTACATAGAGTAAATGGAGTAAATTATTTTTCATTTACATACTTTCCGACAATAAAACAATGGCTCTCGCGAATACTAAGATAACACCACATGAAAATAAAATAGGAATTTTGCAAGAAAAATTGAAAAAATTAAATTTTTGTCCACCAAATGAACTTTTTGAAAGGTAACTGTAACAATGACACTTTTCTATATCTTAAAAGTTAACCTCATGCCTCAACCTAATTACCAAAATCCAACATAATTCCTTCGATATCAAACTTCTTATTTTTTACCTTTTCCTTTGCAGATTAATAGAAGGTGACCCATGGGCTCTTATATCAGTCTACTCGCATATATTTTTTGATTATAACAATGAAATTAGTACGGAAATTGGCCAAATAATAACCCCAAAAATATTTGCCGAAGATTCCCCTATAATCTTATCAAATCAATCAAACCAAAAGCCAACCAATTCCTTAAACACAGTATCAGTTAAAGTTATATTTATTATTTTAAAAGATATTTTTAAATATACCCCTAAAATATCGATACAAATGTTCCAAAATGCTTACCTATATCCAAACGAGAAGATTGAAATGCTATTTGATGTACTGGCGTTATGTGATCAATGGAAAAAAGTGAAAAATACATCAAAATAATTTCTTATAAATAATTTATTTTTTAAAAAAAGAAAAATACAATAAAATTGTGAATATCAAAATTTATTTCACTGGTTTCATTTGCCACAGACCATCATTTAAATAGTGACAATTTTCAATACCTACACCTTTATTGACTTTAACTCTGAAATAAGAAAAAAAATTAGTCAATTAATATTAAATTTATTATTAAAATCTATTACTATATTTTAATTTGCTACAGTCCACTTTATAATATTAAAAAAACTTCAAAATGAACCACATTACTTCCCCAAATTTTTATAAACTGAAGCATACGAAGCATCAAATGATCAGGGCTGGGAACTATTTAAAATGATTTCATTTTAAATATGTATTTAAAATACAAAATGGCATTTCACATTTTCTATTTTAAATAAGTTTGATTGAATTTTCCATTCTGTATTTAAAATGAAAATTTGAATCCATTTTACATTTAAAATAAAAATACATGCATATTCAAATTTAAGTGTATATGTATGAGACTTATGACTTAAATTTAAGTGTATATGTATGAGACTTTAGACTTAAATTAAGTCTCATATTAATCACAGAACTCGAATTGAACGTAGTCTAAATTAAATGTTGATTCAATTAATTCAAATTTTTCATAACTGAAGTTGTAATGTCACTTGAGTTAAATTTGTTACTAGAGCTGTAGTTCTCTCAAGTTAAACTTTTGTGACTCGGTCGTGTGCTGTTATCTTTAAGACTTAAGTTTTCGATATCATGGAAACATTATAAAATTTTCTCAAAAGGCTGCTCTTGTTAAATTTCAATACATCTGACATTTAAGTAACTTTTTTTTATTATATATAATAGCTATTTTCCATTTTCTATTTTAAATATGTTCAGCAAAACTATTTTCCATTTTGTATTTTAAATGCAATTCTGAAAACCATTTTACATTTTCTATTTTAAATTGTTTCTATGAACCATTTTTCCCAGCCCTGCAAATGATGGTAGAAGACCAAGTCTTGAATGTAAATATAAATGAATAAATTTAACGTTTGTATATTGAAGATTGTAATACCAACTCATTCACGCATTTTTTCCACATTTTTACATTTTAACACCTTTAGCGACTCATGTAAAACTAACCAAATAAAATGATCTTTGAACATACTTAATTTAATTGCATAATTATATGGTGTACCCATTCAATAATTTTTGCTTTAGTAATGCTTTTACAATAGCAGATGACAGCATCTTACAGTTATCAACATGAGGCGAGTTCAGGTCGGGAGAGTCATTCAAGTTGTATAATTCATATGACGAGCTGTGCTCGGGATAGCCGCTAAAGGAGTTAAGTACTAACTAAAGTAAAATTTTAGAGTAACTATAGTAACAAAAAAATGTACGTCTAATTTTGCTTCATTTGTTAATGATGTCAGACCAACGTGAGTTAATTCGACCTATAGTTCGAGTTGAAAATTTGTTCCCTATCATTAAAGGGGTTGAAAAATGGATAAAACACCAATACTGGTAGATCAAATGTCACAATTCAATAAAGAAACTTAAAATAGTAATGAAGAAAGCGTGTATAATCAAAACTCGTGAAAAATGAAAATATGGTGTCAGAGTTAACCTCATAAAATCAAAGCCATGTAAAATGAATCCGCTTAAGGTATTTGGTGCGAGATAGTCAGGTACAAAAGTATAGCTCAGCGAAAAAATTTTCTTTTATCAAAAATTAAATAATGTATTAATATTCTTCAGTTATTATATTTGTATACCACTTGTTTTTTTTAATTTCCGCGCGCTTATGTTGTAGCAATATACAAGCATTGTTGAAATAGCGTTGTAAAAACGTTGTAAAATGAATATTTCAAAAACGACGCAGTCAATAATTATTATTTGTTATTAGATATGGTTTGTAACTTTGTATTTTATAACATATTAAAGTTTTATCAAATTCTTTTGACACGTTTTCATTTTATTCAAAAAAATCGTATGAATATGTCAACTTCTCATAAGAGCCCGTGTTAAAATTAGAAAACTTTGAAACCATTTTTCTCAAAATTCGGACGGTCAATTTTTTTTCGGTATAGGCTCGTATTACTAGTATTGAATTAAATAAATGTCTAGAGAAATTTCGTTAAAATCCTTCGAAAAAACATTTTCCGGACCAACTACTTTAAAACAATGACTGCAACGCTATCTATACTTAAACATCAAACAAATTATATTAGAAAAAGATAGCAGTCATAAGTTAGAAAAAGATCCTATATTAATAACATTGAGGAGAGACTCGACTAGAGAGAATCTGTGTATTACAGATCTGCCGTGACTAAAAGGACCCGATACCTTATCTCTATACTTGGATCTGTCCTTCTTTTGCAGTTTGTCTTTTTCTATATTTATATAGTTGCCACAGTTAGATTCCAGTGACCACCAAACAGTTGTGAATAGAAATTTGAAAAAAAAAATAGATTACTCTTATTTGTTAATTTACTGTTCCTTATATTCTTACTTTAATAAAACACAGTATAGTAAAATATTAAGTATTATTTTATAAACTCAATTTCGTAAAGTAACGTTAATATCCATTAAATATTAAAAAAAGTTTGGTTTGAAAACGAATTAAAATAAATATTAGCACATCAAAATTATATTTACAAAATAAACAAAAACCACAAAAATATCTTCAAGTTAGAAAATTCAAAAAAATTTCTGTTTCTTCTTCATAATCTTCATACGTTGGAAACACACTTGCCAACACAGTTATCATCATTTTGTCAATAAACTATGTAATAAAATTTTTCAAAAAAGCCCAGAAATAAATTGTATAAAGTGGTTGGGTAATAAAACAATTTATTATCCTGTTTTTGAAGATATTTAACAAAAGCTGAAAACACTTATTATAAATATGACGTAATATGTAAATATGTAAATATAATCTTTGTTCAAATATTCTAAAAACGAAAATGAGAAAGACAAGAACATTTCATAAAAATAATATTATTTGATAAAAAATTAATAAATAAGAATTTGATTTAACTTCAAAATCAGTATTCAAGCTTATTATTGATAATACATATGTTATTGATAATATCTACAGCTGGTCCACCGATTGGTAATCACAGATACAATGTTTGGTGTACGCTGTTGGGGGTTATTCACTATTCAAACTGTTGATAATTTTATAACTATTGTAACAGCCATACACGCTCTGTATAGCTGTATAAGATTATAAAGCAAATTAATTAAAAAGGCTTAATTTCGGTTAGAAAAATACTTTTCGCAAGACATACTACACCCATAAGTTAAATAAAATTGGTTTTTAACCTTTTCCTTTTGTAATTAAAGTTATATTTATAAACGTAATTGGAAAATACATTAACTTTATGTGTAAGTGTACAAGCAATTCTGTAAGACATTATTTTCTATGTTATGTATGGTTGCTTTACCTCCTCTCTTTCGTCACTCACCCGACGAAATCGGGTCCAAATAGTCACGGCACATCTGTACAAATATATTAAGAAATTGAAGCAAAAAAATTGACTGATATGATTACTTTAATGGCGGTCAAACCATAAATTTAATGTGAATTTAATGGTTTATCTAATATTTATAAACAAGCCTCCGTGGTTACAAGTTGGGTTTACTAAAATGGAGTCATGCTTCAAAATTTAATGCCTGTGGTATCTCTAGGAAACATGTGTGTCGCCTAGTATCAAAATCTACTAAATGCACTCTTCGAATTTTTTTGATTTTTTAGGGCCATTAATTTTTAAATGCAACAAGGCATATGCCCCCTAACATTTTTTGTTGTAATTTTAACTGCTTACTAAAGAAATCTACAACTGAAATATAACATAATTTTCGAATCCTGCTAAAATTACATTGAAAACTTTATAAATCCTGCTAAATACCTATACATAACCTATATTTTAGATTCTAACCGTTCAAATTTTAATTTTTTCACTGACATGCGGGAACGTATGAAGTATAAAATTATGTTTTCACGTAAAATTTGTATTTTAGTATTTATCTAAAATTTTAAATAATGAAAACGTAGATGTAAATGAATTATTCAGTAAGCACTTTGGTTTTAAGTGACAAAATGAAAATAGTTTACAATATTACAAAACAAATTGTACCGTCTAACCCTGATACATCCAATATTGCTGAATAAAGTTTTTTTTTAATAAATTTCCCTTATAATTTCTATTTTAAAACGCACTTTATATAAATGTTACTATCAAAACCTACTAAATTCAAATAATTTTGATTAAAAAAGGGGTAAAACGATAATTTTGTTTTTTGATAATAGTATTAGTCATCTTTTTTACCTTATTAGTTAATATACATATGACTTTTTAATCAAAAAATTAATTTTGAACTGAGTTATGGTTTTTTGCGATTTCCCACGATCTTTATAAAGTGGAATTAGTAGATTTTGATACTAGGCAACTCATATGTTAATATGTTAGATTCAGTACTCAGTGATTAATAATAACGAAATCCAACATTCCAAGGATAAGTCTGATGCCCGTTGTAAATCAAAAATTGCGAAGTCTAATTCGATCAATTGCACACGAAAACGGATCAACTATGTGAATTGCTACGAATTAGCTGACAAATTCTAACCCAAATTTATTCTGGATTAATTTACGTGACAGCAACAGAGGATACACGGCATAGTATCAGATCTCAAAAATCGCGCCTATTCGTTCGAATTGTACTTCGCAGCTTTCTATTCACCGTAGACGCCAGCAGATCCTAATCTAGTGAACGAAACTTACATATCTTCGGTAGACATTGTTGTAACACCTACAGCTAAGGCATGTTGTTTTCCTTCCGCCATTACAGCCTTTAATTCAAAGTTAAGGAAAAACCCTTCGAATTATAACTGCAAATAATAACATTTTTAATCCTAGACAAAACAAAAGTCCTACTAGGTTGATTTCGTTTATTTTCAAATTTATATTTTTTTTTAAAAAATCTTTTTTGAATAATTAGAAACATTATTTTAGATTTCTTAAAAAGAAAACCCTAAAAAAAGGATACAACAACAGTCCCCTTTGGTACAGGAGTCATTTTAGCTCCCGGTGATGTTAAACCAGGACACATAATATTAGCTCCACTTAATACAAATCTTATAGCACCTTTATCAACTTGTTCCATTGGTAAAAAGAATGGATCTAAAAACCGAAATAAACTATGAGTTAACTCAAAATTTAACTTAAATCTTTAATAAAGAATCTAGTGACCTACATTTATGCAATAGTTTTAACGTAGGCATCCATGGACCTTCCCTTTGTCTAAAAAATAATAATTCTCCGGAACTATTTACCATTATTTCAATATGATCATGACTGAAAAAAAAGTAAAATTTTAAAGGCCTAAAAAGTTCTAATGGTTTATTTAATATTTACCATTTTACAATTCTAAAAGTATCCTTTTTAGGTAAAATACTATCTATGTATCCTTCAAGATATGGATATAATTCAAGTAGACGTGCCCGTATTCCTTTTTGAACGGAAGATTTTAATTGCTGTATTCCCGAAACACTTTCCTTTTCATCGAATCTAAAATATTAAGATATTTATTAGTTATGATTAGGATAACTTAAAAGTGTAAAATGATTTTAAATTACTTTTTAAACATTTTTTAAATTGCAAATTTTGAGAAAATTGATTACTACTAAATAAGGTTAGAATGTTTTTTCTAACCTGTACTTTTTGCAATTTCAAATCCTGTTTTCTAGTTCAAATTAAGTAAATGTAATAAAACTATATTCCCCTATATTATTTATTGACTTAGGGATGGGTGATGTCGGTAAAAAACATCGACATCGGACTATCGATTTTTTTATTAATTTTTCGCTATCGAACCATCGATATTATCGATATTCTTATAAAAATATCGAAACATCGATTGTTGACATCGATGTTGAAAACGAGCGCGAAAATTTGAAAAAGTTATATTTAACTTCTACGCTACTGATTTTTTAAAATTTTTTACGTCAATGAGTATACTTTTATCCAGCATACTGGACAAAGATTTAAACAAACGTTTATTTTAACTACTTTTTTTAATCTTACGTCTTTAAATAAGCGTAATTTAGTAATTTTAAGTAATATTAAGTTTTTAATTATTTCTCAATTAAAAAATCATGTTAACATAATCTAGATTTGATGTAAAATATATTGTATATCGGTAGTGACGAGGTTAAAAGAGACATACAATAGCAATAATTCAAAATTTTCAATTAAAATAATTGATTTTAATAATGAAATTTACTAAAACAAAATGAAATAAAACAAAAATTTAATTTACTTCCAGTTCGACGATGTCGATGGTTCAGTAAATTCCATCGACCATCGATGTTTAGACTTTTAAAAAAATCGATGTTTCTTCAAAAAAACGTCGATAGTCGAAACATCGATTACTGTCGCCCGTCCCTAAATTGACTGCAATTCCGAATTTCAATACTTATTTTAAAAGTTGAGAAAATATGTATTTTAAAAATTATATTAATTTTTTTCTTGTTTAATTTATAGAATATAATTAATTAATTAATTTCTTACATATTTTCAAATGGCTTACAATTTTTATTTTTAAATGCCTTTATATGCATTCTTAACTATACCTATACAATAAAGTATAAAGCAGTAAGCAATTTTATTTGTAAAAGAATATCTTGAAAATTGCTTATCTTGTTATTTCGACATGCTAACTAAAGAAATTATTTTTGCGCTAAATCGAAATACCTATACATGAGAAAATTGTTAAAAATTATTAGTGATGCAAATTAATTGCATATAACTGAGCAGTTCAAAAGATTTTGAACGCATCCCTTATAATACTGCTATTTTCAAAAAATAAGAATAAAATAAAATAAAATATATTTTTAAACAGATCATTTTAAAAAATCATTATTTTTTCTGTATTTAAAATTTCCTTGTCTAAATATTTATATAAAAAAAAAGTCATTGTTACTATAGTTATTAGATAAATGGAGACATTTATTTTTATGTTATAAGTGATTTAGATAGTTTGACGTACTGTTAATAGTGTTTTGTATAGAATTAGTTTTCTAATTAATTGTAATTTAAGGTAAAAACTAATAATTATATTTTTATAAATAATTATCAAATTTAAACTTAGCGGAAGAATGTGAAATGGCGTATTTTTATTGTAATGTGCAGTGCGCAAGTTCAAAGATGACTGGCGGATATGCGTTTGAATTTATGATGGTGCTGCACCAATTCCATTCAAATATTTATTTGTTTCAATAATTTCTCGATTTACAGACATTCAAATATTTATTTATGCAAAATATGACGGTAAATGATTGAGTTAAGGTTCATAATAACTTGAAAATGAAATAAATATCAACCTCGCCCGAATCTTTGTCCCTCTTGCGGCAGTCAAGCGCACAATGGATTTTATTAACCCTATATAGTTAAATGTCCATTTTCATTAATTCTAGTAGTTGATTACGTTTAGGATAGAATATAAATATTTTAAGTAGTGTAAGTTTAGGTTAAGAAATTAATTTATAATTAATTATTATGGAGGAATATGAATATGGGTAAGTAAAATTCTTAGTATGTTTCTTAGTTGGTAGCGGCGCTCTGAGCACACCATTCTGAGCCGACGGAAGTAGTGTAGCTGCCATTACAGTAGGATAGCTTGTCGTGTGGGAACCGGCTGTTGGTCAGTTTAGTTAGCATTTATTTAGTGGTTTAGCAAGTAATGCGAGTTCCTCAAGACATGGATGACGATGAAAAAGGGTATTTATTATATATTTTACATATTTGTAATGGTAGTTGCTTTGTTTACGTTTAGTATTTTCACTATTATCAAATAATAGGTCATGACGTGCTTAGGCTTGGCACAAAACCTCATGTTTTGTTGACCTCACAATATTCATAGCATATTTATTTAGGTTATTTTATTAATCTGAAATGTTTATTTCATGTATGGAATTGTATTTTTTTGCTATTTGTTATGTATTGTTTGATATAAATAATTATTGATAAAACCGGCTTGAAGCGGGCAGCGACCCCAAGCCGTTTACTAAACCATACATGATTGAAGAACGGCAATGTCACCTACATATTTATTTCCTATTAAGTAACACTTAAAGTGCAGTGTTCTGTGTGTTTTTAAAGTTCACACCAATATTAATGTCGATATTTGTGACATTTATACAGGATGTTAGTGAATAAGTGCGAAAGATTTTAACAGGTGATTGCTGAGGTTCTTTTGTGTAGAAAAGTTCATATAAACCCAGGTCCGAAAACGCTTAGTTTCCAGGATATAGGCTGACGAACACCAACCAGGAGATTTTGTAACTAATTTAGTATTTTACTAAAAGAGTGAAAAATTGACGATTTCAATTACTTTTTATACTAATGTAGTATTTTCAGTTGTGGAGTGTTTTACTAAAGAAGTATTGAAAATATTCTCTTGGGAGTAAACAATTGCTGGTGTGCACCACTCTGTAGTATTATACTAAAGTAGTAAGTAAGAGAGTAAACAAAGCCAGAAAATATACTCCTACCCACTAGCAAGAGTATATAAAAGAGTATCTTTAAAAAACATTGGTGACCTGCATTTTTGTGCCTTCTTTTCGCCTTATTTTCGTAATTGAACATTTTTTTGGGTTTTTAATTAGATATTGATATGATAATAAAATGATATTAAATATTACAGTCAGTTTTCGATTATTTGGGGGCAAATTAACCAGGCTGAAGGTGAAAACCCAGCGGCTGCATGCGTACCTATATATTTTTTCTTCTAAATAATTTTTAAACACAATAAAGTCAAGTAGAGAAAAAGAAAAATGATTAAAAAGTAAAGCAGTCATCGGCATCAGGCATTTCTGTTTAACTTGGTACAATTATTATTTATTCATTTTTCGTTTTCTCGATTTCATCTTGTTTCCATCATTTTAGTTTGTTTTTAACGCAGTCTGATTTTTTGATTTTTTTAATTAACTTTTTTACGACAAAATTTTTTTTCAGTTTAATTTTTGGATTAAACATGATTTTGATTTGTCCGTCCTTGTTCGCCCCATTACTGCACCGAGTAATCGGTGTTGACTGTATTTTGACAATGTGGATGGTGTTTTTAATGAAGATAATATGTCTGAGTGTCTAGTACGAACTGCTCAAGATAGAAAAGACAGGCGTGTATACAATCAAGCTTTTTATTTTGTGTGAGGGAGAATGCGCACCATATAGGAAAAATGAAAGAGATAAATTTTTTTTATAAATTTTCAAAATTTTCCGAAAAAAGAAACTATGAAACCAAAAATTTGTTCTCTGAAGATTTTTTGTTTATAGTGGATGCCACCCAAATCATTTTACACACATACAATATTTTACACATTTTTTAATATTGACATTTGTATGATATTATTGACTTATTGTAGTACCGTCAAACGGAGCTATTTGTAAACGATGGGGCTATTTGGAACAAAAAAAAAAAGATAAAGATTTAAGCTCTTATATCTGTTTGATTTCTGAACGATTCATAATGTTAATGCGTCTTTAATAGGGGATGTTCTTTAAGAGTTTAAATCATTTTTAAAACTCTTCTTTAAGAGTTTAAATCTTTTTTTTTGTTCCAAATAGCCCACCGTTTTCAAATAGCCCCGTTTGACGGTATTTATTATTTCATAGAACACGATAAAAATAACCTAACAATGTAAAACACAAGTGATTGAAGCGGCCCCGCTCACATGGGGCAATATACTAGGCAAATTAGTTTTTATATCGAAATCCGTTTTTCTATTGTCCTAAGCAATATACTTTAACCTTTTTTAACTCCTTGAGGACTAATGACGAGCTCAGCTCGTCATACTAATTTTTAAAAAAAATTTAACTGAAGAATGTATATTGTCTTTATCGGTAACTGAAGACATTACAGTAAAGAGTGATCATACTGTAAATAAATTAAGCAAAATGTACCAAACTTGCAATTATACTTATAAAGATATTAAATTTTTTATCTAAAATATTGGAATATATGGCGGTACTAAAGGGGTTAAAGTGTGATAATTAATAATAAAATGCAATTATTTTTCATAAAAAAAGCATGTGTCCGCGCTTTAACTCTTTAAATACAATAATTTCCAGCCACATTTGTTCCTTTTTTGTGGCAAACATCGAAAATATCGCACCACATATTATATTGCAATTTACCCCAAATTGGAAAAAATCATTGGCGTGCCGTTTTTTTCGTCAAAAATATGTCATCATACGACCGTACGGACGCCACTGGTTTGCATGGAAATATTCTGTCTACTTCAGAATATGTATATTAATCCTGTCATATCGTGTCTCAAATTTTGTGACAATATCTCAAAACGTTTCTGAAATATTTAAGAAAATATTAAAAAAGACGAGAAACTGAACACGCTATATCTTGGAAATGAGCGTTTTCGGATGTGGGTTTATATGAACTTTTTTACATAAAAGAACCTCAGCAATCACCTGTTAAAATCTTTCGCACTTATTCACTAACACCCTGTATGTTTTGTTTTCATACACTTACGACGTAATTACGAATTTTTACTAAATTTCCACCTAATATTTAGATACAAGTGTAGTTTTAAAGCGTAATTAGTTGGTAATCTGTACAAAGTAATTTATGTGAGTGTTATTTTGTGACAGAAAATTATTTGTGGGTGGATTATCATGGGAAACCTCACAGGACAATCTCCAACGATATTTTTCACGATATGGAGAGGTAATCGATTGTGTTGTTATGAAAAATTCTGAATCGGGTCGTTCTCGTGGTTTTGGATTTGTCACATTCTCAGATCCCGCTAATGTTGCACTCGTCTTACAAAATGGACCACACACACTTGATGGCCGGTATGAAAATTTTGTATTAAACATTAAAAAAAAAAAAATTGCTTTGCAATTAATTTTGACACATTTATTTGCTGTGTAGGACAATTGACCCGAAACCATGCAATCCACGTACACTACAAAAACCTAAGCGGGGCGGGGGATATCCAAAAGTATTCCTTGGCGGTTTACCATCAAACGTCACAGAAACCGATTTACGAACATACTTCACGCGCTTTGGGAAAGTCATGGAAGTCGTCATTATGTATGATCAAGAAAAGAAGAAATCAAGAGGTGAGTCAAGTTCAAATTCTTTAAAAATATTTTTTAGTTATATTTAAAAGTATTTTCTTATTTTTAAAAACTGCAAATGGGTTTTTTTAAAATATTAAAAATTTTATAAAGCTGGACCGTGTACTTACAAGAATATATTCATTTTATTTTCATTCAAATTCTGATGTAATTTTTAACTATAAATCCAAAATATTTTTTCTGAACTAATAAAAAAAAACATTTAACGCCTTAAGTG
The DNA here is from genome assembly GCA_035578155.1 of Brachynemurus nebulosus. Lineage (NCBI taxonomy): Eukaryota > Metazoa > Arthropoda > Insecta > Neuroptera > Myrmeleontidae > Brachynemurus > Brachynemurus nebulosus. Next base: position 27,267,966 of record JAPWDM010000006.1, read on the forward strand.
ACTAACTCGAGTTAACTCGTTCTGAAAACATTTGTCGATTGTGCCTGCCACCCATCAGAATTCTGTTTTGCTATTTAGTTTGATACTCCAAATATACTTAAATATTCCAAATGGGGTATTTGACAGTATCAAAGAAAAACAATAAAAACAAATTTTAATGAAAATTGATAATAAATTTACTATGTTAATTCATTCATCATTAATCAACTATTATTATTTAATTTTTAAAAAATTAATAAAAAAAAAAGGTAATTTTTCATCTATAAATTACGTCAGCAGAAACGGGCTATGACGTTACATTCTCTTATATTTCAACACTACCGCCACTAGGGTCGCTACTTCAATTCCGGTTACCAAACATAACTATGGAAATTAATCTGAATATGATTAATTTTTTAAAAAATCAACAATTTTTTTTCCATATTTTCGGCATTATTTTTAAAAATTAAAATTATATATATATGTGCATAAAACATAAATATGCGTATTTTAAAATAGTTTCCCAAAATTAGTCAAATGAATGAATACGTCATTTGATTGTATAGTCTGTCTTTTTATCCCGGATGCAAACCACAAGTATAGCCGATGTATTAACAGGAACCGTCACGTTTGACCACAAAAAATTTCCATCATAAATACATTCTTCTATACTTATTCTACCATTAGTTTCAATGGGCCATTTTTAAATTGTGGAATTTAAACCTTTGCAAAAAAATAATTTAATTAATATTTTCGTATTAACTAAACAACAGTTTAAATCTATTATCGACAAAAGAATTACACGCGCGCCTCTGGTGGTGAAATTAGTACCTTCACATGCTTTAAGAAGGATAACACATTTTCGTCCTAAAATTAATAGTAAAATTAAATTTTATGTTATCCGTCTAATTCGATTAACCGTCACAATCCCGGTTCCGATAGTTAATCAAAGTTCTACTGTACCTATATTCCTACCACCAATTAAACGTACGTATATGTTTCACTTGATATAGTTCCTAATTTTACCACCAGAGGCACTCGGGTAATCTTTGCATTTTCAATACATTTAAGTGACGATAAAAGTGCAGGACTGACTCCTGTTCCAAATTAGACATATTGGGAATAGTAAAACTTGGATACGCGAACTCTAGTAGTCAAAAAAATAACTACTGCCAGTGGGCAAGGTTTGTTTGCTAAATTTTGACAATTCACAAAATTTATGTTGTTTAATTTACAAAATACAAACTGGCATATTTTTTTGAATGCTATTCTAATTTTTTCGTACTTAATTTCTTTTCATAATTTACTGTTTTCAAATAAAAACATACAATTCCAAATTGCTACCATTTTTTTTAAGTTTTTTTTTTTTAACTTGCTATGTTAGTATGTTGGTTTAGATCAAATCTTGGAATCAAAATTTAGACAGGTTCTAATTGAGCTAAAGGTTTCAAATTTTGCATACGTGTCTAACCTTGATGACAATGCAATATTGTATAATTAGTTTTTCCCTAAATTCCCCAAACCAAAATTGTTGATTTTTAGTCCCATGCAACTTTTTGACATTTCGAAGTGTCAAATATTGTCCATTGATTTTACATTGCAATTTTTTGTTTCCATAGTTATGTCTGATTAGGGTAAATTAACCGATTAAAATATAGGTAAAAAAATTCTTTATTTTTTTTTTTAATTAATTATAATCAGACTAAAGAGAAGAAAATAAAATAAAGTAAAAAAAAAAATGTTTTTTAAAAAAAAGCTTTTATTTAAAAATGGGCTAAAAAAAAAAAAAAAAACTACTGAGTGAAGTTTGAAGCAATATCCAACATAATTTATAAAAGCTTGAGGCGTTTAATTAAGTTTGGTAAGTACTGAAAAGTAAAATAGCTACACTTATATCCAAAACAGAAATAATTAATTATAACTCCTCAAGCTTTTATAAATTATGTTGCATATTGCTTCAAACTTCACTCAGTAGTTATTGCATTTTTTTTAGCCCATTTTTAAATAAAAGCTTTTTCTTAAAAAACATTTTTTTTACTTTATTTTATATGTGTAAATTTCTGCCATTTGATGACGAATGAAGAAACTACTGCCAGTAGGCTAAATATTAAACCACACCTTCATTTGTTTTCGCAATAGATAGATGTTTTATCTGATACAGCTTCTAATATTCCTCATAAGAGGCGCGAGTGAGAATCATTGCGTCACTAATTGAGAACTACTAGTATAACTACTACCAGTAGTTGCAAAATTTAATAAAATTATTTTGGAATAAAAACAATTTCAAATTGCTGTCATTTCTTTAATTTAGAGTAGTTTTTTCATTCGTTCCCAGATGGCTTAACATTGCTATTAGATTTCTGAAACATTTTTTTTTAAATTTTGGTCTATTTGTTTGTTTATTTGGGCATTATACAATCAAATAATTCGAGTCAATTTTTAAAGTTTTATATTATTTTTGTTTACAGGGTTTGGATTTTTATCATTTGAAGACGATGATGCGGTTGAACGTTGCGTAGCAGAACACTTTGTAAACTTAAATGGTAAGCAGGTAGAAATCAAGAAGGCCGAGCCGAGAGATGGATCGGGTGCAGGCAAGTTATCCGGTGCCGACGCTAGTGCTTGGGGTCCACCGCAAGCGCCAATGGGCATGATGCAGGGGCCAAACGGACAAATGGGCGGTCCACCGATGAACATGGGGGCGCCAATGGGACCGAACATGCTCCAAGGCTACCAAGGTTGGGGCACGTCTCCACAGCAACAGAACTATGCTGGCTATGCCACACCATCAGGGCCGGGATCATATCAAGGTTGGGGTGCCCCGCCAGCACCTCAGGGGCCACCGCCACAGTGGGGAAACAATTACGGGGGACCACCACAGCAACAGGGATATGGATCCTACGGTAATATCATTTTACTTGTTGTGTGTACTTTGAATGAGTGTGAACGTATATTTATTAATTTTTAGGTCCTGGTACAGGTAGTGGAGCGGCAAATTGGAACAGTTGGAATATGCCACAAAATAGTCAGTCGGCTGGCCCATCTGGTTAGTATTTTTGTTGAAAAGTGTGAATGCGCATTGTTATTATTATTTATAAACGATCATTGACTAAATTATTCATATTAATCAAGCATTCATTGCAGGTGACATGTACTCACGACAACAAACTGGCCCGGCTGGACCAGCAACCGCTAGCGGTCCCCCGACAATGGCTCAGTCCACCACTGCAGCTACAAAACCGGCATCTGATTACTCAAGTTACGGGGCGGGATACGGAGCTGGCTATGGCGCGGACGCAACAGGTTACGGACAACCGCCACGGTCATATGGTAGCGACGCGGGATCGCAAGCTGGAGGATATGCCTCTCAGCCACCCAACGCAGGTGCAAAACATTTCAATGATTTTAAAGAGTGGCCCAGCTCTTGACAACTTTTTGATAATATTGGGGACAACCCGGCTGTTATTTCCGGTCAGCCTGATAACGCCGCACTAAAAAATTACTATCAGCCAGAACTCTATAAAAATGCAGCTACAAACACAGCTCAGACCACATACTATCCGGAAAGCGGTGTTAAATTAAATGTTGAGGCGAGCGTATATGCGGCTCGCACGGGCGCCTATCAGGCGGACCTGAATGCAGCCGGGTTGAAACACATTGATCATAAGATGAATAACGTGAATATTGTGTCTTGCAACAGTTGGACACGCGCTGGCGTGATTGACATGAAGAGAGCCGGGCTGGTCGCACCTGCCAAACTTAATTTCAATGATTAAACAGACACGTCACACACAAGTTTATTGACCAACGAACCATTTAAATCACACGCGATGTGCACCCATATGGATTGTTTCAGTGCGCATTATCATTTTCTTTTTTTCTATGTTATTTTTTATTTTAAATAATAATTATTAGTTTTAAGACAGACAGACAGAAATGTTGACTATTTTTAAGCACTGCTCAAGTTGTCGTTAAGAATATATTAATTAAAAGTACATAGCATTATTAAACGTAATTAAAATTTTACCTGCCTACCCTTTTTGAAACTTCAACGATGCGAAGTTTGCCAGCGGGGAGTTAACTACAGTCTATTCTAATATCTAATTGTTAAGAACTTGCAAGTACAGTAAAATAATAAAATAAAATTTTATAAAATAATTAAATTATTAATTATTATTCTAATCTATTTCTATTCTGCATGTTGATCGTTTTTTATTATTTATTTTTCCTTTTTTTATTTTTTATTTTTTTTAAACTTTTTGTATATTTTGAATTGTACATATTTATATGTTTTATGTATTTTGATGGTTAAGCCTTGCCCTAATTACGTGTATTCGATTTTTTATTTTTAAATTTAATCTACTAAGTACTAAGTAGTTATAAAAAAAGGATTGTAGTTAATTCTCACTGGGTTTTTAAATGGTCTCCCTAGACTAATTAAATTAGAAATTATAATTCTCAATTTTAAATATTTGTTATTAATAATTTACTTAAATCTCAAGGATATTTTAATAATATTAATTATATTTACAAAGGACTATAAAATAAATAAATACACAATACTTATTTAGGAAATTTACAAATAAAAAAAAACATCTAGTTTAATTAATAATTGTAATTTTGACGTAATATAGATCTGTTTGGGAAAAGTCGATTCAGGGAAATGTTTGTCCTTAGATATAGTTCGTATCGTATTATTGTATCGTATCTTAAAACAAGTCTAATCTAGCAGTAAGTCGCTAGGCACTAGGCACAATCATTGCCTGTCGCCATTCACACCGGACCTGACAAATTTATTGATAATTCATAGATAATTTTTGCACTGCTGTTGCCACCTTCTTCATAAAACAACAATACACACAGTTCTACAAACTTTCTCTTTGGTGAAATCAAAATCCAAAATAAAAAATATGAGTTCTATGTAATTTTTAAAAAAAATTACAAAATGTTTGTTATTTTCTTAACCAATTGATTTGAAATATTAATGGTCTCAATAATTTTTGTTAAACATGTTATAACATGTTAAATGTGTTATTCCGAAGAAAAACATTAACAAATCGAGAAAAAATTGGTATGTTATTTAAGTTGAAATCGATAACTGGTATAAAACTATAAAATAACTATCAAATATGTACTAATTAACACAGATAAAAATAGGTCGTTCATGATTTTTATCTATTTTGATAAAGAATAACATAAATAACATTTAACAAGTTTAATAAAGATTATGAAGATTACTATTGTTATTTATTTGATTTAATCTGCTAGCAATAACAACCCTAAAAATACTAAGGAAATTACTTAATTTTTCAATGTTACACGGGGGTACTTCAAGGTGACATACTATACCCTCTGTTATTTAAGACTTACAGAAACATCTAATTTTTTTGCACAACACAGTATATTTTATGTACAATGTACATATATCTACGAAAATGTGGTTGATTTTGTAAAATAATAGTAATGATAATAATAATATGCTGTGGCAGAAACATAATATAACTAACGGTAGAAATTATTGTGAGTATGACAAAATTGGCATTAAAAAATTTTTATTTTTTGTTGGGCTTCGATACATCAAGAAAAGTTTGTGGAAGCGTGTGTACATTAACCATAAAATATAAAAAAAAAACAAACGGTAAAAGCGAAAACACAAAGTCAGGTCAATGTTTGCATCTGGTGGCTAGAGCAGCGTTCTCTACCCAAAGTATTTAATTATTAATAATTAAAATATATTTTGTTATAATTTTCCCAAACTACTTTATAGTTAAAAGTTTTATATGTGAGAGACTACCTAGTTATATTATACAAATTTTAATTCTGACTATGAGACTAGATAAATATTTACTTATAAAACTAGAGTATTTTATCTTACATAGGGCGATTGTGACACAGTACCTTTTTAACTTTAAGATTGTGTTTTAGTGTAGAAATTTTTGAGGAGCCAATCTAAACGAATAAATAATTTAGAATCGTCAACTGTTCATTACGCATAATATTAGCATAGCTGTTATTTGTACAGTGAAAATAAACTCTTAGTTTAAATTTGGTTGTGATATTAAATCTACTTTAATGTAATGTTACTCGTAGAATACTAAATATAACTAAAATTAAGTTTTTATTGCGTTTTGAACACGCGTACGATTCTAAATCACGAATAATAAATTTCTGATCAACAATGGTTTCCTCACGTCAAAAAATATTCAATTAATTAATTAATTATTGCGTTCGTATTAATTCTGGCGGCCTTTGCACAATTTTTTGATTGGCACCTCCGGCACTGCTCTACACTGAAACGTAGCTTGATAAATTACGCGTATTTAAATTTTTTTCTAGGGAATTTATATAAAATAAAAAATAGTTAAATTATTAATTTAAAGATTTAAAATTCCTATCTAAATAGAAATTTATTCACTGTAGACAAATTCATAAACTTTAGTATAAAAAATATTTAATAGCTAGTAAATATTATTCTGTCTGTCTGTTAAACAGACGTCGTGTCTGAGTAATCAGTGAGTATTAAGGTTTTGTAAGCTATTCCTCACTGCATACTTGCTAAACTTCTGCAACCCGACCGCATGCAGAACAAACACCACGGGATGATGAAAATTTCCAAAAAAAAAAAACAAACTACATTACTTGCTAAATAAAATAAAACTATATAATTTTTATAATTATTACAAATTTTTAAAAGAATTGTAAATGCAAAACAAATCTTATTATTGTACCTATATATTTGGCTGAATTTTATATTTAAGTATTTACAAAAAATAATAAGAATTTAACGAAAGCTTACAAAATACAAATATGGCTGCGGTTTACAGCGTGGCACTGTTCTTTACGTTCATTCATTAATATTAATTATTATATATTCTATCTAATCTATAATTATATATTTATATAACTTCTTGCTTAGTTTTTCCGGTTGTTTGGTAGTAGACTTTTACACAGAATGGTTTTTCAAAAAAATAAAATAACTTTACAGTAGGGGCGCGTTTTGTGTATACTGTTTTTACACAAATTAAAAATTTAGTGTTGTGCGTGGTCGATATAATAATTAAAACATATATATCAGTCATCTGTTGTATAGTGTTTGTATGTTATTACAGAATTCACATTCAGATATCGACTACAATTAAAAAATAAATCCTTTTTTAATAATTCAAATTTAAAGGAATATCATACGTAATAATTAAAAAAAATTTCAACCAATAAAATCCTTATAATTAAAACATTTACGACAATCTAGTGTCATCAGTTACATTCAAGTTTCTTCAGTTGGTATAATTGTAAATGTTGGCGCCCCACGTTGGGCGCCAAAATGTGATTGATAACACTACACTGTCGATGATGTTTTACTTGTAACGAATCGTTGATTGAAAGTTTTTTTAATTATTAAATCCTTTGTCATATCAAATGCCACAGCACTATTATTTAAAAAAAAAATTAACTAATCAACTACTAGTTACAATTTAAACTTATTCTAAACAAAAAAAAAATTATTGTATTGTCAGTTGGAACATATTCATTATATAGTAATTAAATAATTTTAGGTAATAATTAATTAAAAACTATTATTAATTCACAAAACAACAAATTATTATTATTACATTAGAGAGGTCACTTTTACCTTTTAAATACAATTAAAAATATTTAAAGAAACATTTAGAGTCACAGATTTTAAGATATTTAAGTCGTTAATTAAATCTTGTTATTAATTATTAATCTAGTTATTGAAAAAAAAAATGAATTTAGGACAATTTTTGACTGATGTACAGACACATACAGAATAAGTTTTAAATTATAATCTATTATTATAAATATAATTGCATAAAAAAAGTGAAAAGCGTCACGCTTTGGTAAGTGTCTCATTGACAAATTTTTTAATAACATAATAATTTTTTTTATAAATCAAGAAAACATCGACCAAAATGTTTGTCTGCGAGACACTTAACATTAACGTACGTATCCTATTTATATAGATTTTTAAAGTATTATTGCGTATGCGTTATGTTAGTGTCGACTGTATGGTCTTCGAAATTTATAATAAATATAATTTAAACCGCCTTTGATGATAAGATCGAAACTGCCTTGAAATAACATAGATTTTGTCTTTAATAATAAATAAATAAATAAATAAAGATATAGACAATTATTTTAAACACTTAAGTCCATGCAGTTGATGCTTTTTTAAAAATGATTCATTAACTTTTTTTTTCGATCAGTAAGAAAATTTCTGATTCAAATAATGTATTTAAGGTGTGAATTGATTATGGTCACTCTTAAATATATTTTGTTTGGATTATTATAAAATTCAACATTTGGTTAAGTCTTGCAACATATAAGTGCGATAATTTGTGCCCCTTAATTTAGGTAATCGTGACAGCTAATTAGAAAAAGTAATATTTTTTTAAGTAACAAGATTTATATATCGTATATTTGATACTGAATGATAAATTCGGTAGAATTGTACTTTAAGTAATGTTAATCACGAATTGTCATTACCCCAATTCGATTCTAGTAGCCATTTTTATTTTAGATACATAATCTTGTCAGTGACAGTATTTAATCGTGAATAACCTCTACCTACCAACATTAACTTTTTTTTTCTTATGTTGGTAGGGAAGTTGTGCAAATAGATTACATTAAAGTATACTAAAATCGATGTAGATTACGCAGTAAATGTGACGTAAACAATATAAAGGAGTAGACAATGTAAGAATTTGTCAATTAATAAATAGACAAAAATGACTAAAATTGTAATTAAGTCTATAAAATTTAAAACGTTTAATTATGAAATGATTCTTTTCATTGTTTAATCATATTTTGAGAATTTATTTTGAGTGCTAACATTCTGCTAATTTGAAATTGAGTAGTTATATAACAAACAGACTTCCGATTAAACTATTATTAAAGTTATATAACTACAGTATAGCTTCGTTTTTTCCTGCGAACCAGCATTTTTCCTTCATCAATATATACAAGAACCCTATTTTTTATGGTTAATTTGTACCGTTTTCTACATGGGTCCGTATCAAGTCCTCAGCGTAAGTGTAGAAAATTGTAACTAGCGGTGAGTCCAGAGTGTGCCCGACACGGCTTAAGACATGTAGTCAGTCGGTGTCCGTCGCCGAACGCACAGTGCATTGTAATATATTGTTACTTGAATTGGACAGGTTGGTCTGTCCCATAATAGGTGTTTTGTAGTAGTGTGTGTGAATACGCACACAGGAGCAAACACCAAACCAACACCATTGCAAACAGTGTGTACTTATACACAACATAGTGGGGGAGATTTTACGTCATCCACTGGCGATAAGTGGAACAGTTTGATAGACATTCTAGTTTGGTCCCTTGGTCCGTATATTGTCGCGTTGTATACAGTACCTACGTCGGGTATATTGCAACATTGTTTGTGAGTCGATTCACAACACTTAAGTACTTATAATAGACATCGGACCGGCTGGCACTCGAACTGTGACACTGGTGTCCAGTTAGCACTGAACGTGTTAAATTGTCTACATTGTCGACACGACATGACGTGTACATTTTGTAGTCGTACACGTAAACTGCTTAAATTTACGTCGATTTTTTATAAGTATGTTTCAAAGAGATAACCATAGATGGCAGTAGTTGTACTGTTACGACATTACGCCAGTTAAAACAAAATGGCAGACAATTTTTGATAAACATTATTTAAAGTACTGCTAACGTAGGGACCTGATCTTTTTTAAACGTACTCGTCGAAATTTAATGTTGTCGCGCTTAGTTCTCATTTTTGTTTTGTTTCTATTAATGAGACAACGGAAGCGTAAGATTTTATCAAATGTTTGTATTTTATTGTGACAATCCGAGTTTTTCCCCCCATTCAGAATGAAGAAACACGATTGTAACGATTTAATCGTCGTGACGATATGTTCTGTGCTTTCCTTTTTATCTTATTTACGAAACTTGTTGAGTTACTTACATATTTTTGTTATAACTTGTCCCCTCTTGTAATTTTTAAGTGAAAACTCCTTGTGCATTTTTTCCACTTAATTTATCCGATACATTATAATTTAATTGTGTATTATTTTTTTTAATTATTTTACGTTTGACGATATATATATAATAATATATAATACGCCAACATGTTGTTTTTAGTCCAGTGCAATTAGAATTTATCTACGAAATAATTTAGATTTCTTCGAAATTTTGTGTACATGTACATTTAGCTGTTTTTTAAAGAATGTGCGAGAAGTTTGAAGTGAACACACACACATTTGGTTGTCTACAACACATTAAAACCTAAGGAAATGTTTTTTTACAAATATTTTTTCCCTATAGGCCATAGGCGAGTTAAACATTTTTACGATGTAACATAATTAATTCATGAAACAACACTGATCACTTAAGTGTTAAATGTAGGTTTTATAATAATTATAAAAATGTGACAGTTAAAAAACAACGCGTGTATTTTTAAATACTATTTTAGGTTGAAGTACTCTCAAAAACGTCACATGACTTACAAATCTATGTTATCGAGACTGAATATTATCAAGTAATGATAATTTTTGTTAAATACGTTAAATCATGTTAAACTTGTGTCGAACAAAAAAATACCATGACTAAGAGCAAGTATTGGGGTTTGTAATAAAAACGTCAGTTCACTTTTGAGGTTATATGTGATTAAATCAAATATGGAATTGCGGTTTTTTTGTTTTTAATACTAAAAAGATAAACGAAGTCTGGAAAAAAATTAGAACTGATTCCACGGGTCGTAATGTAATTTATTTTACAAGAATTTTTATAAATCTTGGTTTAGTATTGACCTGAAAGATTAGTGACAAAATAAAAATGGCCAGAATATTTTTCCAGATAGCATTAGTGTCTGTGAAACCATTAAAAAAACACCAGGTATGAAGAGAGAATACCATTAGTAAATTTAGAAAACTAGCCACTGAAAAATTTTTTCCCCACTAACGGTTTAAATCAACTAGCTTTAACGATAAAACTGTATGTCTGTGGGTAAAACCATTAAAGTTGGTCATTGACGCTGTAAGACGTCAAATGAAACTTGACTAGTTGCGACACCACGCTGTACGATGTCAACAATTCCATATAAAGTGTATTAGTTGTCAAAACAGTATATTAGTTGGTCATTTTGTCATAATCTAATTATAGCTGAAAATTCAAAATCTTCAAAATAAATATATTTGTCGAGTAGTCTCTGTCCCTTTTTAGCCAAGTGCTGTCAGCGACTCCTCATTGCTACCGCGAAGGAAAATGTTTGTAAAAAAATATTTTTGAATTTTTTAACGTGTTGTAGAAAAGCAAAAGTGTTATTCAAATAACTTCAAATTTTTTCATACGTTTTTTAAAAAAACATAATGAACGTGTAGGATATAAAATTTTGAGGAATTATAAGTTATTTTGTAGATGTCTTCTTTTTTCGTCTAAATGCAGTGGACTATATTTTCTCTAGTATTCACGCTAATAATCTAATTTATTGAATTGTTACGACTTGTTGTATATCTATATAATATATAAATATTGGTATGGTATCATTTTTTTAAAGTTATTATTCAAAACTAACCATTTAATTTACATATTGTGTATTTTTTTACTTGAGTTTTTAAAATTAATTAATTAAATAGCCATAATTTATGTTAATTAATTAATTATTACACACAAATTGTATGTGAACAAAGTTTAATATCTATAATATAATAATTAAAAAAATATATTGTATAATTAGAATAGAGTTTTGTCTGGGTTAGTTCACTACTATAGCGTAGAATACACTTATCGTAGTATCTTACAATTAAGCTTATTACAATTATTATTCGCTATTTGAAATGAAAAAAAAAATATAATTAATATGTATGAAATACTATCTAAGACAACAATGATTAAAAAACGTAGTAAAAAATTGGAATTGTGTTTTATTTTTAATGAAATGTATGTACCTGTCGTCTTAATAATCTTAATTAACTTTAGGTGTTGACTATATTGTTGACAATAAAGCAAAAACTTTCATTAAATAAAGATGTAATCAGATAAATGAAGTGTCTTTTTGGTCTAAATTTACAAATTAAAGAGTGGGCAAGTTTTTTTGGGTACCATCATTTTTATTTCCATATTCAAAATTTTTATTTTGGCACAAATTTTTTCTTTCAATCACATTGCCCAAAAAAATGTACCTTAAAATAATTTCCTTAAGTTCAAAAATCACTTAGCTACAAATTCGAAATAGTCATGAAGCAACGACACTAAAAAAACGCTTGTGTAACTCAACATCTATCCTTTTTAAAATGAAACACCGCACTAATTAAACAAATCCCCGTATAACTGATCCTTCCCAAATCCCCTCCCAGGAATGCTCCATATGTTGATCCCGTCATTCCGTTCGACAACCGTGAGACGCAAGAGTGAGGAGAGTTTGACCTCGCGTTCTTCACCCGCAGGTGACTTTGCAACGGCGGCTGGCGATTCCACATATTCCGGCGGTCCACAGCGTGGTGGTAACTACACTCCAGTGCAACAGCCATCGTATCATCCATATCGGCGTTAAATTGTCCATCAAACACAGATTGAGAAGTCTGCTGATGAAGGGATTCATATTTATAAAATCGTTCGTTATTATTTTGACTACAATATTTTTTTTATTCCATTTTGAAAATCATCAAAAAAAACAGTGATGGGCCGTCCCAATCAGTAAAAAAATTATTGTTCAATTTTTTATAAATTGCACGAATCGATAGAAATCATATTTTTTTCTATATTTATTTTTTTCTTCTATACAATCTATAGCCATTTATTTTGGCGCGACCAAATATTTTTTAAACAATCGTTTTTGACTATACAATTTGTAGCTCTTACAAAATTAGGTAATAACGTAAAATTAGTATATTAATATTATGATACCGAGTAAGATTTCGTTTTATTTTCTTTTTGTTTGTTTTCGATGTAATTTTCATTAACTAAAAATTAATATTTAGTATTAGTGTTAACTATAATATTTCATAGATAAGGTGTAATTCTATTATCATTTTTTTGCATACATATGTGATTTTTATTATTTTTGTACCTACCAATTTCCTTCATAAAGAATTACATTTTTTGAATAACTAAAAATACTGGTGTAATAAATATAGCTTAAATAGATTTACTATAAATTAGAGATTAGTACGTAGTAGTTATTAAAAAAAAATATTTTTAATTTTGAGCTGGTGATATGAATTTCTAAAAAAGAAAAATTAAAATAAGATGAATTGAAAAAATATTATTTTCTAAAAAAACAAATGTAATAAAAAATAAAAATTATAAATTAATTTTTGTGTTTTTCTATTTTTTTTCCGTTATTTTTCTCCCTTCAAGTGGTGCCGTCTATGTTAAAACAATTGAACCGGTAACAATATGGCGAGTGAACTATGTTGTTATTGTGATCAAATCGAATAAAATGATTGGTTGTGTTTTAATAGTTTTCGAAATAGGTAAGTGTTGACTAAAACTTCTATTGAAATCTTCATTATCAAAGAGTTATTTGTTCAATTTATGTTTGAATGTGGTAATTATTTATTTTAACAATATAGAAATTGATACATCGAATTCGAATTGTTTCAAATTCAAATATTCATTTGTTTTAAGCGTTTTAAGAGTTATTCCACCTTGACATTCAAATTTATTGATGTTTTAAATGTGAACTACCATACATAATTTATGAATGAAATATAACTTCATAACTATCGTGCTTAATTAAAGGCATTATAAGAATAGTTTCTAATTAAAAAATAATAATAAAGAATTTATCATAGGATACCTGTATTTAAAAACTTTGAACATAAAAGAAAATATTTAAATAAATAAATAATAATACTCCAACTACCTATGTAAAAAAATTTGATATTTTTCTAATACATATTTTTTTCCTCTTTTAATATCGTCTATTAACGAGGGATTGACTCTCACTTAAGGGAAAGTTAGTGCCTTACAATTAAAACAAAAATTTAAATTTTGCAAGTAAAGAAATTGATGTAAATATATAAATTTAATAAATTCGAACGTTACTTTATGGCAAGGCTTCCGAAAGTATGGTCAACGGATTAAGTGTAGTTCACAAATCATTAAAATGAGCCTTCCGTTGTTATATCATCCGCTATCTCGAATTCATCAAGTTTCAAAATAACAAATTTGTTCAGGAAATGTGATTTAATTTCCGCCTGTAATTTTTCTATTTACAATTCTGATTTTGTAAAAAATGAAAAAAGTAGATCGAAAACCAGTGATCAACTTCAAATTTCATGCTTCTAACATCAAAATCTCGGATTTTGGAGCTTTTTAAAAAATTGTGTATTCGTGGTGACGTCATCAAGTTCAATTTTTTATTTTTCTAAATTAATAGCTACAAAATAATGATATGAATCAGATTTGTTGGTGAAATTTAGGTAATCTGAATGCTAAATTTAAATTTTTACGTAAAAATGGTTCGTTCAGAAAATATGACTTATTTTTCGGATGATTTTTTTATTAACCTTTACCCCTGTTTTAAATTCCTGTTTTAAATTTGTAAATTAAAACAGGAAATTAACCGAAATTCGCTTTGCAATAGATGGATTGAACATTACTATTTTACATCGTCTGTTCACCAAAATGACGAAGCTTAAAACAAATTCATTTTTCCTTTGTGTTCTTCCCAGTGTTGTGTTTACATTAGGGGCACGTGGGGTTGGTGCCTTGGGCGTTAAAATTTAGAACACTATGTGGTAATTTGGCGTTTTTTGTTTTTTTTGCTCGTCACTTTCTTTTTTACGAAAAGGTTTATGTGATTTTTTTCCAGGGATGGTATTTTTCACGGTGCCCAGGGCGGCTGTTAGGGTAAATTCGACCCTGGTACTTCCTTATTTTAAAATTTTTTCTTGGCCCACCAATGCATAACTTTAGAAACCCGATTTAAATCAATAAAAAAAATTACGTGTCAGAAAGAAAATATTTCACTGTTTATGAATCAACATTTTTACTGTTTACACAAAATAAAAAAAAGCTATTCAAACAAAACAACCACAACCACCAGGGGGTTGTTGGGGTTGTTGTATTTCGCTGGTCACGTCGCCGTCGATCATATTATTCAAGAACATGCTGATTGTGTGATGATATATCTGTCGGTCAGTATTCGTATAACGTCTGTAAGACTATATAATGACGAAATGACCGCCAAGCGAGTGGTCGATCAATAAATGAATGCATTCTTTTCTTTGGTTTTACATGGTTTAAGGTCACACCACAGGTTAATTGAGGAAGTGTACACTCGTATTTTTTTGTACCATATCATTATCAAAATAAATTCGTCCAAGGTGTACATAGTTCCGGAGGAGTTCCCATTCAAACACGGGCGAACAATTAATGAGTTCAAATGATTAGGTATAATTACATACATAGTTTGGTTTGAAAAATATTTGGCATTGTTATTTTAGGCAGCACCAATTGAAGATTTTGTAGGATCTGTCGCAGGGGTTCCCCAAGCTTTGCGTCGACGATAAGTACCAAAATATTTGACGGACCAAGAAAACATGTTTATTTCAGAACGGACACAAAGGAAAAATGAATTTGTTTACTTCGAAAGGCTTCATCGATTCGGTGAAGAAATTTCATAAAATAGTGGTGTTCTATTCTAATTTACAAACTGAAAATAAAGAGGAATCCAAAAAATGCCATTTTCTGAACGAAGTTGGCCATTTTTACAGGAAAAATGAAAATTTGGCGCTCATGTTACCGTAGTTTCACCAACAGATCTGATTCATATCATTCTTGTAGCTATCAATTTAAAAAAGAAAAAAAGTAATCTTAATGACGTCATCACGAACATGAAATTTGAAGCTTCTTATAGGTTTTTGATACTATTTTTTTCATTTATGACAAAATCAGAATTGTAAAGATAACAGAAAAATCATAGGCGGAAATTAAATCATATTTCCTGAACAAATTTGGTTATTTTGACCTAAGAACCTGATTTAAGTAAAAGTAAATCATCGAATAAATTGTATTAGGAAAGTAACTCGCATGGAAACAAGGGCTGAACACCACTAATGTATAAAATCCATGTAATAGCGAGGTATTCTATATAAAATTTGATATTTTCTAATGGAAAAATGTTTAGCTATAATTTAGTAAAATTTATAGATCGTTTATGAAAAAAATGTAGGTAGATAATCTTGACGAAATTGAGATTGCAGATGATATGGCTTTGAGTGACAAATTTAGGTCGCGGGCCGCATTTTGATAATCCCCGATCTATAAAATAAAATATTTGTTCTTAGATAAGATTTTAATAATACATTTATTTATGTAACCGGAAACTTCTTCAAAAATTTTTAGATTTTACTATTAATACTCATAAGCATATTTTAAAAAGCTAAGTGACAGGCTGAGAAATGGAGTTTTATCATATTATAAATTTATTGAAGCTTGACACTAATGAATGAAAATTTATGAGACTTTTTCTACAATATTTCAACAATTAAATTCGCAGTCGCAAATTCCACTTGTAAAAATGAAATAGTATAGCACTTATGCAATAAGTGCGGGAAATCGTCGATTGCCCACGAGAGCGAACTTGAGCGCACGATCGTAGTGAGTGCGCTCATTCGCTCGAGTGGGTAATCGACAATGCTGTCCGAGTTGCATATACTATTTTTTATTATGAATTTCACATGTTTTTTTCCATTATTTTTACTATTTTTATTCCTTTTTAAAATAATATTTTTTTTTAAATTAAATATCGTTTAAATTGTTTTGTTGGTGGTTTCTATAGAAATAATTATGAAATATTTATTAAATGAAAAACCAAGAGGCGGCTTAGCGTGTTTTGATTAAATTTTGCGTGTTTTATTGTCAATTTGCGTGTGGAAAGCATACTTTCCGCACGCAAAAAAGTATGTGGGAAGAGTACAGTGGGCAAACAGCTATTTTGCGTACAAAAATGTGTGTGCCAAGTTAGTTCTTCTCCCGCATGAGTAATAAAAATAATTTTTTTAAACAGTACATAGCTGCTACTTGATATAATTTATTCTTTCGCAATTTATTTTTTCAAGAAATTAAATTACAAAAACAAAGACAAGACAATTTACCATTCTTAAAGTATTATCTCTTGTTCCCGTCCCGTGCTTTTTAAATTGCATTTATTTATTTTTAATTAAACAGTCTCATTGTTAGGAAAATGTAAATTTTATATACAGCTAGATGGTATCCAGAATATTTAGAACAATATTATACCCAGTGTATTCTTATTCATTCACTTACTAATTTTAGTAAGCCTGATCCATTAAATTTTAGTATGAATTTGAAAATCTTAAATTTTGTAGTTGGCAATTGGTAATTTTCAGTTGGCGTCCTTGAATATAGTCTCACACAAAGTATCCCTACATTAATTAGACGTGAATATTTATGGTGGAGGCGCTGGCAAGAATAATTGTTGTAGGTTTGGATGGATCTAAATATGCCTGAAAAAAATGTATTGTATTTACTTATGTTTTATGTACGAAGATCTAAATTTTGGAATCAATTTTACGATTTTTTCATATTTGGCAACTTTGTCATCGTGATGATGATTCACGGACAAAATATCTAAGCGATTTGACAATTGATTAACTAAGTAATCTCAAAACTCCTGAGTTTTTCGTATGGAGTTTTTAAAAAATGAGGAAAATGTTAACTTTTACACACATTTTAAAATCGATTTTATGAACGGTAGGGAATTTTTTCTGTACATAATCGATATTTTTCCTTAAAGAGGATAGTTTGAGCTCTCTAAAGCCTATTTTTATTTATTGTAGCCTCATTATTTTCGGAAATATTAAGTAATATAGTGTTTTTGGTTAAACCACAAAAAACTCCTAAAATAATAATCTTAGAAAGGCTTTGAAATAAAGAAATTAAAGCTAAAAATACGCATTAAGAAGTATGACACACTTAATTCAAAAAAATGTTCTGCATCTCGTTGAACTACTAGCAAAATATTATTCTACAAAAAAAAAAAAAAATAAATAAATAAAATTAGTCTAGATGCTAGCATCAAAAAGTAAACTGAACACTTCAAGCTTTAAGATGCTCTTTTCAAAATTGTTGTCGAGCTATTTTTAACTGAGATACAGCCTTTTTAAAAAAGGCTAAAGTTTTCAAAACTCTTGGCGTTTCTTTATTTTAATGAGTATTGTATATAAAATTACTCAGAATAATTTCAATTTCAAATATTATCGAATGTTTGTGAAACATTACTACTTATGACAAACTTTTGTCCGCATTTAAACATACGCAGTATTCATATGTTCACTTATCGTTCAGCTAAACTGAAACTTTAAGCACTCGATTTTTTTGGTTAGTATGACAAAAAATCCAAATGTAAATTAAAAATCACAAAGTAATTGAAAAAATTATCAAATTGGATAGGCTGGAATCGAGGGAGAAGTTCTTTAATAATTAATAATTACAAAGTTTAATTAATCTTGAAGATTTAGAGTACATTCAGGGTCAGTCATTGGTAAAGGGCTCGGGCAAAAGTTGAAACGTATTTATGTGCTTGTCAACTGCATTTTTTGAAATAACATTTGAAAAATTTTTTGTTTGTGCCTGGGGCCCATTATTTCTCTTCCCGGCCTGAGTATATTATGGTACGACTGTTAGAAGGAAAGTCGTGGAAAATACTTTTTTGAAAATTCAATTATACTTTTGAAAATTCGATTGTATGTATTGTTCATTATATTTCTAACGATGTAATTATTTTTATCAAATGAATATCATAAAAAAAAAAAACAATCGGTACAGATATCCATTGCGTGATCTTTAATAATTTTTTAGCAAGTTGTCAATGCCGAGATTCGTGTCTGAATTAATTTTCGTTGACAATGTGATAAATGATATTTTATGTTATTATGACTGGGCCGTCATGCAGCGGCTGCCTAAGTGCTGGGTGTTTTATCTAACGTTACCTCTACATATACGTGCTCATGCCGACTGTTGGTGATGACGACCACTGTTTTTCCATTTTATCCATTTCCATTATATTTAATTAATTTTTCTGAAATGAATTGTGCGAGGCAATTCGACTTGGCATCAGGTTATACTGGTTATACGATACTTCTGTACAGATCACGCAAACAAAAACGATATATAGGTAGATTAAATCTATGAAGAGAATAAACAGGAAGAAATTACTTCTGTGGTAAGTTAAACAAGATATAAAACTTAACAAGATACAAAAAGCTGCTTCAAAATTGACGGTTATCAAAATGGTCGATTGCCCCTGGAATTTTGCCAATTTATTTGCATCTGTAGCTAGCCAACCGATGTAGGTAACCAGTACGCATGCGCATATCGTCGATCTCAGCTCTATGACGGCAATATTTTAAGATGGTACTTTAAAAGCATGCCTCGTATTATCATTTACAATAGCATTGTTTTTAAGAAGTTTGCTTTAAGTATTGTAAATGCTATATAACTGTATATGGGAACTGTTTTCTTGATATTTTCTGCCTTAAATATTTACTGTTATTTTCTTTTACTAACACCTAAACACCTAGGCTCAACCAAAATATCATAGGATACGTAGGTATAACTTACAAGGAAAGGTATCCAACTGTATCTCTCAAAAATTTTTGAAATTTTGGTGGATTGTAGATCTTATTAAAACTAATCCAAAGCCATATTTCGTTCGTGCCCATAAGCGGTCTATATAAATCTATATTATCTATATAAATCTATACAAATCTATATTATAATTATTATAATTATAATTTTAATCTATATCTATATATCTATACAAATCTTATTTACTTATTTATTTATTTTTATTTATCTATACAATTGTCAATATTTTAACCTCTGGATGTTTATGGATATCGAGTCTGGAGACAGTTCATCAGATTATTTTCGGATAATGTAATTCTAAATGAGTACATGATATTGATTTACATCACAGTAACAATATTCTAAAACTTCAGTCTCTAGCTCACAATCAGCTTTCGTCACCTCGTTTTCAAAATTTGTTTAAGTATGGATGGTATAAAAGTGAATATATTGACCAACGATCAGAAAGTTTTGAAAATTCTGTGTCATATTGCTTTTCCATAAAAGAAAGAGCAGCACCAAAGTATAGTGCATGTGGTAAACCGGCTTTTATAAGATGTGCTTGGTGTGGACAATATTTTTGTTTTGAACATTTCTATGAACAATATCATTATTGTGTAAATTACAAACATTAAAATATTGACAACTGTATAGATAAATAAAAAGAAATAAATAATTAAATAAGATTTGTATAGATATCAACAAAGTATGGGAGGGGGGGTTGCAGTGTATTTTTTCTTTCTAAATTATGTATTTTAAAGTATATTGTAAGTTTGTAACAATTCGTTACTAAAATACGAGATTCTTTGACCATATTTTTGCTCATTATTAAATCAAAAAGTTAAAAATTTTCCCAAGTTAATATTAACAAAGGGTGTATTTATGCAACAAGAAATAAACTGGTGTGATATAAAATATGTTAATTAAAAATTCTGTTATTTACACATAACAGTCTACTCTTTTACCAAAAAATGCCGGAAAAAATTAGGGGCTGGGCGTGAGGGATGAAACCCCAATAATTTTATAACTTTAATTTTGGTATTATAATAAAGATCTTAAAGTGCCATTTACAAATATATATAGTTTCCCTACCAAAGCTCTTACCATTTCCAAGATATTCAAGAAAATTGAAAAGAACTCTAATTTTCAGGGGTGCGTTTCACCCCCTTAAACCACTTATGGGCACGAACGAAATATGGCTTTGGATTAGTTTTAGTATACGAAGGAAATTTTTGAGAGATACAGTTGGATACCTTTTCTTGTTAGTTTATCAAAATTTACAATTTGTGTTTTTCTTCTGCTATAGGTACTTGACAAAGAAAATCTACTATATTTGACAAAAATATTATTTTTATTCGAGGATATTATACTTTTTACTGTCAAATTTATTTTATATTTGATAAATTATTAGAGCGATCAGTAATGCTCATAACATTCGACCACTAAATTCATAATGATTGTGGGTAGAATATCTAGATATGTTTTTAGTAATATAATTAACGTTTAACCGAATACTTTTATGGATAATAATAATAGGTATTTCCGTAAATGATTTATCGTAATATATAGCTTTCAATAATATCTTAAAGAAATTATGATTAAAGGGTGTACAGAATACTTTAAAGACTGTATTTAGTACATTCTCAAATCGAAAAATCTCATTTCTCAAAATAAATAGGTACACTTTACATACTAAAGGCATTCTTATTAAATTAGTATTTCTATTCACTAAAAATAATATCAAAATAACTTCACTTATCAGTTAATTTGTGTCCTTTTCAGATTATTAAAATTCAACCAATCTCGTAAATCAGAACAAATTTTAAAATTAAAACAATTGAAATCACATTTAATGTGCATTTAATCGATATCAAATATTTGTATTTATATTATTTCAAAACTTATTTTCTAACGTAAAGTATTTTATGGTAAATAGACAATTCTGGTTATCGATTCTGGTTCGAACTTGGTTTGAAAATAATTTATTATTTCTATATTTTTGTCATTGGCTTCGCAGCCTTATCAACAGAACATAAATGTTTACTTCGAATCGGTTACGAGATCGCCTTAGAAGTTTTCACTTCGGTCGTGTAGCATATCCGCAATTGTTTTGTAAAGGAACCGTGCCAATGTTCACTTGGAATTGTGAAGGGATGGCACTCTTAACCCACACCAGTCCTCAAGTACCAGTGCTTTGACTTGTATGTGCTTGTATTTATTTTATTTTGTACATAAATATGGTCCAAAACTTGTAGTTATCGGAACGCACCCTTTTGTTTCATTTATTTTTGTTAGATACAGGCTGGCTGGCCACTTTCTAGAAAACCTGAAAAACGGGGAAAACTCAAGGAATTTAGGTAGTCAGAAAAATGTCAGGAAAATTCATTGAAATCAGAAAATTTTTCATCTCTAATATCTGACTTATTTTTTAAACAAAACTGGCTCAAAGCATTTCGTAGTTTCGTGATGTAAGTAAATTCAGGACAAAGTGAAAATAGTATCTGGAAAATCGAGAAAAGTCAGGGAAATTTGATCATGAGAAAAAGTGGCCATCCTGTAGAAATTGTCCGGGCCCACCGTATTCTTAAATTTTTTGTATTACTTAAACAAGAATTAAATATTCAAGCTGTATATTTCTTAATTTGGCCTTGCAATAACTCATTGGAAGTTCGTTTGTTCTAACAAAAAAATATGATTTAATAGATACAATATAGATATTAATATTTTGATTTTATCAGCGTAGTAATATCTCACACTCCATGAATAATAATGAAGTTACTTTCCGAAAGTTATTCAAATTTAAATATTTTAAAATACAAGTAGCTATTATGTACTTGCGGCTCCGTTTACAAACAATGTTCTGTATGTTCTGTTTTTTTTTTTCCTACATTTTTTTTTTTGCCCAAGGTTAGAATAAACATTTGCATAGTTCGTATTTTAAATTTTGTTTCGAATAATGCCACCAAAAGTTTGAAGTTTTTCGACTGGCAACTGAATTAACAAGATACGGTAAGTATATGTACTTGGTAATCAGATTTTTGAATTACTTCTTAATCAGAGATTCTAGCCATTCTAGGTCAAAATTTACAAATTTATTTATTATATATTTTGCAAGATCAAATTTACTAGGCCTAAAGTTTTAATTATCGGTATAAGTAAGTTGTTTTTTTTTTTTTTTTTTTTTAAATCTATTTTTTCTCTTTAACTCCCTCCTTTTTTAAATTAGAATTTCAAATTTTTAAAATTAGTTACCGTTCTCATCTGGAAAATTTCACGATGTTTTTGTTAAACATAGTATGCGAAAAAATCATGCAAAATTTTTCCTGTAAAATATTAAAAGTCCTAGGGCAAAAATTATTTTAAATTTTACGTATAAATTATTTCTTGTAAACACATAGGAATATTCCTGAAACGTATCAAGAAAATGTTCAGTTAAAGTGATTCTTTTAAATTTAATTTAGCTTTTAAAAATTTATTGTAAAAGCTTTCAATTTAATAGAAAAACATTTCATATTCTTGTTTAAAAATATAATTTAACCCAAAGTAGATGGAGAAAGGTATGCCGACGCGCAGATCGTGATGACGTAGATGGCGAATTACATATATACAGTGTGAGTTTTTTAAGAATTGCCATTTTTATTTGAAGCCAAACCGTTGATTTTATTGAAAAATTGTTCAAATAAGAGTTATAGATATCTACGGGGCAAACCGATTGCTATAGCTCTTATGGTCTTAGTTCTTATCAACCGTTTGGCTGTAATCAAAATGGTAATTCTCAAAAACTCACGCTGTATAAATATAATAATAATAGTAATGTTGTCTTTTTCTAAAAATTCAAATATGTGACGTTTTATGACGTAGATGGCGAACTGCGGAAAAAGAGCTTATTTTGGACTCAAATGTAGCGTACCTTTCTCTATCTACTTTGATTTAACTCTTTGTAAGGTAGCTAAAAGTATACTCTAATACATGACTGTGATAATTCCTTAAAAACTTGAGCTCGCATTTTTTGCTAGTTGTTTAAATACATTGCATAGAGATGGATTTGATTAAACTTATTCCCTAGGCGTGAATTCACATATATCGACATCAGTTACATCATTTAAAAAAAATTAGAACAGACGTCTCGAACCGAACTATTTTTTTTACAGATTTTCACTTTTCAAAGCTATTTAGAAACTATTTTTCCCAAAAAAGCTTAATTTTTATTTTTCAAATGCTACCCACTTCTTGAAAATTTGTTTCTCCAAATCCGAACCTCATGGGCCATTGTTTAGATCTGCTCCATATATTGCATAAATATATTGAATTATTTTATATTATCACTGTTAATGAAAATCAATTAAAAGATGTAGTAAAATACAGAACAAACATTACAAATGACAGATGAATAACTGTCAGTTTTAGCGAATTTCCAGAATGGAATTCAGCTGTTACAGCTACTGTCATGACGCGACTTGAGCCCGGGACTATGGCAGAAATTTGTTTTGAGGTCCCTATAGAACCGAAAATAATATTCACTAAAATTTATATATATATATATATATATATATATATATATATATATATATATATATATATATATATATGACTTGAATAATGCCCCTGTCGCAGCATCCTGCATAACATAGCGAATTTCCGTTTATAAAAAATAGTTTTTCTCGGAAACTAGTTGACATAGAAAAATAGTTTAAAGACCTTTTTTATGTAATATTTTCTCCTTTTTTAAATGGTGTAAAAAAATTTCGCAAAAATTTTTGAATAAGTAGAAATTTTGGCTAAAAACTAATTTTTTGCAAGAGCAAAAACCATGTTGCTGACATCCGACGTGTCTGGCTGACGAACTCATCCAAGGGTTTGGGACTTCCAATGTTTTCACCAAATTTCGTAAAAATTGGATACTTCGTTCGAGAGTTACCGCGCGGACACACACGCACACACACACACACACACACATATATATATATATATATATATATATATATATATATATATATATATATATATATATATATATATATATATATGTATCGTGTGTCCGCACGATAACTCTCGCTCGAACGAAATGTCCTAGGTTTACGAAATTTGGTGAAAATGTTGGAAATGCCAAACCGTTGGACAAGTTCATTAGCCAGACACGTCAGATGCCAGGAACATGCTTCTTGTTCTTGCAAAAAATTAGTTTTTTGCCAAAATTTCCACTTAATCGACAATTTTTGCGAAATTTTTTTACACTGTTCAAAAGAGGAGAAAAAATTACATAAAAAAGGTCTTTAAACTATTGTTCTATGTCAACTAGTTTCCGAGCAAAACTAATTTTTATAAACGGAAATTCGCTATGTTGTGCAGGATGCTGCGACAGGGGTATTTAAAATTAATTCATTCTTCAGCGTTAAGATATTGTACTTTGTATTGCTTATCGTCATCAACGGTCATCAGCCGTACTTCAGTAGGTACTCGAATTTATCAGTCTTGTCGTATTTTTGTCTTTCAAAATACACAAATAAAAATTTCCTTCCTGGAAAAGCTATCATACAAAGGATTTACTTGTTTCATCAATGAAAGACTTTTTCAAATTATTAATCGTCTTTAAAAATTAAAATGTTTTGAAAAATATTTAAAACGATGAGAAAACTTTTTCCGATTCATGTTTGTTGCTTTTAATTGTTAAATATTTAACTAAGTGATAAAATACTATAAAACAAAAACTCATTAATAAATCAAATATTTGTTTTAATTGTACCTGCATATACAGGTGTAACAGAAATAACCAACAATATATGTAGATCAAAACGGTACAATGTGAAAGCAGTGTAACATCACTATATGTATGCGGTGTAGATATGTTCTATATTTGAATGATTTTATATACATCGAATATAACTTCAAATATCATTAAATGATGCGTGATAAAATTCTGAACACATACATATCAAAATTAAAACAATATGACAATTATGACGAAAATTACATGTCTAAGTTAGACACACATTTTATTTCTTTGAAAAACTGGAGAATAGTAATCCTGTAAAATGGGATAGTAAAAGTTGAAATCCGTAGTTTTTATTGGTACAGCTGTTTAGAGGATGTTTTTCTCTCTAATGACGTCAAGAACAAATGTTTATTGTAGCAGGTTAATGTAGAAACTACTTACTTTGAAGATTGGTTCAAAGTGTCCGGGTTTAGACCCCCTGTCCGCGTCTAGACGGTTTTACGGTGCGTGAAAAATGCCACCTCTAAAGAAGTTAAAAAAAATTTCCTAATAACTTTTTAACACTTTTTTTTTTAAAAAAGTGTTCAAATTCTAAATTTTGCCGCCCTTTTTGCGCAAATCTGCCGCTCTAGGCACCAGCCTACTCAACCTGCTGGTAAATTCACCACTGAAGTACAAATATCACCTCTTAAAATTTTCAATTACTTCTACTACACCCTGTATATTCTACATAAATTGGATAAAAAATGTAGTAACATTATATTCAAAGTGTATTATTATTTCATAATAGCATGATTAATAAATAAACAATATTTCCAAATATTCTTTCCGAAAATTCCAAAATATTTTTCAGTTAATAACAATAACGGTAACTATGTATAATAAATAATTCAATAAAAAAAAACTGATAGATATGTTCGCTTATTTAATGCCATTGTTTTAATATTTGATAATACTGTTAACATTCACATAATGTATAAGTTAAAACACTCAGAATTGTTATATTATTATGTAAAAAAGAAAAATTTTTCTGATAATATTTAAGTGACATTGGAAAAAAGTTTAAAATATTCATAGTAGAAGTAAA
Organism: Brachynemurus nebulosus; assembly: GCA_035578155.1. NCBI lineage: Eukaryota > Metazoa > Arthropoda > Insecta > Neuroptera > Myrmeleontidae > Brachynemurus > Brachynemurus nebulosus. Next base: position 27,294,344 of record JAPWDM010000006.1, read on the forward strand.
AGGTAGGGTTGACCGGGGTAATTGTGAATTGGGGCAATTATGAACGGCGCCTATAATTTCCAAAATAACATTAATATTGTTAAAAATCAACGCTCAGTATGTTTTTTTGTCCTTTCTTAATATGCTATAAAAATTTCATAACAATTCTCCAAGTATTAGTATCTTTTTTTTTTTTATTTTGAAAAAACCCTTGCAAAATTTTGTGTATGTTACTTCGACCAATCCTCAAAAAAAATTTTTTTAAATACATTTTCTTTTTTTAAGAGGTAAGAAATGGTTAAAAGTACTTCTAAAGAAGTGATCTAAACCCTGAGAGGGTCCTTATTAACTGCTAAAGAAATTGGACAATTTATTACCAATTCACAATTACCCCATGATTTTAAAATTGTGGGGTAATTGTGAACGTCATTCACAAATGCCCCCAGTCGGTCAAAAATTTCAGTAGTCTCCTTTTCAGAGTTGAAAATGTTGATGAAGATGGTGGTGTCCTTATTGTACAAGTTTCCGTTGTACAAACAATACAAAAAAAAAAATTGTGTAAAGAGTGATGTTTTGTGTATCAATCTACGAAATCATTGCTGTGCTCCCTTACCCAATAATAACTTACAAAAACAGAAAAATTACTTGTTTTCAATGTCTCTGTGAATGTCCAAGGGCAATAGGATTAACACAAAACAATTTTTTTTTTCGTTTACAGTATTAGGCCGAATAGATTGTTGTTTTTTATTCATGTAACCTAAATGTATTTCCTTGAAAAAATCTTATTTTCCTTGTTTTTGTGTGAAAATCATGTAATTTTTTGATTTTTTATATGATAAAATGACAAAATATCATCAAAATATCATTTCTAGCTTGTAATAAATTTGTTCCTACAATTTTTGTTATTTTTATTTAACCTTGAGTTTTTGTACAAATTTGAGGTATGCGTAATTTGCATTAAACAAAGAGAAATTGTGACCGCTAAAATATGATGAAAAATTTGAAAGTGGGGTAAATGTGAAGAATTTGAGTTGGGCTTTAATCTGATGTACCAACACTTCCCTTGTGATCCATTCTAAATAATTTTTCTGATGCCATTCACTTTTACCCCAAAATTCATAAGATTTGCAAAATCGCACCGGGGAAATGTGAATGGCGTATAAAATTTTTGTCTTTCATACGAATTTGCTAAAAATTTGTGTGATGCATCCTGAATAATGTAGAATTAAAAATAAGTCAACCAAAATGTGATATATAAAATAAAAATTACTTAATATAGCGCTTTTATAAGGCTTTTATAAACTCATGAAAATCCATTCACAATTACCCCGGTCAACCTTATATGTATAACACATAGAAACATATGATCGCAGTAATTTATAATATAGAAATATTGATAATTTAATTATTTAAAATTAATAAATGTTGGTAGATACAGCTATATTCTATAATACCGAACACTATGAAATAATATCCTAACTACATAATATTATAAATGTGAAAGTGAGTTTGCTTGTTTGTTTGATTTTTTTTCACGCTTTAACCGCTAAACCAATCAATTTTCAATTTGACACAGAGATAGAGGTTAAGGAATAGAGAATGTTGTAGGCAATTTTTTACTCTGGGAAAATATTTTACTTCCTGGAAAAACAATAACAGCTCTCAGTAGTGACACGATGCAAGTATATTCTATACGTAGTTGTGTGCGTAGTGTTGCATTAAGGGGGTAATCTAGTCTAGGCGGCCAAATTTTAGGTTTTTTCCCAGGAGTAATATAGATAAGAAACCTTAAACATTTTTACTATTGGTTTTATTATCAATTTTTGTTAACATTTTTGAAAATAAAAAAAGTCGTCAAGTGCGTGTTTGACACGCATTAAATATAGGTCCTCAGTGATTACTGTTTCTCAATTTTCGGGATAAAGTATATAAAGCATTTAAGTACATTTTTACCTTTTATTGAAGAAATAGATGAATATGTGTTTGACCATAGACATTAGAAATGAATCGACCAGTAATTTATAGTACGTACGAAAGATAATACGTACACGTTAAAAAGAGACAAATACCCCTGTCGCAGCATCCTGCATAACATAGCGAATTTCCGTTTATAAAAATTAGTTTTTCTCGGAAACTAGTTGACATAGAATAATAATTTAAAGAGCTTTTTTATGTAACTTTTTCTCCTCTTTTAAATGGTGTAAAAAAATTTGGCAAAAATTTTTGAATAAGTGGAAATTTTGGCAAAAAACTAATTTTTTGCAAGAACAAAAACCATGTTCCTGGCATCCGACGTGTCTGGCTGAAGAACTCATCCAAGATTTTTGGACTTCCAACATTGTCACCAAATTTCGTAACCCTAGGACGTTTCGTTCGAGAGTTATCGTGCTGATACATAAATACATAAATACATATATACATATATATATATATATATATATAAATTTTAGTGAATATTATTTTCGGTTTCTAGGGACCTCAAAACAAATTTCTGCCATAGTCCCGGGCTCAAGTCCCGTCATGAGACCTACTGTAATAGCTGAATTTCCATTCTGGAAATTCGCTAATATTATAAATAGCATGTAAAATACCCCAAACTTTAAAATTAAAATTCAAGCATAGTCAGCCATGTTTGCATTAAAAAATTTGAAAAAATAATGTAAAAATTGTCACTATTTCCACTTTTTAAATTGTGTTTTTTGTTATATTTTTTTAAAGAAAATATTATGGCAATAAATTTTGCAACTACAAAATATCAAATCAAAAAATAGAAACTATATTTTCTAATTCAACAAAAATTGTAAAATAAATTTTTTAAACACTTTTTTATTAAAATAATGATAATGATAATAATAATACGTTGAACTCTATTAAATAAATACAATTAAACTCAATTTAAATAAAAAATAATAACAAATATTATGTTTTCTAATAATAACGAAAAATAATAAATTGCATTAAAATCAACAATGTATAACAATTGCAAGAATCGATTCAAAACCTGTAATATAACATGCATAGGAAAATTAATAATACTTTAAGATAAGCATACAGTATGACGATACATGACCGTCTATGACTAAGGCGAATACGTTGTGTGGACACACACACACACATTTAAGAAGCAGTGTACGTGAGTAAACGAGGTATGGACTCTCCCCTCACTTGATGTCGATGTCGCACTTCTTGGAGTGTGCGACAAGTGGATATTTGCTGTATGCGCTACTGATGTTTCAAGAATAGCAAGAATTTGAACGAAATTATAATAGGTCCGAAGACTGACGAATGTTTTCGGACCTATAAAAAGTACAAAAAAGTAAAAATTGAAAAAAGCACAGGACGGCAAAGTTGGGACTCAAAAAAAAGCTACCTCCTGATTGACATGATTCCGACCCCCTCGGTAATTTGAACACAAAATTTTAATAAATTCTTAACGGGATCGATTTGAAAAAAAATTTTTTGGCAAAATAGCGTCCACTGAAAAAAAAGTTTTTCCGCCATCGTTTTTTCATTTTTGGGATTTTTTTACAAATGGTAAATAATTTTTTTTAAAAAAACCTTTCGTCAAACGAATTTTGAATATATTAAGAGGCTTTGTACAAAATTTCAAAGCAATTAGTCCACTGGAACTTGAGATCTCATGTTAACCGTTTCAAAAAACATAGTTTCCAGAAAAACGAGTATAAAATTTGAAGTCCCATTTCGAGCAGTCTGAGTTATCTATATGGTATGTTATATTTTTTTGCTTCCGAGACTACTAAAGTAGCGGAAGCATTGTGATAATTTCTGAAAAATAAAAAATCTTTTCCCTCCAAAATAAAATTTTTTACGCACGTTTTACGTTTTAGAGCTTCCTGAACAATTTTGGTTTGGTGTCTGTCCTTCCACGCGTCTGTGTGTCGCCAGTTTGCACCAAGTGGCATAACTTCTGAATTATTCGATTGTTTTTAATAAAATTTTCAGGAAATATGCAGTTTGGTTCCTAGATGGTCCCCTATGAATTTAATCGAAATCGGAGTAACGGTAGCTACGCTTCTACCATGTCATTCCCTTAATATACTAAATTGCACTAAATGGCATAACTTCTGAACTATTCAATTCTTTTTTATGAAATTGTCAAAAATTATGCGATCTGGTTCCTAGATATTCCCCTACAAATTTCATTGCATTCGGAGTAATAGTATCCATGGCACTACCATGAAATCCCATTAAATGTCAATATTTTATTTACTGCTAGTCCCACTTCGCTCAATTTTTTATGAATCGTTTTGTTTATATATTCTTATTAATTTATATGCCTATATTAAATTATACAAAGATATACTGGGCATTAAATTACCAAAGTGCTTTTACATGTACTGTGTGCCTCACCCCATAGGCAGCGTATTTTAATCAGCGATCCCTGCCTTGAACAATGTTCCTTCCTCTAAACTTTGAAAATATGCAAAAAAGATAGTCGATTTTTTGGAGGCTCTAAACAATGGTATTCCCTTAAGCCAGGATTTAATAATTCAATAGCTAGAATTCTCGGAATAAAATATTTCTTGCTTCCTCAGCACTTCCACCATAGTTGAGATTGTTTGACGATGGAACTCACAAATATTCTATTCAGTTATGTGTGATACGTTACTGGGCCTCTAAAGTAATCATTTAATCATAACGAAGGTATTTTGAAAGAATGAAAAATTCCAAAGTGCAAGAATACAGCTTCAAATTAACTTTTAAACATTTGTTATTCACAAAAGTACAATTTCCAAGCTATCAGCTACTTTATTTACTAGCTTACTGGCTCCTTTTATTTATGCATTTTACTGTACAAAGCTTTAAAGCACACATAGGTACAAAGAGATACATATTATGAAAAATCGTTTTATATTCAACAAATTATAGTTAATTAAAGTTTTATAGATTGATAACGTTCGGTTTCGTCTTTAGATTATACATTTGCCATGACCTGAAATCGATCCGTTTTTATGGAGAAATCGATTGGCATTAGCGGGAGTTGGAGGAAACTTTTTTTATGAACTTCACTAACTTTACATGTGTGTGTACTGCATACATAAGTATACAAATTTAATACCCCTGTCGCAGCCACCTGCATAACATAGCGAATTTCCATTTATAAAAATTAGTTTTTCTCGGAAACTAGCTGACATAGAATAATAGTTTAATAATTTCGCAACAAATTTTGAATTAGTGGGAATTTTGGCAAAAAACTAATTTTTTGCAAGAACAAAAACCATGTTCCTGGCATCCGACGTATTTGGCTGACGAACGCATCCAAGGATTTGAAACTTCCAATGTTTTCACCAAATTTCGTAAAAATTGGATACTTCGTTCGAGAGTTATCGCGCGGACACACACACACACACATATATATATATATATATATATATATATATATATATATAAATTTTAGTGAATATTATTTTCAGTTTCGAGGGACCTCAAAACAAATTTCTGCCATAGTCCCGGGCTCAAGTCGCGTCATGACAGTGGCTGTAATAGCTGAATTCCATTCTGGGAATTCGCTAATATATTTTACTTGAACCTCAAGTTTATACAAGTTATTTTTGACAATTTGCAACATTTGATAATTGTGTACATAAAAAAATTCCCCTGTCGCAGCATCCTGCAGACCATAGCGAATTTCCGTTTATAAAAATTAGTTTTTCTCGGAAACTAGTTGACATAGGACAATAGTTTAAAGAGCTTTTTTATGTAATTTTTTCTCCTCTTTTAAATGATATAAAAAAAATTTGGCATAAATTTTTGAGTAAGTGGAAATTTTGGCAAAAAACTAATTTTTTGCAAGAAAAAAAACCATGTTCCTGGCATCCGACGTGTCTGTTTAAAACAGTATTCTACCAAATATATATATACCGTGAAATTATATTTTCGCCTTAAAGTTCATAAAAAATTGTTGTAACTCAAAATACTTAAAGGCTAAATTATAAAATAATAGCAAAAATATTTTAGAAACTAACCCCCAAAATGCCCTAAAAATTTGAGCGAAACGGAACTAGCAGTAATCCATGCTGGCTATGCTACAAAGTTGTTGAAGATACATATTAATCTTTTTTGTGCGATTTTTTTATGTGACGTTTTTGAAAAAATATCCACTAAAGTGCATAATGTGAATAAACAGTAAGAGAAGGTACGTTTGAACTTTAATCTGCTATAAATTTAACTGCTGACTATTTTTAATGCATTTTATCATCACATTGCATAGTACCGTAAAACCGTCTAGACCCGGACATTTTTTTACATTTTTTGGTTAATTTTATATTTATACATGTTTCCTTCATAGATATCTCCAATAAAATGATTACCATTAGAAAGAATGTATATTATTTGTTACATCCCTGACCCATTGGTTTCATTATAAGTAAAAATAAAAAAAGAATAAAAAATAATTAGTAAATCGGTCTTGACCCGAACACTTACTTAAATAATGTAATAACATGCAAACTAACCTTTCGCGTCGGGTTTAGAACAGTGTTTTATATCGTCTTATGTCTTTGAACCTGTCAAAGATTTCAAAATATTTTGTAGGAAGGGAGAGGGGGCAATGCATAGAAGGAGGCATAAACCGCGTAATTCTGGAGGGAATATTAACGTATGGATAGTGGGAGTTACAGCTGGTGCGACGCGCGGCCATTGTGTAATAAGCTGATGTGTCCGGGTCTAAACGGATATATGTATATAGCATGTATTTTTTTATATATACATCGAATATAACTTCAAACATCATTAAATGATGCGCGATAAAATTCTGGACACATACATATCAAAATTAAAACAATGTGACAATTATGACGAAAATTACATGTCTAAGTTAGACACACATTTTATTTCTTTGAAAAACTATAGGATAGTAATCCTGTAAAATGAGATAGTAAATGTTGAAATCCGTAGTTTTTATTGGTACAGCTGTTTAGAGGATGTTTTTCTCTCTCTAATGACGTCAAAAACAAATGTTTATTGTAGCAGGTTAATGTAGAAACTACTTACTTTGAAGTGCAAAGTGTCCGGGTTTAGACCCCCTGTTCGGGTCTAGACGGTTTTACCATATATGAATTATTACATCATTAACTTTATTTACATATGTAGTGCAATTTCTACAACAATATGTCAAAAGAAATAAAGTATTTAAAAATATTTGCATGTATAAATTATTCCTTATTTTACTTAAAAAAGTAATTTCAAGGGAATTCGTGAGGTTTTGAATTATGTATTTTTTATGAAATGATGTATTTTTATGCGGTTCTGATTCACCCCATAAAAAAAGTTTTTCTACCATCTGTTGTGAACTTTTTGAATATTTGTTTTTCGTCCGATTTCTGTTATACGGTCCCTATTCCGCGTATAAAATGAGTTTTCGCTGTATTACTTATTTTTGTAACCGTATTTTCATTTATGGCCTTTTATAAAACGAAACACTCTTTATAAATGAAAAACAAATTTATATTAGTTTGTTAATGTTGTTAAATAATGTATGTTACTTTCGTGACATGAAAAAGATCTGTCACTGAAATCATTATAAGTAGGTAAGTGTACTAAAAAAACTCTTATCAGTCAAATGATCGTGATGTACTTTTTATTAATTTCCAGTGGCGTATTATTATTAAAACTTATATTGGGCATTCTTTCCACATAGATCAAAATACACTGTTAGGGATTTCACACAATCAATCAAATAAGAAATAAGAAGTGTCGCCATCTAGTGACGTTGAATGGAACTTTAACTTGGTGTCGCCAAGAAGTGTCGCCAACTAGTGATGTTTAATGGAACTGCTCATAGGTAATGTGTAGGTATTTTTGTACATCAAAATTCATGAGAACATAACGTTCGTGATGACTTTTTTTTGTCACTTAATGACAAAAAAATCACGAATTTTGATGTACAAAAATACCTACACATTACCTAGGAGCAGTTAAGTTAAAATTCCATTCAACGTCACTAGATGGTGACACTCCTTATTTCTTATTTTATTGATTGTGTGAAATCCTTACACTTTATATAGAATTGTTGACGTGGTACAGCGTTGTGTCGTAGTTAGTCAGGTTCCATTTGATGTCGTACGGCGTCCATAATCGTCAACGTATTAATAAAATTATTAATTCTCGGCGCCTACACTATGATATTAAAATTTTGAAAAAGAAAGTTAATTTCTAAGCCAATACATTACTAAAGTGGTTTAAAGACTCTCTTACACAGTAAAAAAATTTGTGTTCTGCGTAAAAAAAGCAAGTAGTGGTTAAAATTTTTGTGTTAAATAAGTAACACAACCCTGCGTTAATGTAACATTTCGTGTATGTGTTAAATGAAAATATTAACACAAATTTAGATTTAACAGAATAAAAATGTTAATCTGTTTTGAACAACAAAGAAGTAACATAATATTTGTGTAGAGCAAAAGAATGTTATAAGCACGTAAGTGTCATCAGAATATATATCTACCAAAATATATATAATAAGAAAGATGAGAGTAGTTCTTATTATTAAACAAAACCGAAATAGTATAAGTTTTTTCAGTTATTGACGAATATAGTTTTATTAAACGTTTAAAAATGAAACAATTTTCTTACATTTTAAGGTTATTTTATTACAGATTCAGTTACAAAAAATCATGTAAGCTTACGAGATTGTATATTATAATAACTGAGAAAACTTATAATTTTTCGGTTTTGTTTAATAATAGGAACTGCTCTCATCTTTTTTATTATATATATTTTGGTAGATATATATGGAACAAATAAAAATTTTTACAAAGGGCTGACTTTGTGTTCTTTGAGTCTCATTTATAATAATATATGAACAAAATCGTTATAATTTTTGACGATTTTCAAATATCTTAAGCTGCAGTGGAAGTAAAATATTGAATAAAAAGGTTTTAACAACTCTGATAAATCTGAAAAATTAACACAAAATGTATGTCCTTTTGTGTGTTAAATCATTGACAAAAATCTTGTGTAAAAATTTGACACATATGCTTTGTGTTAAAATAACACAAAAAATTGAGTGGACCGTTCTGGACATGTGAAATGTGTTAATTTTAACACAATTTTTTTTATTGTGTAGGTTTAGATATTAAAATGCTGTGTAAGTAATAGTAGGGTTTTACGATCGATTTCACTACATTTTATGATGTGGGTGGAGGATAGAGGAAGTGGTGAGGTACTAGAATTTGTTTTATTTCCTCAATTCTCTTCAATTTCCCTTCAACTATGGGAAAATTCTATTTGTAAATTCAGAAGCAAGTATCATTAGTTCCCCGTTTTAAAACAATGACTACAAGGAAATTAATAATCACCATTTCCCCATTAGTTTGAATATCTTTAAATATGTATTATTTATTTATTTATTTTTATTTTTTTGTAAAAAACGTTTTTATTTTAGCTTTGAGATAACTTTAAATGACTTATTTTCTTGATTTTTTAATGATCTGTCCCATCCACAGACCAATGAACACTATTATACTACTAGCCAAACCGTAAAGCCAGTTTCTAGACATTTTTCTTGAAGCAGGTAACAAGGGTGGGACGGGTGAAATTTAATGAAGTAATATAATGTCAATTTTTGAGCAAATGCGACTATAATTATTGCAGGACATAATTTGTATACGTACGTATTTTGAAAATAAAGCGAATACCACTTTTCTTCTTTCAAAACTTTGCAGTTTCTTCTCAAAAAAGTAAAATTTTATTATCAATATTATATTTTGACAATAATTATTTGAAAGAGTAACTACGGATACAAATCAATTACTATTAAGGTCGGAACTTGGTCGTATATGACTGCTTCAATTACACATTTATATTATACAGTCACTCCCAAAATTATTTGGACAGCATTTTATTAATCATTTTTGATGAATTTATTTTGATTATAAAACAACAAATCGATTTCGTAGATACATTCATAAAATGTATGAAGTCTCTACACTATAAATATATATTTATTACTTTCAGAGTCAACAAGAAAATTTAAAATATTTAAAAAAATTAAATACATGTGATAATTATCAGGTCACAAAATTATTTGGACACTAATTAACTATATAAAAAAAAAGCTCATTCAAGTAAAATTAATAGTATTAGTGTTTTGTGGCACGTCCTTTAGCCTTAATTACGGCTTCCAAACGTCTTGGCATTAATTTAATTAAATTTTTGGTTACAACCGGACTTATCTTCTCCTATTCTGACCTTATATAAGTAATTAATTGGTTCATATTCGAAATATAATTTCTCATGACTTTAATCTTTAAATAATGTCATAGATGCCCTATGGGATTTAAATCAGGAGACTGTGGAGGTGTCTGAAGCAAATGGGGTACATTATATGCTGTCCACTGTCTTACCACGTAGGAAGTATGTTTTGGATCATTGACATTTTGGAACATGTAATTATTCTGCATTCCTACTTTTTGTACACTAGCATGTAAATGCTGTTTCAGAATGCTTAAATACACAAACCTGTCCATGATACGATTTAAAACGTGCATGTTCCCTACCCAATTTGCCGCCATACATCCCCAAATCATTACGGAACCACCTCTGTACTTAACAGTTGAAACCACATTTTTTGGATTCAGCGCATCTTTTCGATTTCTTCACACAAATTGGGGTTTGGTTTTCTTGTGTTGAACATTTCAAATTTAGTTTCATCGGAGAAAAGAACCCCCCTCCAATGTAATAATTCCTCAAATGTAATAGTTTGTTTTTAAATAATTTTATGTTGTCCAAATAATTTTGGGAGTGACTGTATATCTATATAATATAACATATAATATGTATGTACACTGATCTGTGGTCCCATCAAATCGTATAATCTCCCTTACACTTTTACAAGATCCGTCACTGTGATTCGTCCGTGTTATATGATAATGTTACCTATATATTTTATTTACTTATAATTGACGTTATGCATGGAAACTAAAAGTTGTCTCCACCCTAACACGTTTAACCTTCGTAATCAGAGACCACTGTACTAAGGTTAATATCATACAGTTTTATGTGGTTAAAATATTATTAATGTTAATGATTATAGTCAAGACAATAAACATAGACAGACATTCTATACGTCATGTAAGCGTATAAATATATATGGCTATAAAATATTTATGCATTTTGTTTAATGATAATCGAAATATATTAAATTGTACAAAGTAATGGACAAATTAGTGCATTGTGTTTTGGTTAGAACTAGCATTTTGGGAATTAAACATAATTTTCTTAATGTGGTTTATTATAACTATTTTTTTTTAAATCGAAATATCCTATTTATTTGATTAATTTAATTCATTATTGATAAAGTGCGTTCCAACGTTTCTACAATTCTTTACGTTCTTTTGATAAAAACAAAAATATTTCAGTCACGAAAACTGACTGTTCATTTGTATCTTTATTCACTGTATTCGAATATGAAAGCAGAACATACGCCTTTGTCCACTATAATAAGCTCAGAACTGTATAAAAGCTACGAAATCTATCATCGTTCTTTCAATCTATCATCGTAGGCATTTTTTAATATTCTACATGTTAAAAATACCTACTACACCACATTTTTTGACAATTTTCTATTATATTTCTACAATGGTTTTGTTTTGATCTAGGAAAGTTATACATATGAAGTACCTGCAGTGTCACATAAACAACAATACAGTTACTATTGGGACTTTCTATCAGGGGCAGATAACCTATAACCAAGGGGACAAACTAGATTGGCTTTGCCTCTGTTCCACTTGTAATGAGTTTGTGACGTAGTCTGTTTGTGTACATACACACTGTTTGCAGTGTATTAGTTTGGTTTTTTGTAGTAGTATGTGTATACACACATACAATCACATCACACGTATTACCAGAGAGAGCTGTTCAACGTGCTCAACTAACAATGGGTTTATTGTTAATATAATGGTGTGTTGACTCGACGACGACTACTGACGGACTAATGCCTTAAGCTGTGACTGACTAACAAATGACTCCAAGCGAATTTCACTTTTTTTATGTTAGTTGGCTTCTAGTGTTCTATGCCTATAACTTAATATACCTCTTTCGATTATTCTTGATTATCTCGAAAACTATAGGAGATAAGAAAAAACACTTTATGAGACACAACACTTTATTTTTAAAGTACGTTCGATTGATGTATATAATTCCAGGGTCGGACCTACTGGAGGGGCGGTTCAGCAGATTAGAATTAAAAAAAATTTTTTTACCATGTTGCAGCCCTTGAATTTTGATGAGACTTGGTGGAGTAATTAAGTGCATTAGGGCACAGTTACTGATTTTTTTTTGAAGTGGTCGCTCAATTGGAACCCTATAAAAATAACATTGGATCGGATACTATCCTTGTTATTATTCTTAATAACGAGGACTAATAAATATGTCTAATATTCTTGAGAGTATTTGCCTTCATGTGGATTTGGAATTATTTTTCTAAGTTGAGTAGTTACCGAGAAAAAAAAATTTGTAATTTTTTAAATTTTTTTAGTTTTTTCCATAACTACTCAGTTTCGGCCGCCAAAATTGTAGATATCAATTACTTACAGCCTTACCATACCGGTAATATAGTTATATTAAAATAATTCGTCGCGGGGCAGATTTACTATGCTTATCTTGCTATATCCTTTTACAGGAGAAGGATTTTTTAAATATTTGTATGGCGTTTGCGATATTTCTGCTGTCTTAATTTTATTACGCCTGAGCGTATTATTGCTATTATTTTATTAGCCTTACGATAAAGATGGTTATTGTCGGTTACGCTAAAATGTGAAAATGTGTTGTATTAACGATAAACTAAGCAGTTGCTATAATTCGTTAATTAACGAATTTTGGAGAAAAACGTTAACACTGCTTGGTCCGTTACAGTTTAAAATGTTGCTTGCAATAAAAATCTCAATTTCGATAATAGTGTCGCTTACGATAAATCGGCGGTAATGGCTCGATATTTTGACCTATTCCGTATTTCGGAAAAAATCGATACCTTTAATATTTAATTAAGTCATGCATATTCTAATATGACTTATTACTGTCAACTTCCTCATAAAACAGTAATTATGTTCTAAAAAAAATTCATGTTATTGTAATTTTTCATTGTTTTTCATTTAACTGTGATTTATATTAAGTGAATTTCTATTTTGGAAAAATTCACTTATTACAGCGGGTATCATGAAAAGACCTGAGCCCGGGACTATGACAAAAATTTGTTTTGAGGCCTCTAAATAAATTAATTTTTCAAGAACACGTCATCACCGATTTTGAAAATGTGTTCACTGTTAGAGAGCTATACTACTTTAGATGGATATTTGTTATGTTATATGAGGTCTGCCAGTGTCCGACGGTCCCAAAAGCGCCAAAAATAAAACTACCTAACCGATATTGAAAATTTTTTCACCTTTTATAAGTTAAATCTTTTAAATGCATAATTATATGCTCTAATATATGAGATTCGCCAGGGTCCCGAGGGCCTAAAAACGCTAAAAATTAACTACTTAACCAATTTTGAAAATTTTTGGACAGTTAGAGAGCTAAACTATTTTAGATTGATATAGGTTGTTGTATGAGATTCGCCAGTGTCCAATCTTTGAAAATTCACTATGTTATGCAGATGCTGCGACAGGGGTATTACAATTAATCTGGAAAGTGATATAGGATGTGTAAGACCCGATTTACATTAACGCTCCGCTCTCGGTACGCTCCCGCTCCACTCTCGCTCCGATATAATCTTGTTGTGTTCACATTACAGTGCTGATATCATGCGGGTACCTATTCGTTCTCTATTCACATTAAAGTGCCGCTCTGGGTACGCTGCCAGTCCCGTCTCAGTTCGATACAAATATCTTTTCATAACAACTGAATGCAAGCGGAGCGGAGTGGAATCAAAAGAGTGAGTATTTACACTATAGGTACAAGCCATAACAATTCTGATATCGCTCCGATAAAATATTACCTGAGTGGTATTGATATCAGAGTGGCATTGGAACGGGAACGAACCGTGACTGATATCGGACCGATATCAGAGTGATGATGTGAATACACTCATTGTTTATTGTGTAAGAATATTTTATCGAATCGGAAGCGTAGTGATATCGTTACGATTCTCATTGTCAATCTTGCGGCGATGCTGCTGAAAAATGTCGTGAACTCCGTAAAATTTATACAGTTAAATAAATGATAACATACCGTAGCAGATATACAAGTAGTAATAAGTTGAACAGAAATATCTGATGCCTCCGACCGCGTGTTATCATTTGAGAACCGTAACCATTTCAAGCCAAAAGAAAAGAATATTAGTTTTTTTAATTTTCTCTTTTACTATTTTATCTACTTTTCATCTTGTTAATTCTCTTTCTATGCAGTCGACTTTTTTTAATCGACTTAACAATCAAAAATTATATGGTTGGTGTATTGGAGCGAGTAACAACATTATTAGAGTAAATCACAGTATTTTCTTAATTTCCCAATCGTTTTAAAATAGAATCGATGTTATCAAAATATTATCCTATACGGGGCTGGCTACATGTACTTCGAAAAATAATAATTTTCAATATCAAATTTCCCGAATTATATCAACAAAAACATTGATTTGTTCATATAGAAAAGAAGGGGAAAAAAAGAAATAAAAAATACTGTTATCTTTATCCGATACAACACCACAATATTTTGCAGTGTCATTATTTTCCGGTTCATATGACGTGACGCCTTTAAAGAACTGGCCATTAGCTAGAAAAAACAGAACGATTACTTAGGTATTTCATACTAGTTATGGGAATAATCACTCTTTTTAGTGAGTTAAATCTTTTGAATCCACTCACTGTGGTGAGTCGATTCAATGTATTGAATCACTCACTCACTTGAGACAATTCGCTCACTCGTTTTTATGAATTGAATCACTCACTCACTTGAGACAATTCGCTCACTCGTTTTTATGAATTGAATCACTCACTCACTTTACACAACTGATTGGTACAACTTCAAATACGAATCAACAAACAAATTCAGTCATGCAGTTTACATGTGACACACTCACTCAAGTGAATGAGTGTTTGGAAAGAATTATTATATCCGAATAAAATTAATATAATTATGTACTTAAAATTAATGCACGTAACCAACACAACAAATTAAAAAATTAATGCAGCATTAAAAATACACAGTTGAAGAGTGATAACAATGAAAAATGTTCATTGTGAAAATCTACAATAATTTTATGTAGGCAGATATCCACTCAATGCTGTTTTGAAGAAAACTAATTTTTGAAGACGTAATAATCTGACAATAAACGGGAAAATTTTCTTTTAAAATTTGAAAATATTGTAAAGTACATATAGTCTTTTCTTAGAATTTTTTTAATATCCATATTTATAGCACTTATAGTGTACTTAAAATTAGGTATGTTTTTTATTTAGATTATTTTATTAGTTTATTAAGCATTTGGGCTAAATTTGATTTAAAATTTGTTTTATGAATTTTAAAAAATAAAGGACAGTAAAAAAAAATTAAAATATTAGTTCTAAAAAAATATCAAGTTATACCTAACATACCATACGTTATGTTATATACACAGTTGTAAAAACAGATGTTTGTGAAAACAAGCTTCTGTCGCTCTGTCTATTGTAATAAGTTAACTGAAACAGAGATTGAAAATTGAATAGAATCTTATATGTCATACACTCGTAAGTGAGTGAGTCAACTCACGAGTTTTGACTGATTCAATTCAGTTAGTCAGTTGAGTGATTCAACTCAGCGAATTGAATCACTCACTCATTAGCCATCACTATTTCATACAAAGTATAAAAAAAATAGAATTGCCATTGTGAACTATTTTACTTAGGCCACACCTTTCTTTAACTTGTAGCAAACTATCAAACGAACGTTATAAAAACGAACTTCTTTCATTTTGTATTTTACGTTAATTCTATCGCACATAAAAGGTTTTCGTTTATTTAACAAACAGCTTTCTTTTTTTTTATTAAACTAATTTGTATCGAGCTAACACGACACTGACATGCTTTTATGGGGAAATTTAAAGAAAAAAAAGGAGGAGAATTGACGTAAATAGTTTTTAACGATAAGCATTGTTTATGTATATTGCACCATAAAAAGATTTAGAATTAAAATTTTATGATTGTCTAGTTTAGAATCTTTCAATTAACTAATGAAATTTGTTTGCTATAGATAGTCTGATCTAGTCTGGATTTTACAATAGGCCTCGTGAAAGTTCAGCGATTTTACTTAAGACGATATTATATACATCACTTTGAAGATCACATTTTTAAATGATGTATTAACATCACTAGAATGATATTCAAAAGGAATTATAACTGCAGAAATGTTTCAAAAATCGTTTTGAACACGATTTTTGAAACGACTTCGAGCGGTTGAAAATGTTTTTGATCGAACATCTTCAGTTTCGGCTTCAACTTTTGTTGCAAAACGGGTCTTTGGTAGGGATGATCGATATTCATCGATGGTAGAAAAGCATCGATGTTTAGGGGGAAAACATCGACGTAAAAACATCGATGTTATGTCCTCGATAACATCGACACATCGATGTTACGAGAATAATATCGAAACATCGATATTACTCTAAGTTATCCAGTAGTTAAAAAGTCCTGTAGCTGATTTAAAACAAGATCCATTACTTTTATGGCAAATTCTAGGATCCACTTATCTAAACTTGAAAAAAATTGCCATTAAATATTTGTGTTTCACAGCAACTTCAACAGCTTCACAAAGACTTTTTTCAAAAGCTGGGCAGTATTTGTAGCAACAAAGGAACAGATTAAAAGGGAAACCTCTAACAAAGTGACTTTTTTTGCAAAGTGTACCAAATAAATACTGGCAATGTTAATTTTTAATAAATAAAATAATAGATTATAATGATTGTTTATTTTGCTACATAAACATCGATGTTTTCGAACATCGATGTCTTTCTTTCGATATATATATATCGTATATCTAATATCGATCATCCCTAGTCTTTGGTCAAACAATTCTTAAACAGACCTGGTAGATCGGTTTCTGGACATCATACGGCTACCTTCGACCGTATGATGTGTATTGAAATTACTTCAGGACAAATATCACAACTTTTTGTTCTCTGTCATCAGACGAATTTCAACCAAAATTTGATTTTCTTTCAATGTTTCATATTACAAAAGAACAAATTTCAATACACATAATATTAGAAGCATTAAATTTCGTTTCCTTTTGAAAGCACGGTAAATATATTGTCGTTTTGAATAAATTGATAACGAAAGAATATTATCGCTAGATATCGTTGCTATGTAGCTACTCTGACAATGGTCTAGTTGTTTATTGACCCATGGATTTTGTACGAATTTAATGTCAATAGTTGACATTTAAAAACTGACTAGTGATGTTGAAAGGGTAACGTTATTCCAGCAAATTTGTATAGTACTTTCCTAATAATTTATATATGGTGTGCGTATACAATATAGGTAAGTAAATGTCAAGATCTATTATATTTGGATTTCGGTGTACATAATATACATATTTAAAGGGCTTTTCAATACTTAAAAGGAACTTGTATCTTGCACTCCCCAGCAGTACCTATATAACATATTCGAACGACTTGTTCAGACCAAAGTCGTAAGTAGCAAGTAAAGTAAGTAGAATGTATAAGTAGGTTCGGTAGAGTTCTGCCACACTATTGTATTGCTTCCAAGACTACTAAAGTAGTAAAATAATTGTGATCACTTTTAAAACAAACTTCAAGGTTGGATAAAAGTTTGTTACGAGTTCGAAGAAACTGAGGCATGGGCAGCAGAGCCTCTCTGGAACTCATAACTTTTTTTTCCGGGCTCCGGGGCTGCAACTTCACCTACCCCACCCTCTCGTTGGGACTGATTGGCAGTATATTACCGAATTTCCAGAATGGAATTCAACTATTACAACCACTGTCATGACACGACTTGAGCCCGGGACTATGCTATGGCAGAAATTTGAAATTTGTTTTGAGGTTGGACGAGTTCGTTAACCAGACGCGTCCGATGCCCGGAACATGGTTTTTTGGCAATTTTCGTGAAAAAAATTAATTTTTTGCCAAAATTTCCCCATATTCAAAAATTTTTGTGAAATTTTTTTACACCATTGGAAAGAAGAGAAAAAATCACCTAAAAAAAGTCTTTAAACTATTATTCGATGTCAACTAATTTCCAAGAAAAACTTTTATAAACGGAAATTCGCTATGTTATGCAAGATGCTGCGACAGGGGTATTTTTCTTTTCTACTTAGGTAAATTCATCCAACTTTCTACTTACCATTTATCGCTTTAATGTAAACGAAGTACGATTTTAGTATTTTGTATGCTTTACCAAAACTAAATAACAGGCCGCTAAATTTAAAAAAAAAAAACAATAATTGTGAAATATTTTTTAATATTTTTTATTTATCATAATTCGACTGATAGTTAGCACACCTATACTAAATACGTAATACATAGCTATTTATCTAATAATATTCCTATATATTTTATTATCTATATTTACCATATATTTACCTTTTAGTTTTACATAAGCATACTTTTATTTAAAGACAAAAATAAATTTCTCATTAAAAAAAATTCTTATCTAAGTGCGATTACACTTTATTTTTCAGTATTTACGATTCCGTGTAAGTTGTTATTAGGCGTAGATAAAATAAATTTTGTAATATTTTGTATTTACTAAATTGATACGTGTCTCTTTGTGCGTACATTTATCAGAAATTTCTTATAAAAAATTTCAGAAATATTTTTCTATACTATCGTGATGTAAAAAAGTGACGCGCTAATGTCTTTTAGTGTTTTGTATCGTTTTCGCGAATTAATTAGTTGAAATATTTTAAACGGAAATTGTATTGTTTTATTTAATTAAATGCAGAAGGATTAAAAAAAAGGAAAATGTTAATTACTTAAAAGACTAAAATATTAATGATGAAAGGAATGTTGTAATTTATATTAAGCCGTATAATTTATGGAATGCTTTTAAACAACATTTGCAACGTAGAACAACAGAACTAATTAGGTTAAAATCTTTTTAACAAGCTCAAGGATAATATTTAAAATAGTGTCAAACAATGAACATAATACAGTGGATAGTTGTGGTTAATAACCTGTTGTTGGATTGACAAGGATTCAACAACTCGAGAGTTTTGAATTGAATTTTTTAAACAATGTGTACGTATTTTAAATTAATTTTCAATTCATATTCAAAGTTTTTAGCGAATTTCCATTCTGGAAATCTGAATATATTTTAGTTGAACATTTTTCCGTTGGAAAATATTAAATTTTATATGGAATAGATCTTTTTATTACGTAGGTTTTATGCGGCCCATACACGGTTCAACTTGTTGTACAGCTTGATTGAATTGTACAACATGTTGAATCGTGTGTGGGGCAGTTGGTCAACTATTTTGATGGTTGCATAAACGGTTGAAGTAAAATCAAAATATTTTGATTGTACATGGGCGGAGCAAATGGTCTATGAACATGTTGTACTGTGTGTGGGGTAGTTGAACAACAAAACCAGTACATATATGGTATGAGGGGTGTAAATCAACAAAATATTTACAGCGGTAACAATTGGAAAGTTTCGATATTTGATTTTGTTTGTTATTTCCAATAGCTTGCGGTGATACCGCACTTGAAAATTGTAAATCTTCAAAAGAATTTCCCGTTGCAAGAAACCTTAATGTAATTCCCAAGCGTGTTTTTGCAGAAATTGCATCACGCATAAACGTATCTTCTTTGTTTATTAAAGGTGTTATTTTTACTAAAATATCATTAATAATTTCTTCGTTCATTCGCATATATTTTTTATAATCGGTTCACATTCACTAATTTTTTTAATAGTTTTTCATTAAAAAATTTTTTTCCCAACCACTCTTTGCTCCATTTTCTTTTTTTTCATTTACTCATGCTTTCTTCACTACTTTCTGCAATTACTGCTAAGGCAAGAATTTTATCCTTAATTTTAATGAAGTTCTCGTTTTCAAAAATTGTGAATAACTGAAGTTGGACAACAAGTTGAATGAATAGTTTAATAGTGTATGGCAAACAGTTCAACTTGTAGTACAATTAGGTAGTACAACAAGTTGAACCGTGTATGGGCCGCATTATATATAAGTGGTTTACACGCTTTTTTACTATGCGAAGTACTTTTCTATTATAATTTAATTAGTGATTTACTTTTACATAAATCAGGTTCTTAGGTCTAAAAATAACCAAATTCGTTCAGAAAATATGATTTGATTTCCGTATGTGTTTTTTTTATTATCATTACAATTCTGATTTTGTTAAAAATGGAAATAGCAGTATCTAAAATCTATGAACAGCTCCAAGCTTTATGTTTCTAACATCAAAATTATGGTTTTTGAAACTTTTGAAAAATTTTATAAACATAGCGACGTCATAAAGTTTAATTTTTTCTGTTTCAAATTAATATCTACCAAAAATTATATAAATCAGATCTGTTGAGGAAATTTGGGTAACATGAGTGCTAAATTTTGATTCTTCTGTAAAAATGTTCAAGCTTGTTCAGAAAATTTGATTTATTTTCCGGATATTATTTTTCTATTAGGCTATATACTTCCATTTCCAATTTGTAAATTAGAATTGGGGATCGATTAAAAGTCGCTCTGCAGTACACCACGATAGAGTTTGTCCATCAAAACAACGATAGAGTTTAAGTAAATAAACGTATTTTTCTTTTGATATTTACAATTTGGTCCATTGATGCAAAACTTAAACCGCCGATCTATGATATCTAAATACTGATTATATTATACTGATATTGTAAAAAGAAAAAATTTAAAGGTGTGGGTTGCTATATAATTATTTTTTTATCGAAACTGCATTGTACTTTGTATTTTTTATATTCGAATCGGTTTCATTGTTAAATCTTTTCAAAATAATCAATCATACTTTTTGCCATAGTTTTTGAAATCAAATTTATTTTCGCAGTTGTAAATTTTAATCGTTGTGATGCCTCAATAATTTTTGTGGCCTCCCGATGATTGTTTAGTTTTTTCGCTGCTCAAGGTCAACCATAATATTGTCTAATAATACAATTAATTAATTGTAAGTCAACTTATACATTTGATTTGATATGTTCTTCTTTAAGCAATATCAATTACATTAGTCAAACTGTCACAAATGAATATGAATAATTTGATATGTTCTTACCTTTTTTATTATTGTTTAAAATTAACAAATGTCAAATAGGTACTAAAAATACAGACTGTTTTATTTTCGAAAAAAAGTAAAAATATGAAAATGTGAAAAGACGTAATATGTACTTATTCGAGTTGATTGAAATTATATAATTAGAGCTCTGTATCTAAGAGTTCAAAAAGAAACGCTGTTGATGAAATTTCAATATTCATACATTTGTATACAGGGCCGGATTTACCTTTGTGGATGTCTCAGGACACTTCTAATGTGGTGCGTCCTGAATACTTCACATGTGGAGGCCCCTGAATATTTTGGGAGGCCCCCTTGGAGAATTTCGGAAATTTTTCAAACTTATCCTAACAATAGTGTTAAAAAAATCAAAAAGCGCCTATCCTTTCTATTTTATTTCTTAATTTTGAGATTTTATTCGATTTTGAGGAAGTCCCTATTCTGTGGGGGCCCCGGGGCGTGTGCCTCAAGCACCCTTATGTAAATCCGGTTCTGTCTATATATCACGGCCGTTTTTCTTAATGATTACTATTGCTATCGAATTAAAATTTAGCATATTTGTAGAAATCCTTTGCCTGTAATCCATTCCATATGAAATAATTTTTAAAAAAAGTGTAGCTTCCTTTCTGGATCTTCTGTAGCTAACTGGATCCGATAGTTAACATTGAAAACATTTTTGAAATTCCTATATACCTAAGTAATTTTATTTTACGGTAAACAATAATACTACGTGATGTAGTAGTAAGTGATGAATATCTAGGCAACGTTTCACTAATTCAATATTGTATGGAACCCACAGTGTGCGAGCTCGGAGTCACACTTGACTGATTTTTTTTTATATTTAAATATTTTAGTAGTTATTTCATAAAATAATAAAATATGCAGATATAGGTAGATATTTCTATGAGGCTTTTTTATAACTAAATCGTGATTAATTCAATTACTTTTTCATTTAACACCTACACTTGTAATTAAATTAAGACACGGTAAATCAATATAAAAATTTTTTTCTACAATCTTAGTGGAAAGAAGGCTTTTGCGCTCTGTGAAGTGAGCGCAAAGTATCTATTTGCCGAAGACTCTCGTTGCCGAGCAACAAATTTCTACTTTGCGCTTTAAAGCGGAAAAGTAATACTTTGTCGCTCGCTCAACGTATATTTAATTACAAATCGGGTAGGCGTTGTTTATATTTTCTATGGTAACAAATAAATAAACAGATTCTAAAATTATTATGTTTATCGTAATCAAGTGAAATATTAATTTTATTAAATTTCAAAATAACTGCAAAATATTAATTAAAAATAATAAATAACTATAATTAATAAATAATTAGAATAAAAGATTTAAAAAAATATGTACATATATGATGGAAATATGTAATAGTGACAGTGATTTCTCAAGTACACCTCCAGATATTTCTGAAGCTGCAAAAATTATAATATTAAAGTAAATATTAACGTTCATTATTATTTTTTCAAGTATCTTTTAAATAAAAAAAAATTTTTTATAAGATTGTAGAAAAATTTTTGTGTGTAATTCGAGCACAAAATGACTTGCCGCTCTCATGAGATTAACGCGCTCCGCCTGGCGGCGTGGCGCGTCAACATTTTGCGCTCTTAATACACAAATAACTATTATAATACTGAACAAATTTATAATTATTTAAAGTTTTTGAAAACTTCTTTAGGTAATATTTGATTTTAATTTGAGATTATGAGATTCAACCGAGAATCTCATTTTCCTAGTTTTTTCAAAGTAATATTTATTACTGTAATTTTTACACCCAGTGAAGGCCAAGCCTCAGCAACTTCAGTAACTGTAAAGACGAACGTTACAATTTATTTAAAAACTAAGAGACATATAAATTCCATTAAACAATTCGAAAAGTTTTTAATTCTAACATTGATATAAAATTACGAAGTTTGTTGTAATATGTACTTGAAAAAAAAAAAAAAATATATACATATATAAAATATATACGATGAAAGAAAACAATTATCATTTGTGTGCATATTTAATGAGAATATTAAATAAATTTTTTATACATTTTATTATAACAAACTTGTAATTACGTTTTTACTAGGGTTCCATAGCAAGCAGAGGCCCCTGATAGTTGCGGCATGTCTGTTGGTTCGTCCGTCAGTATGTTCCAACTCAATTACTCTCTCATTTTCTGTCATTTTTTGTATTTGTTAAGACGAAATTTGGTAGGGAAACGGATATTGATAATTTAAAATCAGAACTCGAATGAATTGGCCCAAAAAAATATTGAAAAGAGTTGGGTACGAAAGTTTTTTCTCACGTATTCCGTAGAAAGTTTGTTTGCGAAATATTGAGTCAGCGCCGGACCTACAATTATTATGAAGGGGGGGGGGGGGAATTTTGTTGTTGGCGCCCTCCCCGAGAAAAATTCAAATATCAAAATTCAAATTACAAAAATCTCTGCGAAAAACAAGTGACGAGCAAAAAAAAACTCAAATTCAACATTTTGGCGCTCCCGAACTTGCACTTTTGCAACCCCCTAACACCTACAGGTGAGGCACGTGCCCCGGCTGTCCCCCTAGATCCAGCCCTATATAGAGCTTCAAACTGACGTGCAATGTATCCTCATTCTTAACCATTCATTTGTGAATTCAAAAAAGTCTATAAAAAAATAAATATAAATAGTAACATTTGATAAGAACTTTTAAGGTAGTTACTGTGGGACCTGCTAGTAGGAAATATTGCAAACCAAACTTCCTTTATGTCATTATTGTCTGTATTAATTGATAGATGTTGATACATACTATTTTTCTTACGAACGTTTATGCATACATTCAAACATAGTCTGTGCATACACACTTATACTATCAAAGTTTTTTGTGATTAATACTTTGGCATCATGTTTTAATACATACATATATAATTTTCAATACATTTTGGTACTCTGTGTGACATCTGTAAATACTATTTGCAATTAAATACTAAGAAACCAGTTATTTAGGTACTGTAATAACGATCAATTTATCATTTATAATCTTAATTGAGTTACAAATCAACGGTATTTAATATTTTTTATTAATATCTTTTTTAAAAGATAATATAAAAGAAATTAATTTATTAATGCACTGATTTGTAATTAAAATTTTGAAATTCGCACTGCTGAATGCGAGTTGTAGTATTATATTACAACTCTAAGAAAAAAGTAAAGGTAATAAAATTTTGAAAGAAATATGATTGGTTAAAAAAGATGACAAGGATAAAAAAGCAGCTTGTACAATGACAGTTTAATTTACTTATCTCTCTCACACAAAAATGTGACAAACTAAGTCGGACTTACATAGCTAAAAAAAAAACTTCATAATTCAAAAAGTTAAATGAATGTATATAAATTTTAAAACTATTGATTTAGATTATAATTTAACATTTCTAAATCGTATTTTGTATTGCCATATTCTATTTTGAATTGAAAAGTAATATTTTTATAAATGTTGCTGCAAGAGGGCAGTTTCGTACTGAAAGTAATTTTTTTCTTTTTTGCTATAGTGTAAATCCAACTTGTAAAATTTTATTACGTTTACTTTTTTCTTAGAGTTGTAATATAATATCATACAGCGTTGTCAAACTGCTTTGGTTCAATTGCTTGAAACTGGTGTCGATGTTAACTTTTTATTAAAATACTATAATTTCTCTGATGATATCTTCAATTCAAAACGATCAACAAATAATTCAATTTTTCTTTATATTCAGGACTTATTAATCTATGTTTCCATAGTTTTTTATTGAATTCTGTCGAGTTATTATATTGTTAAATTTTCAGATTCAATACATGGAGTAGATACAAACTTTAACCCTAATTATCTTAACTCCGAAGCGATCAATCTTTCCCAAATTACAAGGTCAATCAGATATAGCATTCTTCTTTATACTATTAAAATTTGAAACTATTCTGTCGAAAAGTTGAATGTCGAGGTAACTACCTTAATGAAATAAAATTTGTTGAATGTTGCATATCCATATTTATGCATTTTTCGTTTATAGATTAAGGTATAATAAATGTATTTAATTTTTCTATATATAATCCCGAAAAATTACAAAAAGCTCTAGTTACAGGACCCTAATTTGGA
Organism: Brachynemurus nebulosus; assembly: GCA_035578155.1. Taxonomy (NCBI): domain Eukaryota; kingdom Metazoa; phylum Arthropoda; class Insecta; order Neuroptera; family Myrmeleontidae; genus Brachynemurus; species Brachynemurus nebulosus. Next base: position 27,319,619 of record JAPWDM010000006.1, read on the forward strand.
CGTGTTCGATAGGCTCTTGATCGGTTCTTATTGATATACGATCGGACCGATTAGCAGTCAGTCATCATTATTCATTGTATTTTATTAGTAATAAAGCAAATATTGTTTATATCAAGGACAATAAAAATATAAAATATAAAGTAAAAAGAAAAAATACGACGTTTGTATTGAAATTAATTAATAGCTTCACTATCATCTGACTGGAAATAATTTAATTTAAACTTGAAGAACGTAGAACACATTCTTTGTTTATAGTTTTTCCCTGAATTGAGAAGGATAACTTTGTTTTTAAGTTGTGCAGATAAAAGCAAAAAAAAAAATTGATGCCGCAGTTAATCGAATCACATTTCACCGAGTTCAGGATTAACCGAAGTCAATTAAAAAAATTCGTCAAGTGCGTGTTTGACACGCACTAAGTAATGTCCCTCACCATCAGTGGTCATAACTAAAACTTCTTAAAATATAACAGTCCGGACACATACGTTCACGATGTGACACATACGAACACGATCGTTCTGAAATCAAAAAATGGGTTATATTTTAGGAATAAAATTTATTTATTAGGAAAAATATTTTTTCCACCTTCACATCCCGTTATAAAAAATTCCTAGAAACAACTGATTGTACGGAACACTGTTAGCGCAAGTACAACTTGCACTTGACGACTTGTTTTTATTAAAGTTAACCCTAGAACGACAAACTGGGGTAGAAATCTACCCCAGGTAAACTTTAAACTACGTTTTTAAATTAGTCAGTAACATTATCGACTGAACACCTATACCATAATTTAGTTCAAGGTTCTAACAGTAGAGTGAGGTCGGGAAACCCTGCGGTTTCTTGTCTACTGTGACGAAGGGAAAACGTGAAGCTAGTATGGGGTTGATATGTACCCCAGTTTGTAGTTTACGTCAGTGTTTGGTTTAGGTAAGTTATTTTTATTTTTCTTGCTAAAATAATTTGGATTCACTTATAATGACCTTATTTTGCAACAAAACATTAGATATAGCCAGCCCGATGCTGCTTGTGTCCTCGAGGAAGACCGCAAAACGCGAATATATTGCACGAAGTGCAAGCGACCGACCTGCGAGAATCATGGAAATATATATTGCAGCGATTGTAGTGCCTTTGAATAAGTTAAATTCTCCTTTTTTTTTACATTTTGTATGAAAAAAAATGAAATATATTCTTAAAAACTAAAATTTCATGCATTTTTGTTTGATTTTTCCACATATCAAATTCCCAATTTTTTTAATTTTCAAAATCCAAAATAAATCGACTTTTTTGGCAAAACATCATGATGTCATTTGTATGCTTAAAGTCCCTTGTGTCCTCTTTAAAATACCGTCTGAAATTTGAAAATCGGTTCATTAGAAAAATAGTTATCAATTTTTGTTTATTAAATGACAATTTGAGCGTTTTTGAACACTTTTAGCTATTTAAATAGATTTTTCACCGACTAAGCTTTGATTAAATTGAATTTACTCTTCACCATTCTCTTCAGCATGAAAAAACGAACAAATTCGCGTTCTTATAAGTGAAATTGCTGCTGTCAGATCGATTTTACGACCAAAAATCCCGTGGGGTAAATATATACCCCAGTTTGTAGTTTAAGAGTAGAAAAAATAAGTTTGTCGTTCTAGGGTTAATTATGTATATAATAAAAATTAGAAATAAATAAAGGTTTAAAAAATATTAACTACGATTTTTTTTATTAGAAACACAAAATTACAAAGACAACGTATTTATTATATCACAAAAGTTATTTCTAATGAGTTTATCGTAACTGGAAGATTTTCTTGATGTAGATTTTATGGTTCCAAGGTAGATAAATGAAACACAGGGAATATTTAAAAAAAAAAAATATAATATTCTCTTGTAGGTTAAACACGAAAGCACATGTATTTTATTAATTTTGTTTTCTTTTGGTTTAAGTAATGATAATATTTTATTTATAGGTTTTCCTTTTGTTTTTATAATTTCAAATATATTGATTGATTATTTTTTATATTATTTTATTTTTAAATATTTTTTTTAATATCAATTTTTTGTTAATTTTCCAAAACAGTTTCTAACTTAACTCATTATCAATCCGCTATTTCAAACTTTTTTTTTACTCTCTTTCTCCTCTCATCACTCCTTTTTCTGTTCGTCATTACTATTCACTACTTACTCGGGGTTTGCGTCCCCAATACCAGTTACTTTGAAATACTTATATACATCGCTAGATAGCAGTACTGTTACAAGTCTTAATCGTTTAATCGAACTATAGAGTTCACAGGTACATGAAATACATACAATACACAAGCAATACCTCTTGCGTTTATTCAATATGGATGTAAAACTCAATAATTATTCATTCTACACAATCCAATCTTATTATGTACCGAACTTACACGAAGTTGTTCGGTACATAAAAAAACAGAACAAGTATCCCGAGCAACAACCAAAAACAACTTCATCAGGCTTTCTATTGCAAATTGTGTCAAGAAGTGGGTGAGTTTCATTAAGCAGAAGAAACTTTTGGACTTTTTTTATTAAATAATTTCCATTCTTCTTTTATAAATATTCTTTTTCGAGTTTTATAAACTCTTGGATTTACAGTAAAACAATTAAAAGTTTTGTATATAACAAATAATGTAAATTTTGGTGCATAAATTATTTAAAATTGTATCCTTCCTATTCTTCCGTGTGCAAATCAGGCAAACTGCTCCTGGGAGACTCGCATACTCGCACGTTATATTCGATATCGTAGTATTGCCGTGCGTTTTATAACCGGCGACCACTGGATCTATATACAGGGTGTAAAACAAATAACTCCCGTCCTTTTGTGGGGTGACTCATAGCACCCTGTAGACACTAAAACCGCAGGAATTTTTTCGAAATTAACAGTCGCGTCACCTCTCAAAAGGATAAGAGTTATTTCTCTTACACCCTGTATATATATATATATATATATATATATATATATATATATATATATATATATATATATATATATATATATATATAATATATATATATATATATAATATATATATATATATATATATATATATATATATATATATATATATATATATATATATATATATATATATTATCCGTATTATCCTAGTTTTTGTGACGCTACTGTACTTGAAAATTTTAACTCATGTGTTTTACGTCTCGCATATGAATATTGGAATTTTTTTACATTTACCGTGAAAAGCCTTAAACCAGATTCTGCAAGTAACTAAACGGTAAGCAAGTCAACATTAAAGTTAACATTGTAAACATTACACAAACCTTTAGTATATGTATGTAAAAATGTTTTGGTGGGAGCGCTGTTAACAATAGGTTGCTTAAAGGCATTTGGAGGCTTATATCGTACGTTGGAATGGAATAATATTACAAAATTTTACATAAATGTTACAAGTAGGTACCTGTCGTTGTAATGAGGCAAAAATTCTGATATTTTTTCTAGGTAAGATTGGTTTAATATTAAAGTTGTACTTAATTAGGTACTATATTTCATGTTGCAAGTCTTTAATTAAAAACTCTTAGAATTTTCTGGTATTTTTCTTTCTTTATCTTTATTCATTAAACGTATTGATTTATTTAATAATTTAAATCAATTTATTTGTATAAAACAGAGGTTCTTCATCGGTTGAACTTTTCAAGTTCATAACTACAGTTCATTTTTCGGATTTCGTAATACAACAATGAAATCCTTACAAATTCGTTATGTCTGTCATCGCATTAGGTGATCTACCTGTACTTGACCACTTTTAAATAATCAGTGTCGCAATCGTATGTAAGGAATTTTTTTAAAACTCATATAGAAGGTAATAGGTTTAAATAATCATTTTATTAACAAATTAAAGGCTAATGTTAACATTAAATAGAAACAGAAAATATTTTATCCCAAAAATTGTAAAAAATTCTAGCTACTGACTACGAAATGACTTAATGTCCGCTTTTAGCTTCTTTTCGGTAAAAATCATCAAAAAGATTACGATATAAGTCGATACATTAGTGTATTCATAATAATATCATGGCTATCGATTATCAAAATGTAAATTCAAAAATAAATACTCCTGTCGCAGCATCCTGCATAATATAGCGAATTTCCGTTTATAAAAATTAGTTTTTCTCGGAAACTAGCTGACATAGAACAATAGTTTAAAGACCTTTTTATGTAATTTTTTCTCCTCTTTTAAATGGTGTAAAAAAATTTCACAAAAATTTTTGAATAAGTGAAAATTTTGGTAAAAAACTAATATTTTGCAAGAACAAAAACCATGTTCCTGGAATCCGACGTGTCTGGCTGACGAACTCATCCGAGGGCTTGGGACTTCCAATGTTCTCACCAAGTTTCGTGAAAATTGTATACTTCGTTCGAGAGTTACCGCGCGGACACATGTATATATATATATATATATATATATATATATATATATATATATATATATATATATATATATATATATATATACCAATATTGTTCCGTACAATAAAACTTTTTTCTTTAAACGCGGATTAAAAAAAATAGTATTTTTTTTAAGAACTCACGATAGAAAGCTCCAAAAAGTTTCAAATAAAAAAGGTTTAAAAACCACGGCGAAAAGTCTAAAAAGTTACAGATAAAAATTCCTGCAATTCCATATTCTAAATTTCATTATACATAATTTTGAATAAGCTAATTTTCATTCGTCGTGTGTGACATGTATTTTATAATTTAATAAAAAAAAAAACACACGACGAATGAAAATTAGCTGATTCAAAATTATGTGTAATGAAATTTAGAATATGGAATTGCAGGAATTTTTATTTGTAACTTTTTAGACTTTTCGCCGTGGGTTTTAAAACTTTTTTTTTTTAAATATTGCTTGTGCATGACTTTTTGAATTTGTATTCTTAACATTCTTAAAACTTAAATAATCTACAACTGTGCTACAACTGAAAATACAATCGAGTGACATTTCTAATTCCTTTTAACTAGTTTTCGCATATTCTTTCAAACGACAGATAACCGCGTTCCAAAAACTATTCTAAATTTGCGTCATAAAGTTCAAACCGCAAAAGTGTTATTGAAAATTATACATAGTTATTACATTTTTATTTATAAAATTTTAAAGGTTTAATATAGATTATAAATAAATATCATCATTCATCAGATTGATATTTAATAATTTCTATAGTCAATACAACAACCTTACGTGTAAATTTTCATTTCTATGTATACTAATAGTACATTCGTGCATACATATTATGTATAGACTATTCAAATATTGAATCAAAAAGATTTATTAAATAATAGACAGCACAGTCAATCAATGTCTTCATAATCATACCGATTGAGCATGGAGGAGTGCACTCGCGCATTATTCAGGGCCGGATCCAGCTTTCAATTCAGGAGGGGCGGATCACATATTTTCATAGTTTCACAATGCAAAATATGAGAATAACTTTTGGATACAGGTTCCATGACCTGTATCCACGCTTGGTCCTACATGCCTAATTTTAGTAAAAATGAAAAGAACGACTTAATTTGTTACCAATTTCAACATTCTATTATTTTATTTACGACTAAAAGGGCCTTGCAAAATTTTAGTAAATTTGACAGGGTCATCTTACAAGCCTAATTGTGATACATATGAATAGAACGACTTCGAAAACCTATGATTGCTTCCAGTTTTCTTATTTTCTTATTTTATTTACCGCGGTTTCAATGAGGTCAAAAAATGATTCTTGCTTACCCTAGGGCCACACTAACGGTTAATGCCGTTAATTATCGCGTTAATCGGCATTAAATGCAGGTGTGACCAGAACTTAATGCCTTAATTTCTTAACGTCGTTAATAATGACGTTAGGCATTAGGCCATTACTCGGGTGGCGGTCTTTTTGGCACATCAAAGGATTTTAGCACGTCATTTATAGAGTTAAAAATGGTGGCTACACATGCCTGGGCATTCTACCACATTCTATGCTGGATGCATACATATGTACGATATGTATCATATGTAGATAATATATCTATTTATGTTATATGCGTTCATACCATTGTTTTAATTTTAAAATAAAAATTATTTAAAATTTTTCCCTTTTTAAATTAACAGTAACTATTTAAAATTAAGATTTATATTAATTAAAAATAAAAATAGTATCCATTTTCGCTTTAGCACGATAATTATCGAGATAATACGTTAAATGCTATAGTGTAGCCGCCCAATTTACGCATAGTTTAAGTCGTTATATTAGCGCCATAATTATTGCGTTTATAGACATTAGACATTACGTTAGACGTTAACATTAATGTGGCCCTAGCTTTAAATTGAACTTTGAGGAAGTGATTGATAACATTATCAAATAAACCACTATAAAATTTGATTTTGTTTTTTTGCAAAAGCCGGGGGGGGGGTCATCACCCCCATAACCATCTCCTTGTATACGCGCTTGCATTGGCCGGTGGGGGTGGCTCCACATTAAACAACAATCATTATTACGAAAATATAATATGTATGATGATATCTAATAGATACATACTTATGTACTTCATCGATGGATATGTATAAGAATTTATTGTTTTTATAAGTTACAATACATTTTCAAAATTTGAACCTTCACCAGGGTTACGAACTGTCCGATTTTCGATCAGACAGTCCGATTATGATGTGATTTATCCAGGTCCGGGTCTGCTACACTAATAATAAGACCAGGATAACGTTTAAGAATAAGTGGAGAACATGGCACTAATTTTTTTTTAAAGTTTCTTGTGCTTTTTAAATATTCCAAAAATTACGCATTTTGTAATCTATTTCTTATAGTGTAGTTTTGCTAAGAAGGTGGCTACAGGCTTGTGGTAATTTTTTTTCAACAGAAATTAGTAATTTTTGTATTTTTAGTTGATTTGATTGGGGAGAAACATTTGAGAATTTTAAAAAAAAATCTGAAATGAAATAATTACATTTTTCTAGAGAAAAATGACCCTAATTGTAAATCCAAATTTTCAGTGAACACCATTCATCAACTCCAAAACGTTTTTTTTTTTTAAATGCTTGTAGTAGGACTTACCTACACGAAATTTCTAAAAAAATTTTGAATACTTAGACATCGTCAACTAAAACCTATCCAAGCCTGTTTGAACTCTAAGAGTATACTGAAATGAAAGAGAATACACTGATATAATTGGTAAACAATATAGAACAAAGAACAAAGTATATTTTAGAAAGAGACAAATCGCAATATGGATAACCGTTCAGCTTCCGAGCTCTTCCGTTCTTCTCATAGCATATTGCTAGTATGAGAACGTCTGTGCTTAGTGTTTTAAGTGCAGTACGAAAGACAAGAAGGAAATAAACTGAAAAATAGAATTTGGAGATCAAAGTCAAATTTATTGAATAATTTTAGATTCCTTGCACGACTTTCCACCGCAGTCTCCAGCAAATAAAAACGAACAGATACGGAAAAATACTGCTGAGCCAATGGTAAGATACATTACGTTCAGCATACGGGCAATTCCATGAAATGATGGAATTTTAGTAAAAATTAAAAAATGAAAATAATTAATCAAAATCATGCCTACTTGATACTCAGAAGACTAAATCACTGATATACAACGTTTTCTTTTTTATTTTTTTTACCTTTAATTGTTTTTATTTTGTAAATTTAGCTTAAAAATTTATTACTTAATAAAAAAAAAAATATTGTAACTTGTGATTTTTTCAAATGAATATTAAAATACAGCTAAATTTACCTTTTTCCTTATACTAAAATAATTACTATACTCGTTTTGAGTAATATTTTGACTTTTTGTCAAGCTACGAATTCGAGTAATGGAGGCTATCAAAAAATTAAACTAATAAGCCACTTACTTTTTAATAAAACTTGTGACTGTAATGTAAGTGACCAAAGAGATGTAATGTAAGTGACCGATTAAAAGTTACATTTTTATCAAAAATATATAATATTTTATGAAATTTATTATTAAAATAATTTATTGAAACATTATTTGTTTAAATTCACTTAAATGAAGATGTTTGTTATCAAAATAGAACAGAAAATTCTCATTGTGTACAAGATGAAAAATTATGTTCCTTTTTAAGTAATATAAGTGACCATCTACTTTATCTTGTATAAAAAAAAATTTATATGCATTTTTTGTTGTTTGATTTGCTTTGTTTAAAAGTTCAAATCGTATTCGATTTAATTTGACAAAATTTTAGTGGATTTACTCATTAAATACGAAAATTCAAAAGATTTTAATCCCAATTTTAAATCAAATTGTAATGTAAGTGACCATGGAATTACCCATACGACCATAAAAAAAGAAAAATACAAAAATCATACATCGGGTAACAAATATTTTTATTGTCCACGATTTAGTCGTTACTGTTAGCTACAATTTTAGTTGTCAGTACGTGTACATATTTCTGGTGCAAGTGCGGATAGTGAATACTAATGATTAGTACCTAAGCCTGTGTAAACAATGCCTAAAATAGTAATGATGGTGACAGCGCTGGAGAAAGATAGACATAGATAATTCATTCCGTAGATGCTGATCGAATCAACAACATAGGTATCAGAATGTGTATGCACCATACAATAGATGGAGTACACATTATCTTTTTTGAAGCAAATCGCCACATTGGTAAACACCACGTTAACACCTTTCATAACCTATAAACTGTCAGTGGTAATAAATATTTTTTTAATTTGTATACGATTATTGTTGTAATTTGAGACTATTTATTAATAAATATTCTATCAATGTTTATAGCAATAAATATAACATCAGTAGATATAGAAAAATTTTTAATTAAACCTTGTTCAACCGCCATATTGGTCAACACTTTAACCCTTTTTTTGGCTTCATCTTCATATACATTGAATATTACCTGTATTCCCTCTATCTGTTCAATGCTCAGAGATCAACAATGGTATCAGCAAACAAATTTTCGACCATGCACTGTACCTATAATTTATCATATAATATAATCGCATCTATTGTTTGTATCAATATACACAAAACGTACAGTCGTATAGCTATATAAGCATACACAAAAGTATACGTGGTATGTTGATATAGCCTCCAAGTGAACTAAACCAGGTGTAAAAGGAATAGACAGATGCTTGGTATTTTGTAGTAGCGTCGCGACGACCGTCATACGTACATCATACACCGTACGTCGTTCGTTACTGTCATAACAAAAACATATTACAAATACAAAAATATTATTATAATAAAATAACAATATTTTCTTTACAATTATAACACGAATACCAACAACAATAAAAACAAAAAATGTTAACAATATTTCCTTAAAAAAAAGAAAAAAATGAATGAAAAACATTTAAATAATATTCAATAATAAGAACAATTTGAAAAATAATTAAACAGAATTTGATAAACGTATCAAATTTTATCAGTAAAGTGATAAAAAATCTAGTTTCTTTTTAAAATTAAATACATAGACAACAATACATGGAATTTGACCGTTGATTATTCTAATTTTAAATTTGAATTGTTTCAACTGAAGTTAGTTCAATATACTTTGCGCGATTGTCGTTCCGTTGCTGGTTCAACAGACCGACATCATTGTAGAATATAAATTCAAATTGATTGTTTAAAATAACGCGGCCAATTTACAATTATTGTGTTCAATTAAATCATTCCGCACTTGTGTGATAAATATGTATATTTATTTGACTTAATTCATTTTTATTTGTTATGTTTTAATAAATAAGTACATATGTACGAATACGAATGTATTAAAGAAGACAGTGGTAAATTTAAATAATTGAAAGTGTTTTGTTTGTTTGAAATAGGCATAATATTTAAATTTCTGAACAAGTTTTTAGTTTTTGGGTGTAGTTTTGAATTGATATTGACGCGGCAATTTTGAAATAATCATGTTGAAGGTATGTAATTTTTATTTTAGTAGAATGTTAACGATGCAAAAAATTACGAAATTAATTCTGTAGCTGAGAGGTAAAGGGTAATAAGTCCACTTTTTTAAAAATTTGTTTTTTAACGGATTTGGGGTTATTTGATGGTCATTAAGTAACTACTCAAACTACTCCGTTAAAAAACGAATTTTAAAGAAAGTGGACTTATTATTCTTTATTAGAATTCGTTTTTTAACGGATTTGAGTTACTTAATGACCTTTAAATAACCCGAATCCGTTAAAAAACAAATTTTTAAAAGAGTGGGCTTATTACCCTTTACCTTTCAGCCACAGAATTCGTAACAGTTCGATTTTGTTGAAGCGTTATATCAATAATTGCACCTAAATGAATTTTATCGTGTCTTCGAGATCAGTTGTCTTTTTTATCTACATGTACTTATTGTGAGGATTCTCGAAGAATCAAAATATCTGCTTAATCTATATCAGACGTGCATTGTATAATATCTTAACACTGTAGTACTTCATTATTTTTCTATAGTTCAGCTATATTTATTATTTAACCCTTCAAATACAAATTGAGATTTCAGATTACGTGTACCTACCTTGCTGTTCTGTTATTTAGATTTCTCTAATGAATAGAGGTAAAATATACGCTGTTATTTTGGTACTTAAAGAAAGTACGTAAGCGTAAATTAAAGAAAATACACTTTTCAGCATTCAATACTGTTTTTTTTTTTTGTTATTATTTATTTATTATTATACTATTATTACTAACTATTATTAGAAGGTGCTGGAAGCTTTATTTCTTTTTTCTACAATCTTATTGGAAAGTAGGCTTTCGCGCTCTGTGAAGGGAGCACAAAACGTGTATTTGCCGAGGAATCTAGTTGCCGAGCAACAAAGTATTACTCTTCCGCTTTAAAGCGGAGAAATAATACTTTGGCGCTCGCTCAACGTATATTTAATTACAAATCGGGTAGGTGTTGTTTATATTTTTTATGGAAACAAATAAACAGATTCTAAAATTATCATTTTTTATCGTAATCAAATGAAATATTAATTTTATTAAATTTCAAAATAACTACAAAATATTAATTAAAAATAATAAATAACTATAATTAATAAATGATAAGAATAAAAAATTTAAAAAATCTATACATATATAACGGAAATAATGACAGTGATTTCTCAAGTACACGTCCAGACATTTCTGAAGCTGCAAAAATTATAACATTAAATATTAACGTCCATTATTATTTTGTAAAGTATCTTTTAAATAAAAAATATATTTTATAAGATTGTAGAAGAAATTTTGTGTGTAATTCGTGTACAAAATGACATTGCCGCTCTCATGAGAATAACGCGCTCCGCCTGGCGGCGTCGCGCGTCAACATTCTCAGTCGAGCGGCAATTTGCGCTCTTAATACACAAATAATTATTATCTTCGGAACACTAAATAGATGGATCAAATTACTTCCATTTTCATTTTTCGGAATTAAATCCAAGGTACACAACCAAAAGGGAATAAGAAAAGAAAAGGAACCTTAAGATATTTTCATTTTACCCTCTACCCCCCCCCCCCCCCCCTCCAATCAACCCCAGAAGAAATGGGGTATTTGACTAAGTTTGAAAGACTATTGTAACATTTTGACGATCATTGATGTCACAAGACGTCCAGTGAAACCTTGCTAACTCACACACCACGTCGCAGAACGTCAACAAGTCTATATAAAGTGTATTAGTTGTCAAAATAGTGTACCAGTTGGGTGTTTTGTCATTATAAATTATGACCGTCATGATGTTAAAATACACATACATATTTATGAAATATGCATGTATATAATATTATATTTATATTTTTCATTTCTAAAGACACTGTCAAAAATCCTAGGAAAAAATTAATTTTCTGTCAAAATTAAAAGCTGTCAGTTACCTCACATTCTCCAAAATGGCCTTCATTCTCCAAATGAAGTTGGTTTTCAGTTTGTAATTTCCATGTTCGATTATAGTGGGATAACCGAGCGAAGCATGAGAGAATGTGACGGCACAGCCCGTTTTTGATCGTATATAGCTATAAAATTACTTTCCATTTAATTTTTTTTTTAATTAAATAGTAATTGTTAAAATGAATTAGCATAACAAATTATTGTACACTTTAAATTTTCATTAAAAATTGTTTTATTTTATTTTTCGTTGATACTACCCCGTTGCACTCTACTCGAAATACACATTTAAACATTAAACACAACGTTATTTATTGCACGTATAATGTATATAATATTTTTTGCTCAATTTAAAATGAGAATTAACAATAATCATTTTTAATTAAATAACAATTAGGTATACATAATAAATAAAACGAATTTTTCACTATAAATGAAAATTAATGAATTTTTGGCAACTCGTTGTAACATAATAGTATATTGTGCAATAAATGCGGGAAATTGTCGATTGCCCACGAAACCGAAGTTGAGGGCACGAACGTAGTGAGTGCGCTCATTCGCTTGAGTGGGGCAATCGACAATCCCGCACGAGTTGCACATACTATTTTTTATTACGAATTTCACCTACTTTTTTCTATTATTATCACTATTTTTGACATTTTTATTACTTTTTAAAATAATATTTTTAAGTGTTCATCTTGTTTTCTGAATTAATTATCATTTAAATTACTTTGTTGGTGGTTTCCATAGAAATAATTATGAAATATTTATTAAATGAAAAATCAAACGGCGGCTTTGCGTGTTTTATTGTCAATTTGCGTGTGGAAAGTTACTTTCCACACACAAAAAAAATATGCGGGAAGAGTACAGTGGGCAAACAGCTATTTTGCGTACAGAAATGTGTGCGCCAAGTTAGTACTTCTCCCGCATGAGTAATAAAAACATATATTACACTACGTATTCACACTAGTAACCCACCCGTTACAATATAAGTAGTTAATCATTTTGGCTTTTACTGTATCCTTATTTTGTTGAACTTTTTACAAAATCTACTCTAAGGCTAAGGCTACACGAGCGTTTTTTAACGCTTAGTCTTTAGCGAAAATTAACGCGACGTTTTTTACCGCTACTCCCCGGCTACACGAACGTTTTTTAACATCTAATTTTTGAGCGGAAATTAACGCGACGGTTTTTTAACGCTGATCCGCGGGTACACGAGCGATAAATAACGCCATTAGTGTTTTTGAACTTTAAGAATTAATAGCTCATTATCCACAAATTTCATTTCAATGTTTATTGTGTTAGAAATTTGAAGTATGAAAACAGAATGAAACTGAATTATCAATCTGTATCTCTCAATACATATGGGGTATAATATGACAGATATTGCGTTTGACGTTAATAGCGTTATTTGTCGCTCGTATTGCCAGCCAGATGCGTCACACGCGTTTTTTATCGCCGCATAGGCCTGCATCGCCCAGATCCATCTTCTGGCGTTATGACCTTGAGAACGCGTGTCTCTTTCCAGACTGAGCGATAATTTCCGCTACGTGTAGCCACTTAGATTCATATCAATGTTGCCTATATTTCTAGCGTTATTTAAAGACGTTCGTGCGCGTCCACAAAACACTACAGAATAATGTTATGTAGCTATCACAAAAAACTATACCTGTATGTTATGCATACAGAGCTTGTGCTTGTTCATGTGTCATATTGTGTCGTGTATATGGGTGATTGCTATACGTACCACCTATGTACCGATCTATGACATCAATGCATACATAGTTGTTGATTGAAATTTAGTAGTCTGATTTGACCAAGGGGCCAAACTAAAATATAATAGGTAGTATTCCAACTGTAGCCGTCAGGTGACGTAAAATCATCCCCACTTCGCATTACTATGTTGTGTAGGTACATACTGTTTGTAGTGGTGTTGGTTTGATGTTTGCTTCTGTGTGCGTATTTACGCACACAATTACAAAACACGTATTATGAGATAGAGCAGCGTGCAGCTCAAGTAACAAAGGTCTTACAATACATAACAATCGTAGTGGATTCGGTGACTGACACCGACTGGCTACATGCCTTAAGCGCCTTAAGCTGTGACTGACCAACAAATGACACCAAGCGAGCTACACTTTTTTATATTAGTTGGCTTCTAGTGTTCTATGGATTTGACCTTGTATGTACATTATGTATGTGTACACATCAAAATCTACCCGAATATTAATTTCAATAATAATTAATATTTTTCATTTTAACGTTCGTCAACACGATGTTTTTTGTGCAATTATATAAATTGCATATTTCAAAGAATATTTTTAAACATTTTTTATTATGATATCTACTCTTATAATATACTTACTATAATTTTTAAAATGAAAAAATGCTGTTTAGAATATTTTTTCCTAATAGCTCTGTGTTAAAAATTTGATTTTTAATCGTCAATTACTTTAAGAAATGATCTATGAAGGCCTTAAAATCTTTGAGGGAAGATAACTATGTAATTGAACTTGTCAATTCTCTAAAATTAAAATTTTTATCTACTATTAGGTTTAACGCACGAACGTCCTTAACGCTCAAAACTAGGCGTTAAAAAACGCTCGTGTAGCCTTAGCCTAAATCTGAAAATAAATTACAATTTTATTCTTTCTTTGATGACTCTAGCTAGCTAGTAGGAGTAGACCCTACAATTTTGTAATTATATATACCAACCAACAATGTAATTTAATTGTTTTAAACCACTTTTATAGCGGAATTCCTGTCGTAGAACTAGTACCATTAGCATACTCCTTTGTTGAATGAAATACGTAATAAATACGGCCATGTGCATACGATATAAAGTTTCAGTATTTTAAAATATATAATTATTTTATTTACCTACATATACGGGGTGTTTCAGAAGAACTCGGCAGGTATCACAGAGACTATGTGGCTTTTGTAATTCGTCGTAAGTTTATGTGTTTTGAGACACTCCATATAAATAGATATATGGATATAAACATAGAATTATAATATGTTACTGTAATAGCTCGAAATGCGGTGAATTGTAGGTTAGGTTGTATGATATTGATTGAATTTAAATAAATATTGTCCCCGTTTGGATTTTTACTGTTTGAGCTAAACCTTTTTAGTGTCCTTTATGGATTTCGTTATGGAAATACTTCAATGTTCGTCCGTCTGTTGCAGGCGATTCTCTTAGTAGCTATTCTACGTAAAAGTTTAAAATTACGCACAGAGAATGGGAGGTAAATAAGGAAATGAGAAAAGAAGAAAAAATTCCGAGAGAATGGTGTTGTAGGATGTCAAACGAAAGCTAAATTCAACAATATATATCACTGGTGTTCAACGTTCAACCAGTCCATCGCAGAGCAAATTCAGGTCGATTCCTTATTACCTTTACTTACAAATAGAAAATAAGTCAAATTTCCTAAAACGGATTCGACTGTGTTGACGGCAAAAAATGAAAATTTCACACTCAAATTATCCAAATTTTATTTCATTTTTGTAACAACTAATCAAAAAAAAAAAAAAAAAAATTGCACTTGATGACGTTATCACGGATACCAGATTGTTCTAAAGATCTAAAGCATCAAAACTGTAATTTTACTATTAGAAATATGAAATCTGCAGCTACTTCAAAGATCTATTTTAAGTTAGAATGTTTGGGTCAGTTTAACTTCTTTTATCAGATGGTGGTTTAACTACCGAAAAGACCGAAAACTACCTCACCGAATATAATTTCAATTTTTTTGTCTAATTTGACAAGTTAAGACCCGTTTCACACTATAGTGTCAGTCTCCATACACTTCCGGTTCGCTCTCAATTTGGTAAAATATTCAAGTACCTATGATTTCGATCCCAGTCCAATACTGATACATCTCGGACAGGGTCGGATCTAGGGGGGGAGCAGGTCTTGGGGCGTGCCAAAAAGTGCTTTAAGAGGTATTAGGTATTTTGTTCGTCACCTGTTTTTTGGGAGGGAAAACAGAGGTGCAATTTTTTGACCCTGCCCTAGGCGCCACTTACGTTAGGTCCGGCCCTGATCTCGGAGAATATTTTGTCAGAGCGAGATCAGACTTATTACAACTTTCTCGATCCCACACTATTCCATTACCACTCAGTTATACAAACAATGTGCGTATGAAAAGCTTTATTGAACCGAGGGCGTATCAAGAGCGGCATTATAGTGTGGCTGGAAAACGAATAGTAAACGGTATACTGTAATGTGAACATTTTATCAGGATGAGACTGCATCGAGAGCGTATCGAGAACGACGCTGTCGTGTGGAACTGGCCTAAATATTTCACCATAATTATATTAATATAATCATCTAATTTTTCAGTTTTGAGGATGTTGAATTTTACAATTTTTCTCCAGAATCAATAAATTCTAAAATTACAAAATCTTTAAGGTTGATCAAACATTTTACTAGCAATTTTTATAAGATTTACCGATTTACCGATTTACCTGAATCCGGACTTTTGCAGTAACATAATATACATAATACCATGTGAGTTTTTTGAGAGTTGCCATTTCTATTACAACCAAATTTTTATGATAGAAATGGTGCTGGAAAAGGTTCTTTTCTTGGATGTAATGGAAATGTAACCAAGAAAAACACTATCGGTTGAAGTAGCCTCAAGTACATATGCATATTTTTACCGCATAACTGATAAATTTAAGAAAAATTAAAAAATTGAACTTGGGTATAAAAAATTTTTTTGCTCATTTATGTTGTTAATTAATGCATTAGGTCAGTTTTATCGAAAAATTAATATATAGTCTCATTTAAAAATCTATAAGTTTGCTATAAAGCTCCTGATTATAGCAATCGGTTGCCCCCCCTCGATATCTACAACTCTTATTTGAACGATTTTTCGATTAAATCAATGGTTTGACTGTAATAAAAATGGCAACTCTCGAAAAACTCACACAGTATATTATAATATTATGCATTTTGTCAAACTTTTAGTTTCGTGACCCAATTTGAAAAATTTGATATAGTACCAGTTTAGTGTGCATGTACCTACAGATTTTCCATTCTTTTTCCAGTTTGACATTTCGTGATTCAAATATATGTAACTAACTTCTGGAAAATGTACCTATTTATTCATAATATGTCTCTATAATAATATATAATCTACATTTAATAGAAGAATGCACAAAGGTATTACTTTTAAAATAATATTAAATTAATTTTTTTTTAAATTCAATATTTTTTTTTAATATTTAATATACCTATAAATTGACCTTTCAAGAAAAAAAAACCTTTCGATTAAACTATAGGTATTTATTTTATTAAATTTTTCAGATTTTGCTAATACCTTTAACGTAAAAGCCCCTATACCGGAACACTATGTTTAGGTGTGTAATAAAACTGACTAAAAATTGACAAATAAATTAAATACCCATGTTTTTTTTATTAATAAGTATGGAAGAAAGTTTTTTTAATCCAATGAATATGTTTTAAAAAAAATACAACCCAAAAATTTTTATTTATTAATGTTTTTCTTTTACAAAATGTCGACATCTATATCCAAACAAAGAAATATTAATGACATTAGGAGTTGGGAACCGATATACAAACCGACGTGCAATATGAGTAATATGACACATAGGGTGACATCTAGACGTCAAAGTAGGAAACATGGAATGGTTTAAGTATCAGACGTAAATAAAGGATCAAAATACTGTATGCGAGGTGAATTTAAATTTAAAAATAATCATTCTATTAATAATAATTTTTGTTATCAGAGGTTTCTTTCAGAAATAACTTCATTAATATATGAATGTCAAAACTGTTCACGCATATGATCGCGTTCCGGTATAGGGGCTTTTATGTTAACTATAATGATAAGTTGTTGAAATATAACAAACTTTTTAAAAAATGTTTGGTATTTATTTATAATAATCAGGGCCGGCGAGAGAAATGACGGGCCCCTGGGTACAACAAAAAATTTTCAAACGTTTGTTCTCAAAAATAGAATTAACCAGCAAAAAAACGTCGTCTCACGTTCTCCAGGCCTCTAAGCGAGGCTGCGGTCCCCCCTTTTAGGCCCGGGCTCCTGGGCAACTACCCTACCTGCCCTACCCTTTCGCCGGCCCTGATAATAATATATTATAGGTCATCTACATTTAATAGAACTGAAAAATGCGCAAAAATATTTCTTTTAAAGGTTAAAACTATTTTTTTTTTTTTTAAAAAATATGCATTTAATAATTTTTTCTAATATTTAACATATTTGTAAATTGACCTTTCAAGAAAAAATAACTTTTTTTCGAGAAAGATAAGTATAGGTATTTACTTTATTTTTATAAAATTTTTCTAATACAGATGTCTAAAAGGACTTGATAGCTTGTTTGACAATTTCGATTTTTTACTATAAAATTACCAGTAAAATTACCTATAAAATTATGTTTTGGGTAAATTTTCTGCAATTTCACGAATGATAATGTTTCGATTAGCTCTAATTAGGGCCTTCAATGGGCTCTTATCAATTTCAGTTGGTTTGCTATAGTACGAAGTGCATCTCGCAAGTTTCGGCAAAACAATTTCCAGAACGAAATTTTGTAAAAATATTTCTTACTTATTTTGCTCTATACGATCCCCTTTTTAAAACGAAAAAAATTATTCATTGCACCTTTGTCAGAAAAAAACACACCGGTCACCCGTTTTTGAAATTAGTAATGTAACCCATAATTTTCCATGTTTTTTGGGTGATATAGTCGACTTTTCCAAAGAGTGATTCGATGACGAATAATGAAATTGTCAACCGCCACCTTTTAAGAAAAACCTCCGCGAGTCCAACTGTATTTTAACATAAAAATATTTTATCAATAAGCTCAAATGCCCGGGGATATTACGTCTGCTTTTCAAAATCTCTGTGTTACCTATTTTGTATTTCTCCAAGCAAACCAAAAATTTTCAAAACATCAGTAAATCAGATTAGTTTTAAATGTGTTCAGGACCAGCTTAGCCAATAGGCCACCCTAGGAGCGGGAGATTTTTAGGGGCGGTAAATTTTTAAAATAGGGCGTAATTAACGTTTTTTTTTGCTCGTCACTTATTTTTTTTAAGAGAAAGTTTTTAAAAAAAGTAGGGAATAGGGGCGGCAAATTTTTAAAAAGGACGGAAAAATTAGTGACTTACGTTTTCTTTTTTTTTTGCTCGTCACTCTTTTTTTTTCCTCTCCCATTTTTTCAAACAAAAGATAGGGGCGGCATTTTTCAAGGTGCCTAGGGGCGAACTCAGGGTTAATCCGGCCCTGAATGTGTTACAGATAAAAGCCTAATCTGGTTGAATAGTGTAGGAAGTCTTTTTTCCTTTCGAATTTCTTTCAATTAATCTTTTATATTTCCCATATTTGTTAAAAAAACTTAAAACGTAACATTTATAACAAGGAAAGTTTTTTACTTAATTTTAATTTTATTTAAAAGTTTTTCCATGAATTTTCTTTTAAATATATAATTATCAACGAAACTAATATTATATTATTATTCAAAGGTGAGGTGTTATCTTTTTAATATCGCATTCTAATTTTTATTTTTCCTTGAAAAATCAATAATGAAATTTGTTAGTAAAATAATCTAATCGGAAAGTTGTTGCGCTTTTAATTAACAATATAATTTTTTGTTATAACTGCGTGATATTTACGATATTACGATAATATACGAGTAAGATATATGTACGTACAGTTCATGCAAAGAAAATTAACATTTTTCCAATTTAAATTGTTGCTATACTTTTTACTCACTGTGACTTTTTCATATATACCCCATTTCAGATACAATTGATCATGAGTCATCGTTAAAAACTTAAATAATTCTTATATTCGAAACAAATCAATCTTCTATTTTTTTCTAAAAACAAACTACAGATTTAAAATTTATGTAAATGCAATATTGAAACAGATAAAGCCAAGAAAACGGAAATTATTTAAATTCAAAGTGATGAAAGTAGTAAGGATTGGCCGGTTTGGGGCCCACCTTCCCACCTGCCGACTTTTTGAGCGACCTCGGATGGAGGCAAAACTACCGAGGCGGTTCTAGAAGCCTCCGGCGGTGGGTGGAGCAAAATTTTTTTCTAGCCTAGCGGAACTTGATCCAGCCTAAGAGAACCTAAGGAAATTTGGTGTAACCTAAACAAAATTTTTTCTAACCTAAGAATTTCCCTAATAGATGGCGCAACCACCTTCGAGCTTTGTAAATTCACTGCTAGATGGCGCAGCCACCTTTGATAGCGTTGCTAGTCTGGATTCCTGTATGTAAGTTTGAAAAATTGTTAATAGATGGTGCTGAAAATCCTTTTTGATAGTTAAAAGATGGCGTTGCTAGTCGGAACCACCGCGAATTCTGTACCTAGATTCAAAATTTTATCATATTTTTATCTAAAAACAGGTTTAAACTGTTAGCTGACGTCATTAGAAGATTTCTGTCTAATATGCGAAAAATGGCTTTTATCGTATGATTTCATATTTTATCTGAAAACGGGTTTATACAGGTTTTCTCTAAATAAAAACACATTTTTTGTTTTAATAAATTTATTTAAAAGAAATATTTTACAATAAAAATGTTTAAATGTTATTACAATAATATTTGTATATGGATATGACATTTTCCATGACGCATGTTGCTCCGGAATGCTGGCCGCATCGAGGGCTAGTGTATGTTGATGTTATGATTCTCAACTTGGGGCAAATTGTTATTTCTTCAAAGTTCATTATGGGCGCTGATGGTAGTAGTCGTTTCAAATAGCGCACTTTTTCTTCTCCTTTCGTATAAATGATTCGAGTTCCGTGTAGATTGTTTATTAAAATGTATTGTAGTTCCTCGTATTCAATATGTCCATCCATCCAGGCGAACCCATGATGTTTTTTCCGCAACCAGCGAGCTGTGCGTTGATCTTTTTCACTTAATCCACAAAACGGTATTGGTGATTTGAATACATAGTGCTGTAGTATATAATCTTCACCACAATTTTCTTCGGAAGAATCGAATTTCAACACAGCCAATTCCTTTATGTAGAATTTCCCATTTGTTGAATTTGGAAATCCTTGGAAGTCAACAATTGCTACGTCGGTCTTCATTGTACGAAGTCTAGAGTCAAACTGTTCAGCTTAGAATTCAGCAACTAATGTTTTATTTAAAATAAAACTGATTTTTATAGGTGTGAGCTTGCTTAAATAAGTCGTGTGTATGTATGTTTTACTGACGTCATTAACAGATATATTGTTACTAATACTACGAACGAAAATTTCAGTCTAATATGTAAAAATAAAAATTATGTTATAATTTGCTTTATTTTAAGTACAAACATTACTCGAATATTATAATTCGATATAAAATTCACATAATTGTGTATGTATATTTGCTATTATGAACCTTATGTAACTTAAATAAACGACTATTTATAGAAGTAAAGTTAGTTTTTATTCATATGCAGATTTTTTGCTAACAAAAGTAACAAGTTTTAAAACTATTATCAATGTTATAAAAAATTAATTTTGAAATTAAAGGTACACGCTATAGAAAGGTTCACGCTATAGCGTATTAATTTATATTTTATAAAAAATAATTTCTTAACTATGTAAGTATATGTAATATTATTTATGTGTATTTTTTAACGATACAAAGTTATAATCACATATAGCAAACTGCTGACGAAGTGCATTCCACACGTTACCGTATCGTATATATCTCATATGTATATACATCTCAAATGTAGCAAGTGTACCTACTTGTTTAAATTTTCATAAACGAAATTTATACCAAAATGAAAATTTGATTGTAAAAAACTAGGAAATTCTATCAATATTAGAAAATTTATTTTCAAGAATAGTATTATTGATACTAAAAATTTATTTCGAATAAGAACCTACATATTCATTTAACGTAAAATGTTTAGCCACCGATAATGTACTAGAAATTAAAACGATTTCTTTCTGTGTAATAAAACTAGCATATTTTTTTATAAACTGAGCACTCAAAATTGATAGGAAAATTCTGGTTTCCTAGATAGTTATGTTAAGATACGCTTTTTAGGATTAAAAAATTAATGTTGTGCTAACCTTTCTACTCCTAAATAAAAGCATTTATACAGTTTAAAACATTTTTTAATAAAAAAATCGATAGTTTTAGACAATTTAAACAATACCCATATATATCCATATGATGAAAATTGTAATTTGGATTGTGTATTACCCATGTCTGCTTTTAAACTATTTGCAGTCTAATTTTATAAAAACACCTAAAAATTATCTGTTACTATATGTAAATAATAAAAATTATTATATATATATATATATATATATATATATATATATATATATATATATATATATATATATATATTTCTAAGCAAACGAATTGAAAATGTAATTTTATACCATAAGAATAAATGCGTATATATATATATTTAGGGTTGACAGTAAATAACTCTCATAATTTTTAAAGAGCGGATGAAAACTTTAATTTTGGATTACGAAATTTTATTTTTTTTCCGGAGTTAAGCTGCATTCAATTAATTAACCCTTTCCTGCTCAGCAGTTTTACATCATTACTGTTCGACGATACTTTATTTTTAACAAATCATTAATAATATAGGTAAAATACTTATTGGTAAGAATTACAAAGTTTACACATATGTTCTATCGCACCAGAATGTTAATAGGACAATGCAATTTAATTGCCTATATTCAGGAGCAAGTAAAAAACATTACCTATTTTAATAGCTCAGAAAATACACATTACATAGTTCGTTGTAAGAATAATCATTTCCGTGATCTTTTTTAACGAATTGTTTAAGGACTGTGGTATGTAAGAAATAACAACACTCACATAATTTTAAAATAATTAACATACAGCTATTGGAAAAGTTACAAAGATTTTTTTAACAACTTATTAAATGTTGATAGCTTATTTTAATATCTTCTATAGGGTCGTAAGTATAACTCTAAACCCGAAATTTTTTCATCACCATCGTTGGCGACTGTATTCTCGTCATCATCAGCTTCTCCTTCGCTTGCAGTATCTTCGTTGTCGCTAGCAGATGTTTTTTCATCGCTGTCTTCGTCATCATTTGATATATACTTTAGCACTGGTTCAATAATATCATGCTTTTCCAATTCCCTGGTTATTGAGATAATCCGCTTTCCAATGTCACTTTCCTTTAAATTATTAAAATGGCTTCGTTTTTTCTCGTTTTCGATATAATCTGCAAAGCTGGGATTTATAATATGACTCCTTTCCATTAAATTACATATAGTATTAACCATTTCTTCTCCAATTTGCGTCTGAGTCGCTAAACTTCTTAGTTCATCAACTAAATGGTTCGGGTCATCAAAATATTCTTCTTCATCAACAGGTTTCGAATGGCCATTATGAAGGTTAGTATTTTCATCATCATATTTGAAACGTTTAGCTTCTCCATTTATTGAATTAGATGTTGAAGGTTGGTCCTTTTCTTCCGAATTTCTATCTATGTGAGTGTTGTTATTTCTTACATACCACAGTCCTTAAACAATTCGTTAAAAAAGATCACGGAAATGATTATTCTTACAACGAACTATGTAATGTGTATTTTCTGAGCTATTAAAATAGGTAATGTTTTTTACTTGCTCCTGAATATAGGCAATTAAATTGCATTGTCCTATTAACATTCTGGTGCGATAGAACATATGTGTAAACTTTGTAATTCTTACCAATAAGTATTTTACCTATATTATTAATGATTTGTTAAAAATAAAGTATCGTCGAACAGTAATGATGTAAAACTGCTGAGCAGGAAAGGGTTAATTAATTGAATGCAGCTTAACTCCGGAAAAAAAATAAAATTTCGTAATCCAAAATTAAAGTTTTCATCCGCTCTTTAAAAATTATGAGAGTTATTTACTGTCAACCCTAAATATATATATATATACGCATTTATTCTTATGGTATAAAATTACATTTTCAATTCGTTTGCTTAGAAATATATATATATATATATATATATATATATATATATATATATATATATATATATATATATATATATATATATATAATAATTTTTATTATTTACATATAGTAACAGATAATTTTTAGGTGTTTTTATAAAATTAGACTGCAAATAGTTTAAAAGCAGACATGGGTAATACACAATCCAAATTACAATTTTCATCATATGGATATATATGGGTATTGTTTAAATTGTCTAAAACTATCGATTTTTTTATTAAAAAATGTTTTAAACTGTATAAATGCTTTTATTTAGGAGTAGAAAGGTTAGCACAACATTAATTTTTTAATCCTAAAAAGCGTATCTTAACATAACTATCTAGGAAACCAGAATTTTCCTATCAATTTTGAGTGCTCAGTTTATAAAAAAATATGCTAGTTTTATTACACAGAAAGAAATCGTTTTAATTTCTAGTACATTATCGGTGGCTAAACATTTTACGTTAAATGAATATGTAGGTTCTTATTCGAAATAAATTTTTAGTATCAATAATACTATTCTTGAAAATAAATTTTCTAATATTGATAGAATTTCCTAGTTTTTTACAATCAAATTTTCATTTTGGTATAAATTTCGTTTATGAAAATTTAAACAAGTAGGTACACTTGCTACATTTGAGATGTATATACATATGAGATATATACGATACGGTAACGTGTGGAATGCACTTCGTCAGCAGTTTGCTATATGTGATTATAACTTTGTATCGTTAAAAAATACACATAAATAATATTACATATACTTACATAGTTAAGAAATTATTTTTTATAAAATATAAATTAATACGCTATAGCGTGAACCTTTCTATAGCGTGTACCTTTAATTTCAAAATTAATTTTTTATAACATTGATAATAGTTTTAAAACTTGTTACTTTTGTTAGCAAAAAATCTGCATATGAATAAAAACTAACTTTACTTCTATAAATAGTCGTTTATTTAAGTTACATAAGGTTCATAATAGCAAATATACATACACAATTATGTGAATTTTATATCGAATTATAATATTCGAGTAATGTTTGTACTTAAAATAAAGCAAATTATAACATAATTTTTATTTTTACATATTAGACTGAAATTTTCGTTCGTAGTATTAGTAACAATATATCTGTTAATGACGTCAGTAAAACATACATACACACGACTTATTTAAGCAAGCTCACACCTATAAAAATCAGTTTTATTTTAAATAAAACATTAGTTGCTGAATTCTAAGCTGAACAGTTTGACTCTAGACTTCGTACAATGAAGACCGACGTAGCAATTGTTGACTTCCAAGGATTTCCAAATTCAACAAATGGGAAATTCTACATAAAGGAATTGGCTGTGTTGAAATTCGATTCTTCCGAAGAAAATTGTGGTGAAGATTATATACTACAGCACTATGTATTCAAATCACCAATACCGTTTAGTGGATTAAGTGAAAAAGATCAACGCACAGCTCGCTGGTTGCGGAAAAAACATCATGGGTTCGCCTGGATGGATGGACATATTGAATACGAGGAACTACAATACATTTTAATAAACAATCTACACGGAACTCGAATCATTTATACGAAAGGAGAAGAAAAAGTGCGCTATTTGAAACGACTACTACCATCAGCGCCCATAATGAACTTTGAAGAAATAACAATTTGCCCCAAGTTGAGAATCATAACATCAACATACACTAGCCCTCGATGCGGCCAGCATTCCGGAGCAACATGCGTCATGGAAAATGTCATATCCATATACAAATATTATTGTAATAACATTTAAACATTTTTATTGTAAAATATTTCTTTTAAATAAATTTATTAAAACAAAAAATGTGTTTTTATTTAGAGAAAACCTGTATAAACCCGTTTTCAGATAAAATATGAAATCATACGATAAAAGCCATTTTTCGCATATTAGACAGAAATCTTCTAATGACGTCAGCTAACAGTTTAAACCTGTTTTTAGATAAAAATATGATAAAATTTTGAATCTAGGTACAGAATTCGCGGTGGTTCCGACTAGCAACGCCATCTTTTAACTATCAAAAAGGATTTTCAGCACCATCTATTAACAATTTTTCAAACTTACATACAGGAATCCAGACTAGCAACGCTATCAAAGGTGGCTGCGCCATCTAGCAGTGAATTTACAAAGCTCGAAGGTGGTTGCGCCATCTATTAGGGAAATTCTTAGGTTAGAAAAAATTTTGTTTAGGTTACACCAAATTTCCTTAGGTTCTCTTAGGCTGGATCAAGTTCCGCTAGGCTAGAAAAAAATTTTGCTCCACCCACCGCCGGAGGCTTCTAGAACCGCCTCGGTAGTTTTGCCTCCATCCGAGGTCGCTCTAAAAGTCGGCAGGTGGGAAGGTGGGCCCCAAACCGGCCAATCCTTACTACTGATGAAGCATGGTTAAATTTAACTGCAATGGACCCAGGCCCGGATCTAAGGCAGCGATTTATGCCAATGCACATATTTCATCAACCGTTCATCCTTAAAGGTTGAAATAAAAACCATTTTAAAGGTAATAAATGTCTTTTTATTTTAAGTGGTGTCCATATTTAACCTATTTTCGTCTCTTCTATAAGAAAACATTTTTTTCTTATAGAAGGAATGTCTTTTTATGAGAGTAGCTGTATACGGGTACAACTACCCATTATGAAACAAATACACACTATTTCAATTGTGAAATTTGTATCCTTTAATTTTTACAAACTTCCGAAAACTTTTTTCCAAATTTTAGAATTTTGCGCCCCTGTATCTCTGATGGGGCTGGTGATACAAATTTGAAATTTGCACAACTTATAGTAGTAACTAAGTATTCGGAGTAGATTTATTAAAATAAAAAAATCAACTTTTACCTATATTGAGCCTTTACAAAACCCTCGAGTTTTATAAAGGACTTATATCCTTATGATGAGTTTTTTTGACAATTTATGTCAAACGTTGGAGAGGAGGGGCGCCATTTTCAAGTTTTACCCCGGTTCTAAAAAATCGTAGATCCGGGACTGAATGGACCATATCATTTTTGCTTGGGTAAATTGTACATACATATATGAGATGAATGTAAAGGATTAATAGAAATAAATATTTATAATTTCAAATAATTATAACAGTTTTTAATTAATTAATTCAGAACCAATTTATTGTTGTTATTTATTGGTATCCATCGGTAATTATTTGATAAATAATAATAATTTTATTAATCACGCATCACGCTTGTTTAGTTAATTTGCAAGTGACAATTGATATTTTACAGTTTTTAAATACATCGATGACGTACAATTTTTATTTAATCGAAATTTAATTACAGTAACACTCCAAACCAATGTCATCTATTGTAGGAGTGGATCAAGAAAAAATTATGAAAAAAATTGAACTGTGCTTAATAATGTCCGAAGTGAAAACTTCTACCTATAGTGATCTCGTAGTCGATTCAAAATTGAACGTAACTATATTCTGTAGGGCTTTACTAAACGAATCGCGTTTATAGATGAACGTGCGAAGTCAATGACACAAATCGCGCGTTCTCTGTCCCAACCTCGAATCTGAAATCTGCCAATTTTCGGACACACAAAAAAAACTGTGTTTTCATCACTTTAAATCTGTGTTTTCATCATTACGAACTTAAGATTTATACTAATTACATCCTTTGATGTTGGCTACCTATATATCCTTACTAATATTATAAATGCGAAAGTGAGTTTTTTTTTTTCTATTGTTTAGATGCGCCACAACTAAGGTGATATGCATCATTTGGTATATGTTGTACTATTCCTTTTTGGTGTTGATATGCTTATAGATGATTGGTGCAGTATGGTAGTTTTGATGATGATGTATCTCCCCCGGCCGGTTCCGAACTCACGATCTTATCAGTCAAGAGCGGAATTGCTAACCACTAGACCAGCTCGGGGTCATTGAGTTTGTTTGTTTGTTTGTTTGTTTGTTTGTTTGTTTGTTTGACTGGCTTTCACGCCTCAACAGCGTAACCAATCAACGTGAAACTTTGCACAGACGTTGCTTGCAGGCCAGAGACGGTTATAGGCTACTTTTTATTTCGGGAAAATATTTCATTTCCAAGGGCAAATGCATTAAATTACAGCTGATTACTATTAAAAAACGGGCAAATGATTTCAAACTTTGTATATTACTAACAGAACGGATGAGAAAGGACACAAACTACTTTGTACCCCGGGAAATTTCCCGTGGGAAATTTCATTCCTGTGAAAAAATATATTTTAAATAAAACAAAAAATGATGATAGACAAATATGACGATATACAGCGATAAACATAGGTTATTTTTTATCCCGATGAAGTATCTCATTCCCGAGGGAAAATGTATTTAAAACGAAACAATGAAATAACAACTGACAATTTAAAAAAAGCAGGATTGATTTCAAACTTTGCATATTGTTTATAGAGACGATAAGAAATGAAACAGACTGAGACTACTTTCTATCCCGGGAAAATATCTAACTCCCGTGGAAAGTTTTATTCCCGTGGGAAAATATATATTTAAAAAGAATAGTATAAAAAGAATCATTGATTTCATTTGAACTTGGCATGTTGTTAAAGGATTGTTATAGTATATTTTTTGCCCGGGGAAAATATTGTATTTCTGTGGGAAAATTTCAAAGAAAAAAGTAATAATACCTACTCGACGCGTAATAGCGACGTGATGAAAGTTCACTTTATATGTTTTAACTAGATGCCATAATTTCAAATTCCACGCGGGCGAAGCCACGAGTAAATGCTAGTATAAATATATATTGATAAGTATATATATAAATACAGTATTTAATGCTTTTTGTGTGTCCTGAAACATGTAGTTTTTGATATACGAGGTTGGGACAGAGAACGCGCGAAATACGGCAATTAAATAATAGTAATTTTTTTTCAAAAGAAGTTCAAGATTAATTGAAATAATAAAGTTGGAAAATCAATAGCCAGAATTGCCTATTTATCATAAAATAATTTATGCCAGAAGACTGGCTTTGAAATATTATAATATAAATATAAAATATATTTGATATCAGTTAGATGTGTGTGAAATAGATTTCAGTTGTTTTAATTGTAAAATTTATTTTGATTTATTTTAGTTTCCATAGATTTTTTGAATTCTAGTAATCTGAAAAGGACAGAAATTAATTGATAGGCAATAATAATGAACGTAAAGTGAAGTTATTTTCATCTAATTTTTCGCTACGTGACGTGATGCAAACTTACACATTTTACCCGATCCAAAATTATGAGGTAAGCCAATAAAAGTTTGCACTTAACAACAATCGTAAAATCTATGAATTGAATAGTACAGTGGAGCTTCACTACAGTTAAGAAAAATTTGGTAAACTTTAGTGAAACTTAACTTTAGTGAAGCAAATTGAGATCAGTGGCGGTCATTTAATAGATGATTGGAACTAAATAATAATTTAAGTCATAGGTGACGTACAAAAGCAAACTATTTAATAATTAGAATTCCAGTAGATTAACTGGATTTTATACTAATGTATAAATTTAATTAAAAATGTTGCTGTTATAGAAAGTTCTTCATTATAGATATATCTGCTATAGAAATTGTGTTTTTTTTTGTTTGAACGGACAATTGACAAGTACCATATTTTTTTTTTCAATCTATATAAGCAGCTACGATTTGCTTTGGATTCACCAAATTCTCCGAATTGGTTATTAAGTACCTGGTATTCAAGTATTTTGGTATTTATTATTGAAATTTATTTATTATATTAAGTGAATAACTGAATTGAGTAAGTAGCCTTCAATCAGATCACTCGCTTTGTATATATCTGAAAAAAATTTTAAAAATTCTAGAATTCAATATTCTAAAATTCTTTCTGCATAGAGAAATATTTTATTGAAAAACACCGCTGATTTGTTTACGTTTTTAAGTTTTAAGACTTTATAATTTATGACTTTGTAGTTCAGCTCATAACCAATCTTAGTTATGTCATGAAAAATAAGTAACTAATAAGTATTATTTCCCTTTGTTTTTGTAATATTGTTTGATTTTCCACTTCGAATAAACATAATTAGTAACATTTATGAACTTTAAGTTACAAACAAAGTTCTAAAATTCAACAGAGAAAAGTTTAAATTTGTTGAATACTCTTATGACATCCAAACCAATTTCTTTAAATCATACTATATGTAGTTGTTTTTTTTTACTACACATATAGCTTTTATAAAATTTATAAATATCTTTGTCTTAAAAATGTATAATGTAATAATATTGTTTCTTTCTATTTTTATAAAATCCTCTTAACTTTAGTGAGAAAAAAGTGACGTCACTTAACAAAACTGATGTTAACTTAACTGAAGGTCTACTGTATAGAAGCGCTGACATTTTTACAGTTGGAGTTTTACTGTACTTAATTTATTGAATGTAATTTGCGAATATATTGTAATAATATAAGCGCCAGCCAGTGATTATTATTCACTGTTATTACTCCGAACAAAGTCTGATTAATTAAATTGGTAATTATGGAGAAAAACTGCTTGTCATGCCGGCACTATTATTATGAGATTTTTTTAGACTGTTACATAATTATAACATGTAGGTAGGTACATTATAATATGCATTATAGCTATCAGGAACAATTTTGCTATCAATTTATCATTAGTATAATTTAAAATATTTAGATTGCAGTATAACATCTTTTTATACGATGGATAGGATAGAAACCGCATAAAAAAAATTGTATACCCATATTCAACCAATCATCCCAGTTAAAATTTCCCCCATAAGGTTTGATTTGAGAAATAATAAAATATATCATAACCTTAAACGTCGTTAACGGAATGATAGAATGATCAAGTTGGGAGCAAACAGTACACAGAGAGAAACTTCATATAAAAATTACTGTGCTCAGCATTGCAATCGACGTGTAAAAGGCGAACATATTCAATTTTGTACGGTAAAAATATAAAAATTATAATTAATCATAGAAAATTTAAAGGATAGAATGTTCTTTCCGTAATATTAGCTCCGTAAAATTTGTAAAACAGCATAGTAAAAAGTTCCATTGCTGACAGTTTAATTGTTTTTCTTACAAAAATTACCATGTTGTCTTAAAATAGAAAAAAAGTAGAAAAGAATAAAAGAAGCTAATAGTAGAAAGAAAGAAAGAAAGAGAAGGTATCAGCGCTGTCACATAGCGAGGCAAGCTGCAGAAAGTATCAACACAATCCCATATGAAGGTCACATAGCAGGACTGTTTGTGTTGCAAGTAGCTGGTTAGCTGGTGTGGTGCCGTGTGGTGTCGAATCAGTGTTCATTAGAATGTCTTGACGGATGGTCATCGTTTAATTCATCATTTTTTTACTCCACTATCTGCAGTATTAGAATATATTGTTGCCAATCATTTTTGTATGGGTCATAAAGAATCAAAGGTCGGAAAAGATCGGGCATCTTCGAAGTTTTTACAGGTACAGCCGAAGCAACATAAGGTTGTGGGTCAGATGTGCAAATGAAAGAGTACGACAACAAGAATTGAACTATAACATATATGCATAAGAGTGTGATAGAAGTTGTGTTACCACATTAAATTTTACCATGTTATAATATATTTTTTACTTTGGTCGTCGATCGCGCACGCATTAAAAGAGAGCATGGTAATTTTTCTGAAATTTTATCTACAAAATTATATGATTTCTCTCCGTGTAGGTTTTCGAATCTGTTCTTTTCATTTTTATCAAAATTAAACCTGTAGGGCCAAGCGCGGATACAGGAAGGTAGTGATGGGAGCATGCATAGATGTATCTAACTCATATCATAAAAATTTTAAAATTTTAAAATGATTACTTTAGCGAATTTTTGAATCGAAAATTCAGCTATTACAGCCACTGTCGTGACGCGACTTCAATTTGGGACCATGACAGAAATTTGTTTTGAGGTCCCTAGACACCGAAAATGACATTCACTAAAATTTACATATGTGCATACACATATATGCATATATGTATTTACGTATTTATGTATTAGCACGATAACTCTCGAACGAAGCATTCTATTTTTATGAAATTTGGTGAAAAGATTAGAAGTACAAAAATATTCGATGAATTCTTCAGCCAGA
Organism: Brachynemurus nebulosus; assembly: GCA_035578155.1. NCBI lineage: Eukaryota > Metazoa > Arthropoda > Insecta > Neuroptera > Myrmeleontidae > Brachynemurus > Brachynemurus nebulosus. The sequence goes on from JAPWDM010000006.1 coordinate 27,351,517, forward strand.
TAGGTCCGATGCCCGAAACATGGTTTTTTAGCAATATTCGTGAAAAATCTCTTGCCAAAATTTACCCAAATCCAAAAGTTTTGGTGACATTTTTTTACACTATTGGAAAGAGGATAAAAAATCACATAAAAAGGTTTTTGAACTTTTATTCTACGTGAACTGGTTTCCGAGAAAAACTAATTTTTATAAATAGAAATTCGTTATGTTATGCAGGATTCTACGACAGTGGTATTTTTCATTATTAACTTCCCATAGGAAGTTATTGTAATGGGTCCGATTTTACGGATCACTAATTTTGACATATCTCCACGTTTTAAGGTCACTAGAATCCGAATCCATCGTTTTTAGCGTGATGTCTGTGTGTGCGTTCGTTAGTTCGTTCGTGAATTTTCTTTCGTCACGCATATCTCGAGAACAAATGATGATATCAACTCCGGACTAATTTCATTAGGTGCGTATTCAAAAAATGAAGACCGGATAAAGTTTTCAGCAAATTCGGATTAGCGGTTTGTTTTTTCCTTGATGTTAAACACGCCAGTATTTTATTACAAAACACGCCAGTATTTTATTACAAAAACGCCAGTATTTTATAACGAAATAAGAAACTTGAAAAAATTAGTTTTTTGCCAAATTATATTTTGTCTCGCGTATCTTGAGAACAAATGATGTTATGATTTGTTTGATAAGGGTAGAGCCCCCACCTTTAGGTACAGAACGTGAAGCCCCCGGTATGGTGCAAGGGGCAAAGCCTTTTTTCGGGGGCCCAGGGACAGAGTCGCTTGAATTAAAAAAAGAATTATTTATGTACAGTAGTCTCTAGTCTTTAAGGACCCCCAATGGGAAGATGACAGTGTCGGTAGACCTGTCCCCCAAATTTTTTCCCTTGAAAATCTAAATCAACTGCCAGCCAAAAAAAGTACGTTACAGGGAAATGATTAATAACATTAATCTTAAACTTAAACTGACCCGGAATATAAAAGAAATTGAGTTATTTATAAGACGAATTTATAATTTTGTAAAATTAAATCTACATAAATAATGTATTATTTGCCAATTTTATCGTCATTTGCGATATACCTATATGTATGTTCATTCATGTGTATTAAGAATTTGTGTAATCTATTCATCAATAATTATAATATTTAAACAATGTCAGGTATGCGATAAAAATAATCTTCAGAATAATCACGAAACCTAAAACATTATGTACCTACTTAATAGTTATAAATTTTACTAAATCAATGGAAACTATATACACAGTAGAATTAGTATTAGTTTCCCTTACCCGACTGTTTTTGGGTTATATGTATATAAATATGTAGCCTGAAGCCTAAACGGTTTGATTGAATAGTATTTATTTGATTTATAATATATCAAATTTTACAATATAACTTACGGTGGTGTATTATATACAATTTATAACTTAAGTCATCTATTACAATTGCCAATGAAAACTATATCATTTTATTTTTATTAAGTATAATTATATTATACACTTTTTAGTTTAAGGTAGACGTCCTTGGAACTTATGGTTGCTTATTCTTGATAATACCTAAGAAATCTGTTATGAAACGGCTTAGGATTGTTAAAATTTCAATATTTTACTGATTAAATAGTTGGTAAACATCATTTTGATCTCTACAGCTTATTGAATATTTTACTCTTAACAGCTCTAAACCACGACAATCTATAAAGAAGTGCTCCGCTGTTTCAAGCTCGTTACACAGCGTACATAGTCTGTTTTCATCGTACTTGCTTCTACTCACATTCGCTATCCAATTGCCAGTTCTAAAATTTGCAAGTACTCTTCTTAGATCATCTGACAAATTATGTACATAATATGCACCTTTATCATAATGATTTAAATTTTTGAGGAATCGAAGAGTTTTTCTTCTTCAATTTCCTAAACGGTTTGATGGATTTTGATAAGGGAGGTATCGTTGGATTCGTCTTAATTTCGAAAGTTCTATATGATACATGACACGTCGAAATTCAACCCCGTAAGGAGGTCAAATAGGAGATGAAAATTTATATAGGAAACCGCTAGGTTTACACGAAGAGAAAATTCCTATAAAAATTACTGTGCTCATACTACAATCGACGTGTAACAGGCGAACATATCCAATTTTTGTACGGTAAAATTATAAAAATTACAATAATATAACTATAATTTTTATAATTTTACCGTACAAAATTGAATATGTTCGCCTGTTACACGTCGATTGTAGTATGAGCACAGTAATTTTTATAGGAATTTTCTCTCCGTGTAGAAACGTGAAATTTTGCATAGGGGTTCCTAATGTAACATAAGTAAGCATAAAAAAGAAATTTTTGTCTGATGCCTTCAAATGCTTTACTTTTTCTTTCGTTTTTCTTTTTTTTTTCATTTCATCTTTTTATTTCGCTTTTTAAACAATCCGGTTTTTAATTTTTTTTAAATTTATTTTTTAATTTTATTTTATACTACCGAATGTTTAGATAAGTATTTAAAATTTTATCCGCCAACGCAAAACTTTAAGGACCCCTGCTCTAGTGGGTCACTTGAAATGATCAAATTGACTCACGGATCATACGTTGCCGAGGCCTGCTTTATTAATTCTTATAAATAATGTTGGATAATGTTATATTTTTTTAAATTAAGTAACCTTTATGTCAGCCAGCTAGCTATAAAACTTTTTAACTGCAATATATTTTATAGACAAATTAAACTATGTCAGGGTAAAAAATTGTGCATTTTTATACTTATTTTTGCTATAAATTATTACTTTAAAATTTAAATGCGGATACCTTTATATACGAGTATAGTAGTACCTTTGTAAAGTCTGACCCTGAATTAGTTTAATAAGCGAACTAAACGGTAGTTTAGTACTTTTATATTTTTCGAAACAAGTTCTTAATTTGTTTATAATTTGAAATAATTTATACGGATTTGGCTAATTTGTCATAACCACCTCACTATATGGGTTTCAGATCATTTTCCCTTTGAAAAATGTGATTGGAAAGCGTTATGCACGCCCGCGGGATTTAAAAAATGAGCAAATATAGATAATACATTCACGCACAGTAATATTCAAATGTGAAAAAGAATACATTCAGCATTATTTCTTCCAGAAAGTCGCCAAATTTTTTAAATCAATAATGTAAATAAATAAGGACCGTCAAATCAGCCAACTTTGCCAATAACGCGGGCCACATTGCCCAAAACTAAGTACAATGAGAAAACTGAAATAAGTCCCGTCCCAACGTATCATTCGTAATTGTTTATTATAAAATTAATTACTTCAGAACTACAATAGACACAGGGGATATTCACAGAAACCAAGTATTTATAACACAATATGTTTTATACAATATTTCTAAGTTGTTACCTTAGATCAGGGGTCGGCAACCTTTTGAGTCGGAAGAGTCAAAAATTACAATTTACAAAATTTCAAAGTTTTAAAGAGCCACAAAGGTTTTTCTTGCCAGGAATAAATAGTACTCGCTTAAATAAAGTTTTTTGATAAAAGAACTAATCTATTTTTTCATAAAAAAATGTCTATTTATTCATATATAAGTAGTGTTTTTCATAACAAATAAGATAATTACTTATTATTTAAGTAAAAAATTAAAACAATTAAACATTTCCTTACAACATTAACTTGTACTTCAATAACAAACAATTGAGCAAACAAATTCAGTGGGAGCGATGGCTTTGCATGGTTATTCAAGTAAAAAATTCAAACTTTACTAAGCAATGTAACTTGGTCTTAAAATAAAAAAAACAATAACATACATTTGAGTAAAAGGAATTCAATGGGAGCGTCGACTTTGCATGGTTTCAGAAAGATTGGATAAATTTGGCTCATAACTTGTTGTTTTAAGTTCCAAACACGACCCTCTAAATTTTCATTTGTTAGCTGGCTTCTTACTTTACTTTGAATTATATTCATGCAAGAGAACGCTTGCTCGCACGATTATGTCGATCCGAAGATAGTCAGCACTCCAAATGCCAACTTCTTCACCTCACTGTATCAATCTGGAAGACTATTTATTCCATGCGTCAAATATAAGTGCCTCAACTCGCGGCATGTATTTTAAAATTATAATACTTATTATGTTACCTACCTTCACTTCAGTTTTTTTATTATTATTATAATATATATGTACATACATAACTTTGAAAAGATAATTCGCTTCTAACTCTTTTACTTGAAACAACAAACTATAAGTCACAGCCAAAGCTCTGATGAAGACGCCAAATTGTCTTGCGTCGAAAACGAATTTAAACCTACCTAGAAACATCCGACGCCGGCGTCATTCGAGAGCTTCCGACGGACTGACGACAGTGACGACGCGTGTCACGGGGGAGGGGTGTGGTGAAAAGCGAGTACAAGTGGCTGAGAGATAGAATCGGTGCCTAATCCTCATTAGTCGATTCAGAACGAATTTTTAATATTTTTTTCGATAAAATATTTAATATTTGCGTATGGAACTAAAGAGCCACAGCTTTACATCCAAAGAGCCGCAGGTTGCCGACTCCTGCCTTAGATCAAAGGGCACAACAAACACTTTTTTAAAATAAAATTTTCTAAATAACACCTAACGAGTTGATATGCACTATGACACTATATAAACTGCCAATCTATCATTTAAACTAAATAACAAGAGGTGACAGCTTTTAGTTCATTTTCAAATTAGTGATGACCACTTTACCTGCCTGGGCCACTATGGCGAGCCTTCCCCTATAAATACATAAAGAGTGAGTGAGTGAAGGGGGTTTCCACTTGGGAATAATTACTGTAATAACGAAATGGGAACATGAGTTCAAGAATTTTACAATATCTTTGATATTTTAGTGAAAAACATGGATAGGTAAAATTATTAATTCGTTGACATCTTAACTAATTGCTTTTTTTTATTAGTCTCTGAAAAAGTCTCTGGAAAATTTATGAGCCAAATCAAAAATTTTTATCATTTTTATTTCATTGAAACAGTTAGATATAAATAATTTGGTTTTCATTTTATTCAAATTGGAATCGAAAAAACTTAGGTAACAATGACTGATTTCATGGTATTATTTGAAATAGCACACAAATTACGTCGATTTTATAAAAATTGCGCGGATGAAAAGATTAGAGGATACGTTATATTCAAGTTACGAATTTTATTATATAAAAATGAGACGTATATGTATATAGTATAGAAATAAAAGAATATAAAATTCTTCGAAAAAGATATAAAACTTCAGTAATTAGAAACAAAATAGATGTAATCACCTTGAACTTACAAAACTAATATCACTAGGACCTCCTATTATTTATTATTTAATAAAAATGTTACTCATTTTATTTTGCCTAATTGTACCTTAATGAAGTATAATAAAAATACAATAATTATTGGTTCTTTGTAATCAGTAGTTTGCAGTACAGTAAAACCTCTGACATAACATTTGTTTTATCAAATGTTGCACCTTAATTTCTATGAACTTTTTATGTACCTGGGGACAATACCTGCAGCCAAAAATTAACTACTCAACCGATTTTAAAAATATTTTCACCGTTAAAAAAAAATCTATTTTAAATGGGCATACACGCTTGAGATCCGCCGGGGCCCTGAGGACTCAAAAGCGCCAAAAGTTAACTGCTCAACTGATTTTGAAAATTTTTTCTCTGTTAGAGAGCTAAACTACTTTAGATGAGTACAAGTTGTTATATGAAATCCGCCAGTGTCCAGTCTTTGAAAATTCGCTATGTTATGCAAATGTTGCGACAGGGGTATTTAAAATTAGAGTTGAGTAAAATTACAAAAATAGTTTACTTTCTTTGTTTTCATAGCATGTTGATTTTCATTTTTAATAAAAAATCGATTCAGTAATAAATTTTCACTATTATGTCGTGCTCTATGTGTACTACATTTGATAATTAACCCTAGAATCATACGTTGGTCTACGAGAAACGTTAATCATACATCGACGTCGTTTTGACGGATGGATTTTTTACGGAGAATTTTAGAGTTTATTTGCAAAAAAAATTTTTTTTACATAACAATACTACAAAAGCGAACAAAATATTTAAAAAAATTGGATTTGGAAAAATTTCTTAATGTAAATATTTATTAATTTTTTTAATCTTTTTATCAAAGCATATTTTCATTATAAAAATTAAAAAATAGATAAATACATCAATTGTATCATAAAACATGTGTTTCAAATAATTAATTTATGAACTATTATGAGTCAGTGGACATGTGTGACTTTACAGAATGTGAAATTTCTCAGTCATAAATATTCCTATAGATATGTAGTTATTTCCCCATTAGGCACATTTGTAAATTTTCTAAAATTTGTTAGTAATTTTTCGAATAAGATCTCAAAAAATAATAAAAATTAAAATATTTTCCACAAAATGAATTGTTAATCTTTTATTAAGTCACTTGAAACGCATTCTTTAGTTTTCGATTCAATATATATTAAAACTTCAGTATTATGTCGTCTCTATAAGTCAAACAGCTGTAATCATCTTTCACATTATCATAATCATTGAATAAATTAATTATAACATGCATATCTTTAATAAATTTTAGAAAAATTAGGAAAACTTTTATATGTGAAGTACAAAATCTTTAAAAAAAAAACATCGCGTAATCATACATCGACGTCCTTTTGACGGACACTGTTTCAATACAAACAAAACGACAATGACTATAAACAAAATAAATACGTCTTATGTGTTATAACAACAAATAAATTAGATAACAGAAATCTCACAGCAAGCAGGTACCGACAAGTTGTAGTATTGGAGCAGGTAGAGAAGTTCGTTCGTCGTTTTGACGTGTACGTATGATTCTAGGGTTAATATATTTTTTGGGAAAATGAAAACAAAAAAAGTTTTCCACACCTATAATCACAAGAGTTATAGTAAGTAGCACACTAAACCACATGAGGTTCATTCACATATGTTAATATGTGTGTAGGTACCCTTAATAAAGTATTAACGTTATTGTTTCAATCACGAACAGTTTTAACTGTTCGTAATACACACAACGCGACAGTCTGTTTCAATTTTTATCAAATATAAGTGCAAAAAATACTAAACTCATCCTAAAATTGTATATAAATTTCAACAAAATGGTTGCATGAAACTCTTCTACATTCTGATATCACTTTATCATCTTCTGTTTTCCAAGAAAGTTACCTTAAGGCAGGGCCGTAACTAGGTTTTCAGGGGCCTCGGGGCAGAAAGTACGTTCGGGGCCCCTACGTCGCACAGTGGTGCCAAATGCTAAAAAGCTGGCCAAAAGTCGAAAACGTTATAAATTTGGTTGAAAGTCAGTACTCCGGGGTTTTCGGGGTTGCTGATTATGAATCCGAAATCACTTTAGTTTTCATTAAAAAATTTTATTTTAGTAATAATTTTTTAAAAGTTTTTTAAGTAAATTTTTCATTTCCATTATCGTTTTATATTATTTTATATTTGTTAATAGTTTCTCTTTTACGAAAAAGGATTTTACAATTAAATTTTAACATTTAGAAAAAAAAATGAATCCACGTCGTTAATATACGAACTTCAGATAACTATGTTTTACATTGCAAGAACTCACACCAATGGCACAAAGGCAGCTAGAGGCAGCTAGTTTCAATTTTTTCCATTCAAAAAGAGTTCCATCTACAACATGCCATCGGTCAAGTCGCAGAAGTCTATAGAAGTTATAAACTTTTCTCTAGGTGTTTAAAATTTTCCGTTGTAATCTTTCGGTTATTTTCGTACAAATGATTCGTTTATTATTATCGCATAAACTATTATTATTAATTTTGTATTACATAATGATTTTTTACTTATTTTCAGCTATTGATTCCGTTTTTAAAAATTGAAATCGATTGATTTTTAGAGATTTGGCGTCCTTTTGAACATCCTCTTGACGTCCTCCTCCTTTGGCGTCCTCTTGACTCTTACCCAACCTAACTCACGACTAGAAATTACCGAAACTTAAACTCTATTTTTCGACTTTTGGCCAGCTTTTTGGGATTTGGCCCCACTGTGCGTCGCCCCGAACAAAAACAAAAAATTCGGCCCTCCGACAAAAAAAGCGGTGATCTTTTTTTTTTTGCTCCTCAATCGTTTGCCGTCCTAATTTTACAGAAATACGGCCCTTAAAATTCCGCCTCTCGGCAAACAGCAGCCGTGACCTTTTTTATGGCTTGTCAGCGGTTTATAGAAATACCGCCCTTAAAATTTGCCAAGAAATAATTCTTGTATTGTCTTGAACTTCTCTAATGTGTCAATCACCTCAAGTTTATTTGGTGCATCGCATTGTTGTATGTTTAGTTACAACTAAAATGAACTGTATTTTGACAATAAACAGAACATCGGAGAAAATTTCTTGTTTAATTCAAGTAGAAAATTTTGTTTTTGAAACATTCATTACTCTTCCCTGTAGGGGGAGGGGACCTTTTTTACAAGTTCTTAAACGTTTACAAAGAACGCCATATCTCAAAAAGTAATGAATACTTTTTAATAATAAACAATAAAGTAATGATTATTTAGTATATAATGATTAATAATAAAGTAATAATGATTATTAAGTTTATAATGATTAATAATAAAGTAATGATTATTTTATTCCTAAAAGACCTGTCCATAAAGCTGTGTATGGGTTTCAGGTAATTTTAAAAATTAACTATTAACCTCTTTTCAGATAAAATTGATCATGAGTTTTCGTTAAAAAATTAAATAATTCTTATATTCGAAACAAATCGATCTTCTATTCTTTTCTAAAAATAAACTGCAAATTTAAAATTTACATAAATGCAATAATAAAAGAGATAAAGCCAAGAAAACGGAAATTATTTAAACTCAAAGTTACGAAGCATGGTTAAATTTAACTGAAATAGACCATATATAATTGTAATCCCAAACTTCTAAAAATTATTAAACCCAATTTTTTATTTAAAAAAAAAAAATGTTTAAAAATAGTTACAATTGTTCAAATGGAAAAAACATACTCCACTTTATGCGCAATATGTTTATGAACAAAATTTAAAAAAAATTAAGTCTCTATCTTTTCTAGAACTTGAGATATGATTTTCCTCGTCGGGAAAAACACAACTTTTGGGAAACGGTAAAATGACATACAAAGCAGATGTTGAAAATAACAAATCAACTTTGAGAAAATACGTCTACAAAGGCATACAAATAAAAGAACATTATCTCAGTGCATACGGTGCATACTATAACTCATGTACACACAAAAACTAAATATTACTGATCAAATTGCGTGGGGGGGGGGCGAGCGTTGTCTGCAAAGGACCAGCAACTTAGCTGTACAGCGGCTCACAAATAAATATTTTTCTACTGGAAAAAAAAATGTTTTATATGTCACCGTGTTTGTAAAGAACCACAGAACAAAATAAAAACAAAAACCGAGATCCGAAAAAAATTAATTTATTAGCCGTTTCTGGCGTGAACTCCTCCGTTAATGTTATTACCTGATTAATTAAAATTTTATTTATTATGGCACGTACTAAACGTTGATTTGTTTGTAAACATATGTAAAATATTTACTGATACATACATACACATGTACTTAATGCACTTAATCAATGTGAAATATTAAACTTGGAATAAAATTATTGATTTTTCATACGTACAGATAATTTATTTTCAATCATGACATTCCAAAATTTATTAATATCTTACATACTGTCAATACTCGTATTATAGATTAGTGTTATATTATGTACAATCATGTATGGAAGCGCTGTGCAATGAATCAATTCACAGCGCTTCTACCATTATGTAGCTAGATATTCATATCAGTTCAGTGAAGTCGCCTAGCAGGGGTTTTTAAAGTGTAGCCGGTGGGCCAAATGTGGCCTGCAATTTCAGATCGTCTGTAATCTCAAATTCGTAAAGATTATTTACATACATTTTTTTCATAAAGAACTTATAAAACTGATGACTGTATTATAGTTAAACATTTTTCTGTTGAAAAATATGAAATTTTATCTATATACTGTGTGAGTTTTTCGAGAGTTGCCATTTTTATTACAGCCAAACCGTTGATTTAATCGAAAAATTGTTCAAATAAGAGTTGTAGATATCGACGGGGGCAACCGATTGTTATAGTCAGCAGCTTTATAGCTCTTATGGTTTTCGAGCTATGATACAAACTTATAGATTTTTAAATGGGACTATATATTAATTTTTCGATAAAACTGATCTAATGCATTAATTAACAGCATAAATGAGCAAAAAAATTTTTTTTACCCAAGTTTAATTTTTTAATTTTTCTTTAATTTATCAGTTAGACGTTAAAAATATATATGTACCTGAGGCTACTTCAACCGATAGTGTTTTTATTGGTTACATTTCCATTACATCCAAGAAAAGAACCTTTTCCAGTACCATTTCTGTCATAAAAATTTGGTTGTAATAGAAATGGCAACTCTCATAAAACTCACATGGTATATTATAATAAAACTGTAACGAGACCATTTCTGTACATGGAATATTTTTTGAAAATTGTACTGGTACTGTAAATAGTTATCGATTTTTAAAATTTTTGCCTGACTGTCTGTCTGTCTATTCACGCATCACGCAAAAACTACTGGACGGACTTTAATGAAATTTAGTGTGATGCTAACTTATTATCTGGGTCAACATGTAAGATACTTTTTATTCCGGGAAAATATCTCCTTTTCGTGGGAAAATATAAAAACCATTTTGAACAGTGCTTGCATTACGCAAAAATTATTGTTCTATGCAAATTCTGTATAGTTATTACACTTATAATTATATAGTTCTCATTGATTTTATAACAGTGCGTCGCGCGAACGACGTTGTGGGTACAGTTAGTATGGAATATATCTCGTCATTTTTCTGTTTTCTTTATATATTTGATTTTGTCAAAAATTAAAAAAGTAGTATCGAAAAATTTCATGTTTCCAGTATCAAAAGTACGGTGTTTTGAGCTTTTAAAAAATTTTGTATTTGTAATGACGTCATTAATTTAAATTTTTAAAAATTTTTTTAATTGATTTGAATTAGATCTGTTAGTGAATTTGTGTAATTTGAGTGCCAAATTTTCAATTTCCCTGTAAAAATGGCCAAATTCGTTCAGAAAATGTAACTTATTTTTTGGATATGATTTTTCTGTTAAGCTCTATCCCTATTTTCAATTTGTAAATTAAATTCACTTTCCTATCGACGGGTTGAACACCACTATTTTACATAGTTTGTTCACCGAAACGACGATGCTTAAGTAAACAAATTTATTTTTCCTTTATGTTCCTTATTATAGATTTTTTTTTTTGGTATATTGACGCAATACTTCGGAAACCCCTGATATATGTAGACGAATATTAGATTATTAATGTTTATAATATGCCGGTTGAATAGAAATAATCTGTAGATGCACTTAAATTGTCTGTAGGGTAAAAGCCCCCTTTGTGGAACGGTATCTTATTCTGAACATTTACATATTAAAGAAGTTATTTCTGAAAGAAACGTCTAATAACAAAAATTATTATTAATAGAATGATTGTTTTTCAATTTAAATTCACCTCGCATTTAAAGTTTCCTTACTTAATTAAAGAAATAAATATGTAAATGTCAAAACTGTTCCAGTATTAGATACCGTTCCACAAAGGGGGCTTTTACCCTACTTACTTATTTATGATTATGAAAGTATTTTTCATTCAACAATAAAAACAGATCAATGAAGTTCATGGATCTTTCCATTGAAATCAATTACTGTTAATATTATTTCAAATTAAAGAATTTGTTTTATATAGAAACGGCTATTGGTAACAATTGAAAAAATACATATTATAGGTACTTACAAACAGGGTCGTAGTTGTTAGGACCACTAGCGGCCCAAGGTAAAATAAAAATTGTACATCCTTGAAAAACTACAGGTATTTTGTTGTAGAATAACAATTTCAATTAGTGATTTAAGAGATTATTATTATTAGCCCCATTTCTGGGACACAGTCCTACACGTTTCTTAAACTTATGACTTAAAAATTAACTTTTTTGAATGAAAATATTTCCTATTTTTTTGAGAAGTGGGCCTTAATATTGTGAGTGGTATAATCTGAATCCCTTCTTGTTAAAATTAGTGTTAATAGATTACATTTTGACAACATTTTTGGCTAGTTATTGGGGAGAGGTGAATGTCATTTGCAGCCGCCCCTACTATCAGTCTCTAGTTACGACTCTGGCAATTAATTTGAAATTACGAAGAACTTCTGTCTGGCAATTTTTGACGTATTCAGTATAAAGTACATCAAAAATTCTTCTTGTATCTAAGACCGGAAATAATTAAAGATAAAAATTCAAGACTATCTACAATTTAAATTATGAATTTTTACAGTATCTTAAAAAACTATAAGGTATATATGTGATGACGTCACAGAAGTTAATTTTCTTATGAGTTTTTAGTGGATTTTTAATATTTTTGAGATAACTTCTTGTAATCAAAATGACAAAATTATTTTTATTGAGGAAGTGATTCTGTTTTTTGTATTGAAAATTTTTTCGATCGAAAATCATTGAATACCACCGTGAAAACTTCTCCCCAGAGAAAATTGCCCTGATTACTTTGCTCTCAAACGAAAGGACCAATTATCGTGGAAATGTTTTTGGATTGTTCTTTGAGAAAATCCACTGAAGTTTTTAGTTGAACACATGTTTTAGGAAACCTGTTTACCGAAATCTCACTATGCTTCGTTATAGCCACTTTCAAATACCAACTGACAATGAGTAAAATAACTAAGGAAATACAATTTATTTGCTATTTTATTTCAAGTAAATCTGGTTTAAAAATTCATCTAGGGTTGACCGGGGTAATTATGAATGGATTTTCATGAGTTGAGATAAAAGCGTTGTTTTAAGTATTTTTTATTTTATATATCACATTATGGTTGATTTATTTTTAATTCTACATTATTTAGGATGCACCACACAAATTTTGAGCAAATTCGTATGAAAAACAAAAATTTTGTAAGCCATTCACATTTCCCCGGTGCGGTTTTGCAAATCTTATGAATTTCGAGGTAAAAGTGAATGCCATCAGAAAAATTATTTAGAATGGATTACAAAAGAAGTGTGGTATGTCAGAGTAAAGCTCAGCTCAAACTCTTCACATTTACTCCACTTTCAAATTTTTGATCATACTTTAGCGGTCACAATTTCTCTTTGTTTAATGCAAGTTACGCATACCTCAAATTTCTACAAAAAATCAAGGTTAAAGAAAAATAACAAAAATTGTAGGAACAAATTTATTACAAGCTAAAAATGATATTTTGATGATATTTTATCATTTTATCATATAAAAAATCAAAAAATTCCATGTATTCACACAAAAACAAGGAAAATAAGACTTTTTCAAGGAAATATATTTAGTTTACATGAATAAAAAACAACAATTTTTTTTTTTTGTATTGTTTGTACAACGGAAACTTGCACAATAAGGTCACCAGCACCTTCATCAACATTTTCAACTCTGAAAAGGACACTACTGAAATTTTTGACCGAATGGAGGCATTTGTGAATGACGTTCACAATTACCCCACAATTTTAAAATTATGGGGTAGTTGTGAATTGGTGATAAATTGTCTAATTTCTTTAGCAATTAATAAGGAACCCTCTCAGGGCTTAGACCACTTCTTTAAAAGTACTTTTAACCATTTCTTACCTTTTAAAAAAAGAAAATGTATTTAAAAAAAAATTTTTTTGAGGATTGGTCGAAGTAAGATACATAAAATTTTGCAAGGGTTTTTTCAAAATAAAAAAAAGATACTAATACTTGGAGAATTGTAATGAAATTTTAATAGCATATTAAGATAGGACAGAAAAACATATTAAGAGTTGATTTTTAACAATTCTTAATGTTATTTTAGAAATTATAGACGCCGTTCATAATTGCTCCAATTCACAATTACCCCGGTCAACCCTATATGTTTAATAAATACGTATATTTATTGAATTATGAAACTATTATCATTACAAATGTACCTGTACAAATAAGTAAATGATAAAATAAATAAAAAATTGTTCTAGTGTAGAATACTAGAGCAAAAAGAATAAATAATCTTGAACAATAAATATTTATACATATGTACTGAATAATAATCAATTCTGTTTACAGTACAAATTTACAATTCATTCTTTAATTGAATTGATTCAATCTTAGACAATTATTGTATTGTCCCTATACAAAAAAAAATTCCACGCAAACGTATTCAATGTATTTATTTACAATATTTATCGTCTAGGTAAAGGTACTCGTGATAGATAAGTACTTAACTATATCCTCCTCATTTATAAGAATATGTACACATACCACTCAGTGATTCTCAAACCTTTAAATTTACGATATTCTACCTAGAATTGACTTATAATATAATCGTGATTTTTAGTTTTTAGAAAGCTTTATCAAGGGTGCATCTATCTGGATACCGTTGAACACAAGCGTAACTTTAAATTGACACAGCTTTGGGGGTCAAAATGGCGAAGTACTAACAACTGAATTGGCCTTCTTAAAACAGCTCAAAAAACAGTTTTATAAATAACGATAGTAGCAAGCTTAATTTTTGATTACAGTGGCCATCCAATGGTACGTACTCCGATTTTACGTAGTGACGTCAACGATTTAGTGGGGTTCTCCTCTCACAGATATGTTGATGTTTGTCTGTGTTGGTGAAAATTTATGTACCAAGCCAAAGTCAAGGCCGTAGGTAATATTGTCTGAGGGTCTCCTAGCCTTTAAAAATTTTAAAATTTCACTGCAGATATATATGCACATATTCTGCATACGTAATATGCAAAATGCAAATGCAAGATGAGTAACGTAAAATTCTAGAATATTCTAATCATCAACTAGCAGAGGTATCAAAAAACAAACTTCACTGTTGAATTGGTCATTAAAAATGAGATTAAACAGTGTAGTTTGACAAAAATTCTAGAATGTTCTATTTGTCAACTAGCAAAGATATTGAAAAATCAATTGTACCATTTAATTGTCCATTGAAAAAGAGGTCAAATTACACATTTTGACAAATGTTCTGGAATATTCTATTCGTCAACTAGCAAAGATATTCAAAAACAAATGTCGCCATTGAATTGGGTACCAAAAAAGAAACCAAATAACATATTTTGAGAAATATTCTAGAATATTCTATTTGTCAACTAGCAAAGATATTGGAAAATCTACTGCACCACTTAATTTTCCAACCAAAATTAAACTAATGTAAACCAAATGTCCGATTTTGACAAAAAATTTTTGCTATCTGACAAATAGAATATTCTAGAACATTTATGAGAATGTGCTATTCCGTCTTTTATTCGATGACCAATTAAATGGTGCAATCGATTTTTTGATATCTTTGTTAGTTGACGAATAGAACATTCTAGAATTTTTGTCAAAATGCGCTGCTTAATCTAATTTTTAGTGCGCAATTCAATAGTGAAGTTTGTTTTTTGGTATCTTTGCTAGTTCAAAAGTAGAATATTCTAGAATTTTTGTCAGCTTCCGCTATTTGGCGTCTTTTACGCTGATGAATGCGATAGTGAAGTTGATTTTTCGACAGTTTTCTAAAAGCCGTCACTCATGTTCATTAGTATAACATTCGATTTCCTTTGTCTACACAACCGAATCTTAGGTGTAAATTGTCTCTTAAGATAATATTGTTTTAAATAAATTCAGATAAATAATATTTACCAACCCCCCAAAACAAAAGTTTACCGACGCCCCTGATCTTCCGATTTTACGTACTTCCCCTTAAATTTGTACCGACCACTACGTAAAATTGGATTTGTGGTGTATTACAAATAATGATTTTTTTTGTAATAATCAAAAGAAGTTTTCGAAAAAATTATTTATGTTTTCACTGCCTAAACCAGGCTTTTTTTCTTAATTAAATTTACTTTTTTACTACGGAAAATATGTTGTTGAGAGCGCTGGGAAAAACAATTTTATTCTAAAAAAATAGAACTAAAGTTTGTTTTGGAATTAGAAACATGGTCAGGAGTAAATTTTTTGTTTCGTTCCCGCTCACTTCCAATCCGGAGGAACATTGTCAAATCCCTCTCATTCGCTTTCCCAAGTTTTAATCCCACTTCCAATGAAACCCGATTTTTATTGCTAATACCAAAACGCAATTACATTAAACTCGGTGTCACTACCACCCGCTTCCTGTCCAGGGATACGAACATCATAGACGAAGATTTAGAAGAGGTGGATGCTATGTTTGAAGAGGACTAATCGCAATTTCTTTTTAGAAAACACAATCCTGTATAAAAAAATTAGTTTGCGTAGTGATAATGTATCATTTTTTTCCAATAAATGTAAAAATACTAAAAATTGCTATTTTTATACCCTCCATAACTCTGGAACTCTTCACTTCAGCAAGATTATGCATAGGACTATTTTTGTTCGCAATTTAATGTAGATTATTTTTGTATATGACACTTTCTACGCTAGACCCCATAGTTTTCGAAATATTTAAAAAAAAAAACTGACGAATACCGTTAATTTGCCTACTTCTACCCTCCTCCCTCCCAAACCCGACGCTCAAAATGCTGTAACTTTTTACCAAACAATATGTGGACTGTATAGAACAATTTCGAGTTGGAGTGAAACTGTCACTTTGGATGTTAAGGTTTGGGTCTAATTGCACCGTACTAGAATTTTAAATTTTGATTCAATCATATAAAAAAACTGAATTAATATTTTTTTAACCTTTAATTGACATTTTTCAGCAAAGAAATTTTAATAAATCCTTTTTTTTCATTTTTCATTATTCTCATTCATTATTAGAACAAAATGCAAATTTTCTTTTTTTTAATACTGAAAAAATTAATGACTTGGAAAAAAATTACACATAATCATATTCAAATCTCATGGGGTGTAAGGTTTGGGAATTACTGGCACGTACAGAAAATCATAGAACCGTATGTAAAGATTTCTATGTACAATTGTACATATGAAAAAAAAATAATAATAATAATAAAAAACTGTTAATATATTTAGCGAAATAAAGGTGTCTACCACAGAACAGTTACATGTAAAATAGTGTACAGATACTACAGAAACAGCGTGGATATAAAAATCTGTCGTTCCTAAGGTGCAATGTTGTGTCAATATATACCGCTTCTGATTTAGTCTGTTACTGTTTGTCACGGGGTTCAAGTCGTAACTAATATCATTGATTTTCTAATCAACTCGTGAAATTTAAACAGAAAAAAATATGAAGTGGTTCGTATCTAAGTGTAAAACTTCTATTGAACAAAAAATTTCTCAAAATAAAGAAATATTTTTCTTAAAATAAATAAATTTATTTTTAATTGTTGGTTGTTAGTCACATAGGTCGGTCATGACAATATACATATGCAAGGTGCGTAGTCATTCATCACCATATTGCACTAACACACTCGCATGTTTATGTAGAATGTTTTTTGTTATATATATCATAATCGTTTGGTGAGGGTAGCGGTGTCCACGTCATTTGCCGGCGACAGCCGCGACAGCGGTCACGGTAGTTATGTAATAGGAAATTTAGATCTTGTATATCTATGGTGGCTACGAAACAATTTACTCTACTATCAGATGTAAGGTCAACTACCTTTAGTAAATACATTTTTTTTATTTACCTTTATATTATTTGAGGATCAATTTTAACATGGAGGTATATTTTTGGGAAGGAAAATTTCGGAACGAGTAAAATTCATGGCGCGAAATACGTAACATTATGTGTTTAATCAAGTACGGACTACATAAATTTTAATTAAATTTATATGGGCTATAGAACAGTGTCACTATTAATATTCTTAATAGTTAATAAAATTACGATTGGTATCTCAAATTAACTGTCCAGTTTTGAGATTTCAGACTTTAAATTACAACTTTGAGCAAAAACAGGTAAACTAGTATTTTTCATGTAGTTTTCATATATGCTATTTAAATTTTAATATACTAAAGCATATCCACTCTATTTCAAAATTTACCCTCAATTTTACCTGAGCAGCCCCTCCAGTAGGTCCGACCCTGGATTTATACACATCAATAGAAAGCTCTTTAAAAATAAAGTGTTTTGTCAATTTAAAGTTTTTTTCTATCTGCCGTCGTTTTCAAGTTATCAAGCAAAATTAAAATTCTACCCTAATTTTGAGGGGTGACTACACCCCTTAAATGGCGACGGTGGCATATAAAAAAAATACGGGCCTGTTATTTTTGCTTGTACTACACATATACCAAGTTTCATCAAAATTGCGAATTGACATTCCAATACCTTTCCTTCTGAGTAAGAATTAACAATTTTATTTTTTCTCTCACTACGAGACATTTAGGGCACTTTAATTCTTATTTATGTGTGTTTCATATCATAAAAATGTTCAAGTCTAATTTTATGCGACATATATAAGGTTAAAGCACTCTCATTTTCGTTAATAGACATTTATGTGAAAGTATTATTTTATGCACGCATAAATAGAATAGGTTTCAATTTCGTGACACAATTCGAATCAATTTTTAGATTTGTTTTTATAGGTCACTAAAAATGTTTATTGATGTGCGTATAAATTAAAGGCCGTAGTCAGATAAGAAGGGAGAAATCTGCCCCCGTGCATATCATCTCCTATTTATTTATTTTTTTTTAGATTTTTATGATTGAATGTAGTGTTTTTCAATCCTTAGTTGCAAACCACTTAAGTACAGTGAATACTTTTCAAAATTTTGAAAATATCTTTTGAACAGGTTGGTCGATTTTACTGAAAAAAATACATGCAATAGAAGTCATTGAGATACATTTGAGGAAATATTTTTTAAAACTTAGAATGATTAGAATAATGAGCAAAAAGTATTTTTTTTTTTTGCAATTCTGGGCAAATTTAATTTAAATTAAATAGCGTTACTAGGTAATTGGAAAATACCCCTGTCGCAGCATCCTGCATAACATAGCGAATTTCCGTTTATAAAAATTCGTTTTTCTGTGATTTTTCACCCTTTTAAGTGATTTTTCCTCCTCTTTCTAATGGTGTAAATAAATGTCGCAAAAATTTTTTAACTTGAGAAAATTTTGGCAAAAAACTAATTTTTTTCACGAAAAATAACAAAAAAGCCATGTTCCAGGCATCTGACATGACTGGATAATGAACTTGTCCAACAGTGTGGAACTAAATATAAATATAATATATAAATTATAGTGAATATTATTTTCGGTTTCTAGAGACCTCAAAAAAATTTCTATTATAGTCCCGGAAGATTTCTTTCGGAGCTCTAAAAAATAGGACTTTCTTCGGAACCCTAAAAAAAGGCATATAACATACAAACATATACATATGTATGTATATGACTATATACAAGCTATTATCCCGTTGTACAACATACATATTCCTTTACGTAGTCGGTAGTATTAGTAGTATTATACCTACGTTCATATACATAATTATAATTATATACCCCTGTCTCAGCATCCTGCATAACATAGCGAATTGCCGTTTATAAAATTAAATTTTTCTCGTTTTTGCCGTTTATAAAATTAAAATTAAATTTCTGCCATAGTCCCGGGCTCAAGGCGGGTCATGATAGTGGCTGTAATAGCTGAATTCCATTCTGGAAATTCGCTAAAATAATATAAACACCGTAGGACTAAAGCATGGCCGAATTACCCAATAGGCCTAGGTAGGCCATGGCCCAGGGGCAGCAGATTTTTAGAACAGGGTGGCAAAAGTTAAAATGACGGGCGGTAAAATGACTTTTTTTTTGCTCGTCAGTTATTTTTTTAAGGGAAACTGGAAAAAAAAAAGTAGGAAAAGTTTTTTATTTGGGCAAAAACTGGGGGCGGTACTTTTCACGGTGCCTAGGGCGATATTTAGGGTTAATCTGACCAAGGCCGGATCTAGGAGGGGCAGCGGTGGCATGTGCCCCGGGCGCCAGTTTTTGGGGGCGCCAAAATTAGGTATTTCACGATTCTTTTTTTTTGTTCGTCACTTGTTTTTTAACTGACGGAATAGAATGACGGGAGGAGTAGAGTTTGAACGAAATATTTATTTTTCTAGAAGAGAGCCATTTTTCAACGCTGCACCGGGCGCCACTTGGGCTAGGTCCGACCCTGGACTAAAATGGTTTTTTTTTTATTCCTCATGTGAATTATTGCCCTCGGGCTTTTACAGGCCCGAGGGCATGGTTCTATGTATTTTCTTAAAAGTCTTTAGTAGCCTTATACAATAGTATTTGTTTATTGGACTATTTTCAAAATTTTAAAAAATATTTTCTGTACTTAACTATTGAAATTTGGCTACATCACCACATTTACAGTATTATTTGTTTTCCGCCATTTTGTTCGGTTACTTCCAATCGGCTACGAGATCACCAAAGGAGTTTTTACCTCGGTGATGTGATCTAAAGCCTGTGTGTGGCTTCCACATCCTTCGGAAAATATCAAACACCCTATATAAAATATTCTATTTTTGACAACACTATAAAGAAAAAGCTCAATTGAAATCTCTATTTATACGTATAAACTGACTGGATTTGGCAAATGAACAAATTACATAGCAGTAAAATTTAATGTTAAGGTGCGTACCTTGTATACATATAGGTAGACGAAGGAGTGGTTCACCTCGAATGGGTGATAACAGCAGAAATTGAATACGAAATAATGAAATCAAGATGGTAGGATGGTTTATCTATATCGTACAGTGATAAAACTTGCGCATTATTATACGATCATTACCTCTACAAGGGACCACGTAGAGTATATAGGTACAAGTTTTACCTTTTCGTAGATTGTGCTCCTCACACAACACGAACACAAAAGAGCAAAAGATAATAATTATCTAGAATGGGCGAGAAGCTACCAAGTTAAATCAATTAGTGTCAAGCACATACGAGATTCAAGAGGACTTATGTTGTATAGAGTTATAAATAGGCGTAGGTGGTACATATATATATATAAATATGTCAATTTAATGTTCCCCATTTTCTTGGGGCGTCAACGTGGATACATAAGGGTGGTCATACGTAGGGATATGACCTCCGCTCCTGTCGTTGAATGGAAATAAATTCATAAATTCTATCGTAGATTTTTCCAATTGTTATCTTAATTTAACTGCATGTACAGATGCTTTCTGGAACCTTCGAAAAGCGTAAAAAGTCCGGGAATTTAAGTAGTCAAGGAAAATTCAGGAAAATATCAAGAAATTTTAATTGAAATTAAGGAATTTGTTAATTTATAATACCTAAACTATTTTCAGATGAAAGTTCCATGCTAGCTACCGCAGCGGAGTACACCCAAGCGTGCCTAGGCACTGACATGTGCCGATTGGTAGGTTGAAGGTTCGAATCCTTAGGCAATTTCTGCAGGTAGTCACCCTCCAAATCCTAGCACCCCCGACCAATTTCCATGTCTTCTGCTCACATCATAAAATGTATAATATAAAGTATTGTAAGAAGTATATAAATAAAGTATTCAAACAATGATGTGAGTGGCGACTGTTATAGACGAGAAGTCTCAAAAACGAACATTAAGCCACACCATTATTATATCCCATATATATTATATTGTATTTACTTTTCCTCTATAGTAAGCAGACGTAGTATCCTGAATAAAAATTTATATAGCCCCTGGGTGGGGCTATTTAAAGATTTCTGGTGTCATTGATGACGGTTTGGTTGCACTTTTAATTGTACTGAAAACTGAAAAAAAAATTAAATATTTTCATCGAAAAAATTTCTTGTCTTCAGATCTTCAAAGTTGACGTTAAAAGAAATTTAAAACATCCCTCAGTTTTATTTATTTTTTCAGTATACAATTTTATTTAAAAAAAAGAATATTGTAAACGGAAAAAAATTTAGTAGGTATACGTTTTGTTAAAATGATTGAATAAGAACCTTAACAATTTGGATTTCTGTTGGATTTTGGGTACCATTGATATTCTTGGTAACTGGTGATTCTAAACAACAACAAAAATTTGAATCTTTTATTGGAACTATAAGTAAAGCCAAGGAGAAACTCCAATTTTATCTGGAAAACTGAAAAAACTTAGGGAAATTTGATATTAAGAATAAGTGACCTTCCTGTATTATGCATTTTATCAAAGAAATTCAGTATAAATATTTTCATGCCAATTTCGTCATTTCGACATAAAAAATGAAAAATAAATACTTACATCACTTCAAAAAAATATTTTCTGAAAAAAAAAAAATTTTTTCAATTTGATGACGTCATTAAGTTTACTAACATTTTTCGGTGTTTTAAAAACCATTACAAAATAATACCGTAATGAAATTGGAAATGAATTATAGGTTTTTCAAAACGTTCTTTTCATTCTTGCCAAAATTAGGCATGTAGGCTCATTAGAAAAAAACTTTTGTCGGTATTGTTAAAAGGAATTTTCTTTTTTGTTTCAGAACAATGGAAATGAAGCTTAATGACTGTCCAAACTGATACTGCCCATGGCTGGGGTTTCCATTTTGACCCCATATCATCATCAGCCGCCACCATATCAACAACATTCCCTCAACTACATCCGACCTCAATATCCCACCAAACATCAGCGGCTAAAACTGATTATCAAAATCCTATTAATTCGCCATTTAACATTATTGAACGTACGAACACGATTCTATACGTTTATTGGTGAAAAAATTACTTAATATCAAAAAAAAAAAAATACCAGTATTTTCACAAATAAATTACGTTATATTATTTTTTACGTACGAATAACCAAAAAAATATTTTAGAAACATTTTATAATATATATTTAAATTTGTATATATTCTATATATTTGTTATAAATGCGTTGCCTTATTGCTAATATAGAAATTTTAGTACAATTTTATTATTATGAAGCAAGTGTCCTTAAAATGTTACCTTTTATTGATTAGATATTTTATAAAAATTATTTAAATTTTTTTAAACCAAGACTATTATAGTATAGAGACGTTATTTTTTTAAAATAGAAATCCTTCATTTATCCCTATAATTCCCGTCAATCAAAAAACATGGGGAGACGTTCATTGAGAAGAACACATAATCAAGGTAAGTGGTCTTAAACTTTTTTAAGTAGATTTATATAGGTACTACTTAAACAAGGGATGGTCCCCAACTATTCCCCGCGTTTTTAATTAGTTACTTGCCCATATGTAATATTCTAGGAGATATAATGTTTATAATAATTGCAGTACATTAGCATTTACTCGCGATTTCGTACACCATGTTAATACGTAAAGACTATACCCTAGTAACCAGTCCTGCCGTCAGAAATTTGTATCAGATTTACGTCCATCTGCACCGTTTCTGACGAATATATAGACGGCAGACTGTCGACAGAATCTAACGTCAAGAAAAAACAGCAGAGATACGTAAGTCTGACGAATAATTTTTATAATAACTCGGTCGACACACTTACGGCAGGAAGACGGCAGCTACCTGCTTTAAATTCTCCCCTCCCATAAGTTTTCCGCGGTTCTCATTTTCATTTTTTTTTAAATGTGTTAATTCAAAGTGTCAGGACTAACACTTTGAATTAAGACAATTAAAAAAATGAAAATCATGTAAGCTTATAAGCTTACATGATTTTTTGTCGACAGATTCTGTCGACAGTCTGCCGTCTGTATATTAGTGATGAACAAATGCAAGACCAAGACCAAGACTACCAAGTTTTGGTCTTGGTCTTGTTCTTGCATTAAGAATCTTGGTCTTGGTCTTGCTAGAGCAGTTTGAGTCTTGGTCTTGGTCTTGCAGTCTTGGTCTTGGTCTTGGTCTTGGTATTGCTAAAAAATCTGGCACTTTCTTGCATATTTTTATTACCAAATTTTTTCCTTCTAAAATCAGAATTTTCTCTCTTTACGGTATTAATTATACTTTCAAACTATTTAAATAGTTTAGCAAGAATCTTGCTTTTTTCTTGCTTTTGTCTTTATCTTGCTCACTTGAGTCTTGGTATTGGTCTTGCAGCCATGCTTATAGTCTTGGTCTTGGTCTTGCTCTTGGTATACATAGTCTTGGCCTTGGTCTTGGTCTTGCAAAAAATGCAAGACCAAGACTAATTTTGCTCATCACTACTGTATATTCGTCGGAAACGGCGCAGATGGACGTCAATCTGACGAAGTGTAATGTAGACCTAAGTACGTAGATCTGATGTCAGTCTGACGACAGGACTGGTTACTAGGGATACTTACATCGTGTCATTATTGAGAATTGTTTTCTTTTAATTTTAGGAATTTTCTACTGGAATATAATGTTTTCCCGGAGTAAAATATAGCCTATAACCATCTCTGTTTCCCAAGCTACCTTTGTGCAAAGTTTTAAGTCAATTGGTTAAGCTGTTAAGGCGTGAAAACAAGACAATTAAACAACCAAAAAATTCACTTTAATAGTTAGATAATAGTGGGCAGGGCCGGATCTAGAGTTATTAGGAGGGGGAACAAATTTTCCTATTGGCGCCCTCCGCGGCAAAAAAATTTTTTCCCTGGAAAAGGAAGTGATGAGCAAAAAAAGGTCAACACTACATTTTTTAGGTTCACCTGGGTCCTATCAGAAATCACTGATAGGCACTGTTGACTTTGTTTTTTTAGGTCATCACTTCCTTTTCCAGGCAAATATCACTGCGCCAGAAAAAATTTAAGCATTTTCACCGTTTTGGCGCCCCTAAAAGTTTGCAAAGGGGGGGGGCACATGTGCGGCCCTGATAGTGGGGAAATAGTTGGAAACTTTCCCTTATAAGTTAAATTAATCCTTTTATAAGGTAGATTTTCCCAGGAGGAGGTTAAATAATTAAGATAATTTAGATTTTTTTGTACTTAGTGCTCGATCATAGTTAGCATTACGAAGCACTATGAAAATCACTGAGTATTGAATCGAACATATTGACATATGTTTCCTAGAGATACCACAGTCCACACGTGAAGCATGACTCCATTTTACTAAACCCAACTTGTAATCACGGAGATTTGTTTATAAATATTAGATAAACCATTAAATATTAATGGTTTGACCGCCATTAAAGTAATCACATCAGTCAATTTTCTTGCTTCAATTTCTTAATGTATTTGTAATACGCAGCATTCTCTCTAGTGGATTCGTCCTCAATGATGAAAATAATATACATAATCTGCTAACTAATGCTGTCTATAAAAAAATAAGTTTTAGCGAATTTATATTCTGGAAATTCAGGTATTTATAATATAATCTCACCTTTGTTATTTATTATAATTGTTCATGAACGCTTATAAGTATACACAGACGTTAGTATTTGTGGATATATTTAAAGATCAAACATAATAATGTCTTAACTTTTAGTAAACTTCAAAATTAAGCGGCAATATATATTTACCATTACTTTACAAAGGATTAACTTTTAGAATCATATACATATAATTATATTGTTGTTTATACAAAAGGTAATACAGCCAAATTTATCATCAAAGAGAACTTACTTTTTTAATTGAAAAACTTTGCAATGCAAATTATACAATTTTATTAGAAATGCTGTGTCATGTTTGGATAATAATAGTAAAAAATACAATTTAAGCAAATAAATACGTAGCAAAAATTTGATAATAATTAGCCGGTTAGCACGTCAAAGATTAAATATGTATATGTAATGCGTTTTCTTTTAAAAAAGAACGATACATGGTTATTCTACATCCGAATCTATCCTTTTTCAATACACACGTTCGTATTAATCTATACTTTACATAACATAATCTCTGATATAATCTACGTATAGCAATTGTACGTATGGTATTGTACATGTACGCCCCTTACCTCATACAATCGCAAAACTTGTTTCTTTTCCGATAAAAATCAAATGTAATTAATTACTAGATATCGGGCATTTTTCGGATCAAACAACATCGTGTTTTATATATGCAGGCAGATAGACAGGTAATATGTGTGAGTCAAAATATCTATTCCTTTTTATTCACATTAATCACATCAAGTGCGATATACCTGCGTACACAAAACACGAAACACGAATGCTGTTTGATCCGAAAAATGTCCGATACTTAGTAATTACCAGTAATTACTTAATTCCAAAAAACTATTTAATAATTATTTAATGTTTGATAGAAGACATTTTGGGGATTCCCCCATCAGCTGTGGGTTAAAAAAAAAATAATTTTTAAAATTAATATTAAAACTACTAAAAGTGATATCCAAAAATTATTAACCAAACTTTGAAAAATGCTCTAATAAAGGTAAACAAATCTCAAATAAAAGAAAATAACTCTTCCAAAAACAAAAATTTAGACAGTTAAAAAACTGCTAGGTAGAAAATAAGTGTATTAGAAATATGAAAAACAAAAAGAGGCAGCTCTATAGATAAATATATTTAAATAGTCATAACCGCCCTTTAAGTCAAATAAAGTGTTCATTCGAACCAAAATCCAAAGAAATTAATTAATTTTCAAAAGTAACATTGCATAACTACATAAAATTGTATTTATGGTGGGAGCCCTGAAAAGAGTTTAAGTACATAGATATGTAGAAATATACGTAGGTATGTATACGTATATTGTAATCACATCAATTATCTCATATCTTGTAATATCTAAACTAATTTAAAATTTTATCTTCAGTAAAATATCAATAATATTATTTTTAACATTAAATAATATCGTTTCGATACCTTTTCGAAAGCAATATTTTCCAAACAAAGCAAAGAAATAAATTATTTAGTACCCAACAAAAAATACAAAAAATATTCATCCTAGTTCCATCTATGAATCATGCACCGTACTTCAACATACCGTCACATCAACTCAATCGATCTCGCGCGAGTACACTTGCACCGAGATTGAACCGGGGGTGTGCGTTCGTTCGTTTATGTGTAAATGTTCTGTCAAGATGTCCATAGAATCTAACGAGTGTAATGTTCCTTTTGATAACATCAGGTTTCTCAAATGTCATACACAAATCATTTTTACAAAAAATTACACGGCAATCAAATAAATATAATAATTTAAAATAAAAAAAATAAAATTTTAAAAAGATTGCAAGTGAAATTCATAATTTAATTTTTTTTTAAAAAATATCGAATAAATTCTATTTTTGTAAAAAAACGTCTGTTGTGTTCTGTTAAAACATTTTATTTTTTATTGTCATTGTGTGTTTAAAAAAATTATAAAAAGACAATTTTAATTAAAATAAGTGTAGTGAATTTTTTTCCCAGTATTCATTGATGATGATCTGTTCGTATTCTAAGTCGTGTCTAATTGTTTCAACGTTATTATTTCAATATTTGGTATGACCTACAAACAATTATTGTAAGGAATCAATACACTTTCCAGTCGCTTTATTTAAAATGTTATTTCGTCCAGCTGCTATTTTTCCATAAACATCTATAATTGTATTATTTTTTTTTCAAATGGAAAAAATGTAATAATACATTAAAGTTTCAATTACTTTTAACATATTTTATAAATTATGTATTTTACTCATGTGTGTAATTATTTCTATATTAGTGGTATCTTAACATTTTCAGTTTCAGGTAATTTATTATTGATAAAAGTAATATTTTCTTATGTAATTATCAGAAAAATACTTAGTATGGTTTCTCAAACAATTCGATGTAATACACTTGCAATAATTTATGAGATAATAATCTCCTGTAGTTAATTAAAAAAAGACTTTCTGTTTAAAGAAATATATAAATTTCTTTTTTACTCATTTCTTCATATCATTAATTTTAAATTTAAAAGAACGTTATTTCTCCAATTTTTCCCCTGAGAAAATTCGTATTGTTGTGAACTTTCTATTGATTTTTTTTTTCTGATTTTTACAAATTTGTATCGCATGTATTGTATACGCATCACACGTCAAGGAAAATAAGAATTGACATGTTTTTTATGTGTAATCACCCATATGTGTGATATCGAGCAGTTAGTGAAATTTCAACACTTTTTAAATGTTAATTCCGGTGATAGGGAAAGAGTAATATAATCAATATGTGGAGACAAATTGTAGCGTGTAGCAGTGAAGGTTTGTTCGTTTAAAAACTTCATCAATTGTCAGTTGCAAAAATTTAGTTCACATTTTTATCTATAGAAGGAACATCAAATAAAAATTTTGAAAAAGAAAAACTTATTTTTTGGTTGAATTTTATCTTTAGCTATGAGGTTGTTTACCACCGTTATTTTATTACATAACATATGCCCAGTACCGGATTTACACTAGGGGCACGCGGGATACTGGCACCGAGCGGCAAAATTGGGAACACACGTGATAATTTTTTTTTTTGCTCGTCACTTATTTTTTGGTAGGAAAAGGTGCAAATGTGGGAAAGTTAATAAGAATTTTTTTTTTAAAATTTTTGTCAGGGACGGCTTTTTTCGCAGTGCCCCGGGCGGAATTCGGCCCTGCATATGGCAACATTCGAACTGAAGTTGTGATTTAAAAAATCACAGCATTTTATAGCGGAAGTTCAGTTATGTAAACTGACGACATTACATACTCGTGTCGTTTTTTCGCTGACAGGTTGTTGAAAAATGGTTGCATAAATTTTATGGTCTTGGATTTTTTTATTTTCCTGTGACGATAACTAATAGTTTGTTTTACTGCTACTTTTTTTATGTCACCGAAGGATGACATATTAATATCGTTGTGTGATCATAGTGGGGGAAACATTATTATAGAGTTGTATATCCATATTGAATAATTATAGAGTTGTACATCCATATTGAATAAACGCAAGAGGGCTGTAGAGTTAACAACTATAGAGTTCACAAAAAATCATAAATTAACACTTTCACTGAGGTGACATTACTTAGTGCGTGTCAAAAACACGCACTTAACGAATTTTATTTAAGGTTCCGAAGATATTTCGGGAACTTTATGTTTTATACAGTATGTAGTTTTTTACCAATTATAAAAAACTACAAGGCTGCTCGCATTTTAATTTTAATGAGGGTATTTTTAATTCAAAAGATTAATAAATGCATCTTACTGGGGAATCCCAAAAATACGCCAACACTTAACTGAATAAATAAATATGAGTACCTTGTGCTAAAATTAAAGACTGAATGATAAAAAATACCCTGTCGCAACAGCCCGCATAACATAGCGAATTTCCGTTTATAAAAATTAGTTTTTCTTGGAAACTAGTAGACATACAATAATAGTTTGAAGACCTATTTTATGTGATTTTTTCTCCTCTTTTCAATGGTATAAAAAAAAATTCACAAAAATTGTTGAATAAGTGGAAATTTTGGCAAAAAACTAATTTTTTTCAAGAACAAAACCATGTTCCGGGCATCGAACATGTCTGGCTAATAAACTTGTCCAACGGTTTGGGACTTTCAACATTTTCACCAAATTTCGTAAAAGTAGGAAAAGCAAAAAGCACAAGTGTCATAAAGAATAGTGTACTTGATAAATTTTATTTTCAATTTTACAATAAACAAAAAACACTAACTTTAAGTATTTGTATACCATATTTACAAATATTTATATAATTAATATTAATTACACAATCTGAACTATTATTAATATTTATTCCAAGCAATTTCCTCCTCTCTTCTTTAAATATTAGTAATTTTTACTGAGAAATCTTCTAAAAATGTCGCAGTATTATATTAACAATAACATCAGATGACAGATACTCCCAACCAAAGCATGCTTTAACATAAATAAATTTTTCTATGCCAACTATACATAGAATAATTTTTTTTATTTAAGGTTTATAAGTTCGATTTTTATCGATATTTAGAAATTTTAGCAGTCGTACATAAAGCTTTGTATGCAACTTGTACATAATTTGACTTTATGAACTCGCCTTTTTTTATTGGCCTCGCTCGCAAGCTCGCTCAGCCATAAACACGGCTCGTTCATAAAGATCTTCATTATGTACTTGTTGCATAAATAGCTATTAAAATACCCCTGTCGCAGCATCCTGCGTAACATTAAAAAAATTACAAAACTCCAAACTGAAAATTCATTGAAATATTAGCAAAATTTGCCCCCAAAACGATGGCTCCAGAGTCTAATTACACGTATACTAATGTGATAAAGTACTATAATATGTAGACAAACGAATGACTCACACTCTTGATAACATATTTTCCACTCTGACTCATAAAGTCATAAATATTACAGCCGTTTTGTACAGTCATTTCCCATCCTCAGTCGCTGTCAACAGCAGATTTTCAAATAAATATTTGCTCTTAACTTGACAGAACAATTGAAGCGATAATTTTCAAAAAACAAAAAAAAATTGTTTAACATAATAATTATGATGTTGTAATTTATTTATTTATTTTTTTTTTTGCGGAACTCAAAAAAAGGCTGTTTAAATATTGTGATAATGATAACAATAAAATTGGAAATTTTTTGTCGGTATTTCAAGGCAACATTTTGATTTTCAATGATTTAGATGTTTTACATTTATGTATTAAAATCAGAATTAATTACCTGTTAAAATAACTCATCAAAACCTTCATTGGTTTTTTAACGGTTTGGTGTGAAAATTTTATTTTTCTACTCTAGATTTTAATTCTTGTAGTCTAGGAGACAATTGTTGAAAATCTTAATATTTTCAGAAATGATAATATATATCCTGCTTAAAGAGCTAAAGCCATACGACAAAAATACAAAAAACTTTTTTACGGATTACCAAATTTAAATATTTTTTCATTTGAAAGTTTTTTTTCCTTTGAGTACCTAAATATTTTAAAAGTTATAACAAAGTAATGAAAAATTTCGGTTGTGTAGCTCAGACAACTCTACATGATACTGATCTATTGATTTTTCGATTCTTATAGGGTATTAAGAAAAAAAAATATAATTTTTCCTTGAAAAATTTGTTTTTGTAGTCGCTTTTTATTTATGGGTTATAAGAAATTTAGTCATAACCACGGAACACTTTCGTCATGTCTGTCATCGCTTTGCGTGATTAACACGCACTTGATATAATTTTTAATAGACAGTGTCGAATATTAATAAAACAATTCAATATTTTCAAAAATAAAAATTAAAGAATAACTTCTAGTCCAAGCAAATTAAATTTTTACGTGCCAAAATTAGTACCTGGAAGGGAAGATATGGAAAAGATAGGAAAAAATCCGTAGAATTCGATGAACTATTTTTAAACAGCTGAATCATGTGGGAAGTTCCTCAAAATGGCAACCAAAGCAGGCCAAAAACAGTTTTTTGCATTTTTTAAAAAGACTGAATTTCGTACAAAAAAATGTTTCGTACAAAAGTTGTAGAACTATTTAATATCAACAGCATGAGACCAATTTCATGAAAATTAGTGCATAAACAAATTAGTTATCGCCAAAAAATCGCCAAAATCGCGATTTTTTCAATTGCTTATACTTTAAAGGGACAAAAATATTTTTTTATGAAACTTGGCAAAAGTATAGTTCCTGGCAAGTAGAATAGGAACGTTTTTGAAAAATTGCAAAACATTTGGTAATTTTTGCAAAAATCAATTTTTTTGAAAAAAAGACGTTTTCGCAGAATTTGATTTAACCAGGTTCGGGACCACCTGCAGACACATTTACAGGCTTAAAATTTTCTTAAAGATTTGTAGTAACGTATGCAATAAGTGCGCGTATTATTAAGTTATTCAAAGTATACAAAATAAATGACCGAAAGATTAATGATTTTTATGAATCCAGCAAACTTCGATTATTTTTCATATTTTGAAATTTTATTTTTTTGATTATGTTTTTAAAAATCATTAGGTTAGAGCTGTAAATAGGTTGAAAAGTATTACTTATGATTCTCCAGCCCCATTTATTGAGATAAAATTTTGGCAAAAAACAAGGTTTTAATCAGTAATTTGCTTGGACTATTCCGAAATCACTAAGTATCATATCTTATCAAAATAATTAAAAATTTACAAAATTAAAAATTTTATGCCTGCTCTACATTCTCGCGAAATTGACCAACTTCGGCAAGAATGGAGAGCTTGCTAAAGAGTAATTACCGTAATCAATCGCTAGAGTTTTTCACAGCCTTCGCAATAAAATTAGGAAATTTAAGTATTTTTATTAATTACGGTTTATCATTCCCATAATTTCCTTTGAAATGACTATGAACGCCTAATTTTGCGTGATTCAGTACGCACTTGGTGATTTGAGAGACATTATTATTATAATCAAATTCAGTCTGGTTTAATCTAATTCTGTGAATTCATATGATACATTCTCAATATATCGATTAGATTGTATATTTCGGATTCCAGCTATAAACACATTAATATAGTACCTAATCTCTACAGTCTGTTTTAGAAAAATAAGAACATGCAAATTTTTTACAAGGGAAAAATTACTGGGGTCAGAATATACTTATATGTATATACTTTGCTAAATCTAGCGCAGGTAGACAAAACTAGTTAGTCCAAAATATCAACTTTACAGTAGGGAGTAAAAACTAAAATGAAATGCAGGCAACATCAGTTTATTTGAATCATCTTCAAGTTTACATGACCTTTTGTAAATTTTTTTAAATCAATTACTTTCTTAACATGTAACATAGTAAATCATAAAAAAAATAACTTTAAGCCTTAACTTTTTCGGATTCTCCCACTACCCCCGCCCTTTCCACTTCCACATCATATACCACTCCCCTTCTCTAAGTATAGGTAGATAAAATTAGTATATAAGGGCATGTATCGAATATAATTTATTTCTGTTTGAAATTAACTAACGGTTCGAAACAATATTGTCACAGTTTCAAAAATAAAATGATATTTTGCAAAGTAAAGTATTTGTTTATTATTTACAAATATGGAATACCATAAAGTAACGCTCAAATCTGTTAATATTATAACTTTAAGCCTTAAAATAAAATTTTTAAAGACATTTTTGTGGATTTAACATATAAAAAACAATATATTTCATTATTATTAAAACCATTTGTGGACTTAACTGGAAAGAAGTTAGCGCCGAAAGTTAAAAAATCTTTTTGTTTTTTATATGGTTAAATTGCAAGTCATTGCAGTCCCAATTTGCTCCTTTGAAATCAGTAATTGCTCCACCTGAAACTTAATTATTTAATTAGTTATTTATAAAGAAAAAAAATTTTTTTCCGTTAGCTAAGTTATCAAAATCTCCCAAAATAATACTTTTTTATATAATTTCTTTACGTCAATAAATTGCTCCCAGTTTGCTCTATTTAATTTAAAAGCTAAATCTTATTTTTTTTGAATAATTATTAAAATATTTTGTTTTTTTATAATGTTATTTAACTTGTCAAAATTCAATTATCCTTAAATATATGCAAACGACTTAAAAGTATAATGGATTGCCTATTCGTTTTAATAATACATAACTTAATTCATAATATTTTTTATTTTAATATATTTTAATTATTATTCAGAGAAATTAATAAGTATAACTAACTTTTAAATTAGATGGAGCAAATTGGGAGCAATTTTTTGATATAAAGTAATTGCATAAAAATGCATTATTTGACAAGATTTTGATAATAGAAATAGTCAAACAAAAAAGTTTTTTTGTTTGTAAATAACTAATTAAGTAATTAAGTTTCAGGTGGAGCAATTACTGACTCCAAAGGAGCAATTTGGGAGCAATTTAGCCATATAAAAAACAGAACGATTTTCCAACTTTCGGCGCCAACTTCTTTCCGGTGTGGACTTAACCAGTTTTAGCGGGTAGTTGTTGCCATAAAAATACATTTCCAATTTAATTAAACTATATGTACTGATTTATTATTTTACAGTAGCCGTCCAAGATAGTCACACAAATGTTCCTCTAGTGACTATCTTGGAAGTCATAGACGTCCGTCAGGTGGGGTAAACGTTTAGTTAACATAACAAATTGGAATTTTTTCAACAATATTATTATAAAAAATTATGTTCAAGTCCAAGTAGACAGGGAAAGGTACACTACATTTGAAACCAAAATAAGCTTTTTTTGCGTAATTCGCCATCTACGTCATAATTACGTTACATATTTTAGAAAAGGACAACATTACAAATATTTATTATTTAAATTAGTATGAATAGTGAGGACATTGGTCCGCACAAACTCGTTGCCAATTTTTTATAGTGTGTTCTAGCACACGCTACGTGGTCAAAAGTATGGCGACACCTTGACCCGGGGGGGGGGGGGGTCCCACACTTTTGACACGGCAGTGTACTACAACATTAAGTACAATACCGCGTCAAAAGTGTGGGCACCCCCTGAGTCAAGGTGTCACCATACTTTTGACGACGTAGTGTGTACTAGAGCCCACTATAAAAAAAATTTGTGATCTCGTTTGTGCGGACCAGTGTCACTCTAGACTAATATACGTAAATACGTATCACACACGACACACATTACACGGTAGCTACCTTACAAAGTATCACACGGCAGGTACACGGGGTATGTGTGTAGTGAGTATATGCAAGTATTACATGTGACGCATATGTGCGTATAGACAAGAGTAAACATAGTGTGTGGATGACGTATGTGTATGTCTATTTCACTCGAAGCGTGACTATCTCGGAAGTGACTAACTTGGACGGCTACTGTATTAAGATCTTAACTTCTTTTGTTGAATGAATGATTGCTGTAAGTGGGTCGGGATTCAAAGCTCCCGTTTCAAGTAGGCCCCAAATACGGGCCCATATTTCTTTTGTTTCTGAAAAAAAATTTTTGATAACAAGTGCATAAAAGAATGATGTTAGGGGTGGAATTGAATTTTGACCTTTTGGAAATATACTCGTATGAGATAGACTTTGTTGGTCCTTATTATAAAATAAAAAAAAAAAAAAAATTGGACTTAACTACTTTTGTCTACCTACGCTAGAAATATTATCTGCATTATTAAATAGTAAAGTTCAATATTAATTTAATATTTACTTATAATAATTTATTATTACAATAAATTTGCTACTGTTGATTTTTATTTATGTTAAAATATTATTTTGCTGCAGTGCCATTTCACTTTTTGTTAAGTATTTAATATGTAAAAACAAAATAAAAGACTTCTGATCGCAACAAATTTTTCCTATATTAAAATTTATACGTTCGTAGTTGCTTGAAACATTCTGTATATAAAGCTGAATGTCCTCCTGATTAATTCATCGTCAATCCGAAACCGATTACGCTAGAAATTTAGACGTACTAAGAAAGAATTTTTGGAATTTCGATTCCTAAGGGAATGAAAAGAGGTGACAAAGTTTATGAAAATACGAACAAATTTTGACAGATTATAATTAAATTTGTTTTCAAGGTTACAGAATTTTTTAAATAAAGAATAAACCTCTCAGAGTATAAGGAATTGATTTTTTATAGAATTTCTAAATATCTGATCTAAAAGTAATTTGACTCACAATTAATCTACATCATTTTACACGGACAAAACCGCACAACCCAGCTAGTTGCATATATTGTAAAATATAACTTAATTAACTGTCTTAATAAGACAACTTTTGAACCAAGAAAACTAATTACGGACATTAATTGTTTTAGTCACATAATTTTCCATGTATTTCCCGGTAATTCCGTTAGATGTGGTATTTTCATACCATACACAGAGTCAAATTATTCGATACTAAATCAGACATTATATTCAACGTATCGAGAATTCTAGCGCAGATCGACAAAAGGACTTAAGTCCAAAATATCAATTTTACAGTAGAGAGTAAAAACTAAAAGTGTAGGCAACATCGGTTTATTTGAATTATCTTCAAGTTTACCTGACATTTTGTAAATTTTTTTTTTAATCAATTACTTTCTTAACATGTAACACAGTAAAAAAAAAATAACTTTAAGCCTTAAACTAAAATTTTTAAGACATTTTTATGGATTTAACATATAAAAAAACAACAATAAATTTCATTATTAAAACCATTTGTGGACTTAACTCGTTTTAGCGGGTAGTTGTTGCCATAAAAATACATTTCCAATTTAATTAAACTATGTACTTATCTATTATTTTATTAATGGTCTCAAAAACGGACGTTAAACACATTATTATTTATTTTATTTAATTTTATTATTTTATTAAGAATTTTAAGACCTTAACTTCTTTTGTTAGTTTCTGAAAAAATTTTTTTTTATAACAAGTGCATAAAAATGATGTTAGGGGTCGAATTGAATTTTGCCCTTTTGGAAATATATGAGATAGAGTCTCTTGATCCTTATTATAAAATAAAAAAAAAAAATCGAAAATGGACTTAAGTCCTTTTGTCTACCTGCGCTAGAATTGATATACTCGTACAGTGAAACATCGATTTACGAACCTCGGTCAACCAACCGACCGTTGCGTCATGTACTGCAATAGTTCCACGTATTTCTTTCATCACTTTATTCCTTGATAATTTGTTCTGTTGGCAAATTAATCCTTTTGTAACTCCTACCTACGGAGTTTTCTGTTGTTGTTTTCTAAAATGTACGCCTACGGTTTATGTGTTCCTTTGTGTAATTTGTTTATTAAATTTGTTCTTGTGTAGTAAGCATTGTTCCAGTACATACATATTATCACTATTTATTTGTTCCACTATGCTCATATAACCCTCATAATATGTTTTCAATCACTTTGTGATTTTTAATTTACATATTATGTGGGTTTTTTGGTCATGTTAACCAAGGAAGTCGAGTGCTTAAAGTTTCAGTTTAGCTGAACGATAAGTGAACATATGAATACTACGTGTGTTTAAATACAGACAAAAGTCTGTCATACGTCTGTCACAAGCACTCGATAATATTTGAAATTGAAAAATTGTAACTGCTTCTCGCATTATAGAGAGTACATATACATAAGTGATTGAATGTTGTCTGTATCGGACGCCTGTCGAGCAAAGGATCGATGGTGTAATGGATAGCACACCTGGCTAGTTATCAGAAGATCCTGGGTTCGATTCCCGGCCGATCCGGATAATTTTTTCAATCGCGTTGTGATGTTTAATTTACATTTTTGTTTTTACGGTTCCGAAGCATCATTTTCGGAATTCTAATGCTTTCATGCAGTATATCGTTTCTAACCAATAGCGTAATTCGACATTGACGTGTACTTTTTTTAACAATGAGGGATTATTCGAAATATCGTGTATCCGAACATGGCCCCGGTCATCTGTTAGTTCGGATAATCGATGCTTCACTGTACTAGCAAATACTAAACTTTAATATAAATTTCAAGCTTGTGCTCTGTCCATTATTTTCCCGCAATTTTACTCAAAAAAATAATAATTAAAAATGCAAAAAATCAAGAAGAGTTAGAAATGAGTATTTAGACTTTTTTGGTATGATCAAGTGAAACTAAACCAAACTTTAAAGAGCAGTAATGGTGAAATAATATTTTTGATTTTTGTAATTACTTAATTAAATTTTTATCTCTATCTTTCGCCAAAATTAAGCATTTAGAAAAATTTTTTTTTCTTTCGCAAATATGATCGATTGACGATACAATTTTTAACAACAGTCAAAATTAAATTGTTGACCGGTTTTGGTGTCCCAAAAACACCATTTTTAAGACAAAAAATATAACTTTTCAGTTCAGATCAAAGAGTCAGAAAATTAAAATCAATTATAATTACTTGGTCTAATTTTACTGTTAAAACAGTTTTATTACTTAACGCGTTTTCAGTCTTTCGACCATCCTCAAACTTAAACTGTAGCACGAATAAATTTTTTGAGACATATAGTGAAGAAAGTTATGAAATAGGGTTGTAATCGTCAAAATTTTTATTTTGAAACAATATTGTAGATACAACAATTGATGTCAAACATATTTGAAATTGAGGTTGAGCGAATTTGAAAAAACCAATTCTTTAGGGTAACGAAAATATTTTTTCTATTGAACAGTGAATTATTTATAGAAATAATCGTGGTTCTCACCATGTTTGGAAGTGAAAAACCAAAAAACATGGATAAGAACACATTCAGATAAAAGTTTTATCGATCAGTGAGAAAAATAATGGTTAATTTTATTTTTTAAACATGCATTTTTGCTACTTTTTATACTGATCATTAATTAACAAATTAATAGTTTTAATAGTTAACAATTATGTAATATTTAATAAACAATTAAACAATCGATATTATCAAAACAATAAATAATAAATATTGACAAATGCATAAACAACACAATTGATTGTGCAATACTATAATAAACAGTAAAAGAAAGTCTTTACTTAAATTTCTTTAATTCATATAATATACAATATTTCAACGAAATCTGCGCTCCCCCATATACGTCAATAATTCTTGTTAGTATTACTTCCTAGAACTAAAGTTTTTGTTAATTACTGCCTTTTCATGGTACACACCAATTTTCGTAGAAATAGGTAAAAAAATTTAACATACTGCAAATTGTTAAATAAAATAATAAGAAACCAGTTCAAGTCATTTATACAACAAAATTTTGCCAAAATTTTAAAATGGACCTTGAAAATTTCATTTTTTTTCACTGAATTGTGTTTTTTTCCGATTTATCAACCAACGCACTTGTGGTTTTTGGTATTTTATGTTTTACGTGTCACCTTGTTTCGAAACTTTCCAATTAAATTTATGCGGGTTTAAAAAAATATTTTTTATAGCTCTGTCATGTCAATCGTATCTCAGGTATCTAAAAGGTTATACTTTTGAAAAAATTTGATTTAAATAAAATATTAGGTGATGTTAATTAACAAATCATTATTAATAAATTAATGAATTGCTTCCGAGACTACTAAAGTAGCGGAAGCATTGTGATCACTTTCCAAATTAAAATTTTTTACGCACATTTTACGTTTTTTAGAGCTTCCTGAACATTTTGGTTTGGTATCTGTCCGTCCGTCCGTCCGTCCGTCTGTGTATCGCCAGTTTGCATCAGCTGGCATAACTTCTGAACTATTCGATTGTTTATAATGAAATTTTCAGAAATTATGCAGTTTGGTTCCTAGATGGTCCCCTATGAATTTAATCGAAATCGGACTAACGGTAGCTACACCGCTACCATGTCATTCCATTAATATGTTAAATTGCACCAAGTGGCATCACTTCTGAACTATTCCATTCTTTTTTATGAAATTGTCAGAAATTATGCGGTCTGGTTCCTAGACAGTCCCTTAAAAATTTCATTGCATTCGGAGTAATAGTATCCACAGCGCTACCATGAAATTCCATTAAATCTCAATATCTTATTTACTGCTAGTCCCACTTCGCTCAGTTTTTTATGAATCGTTTTATTTATTTATTTTTATTAATTTATACACATACCTATATTAAATTATACAAAGATATATTGGGCATTAAATTATCAAGGTGCTTTTACGAGTACGAGGAAGCCAATGGGGTGCTACACCCCATTGGCAGCGTATTTTATTGTTAATATTCAATACTAATGATTGACTAGAATCCTTTAAACGTTTTTACCCGTAATTGCTGTTATTTCAAAATACTTGAGATTCGTGTAGCACGACTGAGCACCATATGCATATGTAAATTTTACATTTTTTATTCATAGCAATGGTAAAATTATTTTAAATAAAAATTTACATATTAATTCCATTAATTACAATGTAATTGTCACGATTTAGGTAATTATAACAACCTTTGATGTACTTTGCATAAATACATAAAAGGAAATTTTCTTTTAAAATTTATTCATTAAGTAATACCTTTTGAATAGCGTCTCATGCACTAAATTTAAAAATTATACCGGATGTTTTATGAAGAGTCATATGTAAAAATTGTGACTTCTTTTAATGTAATTAAAATAATTTAAAAGAGTTATCCTATTGTACAATTCATGTTTTATACTATGTCTAAACCAGTGGTTCTTAAACTTTTTTTGTCTCGTAGACCACTTGCCATGGTTTTCGATTTTAGATAGACCCTCTGTACAAATTCAGAAATTCAAGTTCACAACACTTTCGAACAGGGCCGGATTAACCCTGAGTCCGCCCCTAGGCACCTTGAAAAATGCCGCCCCTATCTTTTGTTTGAAAAAAAGGAAATCTTGAAAAAAAAAACGTCAATCATCATTTTTTTCTGCCCTATTTTAAAAATTTGCCGCCCCTTTTCCTACCTTTTTTACAAACTTTTTTTAAAAAAAAATAAGTGACGAGCAAAAAAAACGTCAATCACAAATTTTTCTGTCCTGTTTTAAAAATTTGCCGCCCCTATTCCTACCTTTTTTACAAACTTTCTCTTAAAAAAAATAAGTGACGAGCAAAAAGAAAAAAAAAGTTAATTACTCATTTTTCCGCCCTATTTTAAAAATTTATCGCCCCTAAAAATCTTCCGCCCCTAGGCCATATCCTAGGGTGGCCTATTGGCTAAACTGGTTCTGCTTTCGAAAATATAACCCCGGAAAAATGGAGGTGACGAACCAAAATAAAAATGGTCGCCAGTCACCGACTTCTCATTTTAAGACCATTTAGGATAAGCAAAATGCAGGTGGAAAGCAAAAAAAAGGTCACCAGTCACTAATTTCTGGTTTTATCATTTTAAGACGAGCAAAACCCGTTCTACGTCTTCTCTGCTGTTGCAGATCCCCAATTTTTTCTTCCCTCGCCGTGGACCTCTTGCAGGTCATAATCGACCCCTGGGGGTCTATGTAGACCACTTTGGGAATCACTTGGTCTAAACAAATCATCCGACATTTTAATTATGTAGTACCTTTTTAAATAGTTATCATTAAGTTTATTTATGATAGAACAAAAGTTTTTACTTACACTAAGGATTTAAGTGGTCTTTAGGTTCATTTCACACTATAGTGCCGCTTCCGATATGCTCTCAGTACAATAAAATATTTTTACAGAAGAAACAGTGAGTGTATTCATATCATCACTACGATCCAAGTAGGGTTCCAGTCACGATTCAACATCAGTATACCACTCAGATAATATTTTATCGGAACAATATCAGACTTTTGATTCAATTTTTAGGAAAATATTTTTTATTGAACCGAGAGCATATCGACAGCGGCACTATAGTGTGGATGGAGAACGGATAGTAACTGGCACTATAGTGTGGAACGCACCTTATGATACAGTTCAAAATTTGTTAGATATGACCGTTGTTCCTCGTAATATCCTAGGTTTCCAAAGCTAAAATTTAGGTTTTAATCAGACTGGTAAATATTAACTCGTAGATTACTAGAAAACAGGCCTTTTTAACACTGTGATAGTTGCGGAAAAAAAAATATGAAGAGGAAACACAATAATAGACAACGTATTTATTTTGGTAAAAGATAAAACTTAAAAATTAAATTTAAAAAGTGATATCGCATTTAGGGATGTCATGTACTTATACCGTTTTGAAAAAGAGAATTCCGAGAAAAACCGAACTTGACGATTAATTTTTTCAGCGAATTGGTCATTGAAATCAGTATATCGTAGAGCCCGAGGGTTCCGGTCAAATACGATTTCTTCAGGGAAATTCCTAACGCACAGTAATAGACAAAAAAAAATTGTTACATTAGGAGAGAAAATTAATTCTAATTTTTTTCGAAAACAAGTTCTTGTACCACTGTATTACTATTATTTTGTACCCGACTGCATATCCCATGTGAGTTTTTTGAAAGTTGCCATTTCTATTACAGCCAAATTTTTATGATAGAAATGGTACTGGAAAAGGTTCTTTTCTTGGATGTAATGGAAATGTAACCAAGAAAAACACTATCGGTTGAAGTAGCCTCAAGTCATATGCATATTTTTACCGCCTAACTGACAAATTTAAAAAAAATTAAAAAATTAAACTTGGGTAAAAAAATTTTTGTTGCTCATTTATGTTGTTAATTAATGCATTAAATCACTTTTATCGAAAAATTAATATAAATTCCCATTTAAAAATCTATAAGTTTGTATCATAGCTCGGAAACCATAAGAGCTATAAAGCTCCTGACTATAGCAATTGGTTGCCCCTGTCGATATCTACAACTCTTATTTGAACAATTTTTCGATTAAATCAACGGTTTGGCTGTAATAAAAATGGCAACTCTCAAAAAACTCACACAGTATATAATTATATCGAAACTTCTACATATTATATGTAAATACTTTTATAGATTCTCAAATTATGACGTAATTCAGAATCCAATTATCGCCACAATAATAATTAGTGACTATAGTAAGTAATATGATGTTATGACATATTATTCCGCATCAGCTACCTACATATATTAAAATATGTTGTCTATATGAAATTGTCATTGAAAAACAATAAGTTTCAATGTGTGATAGTGTAGGCTAGTGTATAGGTAATAGACTGGCGCCTTAACTCCGTTTGACATTGCAATTACTAACCCCTTGTTTGTAACTAGACTAGGTTATTTGTCTCGAGCTATGTATAATGCGGCGTTATTCCTTCCTATACAATGCGTTTATAATTCATATAGTTAAGGAAATAGCATATTATATGTATGTTGTAATTGGATCGTATTGGAAAATTTTTAATGGCAAATATAATTTTATTCGACGAAAGTAAAAAGACATATCAATAGACAGAAACCAACATGTATGACGGCAAAATGGGCATAAAATTATTAAATTTATTTTTGGAATTTTCGAAACTGTACAGTACAATTTTAATTCATTTCGAAATTTCATAGATTGGATACATTACTTTATGGTCCATCATATTTGCTATTAATAAATAAAACACTGCAAGAATACCGTAAAACCGTCTAGACCCGGACACTTTTTTACATTTTTTGGTTAATTTTATATTTATACATGTTTCCTTCACAGATATCACCAATAAAAGTATTACCATTAGAAAGAGTGTATATTATTTGTTATATCCCTGACCTATTTGTTTCATTATAAGTAAAAGTAAAAAATAATTAGTAAATGTCCGGGTCTACACCCTAAATCGGTCTTGACCCGGACACTTACTTATATAATGTAATAACATGCAAACTAACCTTCCCGTCGGGTTTAGGACAGTGTTTTATATCGTCTGATGTCCTTAAACCTGTCAAAGACTTCAAAACATTTTGTAGGAAGGGAGAGGGGGCAATGCATAGTATGCCTCTCTATGAAGTAAACATACGATATAACACCAGAAAGTGGCATAAACCGTGTAATTCTGGGGGGAATATTAATGTATAGATAGTGGGATTTACAGCTGGTGCGAATCGCGGCCATAGTGTAATAAACTGATGTGTCCGGGTCTAAACGGATATACATATATAGCATGTACTTTTGTATATATACATCGAATATAACTTCAAACATTATTAAATGATGCACGATAAAATTCTAAACACATACATGTCAAAACTAAAACAATATAACAATTATGACGAAAATTACATGTCTAAGTTAGACACACATTTTATTTCTTTGAAAAACTGGAGAATAGAATCCTGTAAAATGAGATAGTAAAAGTTGAAATCCGTAGTTTTTATTGGTACAGCTGTTTAGAGGATGTTTTTCTCTCTCTAATGACGTCAAGAACAAATATTTATTGTAGCAGGTTAATGTAGAAACTACTTACTTTGAAGATTGGTGCAAAGTGTCCGGGTCTAGACCCCCTGTCCGGGTCTAGACGGTTTTACGGTACCACTTTTATTATTTAAACTCTTATGACATGTTTCGATCAATATGATCATTATCAAACAAGTTACTCATAAGAGTTTAAACAATAAAAGTAATATTTTTGCAGAGTGATTTATTTAGTCATAACAAACATGGAATACCATAAAGTAACGCTCAAATCTATTAAATTAATATGCTTCATATTAAGTACTCGCTAAACGACTCTAAAATAGCCATATTCATATTTCAATCGACTATTTAATTTCCATACCGTGAAACCTACCGTACGCCCGTATTGATAATTTTAGGACACTTCAGTTTTGAACTCTTTTTGGATTTCCAAAAGTACTCACATTTTTTTTCGAGATCTTAATAATATAAAAGTGAAATTTGACTGAAATCTGTGTAGTCGTTTATTTTAGACTCTTTTGAGACCTCACAATCTAACTTTATCCTCACGTTGATTTTTCCCACATTTCAGTAGTATTTGAACATATTTACGTTCATTTTTTTTTTCGGATTTACCGTGGTATTTAAGCAAA
Source organism: Brachynemurus nebulosus (assembly GCA_035578155.1). Classification (NCBI taxonomy): domain Eukaryota; kingdom Metazoa; phylum Arthropoda; class Insecta; order Neuroptera; family Myrmeleontidae; genus Brachynemurus; species Brachynemurus nebulosus. The sequence continues at coordinate 27,395,471 of JAPWDM010000006.1, forward strand.
ATTTGGTAAAAATTAGTTCTGATGTTATTTTAATACTTTATGGTACCCCAAATCGATGTTTTTGAAAATTTCAGTAGTATTTAAACAAAATTTGTATATTCCTTTAACATTATCTAGTTAATATCTACGTATTTACTTTCTTGTCTGTTCTGTCTGTTACACATAATTATTCTATTCAGTAGCGTGGCTAGATTTTTGCGACCTGGAGTGAGTTCGACTTAACGTAGTTGCTCTGAGATAGTTAAGTACAAAAGTATATCTCAGCAAAAAAATTGTTCTTTTATCAAAAATTAAATAATGTATTAATATTCTTCAGTTATTATATTAGTATACCACTTGTTTTTTTGAATTTCCGCGTGCTTATATTGTAACAATTTAAAAGAATTGTTGAAAAAGCGTTGTAAAAACGTTGTAAAATGATGTTTTTAAATTATATTTCAAAAACGGCGTGGTCAATAACTTTTATTTCTTATTAAATATGGTTTGTAATTTTGCATTAAATAACATATTAAATTTTTATCAAATTCCTTTGACACGAGTTTTGCCATAAGAGCCCGTGTTAAAATTGCAAAACTTTGAAACCGTTTTTCTCAAAATTGGGGTGGTCAATTTTTTCGGTAAGGGCTCGGATTATTTGTATTGGATTAAATAAATATTTACAGAAGTTTCGTTAAAATCCTTTGAAAAAATCGTTTTATCGACCAACTATCTTAAGCGCACCTTCTCCAAAAGTTCAATTTCCCTCAAAAATTCAAGATTACAGTCGACGACCAAAAAGAAAAAAATACATTCATTTCCTCATAAAAAATTTCTTTCCCCTCTTGCGTATTTTCCTGGTTTACCCTTTTTTACCGTGCGCCATGGAGTAACTTCTCCAGGTGCTCCATTGTATTTGCGCCACTAATTCTATCAGAAATACAATTTTCTCGCATTTACTATGTAACCATTATACCTTCAAATATGAAAGCTACTGTTCAACTTGAAGTCATTTAATTTCATATTACATAATCGATAATCTGTTTCCACATAAAAAAGATGAAATAAATATTTTATCATAATTATAGGATTTAATTAAAATAAAATACGATTAAATTAATAATTAATGACTCAACAAAGTGTAGTATCGTTTTTACGCAAATTATTATTCCATCCCGTAGCAGAAAATTTTAATAATTTATTAAAAAAATATATTAATTTTTTTCTTGAAGATAATTTGAACATTCAGATCTGTATAAAAAAAAATTGGTTCTTATTTTTTTATTAGATTTTTTTTACATTTAATTAATCTACATAAAATTATTTTTGTATATTTATTGATTTCAAATAATTATTATTCGTTCGTCCCTTTCACAAATCAGTGAATTTTAAAGGCCACTTGATATCAATGATGCATTTTATCTAGTTTAAATGACACATGTACTATGGACCCATATACTCGTACAGTGGCTGAGTAATGTGGTCTTACCACGATGGAACTGAAAATACTTTTACGTAAAATATTAAAGGATGATGGAGGCACTGAAAACATTTTAATCTCTAATTAACCTGTACACATCGTCAGCTGAGTATTGGTTTGTACCAAGTCAACTTTTTTGACATTTTTTCTAGATAGTTGTTTTGTTAGTTTTGGGCACTGAGGAAGCTGAAACCACCATCAGAAAAAAATTTTTAAAAAACTCACTTGATACAAACCAATACTCACAGCTGACGACATGACGTATATTCTCGCAAGTTCTTAAGGAGAATATAAAGGCCACTAGCAAGGAAGAAGTCTGTCGCCGCGCGTATCATTTCCTATTTATTTTTGTTAGAGTGTTAGATGAGTGAATGTAGTAATTTCGTCAAGTTTCAATCCTTAATTACAAAAAGGTTTCCAAAATTTTGATAATAGTTTTTATCTTTTGAAAAAATGTATGTAATAGAAGTTACTGAGGTACATTTGGGGAAATGTTTTGAAAGATTTAAAAAGATTAGGATATCAAGAGAAAAAATTTTTATATATATTTTTTTTAAAAGCCGTAGTGGTCTTATACAATATTGAAAATTTTTTCGTCGAATTTTTGAATACATTTCTACAAACTATATTCTTTTTTTTTTTTCAAGTTTTTAAAAAGAGTACTTGATACTTAAAAAAAATTGTATTTTTTAAAAATGGCTTAGGGGCCTTGCACAACCACGAAAATATTTTCGTAGAATCTTTATATACTATTTTACAATATAAATTTTTTTCAGCAAAATCAGTCAAACCTTCCAAAAAATAAAAATTATTTTCAAAAATTTTAAAGAAATATTTTCTGTAGTTAAACAGTTCATAATTAAGGATTAAAACTCTTCTAATTAAGGGTTAACTCTCTTCTCCTTTCTTATCAGACTACGGCCTTAGTCGTTGAATAATAAGCCAATAAAATTTATTTTGTTATAGAATATTAAAATGCAAAATTGCTGAAATATTTCTGTTATTATTATTTATTAATACGTTTAGTGGAACTGAGACATCAGTGGCACACTTTGAATGTCACCGTAACTTGAAATTTTGGCCAAATTTTGCATTACCAATAATGGAAAAAATCGCACTTATCGTTAGTTAGTGATGAGCAAATGCAAGACCAAGACCAAGACTTGGCAGTCTTGGTCTTGGTCTTGCTAGAGCAGTTTGAGTCTTGGTCTTGGTCTTGCAAAATGCAGTCTTGGTCTTTGTATTGTTAAAAAATCTTGCACTTTATTGCATTTTTTTTATTACCGAATTTTTTCTTTCTAAAATCAGAATTTTCTCTCTTTACGGTATTAATCATACTATTTAATTAGTTTAGCCAGAGTCTTGCTTTTTTCTTGCTTTTGTCTTGGTCTTGCTCACTTGAGTCTTGGTATTAGTCTTGCAGCCATACTTATAGTCTTGGTGTTGGTCTTGCTCTTGGTATACATAGTCTTGGTTTTGGTCTTGGTCTTGCAAAATATGCAAGTCCAAGACAAGACTGCAAGACCAAGACTAATTTTGCTCATCACTATTGTTAGTACTTTTCCTTATATATTTGCATGCTTTTTCACTATTTTATGATGACTAAAAAATGATGAAGGCGCTGGGAACAATCATTCGTTTGCTTCAACATTATATTCAATACGTATATATAAGTATAAAGTTGTACCAAAAACCTATGAACAAATTCCAAAACGTTCTCATTGTTAACTAGTTCAGTGTAACATTGTTAATAAAAACATTTTCTTTGACTCTAATGTGATTAATTCTTATCAAATGAACATATACACAACCTAATGTTGATGTTCAGACATGGGAAAAAATGATCCCTAACAGAATCGCCATATAAAATATTTTGTACTGGGGGGCTGTCATAAAACGTAAAAATATTATCAATCTTTTTAAAAATCAGTTTTACGACATTTTATTGTTAATACTACATTTTCTATGTTGTTTGTGTCGATTTGTGTTTTTTAATTCCCAATATTATGAATCATTTTATCTGTTATCTATACACGGAGAGAAAAATCCTATAATTTTTGTAGATAAAATTTCAGAAAAATTACCATGCTCTCTTATAATGCGTGCGCGCTCGACGACCAAAATAAAAAATATGTGCTAGAATGGTAAAATTTAATGTGCTAACACAACTTTTATCACAGTCTTATGCATATATGTTATAGTTTAATTCTTGTTGTCGTACTCTTTCATTTGCGCATCTGACCCGCAACTTTATGTTGCTTGGGCGGTACCTGTAAAAACTTCGAACCTGTAAGAACTTTATGATGCATACAAAAATGATTGCCAACAATATATTCTAATACTAAAGATAGTAAAGTAACAAAATGATGAATTAAACGGTAACATCCCCGTCCTCTAACATAGTGTAATAAATACTGCTTGCTGCTTGTAACACAGTCTAATGGATCAAGGTGCTTGGTCCGACCCGTCCGACCAAGTTGGTCGTCCAAATCTATGGTTGGCTATGTGACTTGCTATGAGTGAGGTACATTTCAACAGCGTTCACAACAAACACAACTTTCTTTCTATTTTTTTCTTTCTGCTATTAGCAGATAGCATTTCAAATATTATAATACAGCATGGTAATTTTTGTAAGAAAAACAATTAAAAAATATTTTTTTGTCGGCAATGGAACTTTTTACTGTGCTGTTTTACAAATTTTACGGAACTAATATTACGGAAACAATATTCTATCCTTTAAATTTTCTATGATTAATTATAATTTTTATATTTTTACGGTACAAAATTGAATATGTTCGCCTTTTACACGTCGATTGTAGTGCTGAGCACAGTAATTTTTATATGAATTTTCTCTCCGTGTACGTATACACATATCTTTATCTTTTTCTAATGCAAGAACTAAACCATTTTGATACATGCCAGCGACCTACTGGAGTACCTGAGACATATACATTTTTATTTATATTAAGCAGGTATTGTTTTTATAAAGAAGGTGAGATATACATGTTATTTAAATAATCACAAAGGAAATAGAGACATGTTTACATTATAAATATTTTAAATTCGACTTAATTAATTGCTATTACAGCTGACCACTTATTTATTCAACATTAATTTTTTAAAATTATTTTTAAAGTTAATAGGTAATTTTTAATTTTTCTGATTTGTTCTCAAAAGTTTCCTTAGGCGCTAGTCTTCAAATCCAGAGGAAAATCCTCAGCCTAGCTTGTAATAAAATTTATAGCCCCCCAATCCAAAATATTTTATATGGCGATTCTGTTAGGGACCACTGTTTTCCCTAGTCTGGTGATGTTATACATAAATGTAAAAAAAATTATAAACATGGTTTTACGTTTTACATAAATGTTGCATTTTAATTTCATTTACAAGGTCAACTGCCATTTACTAATTAACCAATCTTTAACAAATACAAACAAAAACATTTGTTTTTTTCAAAATTGATATACTGTATGCATTAGTAGTCTATTTTTAAAAATTGAAAAAATGTACAGTAAAACTCTCGAGAGATGAACGGAAATGATTTTTCAATTATATGTATAAATAAATGAACACAGTTTCGTTTAAATTGCGTTATATGAGGTTTTATGGTACCCAGTTACCTATTTTATAGTATGTAATTATTTTATAGAAACCAAAATTTGCATTGCTTTTGATATTTTATTCTGAGACCATTTTTAAAGAAATTCTATTTAGTGAAAAATTTTTACATCAAAATTACAAAAAGTGCAAAAAATGTTTATTTTCAGTTATAAAAATTTTCGCTTAAGGTACCATCACAGTGTGATCCTGCCGAAAAGTAGTCAATTTTCACAATTTTTTTTCGGATGGATAGGATGGGGGAATGGGGATGAATTTTTTTTTACAATTAATACCACTATTTGACAATACAAATATTTTTTTTATTTATTTTTTATAATTATAATTTTTTGAAAAAACTGTCTTTAAAAAAGGGCAAAATTTGGTGCCCACTATTGCGGCCGCAGTTTTTATCTGAACAAAAAAAATCAAATAGATTATCAATCTGTAATTGTCAGATCAAATAGATTATCAATCTGTAACAATCTGTAATTATCAATCTGTAATTCTAACCGAGAGATTTCGAATTTTGTTCTATAATTTTAAGGATATGTTTTTGAACGGACTTATTATATATAGATCAGAGGTTCTTAAACTTATTTCGTCTATTGCCAATTTTGAGTATCAATTATTATCTACCCCCCCCCCCAAATGTTTAACTTTACCTCATTTTGAAAATCACAATCGCAGTCATTACTTTAATATTATAGCGTGCCTGTTTCTGAATTCAAACATTTTGAATGAGACTTTCTAAACCTCCACCACCTACCGTTACCGCCTACTTTAAGCAAGACTGTATATCAGTGTTTTTCAACCTTTTCCATGACGCGACCCCCTTAGTATGGAAAAATATTTGGCGACCCCCTACCCCGCCGCTATTACCAACTTTTATTTTTTTATGTTATAAATATTGAATTCGTTCATCATTATTAATTATTTTCATAGTTAGGTATCGATTAAATACGTACATAATTAAGGACTTGAAACAGGCGTATTTTTATATCGACATCAAAATTGACGACTTATAGTAGCTTCTGAAGGCGCACGTGGCGTAAAAAGTGACATGCGCACGCACGACGGTCGTCACTGTTTAACACTTCCGAGAGTAATCCATTTGAATTCTTTGAATTGTGAATTCGCGTTAGTGTTTAAATTTATTAAATTGCCTTGTTTAGTAGTTGCTCACTTATTATTGTCTAATATTTAAAATTCTATGCTCATTGTAATTATTGAAAATGGATAAGTTTTTGGAAACATATGCACAACCGTCAACTTCAAGTTCTAATGAGAGTAATAAAACAAAACCAAAGAAAAAGTGTCTATATGACGACAATTATTTAAAATTCGGATTTACTGTTATTGAAAATAAGTCGCAATTTTGAAACTTTATCGCACAAAAGTATGAAACTCTCATATTCATGTAACCATTAATTAACCTTCTCTTTATTAAATATCATATATTGAACTAGTGGTTTTATTTTTAAAGTACTGCGACCCACAGGTTGAAAAACACTGCTGTATATAAATTAACAAAAGAATTTTTTTTTCAAAAAGGATTTTTGTATCTGATAAAGCAGGTTATCCATTTAAAATCATTTGAGAAAACCCAGCAATTCAGCGATGCATAACCAGCCAATTTAATTTAATGCCAGTAATATTTTCTTATCATAATTTATTTATTGTTTTACATCAAAAAAATTAAGAATCTCCAAATTGCCACCATTAATAACACTTTTTTTATTTTATTAAATTTGTCACACAAAAAAATTAAGTAATTACATTTTGTTTGTATTCTCTTGTAAAAAAAAATTACAAGCTAAATACGATTAGCGATTACAATTTCACAATTTGCAATTACGTAATTTGTAATTCCAAGTACATATCAGATTTACAACGAAATAGTTAAAAATAATGCAAGGTCACACTGACCCTTACATATGTTTTTTTTTTTTGTGCAAAAAATTTGACAAGCAGATTTATTTTATTATTTTATATGCTCATATTGTTTTTTTGACCGGGGGGAGGTCCCATCAAAATTAAAATTATTTTTAGCGTTGACGAAATTTCAAACATTTGTCGAAAATATGTATGGGGTTAACTGTGGCAATTAATTTAATTTCCCAGAAGTGAGTGGATGGTAACTGATTGGCCTAGAGCTATTCACCCACATTTTTTAAGATTTCGTAGTTCTCACAACGAAATCCTTGTGAATACATGATTTGTATCACCATTGGGGTGATCTACTCGCACTTGATCGCTTTATAAGAGTGTTGGATCTTATGCAATTTAAGGGAGGTTTACTTGAGATGGACCAAAAATGATGTATTTTTCTGGAATTTTTTTCTCAAAGACGGAAGCAAATATAAATGTCAAATTTTGTGCACATATTTATTAAGTATTAAAATATACAAAAAAAAGTTTTTTCAAGGAAAATTATAAAAAATTGTCCATTTTGTAGATAGCGCAGTGTGACGATCCGAAAATCCGATGCCTTGTTGGTGGACATCCTAGCGCCGGTAATAAACCACTGAAATCAAAAAACAAAAGAGATTTATAAAATATATGAACAGTATCGGCACCTATACCTATAATATCAATAAATTGCTGAAAGGAAAAAAAATGGCGGATGTGTGAACTTTTCAGTACGATTTTTGTCTTATTTTTCGCTCTTTAAAGTAAATTTAAAAATAAAAAAAATATTGAGTGTATCGGATTTAGGTAGAGGTGCCGAAGAATTGAATTATCTTTAAAATAAAAAATTAAAAAACAGGAGCCATCGAATAGTTTTTAAGTTATCGTGTCAACCAGTTCCAAAAATTTGGTTCCGATATATTATAAAATATATGTAAAAAAAAGTATTTTCAAAATTTTATATTTAATACTCATTATTGGGTGAATTACGTTTTTTTTTTATATATATATAGAAAGGTGGATTTGGTTAATGTGCAAAAACCTTTTTTTAAAATTATTTTCAGCAAAATCACTTTGGGAACATATTCTACACATAATTTGCTATCAATTTCGACAAAAAGGAAAATCGATTTTTTGATCAAATCTCAAGTAAACCTTATCTTAAATTACTTTTAGCAAAATCACTTTGGGAACATATTCTACACATAATTAGCTACCAATTTCTGCAAAAAAAAAATCTATTTTTTTAAAAGTCACTCAAGTAAACCTCCCGTTAAGAGACAGTATCGTTTTTTCAAAAAAACTATTACTAACTAATGAACTACGAAATCCTGACTTAATGCGTGTTTAACACGCACTTGTCGAATTTTTATTTTTAGACTCCAAATTAAATTACCATTTAATTAATTATTCATTTAGAATTTTACCTAAAAAGTGAAATATTTGTCATTTTACCTTTGTTTTTTTTTTTTGTTCAATCTAAATTTGCTGCTGGCTGTGTACAAATACAGTTAAACCTTTTTTGTGCGGTGGATAGGGACCGCATAAAAAAAAATCGCACAAAAGAAATATATATTCAAAAATATCATAAATTGCTATAAAAAGTTTAGTTCGGTCCAGATTGTAAAAAAAGCTTTTTTTATGCGGTAAATCGGGACCGCATCGAAAATACATAAACTCAGAACGCTCAAAACCTCACGACTTCCTTAGAAATTGCTTTTCTAAACAATATAAAGCATTACTTTACACGCGGGAACATTTTATTTCATTTTTATAATATTATAAAAATTGTGAAAAATGCATCTATAAAAAAATTAAATGATACAGTAACTTATGTTCTTAAATGCTTAAAAACCATTAAAAAAATAATTTTATCAAAGAAAGTTATTATAGTAAATGTTTAAGTTTCTCACTGTCTCTTGATTTTGATTCACATTATCCATTTTAATGGCCATTTTTTTAAAAACCGGTTTAAAAATATCACACAAAAAAGACCGCATAAAAAAAGGTTTAACTGTATAGATACATGATACAATGAAATTTTATTTTATAAGAATAAAATTCAAAATATCATAGAATTACACAAGAGATTTGAACTTTGAACTTTAAACTAAATTAGGAGGAACAAATATTTTAGTAAAGCTTAATAAAAAGCAAATAAAGTTTTCAGAACGATGAATCGATATGTAGGTGTATTTAAATAAAACGGTTCAACTAAGAATTCCAAAAAATTTAAATAAACTACAAAAGCTTTCACGGATAGAAATGTCCAGTGTATAATTCCAAAAACGTCCAAGACACAATCCTGTCCAAAACTCTCTTTACTCGACAGTTATAAATGTTCTTGAAATCTAAATGCAAGTATTAAGTACAGTAAAAGGCAAAATAAAAGAGTAGGTACGATTGTAGTGGTTCTCGCAAACTGTAGAAAAATTATGAAAAACAAAATCGATATTTTTCGGGATTTTTGACATTTCACGATATTTTCGTCACGATGACGATTAACGAACAAAAAGCAAGCAAATTTGAGAAATTACACATGTTTTAAAAATGCCTTGAACTTAGAGGAGACGTTTGAGTTTTTAAAACCGTGCTTCCATTTGTTGTAGTATCGTTACCTACTTTCGGAAATTTGAAGGTTTAAAACGTCAAAGGTACCGTTGTTTAGTTAACCACAAAAATAACTTCTAAAGTACTGATCGTAAAAAAGTTTTTGAGTAAAAAATTAAAGCTAAAAGTTGACTCTAAAAAAGTATGTCGCACGCTTAATTCAAAAAAAAACTTCTGCTCCTTGCGTGCTTTTTTGAATGAAAAAAAATCGATTTTGTTTTCGGTGATTTTGTTTTGAAAAAAAAAAAAAATATTATTTTACCGGAAAAAATGTTTTGAATTCCACCATCGAAAAATAGATACTTCAAACTTTTCAAAATCATTGTCAAAACTATTTTTGACTTAGATACAACCTCCTGAAAAAAAAAGTAAAATTTTTGCAAATTCTTGGCATTCCTTTTATTTTTGTGTAGTGTAGGTATATTAATTTTATGATACGAGTTTGCATTTTTATGAATAATTAATAATTTCGAACAGATATTTCCACAATTAACGGAAAATCTTGTCGGAAAACTATCAATCTGAGGAAAGGACATTAAATTTTGTTTCAAAATAGACTTTTTCATCGTACGCTCAGTTTTGTCCGCAACTGTACACACATTCTCTTGACAGTTGTATTAATATTTTATTAAAAACTAGCCGTACCCGCGACGTTGTTCGCGCAAAACATTGTTATAAACTCAATGAGAAGTATATAAGTGTAATAATTATACAGAACTTGCAAAGAATAATAATTTTTGTGTAATGCATGCACATGCTCGAAATGGTTTTTCTATTTCCCCGTGGGAATGAGGAATTTTCCCGGAGTAAAAGGTATCTTAAATGTTGACCCAAGTAATAGATTCAATTCAATAGGTCCAATAGTTTTTGCGTAATACGTGCACATGCACAAAATGGTTTTTCTATTTTCCCGTGGGAATGAGGCATTTTCCCGGAGTAAAAAGTATCTTAACCCTTAAATGCATGATTTTTTTTAAAAATGGGGGAAACAATTGTATTTCGATAAAACAAGCTCTACATATAACGGGAAAAATAAAAAAAAATCCTCATTCAGGTTTAAGGTTTTTATTAAGGGAAAAAGATTCGCTGGAAATTTGCAGTACCAGGCATTTCTTATTTTATATTGTAAAAAAAAATAACATTATCATATTTACCTACTTGTACGTACTTTTTATAAAAACAAAAAATCATAATATTCACTAATTTAATCTTAAAAAATGATTAAAAACTTTAGGCATGAAAATAGTGTTTTTTATCCAAGATGGCACTGACAATTATAATACTGTAGGTATTGTAATATTTTACTGTCATCTGTGAAGAAAAAGTAGTTAAATATATTTAATACAGTTGTAGAATTGCTATACACTCTGTATTAAACTAAGAAACTAAATATTATGGCTATTACAATAAAAAAAAATTTGTGTTGCAAATTTGCAACACTATGCATTTAAGGGTTAAATGTTGCCCTAAGTAATAAGTTATCTGTCCAATAGTTTTTGCCTAATGTGTGCACATGCTCAAAATGGTTTTTCCATTTTCCCGTGGGAATGAGAAATTTTCCCGTAGTAAAAAGTATTTTAGATGTTGACCCAGGTAATAAGTTATCATCACACCAAATTTCATTAAAATCCGTCCAATAGTTTTTGTATGATGCGTGAACAGACAGACAGACAGACAAAAATTCTAAAAATCGCTGTTTTGGTATCTACATCGATCACTATTTACAGTACCAGTAGAATTTTCAAAAAATATTCCATGTACAGAAATGGTCTCGTTACAATTTTATTATATGTATAGATTTCTTTCACAAATGCCATTGTTACGTGTCGTGTATACGAGTATATTATTTTGTATTAACCTAAATCAGGTTCTATAACGTTTTGCAGAGAGTACATTTCAGTATGTACTATACATATTTTAATTTTTATTATTCTGTTTATATGTAATTTTTAATTTCCAAGCTTTTGAAATATTTAATTTTACATTTTGTACGTTAGTAAACATCAAATAAAATCTGAACTTGTTTATAAATATTAACGTGGCACGGGACGGAATAGTGTCTGTTTAGTTTCTTTGACGTTTACGTACTATCACTTGCACACAGCACCCGCATAGGTCTACTTGAGTATATTCAATGTAGGGGCTCAGATATCCAAGTTGTTGGAAATCTTTCAAAAGTACCTTTCACGTGACGAAATAGTTATTTATATTTTCGATACATATGCGTAAAGAGAGATATTCTAGTAGGCTTAAGGGACTGACGTATACACAACGAAATCGAGTGCGCTGTATACCCCCACGAGCCGTCAGGCGAGTGGGGATAAGCGCACGAGATCTCGTTGTGTATGCGTCAGTCCCTTTAGCGAGCGCCCCAGTTTAAGCCTACTAGAATACCTCACTTTACACATACGTATCGAACATAATTTTTTATAACGACGGTTTCTAAAGTTTAATAGAGAGAAAAAAAATTAATTATTTTTAAGCAATTTTAGAAAATAGTAGGGTTAATTTTATTTTATAATGTTATATGAAAAAAAAAATTTTTTATTAATTTGTAGATCATTTTTATTTTTTTTTTTTTTATTAATTTGTTGATCGTTTCCATGTCTAATTTGAATATAATTATCATCGACAAATGAATATCATTATTTTCTCGCATAGTTTTAGCTACTTTCACGCACAGTTGTAGGTACTTTCGCACACAGTTACTGTCGTCTGTTTTACAATGATATGAAAACTGCTCTTTACGCCCACTACACAACGCTCGAATATTGAACTTTAGGAGCCGGTGTTATAAATAGGTAATTTTAAACATCTAGTGAAATATCAAGTTTGATTGAATAGTATTTATTTGAAGACCATAAGTGTAATTCTGGGGTGGCAGTTGCCACCCCAGAATTTTAAAGTAAAAGTCTCAATAATTTAAAATAAAAAAAAAAAATAAAATAAAATAAAATAAAAAAAACATTTTTTTGTATCATGTTTCTTGATTTTTCCTTTTATCATAAACAAATTGGCACACTTTTGAGTTGTGTGCTGTGAATGATAATTACTTTACATGTGGTTTAGTTAATAATTTAAGTCATTAAAAATTATTGTTTTAGGGGAAATTGTTAGCAATTAAATTGTTGTAAAAATAGTTTCAAAAAGCTTCAAAAATTTACAAATTTTAAGCCAGTTTTCAAAAATTTTCCTGCCAGATTCCCCAGTAGATCTTGCCACCACAGTTACAAAGCTGAAATGACGCCCATGTTGAAGACTATAGCAAAATATAAGTGTCAAATATGGTGGGAGCATTGGGAAAATAGAAAATTCATCAGTAGAAGTGGCATTAGTACAAATATTTTGGTATTGTTAGTCTATTAAAGTTTGCCTCTATTTCTGCTGGTCGGATTTTGGTCAAGTTTGATACAAAGGCTTAAAATAGAAATTCCTATATAAATTTCAAAAGAAAATCTTGATAGGCTAATCCTAAAATTAGCCTTAATTTTTAAATGATAGATATTTATGTTTTAAATCAAGACTTAAGAAATCCTTTTTAAAAGCTTTTATTTAACTTGCTGTGTTAGTATGTTGGTTTAGATCAAATCTTGGAATCAAAATTTAGACGGGTTCTAATTGAGCTATAGAGGTTTCAAATTTTGCATACGTGTATAACTTTGATGACAATGCAATATTATATAATTAGTTTTTTCCTAAATCGTCCCAAACCAAAATTGTTGATTTTTAGTCCTGTGCAACTTTTTGACATTTCGAATTGTCAAATATTATCCACTGAGTTTACATTGCAATTTTTTGTTTCCTTAGTTTGTTTGATTAGGGTAAATTAACCGATTTTAAAATATAGGTAAAAACACTACTTCTTTAATTTTTTTTTAAATTAATTGTAATCAGACTAAAAAGTAAAAAATAAATTAAAGTAAAAAAAATGTTTTTTAAGAAAAAGCTTTTATTTGAAAATGGGCTAAAAAAATAAAATTACTTTTGAGTGAAGTTTGAAGCAATATGCAACATAATTTATAAAAGCTTGAGGCGTTTAATTAAGTTTGGTAACTACTAAAAAGTAAAATAACTACACTTATATCCAAAACAGAAATAATTAATGATAACGCCACAAGCTTTTATAAATTATGTTGCATATTGCTTCAAACTTCACTCAAAAGTTATTTTATTTTTTTTAGCCCATTTTTAAATAAAAGCTTTTTCTTAAAAAACATTTTTTTACTTTAATTGATTTTGAAAATCCGTTTAGATCTGGGTTTGATTTTCGAAAGTCATAGTTTTCACATATCTGTACGTTTTGAGAGTCCTAGAGTCGTATACTATCATTTTTAAGATGCGGACGTACATAGACAGGGTTGCCAACTGTCCAGTTTTCGGCCGGATAGTCCGGCTATGGGGTATATTTGGGTGAATAATTTTGGTGTTTCAAGGTAATTGGTAATAGAATAGAATTGGTATTTCAAGGTAATTGGTAAAGGAGTTGGTGTTTCAAAGTCACGGGAAAGCAAGAGCAAAAAAATAGACGAATTACTCATAAATAATTCGAAAAAAATTTCCTGATAGAATTTTTTGTAATTGTTACTATAGAAATGTTACAAATTGTAAATTTCTAAAATAATAGATCAAGTTCTATGAACAGTAAATTCGACAGATATCAGCTAGAAGCACCGTCTACAATTACCATTTTTTTAAAATATGTTGTGCAGTGCTACTGCACTGCCCTCTGAACTTAGCGCCAAAATAACCACCTGCTAAGAAAAAATCCTAAAATTTAAGTGAGTGCTCTTCTATATATATATAGTGTTATTCTCTATGGTCAAGACTAGGGAATGGTCCTGGACACGCTTGTCAAGATTAGGGAGCTTTTACTGTATATTAATTCATATAAATGAGCTCTCATTGCCAGACCCTGTAGGTAGTAATCGGGACATAGTCTGTTCTCTGTACAGTTTTCAAAAGAATAACAACCATGCCCTCAACAAAAATTCCACCTTTCCAAAAACGATTCAACCCCAAAGCATTAAACTTCCAACAAACATTTTTGTGAGTAGATAAATTCCTTCATATATTTTATTCTCCTAATGAATTTTCTAATTATTATTTCGTTAATTACATAACTAACTCTTTGTCTTTGTCACCGCTCACGCAGTCACCATGATCATTAAAAACACCGACTCAACAAACAATCTCACCGGCAGCCATTTAAACCGCGAACAAATAAATGTACGCCACTAATAAAATACGTACACGCTTGGTTAAACAATTAAAAAAAAAAATTGCAGAGAAAGATAATCAACATTAATTTTCATATCACTGTGAAATCAACAATTTTCAAGGTTTTTTTTACATTTATTTATTTTCCGGCTATGAGAAAAATCATGCATAGATGCCAATAAATATGTTATTTTAAATATTTTCATTGAATTTTCATTTCTTTGACCACACCACCTGGATATTTGTAATTTTCAATAATAATTTTTTGATAAAAATTTGAATGAAATGTCTTCAAAGTGTGTGTATAAAGGCCGATCCAGATGCAACGTCTTATCTGAACGACAAAACGTACAAAAATTAGTATGTCCACACGTCTCCAACGTATCGTTCAAATTTCAATTTCACGACGTTTGTCATGGAGGAAACACTTCTTTGGGCACTCTATAGTGTTTGCATTTTAATAAAAAATAAAAGAAAAAATCGAGGATTAAGATAGTCGAGGGAATGACTCTTAAAAAGACATAAATTTTCTCGTGTCAGACTATTACGTGAACTTCATAAGGGAAAAAAAATAATTTTTAGTTTTTATTTCAATGAGATCGGACAATTGTATCACAAGTTATGCACTTTTCAAAAAGAAAATCTTTTCATTTCTTAATTATGTAGGAAAATATTTTGAATCAAAATTATGAAATAATCACATTAGGGAACTTAAAATCAAATGATATTATTCCACGTCTAGTTATTTCAGGGTTAGGCAATATGTGAACGATGGAGTCAGACGTAACTAGATTAGTATCATCCATTATTGGCCATGCAAAAACACTACCCTTGCGTCGTACAAATTTTACCTCCCAACGATCGTTCACTTTTTTCTGTACAACGCCTACGTGGTGCTTAATTGCTTTTTTGAGTAAATGTAATAATGCCTATGTTGCAATTACCCCAAAGTAGCAAATTTCTGGGGCAAATGCAATAGCGGCTGTATCTTGTAAGCTGTAGTAGATATGATAAAAATATATAATTAATTTATCTTTCTAACACAAGTCAACACCATTAGGGGAAGGTCGCCCAAAGCGGGTACCCCTCTTAAAGCGGGTAAGCGTTTGTATATCGTTGTATCGAATGTTTTTGTCAGGTCGTGTATATACCAAGATTGACCGAATATCAACCAATGTCAGTCAGTTACACTTGAACGCTTGTGTCGTTAAATGTCCTAGTTAAGCTTCATCAAATTTTTTTGTTGGTTTTGTTAAAAATTTTGACCATAAATATTCTGTGACTAGTCACAAACCTTTTTATTTGTAATCTTTTTGGTATTACCATATTATGTTATCATCATTTAACTTTTAATGTAGAAAAAGGTAGACATGTATGGGCTTTCATTTTAAAATTATTCTAAGTTAACAAAATTAAGTCTTTTTGGGCAAAGTGGGTATGGGCAAAGCGGGTAGAAAAAATAGAAGCATCTTAATGGAAAAAACTGTTGCAAGGAGAAAAAAAAACAAATAATCTTCTTTTTACGACGGAATGAGGGAAAAAGCTTAAAAAAAATATTTCTGCCTTGTTTGTCGTGATTTTGATGTGAAATCACCTGAAGTAATATATTCCAATATGGAGGTTGTAAAGAAAGTTACAGTTAATTGTTATAAATTTATTATTATTGTCTTTTTTCAATTTTTTTTACTTAATTATTATTATTGTTAAGTTCTATATGAATAAGAAAGTTTATATTAAAAAATAAGAACAGTATTTAAATACATAATGTACTTACCCGCTTTGCCCAAAGGGGGTTACCCGCTTTAGGATACCTATACGGGCAAAGCGGGTTTTTGCAGAGGTTTTGTATTTTCTTTATTAAAAATAAATATCGTTTAAACATTTCTTAAGCGAACTTTCATTTTAAAGTTCGATAACTATTCTATCTGATAATATAAAAAAGATCTGCTTATCGACGTCAAAGGTCACTTTTTTGGGCGTTTAATCTTAGCTTACCCGCTTTGGGCGACCTTCCCCTAGACAAAAAAAAAAAAAATAAATAAAATAAAAAACTTAATTAGAAATGTAGATGACACTCGACGAAAAGTTAGATTATAAATTTTGGAACCATGTTTCTGGAACACCTGCCGCGAAATGTAATGGTTACTCATTCGTCCGTCGGTAAAACAGTGTTGACATGTGGTTAGCTTTTAGTTAAGGTAATAAATACTTTCTTCATATCAGAAATGGCAGCCCCGTTTACAAAACAATATGGCTAGACATAGCACGTTATCACATTTACCCCGTTATTGCAAATGCCCCACTTGACCCTACATTGTTATTTTTTAAAATTTTAAATTTTTAAATTAACGGGCACGAAGCAACAGAATACTACGATATTATGTATAAAAATACTACAAATCGTTTCGATAAAACGAAGGTCTATCCAGACGCACCAACTTGTCGTTCCAATTTTCATAAAATGTTGCCTCGCAGCTCAAACTTTCGACTTATCGTACAACCTCATTTCCGTCATGCAAGACGTACCTTTTTAGGTCCATACGCTACGTTTTATCTGAACGACTTGTCGATTCAGGCAAGTCATTCAGATAAGACGTTGCGTCTGGACCGGCCTTTAATGTACTGTTTGTAATGGTGCGTCCACACATGTGGATCCCCATCACCTATTTATAAATTCATATTTTCTTCTGTTTAATCTACTTACACATGAAGACAGGCAGAAATTTAAATAGTTGTGGAGTAGAGGTGAAGAAGGTTGTTTTGTTAAAATTTTTCGAACAGTTTTCACGAATTTTTTATACGAGTATGTACAGAAAATGTTTAATAAAAGTGGTTTAGTGTCTTCAGTGGTGTGCCGAAGTACAATATGCGTTTTTTCAACTCTAATCATTTCCTATTTCAATCAATTGACGTCTTTGGTAACGTATAAAGGTACAACGTCTCTCACAAACATTTTGTAACATTCAGATTAATTTTTTTTCGTTGTAAAAGCTTTTTGAAAACCACAAAATACTGAATAATTAATTTATTTCTTTCATTAAACAATTCATATTTTGAATAATTGAAGTATTAATTGAGGCCCGGGTATAAGGCATCAGCATAAAAATTAACAAAAAGTTATTTTTCAAAATTTAAAGCGATAAAGGATGAATTATAAGTTATTCAAATAATTAAAAATATACAGGAAGGATTCTTTTTATAATACACGTGCGAGAAAGAAAGAAACATATTTCGTAATCTTTTTAAAAAAGGATGTTTCATGTATGAAATATGAAACGCGTCGGATAGTACTGTCTTCTCCCTCAATTACATGTTCTTTTCTATATGCGTCTTACTCGGTGCACTCACTTTCGTTTTTTGAGATTAGTCATTGTTGTGCTGTCTTGTAGATGTAGCCAGGGCTAGATTAGCCAACAGGCCAACCTACACGGAGAGAAAAATCCTATAATTTTTGTAGAGAAAATTTCAGAAAAATTACTATGCTCCCCTATAATCCGTGCGCGATCGACGACCAAAATAAAAAATATGTGCTAGCATGGTAAAATTTAATGTGGTGCTAACACAACTTTTATCACACTCTTATGCATGTATATTATAGTTTAATTCTTGTTGTCGTACTCTTTCATTTGCGCATCTGACTCGCGACCTTATATTGGTTGCACTGTACCTGTAAAAACATGTATACAAAAATGATGGCCAACAATATAATTCTAATACATATACTAAAGATAGGTAAATAACAAAAAGATGAATTAAACGATGACATCATCCTAAGAGAGTGTAAAAGCAACTGACAACTAGCTGCATCAAGGTGCCTGGTGCGAGCTGTCTGACAAAGTTTCTTCCACAGTCCACACCTATATGGTTCGCATGTAACCCATGTAACTCGCTGATTGAGGTACATTTCCTCCTTCACCTTCTTTCTGTTTTTTTTTCTTTCTATTATTAGCATGTTAGCATGGAAATTTTTTTAATAAACACAATTAAAAATTATTTTTTTGTCGGTAATGGAACTTTTTACTGTGCAGTTTTACAAATTTTACGGAGATAATATTACGAAAAGAACATTCCATCCTTTAAATTTTTTATGATTAATTATAATCTTTATATTTTTACCTTACAGAATTTAATATGTTCGCCCTTTACACGTCGATTGTAGTGCTGAGCACAGTAATTTTTATAGGAATTTTCTCTCCGTGTAGGCTACGGCCTAGGAGCGGCAGATTTTGAAAAACAGGACAGCAAAAGTTGCAATTTAAATTCAATGTGACGAAGCATGGTTAAATTTAAGTGAAATGGACTATATATATATATATATATATATATATATATATATATATATATATATATATATATATATATATATATATATATATATATTATGTAAATGCTTTAACTGAAACTTTTTGAATCACATTGTAAATAAATAATATATGTATACGTATTTAATAATACAGCATTAAATTTGTGTCTTTTAAAATAATTATACGGTGGCACGCAATAAGAATTTCTACAGTTGCCGGCCAATTTAATCTTTCATAATATTTAATTAAGAAGTTATTGCGTACATTTTCCAGTAAAAATTCTTACGTAAAAGAATTTTATTTAGAAATTTCCACTTCCGTATAATACATACATACGTACTTATTCAATTTCTTTTTTTATTAGGATGAGAAAAATTATAATAATTATATTTTACAAAACAAAATTTATTTTAACTAATTGAAAAATACGTGAAATTTGAAGTTTGCCCCCTCATAATAATTGTATGTCCGGCCCTGAGGTAGACTAAGGTACCTGGGGGTAATATGGTCAATCGGTTAATATGGTCATTTTCTTATATCTCGAAAAGTACAAGAAACATATAACCGATGGCACCATTAGTATAGAGCCCATAGACAAACAAACTAATAAGCCAGATGTCGTATGAGTACTGTTTTACTGACGCCACTTTGATAGTTAAAAAAGTTCAGTTCTGCAGAAACTTGTGTTCAACTTTGCCGAATTGAATCAACTTTGAACAAAACTCCGTTAGTAAACTTCCTGGATTGTCATGAGGATTGACCTTCTATTTCTTCATTCTCTGTTCAGTTTAGACCTTCAACATCTGCAGGAAATATGGACGAAAAACACATGATGGAAATATGGCCATTTTCCGTTTTTTTAAAGAAAACTGATTTTTTTTTAAGTTCTTAATTGTTACCAAAATTGTTGTGCCTTTTTTTTTATAATACATTAACAATAAATAGCTGACAATTGTATTTTTTTCTCTCTCCTCCTCTTAGTTTTTATGATAAATGACCTCAAAGCTTAAGATAACCATATTACCCCCATGTACCTTACATAGAGTTTTAGTAATAAACAGGTATCGGATTTGTTTCGGATCAGACAGTTTTGTCTTTAGCATATGCAGGTATACATATTGCAATCAATGTGACTAAAAGTTCAAAATATTTTCATAAAAACAACGTACACAAGTTATATCCACACACATACATATGTGTATCAAAATATTATTTATACGTATTTTATGTAAACATACTTTTTCCCTTTTATTTATTACCTGCACAATTGAAAAGTGCCACTGTAATTTTAATTGACTATCAAAAGTATTTTTGTTTATATTATGTATGTGATTTATGTGACATGTCATTTAAATTAAATAAATTTATCTTTTTTCATTGTTTTCAATTTTGCGAGATAGAAGTATAGTTGTTTGTTAAAAATTTGTTTTTCAATAATAAAAAATCTTAGTCTATACGTACGTCTTAGCTATTATAGTGGACCGTCTAAATATTCAACAACTTTTCAATATATTTTACAAAAATTTTTCCCGATTTTTTGAATTTTCTCACTTTCGACAAATAAAAAATGCTGTTAGTATTCTAAATGGTGGAAAATGTAATTTCTGACCATAATTATATTCATTCAAATGTGCATAATTTAATGTAATTTAGTTGCAAAATTTTATTGAAATAAGTACGGTCTTGACCTGTCCGAAGAAACCCGGTACCTAGTAATAAATTATATAACATTATTTTTTTGCATTATTTTTAAAGCATGGAACAACCTCTTCAAATATGTATATGCTTAAAAATTGAAGAATTGACAAAATATTGTTTACATTGTAAACAAAAAATTAGTTACAATATTATTTTATTACAATCAGTTAAAACGTTGATTCGAACACATTCAAACTAAAATTCTTTCACTGCCACCCGCCATTTTTCCTGCAATATTACTCACTACATATATTGATTACTAGACTTATAAAAAAAATTATCTAATTGAAAAAAAAAATTCATTATGCGTATGTGTGGGTGACAGTGGTACCAACGGAGAAACTACAAAAAGATTAACGACGGATAACTTTTGTTCACATAAATAACACAATTTCATTATGAGTCATTGATTCGTAGAAAATTATTATAAAAGATGGGAAAAATGCGCCAAATGCTTATAAAATAGTGAAAACGAGGTCAGCGTCAGCCGTTTCGATTGAATGAGATAAGTCAATACGAACAGCACATTAAACTAACGAAAAAGATTGGTTTCGTGTTATGTATTGTGTTCGACGTTCGACTATTCTAAGAAATTATTTTTATTACATACAACTTTGACAAAAACTGATTTTAATTTATAAAAATTTTCCATCGCCATGTTTGATTTTCTTTTCTTTCCAATGTATACAGCATGATTCGAATTTACTTAGATCAATTTTAACTGAGATTGTTAGTGGTGAACAATTGCAAAATTAAGATCGAGGTCCTAGTAATCTTGATTTTGATCTTGAGTCTTGCATTACGAATCTTAGTCTTGGTCTTGTTGACACATACATAATCTTAGGCTTAGTCTTGGTCAGGGTGGTGGAAATAAATTGTAAGCATCGGGGGAAATAAAAAATTTTTCTCAATAATACAGCCGACCATAGACATTAGAAATGAAAGGACCAGTAATTTATATTACGTACGAAAGATATTACGCACACGTTAAAAAGAAACAGATATTATAAATAGCATGTAAATTACCAATATATATTCCTTTTTCTAAGATACCCTAGACTTTAAAATTAAAATTGAAGCCATGTTTTGTATTGCAAATTTGAAAAAATAATGTAAAAATTTTCACTCTTTTTGCTTTTTAAATTGCGTTTTTGGTTATAATTTTTTAAAGAAAATATTACGGCAACTTGTTTTGCTTACAAATGTAAAAACCCTATTAGAAAAAAAGCACAAGCGATAACATTTCACCGATAAGATTTTTTTGACATATTTTTGACATATATTAGCCGTCTCTTTGAAAAAATATTTGCGTATATACATTTTATGTTAAATAATAATTTAATATTACATATCAAGTATGCAAAGGATGTAAAGCATGATAAGTTCACTTATGATAAATTGACCACTTATGTAAATTCAATAGTAAATGTATAGTCGTCAACTTATTTAAAATGAATTTCTACATACATATATAAACATTTAATTTTGTTGCCGCCACTGTCTAGTACTTGCATAACTTTTGCTTCAATAAATCAGTGTTGTTACAGGTCCTTTTCTGATACATAATATATATTCTTTCGTCATTGCAGCTGACGAATAAAACAAAAAATACTTCTTTTATACACTTTTGCCTGGGCCTACCAACGGCTCCGATCTGTCTATACCGACTCAGGCCCGGGGCTACAGCCCGGGCGAGACTGGTCTTGACCTTATTTAAAAATATTGCAAGAGTAAGACTTATCTTTCTCAGCCTGAATTGTTTTACTCTGAAGATTTTTGAGAAATTTTTGGTAAATCTCTAAGTTTTCTTATATTTTAACAAAAGTCTTGCCTTTTCCTTGGTCTTGTTCACTTGAGTCTTGGTATTAGTTTTGTAACCATAATTATGCAGGATTACCGCTTTCTGGAGAACCAGGAAATGTCAGGGAATTTTTTCATCCATTATATTAAAATTATTTTCTGATGAAAATCTCATGGTAGCATAATTAAGTCTCCATTCATTACATTCCCTATTCCTTTGCAATAAGGAAACGTAGTATTCTGGATAATAAGCCTAAAGATTTGGACCTTTTTAGGATTTCAAATGTTATTTGTAACCTCAATACTTAGGTTCGATTGCACTTTCAGTTTTGTCGAAACTAAAATAAAAAAAATTGAATTTTAGTAGGAAATTTTTTTTTAATAAAATCTGGACAAAACTCAAATATTGTGCAGAAAATCGGGAAAAGTCAGGGAAATTTAGTGTTGAGAAAAAGTTACCACTCTGTTATAAGATTGCTATTGGTCTTGCAAAAAAATGCAAGACCAGTGCAAAAATACAGGATAAAGACTGATTTTACGCATCACTTTGAGACTATCATATTTAAAATGTAAAACACTAACAATGTAAAAAGAAATAAATATATAGTCCTAATGGGAGCGCTGAGAGGACTGCTTAAGCCGGTTCTACACGATGCTACGAACACCTTCCAACATTGGACGTTCGATGGTTCATCGTATCGTGTGGCCGTTGTTCGAACCTACGAGTGTCCAATGTCGAGCGTCAAACATTCGCATTTGGCCATGTCCCGCTCGATGTCGGTATTCTTGCACCGAGTCAAAGGGATGCTTCGAACGTTTGAAGGTCAATGTTGGTTGCGTTGGTTGGTTCGACTCAGCAGCTGCACGACTCGTTCATGTGAAGAGAGACAACATCAGTGTATAACATTAGAGATAACATCAGACAGATAACAGCCTCATCCACTGAATAAACGTTTGTACCAACACATCATCATTCGTATTGGATCAAACATTTGATTCACCGTGTAGCAGATACATTCGTCGCACCAACTATTGAACTTAATTGCCTCAAACGTTCGATCGAACGTTGGAAGGAACGTTCGTAGCATCGTGTAGAACCGGCTTTATATTCGCAATGAATGATAAATGTAAATTTCATAAACTCAGGGATTAAATTGTATCAGTTCCAAATATAAAACAATTTCTATTTTCTTCATTATCAATTCTTTAGTTTCAAGATTTATTTAACTTTTTTATGGCTTTGGATGATTGATTTTATAATTTATAATTTGTTTTGATTTTCTTAGAACAAAAGAAAAAAAAATCAGTAATTTTCTTTTCTTTTTATTATTAAATTTTCTAGAGAAATATAACGCGTATATAACTAATAAGCGTGTAGTTCACTATTACTTGTTATACGTGTTAAAAAAATTACTTTGCATTGTTAGTAGGTAATCTTTTGAATTCTTTTGTACAAATTATACAAAGGTTAAAACAAAAATAATCGTAAATATTTTTTTACAATCATTTGTTATTTATTATTATTACAACAATGCATACGTGATACAGCTACAGACAAAATAAATGTTACACTAATATGGAGGATTCTGTGTCAAAATTTTAATCCGTTATGATTAACGCTAGCATAAGGTAGCGGTTACACTGGATACGAATTCATCCGAAAATTCATTCGTACGAATTCGTACGAGTTTATACGAATTAAACAAATGCATACATTTAGACATGCGTGGTTACACTGCTTACGACTCGTTCGTACGAGCTCGTACGATTTTTAGATACGACTAAAATATTTTGTTTTTTGATGCGAATTCGTACGAAAAAAAATGCAATGGATATAGAAAAAATAATTATTTTTGTTGAACAAAGGCGGTCTTTAAGGGATCAAAACATTAATATTATCATAATCGACAGTTAAATAAAAAATTGTGGAATGAGGTGGCAGAGGAAATGTTTAGATAATTTTTTAATTAAATATATTGCACTATAATAAAGCTAACCTAAGCTAACAAAAACATTTTAAGTATGTGTAATAAAAAATTAATTAACTAAATATTGAAGCTGAAATTCAGTAGATTTTAAAATGTAATTGAATGTGACTTGCGACATGTTCAAGTATTCTAAAAATTTCTGCTCGTCTTGAAAAATTTCCTCAAAGTAATTCCAGAACTCAGCTTTTTTTGCTCTACATGAGTAATAAATAATCGTTAAATAATCGTTTACCCAGAATTGTTTGTTTTCTATAATTAGAAATTTTGGAAACGGCGGTGATTCTATTAAATAAAATTCGGTAACTGGATTCATTGTTTGATATCATGCAATATGTACTAACGGTTTTCAATTTAAATTTAAATACGAATTCGTATTACGATTCCGTATCCAATGTAACCACACAGTCGTACGAATCAATTTTCGTACGAATTCGTATCCAATGTAACCGCAGCCTTAATCATACATACGTGGTACATTGATCTAGTTTTATGAGTTCAATTTGAATTACCAGTACACACAGGTTACTAATAGTCCAAACCCTCGATGTACAAATAATGGAGTTTTATTTTCTCGTCGAGGAAATTTTCAGAAAATATAATATTAACCATGATAAAAATAGTAGAAAGGGACATTCGGCTTGAAACCTGATCCGCAAGCGAAGGAAACACCACTTCCGGTACAAACAAGTTGCCTGCTAATCGAATCACTACGGGAGATGACTTTGTAACAGACTATATTTTTCTAGTTGTGATGATTTTTATCTTATAACGAAAAACCATAATTTACTAATACATATAAATAATATTTTACACAGTTATTGTTATAATTTAATGTGTACAACCCGAAATAAAATATTTTTTCAATTTCTGAAATTGAAAAGGTGTCAAGCTTTGGTATCCCACATGACAATGTGGTAATTTCTTATGCCTGTTCAAAGATGAAGATCTTTCTTGAACGACTTTTTATTTCTCATCCAGCCTTCAAAAATTTTATTCCGCTAATACGCGATATTCACTATCGAAAATTTTCGATATCGATAAATATGTAATTGTACATTTGGATAATACTTATATGAAGTTCCCTTATTCTACTATTTCACATATTTTCCTTATTATTACTTACTGTAGGATGCATTCTCTTCGAACTATTCAATCAGGTTCTAGTATAATGTCAGGTTTTAGGAGGTATCAATTTTTTCTTTGTCAGCTATTAGCAAACAAATTATTAAAAAGAGAACTTATAATTCTTAAGCGAAAAGTAATTTATAACATATGTATTAATAATAACAGTTTGTCTTCTATTAATAGCTTAGTTTTTTGAAAAATATATGTTGAATTTTAGCGAAGTAACATTACTGTCATTATAAAAATGTGCCTTAAGGTGTCACAGGTACCTACTGAATGTTTTAACTTAATTGTTTTTGACGAATTGCCAACAATATTGTTTTTGAAATTTGATCAATGTTTACGAAATTCGTTTTTTATTACTCATGCGGGAGAAGTACTAACTTGGCACACATTTCTGTACGCAAAATAGCTGTTTGCCCACTCTACTTTTCCCACATACTTTTTTGCGTGTGGAAAGTAACTTTCCACACGCAAATTGACAATAAAACACGTAAAATTTAATCAAAACACGAAAGCCGCCTCTTAATTTTTCATTTAATAAATATTTCATAATTATTTCTATAGAAACCACCAACAAAGTAATTTAAAAGATAATTAATTCAGAAAAAAAGACGAACACTTAAAAATATTATTTTAAAAAGTAATAAAAATGTCAAAAATAGTGATAATAATAGAAAAAAGTATGTGAAATTCGTAATAAAAAATAGTATGTGTAACTCGTACGGGATTGTCGATTGCCCACTCAAGCGAATGAGCGCACGAACGTAGTGAGTGCGCTCAATTTCGCTTTCGTGGGCAGTCGACAATTTCCCGCACTTATTGCACAATATACTATTTTTTTACTCAAATTTTCTTTCTTTTCCATTTACATAACTTACAGATTTTTTAACAGTTATTTCCCACAAAAACTGTCATAGTTATTTTACCCGTATCTGTACGTAAGTAATGTATACTTATTGAACGATTCATACATCAAGCATGCAATTGAGTACATAAATATGTTCGTATATCCATTACGTCTTAATTAAGATATGAAAATAATTGTAATTAATTGATAACAACAATAGTCAATAAACAAAGGTAATTTAACCGTGGGCCACGCCATAAACCCATTGTGGATGTATTTATATGTACATATTTTACTTACATATTGCAATTAATTGCGTGGGAGTACCATTATATGTATTATAATCGTACCTTTATGGCCATGTTCTAAATTTACATATATGCATCAACATCAAAAAAAAAAAGAAAAAAAAAATTATTAGCTATGTAGGGTAATTGTAGTCTTATCAGTCAGTGTACGCTCTTTTATTTAAAGGTACACATTTTTTTTAAAATAAAATTTCATTTTTTGTATGATATTAAATATTAGTGACAAGTGCGACCGCACGAATGTTGGGGTGAATACTCTCAATTCATTTGTTCTTGTTTCGATTTCCTTCCTTTTAAGTGCTTCTTTTCTTTTTGAACTTACGAATAATAAAGATAATATTTGCCAAGGGACTCGTACGAAACTAACAATATCTTTGTTTATGTTCATAAAAAATTTTACAAGGAATAAAATTTCACGATTTATAACCATATTATTGCCGATATAGCCTTTATAACAGTATTAACAATATAGTGAGAATGAAATACGGGCGTTATACGTCTGTACTGTCTTGAAAGTGATTAGTGATGAGCAAAATTAGTCTTGGTCTTGCAGTCTTGTCTTGGTCGTGCATTTTTTGCAAGACCAAGACCAAGACTATGTATACCAAGAGCAAGACCAAGACTATAAGTATGGCTGCAAGACCAATACCAAGACTCAAGTGAGCAAGACCAAGACAAAAGCAAGAAAAAAGCAAGACTCTTGCTAAACTATTTAAATAGTTTGAAAGTATAATTAATACCGTAAAGAGAGAAAATTCTGATTTTAGAAGGAAAAAATTAGGTAATAAAAAAATGCAAGAAAGTGCAAGATTTTTTAGCAATACCAAGACCAAGACTAAGACTGCATTTTGCAAGACCAAGACTCAAACTACTCTAGCAAGACCAAGACCAAGATTCTTAATGCAAGACCAAGACCAAGACTGCCAAGTCTTAGTCTTGGTCTTGCATTCGCTCATCACTAAAAGTGATGAAACTAGGCCCTTTGTTCTTCTAAAATCGCCTAAAAGTTTTAGAATAAAAAAGTGCCTAAATTAAAAAAATCAAAACGACTGCACGTAAAAAGCTAACTAAAAAGATGAAAACAAGATGAAATAGAGAAACAAAAGAATTGATAAGAAAGTGAAGCATGTGGTGGCATCGGATATTTCTCTTCAGCTTGTTACATGTATGCCTTCGATTACTTTACTTTCTTATTTATTTTTCTGTCTTCTATTTCATCTTACTTCCATCTTCTTAGTTCGCTTTTTATGCAGTCGGGCTTTTTTTTAAA
This sequence comes from Brachynemurus nebulosus, assembly GCA_035578155.1. Classification (NCBI taxonomy): domain Eukaryota; kingdom Metazoa; phylum Arthropoda; class Insecta; order Neuroptera; family Myrmeleontidae; genus Brachynemurus; species Brachynemurus nebulosus. Next base: position 27,423,605 of record JAPWDM010000006.1, read on the forward strand.
ATTACTTTTTTCTTTACGTCTTTTTAATGTTATTTAACCTTTTCCAACCGAAATTATTTGTTTTATAAAGGAAGTAAAACAAGACTGTCAGCCCATTTATGAAAAATTATTGAAACTAGTGTGCAGAAATCAGAATTTTATGACACTTTAAAATCAATTTTAATAGTAAAAAAAAAAAATGTTGCCATATGGCTAAGTTAGAAAGCGTTAAGTATTTAGAGAAAAAAAAATATACACATACATAATAGCATTACAAGGGGTGACAAGTTTGGATGCTACAAAGGCATAAGGAATTCCACATAAATACATAGATACGGGCGAAAAACAACCCTACCTTTGCTATCACGCAATCAGGTAAAAATTATCAGAATCTCTTTTAAAGTTGTACGGTTTTCAAGGTATTGTCGTTTTTGATTCTCCAATTTCACAGTAAGGAATATATTCGACGCTTGACTCAAAATTAGTAAAATTCAAAGCGGGCAAAATCGTAGGTAACTATACAAAACTCTTCTGAACCAATAAGATAACTTAAGAGTATTTTTGAATATTCTTAAATTTTTTTTTTTTTAAACAATGAAAGCAATAAAAGAAAGTAAGATTTATAATACATGTTTATGGAAAAATAGCAGAACTCTAAACCGGATAATTTTAAATAAAGCGCTTGATTATAACCAGGACCGGATTTACCCCAAGTGCCGCCCTAGATACCATGAAAAATGCCGCCTCGGGAAGAAAATCATGTCAACTATTCACTAAAAAAAAAATAAATGACGAGCAAAAAAAATTTCTTTTTTTTTAACTTTTTCTACAAAAAATAAGTGATGAGATGAAAAAAAGCCAAATTGCCACATTGTGTTCCAAATTTTAAGGCCTTGTGCCGCTAGTTTAAATCCAGCAGTGAGAATGTCAAAATACTATAGAAAGTATAGAGATTATTATTTCTGAAGTGGAAATAGAATGACAAATAAATTGTCGCCAAATATTTTTATAAATAATGAAAAAATAAGTTACAAAAGTCAACTTGAAGAAACTTCGTATGAATAAAAATGTTTTTATTCTGAATAACACAGAGGAATTTGACTAATTTTGGGAATATATTATACATGCCTATAGTTTTAATTTTTAAAAATAATGCCGAAAATCGTTAGAAAAAATTAATTTAATATTTGTTCTCAAAATTTGCGCGAAAACGTTCATTAGCGTCAATTACGTCACATTCTCTAGATAGCAACAGGTGTCATGTAACTAAGAAAAAAAACTTTATTTTTCTTATAACTAGAAAAAAAAATTGTTGATTTTCAAAAAAATTAATTAAATTCAAATTAATTTCCATAGTTATGTTTGCTAACCAGAATTTACGTAGCGATCCCATTTCTGCTGACGTAATTTACAATATACAGCGGAGCTTCACTAAAATAAGAAAAATTTGGTAAACTTTAGTGAAACTTAACTTTAGTGAAACAGATTGAGATCAGTGGCGGTCATTTAATACATGATCGGGACTAAATAATAATTGAAGTTATAGGTGACGTACGAGAACAAACTATTTAATAATTTGGATTCCAGTAGATTAATTGGATTTTATACTAATGTATAAATTTCATTAAAAATATTGCTGTTATAGAAAGTTCTTCATTATCGATATATCTGCTATAGAAATTGTTTTTTTTTCCCTTGAACGGACAATTGACAAGTACCGTACCTATTATTCAATCGATATAAGCAGCTACGATTTGTTTTGGATTCACCAAATTCTTCGAATTAGTTATTAAGTACCTGGTATTCAAGTATTTTGGTATTTATTATTTCAATTTATTTATTATATAAAGTGAATAACTGAATTGCGTAAGTTTGCAATCAGATTACCCGCTTTGTATGTATCTGAAAAAAATTTTAAAAATTCTAGAACTTAACATTCTAAAATTCTTTTTGCATAGAGAAATATTTTTATTAAAAAACACCACTGATTTGTTCACGTTTTTATGTTTTAAGACTATAATTTATGGCTATATAGTTCAGCTCATAACCAATCTTTTGGCTATGTCATGAAAAATATGTAACTAATGTAATTTCCCTTTGTTTTTGTAATATTGTTCAATTTTTCACTTTGAATAAACATAGTAACATTTATGAACTTGAAGTTACAAACGAAGTTCTAAAATTCAACAGAGAATAGTTTAAATTTGAATACTATTATGACATCCAAACCAATTTCTTTAAATTATAATATATGTAATTGTTTTTTTTTTTTTTTTTACTACACGTATAGCTTTTATAGAATTTACAATATCTTTGTCTTAAATGTATAATATAATAATATTGTTTCTTTCTATTTCTATAAAATCCTCTTAACTTTAGTGAGAAAAAAGTGACGTCACTTAACAAAACTGATGTTAACTTAACTGAAGCTCTACTGTAACTGAAAAATATTAATTTTTTTTTAAATTAAATAATGATAGTTAGGATGAATTAACATAATAAATTGCTGTCTTTTATTATCAATTTTCATTAAAACTTTTTCAAAACGTTTTCAGTTTGAATAAATACGCCCTTCCAAAAAGTGCGCCTTAGGCAATTACCTAATTTGCCTTTAAGTAAATCCGGAACTGATTATAACACAATTTCTTGGTACGACTTCTACCGAAAATATATTTTTTAGAAATCACGCCATCAGTACGGGGCTAGGTAGGATTTACGTAACACTAGCTCCAAAAAATGAAATTATCAAAACATTTTATATAGAAAAACGTCACACTAAAACAAGGAAAACATTGATGACGTGCTTTCTAAACTAAATATTTTTACTAAACATAAAAATTAAATATTTCTAGTAAATAAAAATATACAAAATGAATAAAAATGACAAAACTACACATAATAATAACTTGATAATTAAACAAAACAAACAGAATAGATTAGAAAATTAAATATAAGCGAAAACATCTATCAAATCCACTAAAATAAATAAATGTGAAATTAAACATAATAATGAAGTTTCTATTAAAAACGAATTCGCAAATAACAAACAAATTGAATGATGATTATCGATCAATAATAAACGAACTGAAAATAACAAATAGTAAAAAATTAAAGAAAATATGGAGATAGAACTTGAAGTGTTCGAGGTACACGACGAGGAAAACTGTGATAGTAGGCGACAAACTAAAAAACATTCAAAACACAAGCGAAAAAAACGTAAACACAAAAGTAGTGTGGTGAGCGGCTGTAGCGTGGGAGGCGGCGGCGGTGTTGTAGGTGGCGAAATCGGTGGCGGTCCGTCCATTAACACATCCACCGAGAGTGCATTAGACGATAATGGCAACGGCGATGCCGAGTCATCCGCGACGCCAACCGTATCCAGACCACCGGGTCAACGGCGATGGACGCGCGCCAATAGGGTCCGCGAATCATTACTCTCACTGTTTAGTAAGATTGTCATATGGCGACGCCATCGACGGTATCGCACCGAAACACCGTCCAAAGCGGAAACACGTAGGAAGTATCCAAATTATGGTAAGTAGTCAAAATATAAAGCATTTTTAACCCTAGAATCCTACGTTGGTCTACGACAAACGTTAATCATACATCGGCATCAATTTGACGAGTTTATTTGCAAAAAACATAACAATACTACAAAAGCGAATAAAATATTTAAAAATATTGTATTTGGAAAAGTTTTTTAATATAAATATTTATGAATTTTTTTAATCTTTTATCACAGCATATTTTCATTATAAAAATTAAAAAATATAGATAAATACATCAATTGTATCATAAGACATGTCTTTCAAATTAATTTGTGAACTATTATGAGTCGGTGGACATGTGTGACTTTACAGAATGTGAAATTTCTCGGTCACAAATATTCCCGTAGATATGTAGTTATTTCCTGATTCGGCACATTTGTAAATTTTCTAAAATTTGTTAGTAATTTTTCGAATAAGATCTCAAAAAATAATAAAATTAAAATATTTACCACAAAATAAATTGTTAATCTTTTATTAAGTCATTCGAAACGCATTCTTTAGTTTTCGATTCAATACATTAAAACTTCAGTATTATGTCGTCTCTATAAGTCAAACAGGTGTAATCATCTTTCACATTATGATTATCATTGAATAAATTAATTATAACATCCATATCTTTAATAAATTTTAGAAAAATTAGGAAAACTTTTATATGTGAAGTACAAAATCTTTAAGAAAAAAAAAACATACGTTAATCATACATCGTCGTCCTTTAGACGACTGTTAGTATTTACTAACAATAATAAAAATCGTTAGACGAAAATTAATTTTATATTTGTTCTCAACATTTGTTCAAAAACATTTATTAACTGTCAGTTACGTCACATTCTTTAAAATTGCCATTGCAGTTAATAGCTAAATTAAATAATAATAATTAGCTACTCATAATTATAATTAATTAACATATAACAAATTGTCGTTTTTTATTATAAATTTTCATTAAAAATTGTTTTAATAATTTTTCTTCGATACTGTCTTATTTTTCTTCGATACTGTCCAAATATCCCAGTTTAAAATAAGCTTTCTCAAAAGATTGGAAATAAAAAAAAAAAAATATAGAAAAATTCAAAAACAAAAATTTCACAGTTACGTAACGAATTTCAATTTGCGACAATAACTGGTAGATCTTTCTAGAATTTAATAGTTTTTTGATCCCTGACACGCCTTCATAAAGAAAATGTTAAGTAATATGTATTTCACAATAAAAAGAATTCAGTTTATTAAGTTGATCATTGAAAGTTTTGAATCGAAGTTGATAAAAATAAATAAATCCTTTTCATATAATGTCGTCTGCAAAAGGTTAAATGTTAGAACCAATGTCAATTACTTGTGAAAATTTAACTATGTATTGCTCATCCTTCTTTACAAGAATTGATTGGATTTTCTCCTTCTTACTGTCAAGGAAAGTTTTCACTTGTAACTTTCACACAAATGGTTGGGGTTGATGGGTTGAGAAGAGTGAGTAAATCAAACACCCATACAAGTATTATTATTGAAGATAACTCTATATTGATTGAAAAGAAAAAAAAATTTTAACAGAAAATTGACATTTTATTAAAAGAAAAAAAAAGAAATATTTAGATAAAATTACTCTTTATTGAATTTTGAAATGTGACTTAACAAATCACAATTCATCAAATGAATTGTCAGAAGATTTATTGGCGTGATATAAGAAAATAAAAATCAGTTGGGAAATTTCGATATATTTTTTGACAAGGATAATTTTGCCTCTAAGTTAGTTACGCAAGTGAAATACCTATACATTTGTTCAAAAAGAACCCATTCAGTCCAACGCCATAATGTTATTCCAAAATGATTCCAGGCTACAATAATTCTATTTAAAATTAAACAACTGCTTTTAAACATTTCTTTAATGCTTCAAAAAGTGTCGGTATTTATTTGAATTACAGTAGACTCTCGTTAATTTGAAACTCTCTATAATTCAAAGGTATCACGAGTTCCCTGCAAAATCTCTTTATATTTTGAACTAAAAGAATACATTTTTATACACTTGGTAATTCGAACGAAGAAATCATTGCTACGTAACAAAACGACGCGTTAATTCGAACTCATCGGCGTCAATCAAACACTCGACAATTCAAAGTTGTAGAGAGAAAGAGACAGAAAGATTGTAAGTACATTTTGAGACAAGTTCAAGTTCATTCATCGTAAATGCTTAAAAAATTAAAATTGTTACCTGCGATAATTCGAGCCTCTCTATAATTCGTAATAATTTAAGAGTCCCTCGAGTTTCGAATTAACGAGAGTCGACTGTACATTGTAGACCAAATGGTCGGAATACGACATTTCATATTACACGATTTAATGTTATTCCAGCTAGCAGTAGAAATGATTCCGGGCTACAAGAATACTACTTAAAATTAAAAATTTCTTTTAAACATTTCCGTAATGCTTAAGAAAGTGTCGGTCTTTATTTGAATTACATTGTAGACCAATAATGGTCGGAATACGACATTTCATATTACATGACCTAATGTTATTCCAACTAACAGTAGAATTGATTCCAGACTACAAGAATACTACTTAAAATTAAAAATTTCTTTTAAACATTTCCGTAATGCTTAAGAAAGTGTGGATATTTATCTGAAATACATTGTAGATCAAGTGATCGAAAAACGACATTTTATATTACACGACCTAATAGCGCAAGTTATTCCAATTAATGGCGAAAATCATTCCAGGCTACAAGAATTCTATTTAAAATTAAAGAAATTGTTTTTAAACATTTCTCTAATGGTTAAGTTGTTGATATTTATCCGAATTACATAGTTGACCAAATGGTGGAGAAAAGACTTTGAGGTAGTTATATTGGGCACATTCCTTTTAAACAAAGTATACTTTTATTGTAATAAAAATTTTATTTATTTTTCATTATTTTTAACTTTTTTATTCCGTTTCGATTAACGCTCATTAATTACACATCATATTTTCAATGGCAAAATTATTCTTGTTAGAAAAATAAAATTAATTATTTAATTATTAAATATTTTTAGCAAATGTTTGATCTAAATTTCATAAATAAAACCACATTCTTAATTCAGACGTAGTTTTTTTTTTCTTGGAACTTCTTTTCAGCGTCTATTTAAAAGTAAACGTTAAATACCTACATAATTCCCAAAATAAACAATTTCTATTAATAGCGAACGAATTAATCGATTGCATTTAAGCGAGAAATATTTATTGCAAGTAATAAAATTCGATATATGAAAAATACTTCAAGTCGTTACAACAAGATTTTTCCAATAAATGTTATTAATAAAATTGTTTATATCTGTAAAGTATATAAACAATTTAATAAATTTGCGAATTGTTATTTAAAGTATTTATGTACCTGTCCAAAAAAGTATTGTAGCTAATAAATAATTCATCCACACCTTTTTTGTTTAACAAAATATCAAAATTTTGCTTTGAAATATGATCTGTAGTCTAAAACCTTTATATTATCTTATGGATTTGTTAGGGACAATTGAAGATTGGACTTTAAAAACAGGGTAAGCAACAAAAAAAAAAATTGAGTTAGACCCGAAAAAGGAATCTAAGTGCTATTGCCAACAATCTAGACAGCATGCTAAATGGTTTTTTTTTTTTTTTTTGCGCTTAGCCTGTTTTTGAAGTCCAGTCTTCAATTGAGTAATTTGAACATAATTTTTTTTTATTTTTTCTATCAAAATATTATTATTACACTCTAGAATTCCAGTTTTGGTTAATTCTTCAGCTTGAATGCTCCTCTTTAGTCTATACACATCAGCGCCTTTATTAATACGGGAGCTCTGTAAATTTTTTTTTAAGAAGAAGTAAAAAATCTTTCAAATGAATAATTTTTTAGTTTTAAATAACATAAAAAATAAAATAATTTACACAAAACTAGTCGATTTATTCGGTTAATCGATTGATCCATCAACTAAGCAAATATATTTTTTACTTTTGCTGATTGAACCTAAAGTAGTTTCAGAAAATTTTAACCCTGTTTTCAAATAATATTTTCCAATTTCCAAAATCACACATGACACAGCATTTTCTTTAGTAGTTTAATCAACGTATATGCGGGTAGAGCCAAATTTATGCACAGGTCTAATGAACCCGCACTCAGGAAGGCAAAATTTAAGGGACCACGGGCGAAAAAATTTTTTTTTATATACAGAGCGTATCATAGTTCTTTTACCAAATATCTCGGAAAAGGCTTAGAGAATAAATCTTGAAATTTGTTAAAGTCTGATGACCTAAAGTGATGCCAGTTTAGGGTGGCGATCGACCTGGAAAACCTGGAAAAGTCAGGGAATTTCGAATTTCTGGGAAAGTCAGGGAATTTCAGTCGTAGTCGGGGATTTTTTTTAGTTTTCGCTCCGGCGAGAGCGTTGACTAACAGTTTTTTTAGAAAATTTTTTGACGACCTTTATTATTTTTTTTTTTTTTTTTGCTCTTCAGTTTTATTTTTTGTCACTGACGAACAAAAAAAAAAAGATCGTCAAAAAACTTCATTTTTAGAAATAATTAACATTTATATTTTTTTCGAAGTAGGCCCTGGAATTTTATTCAGAGTCAGGAAGAAGTCAGGGAATTTTGAAATTGGTTTTCAATCACCACCCTGCAGTTTTTTTATACTTGAGTTTTGATTTTCGATTAGCGATTTCCCGTCAGTGACACTAATTTTAGAATTTTAAATAGAGCAAATTCTTCCTAGTGTATATTAATTGTACGTTGAACTTCGACCTATATTTTTCTTCAGACTCAGGCTTAGAACATTCTGAGAAAATCTCGAAAATCGTCGAAATAAAATATAAAATCGATATTCACAGGAAGAAATACCATGTTTCACTTAAAATTTCGAAGCTAATATTGCTACGTGATGCCGTAAAAAATAGATCCTTCTTTATGTCATAAAGTTCTAACAAGTTTCAGGTTCATCCACCAGCCCATTTTCGAGGTTGAAACATCGGGAGACACCCCATGTTTTGACCTTCTTATTATTCTAATTAAAAGCTTTTAAAAAGTTTATATTCAGTTTATAGAAGTGTTAGGAGAGAAAGGGGCGCAAACTGTTGTTGCTCCCGTGGGCGGAAGAATTGTAAGTTCAACCCCTATATATACACTAGCGGAAAAAATTAAAGGATCAAAAAAAATTCCAAATTTTTAGCGATTTTTCAAATGGCTGTATCTTCGTAAAAAATCTTCGTATCTAAATCGAAAAATCTTTCTAATTTCAAGATCTTGCGATAAAAAAAATTTTCAAAGCAACGTGTATCGCACAATCCTAATAAATACACTGAAAAAAAATTTTTTCGATTTTTCTTTTTTGGTCCACGAACTTGGAAAAAGTTTTCCGACTTAACCACCATATGAACCAGATAACTTGTTCATTCAGCTTTAATTTGCTTTTTTTAGACCTTTATACGACCACTTCTTGCTGAGATATCGGGCTTTGAATGGAAAAGGACCATTTCGTCTTTGACCATCGATATCTCAGCAACCAATGATCCCACAGAAAATTGAAAATGGGTTTTAGAAACTCGAATAAATTCTCTACAAGGATTAGCCATTGTTTTTTGGAGAAAATTTTTTTTTGCATACTCTACATGAATTTGAAAAATCAAGAAAAAATGAGCTTTTGGTGGCTTTTTGGAAAATCAAGCGCTGAATTAAAAATATCGAGCAAACCATTAATGTTAAGTGTGCCTTTTACAGTTCAATATACCCACAAAAACCCCACCGAGTTTCAATCTAATCCATCCAGCCGTTTTTTTTGTTTCATTCGATTAAATTTTTGAAAAGATTAAAGGATCGTTCTTTTACTCTTAAACTTTCATAATTTTTAACAAAATGGAAAAACAAATTATCTCAGCTTTTTTCACATTTTTATCAATAATAGTACTAGAACTTATCTTAAAAAATTTTCAAAAAAAAAAAATTTTTAAATAATTTTTCGAAAAAATTTTTTGAAAAATTTTAGATAAAAAATTATTTTTGAAAATTATTTAAGAAATTTTTTTTTTATAAATTTAAATACTGTTATTGATAAAAATGTGAAAAAAGCTGAAAAAAATTTTTTTTTCATTTTGTTAAAGATTATGAAAGTTTAAGAGCAAAAAAACGAACCTTTAAATTTTTCAAAAATTCGATCGAATGAAACAAAAAAACGGCTGGATGGATTAGATTGAAACTCGGTGGAGTTTTTGTGGGTACATTGAACTGTAAAAGGCACACTTAACATTAATGGTTTGCTCGATATTTTTAATTCAGCGCTTGATTTTCCAAAAAGCCACCAAAAGCTCATTTTTTCTTGATTTTTCAAATTCATGTAGAGTATGCAAAAAAAAATTTTTTCCGAAAAAACAATGGCTAATCCTTGTAGAGAATTTATTCGAGTTTCTAAAACCCATCTTCAATTTTCTGTGTGATTATTGGTTGCTGAGATATCGATGGTCAAAGACGAAATAATCCTTTTCCATTCAAAGCCCGATATCTCAGCGAGAAGTGGTCGTATAAAGGTCTTAAAAAAAGCAAATTAAAGCTGAATGAACAGGTTATCCGGTTAATATGGTGGGTGGTTAAGTTGGAAAAATTTTTTCCAAGTCCGTGGACCACAAAAAGAAACCGAAAAAATTTCGAAAATTTTTGTTTCAGTGTATTTATTAGAATTATGCGATACACGTTGCTTTGAAAATTTTTTTATCGCAAGATCTTGAAACTAGAAACTTCCAGCTTTAAATTGCTTTGCTTACGACTCCGATACAACCATTTTTCACGAAGATACAGCCATTCGAAAAATCGCAAAAAATTTGGAATTTTTTTTTTTTTTGATCCTGTAATTTTTTTCGCTAGTGTATGTGGGTATTACCTTTACCTAGAATATTATAAAACAACACGTAACAAATTTAGATGTAATAACTACATTAGAGTGGGTCGACGATATACGGGTCTATGAATTAATAAATTCACACAATATTTTTCTGGATTTATTTTTCGCGTAATTGCTACATTTCAATTATTTTTACAAAACACACAATCGTTTTGGTGGTGATACAGTGAGTGTATCTATAACTTGAATTACCTCTGTATTATAATCAGTGTTGTGCTTATCTAGATAACGTTATCTGAAATTTTATCCAGATTCTTTTAAAAGAATATCTTATCTTTTTATTAAGCGAAAGAAAAAGATAAGATAATAACAATAGATCTTTATTTTTTTTGAAAAAAGAAATTTTAAGCTAAATTCATCATTTTCTTCTATTCAATTGGTCGACGCGCAGTTATTTAATTTTAAACAGAATTGTTGTAGCCTGGAATCATTACCGCCATTAGTTGGAATCATATTTAGTCGTGTAATATATGAAGTGTCGTATTCCGACCACCTGATCTACCATGTAATTTAGATAAGTATTGACACTTTTTTAAGCATTAGAGATATGTCTAAAAGCGATTTTAAATTTTAAATAGAATTCTTGTAGCTTGGAGTTATTTCCGCCATTAATTAGAATAATAGTAGGTTGTGTAATATAAAATGTCGTTTTCCGACCACTTGTTCGACCATGTAATTCAGATAAATGTCGACTTTTTTAAACATTAGAGAAATGTTTAAAAGCAATTCTCGTATTTTAAATGGAATTCTTGTAGCATTTCGACCATTAGTTTGAATAACATTTAGTCGTGTAATATGAATACGACCGCTAGGTGGTCAATCATATAATTCAGAAAAATATCGACCATGTTTAAGCACTTTTTTTAAACAAAAAATTTTATGCTCTACTGTTTGCTATAATGGGCCGTAAATAAAAAAAAAAACTAAATTTCAAATCATGCATCTTTTATCGCCAAAAACCTTTCTTAACATTTGTATAATTTTTTGTAATACGGTACTTGATTGTATTTAAAATTTGTGTCAAATGTTAAATAATTGTATGCATTATCATTAAATATTTCCCATTTTAATGATGAAACATAAAAAGATTTGATAACTGTTTAGAAATTTTATTTTTGAAAATCGCCATTTTTCAACAAATATTCAAAATTAATGGAAACGCGCCATTTCTTGAAAGTGACGTAACATTTTGTAGCTAGATATGTCGATTTTGATAATTTTCATCGGTGAGATGAAATTGTGTTTTCTTTTGAATATTTCTACTGGCTTATATATATAGTAATAATAATTGACCAGAATTCAAATAAATACTTGCTTTTACTTTGACATTTTATGAATATAACCAAAGTTTTGAGGTTCTAAATATTGACATTGACGTTTAGTTGCTTCAAACTGTGACGTCACTATAGTCAGGTGTTTTTCCCGCCTTTTTCTCATTTAAAATTGTAGGGTTATTTTTTTTTGATGATTTTTTACAGGATTTGTCGAAAATAAAAAAATCACTTAACTGATATGGAAAAACAATGCTTTTAGAATATTTTTGTAACTTCAGTCAAGAACCCTATTAACACATCTTTCTGGAAACCAGCAAGGTACTTTCGCAGCCCAGCACCGGTGTACGGATCGGCGATTGGGAAACATTACCCTAGTGCATTATTTTTGCAAATATTATCTTACGAGGCTATTTGGAAACGGTAGGGCTATTTGGAACAAAAAAAGAGAAAAAGATTTAAGCTCTTATATCTGTTTGATTTCTGAACGATTCATAACGTTAATGCGTCTAATAGGGGATGTTCCTTAAGAGTTTAAATCTTTTTTAAAAGTCTTCTTTAAGAGTTTAAATCTCCTTTTTTTGTTCCAAATAGGTCCACCGTTTTCAAATCTAGATAACGGTCAAATTATCTGCTATCTAGATAATAAAATTCGATATCTTTCCCAACACTGATTATAATCTATAATTTACCTATTTCGTATATAGATTCTTCAACACGAGGAGTTAATTAATTTTTTACCTAACTTTGAGCTTCAGTAAAGAACTAATTCTGAGCATTAAAATTCGGAAATTTTTTTAATCGGCCCACCCTAATCTATATACATACTTATGTCACGATTAAATAAACCCGCATAATTTGACAAAAATTGTAATAATAATTCAACCGTTACAATTATTTAATCTACTAAATACCTTATCCATTGAATGGCCAGAGAAATTTTTAAAAAATTGTCTCCTTACATAAAAAAGGAAAATGTTAGGTATTCAAACATCGTACTAGAAAAATATTTGAATTATGTTCGAATAATTCTTTCTTTTTTTTGCAGAAACCGAACGTCGTATACGAGCTAATGATAGAGAGTACAATTCACAATTTCATTACGCGGTAAGTATTATGAAAATATGTATAGTTTTTTTTTCCTTATACATATAGTTTTCCGGTGCCATAATTTTCATCTGTCTGACAAAGACATTTTCCCATATACAGGCAAGTTCTAAATGACAGTTGATCATTGTAAAAATTTCAGTTAGAGTTGGACTCATGTATTTCCAGTTTTCAGTTTCCACTTGTTCCGCAATACTTTAGATACAGAAAAATAACTGTCAGATGAATCGGTCGACCACTGGTGGCTTTACCCTATAATGTATTGTTTTATTTCATTCGCAAGTGTTTAAAAAATAATTTTATTACATACAAATTTGTTACACTTTTCATTTTTCACTTTTTAAGATTTCGTAGTCGAACTCACTTAACATGCTATCATTTTAAGGTTAGTTATTGGAAAAGTACATGTGACTACTTGCGTAGAGATTTGCGCGGGTTTTTTATGTCATCGAAGGATGACATATTAATATCGTTGTGTGATCATAGTGGGGGAAACATTATTATAGAGTTGTACATGCGTATTGAATAAACGCAAGAGGGCTGTAGGGTTGTACATGCATAATGAATAAACGCAAGAGGGCTGTATTCTCACTGTACTTAAAAAACGAGCCAAAAAATCATAAATTAACACTTTCACTGAGGTGACATTACTTAGTGCGTGTCAAAAACACGCACTTGACGAATTTTTTTTTTTTTGATTGGTTCTATGAGTGTCACGTGGTTCTATGATTCCCACGAAGTGACGTTGAAGGAATAGTTGAGAATTCATGAGTGGATTAGTCCCGACAGGTTGAAAATATATTATGATTCAGGCTTTGTTTTTATATTTTCTATTAAAAATTGATGGATTGTTTTCCTAAATATTGACAAAAAAAAAAAATATGAGCAATTCAAAAGCTCGCTCAGAACGCCCAAAGTCTTCCTATAGTAAGGTGACTAACCATCCCACTTAAGGAATACAATCCTACAAAAAATTTTTCTTAATGTTCTTTTGACTCCCAACTTGTATTGGATTCCGATTTTTAAAACTTAATATTTTAATTTATATCGATTTTGAGATGATTTCGGTTTATTAATTGGATTCCTATAAGTCACAAGAACCTCAACTCGAGATCAAATTATATTCTAAATTCCATCGAATTCGATTTAGTCATTTGGGCGTGATTGAGTAATTAATTTCGGATCCCACAGGAACCTTCAATCGGTATAAGATTATTCTATGTATTAATTTAGCATGAATAGTGTCTGTGTACTAAATTTTATCAAATTCGGTTTACTCATTTGAACGTAATTAAATAATTGATTTTATATCCTATAGGAACTTTCAATCAGGATTGATCTTGATTGATTATTAAGACATACTTAGTAGGGTGGTCCTTAAAAAACTAATATTTAAAAATTACTCGAGGCACCCGTTAATTTTGTTCCACAATATGAAAAAAGACTTCCATAAAAATTTTAGATTTTTAAAAAATATTTTAGGGGTCGCTACCAAGTTTTGAATTTTCAAAATAAAATCGAAGATTCTTCAAAATTTCTGTAAAATTTCATTAAGTTCGTGAGCACCAAAGTGACATTAATTATGATTTAAGTAATAAATTAGGACACTACATTAACTTTTAATTACATATCACTCACTGATAGCTTATAAAATAGATTTTCCCAGAGCCTGGGTGGCACTGCAAAGAGCATGTCTGAGAACATCTATTTAATGAGCTTTGAGTGAGTGATATGTAATTAAAAGTTAAGGTAGTGTCCTAATTTATTATTTAATTCATAATCAATGTCACTTTGGTGCCCACCAACTTAATGAAATTTTATAGAAATTTTGAAAAATCTTCGATTATTTTGAAAATTCAAAATCTAAAACTTTTATGGAAGTCTTTTTTCATATTGTGGAACAAAATGAACGGGTGCCCCTAGTAATTTTTAAATGTTAGTTTTTTAAGAACCACCCTAATACTTAGTTTTCGTATACCTTTTATTGTTTTCAAAAATTTGGTCATATATTTTTACTCAAGTTTTGTCGCGTAGTGTACCCAAACCATTTATTTTTATTTATAGCGAAAGAAAAGGTATGATATCAATTTCCATTATACAACGTTTAACAACATGCATCTCATTTTCAAAGGCTTCTTATTAAATCCCCCCGCCGCCCTGTCTATCGTTTATTTATTACCCGTATACCCCTACCCCCCTATCACCCGTATACACACTTTTATTCTAACCTTCAGTTTCATCACTAAACTCTTAACCTATATTTTCACTTGAGCCATTGTATGTGTGTATTAAGCGGCCCCTACACGCTCAATAATATTGTGCAATCAACTTGCGCAATTTATTGAACGCTTCTCCAGACAGTTCAATAATTTTGTTAAAGAAGTTTGTGCAATAAACTGAATGCAGGAATTGTACTTAATTAAACTGCTGTTTAATTTTAAATATTAAGTCACAAAGATGTTGCAAAGTAATAAATAATTATTCTTGCAAATTAATAATTCATACTGGTTCAAATAATAGCCATCAAATATGACTACAGAATAACAAACAAATAAAGTAGTATTGCGCAATAATATCTACACAGCCTACAGACGTTACAATATTCATTCATTGCACAATATATTTCAAACTATTTTTGATCAGCACAATATATTGTACAACCCTTCAATATAACCTACAGACGATCAATAATATTGTACAATCTTAGATTTTGTGCAATATTATTGAGCGTGTAGGGGCCGCTTTAGATTGGTATTTTATATTCATCGTTGTTGCTGCTATCTCTCTATAACGACACTTGAAATTTTCCCATTTTATTAAATAATATTTATTAAATATAATTAAATATGTAGTTCCAACAATAGTTGTTGTTGTTCAGTTTTCATGTATTTTCCATTTTATTTGAAGACACAATAAAGGTTTTCATTTCCCTTCATCTATACGGATATTATAGAATGTGTTTTGTTCTTTAATTATTTTGATGTTATCGATAATTCTGTGTTCTTGATAATTAAAACTACTGGCACGTTCCTTAATAATTATAAATATATTCTATTTTATTTATAATTTTTGAGGGAAATGGGTTGGTTAATTAAAGGTTTAAATGTTACTGTCCCGTTTGGTTTAATGTTTTTCGATGTTGCCAATTAAAATAGACATTTTATATCCTTTGTAATTTTATTTTACAAAAAAGATACATTGTAACTAGGGATGTTATGGATATCTGTAACCGTAACCGAAACTACCAGATATCCGAAATAATTAAATATCCGAAACCGTATCCCAAATAAAACTTTCGGATTTGTTTCCGATAATTACAGACAACTAACTGTTGCTGGAAAACTGAGTTTAAATTGAACAAAATTTTTACTGCATGTATTTCTTTTAATAAATTTTTTTTGACTCTTTCTTCTAAAAAAAAAGCAACTATTCTTACCGTAACCGTATCCGAAACATTATCCGATATTTTTACATATCCGTAACTAAAACCGGAAAAAATGTTTTTAAATATCCATATCCGTATCCGTATCCGAAATTTCATATCCATAACATTCCTAATTGCAACCACGGCCGGATTTATTTGAAGGCCACTTGTAAAGCGATCAACCTGGGGATGTAACATAGTGGTGTGGATCCAACTCGAGAGATTCACACCACCAATTTCCCAGTAGATACGTCTGAATTTCAGGAAAATTGATTCAAGTGTTCATTATGTAATTACGCATCGAACGAAACTAGTTCGGAATCAGTATTATTTTTTTTCTGTTTTCTCAAAACGTGTAGATATGTCCGAATTGAGACTTTCGAAAATCGGGCCCATTACAGTAACCTCCTACTGGGAAGTTAAAAAAACGTATTTTGCTAAAAGCTATTTTACCCTTAGGTAAATCCAGCTCTGATTGTGTAACTTCATCGAAATACAACTGAAATTAATCCTCAAAAGCAATCTGATTTACAAAAATATGAAAATTTTTTCTTTGTCACTTTTTACCAATAAATAATTTATAGGATTACAAACTGGCAGTTGTATTCTTCCTGACAATGAGATTAAATTCGAAAAGACAATTCATAATCTTATGAATTATTTATTGGTGAAAAAGTGACAGAGAAAACATTTTTCCTGTTTTCTAATGTGAATTTTCACAAAGAGTAAATCTATCGAGTGTTACATATTTTACAGTTTGATTTTTTGCCTCTTTTAAGTGTTTTCCGTTTGTGATCGCTATACCATTTTAAATATTCCTACACTTTAAAATTTTTTTAAATATTTGATAAAATCAGATATACCCAATTTCAAATACAATTCAGCATGAGTCATCTTTAAAGAATTAAATTTAAAAAAAAAAATTGCAAATTTAAAATTTTCGCAAGTGCAATAATAATAGAGATAAAGCCAAGAAAACGGAAATTCTTTAAATTCATAAATGATGAATCATGGTTAAATTTAAGTGAAATGGTTATAAATAAATATCTCGGAAGTTATGGCTCTTACGTAAATAGTTCGAAAAATCTTTTTTGTAGAAAATTAGTTAATTTATAAATTTTGTTATTATACAAATTGTTGGACGACCAATAGAAAATAAGATATTAGCAAAAAAAAACCATTTTCGGGGTGTTCGATCCCGAATAACTATTTTAACCAACTATATTTTGGTATGAATTTTTCGTGTATTTCGTGTCTACGTTAACATACTATCAGACTAGAATTTTACCAAAGTGAAAATTCAATAATACTTTACAACATTTTTTGTAGCTTCATACATCACTTGTCTACTCTCTCTGCGCTTAAAATCAGCAAATAGATACCGCATTAAAAAAAAAAAAAAAAAAAAAAAACTAACTAGGTGAAATTATTTATTAAAAGATACTCTGTAAAGAAGCTAAGAAGCACGTTTCTATTTGGACTGAAAATAGAAAAGTTATATGGACTTAAAGTTTCTCACGTTTTGGCTGGTTAACTTTTTTTTACCATAATTTTTTAAATATTAATTTTTCAAAAAAATGTTTCAAAGAAAAATTGTAGATAATTATATAATCTACAAAAAAGCTCTCTTTGACCACTTTTCGAGATCTTCTAATGATAAATTATTACAAGACTTGTAAGTGCGGCTGCACACCTAGCAGATACGACACAGCAGATACGACATAAGAGACATAAGATATGTGTCGCTTGGAGACACGCATCGCTTGAGTACATTTAAATTGCATTGAAGACACAAAACTGCTGCACACCTAGGAGATACGACATAGCAGACACTGACATTTGTCTTAAGCGACATAGCATGCTAGTCTGCTGTCGCTCGTGTCGAACGACATGTAAGATAAATTTAAAAATTATATTATACGTATACATTTGAAAGGAATGGTAATTCAAATAGTGTGTACATTATCAAAAATTCTCTTTAATAATTAATTGAAGGAACGGTTCTGTGGTGTCTTTATTGAATGCCGCTGGTTCAGGAGTTTGTTGATTATGTTGATTCCCACATTGACCGACCTCTATAGCTCACATTTTTTTTTTAAATTACGGATGAATACCCCATTTGTCGGAGAATAAAGCGCAATGTTTTTGATATAAACTATTTTATTATTTGAACAAGGATGAGGTTGAACAAGGCACATCTAGATCATCAACTCCATATTCTCCGACTATTAGTGACTCTTCATGGATTCAAACTAACTCGATTGACTTATCATCTCAACAAACTACTCATGACTTTCATGGAGGAATAGGAATAAATGTTGAAAGTAGTTTGCCGTTGTATTATACAAAAATGTAGTTCAGTTAAAATAAAAATTTACATTTTTTTTTTTTTCAGTAAAAATATATATATTTGAAATATTTACAGTCTTAATTTTATTTTCTTTCTTATTCTTAATTCACTTACCTTAAAGTTATAAGCAGCTTTTCGGATGCAGAAACAGCTAGTTTATATTTAGTGTCCTGTTTTTCAAGAGCAGGTAATACTAATTCTAACAAAAATTTCAAACAATCAGGGCTCATTCGATAGAATTTTTTAAATTTTGATTCATCTTGCGATAATTCTCTGCTAACTATGGCAGAACTGTGTTGAACATTATAAAAATTGTATGGATGTATCCAATACTCCCTACTTTTCCTTTTTTTATTTCTTAAATACCAGTACATTTCGATAGTATCTTCCTCACTTGATGAGCTCATGATTAACACTGACTTGAAAAATTCCACTTGTTGTAGTGTCGTTCATGTCGTATCTCTCGTGTCTTAAGACAAATGTCTCCTAGGTGTGCAGATGCCATGTCTTAAGACAAATGTCTGTGTCTCTCATGTCGTATCTGCTAGGTGTGCAGCCGGGCTAAGGAGACCTCGAAAAATTGACCACTTTTCGAGGTCGGCTCGCGCAACCGGACAAGATAAGGACTGGTCGACAAAGATTTTTCGTAACTTCTAATTTAGTAAACTATTACATGAAAAATGAAATTTTCTTTATATGGATGGATAAGCATTTTCTTATTACCGCCTCCCGATCTACACACATAATGTTCCTAACCTACTTCTATTCCAAATATCAAATTAGCTTGATACAACAGTATAGTTTAAAAATTACCCTAATAAAGAATTTTCACTATAAAATCCGAAATATTCCCGAAATTTATTCTATCTCTTCTTCATCATTTTTCCACTACATACTTACCGTGTAAATACAATAATAAGATACACCGAAACAGAATAAATAAAATATTCGTTTCCGTTTGTTATTTCACACGAATAGCTCGCACGTTTCAATTCACCATTTTCGCGTTTCGTGTTCCTGTTTCTTGTTTAGTACGAATAAATCACTACTTTAAATCATCACGACACGTTCAATGCTTCCATACTATATAGTCCAAGCTCCCATAGCACAAAATCATACCTGACCAATTTTAATACATAGATAATATCAAAAAGTTTTACTTAACCTCTTCGCTACTGACGTCCATCAAATTTAGGTTATGTTAAGATGATTTTTTAATTGAGAAATAATTAAAAACTTCTCCATATTATTTAAAATTACTAAATTACGCTTATTTAAAGACGCGAGATAAAAAAATTTAAACGCTTAAATCTTTGTCTAGTATGCTGGACAAATGTATACTCATTGAGTCATTGACGTAAAAAGGTTTTAAAAAGTCAATAGAGATGAAAGTTTGAGGGTGTTATGTAAAGTAGGTTTGCCTAAAATTTTCACTAAATAAAATAAGTCTGTCAGACATTAATTAATAAAATATGCCAGACAGACCGATTCCTTAGTAAAATACTTATATATAATTTGCTATAACATATGTGAATTTCAACAAGGTGTTATGTAAAGTAAGTTTGAGGTTTTTTTCGACCATTTCAAAAATTCATAAAAAATAGAATTCAACAAAAATTCAAAGATCTGTCGGGCATTTTCTATTGTCGGCATTACTATCGATTTAACTTTTTTTTAATTTGAGATGTTTTATCAGGTATGATTTTGTGCTATGGGAGCTTGGACTAATACTACTTTCGCAACACTGCACACTAATTTAAACCAAATATTGAACTAAAATCCCACCTAATTTTAAAAGTAATTTTTCAAATCTATTTTATTATAAAGCGGTCTTTTTATTTGATAAAACATATTGTGTATTAGACTGTACCTGCAAGCACCATATGTAAATATATTACCGAAAAAGACATAAAAAAAGGTTAGCCATTTTTAAGGCGTAATAGCACAAATAGACGTGACAAGTCATTTTATCTAAAAAAACCTTTGATAAAGCAGTATTACACGTATTTATTCTAAATGTAAGAAATTCAAAAGAATAAGTTGAATAGAGAACCCTCATTCAGAAGTTATATTCATATTTTTTATTCAAATTTTCCAAGATTATAAATTATTACATGAGATACAATAAGTAAAAAAAGAATAAAAAACTAGCTTTGACCCGCGGCTTCACCCACACAATATTTAAAATTATGACATCAAGTTGGTATTCTTTCTGCTAAGAATATACAAAATTCGAACGAAGTCAGTAGAGGATTTTTTTAACATTCCAATAGTTTCGAATATATTTTCCCAAGGTAAAAAGTAGCCTAGTCGTTTTTCGTCCCCTGGGTTAACAATATACTTACAAATTTTAAGGGTAATCACTCATTTTTTTAATTGTCAACTGTCGTAATTTTATTGTTTGAGTGAATGAGAAATAAATCCTAAAATCATACGCAAACGAGTAATATTTTGATATTTCAAATAATTGTCTGATGAAAATTTGGTAAAATCACGCATATTCCAAATATGTGTGAATATAAACTAAATATAAGAAAAATCAATAACGTCATTGCTGAAATTGTAGTTGTATCAAAAGTTATTACAAAAATACACAAAAAATTCACTTTTTGCACACTCTAAGAAGTGAAACAAAACTACTTACTTAAGTAGAGGTAAGTGGGGTAAAGTGGCAAACTTTTTTTTTGGAGCTCCGTTGATTGAACAAAAGTGATTATTTTTCCATGTTTAAAATTTCTATAGTAAAGAGAATTCAATAAGCTATCTTTTACCTAAGAAACCAACTAAAAATATTGATTTTATTTTGAGTTACCGAGCTTTGACCGACTATGTGCAAAATGGCCAAAATTGAAAATCAAGGGGTAAAGTGGGAAACTTTAAAAAACTGTACAAACTCAACTCAAATCTTGTAGCAAAGTTATTATATCTATATTTCAAGGCAAAAAAGGTTCAAAAAATACAGAATACATAGTAAATATGGAAAAAAAAATTGCTAAAAAAAAAAAATGAAAAAATGACTTAATTGATTTTTGAGCTTCAGTGCGTTTATTTGCCAAACGTTTTTCAACTGCTTCTTGCAACTTGATTTAGATTTGCGAATTGTGAAAAAACCTTGTTTTCACGCCGTGCGTACGATATTTTATATTCCGGTAACCGAAAAAACCGAGATGAAGTCGAAATTTTGAGGTTAGAGGGACATAAATACATTCACAACACTCTTTTAAATCATAAACAATGAATCGACAACACCACATTTTGCAAAAATGTAAGCGTCATTTTTTTACAATATATAAATTACACGAAACGCTTATGCATTATCAAAATCAAGACTACAAAAAATACTTTAAGTGTACTTACAATCTCTTTATCTCTAAAACGAGTGAAAAAACGATATTGAAACGATGGGAAATGAAATTTACGATTCGCTTCAAAACTTTGACAAGTGTCAAAGAACACATGAACACATATGCATGTGTAGGTATACCATAAAGATTAGTTTGTGGTCATTACTAACAGATGTCAGTAGCGCATGACATCTTACTTTGACAGTTTACCCGGAAAGTGCAATTTCCCACTTTACCCCACTTACCTCTATGTATGTATATTCAGGTCACCTTCTTGCCATAGACGGTCCATGTATGTTCAAGTTAGTTATACGTACATGTAATTTACCTACATATTGTTATAATTACAACAGATTTTAGTCGAACTGTTGTTATTGCTATACATTGTTGAAGTATTTTATTGCAATTTATTAAATTAATAAAACTTATTATAAAAACTTAAATCTGGGATAGTTATTGATTTCATTCAAATATTCAGATTCATAGTAAAGTTAACCTCGACAGTTATCTTTTTTATAACAAATTACGTCAAACTATATTTTTTCAGACCGTCACAGAAACTCCAAGAACTGCAACTCAGGAGGGGAAGGGAGCATTTTGTTGCACTTCTTGGAGTTCCACTATATATACGATATATACTTTTTTGTCTGTATATACTTTTTCCCCGAAATCCCCCCCTCCAAAGATTACTCTACGAATTCAAAAATAAAAAATTGACGAATTTTTCATTTGTTTATTTTCAGACTAACTACATTAAAACATCAAAATATGGTATATTAACATTTCTACCATTGAATCTATTCGAACAATTCCAACGACTTGCCAATTTCTACTTTCTGTGCCTACTTATACTACAATTAGTTCCCGCAATTAGTAGTCTTACACCAGTAACAACAGCAATACCATTGATTGGTGTACTGTCTTTAACCGCAATCAAAGATGCTTATGATGACTTTGTAAGTATTTATTACTTAAACTGTTCTGCGCATGTCCGATGGAGTTAATTGTGATTTTTTGTTCTCATTTACAGCAACGACATATGTCAGATTCTCAGGTAAATAATCGTAAATCGCAGGCTGTGAGAAATGGAAAATTAATACAAGAAAAATGGGCCAATATACAAGTGGGCGATATAATTCGAATGGATAATAATCAATTTGTGGCTGCCGATATTTTGCTGTTATCATCCAGTGAACCGAATGGCCTATGTTACATCGAAACTGCAGAATTAGACGGGTAAAACATTTTTTTTTCTAAATTATTCTTCACCATTTGTTTTTGCATCATGAAAATCGAGGGAAATTTTAAAATTTTGTGAAATAAGAACGATTATTTAACACTTTCTATTCACAGTTTACCCTACTTTTAGTGTTCCGTAGCAGACGGAATGCATCTGATTGAATACTCTATTTCAATTACTTTTTCATTTATGCACCTTTTGATAACCTAAAATAAATTTACCAAGTACGTGTTGGCCACACATTAAGAATACCTTAGTTGCTACAGTTTCTCATAATTCTGGGATAATATCCAGGATATTATTTTAAGTATATTTTTACGGTTTATCATGAAAATCGACAAATATATTCAACAATTTTACTTATACATGTTCCCTATATTTGCCTTAAAGGAGGATATTTTCCTTAAAAGTGATATAGGCCAATAAATAAATACTTGTGTTTATGTATGACATAAAGCATTAGGTAATTCAGTAGCTAGAAATGAAATTTTTATGCATTTTACAACATTTTTCCTAATAATGCTTTCGAAGGTTATCGATACAACTTACTGAAATAATTTTAATTGAGTCTTATCAAATGCTAGGATACTTGAATTCAACTAAAAATAGTCTGACGTCATCAAACGAATACGACAAATGAAGCAAAATCAGACGTAACTATCTAATTTTCTGTCTCTATCCCGTTTTGTTATACACACACCGGCATAATTAGCGGAATATAAAAAAAAATATAAAAACCTATTTATTAAACAAAGTTGGCTGTTTTTTTTTTTTTTTCATTTTCACTTAAAATAATATTGAAGTAATGAATCAATTGACTTTTCATAGAATTGTTCTTATTTATTATTGATGCAAATCTTTTTAAGAGGTCTGTCACTTTCGAACTCAAATGCCGCTTCTTCTCAATGTGGTCGAGCTTCAGACTGTCGTAATTAAAGAAGGGCAAAGATTGCCTCAGGAGACTATAGATAGCATCATTCTGAGTACAGTAAGACGAATCGAAGCTTTGACAAGAGTACGGGAGGAAGCACGCAGTATTAAAACACTGTGTTTCATTTTCCATTTGTTAAATAATCTTTAACTTAAATGATTCTTAGAGGACATAAGATTCCAAGAATTTGGCATTTCATATGGTTAATTGCTTTTGCTAACGAAAATAAAGGTGTATCAACTTGTGAACATGTAATTTTAAGTGAATAATTAAATAAAACTAATAGTTTCTTCAAATTAAATGGTTTGTTAGATTTTTAGAGATATTTTGTATGTTCCGCTAATTATGCCGATTTATGTATTTATATTAGAGTAATTATAGTAACTTACGGTTGTACGTCTAATTTTGCTTCATTTGTTAATGACGTCATAACACTTTTAGGTAATTTCTTGGACTCATGATTGCAAAGTTACAGGAGGGTATCGACTGTGTACAAAAAAACCAGCACTTTAAAAGAAAAGAATTACAAGGATTTGACAGACGAACGAACAAATAGATTATAAAGATTACGAAATTTTTTCTTCGGAACCCTAAAAATTTCCATTATAACACTTTTCGTCTTGAAATATTAGGATTTTCCCATTGGTTGAGATATAGAACTCTTAAATCAAATTGAGATTCCATTTTATCATTTTTCATTTTTAAACATTATTTATAAATTAGTAAAATATCCGCCCCCCTAACTTTAGAACTGTAAGTTCAACAAATTCGAATAAAAAAAAGACTTTCAGTTAAATTTATTTCGGATAACTTTAAAAGATATTGAAACCAAATTATTACTTAATGAAGCCCTATTATAACATAATAATATGCACTCCGTCCAGTTAGTTTTTTAAAAATTCTTTATATAAAATGGCCAACCTCTAAGATTCCAATTTCAAAATATTATTGACTGCTTGTGAACATTAATAAGTATGACGAACTTTAAAGAGAGTAACATTTATATGATTGATTGGTTATCAAACTGGAGTCGCTCTCGAACAAGAATCGGTAGCCTAGTGGCAAAATACTTGACTAATTATCAAGAATCGTGGGTTCGAGTGCCAGTCGATCCAGTTGAATAATTTTTCAATCACTATGTGATTTTTAATTTACATTCTATTATTCTAAAAAGTTGCAAAAAACTACGGAACTCTAAATTAAGCATGCCAGACTAGAGATGTCGATTTTAAATCGATTAATCGAAAATCGATTAATCGAAGCTTAAAAAACCGATTCTTTTTTCGATTTTTTTCATTTGAATCGATTCATGAATCGATTATTAAAAGTAAGAGATCGATAACCGATTTTTTCCAAAAATAACATCATTTTAATAGTAATTCTACAAAGAAACATGTGTTAAAATGAAACACCAAAAACTCTATTGTTAATTGTCACTTTTTACTCGTTATATCAACGAACCCCTCCTATGGCTCTATATAAGTCAGACTATTACTACAAAAGGAAAAGACCACCTATCTGTGGAAACGACGATGCCTTTCCCACAAAAGCGACTTATTTAGAAAACATTTTTTTGTCAATTTGTTTGAATTTTTTGAATAAACTTGGTTCAATTCGTGGTATTCGTCCTACATATTCAATTGCCTTATTTTTTATAATTATAATTGAAAAGTTAACTCACTCATCGCCTTTACAAATATAATGTAAGGCGTTTTTACACGATATTACCGATATTACCTATGTACTATCAAGTAAGTCCCTTAAACAAAAATTATCAGCTAATTTTATTAAACTTTTCAAAATTTCGATTTTTTAGATCGGTCTCACAGAATCGATTTTTTTTTTTTTTAATCGATTTTTTTGATTTCGATTTAAATCGATCCAAAAATCGATCTTTTTTTTTGGAGAATCGACATCTCTATGCCAGACACGCATATACCCAGTTTTTTTTTGTTTTTTTTTTTTTCATTTAAAACATAATTATTCTAGTCATGACGCAGAATTACCATAAAGTAAAATAATATTTAGTGAACCACATGCCTTGGCACTGCGCCAAAAAGCTTACCATTTATCGCTCGCTATACCATTTCTGTGAATTCTGTTCGCTATATATACCCGCATACATACAATATATTCAAAATGGTGATTTAAAGATATTTTTTTTCTCCCGCAGCGAAACGAACTTAAAATGTCGACAATGTTTACCCGAAACAGCGGCAATGGGTAACAATGATGCGCTACTTGGCGCATTCGACGGTGAAATTATATGCGAAACACCGAATAATCTATTAAATAAATTCGATGGAACACTGTACTGGAAAAATAAACGTTACGTAATCGATAACGATAAACTTGTGTTACGTGGATGTGTATTGCGTAACACGCAATGGTGTTACGGTGTTGTTATATTTACCGGCAAAGACACCAAATTAATGCAAAATAGTGGCAAGACAAAATTTAAACGAACTAGTATTGATAGATTACTTAATTTTTTAATTATAGGGGTAAATATCCGATATTTTAAGGGGGACCATCACTAGTGTGACCGCCTGAAAAAAGGTAATTTTTGGGATTTTTTTTTTTTAAAGAAAATTACTGCATGAAATGTTTTAATATTTTAAGGATATACATATTTGTAATTTTTGGACCAAAAAATTGAAAATTCAGCGAGTTACTCGCAATCTCCTAAGGCTTCAAAAAAAAATCCTCCCGACCTTCACAGTGCCTGAAATCAAAAAAACCAAAAAGTTTACTAAACTAGAAGGTATTGCCCGTACCATGACCCTCGATCGAAGAAATAGTTTAAATTTAACAAAATGGCGGAGCTTTAACCCTTTTATTTTAACCATAGAGAAACCTTTTACTGCCAGTTACAAGTACATTAGATAAAATTACAAAAAAAGAAAGAAAAACAGAGATGCTAATTCTAGGAATCTGTAAAATAGAAATTATACTTAACCATGTTGTTAAAATTGGACATTAGTTAGAATTATACCGTATTTCGAAAAATCTGTTGCAGGTGGCAGCACCTGTACCAGCGAATATATACATATCAAAGTATTTTGACCCGCTATATTGCAGGACGAGTTAGCTCGTCTTAACCATTTAAAGAGTTAAAAGAAACTATTGCATGAAATGTCTTAATATTTTAAAGATATATTTGTATATATATAATAAATACATGATAAAATTTTTGGACCAAAAGATTGAAAATTCAGTGAGTTATTCAAAATCTCCCAAGGCTTCAAAAAAGTCCCCCCCCCCGACCTTCACAGAGACTGAAATCAAAAAAACCAAAAAGTTTATTAAACTAGAAGGTATTGTGCGCACCAAGACCCTCGATCGAAAAAAAAGTTGAAATGACGGAGTTTTTAAAAAAGTTTCAAATTTTGCGCGAAAATTTGATGATTTTTGGCCTGCCAAAATTAGATTTTTTATTCGGGAGAATTATATATCCTAAAAGAAGCTGCAATAAGAATCAAATCGATCGGATGATTTGTCTTCGAGTTATAACTGCCACAGCGAATTTGAAAAATGTAATTTTCCTTTACCTTACCTTTTTTTGTTTTAAACACTGAGCATTCTCGTTCAATTTTACTAAAATCACTTACGATGTACTCACTATAATGGTCACAGTAAAACTAGATGAGTCGTTTAATTGTGCCAGGGTCTAGCACCTCCAAAATATGTGACTAGCAGCCAAGTACAGAAACCCCCCACCTATTAACATTCATACAATACCTCAAGGTCAACAATAGAAACGAGAATCCGCTCTTAGGTGGCTGTAACTCAAAAATTATTTGAGATATACACTTGAAATTTTAGTTTGTTATTTTTAAAGGTAGAGACTAGAGACTATTGAAATATGCAACAACAAAAAACCGATTTTTTTCAAATTGTCACACTAGTGGTCCCCCTTAATCAATCCAAACATAATTTTTTTGAAAAATTTATTAAAATTTTTATATTTATTTTTAGATTGTATTCTTTTTACTATCATTATGCCTCTTTTGTACAGTAGGATGTGGCATTTGGGAATGGCTTGTTGGCCGTTATTTTCAAATATATTTACCGTGGGATTCGTTAGTACCAACTGAGCCGTTAATGGGCGCATTTGTTATAGCTTTCTTAGTGTTCTTCTCGTACGCCATTGTATTGAATACAGTGGTGCCAATCTCGTTATACGTTTCCGTTGAAGTGATACGATTCATACAAAGTTTCCTAATTAATTGGGACGAGCAAATGGTGTATCATAAGACAAATACGAGCGCAAAGGCGAGGACGACTACGTTAAATGAAGAATTAGGTTCGTGTTTGTTCGGGTTTGGGCGTGGCTAGACGTTGTTATCCGATCTGGTCGATTTGGGTGATGATACTTTGTTACTGTTACAGTGTGAATAATTTGAAAGTTATGACCAAATTCATATAATCAAAAAATTATTTAAGTCAAGAGCTGTAAGGACAACCGATTGCTGTAGTCAAGAGGTTTATAGCTCTTACGGTTTTCAAACTTTAATGCAGACTTAGTGTTTTCAATATTTTAACTCACGTTTTTGAGTAGTTGCATATTGAAAATCAAATTTTTCAAATACGCGCTGAATTTCGCGCATGTGCACTGTTAAACCGCGCAAATATATTAGCGAAAATTTAAATACGTAACCTCTACAAGCTTCTAAATGAGGTAGTAGACGTCAAGTAATTTAAATTTTTTCTAGCGTGCGTTTGCGCACTTTGGTAGTGCACATGCGCGAGAATTTTTTCTACTACATTTTATGGGTCAGTGTAAATTATAGAATTACCTTATCGAATTGAACAACAATGAAATTGCAAATAATTTTCAATAAATACATGAATATGCGTCAAATTAGTAGATTAGCAATTATTTCACATACTAATTTTTCGTGCTTATTTAATTACAGAAAAAATTGTTGATTTCATAAAAAAATCAGCTTTAAAACATTTGCAACAGCGTAGCACTGACATCTGTTGATTAAATTTAAAAATATATATTTTATTAATAACACAATTTGTTACAGAATAGTTTTATAAACGTTTGAAAAAGAATTATCCCGAATGTCATGAAGTTTATTAAGAAATGCTTCATGGTTTCATAGCATTCGTAATACTCCTTTTCCTTGATTTTTATAAAATTATTATTTAATAAACTCTGTTATCAGTAACATGTTGCTTTAAAATGTCACCTATAGATGTCAATGCTAGCCTGTTATAAATAGAGTCCCTATAATAAATAGAATCGTGACTCGTAACATGTCATCCATTTTTTATCCAAAACAGAGTGGGAAGCTTCAAAATTAATTATCACATGTTTGAATAAATATTTTTTGGTACATAATTATTGTTAATAAGTTATGAATTAATGAAAAATTAAAAATTTTTAATTTAATTATTCTTTCTAGGTTAAACTAAATGATTTTTGTTAATATTTAATTTATTGCCAATGTATTTTACGCAAACTTTGGACAGAAAATGCCGGAACCAATCAGTGTTCAGCACACATGTCACGACTCTCTTTATTATAGGGACACTAATTTGAAAAGTTACGGAACGAAATCTATATTCTAAAATATAAACTCCTGTCAAACTGTTAAATAGTGTTCGTTTCTTGGATAAAATCCTTAAAAACGTTTCTAAATGAACATACCGTCGATATATGTTTCCTCTTCATGTTTTAGATTACTAATATCAATAAATCAATATGATGCCCCATTTAAAAAATTATTAGTTGGGTCATATCTCAAAAACCACAAGAGTTATAAAGCTCCAAAATATTACAATCTGTTGCTCCCTAGTGCTAGCATAGTAAAAATGAAACTCTTCGATTATTCACGCTGTATATCAAATTTCAAATTCGACTGAACGGATAACGGCCTCACCTTAATCGCAATTATTCATTTTAAACTAAAAATTTTAGGCCAAATTGAATATATATTTTCTGATAAGACTGGTACATTAACGCAAAATATAATGACATTTAATAAATGTTCTGTCGGTGGTAAATGTTACGGTGACATAATCGACGAACGCACCGGGGAAATCATTGAAGTTACTGAGGTACGTATATTAGACCCAAATTTAATCAGACTTAAATTAATCTCGTTTTCTTCCATTTTGATTTTGCTTTTGTTTTGTAAAAGCATTTAAGAAAAAAAGAATATCACACATCATTGCATGTACCCCCACCATTCATGTGTTTTTATTTCGAATCATTAATTATTAATTATTGACCTTATGTTTTTGTGGTGCATGGTTTTTTATTTTCTCAAAATATACACTACATTTTATATAACCGAACATTTATTATAAACAAAACATTCTATTTAATTTTTTAATAATTTATTTTATTGTGATCTGAAAAATTGACAGTAAGTGTAAAGGTTAAATTTATACTTATTTCGATATAATTTTGTGCCATCTGTTAGGAAAAAATTGTAACTATAAATTGATTGTACAGTGGGACCTCGTTATTGGTGAGAGAAACGCGACTGAATTGGATTCCTCATAGGATTTCATTTAACTCGAGCTTTGTTTACCTAACCACGATATAGCGAGGTTTTACTGTACCGTTACTGTATTATCAAATTTGAATGTATATTCTTCCACTAATTAATAGTGGAGAACGGGTTATAACTGCAGGGATTTTGTTTACTTTTAAAATTTAAATTAGGAATCTACAGATGTAAAATTGAGGAAAAATAAAGGTATTTCTGCAGAGATCTTTTAATCTTAAGTTGGATTACTGAAATGGAGCCAGAAGTTCCTTGAAAATAGCCATTTATGAGTTATTCAGTTCTTTAAAATCATATCTTTCGTTACTTCTTTTACTTTTTATTTGTTTTTTGAAGTGTAAGTTCTTATTGTCGACTGTAAATTAAGTATTTGCTACAGTTTTTAAGATAATTCAACAACCTTAATAGGGATCATGCAAACTGACGTCAACGCCAGCTGGTGATGATTATAGTAATATCGATGCACAGTATTCAGTAATACTTGGATACTTATGGGAAAAAAATTTTAGTTCGTCAAAATGAATCAGCTCTAACATTAATATTGTTTTTAACTTTTAATTATTTGATTGATTATTATGAAAGAAAATCCCAAAATACCGAAAATAAGTTTTTTTTTCTAAAGAAAGAAGAAACAAGACACAAGTAAAATTAGTTTTTGATAGTTCAGATAGCTGACACCTAATATAACCCATTTTGGATAGTTTATTTTTTACCTTCAGATGGCCGCAAGAGCCACTCACCAATAGATGGCTGATATCATCCATATCATCTATAGAAATTTCACTTAGGGCCAATACTAATATATTTAAAAATAAATTTGTGTTACTAAATATAAGTATTACTAAATTTGTGAACTAAATTAATTTTATTCACAGATAGCCGTACCCGTGACGTTGTTTACGCGAAACGTTGAGTAGTTTCTTTTTCGAAATTGTAGTTTCTTGCAACACAAAATGCATTAAATTGTCTCCAAATTGACAATTGTGTATTTATTGTATTTTTCGGTACACAATTAGCAACATTTTTTTTGATTTAAAATTCAGAAAAATTTCCAAACTACAATTACAATTTTTGTTACTATAGTTATGAAATTTTTTATGAAATATGTAAATTGGCGTAATGTGTGTAGATGCTCAAAATAGTTTTTCCATTTTCCCGTGGGAATGAGGCATTTTCCCGGAATAAAAAGTATCTTAAATGTTGACCCAGGTAATAAGTTATCATCACACCAAATTTCATTAAAATCCGTCCAGTAGTTTTTACGTGATGCGTGAACAGACAGACAGAGACAGATAGTTTTATTATATGTATAGATGTCAATATTATAAAACTGAAATAAATTAGGTAGGCAACTAAATTTTAGTTGACAAAATCTACCGACTAAATTTTATTCGGAGATTAATTTGACAGTTCTAAAAGATTTTTACAAACATTATTTATATTTATAGTTATACATATTAAACAGGTTTTATATATTTGCAACATATTATAGGTTATTCTACTACTACTAAATAATTTAATCATGAGATACGTTTATAATACTGAACCAGTATTTAGTTCACAATTATTTTTATTCGTAGAATAGTTATTCGTTGATTTAGTTGTCCTTTATAATACTGGGCCTTAGGCTTTTTTCTTTCAGTATAATTTACGAATTTTTTTCTGCATCAATCGAATAGTTCTCAAAATCACCGCAGACGTCTCTGTGAAATGTTTCTTTAAAGAAACATCTCTAGGTTCTACATGGTCCCTGTTCATTTAATTTATAAAACAAAAAAAAATAGTAAGAATTTTCACTTCAAACGCATAAATTTCATGTTTATTTTTCTTTCATTAAATAAAAAAGGAACAAATTAATTATTTTTACAATAAATACTTTACAACATGTATTATATCTTTACTGAAAAATTTGTATTATTAAAACGTTAAAATTGTTAAAAATAATTTGATAGATAATTGAAATATTTAAATAATTTCTCTTTTTGATAATAAAAAAGTTGCATACCAAACACAAAATACAACATTCACTTTAAATTCTCTCTCTGAACTAACACTGATATGGTATCTGACAATGACAACTACTGTATATTCGTTTTGTATATTCGTTGATCTTTTTTAAAGTAGATCTCTTTGAAAGGTATGATGCATGTTTATAATTAGTTTTGTGTTATTGTCTGGGGTTTGCTTTAGAGCTTGCTTCCTCTCAACTCAATCCATGACAAGCTATTGGATCAAGTCGAACAAGTGGGTTATTCCACACCATTACATCCTTCGAAAACACACGGGAAAAAAGCTCCAATTGTAACGTTCGCACCGAGCACAAAAGCTGTTAGTATTACGTAACTGTATTTTGTATTTACCTGGTGGTAATTTATTGTGTTGTCCCATTATTTGATTATTTTTATTTTTCGCATTTTTCAATTAATTGATAATTCAAAGTTATGTGGATTTTGTAGATTTTGATGACGATGATGAACGTGTTGATTTGGAAATATACATATATGAAAATCGTTACAAAATCCGCATAAATATTATTGATTAAGCGCCTTAAAAATAAAATTGCATCCCTGCTAGAAAGTCTACTGAAAAATGTCTTTATAAAGTACTGAAATATTTTATATATACGGTAAATAATCTGAGAGTTGATATTTGTTTTGAAATAGAGAGGGGGACACCTACCAAAAAATTACCAAGTTTCTAAAATTGACAATTTTTTTGAAAAAAGTTAATATTGATTTTTTTAAAACAACTAAATCAACTATCAATACAACTATCGGTGTCCATACAAATTTCGATTATTTTTGAGTAATTATGTTTTAAAAATTAAAATTTTTGGAATGCGCGCTAATTTTATCAAACGCTAAATTCAAACGATATCAAAATCTACGGTATTTTTAATAATATCAAGTCAACTATTATGCCGAAGTGATTTTAAGACAGAATTAAATGAATAAAAAACACAAATCATTTTCAGTGAAATTGCGTCAAAAATTAGCAATTTTTTCGAATTCTTTCAAATTTGTGATTTTATTACACAAAAAATATTAATACCATTAGTAGTGTCACTCAAGGAGTGTTTAGATACCTTACCCTTCTACTATGTAAATACACAGTATGTAAATATGAAGGAATGTACAGCTTGTTCAATTTTACTTGACGGGTCACAAAATCGGCGCAGAAACCTATTTGTGTACGTAGTATTGAAGTATTGTAGTAGTATTTGTGTACTTACACTCTGTACACATGCTAATACACACTAACACATATACAGGTATGCGTGAGGTTCAAAGTCGAGCCGCCAAGTAGAAATGAACAAGCTATACATCTGTTCTAAAATGTATATACATATACATATAAAAATATATAGGTGATAAAAAATTAAATTTTTTTAAATTTTTTTAACAAATACAATAAGATTGATAGCCCCCCATTCAAAAT
Organism: Brachynemurus nebulosus; assembly: GCA_035578155.1. Taxonomy (NCBI): domain Eukaryota; kingdom Metazoa; phylum Arthropoda; class Insecta; order Neuroptera; family Myrmeleontidae; genus Brachynemurus; species Brachynemurus nebulosus. Next base: position 27,457,641 of record JAPWDM010000006.1, read on the forward strand.
ACTACGTATCTCAACTTTTTGGGGGACCATTAAATTCACTGTATCATTCTTATTATCGTACGCTAAATATGGTGAAACAGTTTGGTAGAACAAGGTGTCCAAACACTCCTTGGGTGACACCTACCATCAGTTGAGTCCCTATAATAAATAGAGTCGTGAAATAAAACAGAGAGGGAAGCTTCAAAATTAATTATCACATATTTGAGTAAATATTTTTGAGTACATAATTATTGTTAATAAGTTATGAATTAATGAACAATTAAAAAATTTTAATTTAATTATTCTTTCTAGGTTAAACTAAATGATTTTTGTTATATATTTATTTTTAATTTATTTTACCCAACTTTGGACAGAAAATGCCGGAACCAATCAGCGTTCAGCACACATGTCACGACTCTATTTATTATAGGGACTCTAACCGTCAGAAAATAAGCAGGACATCTATATTCAAAAATATAAACTATATAGTTAGTAGTAGCGTTTCTTGAATAAAATTCTTCAACACGCTTTTATTTTTCAACTAGCCATAGAAAAACGGGTTCATTATCGCCAAGTTTAACAATTTTTAAAAAATTGTTCCCTCTTATCGTTATTTTAGATCAGTTTTATCAACAAAATAATATATTAAGTGCCATTAAAAAAATCTAAGATTGCTTTATAGCTCGAAAACCACTAGAGAGCTGTAAAGCTCCTCACTATTGCAATTAGTTACCCTGTTACCCTCATCCCAGTCGCTACAACCACTTTTTATAGGGAGAAATTTTTTGATTAAGTTGAACCGTAATAAAAATGGCAGCTCTCAAATTATTTACACAATATTAACGCTTTCATTCTAAAATATTCCATTCAGTTTACTTGAACATGAAAGGGTTAAATCATACCAATCAGTAAAAATTTGTAACATACTCTACCGATACTATACAGTAAATTTGTAGAAAAGCACGTAAATATTTATAAAATGTAAAACCACAAAGTACTTTTCAATAAATATCTTTTGAACCCGCAATTATAATCTGATTGCAGCTTATATTGACTTTTTACGCATTATACACTGCTTTGAATAAAATTTGAGGCGCTAAAGTATAAAAACAAGTAGACACTAAGTCTTGTAAATTAATTTTCCAAAAATAATCGCTGAAATAAAACGCTATCAGTCCATTTAATTTGAAAAATGCTTAATAGATAGTAATACAGAATAGAATTATCAATTAACAGCATGTAAATATTTAATAAAATATTTATTTATTTCAAATGAATGAATGAACAATTTAGTCAAATCATATTTAATAAATTAATTATTTTTGTTTAAATTTAGAATACAGAACCGGTTGACTTCTCATTCAATCCAGATTATGAACCAGAATTTACATTTTACGATGAAAATCTGTTACGCGCCGTTCGACGAAAAGATCCAGAGGTTCATATATTTTTTCGCTTATTGGCACTATGTCACACAGTTATGGCCGATAATAGTGATGGTACTCTGGAGTATCAGGTAACGTATCGGGTCATATGCTCAATTTCCTAAGTGAAATAACATTCGGTATTATAAAGTTAATAGGTATATCAAATATTTTTAAACAAAATTAACATGTTATTACATTTTTTTTAAGAAATAGAGGAACTAAATTTTGAAATTTACTATCCTTTTTAACATAAACATAATTTAAATAAATTACAAAACAAAATTATTTGCATTGTTTTACTATGGACTTTTCACACATTTTTCTTAACCTAACCAGTTTTCACATTGGTTAAATTTTACTATTATTTATTAATTGTAGTTTATGACAAACTCAAATACAACCGTCTTTAAGTTATAAACTAGTAACTACAATTAGTTACAGAAATTACTAGTTTATCCTGTCACCTCATCATTCCTGTAAATCAGTGGTTCCCAAAATGGTCTATATAGATCCTCAAGGATCAATAACGACTTGCAAGTGGTCCACGGCATGGGAAGAAAAATTTGGGGGTTTACAACAGCAGAGCGAGTTTTACTCGCCCTAAAATGATAAAATGAGAAGTTAGAGACTAGTGACCCTTCTTTTGGCTCGCCACCTCCATTTTTCCGGCGTTATATTTCCGAAAATTGTTCTTGATTTTCTGAATTTGTAAAGGGGGTCTATCTAGAACCGAAAACCAGGGCAAGTGGTATACGTACGAGATAAAAAGGTTTTGGAACCACTGCTGTAAACCCTGTTTTATAGTATTAGTCGATATATTTTGTTATCGTACAGTTGAACCTTTTTTTATGCGGTGAATCGGGATCGCATAAAAAAAAAGGTTGAAAATGCTCCAAACCTCACGACTTCCTTAGAAATTGCTTTTCTAAACAAGATAAAGCATTAATTTACACATGAGAACATTTTATTTCATTTTTATAATATTATAAAAATTGTGATAAATACATCTGTAAAAAACTTAATGATACAATAGTTTATATTCTTATGCAATGTACTGATAAATGCTTAAAAACCATCAATAAGTAATTTTATCAAAGTAAATTATTATAATTAATGTAATAAGTTTCTTACTTTCTCTTGCTTTTGATTCACATTATATGCACTTTAATGGCCATTTTTTTAAAAATTGCTTCAAAAGAAAAGTCACACAGAAAAAACGCATAAAAACAGGTTAAACTTTGTAAGCAAAAGTTATAACAAATTTATAGAAAAAATAATTGCTAATTAATCTCTGCATAAAACTTACTTAATGAATTTTCTAGAGAGTAAATGATTCGGTGAATTTACTCCTTAGTAAATGTATTTTTGCTTTATAATACCGATATTTATAAAAAAAGCGAATTTACTTTATAGATTTACTTACTCATCTTTCATAATTCTGGCCATGAGACTTTATAAAAATAATTTTTAGGCACAATCACCCGATGAGGCTGCTCTTGTGTCGGCAGCGCGAAATTTTGGTTTTGTGTTCAAAGAGCGTACACCAAACAGTATTACAATAGAAGTGATGGGCAAAAAGGAGATACACGAATTGTTATGCATTTTAGATTTTAATAATGTTAGAAAACGGATGTCGGTTATTTTACGGAGTAACGGGCGTCTTCGATTATATTGTAAAGGGGCTGATAACATCATCTACGAACGTCTGAGACAAGGAGATAATGAAATCAAAGAAAAAACTCAGGATCACTTAAATGTAAAACAATCAAATTATTAAATTTTGAAAATCCGAGTAATAACTTTAAAAAAAATTACTTTTAGAAATTCGCTGGGGAAGGTTTACGAACACTGTGTGTAGCGTACAGAGATATAGATGAAGATTTTTTTGCCGATTGGAAGCAACGACACCAAGAAGCGGCTATCATACTAGAGGGTAGAGAAGAACGCTTAGATGCCATCTATGAAGAAATCGAAAAAGATATGATACTGATAGGCGCGACCGCCATTGAAGATAAACTACAAGATGGCGTCCCACAAGCAATTGCAAATTTAGGTTTGGCCGGTATAAAATTGTGGGTCCTTACCGGCGATAAACAAGGTAATGTCAATAAAAAATACTCTATTATAAACCATTTTTAAGAAAAAAAAAAGATAAAATCGACTTCAAAATAATAATAAGAAGAGCACTGAAAAAAGTGCTATAAAATAATTACGCAATTAATCAAGACATAAATGTCAAAATAAAAATTTCCAATTTTTGAAATTGGTGCCTCGGCAGGTTCTCTTGCAGAAGCCTTGTTACGATTTTTACTATCTCTAAATGATCAAATAGACAATTGGCACCACCTTCAAAAACTGGAAAATTTTATTTTTAACTTCCCATAGGAAGTTATTGTAATGGGTCCGATTTTACGAATCGCTAATTTTGACATATCTCCACGTTTCAAGGTCACTAGAATTCGAATCCATCGTTTTTAGCGTGATGTCTGTGTGTGCGTTCGTTAGTTCGTTCGTGAATTTTTTTTCGTCTTGCATATCTCGAGAACAAATGATGATATCAACTCCGGACTAATTTCATTAGATGCGTAATCAAAAAATGAAGACCGGATAAAGTTTTCAGCAAATTCGGATTAGCAGTTTGTTTTTTGTGGTAAAAAAACTGAATTAACTTTATTAAGATAACATAGATTATATGGATTTTTTACCATAACATTATTATATAATGGCCTAAGATTCTTCCTTGATGTTAAAAACGCCAGTATTTTATTACAAAATTAAAAAAAAAAAGGAAAATAAGAAACTTGAAAAATTAGTTTTGCCAAAATATATTTTGTCTCGCATATCTTGAGAACAAATGATATTTGTTTGATAAGGGTGGAGCCCCCACCCTTAGGTACAGAAGGCAAAGCCCCCGGTATGGTGCAAGGGGCAAAGCCTCTATCGAGGGCCCAGGGGAGGAGTCGCCTGAAATAAAAAAAGAATTATGTATGTACAGTAATCTCTAATCTTTAAGGTCACCCAATGGGAAGTTGACAGTGTGGGTAGACCTGTCCCCCAAATTTTTATATTTATGTCTTGATTAATTACGTAATTATTTTATAGCATTTTTCAGTGCTCTTATTATTATTATTTTGAAGTCGGTTTTATTTTTTTTTTCTTAAAAATGGTTTATTTTCCCCTTTTGAATGACCTTGAATCTCTTACAAGGAAAGATCTTGAAGTGATAATTCCCGATTTTGAATTTAAAATATTAACCATATATCCTAAAACAACAGCTTAAACAACAATGTTGACAATTTAAATTTTGCTTGTGTCGGTTCAGTTTTTAAAATAATTCAACTATTTCCAATATTAACCAGAGCTTTTGAAATCGTTATAAGCCCTTTAATGGAATATTTTCTTTAAATTTATGGAATACTTTCGTTAAAATATTGATTGTAGAGTATAATTACAACGAGTAAAAACGGTTTAAATAGTTATTTCTAAAAGTATTATTGGTAAAATATAGACTGTACGTGTAAGATTTTCGCCGTATATACCACTGTCGCAGCATCCTGCATAACATAGCAAATTTCCATTTATAAAATTTAATTTTTATCGGAAAACAGTTTACATAAAACAATCGTTCAAAAACGTATTTTGTATGACTTTTTCCACTCTTTGTCATGGTATAAACAAAAATTTTGAATTTTGGGAAATTATTCCAAAAAGCTCGTTTTTTGAGCTTCCAAACATCGGACGTGTCTGAAAAATATTAGCGAGTAAAAAACCATTAATTTTTTTCCAAATTATTTTAGTTTACATCATTAGCCGGTAAATTTTAAAAAAAAATACTACGGTTACTGCTATGCCTTTGGTCGATAATCACTTTTAAAGATTTTTTTGTTTATCGATTAAAAAATGTCTCAAAATTTAAGTCTAACAAAGCATTACATAGAAACATGAAGTGATAATTAACCAAATTTATTTTTCCTATAATCTCCAGACTTTTCTGAACATTTTGATGAAAAAATTATTGCTTTATGTTAAATATTACAGAAGTTATGGATTTTTTAATATAATAACGTCACCGAAAGTGATAGCCACGGAAACACCATTTTAATTAACTCTATTTTGCTAAATTTCAAAAATTCATAACTTGAAAACTATTAGAGATAATTTTTTTAAATTTTGTACAGATGATTAGGATGGTTAATTAAACAAATAGTAAAATTTTCAGCTAAATCTGAGGTCATGGGGTGACATTTTATTTTTTTATTGGATGATTTGAAATGAAATGACCCACATGTCTGTTAGTTTTATTTGTTCCGTACATATACCAAGTTTGATCAAAATCGGGAATCATCACTTCAACACCTTCGTCATTAAGGAATTTTATCGCATATCTTCGAAGTCCCTGGTTAGATTTTGATCAAATTTATATGGAACCACCCTGAAAATACCTCCTTTCAAACAAAAAAATAATCATCCAAATCGGTCTCATACCCAAAAAAAAAAAAAAAAAATACAGTCGAATTGAGAACCTCCTCTTTTTTTGAAGTCGATTAAAGAATACAAAATTAATTTTTATTTTATTTTTAAATTTAAAGAAACCGCCATCAATATTGGATACTCATGTCAACTCTTGAGTGACGATATGCTCGATCTGTTCATCGTGGACGGTACAACGCACGAGGAAGTTGAACAACAGTTGCAACAACATCGCGAATCCATACGAATTGTCAACACATTTCAACCGCGTCGACCAGCACAAGAGAATGTCACGCCGAACGGCATCGTCACAAGTAGTACTAGTTCGTTGGAACATCACAGTAAAGTGGCGCCATCACCGCAACCCGAGACAACCGTACTGAATCCGCCGGCAGTTAGTGTTGTTACCTTCAGGTGGGACGGCGCTGAAAATAACAGGTAGTGTAGAGACGGAAAGAGATTTTTTACATGCAAATTATATTTTATTATTTTTTTTTAATTATTGAAGCTTGAACACGAAAAATAAATAAAAAGTTAGTATGTTGGTTTCATAGGAGTTAAAAAATCAGTTTTTCTCATTTTATACCCAAATTATTTTTTTTTTTTTTTAAGTAGTATAGGTTTAAAATATTATTTTGCACTGCTTTTTAGGCTTTGTTTCTTATTATCTTTATTTCTTTTTGTTATATCATTTTTCAGTAAAGGTTTTCTTTGTTTATTTTAATAAAATTTTGTGTCCGGACTAAATAACTCGGTTAAAAACAACCTGTTCCAAAGTAATCTCTAAAAATAACGCCGACGTAAATTCAGTGATATAGCCAATAGACGATTTCCCTATCGAAACTGGAATGCAAAATGGTGATACGTTCGAGTTAGAATAAATGCGGATATGAATGATATAATTAGGATTTTCTTAAAATATTTTTACTGCCAAACAAAATCAGGAACTATTGGTAGTAAACCACTGAAAATTGTCTTAGTGGTCTTAAAGAAGTACCTGCGTTTTAATTTTAAAACAAAAAAATTTTTTTTTTTCAATTATTTATTTTTATTGAATAAACACAATTTTTTTTATTTTAATAGAATATTGATATTTAAAGTACTGCTGAACCTTTTTTTATGCGGTGGATAGGGGGCGCATAATAAAATCGCACAAAAAATATATTCAAAAACATCATAATTATTTGCTATAAAAAGAGTTCGGTCAAATTTGTAAAAAAAACATAAAAAACGCTCAGAACCTCATGATTTCCTTAGAAGTTTCTTTTCTAAATAAGATAATGCATTAATTTACACATGAAAACATTTTATTTCATTTTTATAATATTATGAAAATTATGAAAGATATATCTATAATAAAAAAAAACTTAATGCTGCAATAACTTATATTCTTATGCAATATTGATTAAATGCTTAAAAACCATTAAAAAATAATTTTATCAAAGAAAATTATTATAATTAGTATTTAACTTTCTTACTGTCTCTTGATTTTGATTCACATTATGGCTAATTTCAAAAATGCATCACTGCTTGCATGAGGCAGAGTCAAAAGTTCAAAAATGCATCACACGCATCACAACGAAAAATCAAAAGTTCATTTTTGCATTTGATGCGTCAAAACAATGCATCAAGAAATTTGGTGATGCGCGTCCAAGATGCATGTCATGTCAATTCATGTGCATGAATTATAACTACTTGCCATATTATGTAGGTATTAACACCAACAGGAATAATTCCGAAAAACAGATTGTTGAAAAAGATGAATGTATTTACCTTTCATTAAAATTGTTAATTGTTTCATTATTTACCTTTCATTAAAACTGTTTGAATACATCTTGCACTCAAAATAGGTACATATGTAATATTTTTTATTCAAATAATTTCAATATTTTCAATAATTTCAATTTCAAGTAAGTTCAAGTTGAAATTTAAAGATAATATACCTATACAAGGACTGTATTGCTATATTATCTATAGTCTATCATGCTACATTATCTGTCTTATCTATAGCCAAATCAGAGGTTAAATGATGCCAATATCCCGTTCAAAAACATCTAATGTACATCAAATTTCAAGAGAGCATCAGCAGCGCATCATGTAGTATTAGACGCATCAGAAAAGTCATGATGCTGCATCGATTCGGTGAAGTTTACATTTTTGAAGTTACCCTATGCGTTTTAATATGGCCATTTTTATAAAAAAACCACATAAAAAAAGGTTTAGCTGTATATCGTATAATTATAATTTTTGCAAAATATATTTGAACATGTTACGATCAAAAAATCGTAAGTATATTCAAGGATAATAGGTAAAAATGCCGCTATTGAATGAAACACGAAATGCTTAACAGTATTTTTAAAAAAAATCTATTTTACAACTTTTTTTTATTTTAATTCATCAAATTTTGAATAAACTAAACTACCGTAACGTTTCTTGCGAAAATTTTACAGGTTTAAATTTAGTTTTAAAAAAATTCTTTTATCCCAAAAAACGGAAGTGCTGACTTTATTTTGAATGTATTTTTTAAGATTAATTTGTGTCAGGTGACTTTAATCCGAGGTAAAACGCCGGCCACCATCAATTTTTATTTTATGCACGATATGTTTTGTTTTAATATTGATTAATTTTTATAACTAACAAAAAACTATATTTCATTTCAATTCAATCAGAAAACCTCTAGTTAGTTTTTACTAGTTGATTTAGTTAGAATTACTGTTTCTAGCAACCATTTACATATAATTAGCAACGTATTCTCTTTGAATATTTGTCAAAACGAAACGATTAAAATGCCATCTATGAGTATAATCAACAATTAAAACTTACAATACCTGAATGATGTGCACATAACAGATATTCAAATCTATATCTTTTAATTATAAGTTACCGTTTATGCATCTCATTTTTACATATTATGGGGTTCAGTTTCATCTATATCACATGGAATTGACCATTTTATCATTTTCATTTGATTGTTCCATTTATAATAAAATATTAGCTGCTTGTTTGATATGTGTGATAAAAATAATCTCTTTCTCTCTCTAACTGCAAGTATTTTAAATTAAGCCTATTTTATAGAGTTAAGTTTTATTAGTTGCATGAATTCACAAAAATTTGCAATTAAAAAAAAATCTTGTCACGGACAGGTAAGATTTAATATGAATGGCACAAATTGGCTAGCACATGGGAAATTAAAATTTTTTGCACTTTGAAATAATCGTTTTAAAATGTTGTTGGAAATTTGAGGTTTTATGGAAAGTTCGGTTTAAAGATGTTTGTTTTAGTAGTTTCTAGTTTTTATTCGTAACAGTGATAAAAAATCACAAACAAGTTTATGTCTTCTATATTTTGATTTTTGTTTAAATTAAAAAATGGCTTTTTTAAAAATTTAATTTTTTCTTAAATTTTTTTACTGTTTGTTTATGATATATGAATAATTCCATGTCAAATCGTTATCGCCAAAAAAATAATCGTTTATTAAAATACTTCGAACAGATCGTGACAGATTGATATGGAATCACTCATGTAAATTTATGACATTTTTTTTTGCTTTTAATTGTGATAATTTTATTTTTCAGTGTATTTAATAAATTCCTGGATCCTTTTATTTGCTTTTTAGCATTATGATATGCTTTTTTTTAAAATAAATGTGTATTTTTCAATAAATATACAGTCGACTCTCGTTAATTCGGAACTCGAGGGACTCTTAAAATATTACGAATTATAGAGAGGTTCGAATTATCGCAGGTAACAATTTTAATTTTTTAAGCATTTGCGATAAATGAACTTGAACTTGTCTCAAAGTTTACTTACAATCTTTCTGTCTCTTTCACTCTGCAACTTTGAATTGTCGAGTGTTTGACGCCGATGAGTTCGAATTAACGCATCGTTTTGTTACGTAGCAATGATTTTTTCGTTCGAATTACCAAGTGTATAAAAATGTATTGTTTTAGTTCGAAATATAAAGAGATTTTGTAGGGAACTCGTGATACCTATGAATTATAGAGAGTTTCGAATTATCGCAGGTTTGAATTAACGAGAGTCTACTGTATGTGTTTTTTAATAAAATATAAAACTTAGAAACGCGAACTGGTGGTCAAAAAAATAATTACTGCGAGTAGATTATTCAAATTCAACTTTTCAAATTTTTACTCGCATTTTACGTTTCAGTACTTCCCCGAGAACTTGTCTGCCTGTCTGTTCGTAAAACGTGACAACGCACGTAAGTCCGGAATTACCAGAACAATTTTGAGAAAATTTTTTCCAGAAGTTATGCAGGTTCATTCCTGAATGGTTCTGGATGAATTTCATTCCGCCAAGGGAGCGGCGCATGCGCAAACGTAAAATCCATTAAACGTCAATAACTGCTCATCTGATTTCGCTTAAGTTTTGAAGGTAGTTGAAACTAGGCTATAGACTATGGGCTAGACGAATACGAGAAAGCTATGTGCCACAGCCATGTGGCAGTGTATTTTATTATAATTTTTTGTTTTTAATTGGAAACATACAATGCTCTATTGCTAATGTGCTTTAACTCTAAACTTTAATCTACTCGCAGTAGTTTTTCCATTTGCCACCAGGTGGTTAAGCATTAAACCACGGTTTTATGTACTACCCCCCGTTCCCTTCCCCCCCAAAAATATAAAAGTATAACAAATTTAGATAATTCTAAATAAATTTAGATTTACTCAGTTTTATTTTGTCTTGCTTAAGGTAACACTCTCCGTGGTAAAACTTCTTATACCGTATTTAATTGTCCTAGAAGAATGTATATAGATTAATTGAATAGGTTTAATTTTAATGGAATATAAATATATCTACAGGGTGATTTTGTTGTGAAAAAGACCTAGTTATATATCATGAAAAATTGAACAAAATATTAAAATTTTTTTCTGTGATGCATAATTTTCAAGAAAATCAGTACTGGAATTTTTAAGCATCGTTTGAAGTCACTGGTATGAGCATCTATTTAATTTATTATGTTCTATGTATTAATGGGATATTTGACTAATTTTGGGACATATTTATGCATTATGCATGTATGTATTTTTAATTTTTAAAAATAACGCCAAAAAACGTTAAAAAATATTAATTTAATATTTGTTCTCAAAATTTGCGCGAAAACGTTCATCAGCTGTCAATTACTTCAAATTCTCTACACAACAACAAGTGTTCTGTAACTAAGAAAAAAACTACTTGTTTTCCTTATAACTAGAAAAAAATTAATTTTTTGGATCAATTTCCATAATTATGTTTGATAACCGGTATTTAAAGTAGCGACCCTAGTGGTGATTGCGTTGAAGTATAAGAGAACGTGACGTCACAGTCCGTTTCTGACCACGTCACTAACAGCTAAAAAAAATACATTGTTAATTAATTTTTTTAAAATTAAATAATAATATTTAGGATGAATTAGCGTAATAAATTGCTGTTTTTTATAATAAATTTTTATTAAAAATTGTTTTGATTGTTTTTCCTTGGTACTTTCAAATACCCTTTTTATATGGGTATTTTATTTTGAACTGCACAAATTTTTTAAAAATTTATCAACAAAATCCGCGTATATCTTTTTTTTAAACAAATATTGAACCACTTAAACGTTTAATTTCGATTGACCAACGGTTACTATACAAAGTCACCCTGTACAGATTTAACCAAAAAAAAAAATTTGTCCTGGCTGTAAATAAAAATTGCAGCTTCCTAGTTGTGTTGTAATAATGTTAAGTTTTAAATACAAAATTAATTATATAAATTATAATTTATTTTACTTACAGCACTGATTGTGATTACGAAGGTGGACGAATCAGTCACGAACACAATCCGGACGATGATAGCGCAGCTGGTTTCGCTATAGTCGTCAACGGACATTCATTAGTTCATTGTTTACATCCGCAATTAGAGAAATTATTTTTAGATGTATCGTCTAGATGTAAATCGGTTATATGTTGTCGGGTTACACCGTTACAAAAAGCTTTAGTAGTTGAATTAATCAAAAAATATAAAAAAGCTGTCACATTAGCAATTGGTGACGGAGCGAATGATGTTTCGATGATCAAAGGTAAAATATTTAACCCTACGTCTATGATACGGGGCAATTTGGATAAAAATATTTTTGTAATTTTACAGCGGCTCATATAGGAGTGGGCATTTCGGGACAGGAAGGTATGCAAGCGGTCTTAGCATCAGATTATTCAATAGCCCAATTTAGATTTTTAGAACGATTATTATTAGTACATGGACGGTGGTCATATTACCGTATGTGTAAATTTCTACGATACTTTTTCTATAAAAATTTCGCATTCACATTGTGCCATATATGGTTTGCATTCTTCTGTGGATTTTCAGCTCAGGTATTTTTTTTTTTTCAAAATTATCTCATTGGATATAATTGAATTTTAAGATATTTCAAATTTTGCGAAGATATTTGGCTGTGTTTCTAAACATTGATTGTTTAAGAAAGTTGACCAACTATCCAAATTCGAAATTACTGATACATAGTTACGTTACTACGGTTTGATATTTTCGATCCACTTGAAAGTATTATCACAGATATCTTAAAAGATATTGTAGCTTTTAGCGAATTTCCAGAATGGGTTTTAGCTATTACAGCCACTGTCATGATGCGACTTGAGCCCGAGACTGTCGCAGAAATTTGTTTTGAGGTCTCTAGAAACCGAAATATATATAATATATATATATATATATATATATATATATATATATATATATATATATATATATATATATATATGTGTGTGTGTGTGTGTGTGTGTGTGTGTGTGTGTGTCCGCGCGATAACTCTCGCACGAAATGTCTTACGTTTATGAGATTTGGTGAAAATATTGGAAGTCCCAAACCGTTGGACGAGTTCGTTAACCAGACACGTCCGATGCCCGAACATGGTTTTTTTGGCAATTTTCGTAAAAAAAGAATTAGTTTTTTGCCAAAATTTCCCCTTATTCAAAAATTTTTGTGTAATTTTTTTACACCATTGGAAAGAGAAAAAATCACATAAAAATGGTCTTTAAACTATTATTGTATGTCAACTAGTTTCCAAGAAAAACTAACTTTTATAAAGGGAAATTCGCTATGTTATGCAGGATGCTGCGACAGGGGTATTTTCCATTTGAATAATAATTAATAGTTCAATGGGATATTTGACTAATTTTTGGATACTATTTTTAAAATACACATATTTATACGTTATACATGTTTATATCTTTGATTTTTAAAAATAATGTCGAAAATCTTTAGAAAAATTGTTTTCAAAATTTGCACGAAAACGTTCATTAGCTAAAGAAGAAGGAAAAATAAAATTAGGAAAAAAAATTTTTTTTGGGGGGGAGGATTAATTAGTTAATTTCCATAGTTATGTTTGATTACCGGTATTTAAAGTAGCGACTCTAATGGATATAATATTGAAGCACTTGAAGCAGAGAACTTGACGTCACAATCTGTTTCTGATCACGTGGTTCATAGCTAGTAAATTAATTTTTATTAATTAATTTTTGAAAATTAAATAATAACAGTTAGGATGAAATAGCATAATTTATTACTAAAAATTGTTTTAATTGTTTTTCCTTGATACTGCCAAACGAAATGAATATGTTTAATTTGTCTAAAAAAAAAAAATTAAACTTTAAGGACTCGTAGTCAAGAACGAAACCGAATTTTTAAAAATTCGGGCCTCAAAGGTGCCATTTTCACTACTGTTAACTTCTACCGATGAGGGTTACCAATTACCGCCGTCCGAAGTTTCCAGCCTCTTGAGATTTTCAAAAATAATCGTAAAAATTTGATTCAACAAATCATTTATACTGTACAAGAATATTTACCCTAGATAAAAGTTTCCGAGATAAAAACAGATAAAATAATTTTAACCTCCAACTTTAAGGGCTAGTTTTATTTTATTTTTTTTTAAAGTGGAAGATGATTTTCAAACTATAATAAATTGAAGGATAAAGTTTTGGAGAAAAATATAAAATTCCATATATAAACAGTCAAGTACCATCACTCTTCCGTTTCCTTAAATCTCACAACCACAATACTACATACAGCTATCCCAGTTCCATAATAAAAGGTATGCTCCATTCAAAATTAAAACCACCAACACCTACCAACATGAAAAACAATGTGGTCTACAAAGTAGAATGTCAATTTTGCCCAAGTGTGTACGTAGGGCAAACTTCAGGACTACTAGAAAAACGTTTAAAACAACACCAGTGGGACATCAGAAGAGGAGAAGAAAAAGCTGGCCTGTCCCAACACTCCATCTCTATAGACCATCGTTTTGATTTCGCCAATGCGATCGTACTATAAAAAGAAGAGAATTATAAAAGGCGATGCAATATCGAAAATTTGTGGATTGTTACCGAAAGCCAAAATATAAACAATCAAAATGACACTTCGTATATCAACAACTATGAGTCCATCTGTTGTACAGCACCGCAACTACTAAAATAAAACATGTATTACGCGCATAAGCGAAAATCCGGATTCCTTTGTTCTAGCTTATCAACACTCATTGTATTGCATTTTATTAAATACATTAAAAAATGTTCCTCTTATGCTAGGGCCACACTAATGTTAACGTCTAACGTAATGTCTAATGTCTATAAACGCAATAATTATGGCGCTAATATAACGACTTAAACTACGCGTAAATTGAGCGGCTACACTATATCATTTAACGTATTATTTCGATAATTATCGTGCTAAAACAAAAATGGATATCATTTTTATTTTTAATTAATATAAATCTTAATTTTAAATACTGTTAATTTAAAAAGAGGAAAATTTTAAATAATTTTTATTTTAAATTTAAAACAATGGTATGAACGCTTTTACTTAAATGATGATATCGACGATATATCGTACTACATAAGTACATAAACATGTAACATAAACATTATTGTTCTTGTTGCCTGGAAATACATAAATAGACATATTATGTACATAATATGATACATATCGTGCATATGTATGCATCCAGCCTAGAATGATGTGGTAGAATGTCTAGGCATGTGTAGCTACCAATTTTAACGCCATAAATGACGCGCTAAAATCCTTTGATGTGCTAAAAAGACCGCCACCGGAGTTATCGCCTAATGCCTAACGTCATTATTAATGACGTTAATAAATTAACGCGTTAAGTTCTGGTCACACTTGCATTTAATGTCGATTAACGCGATAATTAACGGCATTAACCGTTAGTGTGGCCCTAGGGTTATTTATATTTTAATATTCAAATTTTGTAAGTTTTATAATTTTTAACAATTTAACGTTTTTTTTTTACACTCATGACATTATAGTTTTTATTTCTAATTTTTTATCAATTTTTATTTCATGTGTATTCTTTTTGTGTTTAATTATGACAATTCTTAACACATGTAAGTACTAAATTTTGCATATATTCATTTTCTTTTTGTAATTTTCTTATAACTTATGTATTTAGTTTTTTAAAAGGAAAATTCTTGTCTGATTATGAAAATTCAATATTTTCGAAACGTTGCAAATAAATACTTATTTTTTATCAGTAACTGTTGGTGATTTTTCTCCAAAACTTTATCCTTCAATTATCTAACCAAATCACCTAATCCCCCTTTTGACATAAACTACAGTAAAGCAAGTGAATTTTTATTTCAAAAAAGTCGTAGTCCCTCAGTTAGATGAATACAAAGACTTACGAACTTTCAAAAATTTCATGCCTGTATAATAATATCTCTTTCACATATACAGGGTGGTCAGTAACGATACTCTCTTTTATCAAAAGGACCGCCCCGAATTTGGATAGTTGGATGACTTTTCTGATAAAAAATATTTTCAATTTCCAAACACCCAACTTGTGTTTCATGCGATTTTTTTCTCTTTATTTCAGACTGTATTTGATCCAATGTATATATCTGTTTACAATTTGTTTTACACTTCCTTACCTGTGCTAGCATTAGGAATATTTGATCAAGATGTAGATGATAAGCATTCGTTAATGTATCCTCAGCTATACAAGCCGGGCCATTTAAATTTATTATTTAACAAAAAAGAGTTCATTCGAAGCGCAATACATGGATGTTATAGCTCTCTAATATTGTTCCTAATTCCATATGGTATGTTCATTCAAAATTTGTCCGCCATTTTGAATTGAATAATAATTGGTGTACAATTATTTTAGGTACCTATAAGGATGGCTCCTCACCTGAAGGATATGTGCTGTCTGATTATATGTTGCTTGGAAGTGTTATGGCGTCTATACTAGTCATAGTTAATACTGTTCAAGTATGTATTATGTAATTTCTAAACCGAAGCATCGATCTGTGAGACCGTATTCTTCTATAGTTTAAAATACTTCAAAAACATAATATACAGGGTGTAAAGAATTTTAATAGTGGGTAGGTCAACTAGGACGGTCAAACTGTATTCATAGTCATGGTGACTACACAAAAATACTCTGTCAATTTCTTTTAGAGTGCATAATATACTAATACGTACGTAGTATGACCATAGCTAGCTGTTTATTCATTTGCTGGTGCCTTCATGGTTTTAAAATGCAAATATATCTACCATTTATCATTTTAATTGTATTAATACAATACCTAAAATAATTTTTTTACAAAATATTTATTTATTTTATTTTATTTATTTATTTATTTATTTTTTTTTTGATGAATAATGATTTTCTGTTGTATTGCAACTTATAAAAATAAAAGTTTAGATATAACAGAGAAGAAAATTGAAATAACTTTTCATTTGTAAGTAAATTGAATAAATACATTAAATACTGATATTTTTTTAAAGTTCTATTTAAACGATTATTATGATACTGGTATTTTTTAAACGTCAAATTTCATGTGACGATTATTATGGCTCTGATAAATGATAAATTATGTATGAAGATACCCCGCCCCCGCCCCCATACACGCCTCATAGCTTCGCTGGTTCTACCAAGAAACTCAACTTATACACTATTTCTGTTAAATATGTATGTATTATGTATATTATATTATGCACTCTGTAGTCAATTTAATAAATTATACCAGTGGCATTCAATTAGGGGAAAATGATGTTTAAAAATGAGAGGCAGATGCTGTATTAAAAGTTTCGTGAACTTAACTGTACCAAGTTGAAGTAAGCTATTTTCGATTATTGAAAGACATCTGGATCCAAATGCAAATAATTACAATTTTGCGAAAAAAACTTGTCAAATTTTTTTGATATTTAGGATCTACGCTACTGAGTTTGGAAAATATTCTAATTAGTCTAGTATAATATCTTATAATAGTCAATCAAGTCATCTTAACCATGCTAATCAATGGGCCAATTCATATCGGCGTAAGCGGAAGCGGCTTGCGCTCATTTGTAAGCAATATACGCTTGAAGACAAGCACATTTGGCTTGCTATTGATATGTATGTATAATCCTGTTTCACTTTCCATGTTCTAGTGAGAAGGGTGACAAGTACAGCAAAGATTATTTTTATAATACACCCTGATCAGATAGATCTAATAGTTGACTATAAACTATGTATGCTACTCACCCGTCTCATTAGTACATGGAAAGTGAGACAGGAATATACATACATATCAATAGCAAGGTAAATGTGCTTGTTTTCAAGCGCATATTGTTTACAAATGAGCGCAAGCCGCTTCACTTACACCGATACGAATTGGCCCAATATTTATCTATAAATTCTTGAGACTTATTTTCTTTACATCCTGTATAATCTACTAAATATGATAATTTGTTTGAATTCATTATTCTAGTTGTGTATCAATGTTTCGGTATTATAGTTTAAAAATTAATTTACAGTAGAATCTCGGTTAATTGAACTATTTGCGTTTCAGATTGCTTTAGACACTTCATACTGGACAGTTTTCAATCATATCATGATTTGGGGATCTCTTATGTGGTATTTTATTTTAGATTACTTTTACAATTACGTTATTGGTGGCATTTACGTTGGTTCATTGACAAAAGCAATGCAAGGCGCAACCTACTGGTTCACAACGCTCCTTGTAACCATAATCCTTATCACGCCGGTTCTGGCGTGGCGATTCTACTTCGTTGACGTGCATCCAACCCTCTCAGATCGTGTACGTTTGAAACAGCGATTGGCGCAAGTGCGTTCGCGGCACAGTCAGGACGAATTACGAACACCATCGGCACGTCGTACACGACGATCAATTCGGTCCGGGTACGCGTTTGCGCACCAGGAAGGTTTCGGCCGACTTATTACGTCCGGAAAAATTATGCGAAAACTGCCACATACGGAATTTACAATTCCTGGTCTTTCATCGATCAGTAAGTTACATTTAACATCATCCAATCATAACCAGGCGAACGGTAATACGGGGGGACAGTCAACGGAAGATCTAAGTCCTCGTGCACCAGTTCAGGATCTTGATACGATCAATTTATGAAACGGATTCGTTTATTTCACAATATTTCGCCAATATTTATTCTTAATTATTTATAAAGACTGAAACACGAAATTGTTTTCTGTCCAATTTTTATCAGTTTTTTTTTTAAATAAGAGATGGTGCAAGTGCAAGTATTATTTAACAGTTAACTACAAAGTATAGATACTCTTCTACGAAAAGTATTTTATATGGTACATTAGCAGATATACATTGAAATAACTAATTATTTATAGTATTTTAAAAATAAATTGTGATTTATTAAACTTTATAAAGAGAAATAAAGCTTCTAATACCTAATATAAGTTAGTATTAATAATAGTATTAATATTATGAATTTGTGACAAACGAAAATTTGATTTTTATTCATTATTACACCGAGAATTTTAGGAACATTTAATATTAAAAGTATTTCTTTTAATGGTGAATAAAAATCAGTAAAATTTTATTAAAATTTTTAGATGTAAATTATTAAAAAAAATTACGAAATATTATGGTTTTCACACAATAAATGAAATAAGAAATAAGAGATAATGGGTGTTCGCCATCGAGTGACGTTCAATGAAACAACTTAACTGCTCATAGGTATATGTACTTAAGTATTTTTGTACATCAAAATTAGTGATTTTTTTTGTCACTAAGTGACAAAAAAACTCATCACGAAAGTTATGTTTTCATGAATTTAGATGTACAAAAATACCTACATACCATGTGAGTTTTTTGAGAGTTGCCATTTTTAGTACAACCAAATTTTTATGATAGTAATGGTACTGGAAAAGGTTCTTTTCTTGGATGTAATGGAAATGTAAACAAGAAAAACACTATCGGTTGAAGTAGTCTCAAGTACATATGCATATTTTTACCGCCTAACTGATAAATTAAAGAAAAATTAAAAAATTAAACTTGGGTAAAGAAAATTTTTTTGCTCATTTATGTTGTTAATTAATGCATTAGATCAGTTTTATCGAAAAATTAACATATAGTCCCATTTAAAAATTTATAAGTTTGTATCATAGCTCGAAAACGATAAGAGCTATAAAGCTCCTGACTATAGCAATCGGTTGCCCCCGTCGATATCTACAACTCTTATTTGAAAAATTTTTCGATTAAATCAACGGTTTGGCTGTAATAAAAATGGCAATTCTCGAAAAACTCACACAGTATACCTATGAGCAGTTAAGATAATGTTTCATTCAACATCACTCGATGGCGAATACTCATTATCTCTTATTTCTTATTTCATTCATTGTGTGAAAGCCATTACTGATTATCTTTTATTTTTAAGAAAATATACTTGATCGAAAATCAATTGATTTAATCCAAAAATAATAATTTAAAAAGTAATCTTCATTGCCAACTACAAAAAAAATTTTACCCCAATGGCGCATGTATCAAATTCCTTCGATAGTTGACAGTGATTCCACCAGTATAGTAACCCTGTTCTAAGTAAAAATGAAAATTATTTGTGTGCAATATTCAACTATATACGACAGTGTTGGTCATTTTTTTTAAAGTCCTGCCCATAAGACAAGTTCCAATACCACCATACGTTACCATATACCTACTGGGCTTATTATATATATGCGTGATTTTGTGAAATTGTTGAAAATTAAAACAAATAGTGGAATCTATGTATGGTCCATTTCACTTAAATTTAACCATGCTTTGTCACTTATGAATTTAAATAATTTCCGTTTTCTTGGCTTTATCTCGTTCATTATTGCATTTACGTAAATTTTAAATTTGCAGTTTGTTTTTAGAAAAGAATAGAAGATTGATTTGTCTTGAATATAAGAATTATTTAATTTTTTAACGATGACTCATGATTAATAGAGAAAATGCATGTTTTTTTTTATTATCTAAATCGTTAGAGGAACTAATAATAAGTCTAAAAAAATATTTTAAAAAATATTAGTATTTTTAAATAATTTAAAAAATTATTTTTTTATTGTTATAACCTAATAGAGTTTAAACGAAATCGCGCCGGGTATGAAATAATTCTTATATTCAAAACAAATCAATATTCTATTCTTTTCTAAAAACAAACTGTAAATTTAAAATTGACGTATTTGCAACAATGAAAGAGATAAAGCTAAGAAAACGGGAATTCCTTAAATTCGTAAGTGATGAATCATGCTTAAATTTAAGTGAAATAGATCACATATATAAATTATTCTAAAAATATCGCCCTACGGGCTCGCGCAACAAACTCATATTCATGAGAAATAAGCGCCTTTTCCCACTTATTGTACAATATAGTATTTTTAGCATTACTTGTCCTCTACTGAAAGAAATTCACGAATCAAGTATATTTTATTAGAAGTCATATTTTCATAGAGACTGATATTTTCAATTAATTATATGTAGTGATAATAAAGATGTATATCTGCTAACTGTACAAAATAAATCACTAAATTCTTTTTTTAATAAAAATAAAAAATACCTACCTATGTAAATACAGTATTAAGAAAATAAAAAGTAGTAAAGAAAATTAAAATTTATATTAAATAAACCAGATATTGACTATTTTTGGTTTAATTTTATGTTATGATATAGACATAATATAACCTAATATATTTATATCTGTAATTGAAAATGTTTCTTTTGGGAATATGATGTCCCATAAGTAAGAAATTACAAATAAAACTGATTTTGCATTTTATTTCTAATTAGTCTTATTGTATGGGCAATAATTTTTATGGTGCTTGAGATAATATATTTATTGTTTTATGTTTTTTTAATTGTTTAATTCTATGTAAAAATAAAACTGATCATTTTATATAATATGTTCCTTGCACAACAATTTGTAAATACCTTAAATAGTCAAGGGACCATAAAGTATCGTATGTGATTTTATTTGTTACATTTAATTGTTGGTATTTTTTTTAAAAATTAGAAACTCTGCAATTCTGTTAAAAAATAAAAATAAAACTACCTTTAAGAAACCAAAATTAAAGAAAGTAGACTACCGGAATAAGGGGCACAATTTCAAACGAAATGTAATTTGTTCACTTAGGTCGGTCACAATAATATTTACTTACAGTGTCTTCAAAGTTTAATTGAACTTTCTAGACTCACAACTGAGACTAGAGAAGGAGCCTTTACTGAATCCGAGGTATATGCACACAACAAATGACAAACAATTCGTTTTAACTCTTCGAATGATTAAGACGGATTGACTCGTCTTACAATATGGCGGCTTAAAATGCTTTGATATGTATATATTCACTGGTACAAGTGCCGCCATCTGTGACAGATTTTTCAAAATACGGTGTAATTGTAAGTAATGTTCAATTTTACTATCTGTAGATTTATTGCTAAAAAGTTTAAACATAAATTTTCATAAAATATATCTCTTTAAGCAAATAAAGTAAACTGCATTATGGGTAATATCATCCCGGAACATATGATTGGAACTGTCATAGCGCACTGATGTCGGCTTGCCATTTTCTGATATTTAAAATAATTATTGCGTTTTCCATTAGAAATTAAAGGATTAAAAATGGCGTAACTAGCTCTGATTGGACTCTGTATCAAAATTTCTCGGGAGGGGGGGAGGGGTGTTCACATGTTCGGGCCCCTTTATCACGGCGGTAGCTTCGCCCCTGATCGTTACGTAGAAAATATATTATCATATAAAAAGTATAGCAAATGAATAAAAATAAATAAAAATTCAATTTCGATTCATAAAAAAGTAAAATATTCGTTTTAAAAATTAAGTATGAGAGAAAAATGTCCGTCATAATCCCATGCTGTACGAACGGTGTGATCTTACATAAGAGAGAAGTAACCTGTGTTTAGTAGATGATGACATCACAAATCATTTATGCGCTACTTTTGAAAATGAAATAAAAATTAATCCTTTTTAATGTTAGAGATTTACAAAAAAAAAATTAAAATTTAGAATAATTTGTAAAAGTAAAAAGTTTTAAACATTTTTTAAAAATTTGTGTACTCGCCTTTTTGATTTTAACTATTTCAAAATACCGTACCTAAAACGTTAAACTTTATATACTACTCTTACTATCTCTGATATTTTTTTTCTGGGATTCCCCTCACTAAACATAAGGCTTTCACACAATCAGTGAAATAAGAAATAAAAAGTGTGCCATCTAGTAACGTTGAATGAAACTTTAAAGTAACTGCTCATAGGTAAATGTATTTAGGTATTTCTGTACATCAAAATTCTTTATCACTTAAGACACTTAAGTGAATTTTGACGTAAAAAAATACCCAGATATTTATATCTATGACCAGTTACGTTAAAGTTTCATTCAACGTCACTAGATGGCACACTCCTTATTTCTTATTTCATTTGTTGTGTGAAAGGCCTTAGATAATCTTAAAAACTTATGTTTTAACTGAATAAAAGTTTCTAATTTTTAAACAAAACATATTTGTATTTTTTTTTCTCTTAAAATTTATGTTACAAATCACCTAGTACCGTTATTTGTTAACTAATTTTATTGTTGTATATATTTAAAGAAAAAAAAAAGTTTTATTTGCCAAATATATATATTTACCTACATGGTTAGCAATACAAAAATACAACTTAGTAAAAATTTACAATTATTAGACAAAAACAGTTGTCATCAAAATTCTTATTACGTATTAAATATTATGTATTAATTTTATCTAATTGAGTTTTTTTTTTCAATTATTCATTGTACAAATTAAGTAGTTTAATAAAACGTTTCAATAATTATATTTGTTTAAAATTCAAGTTTTATATTCGTTTTGTAATAATTTTATAAATACCTGTTTATACGGGGTAGAAAAAAATTGAACTTATCAGACTTGATAAAAATAAAAAGAAACGCTTTTTTAACAATTTCTAACTGTACATTGTAGAAACTTTTTACAAATTAACTCTTAGTTCAGTTTGATGTGTGAGTTTGATGAATTCAATTATTTACACCCTGTAAATATATTTTTTTTTCTGTAAAAATAGAGAATCATGATGACAATTAAAAATATTTTAATAAATACCTAAAATGTACTTAAAAATATTTTATTTAGCCGTCGACAAATGATTATAAATGGTATGAAATGTACAATATTAATGTATCAAAATGAATTACTATAAACTTTATGTACATATATGTATTTCGTATTTTTTTATTAGTTTTAAAAATTATAGAGTATATACATACGAAATTGTTTTAATTTTTTTTTTAATTTTTCTATTTCGTCCTTTCTTATGTTTGTATTTTATTTAAAAAATTTTGCTTTAATTTTGATGCAATTTCAAGGTACAGCAACCACTTTTTATGCGATTTTTAAGAGAATGAAAAGTAAGAAATCTGAATATTAATTTACGGTAAGTTTACTTAATAATTGTTTCTGAGCATTTTATCATAATTATATAGTATTGCAGCAAGGGCTGGCTGCTCCCCTCACTCGTCAAGTGTGCTGGCCAGTGAGTTTATTTAATTTTCCTAGTTCATCTACGCAAACTGTACTTCACTGGATCTTCTAAAGATAATCTAACAGATCTATAGACTTGATTTTAGTGCGTAAAAATATTTAGTAATAATTTAAAAAAAAAATTATTTTAAAAATCGTTAATCTTCAGCGATTTAAATGATGGAACCGCATTATTACTTCAAAGTGACGTCATCTGCCAGGAAATGAATAGCGTGAATAGGTTTTTTTATTTTCAGTCAAATACCCTATTTGAAGAACAGTCGTCCGGGAAAACGACATAATTAACAATGATATGAAAGTGCTGTTATTTTTTTTTTTAATAATTAAAAAAGAAAACAAAATTGAACAGTACAAAAATGAATTAAAAGTTTACACATGACCAAACAATTTAATTTTACTCTGATGAAAAATATTTTGAAACTCTTTAAAATGTCTTCTAATAGATAAGGTATTTGACAGCATGATGGCAACATGATGGAAATTAAGTTTTGGGGTAAGTATATTAATTTCCCATCAGAGTGATATATTTATTCAACTAGAAGTCGAAGTTGAAGGCATGGAATATTCCCTGTTTAAAATATAAGCATTTTTCAGAAGTGGGTATACAACGTAGGTAGGTACATAATAAACTATAATTATTCTTATTCTTAGAAAATCTAGAATATTACGAACATTTGTATAGTCCGATCAATAATTCCGGATATTGAAAGAGGCGATGCTAAGTAGTAGTTTTCGAAATAACCTGTTAAATGTAAGGTAAAGTACTTAATTAAGTATACAAAAATTAAAATTTTCATTGTTTTGTTTTTGTCAAGTTATAGGTTATAAATTTTTTATAGCAATCCTAAACTTTCTAAAAGCTAGTATATTCTTGTAATTAGCAATTCGGTATACTGCTTTTTCTAATAAACTGTTTATGAAAAATTTTGTGCTTTTTGTATAGGTATTCAATTTATAATAAGAGTAAAGTGCCCTGTAAACGATCAAATTTGTTTGACAAATTTGTTTGTCAAACTTCACGTTTTCATCAAACAAGAGCTTAAACGATCAAACCAAAGCTCAAACAAATTTGACAAACTTGCCCGTAGTTTATCACACTAGCGATCCCCATAAAATAATTTTATTAGATAAAACTTGGCCAAACAGAATAAATAATGAAAATTACGGAAAAAAGGTTGCTCGTACAGAGATTTGCAAAAATTTTGTCATATTTGCTATTCATTTCGGGGCAATTTCGGGAGATTGTTTGACAAACACAACAAACACAGCCGCACACCTTCAAACTTGTTGGTCAAACAAGTTGATCAATCAAGATTTTCATCAAACACGTCAAATAGTAGCACTACACTCTCGTCGAGGCAACACGAGGCGACGCGAGGCCGAGAGTGTAGTTGATGCTCTCGTGTTACCTCGTCTCGCCTCGTCAAGCCTTGCCTCGCCTCGTCAGGTCTCCGATCTGAGTCGGTTTTTTGTCACAAGTCAAAGGACACGAGACACGAGGCGAGGCGATCAACTACACTCTCGCATATACTCGTGTGTTGATATTGCATATGTTGCATATCTGCGTACTATTATGTTTTTATACATAACCTAAAATCATGCCTTAAATTTACAAAAACGTTATTTTAAACGTTATTTTAAACTTTTTTGTGTAATATGCATGAAGAAAATTATAGGATTCAACAGTACATAGAACTGCAGCAGCAGTTATTTGAATCCATGTCACCGACATCACCCATCTTGCCCATCTATGATTGACATTTCAAACTATACGAACGCGTATGAGCAGTATGAATAACTGACAAGTAAAGGTCCCGAGGCCGGACCTATCGATTTTGATGAAACTTAAATATGTTGTAGAACACTAAAAACTAAGGGACACGTATTTTTTTTTATCTGCGGAAAAACGGTTTGAAGGGGTGAAATCGCCCTCCATAAATTGGGGTAAAAATTTAATTTTTCAAATATCTCGAAAACAGTAAGAGATAGAGCAAAAGTTTAAATTCGCGATATTACTCTTTTTTAAAGAGCTATCTATTGATATGCAATTTGTTCATATTACATCAACAGGGGTGGTTGGGGGTTAAAATTTGGGGGTTAATTTTGCAAAAAGGGGGTGAAAAATAAACAATATAAAAATTTTGTTTACAGATTTGAAATCTACGTCAAAAAATCTAATTGACCTGTTTTTGCTCAATATCCTAATATTAAGTCTAGGGGTAGTTAACTACAGGGTGACTATGTCGAATAATCGTACTATTTGGGTATTTCAAGAAGTTCTTGTTCATGGAAAATAGCTTAAGACAATTAGAATAACGTAGAAATGAAATTCTCGAATTCAAAATTGAGTTTGAGTAACATTGGAGAGGGGGTGAGTCACCCTCTTAAATTACATACTAGTTTATATACACTAATTTTTGCTATTAACACACTGATAGTGGGTAAAATAATGTCACAATAAGTGGTTCTGAAGTTGGACTATCATATGTAAGGTCTTTATTAGGTTTGTTTTTTAATGGATATTATAGTTTTCCTTATCGAAAATTATCGATACCGAAAATTACATAACCTAACCTAAAATAACGAAACCTAATAAAAACCTTACATACGATAGTCTAACTTCAGAACCATCTATTGTGACATTATTACCCCCTGTAAGTGTGTTAATTGCAAAAATTAGTGTATGTAAACTAGTATGTAATTTAAGAGGGTGACTCACCCCCTCTCCAATGTTGCTCAAACTCAATTTTGAATTCGAGAATTTCATTTCTACGTTATTCTAATTGTCTTAAGCTATTTTCCATGAACAAGAACTTCTTGAAATACCCAAATAGTACGATTATTCGACATAGTCACCCTGTAGTTAACTACCCCTAGACTTAATATTAGGATATTGAGCAAAAACAGGTCAATTAGATTTTTTGACGTAGATTTCAAATCTGTAAACAAAATTTTTATATTGTTTATTTTTCACCCCCTTTTTGCAAAATTAACCCCCAAATTTTAACCCCCAACCACCCCTGTTGATGTAATATGAACAAATTGCATATCAATAGATAGCTCTTTAAAAAAGAGTAATATCGCGAATTTAAACTTTTGCTCTATCTCTTACTGTTTTCGAGATATTTGAAAAATTAAATTTTTACCCCAATTTATGGAGGGCGATTTCACCCCTTCAAACCGTTTTTCCGCAGATAAAAAAAAATACGTGTCCCTTAGTTTTTAGTGTTCTACAACATATTTAAGTTTCATCAAAATCGATAGGTCCGGCCTCGGGACCTTTACTTGTGAGTAATGAGCGAGAGTGTAGACGGTACATACTCGTGTTGTCTCGCCTCGTCAAAACCTCGACGAACGTCTCGTCGAGGCGACCTCGCGAGAATGTAGTGCTACTAAAACACGTAGATTGTTTGACAAACGCGTCAAACAAAGCTGCATACTATCAAATGATTTGACAAACACGTAAAATTTGACAAACAATTTGATCGTTTACAGGGCACTTAACGAACTACGATTTTAAGCGTTTAACCCTTAACAAATACCTACTTTACAAACGTCACTGTTGTCATTGTTGATAAAAAATATTAATAAAATTTAAAAAATGTGGATATTACAAAGAAAATTAATTATTTAATGAAATTCTAAAATGAATTAATCATTTTAAATGTTATGTATCCTTTAAAAATAAGAAATACTAATATTTTCTTTGGTCCTTCCGAAATATTAATCTTATAAAGATTGTTGTAATAAACGTAGAAAAAGTGTAAAATATATTTTTATATATTTTGCTTTTTGTACACACCAGTTGAATGAAATTTTATATATTTCAGTAAGTATTCTATAAAATTTATAAAATTATGCATTTAACCTAGATAGTTAATTAGAAAATACTAATAAAAGCACCATATACATGTTCAAAATGGTATAAAATAATTATTTAAAAAATTTCCCACATAATGTGCGCCGATTTTAATTATAAAATTAGAAATATGACGTACACTTATGAATTATTTATTTATAATATATATTTTATATAAATCAGTTCGTGGCAGGGCAATGCGAAGGAACGTAGAGAGCTGTTAAAAATAGATTTCGAATTGAATTTTCAGAAATCAACATTTCTATTGTCGCAGTTAGTGTTGAAAACATTATTGTGCGATGAGCACACGTTCGACGGTGGCTCATCCACCGCGCAGCTCCGTCAGGAGTCGTGGCTCATCATCGGGCTCAACAACAAACAGTGCCGATCCACGTGAAAAAATTAAAGACTGTTTTCGAAAATTGGTGGCATTTATGTGTACACAAGTGGGTGTCGGCGGTTTAATTGTATGTTACGCCATATTTGGCGCGCTTGGATTCATTTCAATCGAAGGTACACCGGAAAATCCGCATACGGAACAAATTGAGTTTGTTCACAGTCTTCGTAGGAATTGTTCGGACGAATTGTGGCGTGTAACGTCGCACTATAACGTTTTAAATAAAACTGCATGGCGATTGGAAGCGGATAGTATAATTAGAACGTTTCAAGATGGTGTTGCACAGGCGATGAAGAAGGGATACGATGGACGAAAAGCTTCAGAAGTTTGGTCGTTTCCGGCCGCGTTAATGTTTTGTTTATCGATTTTCACGATGATCGGATACGGGAACATGGTACCCCAAACACCGTGGGGCAAAGTCACAACCGTGTTGTACGCCATCTTTGGGATTCCCCTGTACGTTTTATACTTTTTAAATATGGGCGAAATATTGGCGCAAACATTTCGATGGTTGTACACATGGTTTTATGAGTGTAGTACACCGGGCGAAAATTTTGAAGATGACTCCGATGGAGTGCGGATTAAGAGGAGGGTGATTGTTCCGTCAACGGCGTGTTTATGGGTGATGAGCGCGTACATTTTGACCGGTACAATTATGTTTGCCGAGTGGGAAGGATGGAATTATTTGGATAGTACGTATTTTTGTGTGACCAGTTTATGTAAAATCGGTTTTGGCGATTTTGTACCCGGTGCTAATATATTGGATGCGCGCAGTGGAAATCACGCCAAACTAATTATCAATTTCGTGTATATGCTGTTGGGTATGGGACTTGTGGCGATGTGTTACAATCTGATGCGTGAAGATGTTCGCGTTAAAGTGAAAGAAATGAAAGAGGATTTGAGCCAATGTATGGAAGATATACGATTGAGATTTGTCGCTTGCGTTAACAAGTTTCGATCAAAAGATGATTATGACTGAATTTTTTTTAAACGTTTCAAATTTGTAATTGAAGTATTTATTTTATTTAAAAACTATTCCTAGGATATTTATTTTTAGATATATTGAATTAATAAGTAATTTTTGTTATAAAGATAATTTTTTAGTTATATCATACTTTTGAAGCATATCTATTCATAATAAAAACATAAAAGAATGATTTTTACTGATTTTTTACCCTTTACATCCCGATCATGAATATTTGTCACCACACTATTTCATGTTTCACAAAAAATATCTTTAATTATATCTGAATTGTAAAAATTTAAAAATAACCAAAATTTTGGGATTATTTACAAAAATTTTCCAAATTTTGATTTCCTCCATGAAGCCATCTGTTGTGTAACTATGTAAAAAACAGGGTATGGACACTCAATAGTTTATCGGACAAATTATTCGTCGGTGTGGATCAAACAGTAGCCAACATAATAATAAAATATTCACTAAAATAATATAGGACTTTCCAACTTTCATTCAGTAATACCAGTAAAATAAGTTTTTACAGTTTAATTTTGGTGATTTTGGTGTTATTGGTATCGCTTTGATCCACTCCACACCGTTTGAATAAGGAGTGGAGGGGAGTATCTAGTGTCCATACCCTGGTAAAAACATTTCCTGCACTCCCACCATTGCCTGGCATAAAATTAATAATAATATTAATCTCTTAACGCTCATTTGTCAGCTGCCGATTTACCGCCGATCTAGTTTAAATCATGGACACTATACAAGGAGCACGAACTCAAACGGGGGAATTGCCAGAATTGTCCACGAAAACGATAACCCTGCAAATCGATAGATTGATCTATCGAATGGTTTTCCTAAACCGTTTGTTCAAAATGTCAGAAAAAAAATTAAAGGAGCAAAATTGAATGAAAAATTCAATTTTTTTTTTAAACTTTTTTTACAGTTCGGCATTTTTTATCCATTAAATTTGAAAACTAAGAGAACATTTTTTTTCTAATTTTTTTTTATTTTCATTTAATTTTTTTTTCTGACATTTTGAACAAACGGTTTAGGAAAACCATTCGATAGATAAATTTGTCGATTTGTAGGGTTATTGGGAATACAGTGACTTGTAAAAATTCGTACAAATATTAAATTCCCCATCAATACTCGCAAGGATGCGGACAATTTTTTGCAACAAGGAAAACAGTCCGCTTTTTTCATACTTTCAGGTTAAAATTAAAGATGGAAAAAATTTTTTCCCCTAAAGTACACAGCATAGCCTTGTAGGAAATTTATCCCAGATTCCAAAACTGCCCTTCAATTTTCCGTCCGATCACTGGTTACTGAGATATCGATGGTTAAAGCAAAATGGATCTTTTTGCATTCAAAGTTGGATATCTCCGGAACAATTCAACATAGAGAAAAATTTTAAAAAGGAAATTGAAGCTGAATAAACAAGCTATCAAGTCAATACCATGGCTTTACCGTAAAAAAATTTTTCAAGCCCGTAGACCGAAAAAAAAGAGCAAAAAATTTTCAATTTTAGTGTTATTCCTTAGGATTACTCGATAACTGCCACTCCTAAAATTTTTTGGACGAAAGATCTCAAAACTAGAATCTTGGAGCTTCATCTCGATACGACCATTTTTCACGTATATAGGGTAAAAGCCCCCTTTGTGGAACGGTATCTAATACTGGAACAGTTTTGACATTTACACATTTATTTCTTTAATTAAGTAAGGAAACTTTAAATGCGAGGTGAATTTAAATTGAAAGACAATCATTCTATTAATATTAATTTTTTTTATCAGACGTTTCTTTCAGAAATAACTTCATTAATATGTAAATGTTCATAATTAGATACCGTTCCACAAAGGGGGCTTTTACCCTACTTCAAAAATCACTAAAAAATTAAAAATTTTTTTTTTCTTCCCTTAATTTTTTGTAGTAGTATATAATGGATATCAAAGTCAATGTATTCAAAAAAGTGTCTAAAAATACTGGACATTCGTGTGCCTTAGATACCAAAGCGGTACAGTACTTATTCTCAAATGGAAACGCGAGCTTTTATATTATCTTTGTTAGCTTTTGAATAGAATCTTCTGGAATCTTTTTCAATGTTCAACTCAGTTATAAAATGGGTTTTTCGATCGTTTTTAAAATAAACTTAACAATTTTTATTTTATTTTGCGTCGCATCATTTACATTGTATATTATATAATTCGCTGACGTCACTATGTAAAATCGGAGTCAGTACCATTGGATATCCGCCGTATAGAGTAATTTAAACTATAAGAGTTTATTTCATACATATGTAATTTCTTTCATAAATATGGAAATTACATTGTAAAAAACTCAGAATTAAATTTTCACTGAAATAACTAAATAATATGTCTTTATATTGTGGTCTATTGAAACCGCGTTATAACATAATAAAATTTACTCTAACATGCATGCATTATAAGAATACCGTACTATTCCTTATAGGAGGGTTGACTATAATATATTGAGAGAATGTTGACTCAATTCGAAAACAAACTCAGAATTATAGAACTCGATACGTACAAATACAAGACCAACCAAGTAAAGTTAAAATTTAAAAAAAATTTCGAATATCTAATAATAAAAAAATAGTTTTAGTTTTGTTTAGTAAATTTCGTTTAGTAGTTTGAATTATGAAATCATCAATACTGAACATTGAACTATTTTTATTCTAACGCAAAATCGATAGAAAACATTTGAATTATTTTTAAACTGACGAAAATATTGTTTGACCTTAGTATTTATTACTCGAGATCAAAGAAGATAAGTCTTTGAACTTACATAACATTTTCTTTCTAATTTTCATGTAAATATTGTCATTACACCCACACATTTTTCCCCATATCATTCGGTTTTTTTAAACCTAAAATTTTATATCAAAAATTGTAATAATATATAACTTTTTATAAAATTAAAATAAATTTTACAATTCAGTCCGAATTTTATTTTACAGATGTTTACTGTATTTCTTCATTAAATCGGCAAACACTAGTAATCTGAAAGGCATGTCGGAACAAAATTCAACAATACTACAAGAAATATATGGGGTGGAAGGATACGATGGTCGTAAAAATGATCTGATTTATTGTCCACCCTTAAAAGAGTCAAATGAAGAGAGTGTCACTGTATATTTTGGAGGCGATGTTCAAGTAAAAATTACTGAAGATGAACATGGGATAAGTTAACATTGGGGTGAGATGGCGATTTCTTTTTATTTATTTTTTTTCATAGTTTTTGATTTATATGTAATACTCATTTTGAAGTTTTTGCATTACCTGAATAATTTGTGTATTTCTTTTTTGTCATAAAAAGTAATATACATATTAGATGTAATTGGATATACACTTAAAGCATTTTAGATTGCCTATATGCTGAAGGAGTTAACTCTAAACCTGCTTAAGGTGAATCGATTACAAGAAATTTTCCAAGTTTAGAATTTGAAATTTTAGTATATTATAGAAAAAGATATGATGCATTGACTGACATAATTTGAATAATTTCTGACGTCTAGTTTAGAAGAAATAAATTTTCAAAGTTAGAATTTTTAACGTACGAGTAAATGCAAAAGTATGATCGGAAGTGTATCAGAGGTACATATATATATTTAAGTAAATTGTGTCATTAAAAACCAACTTTAAGCTTTAAAAAACTGAAAGTTATTTTCTTTTATGTTTTCCAATCACTAAAAAACTATTTTGTTTAATATTGGACGTATAGTTATTGTAATAAATAGAAAAAAAAAAGACTACAAAAATATCATTTTATACTAATACACCCATAATATATTTGTGTATGTATTAGTTATTATGTGTGCGTACTTGTCAACTACCAGAGTCAAATTCATTACTTTTAAAATTATTAAAATTAAAAGATTGAATAATAATCAAATATTAATACTGTTAGGTTTATTGCAAAATTTAACATAAATTATATTTATTTATAGAGAAAAAAATAGATTCTAATTCATTCATCAGTCGTAATTGATTCACCTTACTAAAAAAAGAAAAACAAAATTTCAATTCAATCTATCCCTTTTCAAAACAGGATAGGATATAATTATAATTTTTGGTTAGGAAAACTGATTCTGCCATTGATCTGTTGTCACAATGACATTAACGCTTCTGATGATTAAAGCGAGTTAACTCGTCATGCAATATGGCGGCTCAACATGCTTTGATATTTGTATATTCATTCACTGGTGTGATAGATTTTTCGAAATACGGTATAATTGTAAGTAATGCTCAATTTTACCAACATCGTTTAGTATAATTTCTATTTTGTAAATTCCTAGGTTGTCATTTTTTGATGTTGGCATCTCTGATTTTCTTTATTTTTTTAACTTTATCTATTATACTTGTCACTGGTAGTAAAAGGTCCGGCATTTTCAGATAAAAAAATTTTCTCTGTGGTCAAAATAAAAGCGTTATACTGTCTATATGGCCTATATATGAATGAGTTAACTTATCTTAACCACTATAGGAGTTAAATTTATTAAATTCCTCAGTTTGAAAACATTGATATAGTAAAAAATTTGATTTTTTTTACTTTGTCAGCCAAAGATTTTCCTCAATAAATATTTTTTCATTTTAATATCGTCATCTTACCCCATGAATTTTTCATATACGAATAGCTGAATTTTTATCTTAAGTAAATTTACACGAAAAATCCCTAATTTTTAGGATTTTAATGACAAAATGTTAAAAAATAAAGAGAATAAGAAATATATTACATGGAGTTTAAACAATGTAGCCGCATTATTACATTCAGTATTCCCACAATCGCATATAATGGTTATTCGACCTCACAGGTGCATTTCGAGTCCCAATATTCGTTAGCAAAATCTATAAATCCGGTTTAATTTTTAGAATTGAGCTTCAAACATTTAGCTGTTTTGATAATTTTGTGAAAACAGTCAACAAGTATGGCGTCCCTGAATTTACAGACACGCATGGATCACTTGAACATTTACGAAAACTAGTCAGTACTGTAGTATTAGAAAAACAAAAGGTATTAAAAAATTATTTCACTCAAATGAGAATTATAACTTTTCGATTTTCGTTTAGGAAAAGAAGAGTGGAGAAAATTTAAAATTAAAGATCATCGGTTTTAGTAAAGGTTGTGTTGTATTAAATCAATTTTTGCACGAATTCCACCATTGGAAAAATAAAAACGATCAAGATATGATCGATTT
The DNA here is from genome assembly GCA_035578155.1 of Brachynemurus nebulosus. Lineage (NCBI taxonomy): Eukaryota > Metazoa > Arthropoda > Insecta > Neuroptera > Myrmeleontidae > Brachynemurus > Brachynemurus nebulosus. The sequence continues at coordinate 27,491,783 of JAPWDM010000006.1, forward strand.
TATCAAAAAGATCACTGATATATATTGGTTAGACGGTGGCCATAATGGCGGCAAAAACACTTGGATCACGAAAAACGAATTGCTGCAAACACTGGCAGATTTCAGTAAGAATTTTTTTTCGTGGAATCCCAAAAAATTATTATTTTAAATATATTTATAAATTTTATAGATATAACAGTTCATATACACGTTTCGCCCTATCAAATTTGTGATTTTCGAAGGCCGTGGATTGGTGAAGAAGAGAAAAAATTCTCGGAAACAATTAAACGTCTTGGTGCACGTGTAGATCGACATATACACTTTGAAAATGAAAATTCGAGTATCGAAAAACATTTTGAAGTTATTGATGAAACATTTAAAGTGTAAAAGGAAAATTTTTAGTGAAAAATAAATAATTTATTTAATAAAATATGTTACATTTTATTTTAAATTTAAAAATTCTTATTTTTGAAAAAAATCCTTAGTTGTATTTATTGTTCAGGTGCATAAGTTTGGACACGGTGACAAGAATTGGTGTATTTTTTCTTGAATGTGTCCTAAAATACAAACAATAATGTCTTACACTCATGAAATTTGGTAAAATTTAACAATTTTCTTTAGAAATAGTTTCCTTATTTTTGAGCGGAGCTTCTACTCGATTAAGGCGAAACACAAAGGAACGATTATAGTCTACAAATAAGTTTTTTCAAAGAAAATTCAATATGGCGGACAATAGTTGACAATATTATTGAATCAAGTCTACTGATTTATTGTGAAAATAAGTCTGCTTGATAATCAGTACAATTGTCAGAGCGTTACATCAAGCTTATTTTACCCCGATAAGAATTCCCGTGGAATATAAAACAAATTCTTCAGTGAAGCTCAAATTACTGAATTCGATTTGATTAGTACATGTTCTGAATTAATACAAAGGGTAATTTTTATCTAAAGTTCCTATGGAATACAAAACTAATATTTCATAAATCTCATATTTTTGTTATAAGTTTAGATATCTTAGGCTTCAAACACGATTATCATAATTAAACAATGGCTAAACCGATTTTGATAAATTTTGGCATACAATAAATAGTCTACATTTATAAACTAGGGCGTAAGGTTTATTGATCCCAATTAAAGGTTTCCGTAGGATTAAAACTTCATTGCATATTTCCGTATCCATAATCTGGTTTTAATTGCAACTTTATATATTTCTAAACCATTCAACCGATCTTGATTAAATTTTGTATGACAGTAATTTTCACCACAATTCACGATTTCAAATAATGATCACCATATATATTTATTTATGTAAGGTTAGCCAACATTTCCTTAAAAAACCGGTCCTAATGTTAATATTAGTTTCGGGCGTCCATATTTTAGCAGCACTAAACCGGGACGCAAAAAAGGAAAAAAAACTATTTTTACCGTCTGATATGGAATTTTAAATTAAATTATTCGTTAAACTTGATAAAATTAGTTTTTATAAAAAAAAATTAACCAAGCTATTTGGTCTCAAAAATTCCCATCTTTTGGTTTTCCGGCCTTTTTGAGCTCAGAACCTTTTAATATTAATTTTTAGTCAAAAATTTAATAATAAAAATTGCAAATAATCAAATAATTTACAAAGGTGACGGACGCTTAGCTAGTTCCCAGGAGGCCCAGGTTCAAATCCCGGTCGATCCAGTTTGATAATTTTTCAATCTTCATTTGAATTTTGATTTAATTTACAAAGGTTTTACAGACCTAGTCTCAAGAAACTTAATTTTACACTCATGTAAATCTTCCCACGAATCCCAAATAATAAAGACATCGACTCAAAATAGGCAGGGCTGGGAACTATTTAAAATGATTTCATTTTAAATATGTATTTAAAATCCAAAATGGCATTTTGCATTTTCTATTTTAAATAAGTTCGGTCAATCCATTTTTCATTTTGTATTTAAAATGGAAGTTTGAATCCATTTTACATTTAAAATGAAAATGCATGTATATTCAAATTTATGTGTATACAATATAAATTATAGAACTTGAATTGAACTTAAAGTCTAACAAATTGTAAGTTAAATTTAAGTTGATTTAATTGTCTCAGATTTTTTATAACTCGAGTTGCAATGTCACTTGAGTTAAATTTGTTACTAGAGTTGCAGTTCTCTTAAGTCAAACTTTTCTGACGCAAGTTGTATACTATTATCTTTAAGATACGTCGATAAGAAATATTTTTGTATTTCCAGTAAATGATTTTCATAATTTTATTTAGAAGTTGCAGTCAAGGTTTGAATATGTCAAGGCCGATTTAAATTTTACAATATTTTTAAGTAACAATATTTGAAGAGTTCAGTTTCGTTTTCATATCATGAAAACTTTACAAAATTTTCTCAAAAGACTACCTTTATTTAATTTCAGTACGTTTGATATTCTCTTAATTTTTTTTTTTATAATTTATAAAAATAATAATAAAAAATTTATAAAATAAATTTAAAGTAAAAAAAGCATTTTGCATTTTATAATCCATTTCAAATAACTATTTTCCATTTTTAATTTTAAATATGTTCAGCAAAACCATTTTCTATTTTAAATGGTTTCTGTGAACCATTTTTCCCAGCCCTGAAAATAGGTACATGGTTAAAATTATCCTGAAAGGTTCGGTCGGGGAATCGGGACGTATGGACACTATACCGGTTACGTTAGAAAATTTGCTCCGCTCAATTATCCAAAAATTTGATTAACACATATGTCAGCAAGGGTGATTGCGTCTACTATTAATTTAATGAACTTACTATCTAAATTTATGACACTTTTCGCTTGCCATTCATCTGAACCATCACAACAATCACAAATTCCATCATTCACCCAATCGGATGGAATTAATTTCTGATACGCTACCGGACGAGTGTACGAACAAACAAATGTGGTGAATGGGCACGCATTTGTGCCCGGCTCGTCCGTACCATCCTTACAGTCGCAATAATCATCGTTAATTTTATCAAAGGATATTTGCTCCTTGCTAGTGAAACAGGTAAACATACCATTCGGTGGTTTTTGATAGGAATGTAAGTTTTGTTGTGCTATACCAATTACATTATGTGGTAACTCGTATGACGATAATTCTTTGGCTTGTTCGTTGGTTGTGTTCTCCTCCTCTCTGGCATCTAAACGTTTATAGTAAACAATTTGATAAATTATGAATATAATAGTACCCAAACAGAGTAGAATTAAATAGACTTGTGACTTTTTTCGATATAGACGTCGCCAATTGTATGATTTTTTTTGAAATGATTGCATTTCATTAAATTTTATTCTTTTATTTATTACATATCAGTAAAATTATAAAATGACACATAATCAAATCAACAGTATTTTTGACATTAGTTAATTTCAATTATTACCACCAGATGGTAACGATAGCAACCACAGAGTAACAGAGGCGACATTGCTATCTCTATACTATTGAAATCAATGTAACCATGGAGACCATGGACGTATATGGACTAGCATGGACTAGTCATTTTGTTAAATGATCTGAAGCCAAGCATTGGTGTTCCTTCTGTCATTGTTTAGTTGGGTGTGTGCGTCACGTGGGATGTCTGAAACGTTGTCGTGAAATTAAAACTGACTACAACGTTTTCCATCGGAAACCAAAATGGTTAATTGTTGTGTTTTATCGTGCAAAAGCGACAATAGAGTAAAAACAGACGGAAAAAACCCAATTACGTTTCATAAATGAGTAGAAATCATGTTTTAAAAATTAAATATGGGTATCCGCCATTTTATAACGTTATACACATGGGTGTCTAAACAAAATTTTTTTATGTATATATTTTTTATGTATTTTTTTTTTATACATATAACTCTTATTTTCATTAAAAAACATCAAAAGACCAAAAAAAGTTTTTGTTATTGGCAAATACTTTACTAAATATTCCTTTGTTCCTATATTACTTTTATAAAAATATCCCCTATTTAAAATTGTTAAGAGATCACAATGGTATTTTTTAGGTACGTATGCAATTGTAAATGTGTGTGTAATGCTTCATTTCTGTAATATTCACACATACGAAATGCCATCTCCACATACCTCCGTGAGTGTAACCAAAAAAGGATAGAAAATATATACAACAAAGATTCTTTTTATAATACACTCTGATCAGATAGAAATGCAATTATATTGCTGTCTCTTTTTAAATACAAATTTAGAATATACAAGTTGATAACTGTGACTTGCGATTTTGATGTGTACAGAATACAAATGTATATGATAATTGTTTGCAATCCATTTTAGTGCAAAATATTTAATAATCAATTAAAAATTTATACTTTTATAAAAAAGAAATGTATTTCTTATCAAAAATACATTTCATATTTAATACATGAAACATCATGTGTACCAATTACACCGACTTCTCTTTAACCGGACGACAATACACAGACGTCGTCCGCTTAGGCAATTCATATATAGGCTGTTTCTCTACACAATTTATTTTTATTTAAAAGTTAAAGTAGTTTTGTTAAAATAACTTTCTAAAGAATATTTTCTAGCTATATAATATTTACATCTAATTGTAAGCTTGGAAATTATACATTCATATGTGTATTAATAATTTTTATTATTGTTATTATCATATACTTATGTTAACTTCCAGAATAATCGCCTGTATATGTTAAATATTGAAAATTTGCTTACATAAAAATATTGTATATTTTAAAAATATTCTCACGAAGACTGTATATGTGAACACAAAGACATAAACACCGTCCCCTTAAAGAATGTTCGCTTAAAGGAAAAGTCGTGTACATATTCGTAGTACATGTTTAAATGAATAAAAAATATATTTCTTTCTTTCTTAAAAAGATTACGAAATATGTTTCTTTCTTTCTCGTACGTGTATTATAAAAAGAATCATTGCTGTATGTATGTGCATTGGGTTCAGTACGTATTCGTGTGATCTGTCTTGTGTGTGTGAATGGTGTGTGGTGTGCTGCATGGTGTCGCATACGTATATATAATACTACATATGCATGTATGTGGCTTCGTACGGCGGTGGCAATAATGACTATCATGACTAAGTATAACAATCAGAACGTGATCAAAACAAATGAACTACACTCATTCACCGATAGAGTCCCTGTAATAGAGTCGTGACATGTGTACTGAACGCTGATTGGTTCCGATATTTTCCGTCCAAAATTTGCGTAAAATATATTGGATATAAATTAAATATTAACAAAAATCATTTAGTTTAAACTAGAAAGAATACATAATTAAATTAAAACCTTTTAATTGTTCATTAATTCATAACTTATTAACAATAATTACGTACTCAAAAATATTTACTCAAACATGTGGTAATTAATTTTGAAGCTTCCCGCTCTGTTTTGGAAAGAAAATGGATGGCATGTCACGACTTTATTTATTATAGGGACTCTAATCCACTACTACCGGACGAGTGACTACTAAATAGCCTAACTTGCTCAGAACTGCACACTACAGATTACACGATAGAGATAGTAGTGAAAGTTCTATATTCTGTGATAGCAACGATGGTTTTGAATTTGATATGTATGATATGTATCGACGATTATAAAATCCATATACACTTCTTATTAGCATCTAAATTTTTTCAAAGCCAACTTTAGTACATATCTCAAATTCCGTAATTCGTCTTAAAACTACTTCATGTATTATGGGCGCAAGCTAAAAAGAACTTTTTTATCTAGATCTGCATTTATCTTTGTCTATCATATTAATAAATAGAAGTTTACTCACTCTCTCATATAAAAATATAATTACTTGGTTTGGCTGGTAACTATGGAAATAATACAATTTGTGTTTCCCTCACCTCAGTTTCTGGGGGTCTTTTGAGGTTGCGCCTATAATATTTAATTTATAAATTTAATTAAGAATGGCCCGACAGTTACTGTATACTCATATATATCATAGGCGGCCTGTACACGATCAGTAACATGAGTAATATTGTCAGTATTTATTGACAAAAATAGTGAATCATTATTTTTATAATATAAATTCTATATACGAATACTTCAGTAGCTTCAGTATTATCAATACACGATCACTCGATCAGTAATAATGTCAGTATTTCTGAATACTGACAGTATTACTGATCGTGTACAGGCCGCCTTAAAATTCACTATTTTCTGAGCGCTAGCACGCATATGTATGTTGTCAAATGCCAGTGAAAAATGTTATCTAGGCTCTGATTGAATAAAAATTAACACAAGTTAAATATTTTTTCATGATTTTTCTCTGGTTTTTCACGATATGAATTCTTAACTTTTGAAGTACCTACACTCACATACAAAAATTATGGAAAAGAAAGCAATTGTAAGTTAAAAACCGTAGTTTTATTAATATTTAACGTATGTTAAGTTTTCTGACTCAGAGCCCCACAGAATAACACAGAGCCCTCTGATTATAACGGTGCGAGCGGTGCGAGCTCTGTTACGTAACGTCACGTGATATTTTTTTTGTCGGATGTTTGATCTCAGTTCATCAGTTCCGTCAGTTTATCCATAGTCCATAGATGTCTACCATGTGTACTTATTGACAAGGGGTGCAAGTTTTGTTAAATTAAGTATGTATTCAATAAATTATCAATTATTGCGTTTATTTATGTATTTTATTTTATACGCGGTGATATAACACGTACCATCATTGGCTAATCTATTTGTGACGTAGCACGGTGCGAAAACGGTCGTTAGCGCCGTTAGTGACGTTAACACTTGACTCTTTGTTCTGTGCTTGACTCACTTGACCGAAACCATGTCCCTGCCACTTGTTTTCAAGGACGGACCTTTTCATGTCACAGTTTGCTACGTTTGCTACGTGGCGCTAATGGTATAGGGGGTAAACTAAATAGAGTTGGGACATGTGAGCATTTTTCATCAAATAGATGTCAAAATTAATTACCATATGATTGAGTACAAAAGTATCGTCACCAAGTTCTGTGTTAACGAAGAATTACAATTTTTTAATTTAATTAATCTTTCTAGGTTGAATTAAAGTATTTTTTAAATATTTAACACTATGAGGCCCGAGCACTTTCATAGTAAATTTCCCCGGAAGCCGGCAATATTTAAAAAAAGAAAACTTTATATAAACAAATACATAATATAAAATGATTCAAACACTGAATAGATTCAACAACACAGTTCCACACGTATATGTCTGTGTAAAACTGTAAACATACGTACTACGTGATATGTACATACATACTACATATACACTGACATTCAAATCAATTTTATTTAAAAATATAAATTATATTTTTTATGTATTTTTTGTTTATCTTAAAATTTTTTATACATACATAGAAACCAAGAGAGTAGTGTTTGTTGGTATGCATGTGTTTGTGTGAATGGGAACACATCCGTGTGAAGAAGAATGATAAACATGATAAACATCGCACACATAATGAGTAATCAACTAATCAATTAATCATTGATCGCGGTCGGCCTCTGGGGAAGTTTTGTTTGGTTTCGGATACCGAAGCCGTGGGACTGAAAGTGTTAATTTATTTCCAATTTATTTTAGATGAAAAAGAGCGAACTATTAAACCTCATGTCTCGACTCTAATTTTATCCCCTAGTAAATCAACGCCATCTGGTATATTAGTTACAGCGACGTCAGAAAACGGTCCATTTTTTTTATAATAGACTAAATGGAGAGTGACAGGGATATGACCGAAACATGCATCACATGTACACTCTGTTATTGAGGTTATGATTCAGTTTTATATTTTTCTCGGAATATTTGTTGAAAAGTTTCCATTTTTATTTTGTCGTTTACACAAATTGTAATGATGAAAATCAAATCTGTGTGAGCATAATCGAATAATTTTCCAAAAATTGAATTTATTTTATGGTCGATTTTTGTCAATTATTTACCATATTTTGAGAACAATAGCAACAATAGCGTCTCCAGTGAGTAGCGTGAGTAGTGCTAATGCCAAATGCCAAGAATCGCCGCGTTCGTTGCTGAGTTTTTCTGCTCAAAGTGAGCTGTTAGCGCATGCGCAAGAACATTTTTATGAAGTACGAAATACTTGTGTATTCAATAAAAAAGTTCTTGCGCATGCGCTAGCAGCTCACTTTGAGCAGAAAAACTCAGCAACGAACACACCGAATGAAGTTTGCCTAATTACGTCACGCAACGCGCTAAAATAGTAGACGTTTAAATTATAATAAAAAAATTTTTTTTTTGTGATACCAACTAAAAATTTTTTGGATATTGAAGTTTTTATAGGTTCTTATAGTGCTTAAAATAACAAAAAGTAGATGCATATTCACTCTTTAGAAGCAGATATTTGAACTAAATAAAAACAATATTGTAAATAAATAAAAAAACAAATATATTTTAATTATATTTACAAAGCTTACATTTAGTTTTTCCATTAATTTACATAATCTGAAAGACATTATTATAAATTTTTTTCGAGAATCAGCTTTCAATAAATTAAATTTTTTGGCAACAATTCACAACATTTTAAAAAGTTCCATACATAAATATATCAGTTTTTCTTTTTTAACTGAAAGGTTATAATAATTATAGGTAGGTACTTCGTAAGTTTGTTAACTTGACCGATTTATTTAAAAAATGTAGAGACCTCTAAATAGGTAAGTTAACAAATTTTCAAGAAATATTTCAAATTATTATTTGGATAAATTATAAGTAAAAAAATTAATTTTTATTTCTCTTTCAAAAGTAGCGCTGAAACAATTTGTGACGTAATCGTTCATTGAACACTGGTTATTAGATCACAGCGTTTGCACTGTATGAAAATGTGGCGGACATTTTTTCTTTTACTATAGTATTTAATTTTCAAAAAAAATTTTCTATTCTTCTGTCAAGTACTTAGCTTTCATCAATTTAATTTCTGATGGAAGACGCCATAACCGTTAATCACTTTACGCCACTCATATAACAAATACTATAGTATTATAGTTTTATATACATATAAAACAATAATAGTTTTTTAACGAAAATTAAATTAAAAATAAGATCTATTTTAGAAAAGTTTATATTAATTTAGATTTTTTATCAATAAATTTACAAATAAAATTACCTTTTTACTTAATTTTTTTTTTTGTTAAACTGTCAACTTGCCTATTTTATTTTACAAAAGCTTAAATTTTCTTCTCATTGAAATTACACGCTGACTAGGCGAGCGATTAAACTCTAATTTTTAACAGAAAGTGACCACAAGCGTCCTAGTGACTGATTTTTAGGGTTCCGAAGCATTCGAAACCCTGTTTTTGTGCAGTATGTCGTTTTCCACCAATCACAGAAAACTACAAGGCTGCTCGCATTTTGTTTTTAATCGATTCAAAATTTAAAAAATAAATAATTCCAATATTATTTTTTTTATCAAATACCGGCGTCACTATGAAGAGTAGGGTTAACGAAAATAAGAGCAGTAAGTTATATGTGTAAATTTCGCATCAGTAATATTCAGTAAACACCACTGATGTAGAAAAAAAATGAATTTAAAACATTTCTTCAAAAAGAAAAAAAATTACTGACAGGATATTTTAGAATGAATACGTAAACTTAAATATTTATGAGGATATTTGTCAAATTATTCGTGTCAATTAATTTTTAACGCCAGTGTTTAATTAAGAAAAGTATATTTTTTATTCTCTTCTAAATTCTGGATCAATTAAAAAAAGACCAACCTAAAACGCTTGTGATAAGTTTTTCAATTTTTAAGCATCTTTTCAGGAGTAAATCGCTAGCCTACATTATTTTCATAGTTACCTTTATGTTATATACAGACATTTACGTAATATATTTTTTTTTTAAACAAATAACATTACATGTATAAAATTTACAACTACTGCAAATACACTTACTAGCGAAGTCAAAAACACATGCCCCATTGATTCGTTACTGCTACCACACGCGTACTGTTTAGCCTTCTTTTTTGACTCTTGATATATTACTAATCGTCCATTTATTGGCTTTATCGGCCGATTGTTGGCTTTTAATTCACCGTTGTCAGATTTTAATCGTCTAAAACGTTCAAACTGAAAATAAAAAGTATAATTATTAAAAATGTTACTTTATTTATTCAGTTATGTAACATGTTTCGATCAATATTATCATTATCAAACAAATTGTTGATCAAAACATATCAGGAGGTTGAATAAATGAACGTAATATTTTTGTAAAGTGTACCGTTTAAAATAAAACAACACCGTGTAAAGTAAAATTAATTAATAACGCACAATCAATGGTTATGGCAGATAGCTTCCTCGTACTTATAACATGTTTGTACCAGAATTTAATGGATTCTACGTTTGCGTTTGCGCAGTGATTGCCATTACTGCAATTGTGATGTAATTCACAAGGTACCATTTCAGAACCAATTGAATAATTCTTGAAAATTTTATCAAAATTGGTCGAATGGTTCCGGATTTATGCGAACCGGATGTTTTTTTGGACACATAGACAGACAGACCAACAGACAGATATGGAACCAAAATGGTTCAGGAAGCACTAAAACGTGAAATGCAAGTGAAGGAATTTTAATTTGGAAGAAAAAAAATTTTCTACCTCTCAAAAGTGATTACTCTCAAAAAGGGTGTGCCCACACTTTTAACACGGCAGTGTATCACAAAAAGTACATACCGCATCAAACGTGTGAGCACCACCTGTGTCAAGATGTCTCCATACTTTTGACCTCGTAGTGTGTGCTAGAACCCGCTATAAAAAATTGGTCACCCCTTGGGAACGGATTTGTGCGGACCAGTGTCCTCACTCTAGTGATTACACTGCTTCCGCCATTTCGGAAGCAAAATTTATTTATTTTTTTTTTTTGTGAAATTACCTGCTCTTGTGAAATTGGAAGACTTTCTGTGAATACCGTCCAAACGACTGATTCGTCACACGTTGGTGTAGTTAAGGAGCCATAATATCTATAAAACCCTGTACGATCAGCTGGTAAAAAGCAAATTGGTGAAATTTCTTCAGTTAAATTTTTACTAAGCCCGGGCGTATTCCAAACACTCTCTTCAATTTGATTCAAAATCTGATCTAACCCTGGATTATCATTTAACGAAACCTGTAATTGATTTATAAAAAGTTTAATTATTTGGTACGGTTAAAGATAAAGGGTGATTTTTACATGGAAAAGTGTGGCTATTACAGCAATTCCTTCTCGGTGCTTTATGGCTTCCTTTATTGTTTTATATTTTAAGTTCTTATGGACGAAATGGCATTCTAAGGCGTATCTGAAAAGTAAAATAGGAATATTTTGTAATTTTTACTGAATATTGCTCAAAAAGAATTTTTCTTCTAATCTATCTCTAGAGACTAAACTTGGTATTATTTCAAAAATATATTTCGATATTAATTCTTGTGTATTTATGATAATTTTATTAACTTCCCATTGGAAGTTATTGTAATGGGTCCGATTTGACGAATCGGTAATTTGGACATATCTCCACGTTTCAAGGTCACTAGAATCCGAATCCATCGTTTTTAGCGTGATGTCTGTGTGTGCGTTCGTTAGTTCGTTCGTGAATTTTTTTTCGTCTCACATATCTCGAGAACAAATGAAGATATCATATCAACTTCGGACTAATTTCATTAGATGCGTAATTAAAAAATAAAGACCGGATAAAGTTTTCAGCAAATTCGGATTAGAGGTTTGTTTTTTGTGATAAAAAAACGGAATTAACTTTATTAACATAACATAGATTATATGGATTTTTTACCATGTCTTTATTATATAATGGCCTAAGAACCCTCCTTGATGTTAAAAACGCCAGTAAATTATTATTAAAAAAAAAAAAAATAAGAAACTTTTTGTGAAATATTTTTTGTCTCACGTATGTTGAGAATAAATGATGTTATCATTTGTTTGATAAGGGTGGAGCCCCCACCCTTAGGTACAGAAGGCGAAGCCCCCAGTGTGATGCAAGGGGCAAAGCCTCTCTCAGGGGCCCAGGGTAGGAGTCCCGTGAATTTAAAAAATGTTATTCATGTGCAATAGTCTTTAAGGGCATCCAATGGGAAGTTGACAGTGTGTTTCTCCAAATTTTTTTTATTATAGTAAGCAAAAATTTTTACGAAAAGGTTAAGTAAATTTTGATAATCTTTATAGACTTCTGAATTCCATGGATTAAAATCTGTAGATCAAATTACTGTTTCCTAATAAAGTTATTATGAAAACCTATAATTCAAAAGCCAACTGATAAAACCATCTTAGTCCAAAATTTAAATTTTTTTCCATTGTCTTTGTTGATCTTTTTATCATTTCGTCATTTTCAGTTTTATAATTTCTCAATTTCCGAAAATTAGGAAATAAATTTGTAGTAGAGGAAATGGAATTTTGCATCGAAGTATATTCTTCATATCAGGTTCCCTCCCACCTTCACAAGATAGAGAGCACTCAAAAAATATAAAACAATAAATAAAACAAAATTAAATAATATGAAAAACTAAAACAAATTCTAAATATTGATTCAAATATTCAAAATAGACAGTTTGACCGGATCCTTCAAAAAACCGGGCCCTAGCCATTTGTCTATACGATGATCCAGCTCCGAGTGTAGATATTTTTCTGAATTTCATTCTCGACCAAGTGGTCGAAAAACGACATTTCATATTACACGACCTAATATTATTCCAAATAATGACGAAAATGACCCCGGGGTACAAAAATTCTATTTACCATTAAATAATTGCTTTTAAACATTTCTTTAATGCTCAAAAAAGTGTTGAGTTTATCTGCATTATATGGTTGGCCAGGTGGTCTGAAAACGACATTTTATATTACACAACTTAGTGTTATTTCAAATTTTCAATTAATGACGGAAATAATTCCGTAGCATTTTAACCATAGGTACAAAAATAAAATAAAAAATATCGGAAGTTCTCTCAATATTTCACATTAAAATATCTTTGATTCTCGAATCTAAGGAACAAAATGTGGTAAATATTCCTATTTATGTTACCCACCTCATTCTAGACATTGTGTGTTCCGACTTCCAATGAAAATGCAAATGATCCAGCTTATAAACACCGGACAATCCTGCTCCTTTCATCTGTAGATCTTTGTCATTGTTACTGGTTAAATATACAGCAACTATAGACAAAGAAATATTTAAAGATAAAATAACAAATTGTGGGCATTCAACATTCCGGGCTAGATGGGTAAGCAAATGGTACATCTTTAAATGAGTCGCTCATTTAAAAGTCGCGCACTGTCTTCTGAGTGACTCAAATGTCACAATTCTGAACATTTTGCGCATACGCATAAAATGCGTATAATGTCAAAATGACTGATTTGAATGATATCGAAACTAATAAGGCGTTAAATTATCACTGGAACATTTTTATGGCTTTAGGCAGTAATTTCATAATTGTTTTGAAAATTTCAAGTTTGATCTTATCTGTGATTTAATTTGTTTAATCCGATTATAAAACTTTCTCTAATTAATACACGTAAAAGTGAAAAACATTAATTGATCTTGGCTTGCAGTACATTTAATTAACGAGAAAACTAACGGATCGTAAAAAAATTAATATTTTTAATTAAAAATTTTCAAAAGATACCAAGACACCAATAGGAATTTGGCACTGGTATTTTAAATATAATCAAAAACAAATTAAATAATGTTTACGTACTGATTTTGTAAAATTAATTTCTCAATTTATTGAAATAACAAGTGATAAAATATACACTCATGTAATATATAATTAAATTTTGTATGAATAATTTTCAAAATAATTTGTTTATTAATAAATTTATATGTATTTCAATGATTGAGATAAAACAGACTTACCTGAATGTCCATTATTAAGGATTTTACCACAATATTTTCCATCGTAATGGTGAAACGTTATATCACCAAGTTTTCCAACTGCCGATGTTAATGGCCCTAAATCAATTGGTGATTGATACTGACCCGTTCGACATAAACCGGTCCATTCATCATCCGAACCTGTAATTAATTATGCAATTATTTCAATTGATTATTACAAGGTAATTAGTTTTAATGCTAGAATGCTGTTCGGTGATATATTACAATTATGTTAATTTTATTAAGCATAATTAATTACATTTACATCAGACATACAAAGTAATTTTACACTTAACACAAAATGTTTTACATTGAATCGTGTAATATAAAGCGTCTTTTATTATCACTATTATCAGTCGCAATTCTATCGCTCAAATGATTAATTACACCTATAAATCATAAGTTTTTTGTGTCCATCTGAAACTCATAGTTCTCAAAAATTATTGTTATTTTTCAGGTAATTAATAATAGATAATTTGACTTTATAAAAATCCATAAATTATTATGGAGAAATATTTAATTTGCCAATTTTTACTTCAATTTCCCTGAATTTTCATGATTTTTCGGAAAACGTACATCTTGTAATAATGCAAACCGATTAAAGTTTAATATATCTTGAAATTGAATCAAGTTTTTTTGAGCCGTTCTTTGAATCATTGAAGTCTAGTCGAGACTTCAACAAATTTTTATCATAGTCCCGGGTTCAAGTCGCGTCATGACAGTGGGCGTAATAGCTGAATTTCCAATCTGGAAATTCGCTAAAATGTTCCTTTTGTAGTACTCCTTCTGTAGTACCTATTATTGAAGATTATAAATATTAATAAAAATGACATTCAAAATTTTTGGAGACTGAAATTTAAAAATGAAAATTTTGAGTCCAGCAAAACGGTATTTGAATAGCAGAATATAATACACATACATATTTACTAACTGACCTGCAGAAATATGCATATTAACAGGATATTTCGATGTCCAAAACATTTCAATATACCTACTTATGCATTTTTTTTTTATCTAAAATGAAGCAAAAATACTTTAGCAAAAATGACAAAATTTAAGACTTTGAAACAAAGCATGAGAAAATGAATAAAAAAGAAAATATAAAAAGATTGTTAGATTTTGTAAAATTTAATTGTAACAATAAAAATAAAAATTCTATAATAGGTACTGTATATTCATATACAATTCTAAATTTAAAATTTTAGGAATTTAAAGAATAATATAAATTATTAAAAGATAAGAAATATATACATAAATTGTAGCTATAACGAATTACAAATATTCATAATACTGTCTGGCAAATATCCAAAATTTTAAAATGTTACTTAAATTTACCATTTATTTTGATGCTGATTGACAAATTTCATAATAAAATTCGAAATACAGTTTTGTAATATATTTAAATGTAATACAAAATAAATGTATCATAATTTTTAGGAAACATTTTTAATATAAGAATTTTAGACTTCTGAGGACCTTTTATTCTTATAAATCGTTTTTAAAATTGTTTTTATTTTCAGACATTTGATTTCTGTATTCCTAACAGACTAAATGTATTTTCATTAAAATTAAAAGAGTTGCTTCTGAGGTTTTAATCTATCAGAGGTTTCCATAATTTATCAGGGCAACTGAATATAGAACTAAAAACTCTAAGCTCAGACAAGAACAGGTTAAATTAACTTTTTTATGTAAACAATGATTCAGCAGTTTGATTACAATTAACTGAAGAAAGTAATATGCAACTCCTTACAAGGAAGAATTTTATCTCAATTAGGATTGCTGATTAGTGATTAGCATAGATATTACCATGTTACTAAACAGAAATATTTATCTCATTTAAAAAAAGAGTCTAATATCATATGCATAGGTGTGTATACAAGTTTTACAAAACTACGCATTTAGCAAGAACAATTCTTGGAAACTGGGGTGGTATGTATAAATAAACTTTTATTTTTGGAATTAGAAAAAAACTCTCTTCGTACGGAGTATACTTACAAAGATAGAAAATATCAGACAATAGATACCGACATTAAGAATTAAAATAAATCCTTAACACATAAAAATGTTAATTTTGGCAAAAGTCATATGTGTTATTCGAAGTCTTGTTAAAAGAAATTACAAAATAAGTCATAGCTGGGTTTCTCTGTTCCAAAATTCCACAGCGCCCGTACCGTTACGAAGATACGATGATACATTTTTCTTAGTTTTTACCAATTTACAAAGAGATCCGTTCTAACGATTCCCCTGGTATTCATAATAACTTCAGTTAACGTTGTACGGTACATAACCACGTACATATGTTTAACTTGATTACTTACATTATTACTCCTAAAAAGATAAAAAATTTGGGCCCATAACTTCCATGAGATTAGTAAGAAAACAGAACTTTTAAAGAATACTACTTGACCATTTTTTTAATGATCTGAAAGATCGTTCTTACAAGGTATCTATTTTCGATAGAGTTAATATTTTGAAGAATTATATAGTTCGTTCAAAAATAACTTCACACTCGCGCTCTGTCTCCTGCAACAGATTTTAAACCAGCACTCAGCGACTTATGACTCGCAGATTACCTAGTGACTTATTTGATAATTTTATGACTCACTTGGGTTCTCCAAGTAAAATGTTATATATAAAAATAAATTATAAATTTTGTAATCATCCGTCTTTTATGTTCTTTGAATTTGTTTTTTCTGCATAAAAATTAAAATTTTCAAAATATACTTTTTTTCCTGTACTTAAACCTGAGAAGACCTGACTCGCAGCCAAAAAAGGCTATCAAAGCCTATTCTAAGTTAAATGGTGAACAATCTCGAATCACGTGTACTTTAATAACTCCCGAAATCGTCACTCTAAACGAACTTTTCCCTGCTTTTCATTGTATACTCTTGTTTTAATAGGTTGCTTGCGGTTTCACTGTAGAAATTATTAGATTTATTATTAATTTATACAAATTGTATCGTTTAATTTAAATATTAAAAGAATTGCGGCGCACGGAAAGAGTTAACTAGTTTAAAGCGTTCAATATGTAATAAAGGTACGTAATGACACTGACAGTACCTAATAAAATGAATATTAAAATTATGAATAAATATAATTATAATTATTATAATTTATAAATTATAATAGGTATATTATGTATTATAATAATATATAATGTAAATATGTATTACAATATGTATGTTATGTATAGGTACTGATGTATGTAATAATAAATATTAAAAATATGTACCATTTGTTTATTACGTACATATTAGGCAGAAATCAACTCCTAAAAAAATTATGATAATGTAGACGTACAATTTTTTTATTAACGTATTAAGCCAGTTTCACACTTAATGTGCGAACTCGAACGAATGCGAACAAATGTAAACGAATGGTAATGAACGAACAATTTCGAACACTCATGAATGTTTTCCGTTCTTGTCGATATATTAAAAGAAAGTTTCGTTCGTGTTTGCTTGTGTTTATTAGATGTGGACGATTAAAAAATTATTCTAAGAATAAATTGACACAGACAGTTTAAATTCTGTTTTAGATCCTTTTTACAAAATTACCAGACAAAAATGACACATCGGAATCTTTAGGGTAAAAATTTGGTTGCTCTGGAAGTGAAATAAGAAAAAAATGGCAATCTCTACAGCTAGAAATCACAATGTAACCCTAAGTGTTTCTTTAACAGGAATTGCTTCCCAAAAATATGTATTTTTGGACCGACTTTTCAATTAATTTTTCGAAATCTTAGATCCTTTTGACAATCTTGTAAAATTTTCAAAAAATCCGGAATTTTATAGGACTTATTTAAATTATTGTGTAGTTGGAGCATAAACGAACGTCAACGAATTAACGTCAATTGTTCATTTGCATTTGTTTATGTTTGTCTTTATTTGTGTTGTCCATTTATGTTCGTTCGCCGTTTGTTCGCATTCGTTTGCATTCGCTTGTCTTCGTTATATGTAGACCCAGCTTTATTTACACTTGGTATTAGCCATACTAGCTTTGTACGTAATTATTAATTATATTGAGAAAGCCGACCATATACATAAATGAATATCATAAACAATGTTTACAGTAGCAATCAAAATTCTTTAATCGATTATCCCTTTAAGTCTGAATTTTTTTTTAATTGATAGTGACAGCGTCAAAATATTTTCCTATGGATTTGATGACGACCAAAGTAAGGGACACATTCTCAAATTATTGTCAAAACCTCGAAATACATGAAATCTGATTTGTCCTGCAGAACTCGGTTTTTATTTCTATTAAAAATTTTAAGGGAAATAACAAAAACCTATAACTAGACCCAAATATTAAGCTTCCATCCCTTGAATTATTATATTTGATACCGAAAACTACTGAATATACTGGATTACGTCACGAAAGTGAATTTTTGTTTTTGTCAATTAATTTTGCTTCATTTTTAGTTAATTTCAAGTATACTAATTTAATTCTACCAAAAATTAAAATAAAAGTATCAAAAGAAATCAAACTTCTGCCCCTTAAATTCTGAATTTTCTAAGCCAAAATTAAGTAAGTATGCTTGATCACGTCATAGAGCTTAATTCTAAATTTCTTTTAGAGTTAATGGATAGTTCATAAAACTATTCATAATGAGAGAACTTAGTATTGATTCGTTAGTCGAATTTCAGTAATCTAGAAAAAAAATTTTCTTTTTTTTCTCTCTCAAAATTTCGGAATTTATGTTGAAAATCTGATATTCTTTCATTCTAGAACTTCATTTTAACGAAACCAAAAAGAATTTCAGCCCTCAAGCATCATTTACATGACTTACTAATGATCTAATCTAAAATTCGTTGAATTTATTTTATCACCTAAGAGTCGCAAATTTTCTTCACTTTCATATTTTCATTTAAAATTGAGAATCAGTTCAGTTAATTGGATACCAACAAAATGTTGTCGTGTACTTTAAAGAGACGGTCATTAGTCATTATATTTTCGGCTAGACAAGTTAGCCATTCAAAAAACTACAGTATTATAGGCCAAATCAACTAAAAATGGGCTGACATCATCAAAAAAAAAATAAATGAAGAGGTACCTAGTTTTCATTTGTGTTATTTTTAGAGTAACTATCAGTGGTGGATTTACCAGCAGGCTGAGTAGGCTGGAGCCTAGGGCGGCAAATTAGAGTTAAAAAGACGGAGGCAACACAATTTAGAATTTGAAGTTTTTTTTTTTGCTCGTCACTTACTTTTTTTAGGAAAAAGTGTTAAAAAATTATTAATTTTCTTAATTTTAGCTTTTTGGGATAAAGCAGGGGCGGCATTTTTCACGGAGCCAAGAGCGGCACTTAGGGTAAATCCGCCAATGGTAACTATAGTAACTTAAGGTTGTAAGTACGTCTAATTTTGTTTTACTTGTTAATGACGTCAAACCATTTTTAGTTGATTTGACCTCAAAGCATTTTTAGTATACTGTTAGCGTCAATAGTTTCAAATGTCCCCATCATGCAAAAATTGTAATTAATTAGGGATAATGAAATTTTGTCTACTCTTGTAAATATTTGGTTTATACGAATGTAGATACGAACGAGTAAATGAATCCTATAAATGTATAAATGAATGTGCAGAATGAATGGTCTTTGATTAGGAAATCGAAGAGCAGGGCGGTAAACAAACAAACATACACGTATTCATTACATTACATTGTGTTATCTCCGTGTCCGTATGTAAATTCGTACTTGCAAAATAAATCTAATAAATGATTTTGTATTTGTCTGCGTGTCATTTATTCATCAAATTCAATGAATTTCAATCTTTCTGATTCCCTTTAATCAAACAAGATTTATGTACATATAGTACATCTATTTGACCGAGTGACAATGAAAACATTATTGAATTACATTTAGAAAAATTAGTAATTTTCAAAAATTGAAATATTTTACGAGCTAGCTTTTGGCTGATCAGATCATCATCAGGATGAACTGAATCAAAAAAATTTGGGGGACAGGTCTACCCACACTGTCAACTTCCCATTGGGTGTCCTTAAAGACTAGAGATTACTGTACATAAATAATTCTTTTTTCATTTCAGGCGACTCCTCCCCTGGGCCCCCGATAGAGGCTTTGCCCCTTGCACCATACTGGGGGCTTCGCCTTCTGTACCTAAGGGTGGGGGCTCCACCCTTATCAAACAAATGATAACATCATTTGTTCTCAAGATATGCGAGACAAAATATATTTTGGCAAAAACTAATTTTTCAAGTTTCTTATTTTTTTTTTTTTTAATTTTGTAATAAAATACTGGCGTTTTTAACATCAAGGTAGGTTCTTAGGCCATTATATAATAATGTTATGGTAAAAAATCCATATAATCTATGTTATCTTAATAAAGTTAATTCCGTTTTTTTACCACAAAAAACAAACCGCTAATCCGAATTTGCTGAAAACTTTATCCGGTCTTCATTTTTTGATTACGCATCTAATGAAATTAGTCCGGAGTTGATATCGTCATTTGTTCTCGAGATATGCGAGACGAAAAAAAATTCAGGAACAAACGAACGAACTAACGAACGCACACACAGACATCACGCTAAAAACGATGGATTCGGATTCTAGTGACCTTGAAACGTGGAGATATGTCAAAATTAGCGATTTGTAAAATCGGACCCATTACAATAATTTCCTATGGGAAGTTAAAAATCATTTTAAATCAGAATATATATGTATATGTATGTGAATCGGAGACAATTGAGAAATGGAATAATAGTTAAGAAATGACATAATTAATCAGCTTGAAACTTCGCAGAGACATAGCTTGGGGGGCAAAGACGGTTATAGGTAGGGCCGGATTAACCCTGAGTGCCGCCCCTACAAAAGAAGAAAATCTTAATTTTTCCTACTTTTTTTTTTTTAAACTGTCTTAAAATATACTGACAAGCAAAAAAAAAAAACTCAAATCAAATTTTGCTGCTCTGTTTTCAAAATCTTCCGCCCCTAAAAACTGGCCTCCCTTGGGCCATGGCCTAGGTTGGCCTATTGGCTAAGCTGGCCCTGGTTATATGTGTAGGCCACCTTTTACCCCGGGAAAATGTATGTATTAAATTACGAGAGTTGACTATTAAAAAACGGATGATTGATTTCAAATTTTGTATATTGTTAACAAAGGGGACAAGAAAGAACAAAGGCTAGTTTTTACGCCGGGAAAACATCTCACTCAATTCTGTGGGAATTCTCATTCCTGTGGAAAAATATCTTTTAAATAAAACAAAAAGAAGTTTAATTGATTCCGTTCGAACTTAGTATATTGTTAGCAGAAAGAACGGAGATGAACATAGGTTACTTTTTACTCAGGGAAAACGTCTGAATCCCGTAGGAATACTTAAAACAAAATAAAAAAGAATTGTTAATTCTTAAAAAAAAAAAACATAGGTTACTTTTACTTCAAGAAAATATGCCATTCCTGAGGGAAAATGTATTTAAAACAGTGAAATTATGACAATTTGCTATTTAAAAAAACGAATGAATGATTAGCTTTAGTGATGAGCAAAATTAGTCTTGGTCTTGCAGTCTTGTCTTGGTCTTGCATTTTTTGCAAGACCAAGACCAAGACTATGTATACCAAGAGCAACACCAAGACCAAGACTATAATTATGGCTGCAAGACCAATACCAAGACTCAAGTGAACAAGACCAAGACAAAAGCAAGAAAAAAGCAAGACTCTTGCTAAACTATTTAAATAGTTTGAAAGTATAATTAATACGTAAAGATAGTAAAAATTCTGATTTTAGAGGAAAAAAATTCGCTAATAAAAAAATGCAAGAAAGTGCAAGATTTTTTAGCAATAACAAGACCAAGACTAAGACTGCATTTTGCAAGACCAAGACCAAGACTCAAACTGCTTTAGCAAGACCAATACCAAGACTCTTAATGCAAGAACAAGACCAAGACTGCCAAGTCTTGGTCTTGGTCTTGCATTTGCTCATCACTAATTAGCTTCACACTTTGGTTATTGTTAACCAAGGGGGGGGGGGGGGAAAGGACAGAAGCTACTTTTTATTCGGCGAAAACATTTTAGTTCTATGGGAAAATTCCCAAGAAAAAAATAACAGCTCTAAGTAATGATACGATGTAAGTATACTTTATATATACCTATTAACTAAATGTCATAATTTCAAACACCACGCAGGCAACGCCGCGGGTAAATGCTAGTACTTAATAAATTTGGCAAATATGGCATTAGGATCCTTGGGATCAATTAAAAACTCATTTATTACTCTCATATACCCACAAAAGCGAGAAAACAAATCGCATAACAAATCTAATAAATATTTCTACATCTACACCCAAAATAAACCACATCTAAATCTGTATCACAAATTATTTGGACAAGTAAGGTGAACCGAAGCGGATAAATTAAATTTTAAAGACGCAAGGTTAATTGTTTGCATGAACCAATCATGCAATAATTAATCTTTCATATGCATTTTGTTTTTTTAACACAGATACATTTTTAAAGTGGATCGATTTGCAAAAGATAATAGCATTGCATTATGAAATGACACATGTATATTAACAATACCTATAACATAACTATTATTAATGCCTGCCTATAAATATTATATTATACGTTATACCTTTCAATACATACTTGAATTTGACTGAATAATAATAAATCGTTCCCAATTAAGATTTTAAAAAAATAAAAAATTAGATCACTTAGAAACAAGTTTCTTAACTATGCCTATATTATTGTACATTTACTTATTGTATACGCCTGTTTTTGTATTTTTCGAACAGTAAATTTATAATAGATTTTTACGTAATTTCTTTGCGATAAAAATAGAATTACTTTCATTTGTACCAATAAATATTTTTTTAACAAAAAAAATGTATATTCATATTTTTGTTATTCTTGAATTTCGATTTTGACTTTTCATGGTCATTTTATGAATAATTTGGTCCAGTGTCAAATAAAAATGTGAAATTTGATGGTTCTGTAGAATGACATTGAAAAGTGATGATTTTTTACTGTATAAAAAGCCGAATTTATCTCTGTGGTGACCCCGGGGTACTTCTCATGTAGTGGCCCCCTAAAGAATTTTCAAAATGTTCCCAAAAATAGGGTTGACGAGCAAAAAGAAAAAAAGACAAATTTTGTGGAAACCACTATTGTGTAGGACCCTCGGGGCACATACCCCAAGTGCTCTTATGTGAATCCGGCTCTAACTGTGTACAACTGAAGACATGAGTGGATGAAGGTGTTATGTAACATTTTTACAAAAATTCATTTTTTGTCAAATTTTGAAATATTCTATGCTAAAGTATCATATATTAAAATTTGGTTTCATTAGGTTCAATAGTTTTGTAGAAATTCAATAATAAACATGTGCTATTGCATGGGAAGTATATGTAAATAAAAACTTTCAAACGCTTCTACTGTAAAATTATTAAAAAATGTTACATAACACCTTCATCCACTTATGTCTTCAACTATCCCTCAATTTACATCGAGAAATTCGTGTAAATTTCGTGTAAATTGAGTTTTGTTTAACCTTTAACCGGTAAGGTGATGTCTGTGAGTCGTATACAAATATATTCTTTCAGTTTTCTTCCTCCCTGCTTGTTTTTGTTAACTGAACGTTTGTGTATTCTTTTATGGTTTAGGGCAAATTTTACTCTGCTGGCGTAAGGGGAGTGTTTGATACATGCATATACGTGTGGTCTCCAGTTTTGGCTATCTATGTTACCAGCCCGCGGTATGTTAATTTGTTGATGTCTCTCAGACATCACTTTACCGTGAGTATTATAAAAACTCACCTTACCGGTTAAGGGTTAATATCTACTAATCACAGAGCCAGCTTAGCTAACAGGCTAATAGGCCAACCTAGGCCATGGCCTAGGGGCGGGAAATTTTAAAACAGGGCGGAAAAATTAGTAATTGACGTTTTTTTTTTGCTCGTCACTTTTTAAGAGAAAGTTTGAAAAAAAAAATAGGAAAAATTAAGATTTCCTTCTTTTCAAACAAGAGGTAGGGGCGGCATTTTTCAAGGTGCCTAGGGCGGCACTCAGGGTTAATCCGGCCCTGACTAATCATTAATTAGTTTACGTTTAAATACATCGAAACGTCTTCTGTGATCGAAACAATACTAGTACTAGCTTACAGTACTAAGCCCGAGTAAACAAGGCATAATTTCGTTATTTGTTTCAACATAAGATTTTTGTATCAAAAATATCAAATTAGATAACTACCACATTTGTTGGCTTTAAAAAGCTACATCAATATTATGCATATTACGCTCGTCTTATAATTTCCGACGTAAAACTACTTCCAAAAAAAAATCACACGTATCATAACAGAAATTCATTTAAAATTAATTAACTAAGATGTGTGTATTTATTTTCATTCACTAATTAAGTAATAGCTAATGACAGTTATAAAAGTTTAATTAAAAATCCAATATACGTATTCATCAGTGCATCCAACCTAAGGTTATTTTCACGATTTTTCTTTTTAAGTCATATTAAAAAACCCGAGTATAAATGTACTTGAACACGAATGTGAATAAAGAAAAAGAAATAAAAAACATCTTTTCTCCCCGGCGCTTCTACCATCAGTATAACAACAAAATTGTAGAATATATTACGTAATTTTTTTAATTTTTTTTTTAATAATTATTAACTTACCATCTTCTCCGTATTGCCATCCATGTCCAGCTGCCGCAGTAGGTTCCGCCCATAGATATTCTGTAGGAAAAAATAAATACATAAATATACAAGAAAATTTTATTAAAGAGGTTGATTCTGCTATTTCTATTACATGTACTGCGATTATTTTTTCAAAACCAACTTTAGGATCTCATATTTTATAATTCATTTCAAAACTACTGCATGTATTTATAAATTTTATTAAAATTTACCGCCCTCATTAATTAATCACTTATATCTTCAAGTTCATTATTTTTATTGTTATAAAGTGACTTATAGAAATAATATTAAGACCTAGATGGATCTATGAATATTCGATTTTTAATAGATCGATCTATGTATATGAAAAAGTTAAAATATCCCTGTCGCAGCATACTGCATAACATAGCGAATTTCCGGTTACAAAGATTACTTTTTTTCGAAACCCCGCTTACATAGGATAACGATTCAAAACTGTATCTTATGTGATTTTTTCTACTCTTTTGTTGTCATATTATATGTAAAAAAAAATGCAAAACTTTGGAGCTTTGGCAAATTTTTAATACTCCTTCCTTCTTTTCCTTATGGAAATTTGCTAAAAGACAGCACAGCGAATATTGTTTCGATAAGAAACTTAAGTTCTTCCATTACGTTAATTCATAAGTTCAACTTAAACTTTTATTATTTAATCTTTTACATCAATCAAGTATTGTTTTATAAATTGTCCTAAATTATGTAATTCATTAGGTAGCTTACTTATCCTGGTCTTTCTCTTTTCAAAGTTAGTTCTACGAGTATCTACATAAATAAAATATGTACAAAAGTAACAACGACGTGATTGTCATAAGGACCATGTTAAAATAATAAAAAAAAGTGAACTTTGTAAATTAAATATGTAAAGTAGTTTTGAGATGAATTATAAAATCGGAGACCTTAAAGTTGATTTCGAAAATATACATAATAATATAGTAATAGAAGGGCGTTTTTAACAGTTTTTAAAGGTAATCTTTGATATTAATTTCATGTACTCTAAATATAATTTTTGCAAATAAGATAAATCTAGTCTATC
Source organism: Brachynemurus nebulosus (assembly GCA_035578155.1). Lineage (NCBI taxonomy): Eukaryota > Metazoa > Arthropoda > Insecta > Neuroptera > Myrmeleontidae > Brachynemurus > Brachynemurus nebulosus. The sequence continues at coordinate 27,517,297 of JAPWDM010000006.1, forward strand.
TAAATCTTCTTTTCCTAATTAGTTTTATCCAGTAACAATATTTCCGCTTTCTTAACAAATTGTAAATAAAAAAGAAGGTGTTGAAATTTTTTTTTCATCTTTTTTCCTTGATTGACATATCTAAATCTGGACAATTGCCAAGAAACATATGCAAGTATATAATAAATAAATTATGAATGAAATATTATTTTGCAAACATATAAAATATAAATACAAAATTTCAAACAAAAAGGGGACAATAATTATAAGTGATAAATTTGAATATTTTTGGTCACTTTGATCTATACCAGCATTTCCCGTTTGCAGTTTCATAATAGTCATAATTTTGTTAGTTTGTTATATTTATTGTCATCTAATTTAACTCTTTGGATACAGTCTTACAATTAGAATTAAATGTATTTTCACTTGTCCAGATCAAACACTTTCGCAGAACATGGGATAAAATGTATATTGAATTAGTAGTTCTCGTGTTGAAGACACAATATCATGTAAAATTTTCCGAATCCAAGCAAGGTGTATTATAAGAAGTTAAATTTGTTCGAGAACGAACATTATTGGATATGCAAAGTGTGCAACCTCAGTCTCGCGCCCTTTAGGGCCTCGCACTTCCAAGAGCTAGTAAAACTTGATGAAAGTTGGGAGCGTTTTTTTTTGCTCGAAGGAAACCTCGCAAAAGTCGTCATGCCCACTTTTAATTTTAGTTTTACGCCGCCTCTGGACTGAATCTATTCGCTCTTCTTCTGTATTTGCAAACTAGTGAAAAGCTATTTTCACTTTTTAAATGGTTTTAAAAAAAATTTTTGATTTATAACTAAAAAACTAAAAGATGCAGAAAATACTAGCCTCTTGGTTAAATCGGCGGTAAAGATTAAATTTTCTTGCTATAAAGTACTACGATTATGCAGTTGACTTACTTGTTATTATTTATTATTACTGATTATAATTTATTTTTTATTTTTTAGTAATCCTTTTTTTATACGTAAAGCTGCCGCGACACATAAAATTTATTCCTTAATTTATTAAAATTTTGTAGTTCTAAAAACGAAATCGCATTAGGCGATTTTATCCGCATTTGACCACTTTATATCAGTCAATGTAGAATTTTACGCAAATTAAGAGATACAGTGTCGTTTTTTTTTTTAAAAAAAAAACTATTATAGTAAGGTGCAATTAGACCCAAACCTCAACATCCAAAGTAACAGTTTCACTCCAACTCCAAATTGTTCTATACCGTCCACATATTGTTTGGTAAAAAGTTACACCATTCTGAACGTCGGGTTTGGGAGGGAGGAGGGTAGAAGTAGGCAAATTAACGGTTTTCGTCAGTTTTTCTTAAATATTTCAAAAACTATGCAGTTTAGCGCAAAAAGTGCCTATACAAAAATAATCTACATTAAATTGCGAACAAAAATAGTCCTGTGTATAATCTTGCTAAAGTGAACAATTCCAGAGTTGTGAAGGGTGTAAAAGTAGCAATTTTTAGTATTTTTAGATTTTTTGGTAAAAAATGACTGATTATCACTAAGGAAACTAATTTTTTTTATACAGGATTGTGTTTTGTAAAAGAAAATTGCGATTAGTCTCAGGTGTTCGTCTCGAATTTGGTCTCAGGTGTTGGTCAGTCTTCTTCCACCCCCACTCGAGAGGATTCTTCTTCTTATTCCGCCACTGCTGCATCTGGTGATAGGTGCAGCAGTGGCTAAAAATACTAAAAATTGCTACTTTTACACCCTCCGTAACTCTGGAACTATTTACTTTAGCAAGATTATGCACAGGACCATTTTTGTTTGGAATTTAATGTAGATTATTTTTGTATTGACACTTTTTACGCTAAACCCCATAGTTTCCGAAATATTTTAAAAAAGCTGATGAAATCTGTTAATTGGCCTACTTCTACCCCTCTCCCCCCAAAACCCGACGCTCAAAATGGTGTGACTTTTTGCCAAACAATATGTGGGCTGTATAGAACAATTTGGAGTTGGAGTGAAACTGTTACTTTGGATGTTGAGGTTAGATCGTTTTTTTTTTTAATAACTGCACCGTACTATTACTGAAATTTGTTAACTCATATAGAAACTAAAGATAAATCATAGTACATACTAACAAATAAAAGACTAATTTTAATATTAATTGAAAGCAAGAAATATTTTAATCCGAGAATCGTGAAAACTCTAGTTAGGTACTGAACTGCGGAATCCTGACTTTATCCGTGTCTAACACTCACCGATTTTTTTTATCTGCATACAAATGAAAAAAAAAGTACTATAGAATATATAAAGAGTAAAAGTGTTTGAAAAAAATTTAATTTTAAATTTTTTTATTACATACGATACATACGCCAAGACATTGTTCGGTTCACGGATACTCATACTCACTTCACATTTTCATCATCTTAAAAAATAATAAAAATAATTGGCAAAAAATCAAGTTTGGCAAACAAAATTTTATACAAGTGTCTATTTTCTAATTCATTTACAAAAATTACCATATAAATTTTTTTTTGTATAGTTATCGAATATTATCTAATAATGTACTTGATTATTATTAAATTGCGGCCAAAACTAAAAAACAATTTCCAAAGTTATAAATGGCTTTTGTAAAGTAAATAAAAGTACAAAGTTTTCAGAAGTGTAGCGTATATTGCAGAATCTCTTCAAGTAGGCACTTATGTGTCCTTAAAATAATTTTTCACCTTTTTAATGTGTTAACTTCTGTAAATGTAACGGAATTGGGAAAAGTTATTTAAACTCTGAGAAAAAAAAAATATTCAAAATTTTTAGGCGCGGCGCGATCAAAACAGAACTTTGAGAGCTACATTGTTCTGTTATTTAAAATACGAAAGAATATGCCCCTCGGAAAAAACACAATTTACAGAAAAACTGGATGTTCACAAATGTGCAAGAAAATTAGAACCCTAACCATCGATTTTATCGATTTTTTTTTTTATTTAAGGGGAGGTTTACTCGAGAGTTCTTAAAAATTATGTATTTTTCTAGAATTTTTTCTCAAGAACGGAAGTAAAGATCAATTTCAAATTTTGTACACATATTTATTAAGTATTAAACTATACAAAAAAAAATTTTCAAGGAAAAATATAAAAAATTGTCCACTTTATAGATACTGCAGTGTGACGATCCGAAAATCCAATGCAATGTTGGCGGACATCCTAGCGCTGGTAATAAACCACCGAAATCCAAAAACAAAAAAGATTTATAAAATATATGAAGAGTACCGGCACCTCTACCTATAATATCAATAAATTGCTGAAAGAAACAAAAATGGCGGATGTTTGAACTTTTGATTACGATTTTTATCTTATTTTTCGCTCTTTAAAGTAAACTTAAAAATAAAAAAAATATTGAAAGTGTATCGAACTTAGGTAGAGGTGCCAAAGAATTGAATTATCTTTAAAATAAAAATTAAAAAAAAGGATCCATCGAATAGTTTTTGAGTTATCGTGTCCGCCAGTTCCAAAAATGTAGTTCCGAGATATTATAAAATATATATAAAGAAACGTATTTTCAAAATTTTATATTTAATACTCATTATTGCGTGAACTACGTTTTTTGAATTTTTTTTTATAGAAAGCTGGATTCTGTTAATGTGCAAGAATCTTGTTTTTAAATTATTTTCAGTAAAATCACTTTGGGAACATATTCTACACATAATTAGCTACCAATTTCTGCAAAAAAAAAATCGATTTTTTTAACGACTCTCAAGTAAACCTCCCCTTAAAAAACATAAATTTTTATAATGTTTACAAACTAAGATACAAAACAAATGATTAACCGGCTTTTTTTAAAACCGGTTTTTATTCCTAATTAAAACTTAATTACTAACACTATCGTAAATGGAATAAAATAACATAATATTACTACCAAAAATCATCAAAACATAAAAGTAAACACTGTAATTGTTGCAAAACATTATTCTTGACGGTCGCATGTTTCTGCATTCAATTTTTGGTCAAACTGCAACACTTTTAATTTCACCGACCACTCAAAACGAAAACTAATAAATGCGTAAACACGGCCCCCGTTTACGTGTAATTAACGCCGCACGTTTAAAAGATTAAATAATAATAGAGTTACTGAATTACATAGTTAAAGAACTGAATTTGATTATATTGTTACTTTGACTATGTTTACTGATTCATCTCGGGAACGGAGTTTTAATGTACACTGTGAATATTTATATCATATCTACACATTATAGTAAGTGTGATATACACATGTTTGTATAAATATAGTTTAATAGAATTGTCATATGTACTTGATGTGTATGGCCCGACAAGTGATAAAATTAAAATACTGTGTAATGTAAGAAAAAATTTTTTAAAAACAGTAAGATTCTACGAAAACTATAGTAAAACCTCATTCTTTTGAATGCCTAAATATATCTGCAGAACTCTCCGTAGTTCTTCGCCATCCGATAAAGAAAACTTTTATGTGCAGTCAGAGGCAGTTAGTGATGAGCAAAATTAGTCTTGGTCTTGCATTTTTTGCAAGACCAAGACCAAGACTGCATTTTGCAAGACCAAGACCAAGACTATAAGTATGGCTGCAAGACCAATACCAAGACTCAAGTGAGCAAGCCCAAGACTATAGCAAGAAAAAAGCAAGACTCTTGCTAAATTATTTAAATAGTTTAAAAGTATAATTAATACCGTAAAGAGAGAAAATTCTGATTTTAGAAGGAAAAAATTCGCTAATAAAAAAATGCAAGAAAGTGCAAGATTTTTAGCAATACCAAGACCAAGACTGCATTTTGCAAGACCAAGACCAAGACTCAAACTGCTCTAGCAAGGCTAAGACCAAGATTCTTAATGCAAGAACAAGACCAAGACCAAGACTGCCAAGTCTTGGTCTTGGTCTTGCATTTGCTCATCACTAGAGGCAGTGCAAGACTAAAATGGAAAGTGGGCAAGATAAGTTTTACGAAATTTCTCTCTTAAAAATTAGGTAACGAGCAAAAAAAAAAACGAATCCGTTTTGTGAGGCTCTTCCCAAGAATTTTCAAAAAGCCTCCCTGAAAAGTAAGTGACGAGCAAAAAAAAGCTCAACAGCCAATAACACCCTTAATTAAGTTCTGCCAGCTTTCTTACATATGCGAGGCCCCCAGAGGCGCGAGGCTATAGGCGGTCACCCACTTCGCCCACCCTTTGCGCCGCCTCTGTGTGCAGTACAGCAGATTTCAGTTACAACAACGATAGTTCATCATCAGTCCGAGCTTTCCAAAGTTTTTGATCCGCGTCGTCAAGTCGAATTGTAAACACGAAAATACTTGGCAGGCCAAAAAAAAATACAGTAAAAGCTCCCTAATCTTGACAAGTATGTTCAGGACCATTCTCTAGTCTTGACATTCCCACTATTTACTACTCCTATGCGCACTGAATGTGCAACACACGCAATTTTAATCTAAAAAAAGAGATAGGCCGAGAAGGATACCAAATATACGCTATACGCGTCATTAATTACGCATTTAATTGGTTACGGCAGAATCATGGTGGGTGATAATATTGTCAAGAGTAGAGAAATTATCCAGTCAAGATTAGAGAGACAGCAAGTTTATGGAGCGCAAATTTACGGAGTTTCTACTGTAAAAGCTTTTTTAAAAAACCGACTTCAAAAAGTAAAAAATAATATAATAGCCCGTATTTTGAAGTCAAGCGGGTCGTCTGTGAAAAATTGCGATCGGATGTGCTTACAAAATTCACGAATTCTTCAAGATCTACTTTTTTTTATACTACACCCCGCTTGACTTCAAAATACGGGCTATTATATTATTTTTTACTTTTTGAAGTCGGTTTTTTAAAAAAGCTTTTATTTTATACCTTTTAGTAACAATACTTACTAGCCTTTATAGTGATAATTGCTTAATAAAAGAATTATGTAATAATATTCCAAATTTCATACGTTTAGGTAGAAAATTGTTTTTATGATAGTTGGATCAACATAATATTATGTAAATTAAAAAATATGTTACTATAGTTTTTAAAGTAAATAATTTTGCATATTATATAAATTTTAAAATTGCCGTAATTATTCATATTATTGAAGATGGTTAAAAGATTACTCAACCAATGTCAATAAAATTTTTATGGGATCACCTGGAGAACTTTATTTACTAACTAAAACAAAAATGACGCAAATTGGCCCAGAAATGTGGGAGAAATCGGTGTACATACATAAAAAAAAACATACGGGTTGAATTGAGAACCTCCTCGTTTTTGAAGTCGGTTAATTAAAATAAGGGAGGACACAAAAGAAAAATATTTTTTTACTTACGAATTTTGGTCGATCTACAAATTGAAAATAGGGGTACAGCTTAACAGAAAAATCACATCCGGAAAACAAGTCACATTTTCTGAACCAACTTGGTCATTTTTTCAGGAAAAATGAAAATATCACCAATAGATCTTATTCATATTCATATCAGCTATTGATTTAAAAAAAAAAAAGTGATTAAACTTGATGACGTCACAATGAATACAAAATGTTTTAAAAGCTCCAAACACTTTTTTCCTTTTTAACAAAATCAAAATTGTAGAGATAACGCGCATGGATACAAAGATTGGACACCACTGATATATAAAATGTAACAACGAGATATATTCCATATAAAATTCGATATTTTCCAATGGAAAAATGTTTAACTATAATATTATTGTCAGATATATAAATAAACATTATAGATTCTGACCAAACAGTCAATTAAACATATCATTAGACCCTGAGGATGAATAGATCACGTGATATATTAATTATGATAGGCTCCATTATTGCCTGTAAATATCTACAAAACATGGACCTTTAGTCTCTATTTCTTGAATTTATACTATTTATGTTCTTAAATCCTACCTACTCACACTAATGGTGAGAGCGCTGGGAAGAGTGTATTCATCCAAGAAATTTTCAATGTCCCGTAAGTTTGGTGGGGGGATGCATAGGATATAAACATACATATCGCGCGTACTCTTTCTCAACGTCGTATCTGAAAAGTCCCAATTTTTGGCGACACAAATAAAACGTATTTAAATCTGTGTTTTCATCATTATTATGAACTTAAGATTTATGCTAATTACACCCTTTGATGTTGGCTACCTACATATATAAATATATATATATATATATATATATATATATATATATATATATATATATATATATATATATATATATATATATATATATATATATATATATATATATATATATATATATATATATGTATATATATATATATATATATATATATATATATATATATATATATATAGATAAATAGATAGATAGATAGATAAGTATATATATAAATACAATATTTAATGTTTTTTGTGTGTCCTAAAACATGCAGTTTTTGGATATACGAGGTTGAGAAAGAGTACGCGCGATATATTGAATTTTATATGCAATTAAATCGTAAATTTACTTTATATAGAGACATTTTAAACGTTGCACCGTTCGTCTCCGGAGACTTTTTTTTTTAAATAATATGACACAAATTGTTTATGTAAGAACTATAGTTACTTACATATAAAAAAATGGCAATTTTCGACAAATCAAAAATGATAAGAAATGATGAATATACGAATAATAATCAATTCAATTATTTCCATAATAATAATAATAAATCAGTAAGAATTCTGATAAGATTACAGTGAACAATGAACAATATTGATTCATACATAAATCAATAAGTACAAATTTGTTAGTTGATATTTTAAATAAATATTAAAGCCCTCGTTAAAGAACGATCAAAAATTGCATTTTTGGTCATTGTTTCTTTAAATCGTAATGGAGAACTGTGATTTCAAATTTAATTAAGGAAGCGTCAATTTATATAAAAAACATTTTTTTGGGACTACTCTAAAAAACAGTAAAGTTATCAATAGCAAATTAAGAAAATTATTTTTGGACATCTCTAGTTTCTGTGGCACCTTGAACTCGACCTAACTTTTTGATAAGATTAAATTTCTAAATTTATTCTTCAGTAACTATCACCTTTTTGAAATTACATATTAAAAATTGACGAGTGATCAAGCTTTACTGTTTCGTACCAAAATTGACAAAACGAAATACTTATACATAGAATCATTTTAGTCCGTCCATTCTTCTCATTTTTTCTGAAACTATTTGACGTAAAAATTTAAAATTTCGCACAAAAATAGATTGTGGTGACCCAGTTATAGGCACGAGTACGATATCCGAGGCGACAAAATTTGACAAGCGGATCTGATAGATTTTGGTATTCTAAGTAAAAAATAAAGAGTAAAAAATTTTGAAATTCGCCTTAGTTTTCGAGATATCGGTCGTTAAACTTGTATTTAAGTTGTCATGAAATTCGGATATATTGTATTTGTGTATGGTGTATTATTTTGGTGAAATATATTTATATCAAAAATCGAAGTTTATTGTCAAAACTGGCCTAACCTTCGGGCAAAGGGTAACCTTAACTAACCTCACCACTTAGTTTTTATATCAAAAATCGAAGTTTATTGTCATAACTAGCCTAACTTTCGGGCAAAGAGTAACCTTAAATACAAGTTTAACGATCGATATCTCGAAAACTAAGGCGAATTTCAAAATTTTTTATACTTTATTTTTTACTTATAGTTCCAAAATCTATCAGATCCGCTTGTCAAATTTTGTCGCCTCGGATATCGTACTGTCCCCCAGTTATAGATGTGAAGTATAAAATTTAATTTTAATTCTGGGGGTTTATTTCAAGGAATAAATTGGAAAATAAGAAAAAAAATATCAAAGGAAAGCTTATTAAAGCACAAATTCAACAATATATAATTATGATGTCTCTTTTTAAAAATTTTCCGGAAAAAAACACTTAAAAAATGCTGTTCCCTACCGTTTTCATCAAAAGGATTTGTAAATCTAAAAAATGAAATCTATTTGTTAAGTTAATTTCTGTAAAGTTACTAGGTTTACACAAATTTTTCTATTGAGAATAATTCAAAGTCGTTTTTATTATTTAAATTATAAAAAACGTATTAAATGTATTTTGAAAGACATTGTATCTCACTTAATTTTTGTTTCATTGTTTAATTTCTAATTTATTTTAAGAATCTCTTATTAGATATGCCCTCCAGCCTAAGGAGGGATTGCCATATTTCTAAATTTAAACGTAATTTTATATTTAAACTAGGCAACGATTGATTGCCTAATAATACATTTGGCATAACTTTTATTTTGACAAAACTTGTCAGTATTTAGAATTTTATTTTTATTTACATTTTTTTAATAATTTGCATATGTACATAAAATGAACACTAATGAAAATGTTAATAATTTCCGAAATTTTGTAATCATTATAATATTTTTACTAATATTGGAAACACATTTTATTACTGGAGTAGCTCCGTCTTACAATTTTTATAAAATGTCATACAGTGGTTCGGAATCTTTTCAGGATGAAGGTGAAAATTCTATTGATGATTTTAACTATAAAATGAATGCACCAGCTGCGTCTGACACGTCATCAAATGTCGATTGTAATCCCCCTTCCAAAGGGAACTCACCAATAATCTTTTTTCCATTTCAACCACAGCCAGAAAGTTTAGGTAATTTTACTAATAATAATTCGTATATACATAATTTAATTCAATTTTAATCCAAAATTCTTAAGATCTTACAAATGGATTTACAACGAAACAAACGTTTGAAGATATTGGTTTGTCGACAGTTACTGATTCTGTGAAAATAGGAAATGGATATCAACAAAAATTTGAGTGTGATTGGAATAGTTTACCTTCCACTATACCACCAAACAAGGGTGAAAATCTACAACAAAATAATTATCAGCTCGGTCGAGAAGAAAATTGTACACCAGAGCAAGAAGATTTTTCGAAACAAAATAACTATCCGCTTAAACAAAAAGAGGATGATTGTACACCGGAGCCAGAGAATCTTTCAAAACAAGATAAATATCCGTGCAAACAAAAAAGTCGTTTAAAACCAAATTATTATCGATTTATAATTATTTTTGAACCAGAAAATCTTCCAGAACAAGATAATAATTCTCTCAATCAAGAAGAAGATAATTGTACACTAAAGCAAGAAAATCTTTCGAAACAAAATAATCATTGTCTTGATCAAGAAGATGATTGTACACCAAAACAAGAAAATCTTTTAAAACAAAATAAACATTGTCTCAATCATGAAGAAGATGATTGCCTACAAAATCAAGAAGATAATTCAAAACAAAATAAATATCCGTTCAACCAAGATATTTCGGAACAGAATAATTATCCACTTAAACAAAAAATTCTTTTAAAACAAAATAATCTCAAACCAGAAGATGATTCGAGACAAAACAGTCATCCGATTAATCAAGAGGAAGACGATTATCCATTAAACCCAAAAGATGATTCAAAACAAAATAATAATCAGTTCAAACAAGAATTTTTTTTAACAAGAAATAATTACCCATTAAAGCAAAATATTTTAACTGAAATTAACAATTTAATTGAAATTTTACCAAGTTTGAGGGATTCTCAAAATAAATTAGAAACGAAAGAAAAATTGAATAAAGCTGAGTGGAGTCGCTTAAATCTACTAAATCAACTAATAGATGGAATAAATGATTTAAAACAATATAAAGGTAAAGGTTAATTCAATGACACGTGTTACTACATTTTCCTAAGCTTTGCAGTTTTAAAATTATTTGGGGAATTCTTGTTTTCTTTCGGGGTATGGATAAAAATTTCAAGAGATTTTCAGTATACGAAACGACAGGCCTATTCTACGTAGAAATAGTTGGAAACGATAGGTATATTCAATTCGTAAATTAAAACTAATATTCATTTTTTGGAACGGGGGACAACAGCCGGGAAAAAAATGGGTCAGATATCAGATCTACGTGTGTTTGATCTAGCTAAATCTCTAAATTTTGGAATCTAGTAGATTTAAGTTAATCTACAAAAATCTTCTGATATCTAATCTACCGACATTTACTTAGATCACTTATTTAGTTTGCCATCTCGTTTGGCCTACCCAGAGCAGGCGAGAGAATAGGACAGGTGAGGCAATTAGGGGCCTGAGTAAAAAAGAAGGATCCCGCAACCTCAATTAGGCACCCGGAAAAAGTGAGACGACATTTTTTTTGCTCATCAATTGTATTTTTGGGGAAAATTTTTTTTGTTGTGCTCAGGAGCCCGCCATTTCTTTTGCCGGCGCTGGGCCTACCCACACCTAACCACTTAGTAATAGTCAGTGTCGCACCTTACACAATCTGAGAGATAGTGTTGTTTTTTAAAAACTACTATTGAAATTTTTTAATTCATATAGAAAGTAAAAAGTTTGTATAATCATATCTTTAACAAATTAAAGGTTAATTTTAATATTAAATAAAAACAAGAGATATTTTATCCCGACAATTCTGGCTACCGAACTACGAAATTCTAACTTAATGCATGTCTGACATGCACTTGCTAAAGTATAAAAAAAAATTCGTTAAGTGCGTGTTTTTGACACGCACTAAGTAATGTCACCTCAGTGAAAGTGTTAATTTATGATTTTTTGTTAACTCTATAGTTGTTAACTCTACAGCCCTCTTGCGTTTATTCAATATGGATGTACAACTCTATAATTATTCAATATGGATATACAACTCTATAATAATGTTTCCCCCAACTATGATCACACAACGATATTAATATGTCATCCTTCGATGACATAAAAAAAGAAGTTAAAATAAATCATCAATTTTTTTAAAGATGCACATGCTAAAAAATTGACAGAATTTATATATAGATTACATTTAAATTATTCTGCTTATCTATTTAAAAACCAATCATTAAGTGCCGATGCACACATGCGTGTTTTTACTGCTGCTTCACGCAGCGGCACCGCAAAATGTAATGCACACATATGGTTTTTGCACGCTGCGTGCACGGTGCGGCGCCGCAGCGGTTATAAAGTACATTGAGTTAAATTGTGTGATGCACACATACTTGCGGTGCCGTGCGGCGCCGCAGCGTGCACGCAGCTTTAAAAAAACGCATGTGTGCATCGGCACTAAAGGAACTAAACTAAATAATACATTCATATACATATAATTGTGTTCTGTTAAAGATAGTTTCAAGACATCCACCCCCTTAATAAACAAGAAAAGACGTTCGTTTAAATCACGTATACGACGTTTACCAAAAAATCAACACCATTTTCATCGTCAAGTATTGAAAAATGGTAAGAATGTTAAACAAACAATTAATTAGTAAATCTATAATTAAATACGTAAAACTGATGAGCTGCTGACAAAAATTAGCAACTGCTTACATAACATGTGTATATTAAGTATTATATTTTTCTGTTAGAAAAAAAAATAAAATAATTAAAATAAATTTTTAAGGTAAACTAATTTTTTTCTTCAAAAATGAATATTTTTCTGTACTTGTTATGAAGTATAAATAATTTTTTTTTTTTTTTTTTTTGAATGTGGAAACTTTTTAATTAAAGGTTTAAATTTATGTAGTTCTATAGTTATTGCTTCTCTATGTTAATATTAGACTGGTAGGTAGAACTAACAGAAAATTTTTAAGAGGAATTTCGGCATTTGTTAACAAAATATAAATTTAAAATATTAATTAACTAGTAGGTTTTTACTTATGCTCATTTTCTTTTTGATCGAATTAAAGCCATGAAAGTAACAGAAAATTGAATTTTCTATAGAATTTTCACATTTTAATGACAAAAACGATCAATTTTCTTCTATTTTATTAAAATTCTATCAACAAACTCATACGAAGTCATTTTAATAATGAACAATTAATGAAAATTCAAAATTAGGCTCTATGACGTCATCAAGTATAAAAAACGCTTGATGTTCACATCTAACTATAGGTTTTTGCTATCTCTCTTTTCTTTTTTGACAGAATTAAAGCAGAAGGACTAGCAAAAAAACGAATTCTAGTGAGTAAACAAACTTTGTCAGTAAGATCTCGAAACTTTCCTCTTTTAATATATTATTATTAAGGTGACCAAATTTGTAAAGAGTCAAAACGGGACTGCCGACCTTACCGGGGGGGTTTGGAGATCCGGAGGACCCCCCCAGAAATTTTTTGAAAATTTAAGTCAATAATGGTATTTTTAAAGTCATTTAGAGTGCTAATTTTTCTTTCTACCATAAAATTAATTTGGTGGCGGATGATTCCACCACCACTGTAGCTTGAGACCTTTGATAATGAAACGATAATTTCGATAGAATAATTTGTGTTAGGAGTCGGAAGATAGACAAAAGGATATTATCAAGGAAATCATAGCCAAACCTCTTACACCGCAATGATAATATTTTATTCAGAATAATAAACAAGTTCATTTTATCATCAGAATATGAATAACACAATTAGACATGAATAAAACTTTTCATAAAATAGCATATATAAGTTCAAATATTGCCAAAACGGGACAAATGGGCGTCCCGAGAAGTTTAATCGGGATGCCGGGACATGTCTCCGAAAAACGGGACGTCTGAGCGCCTTAATTATTACCCCTCACAATTCACATTTTAAGCTGTATTTCTATATATTTTCACCAGTACTGGGAGCACTGTGACTACCTCATCTCTGTCAAGCCAGTGAAAAACTGGCATCTCTGTAAAAACATGGCATCCATTAATGACGCCATAAATGTTCTTAGCACTGCGATAGGGCACCAGCAACACATTACGGAACGAATAAATTACCACTGGCTCACATTATACATATAACAGAATACAGCCTTAGTAACGGTGTTAAATAATTAAAACAAAATGAAGATTAACCACTATAACGTCATCAAATCGTCGAACTTATTGTTAGTCGAAATGTTTCCAAGCTTTTGAACTGTACTGTATAATTATATATTTCTAATAAAAACATGTTTTCTCAAAATAATTTATTATATAAACTATGTAATTTAGAGTAAATTTAAACTTGCTTAACTTAATGGCATTCCATCTTTTTAAAAAAAAATTCTGTCGTATAATAATATAGTTTGAAATAACATTTTTACTTTCTAATAATTTTTATAGACTTGCCAATCGATATGCATAATAATTTGCCTATGCATTCAATATTTAGGCCCGATTTACATTGACGCTCCGCTCTCACTACGTATTACTCCGCTCCCAGTTCGATAAAATATTCTTACATAATAAACAATGAGTGTATTCACATCATCGCTCTGATATCGGTCCGATATCAGTCGCGGTTCGCTCCCGTTCCAATATCAATACCACTCAGGTAATATTTTATCGGAGCGATATCAGACTTGTTATGGCTTGTACCTATAGTGTAAACACTTTTTTGATTCCACTCCACTCCGCTTGTATTCAGTTGTTATGAAAAGACGTTTGTATCGAACTGGGAGCGTACCACGAGCGGCATTATAATGTGAATGGAGAGCAAATAGGTACCAGCATGTTATCAGCACTGTAATGTGAACACAACAAGATTATATCGGAGCGAGAATGGAGTGGGAGCGTATCGTAAGCGGAGCGTTAATGTAAATCGGGCCTTACAGTATGTACAATCCAATTTATTGTAAATAGTAAGTACTTTATCAAAATGGTTTAACTAGACCGCACTGGTGTAGGTGGACACAAGTATTTATTTACTACAGGTAAACAGGCTAAACAGGTAAGTGAATAGGATTCACAATCCGGTAAGTCGACAATGCGGCTCAGCAAAGTATTTCGGATCCAGTTTAATGCAACAAACACAGAACAACAACTAAGCAAGTGCATATCGCGCGTTTTCTGTCACAACCTCGTATAAGGTTTTTTGACGGTTTTGAGTTAGAAAGTCATACATGTACATAATACACTTCCCCATGTGATGCACTAAGAAATATTGCAAAATAGTTAATGGAAAAATAATTATTCAATTTAATACAAACTTGTACCACATGAACTAAATTTAGTTTTCTGACAAAACCTGGTATATGGTATACGAGTTTGTGTATATGGTATACTTGGGTATGCTAATAAAAATCTTACTATTTCAAAAAATAATTTTACACAAACTCGTATACCATATACCAGGTTTTGTCAGAAAACTATCAGAAAAAATGTAGTTTCGAGAAAAACGCGTTTAAAATTTAAGTTACTGGTTATACTATTGGAATATGCAAAAAAAAAATCGATTTATTTCACAAACTCGTATATTGAAAAAAAAAAGTGGGCAGCAAACCTCGTATTTACTAAAAACATCGATAGCTTGTAATTTAAAACATTTAAATGTCTGCTTCATGTCTACATAGGTAGCAAACATCAAAAAGTGTAACATAAAATCTTAAATTCATAGTGATGAAAATACAGTATTTAATATGTTTTTTGTGTTTCCTGAGAACTGTGAATTTTGATATACGAGTTAGAGACAGAAAACGCGCGATATGTATTGCTACTCCACTCTCCACTGTGGTAATAAAATATGTACCGTCAACTGGGCTGACGGCATAGGACATGATGAAGCATAAATGTTTCACCTTTTTTTTGTCATTTACCTATCTAATAATTGTTTTTATGGAATAATAAATTGTAAAATTAAAAATTTTCAGTATATTTCCGACTCAGTTTTCATTGTTTAACAACACTCCTGAAATAAATTCATTAATGCCCACATATATTTGCCCAGGTTATTCTAACAAACTTAAACTTGGGCCAAAGTCACTCCAACTATTGGGTAAAAATGGCCCATATTTTTAATGCAAAATTATTTTTGCCAAAAAGGTTTCTGACAATTTAGATATGTTAAAAAAAGTTAAAAGTTAAATGGCATAAATGCAAAGTTTGATATTTTAATTATTCAGTGAAAATTAATGATTTTTGGTTAAAGATAAGAAAAAATGGGTTAAAGTCATCCCAGTTGACGGTACCTTTCTCACAAGTTCCCTATTCGTTGCATAGAATCCGGATCTGGAAATGTTTTGATGAACCACAAGGTATATTAATACCAATGTTAAAGCGTAAGTTTAAAAAATTTAAAAAACATTCGGATCAATATTTTGTGTGTCGTACTGTAATTTATTGATATATAAGGGCTATACTTTTTATTTATTTATGCATAAGGCTTGGGACACCTGCACCTTTTTATAATTTATTCGGTATTAACTTTTAAAAAAACCTAATAACACAGTTGTAAGACTTTATCGTCCCGATTTTAGTTTTTGAAACCTGTTAAAGGGAAAGAATGGGGGTCAATAACTGATAAGGGACTGATATATGTATAAGCATTCACAAATAACAGCCGAAAAGGGGGTTTAGGGGTAGCTGGATGCATTTTTAAGGAAAATTATCCGAATCAAAATTGTTGCAAATTAAAATTTCTACAAATTACCTATACTTTATAAAATTCGATTTTTACAAAAAGTTAAAAAAATGGCAGTAATTCTAGAACCATTGACCAAAATGTGTTAAAATTTTGCTCCTTTTGATGCCCCAACATACGTACAAATTGTTCAAAGGGAACTTACGAAATTCCGATATTTCGAATTTTAAGACGTCTGTAGTTTTGTACGATATCTGGACTGATCGAACTTTCAATGGAATAATTTACCCATTTTGTACAAAAATTAATAAAAACACAAATAAAAAATTTTAACAAATTATATTTTTTTCTTAAAATTAAATCTTATTCAATAACTACAAAAAATGTACTACATCAATTAATAATACAATGAAAATATACAAAAATTTTAATCAGACTTAAAAGAACATCACACAATAACAATGTTAAATAGTATATTAGTACGTTATACTTATACTTTATACTTATACTACATAGTAGTAACTGCATAATCATTTTTTCAAGAGAAATCAGAAGTGCACAAAGATTGTTGGATTTAAAATTAAAAGGACGAACATATTTTATAATTATTCTAATTTTAAACATATAAAACACAAAGACAAGAAAAATGAGTCCTCAAACGTCGTGAATGTGTACCACCGACTTCGACACAACTAGGATACGGGGAGGAGTAGGTTTATTGACAAATGTTTATGAAAATTCAGAATGATTTTAAGAAGAACTTAATAAATAAATGGAAATTGTGCATATTAGTAGTAAATTAATAGTAGTCTTAATAATCTTTGTTAAACATGCTATAACATGTTAAATGTGTTATTTCGAAGAAAAAAATTAACAAATCGAGAAAAAATTGATGAAATTCGACGATAACAAATAACAAGGCCAAGAGCATGTTATTTGTTAAATTGAAATCGAGAACTGGTTTCAAACTATAAAATAACTGTCGTAACTGTCAAACCTGTCAAATATGTAATAATTAACAGAGTTGCAAATAGGTCGTTCATGATTTTTATCTATTTCGAAGAATAACATAAATAATATTTAACAAGTTTAACTTTAACAAAGATTATGAAGACTACTAATGTTTTCATTTTTAACAACATTTTTTCATTTTTTTTTAATATAATTTCGATTTTTGTTATTTAAATTTTCTCTCTTCTAATACGATATAGTATGGGAGGTAGCGTTGTATTTTCATTAGTGATTTTAGGCCGAATAAATTCTACTTTGAATATTAGATTAGTTCCTAATAATCATCAAAACGGGCGTCAACCGTCGCACCCACGGTGTAGCTAAAAGAGGCAGCGGGTTTAATTTTGAGTTACTTTTTGATATTTAGAATTGTCAAATATTGTTCACTGATTTTACATTATAAAAAAATTGTTATTCTAATTTTTAATTTTGTTATGTTTGATTAGAGATTTATTTAACTTACTATGATCGAAATTAATTTTGAAAAAATTAAAGAAATGATTTTTTTAGCTATATTTTGATCGGTTATTCTACTCTAATCAAACACAACTATGGAAATTAAAAATTATAATAACTAGAGTAATGTAAAATCAGTGGGCAAAATTTGACAGTTCTAAATGTCAAAAAGTAGCTCAAAATTACACCCGCTTCCTCTCTTAGCTCCGCGGGTGCGACGGCTAAAGCCCGTTTCGATGATTATTAGGTACTAATCTAATATTTAGATTTTATTCGGCCTAAAATCACTAATAAAAATACAACACTATCTCCCGCACTAATATTTTACTCTAAAAGCTAAATACTCTCATTATTGCTGGTGTTCACCAGAAAATTTTGTTACCCTAACGTTACGTAACCTTACCAAGCCAAAGGAAATCACGAAAAAAATATTTAAGGTGCATTAAGTTTTTAAATTAGAGCCCTCTGGTTTGTAACGATAAAAGCTTCGTTAACTAACGTTAGGCTAACAGAATTTTCTCGCGAATCCCAACATTGATACAACGTAAAAGTTAAGAAGTTTCATGTGTTAATGCACATCTGTAACTTTTAACGGTAAAAGATATAATTATGAAACAGTGTTATACTGAGTAGTATTATTTTTAAAATTTACATTACATTTACAACACATGTAGAAAAGTCTGAATGTTACTGTTTCTTTATCTTTCTATATAAATAAAAACATTACACGTATTAGAAAAAGATAAACTTTGGAGCTTGAGACGTCGAAGCTTTTTCTTGAGTATCTATACTATAATTAACACTCTCGTGACATTCGCGTTAACGAAAAGAAAAACAATTCTAGGAAACAATAGGGATGTCGTTTTTTTTTTTAAAAATCGATTTTTGAATCGATTCGTAATTGCCAACAAAAGAATCGATACTTAAATTATCGACTGTATTCAAAATCGATTCCAAGAAATCGATTCAAATTTGCTGTTGCAAAAGTGGTGGTAATTTTTAAGTAAAAATTTATAATTCAGAAAGATGAACTTTCGAAGTCTTTTAAGAAGAAAAATATTAAGCGTGTACAATTGTACATACTTAATCACCAACATTTTTTTAGAATTTTATTCTATGGTGTAGAGATGAATCACAACATCACAGCAAAGTTGACAATTTTTATTTTCATATATAAAAATGCTAATTGTATAAATATTATCTAAATTGTACTAAATGTTGAGAAGTTTTTCTTATTTAATTGCATACAAAGTTTTTTTTATAGATTAAGGGATAAAAAAAGAATTATAATTTCTTTTTTTTTTAAGTTTCCCGCTTAAACTTTATTGTTTTGTATATGGTACAGTTGTCAATTTGTCAGTTTTGACAATGAACCATTTTCTCAAAATATGTAGTAATCTGTCACCAGGGTGGCGACACAGGTATTTGGGATTACATGTCTATGGCCGCTATTACATTGTCATAGATATATGTCAAAGATCTTTGATCAAATCTATGATCAAATATTAAGAAGTATCTTTAACTATGGTTACAGAAATTTATATTATAAAAGTTGACTTATTACACTATAATATTTCTTTGATTAAATAAAACTTTGACATATATCTATGACAGTGTAATAGCGGCCTATAATCGAGATATTAATTTACTATGAATTTAACCAAACAAAAATCACCTTCCGTTAATTCCACTTTAGCAACGAAATTTTCCAATTCGGTTACCTAGGAATATTGTGTATTTTTTAAAAATTAATATTCCAACTATACAACTGCGATTACATAGCAATTTTTAAATTAAAATTTCAATCATATAGTCCCAAATTACATGTGTCGCCGCCCTGGTGTCAGAATGTTACATATTTTGAGAAAATGGCTCATTCGATTTGATGCATAGATTTGATTATATGCATTTGATGCTAAAAATTTAATAATCGTAGTACCGATAATTGGCGACGCATAGATTCTCACTCGCGCCTCTGGTGGTAAAATTAGAACTAGCATCAAGTAAAAATATACGTATACGATTAATGGATGATATAAAATCTAGTGATCCGAGCATAATTTGTATAGTACCTTTTTGTAATCGACAATTAAACGTATACAAAAATTTTTACTTGATACAGATTCTAATTTAAAAAACCAGGAGCGCTCGCGTAATCCTTGCGTCGCCAATAGATTTAAATTTAAATTAATAAATAAGTAGCAACGTATAAATAAAAAAATTCGTTAAGTGCATGTTTTTGACACGCACTAAGTAATGTCACCTCAGTGAGAGTGTTAATTTATGATTTTTTGTTAACTCTATAGTTGTTAACTCTACAGCCCTCTTGCGTTTATTCAATATGGATGTACAACTCTATAATTATTCAATATGGATATACAACTCTATAATAATGTTTCCCCCACTATGATCACACAACGATATTAATATGTCATCCTTCGATGACATAAGAAGCAATTTGTTTTGAAAAAAAAATCGTTTCGTGATTTCCATAAAATAAAAATCGATGTGTGAATCGATCTCAAAATCAATAATCGATCAAAAATCGGTTTTCATACTACCGATTAATCGATTTATCGATTAAAAAACGACATCCCTAGGAAACAAATACTTAATGAGACAAAAATAAGGCACAGTTACAATAAATCTTTAATTATAATTTAAGAAATTGTCCACTCCTGATAAATTAATTTTAAAAAAAAAAAAAATTATTTCTTCGATTGAATATACTGATAATATCCTGTATAAAATCCTTTCATATAAGTGGCCATTAACATTGAATTTAAACTTTCATACTCTTCATAGCTCATATTCATTGCCATTTTTGGCGGAAACGGGGGGCGGTGGTGGAAATGCGCATTCATGAAAATTCGGTAACGAAGCCGTAGACATTTTCATATATTTGGATGATTTTTCCGCATCTTCTAAACGACGTTTAAATGATGAATCATTATTTTCTACATCATTTTCATTATTGTTCATATTATATCCAACCGATTCTTGATACTGTTTCATTCTGGCTTGTAAACCGTGAGATTTTTTTAAATTTGACTTTTTCACTTTCTGCGTGTTACCGTATCCAAAAAATTGAACGATTACATGTTGTTCGTCCACATTTTCTGTAATTGTCGCTTCATATTCGATACCATCTTCGTTGTAAATAGCTCTACATGGAGTTCCAATAACGAATGTAGTTAATTTTTCAGTTTCAGTATTAATTTTGAATAATTGAACGTTTGATTTGGCGTAATTCATTTTATCACTTTTTAAACTAGTAGTATTTTGTTGAGATTTCCCGATATTTATACTCTGTTTATAAGCGTTTAGTAGATCGGTTTCATGACAATCGTCTGGAATTTCAATTGAATCGGAATTTTCTAATAGTTGTGACATTTCTATTTCATTTATTTAAATTAAATCACTTTAAAAATTAAAAAATAAAGAAAAAACTGTACTTTACGGATAAATACAATGAATAAAATTTGGTTAGAAATGTTTATAAATTTGACATTTAATTTACGATTGTATTCATATTAGTCAAACGAGTCAAACTTTCATAAATTTACGTTGGTAGGATTGGTATTAAACACAGAGTACAGAAGCGACACTGCTATCTCTATACTACTGAAACCAGTGTAACCAAAAAAGGATAAAAAATACATGTGCATTGGGTTTAGTTTGTATTTGTGTGTGTAAGTGATCGGAAGTGTGTTGCATGTTGTCGCATACGTATATGTATATGTATAATACTACATACGCATGTATGTGGCTTCGTACGGCGGTGGTAACAATGCCTATAACAATCAAAACGTGATCAAAACAATTGATTTACACTCATCCACTACCACCGAACGAGTGACTACTAAGTAGCCTAACTTGCTCAGAACTGCACACTGTAGATTACACGATAGAAATAGTAGTGCCGGTTCTGTATTCTGTGGTATTGATTAACGGCTTTAGTGGCGTGCAGTGGCGTGCATAAAAATATTACACCACATTTTTATGCCGCTGCTACACGATGCTACGAACACCTTCCAACATTCGACGTTGGATGGTTCATAGCATCGTGTAGCCGTTGTTCGAACCTACGAGTGTCCAATGTCGAGCGTCAAACATTCGCATTTGGTCGTGTCCCGTTCGCTGTCGGTATTCTTGCACCGAGTCAAAGGGATGCTTCGAACGTTTGAAGGTCAATGTTGGTTGCGTTCGTTGGTTGCGCACGACTCGTTCATGTGAAGAGAGACAACATCAGTGTATAACATTAGAGGTAACATCAGACAGATGACATCGTCGCCCACTGAGTACCAACACATCATCATTCGTATTGGATCAAACATTCGACTCACCGTGTAGCAGATACATTCGTCGCACCAACTATCGAACTTAATTGCCTCAAACGTTCGATCGAATGTTGGAAGGAACGTTCGTAGCATCGTGTAGAAGCCGCTTTATGCCAGTCACTAGAAAGCATCATAGATTAATAATTATTGCCACTATAGATTTTTATTTTTATTTTAAATTACTTATATCAGAGAACAGTGACGTAACCTTATAAATATGTAAATAAGAAAAGAATGTAACATTTTTTTCCGACAGAATTACACATATTGGTGTAATCAAACGCCATTGACATCAACGTAATTATATATGTATAGCAGAAACTATAATACAGCAATATAGATGGTCAGATTCTATATAAATTTTTTGCCAAGAATTTTAGTACCAACTCCGAGCGACAATAGGAAATATGCATATAATTATTTTATTTATTGCCATCATTACAGAAACTCATATTAACACCTTAACGGGCATTGACGTCATAAAACGTCAAGTGAAACTTCGAAAGTTCACTCCCCACATCGTAAGACGTCAACAATTCCATAGTATATTAAGTATATTAGCTGTCAGAATAATGTAACAGTTGGGCGTTTTGTCAGTATAAGTTGTAATAACTGTTAAGTTTAAGTGTTAAGTTTAAAAAAAATTATAATTTATGTAGATAATAAAATATAATCCAAACGAACTCAATTTCAATAAAGAATTCAAGAAAATAAGAAAAAAACTAAAAGTTGAATCATAATAAACAAAATAACAAGTTGTAATTGTTCAAAAAAATATCTATCATGTTAAGTCCGGCTCTGTATTAGGGGATTTTGATATTCTCATTTCTCTGTTTTCTCTACGTTCTCGACCATAGAACACTTCTCGACATTCGAAGAAAATCCAAATAGCACTAAAGAATTTCTTTTGATAGAATAGATATTTAATTAATTTTACAAATCATTATTTTATTTCTCTTTATTATTTATTATTAATTTCACAATTCAATTGTCTAATTGAATTTTCAAGGGCCTTGTCAGCAAACTCAGTTAGTGCAAATTTCACTATTACAAGATACTTTTTGACAAGAAGTAAACCAAGTAAACTTTTTACGTCAAATTATTGTGAAGAATCTCTACACGATTTTACATGAACCTCGCGAACCCCACGTACACGTACTAAAAATAGAAAAAAGTGTAGTACTTTGATCGTGTATTTATTTAGTGACTCATCTTTTTGAATATTAAAATTAGATTTTGAGTCAAAAAAGATAAAACTGTGAACGAATCTTTAAGCAATACGTGTCATTGTTTACGGCTTTAATAAAGTTTTAAAGTTGATGCGTTAACATTTAAATACATTTGTCATTTTCTGTTTTTTTGATTTAAGAAAAAAAAAATATCGTAAAAAATGAGTTTACAGTGGGCATTAATTGCAGGATTTTTATATTTAGAAATATTTATCGTTTTGCTATTAGTGTTACCGATAGCCAGCCCGAAAAGATGGCATGCACTTTTTAAATCAAGATTTTTACAAGCCATAGAGAGACAAGCCGGAATTTATTTTATTATCCTGTTAGCGGTACTTGTCCTATTTTTGTTGGATGCGATTCGTGAAATGCGAAAATATTCAAGTCATGGTATGTATAATTATTTTTAAAATTTACGCTTTTTATTTTGTATTTAATTTGCAAATACTAACAATGTTTGAACTAAAATCGGCCGTTTCCAGTGGTAACGAAATAACCGCTTTCCTTTAAACTAAAATTTTTAAATGCCAAGTTATAAATAACGCCTAAATTTATCGGTTTTTTAACTAAATTTGTCAAATTCGGAACCAAGCTTGAGTTTTAAAAGATTATGATCGAAAATGAAAAAATAAATTGACGGAAACACGAAATTCTTGTTAGTTTCCGGGTGAGGATTCCAGTACGACAGACGAGTTCTTTTTTCGTAAATATTTCGACCCTATCCAAATGTCTAAATTCACAACCTCTAAAAGTTTAGGTTCCCACTAACTGCATTTTCGATCAGTTTAAATCAAATACGACTATTTAGTTTTCCCAAAGATAATTGCTGAAATTGATAATTTTTAAATATTCTTTAAATCCATTTTATAAAATTTTCCACGTAAATTCGATATAATTAAATATTTATTTGTTGCTTCTTTTATATTTTTGGGGATACTACGATTAGTACGGCGCCAAGATTTGATGACACTTCCTTATATAACTTGACAAAATAAAACGAAAAACAAGAATAAAATTTTTCGAGATCTCGCTTCGTTGTCGAGATATCGATCGTTAAACTTGTATTTAAGGTTACCCTTTGCCCGAAAGTTAGGCTTGTTATGACAATAAACTTCGATTTTTGATATAAAAACTAAGTGGTGAGGTTAGTTAAGGTTACCCTTTGCCCGAAGGTTGGGCCAGTTTTGACAATAAACTTCGATTTTTGATATAAATATATTTCACCAATATTTCACCAAATACAATATATCCGAATTTCATGAAAACTTAAATACAAGTTTAACGATCGATGTCTCGAAAACTAAGGCGAATTTCAAAATTTTTTACTTTTTATTTTTTGCTTAGAATGCCAAAATCTATCAGATCCGCTTGTCAAATTTTGTCGCCTCGGATATCGTACTCGTGCCCACATCCCATACATACAATATATTGGAATTCAAAAACAAGTTTAACTCGAAAACGAAGCGAGATCTCGAAAAATTTTATTCTTGTTTTTCGTTTTATTTTGTCAAGTTCTATAAGGAAGTGTCATCAAATCTTGGCGCCGTACTTATCGTAGTCTTGCCATATTTTTGCTTAATTAACATTTATGTAGGTATAATGTTATGGTGCGTCCACACATGTGGTAGGTATTTTTTGTATAACTTCGAAAAAAGTTACTAGAACTCTTATGCGGCCCATACACGGTTCAACTTGTTGTACTACCTAATTGTACTACAAGTTGAACTGTTTGCCATACACTATTAAACTTTTCATTCAACTTGCTGTCCAACTTCAGTTATTCACAATTTTTGAAAAAGAGAACTTCGTTAAAATTAAAGATAAAATTCTTGCCTTAGCAGTAATTGCAGAAAGTAGTGAAGAAAGCGTGAGTAAATGAAAAAAAAAAAAGAAAATGGAGCAAAGAGTGATTGGGAAAAAAATTTTCTAATGAAAAACTATTAAAAAAATTAGTGAATGTGAACCGATTAAAAAAATTATATGCGAATGAACGAAGAAAATATTAATGATATTTTAGTAAAAATAACACCTTTAATAAACAAAGAAGATACGTTTATGCGTGATGCAATTTCTGCAAAACGCTTGGGAATTACATTAAGGTTTCTTGCAACGGGAAATTCTTTTGAAGATTTAAAATTTTCAAGTGCGGAATCACCGCAAGCTATTGGAAATAACAAACAAAATCAAATATTTAAACTTGCCAATTTTTACCGCTGTAAATATTTTGTTGATTTACACCCTTTACACTATATATGTACTGGTTTTGTTGTTCAACTTGTTCAACTACCCCACACACAGTACAGCATGTTCATAGACCATTTGCTCCGCCCACGTAAAATCAAAATATTTTGATTTTACTTCAACCGTTTATGCAACCATCAAAATAGTTGACCAACTGCCCCACACACGATTCAACATGTTGTACAACTCAACCAAGTTGTACAAGTTGAACCGTGTATGGGCCGCATTAGTGTAGGTAGCTCAGGATTTTTTGAAAGTGAGGTACGCGTAACTTGACGTCTAGGAGGGTACGTCAGTCAAGTGTAGGAGGTACACAGCCAGATTTATGTGATGGCGGGATATTTAATTAGCCAGTTTTTATATTATAGCAATTTTATTGTTACATATTTTCAATTGTAATATCAAGGATAAAATGAAGTTTAAGCGTTAAGTAGCATAAAACATTATTGGAAATATCTGCTGATGGCCATGTCAAAAATAAATACCTATACAATTTGTTTTTATTGATTTTTTAAGCAGTAAGACGAAGTGAATTCCTCTGTCTGATGAATCTTTGTTCCAAACATTAGCTTCAAGTTATGAAATATAATAGCAAATATGTATAAAAAATAATTGCGAATGTGAATAGGACTATTTATCTCATTAAAAATAGACACTTTAATTAGTTGTAAAATTTAAAAAAAAAAATTGTTCACCGGTTGCATTATTTTTGATCTTTGATTCTAAAATTTTCAAATTGAAAAGCTACTTGAAAACAAGTTTTTACTGCAATACTGCCCACAAAAATTTGACACCCTAGGCCCGGACTTGGCGGTTCTAGACGTAAATCCGTTGCCGATTTTACTTCTCTGTTCAACATAATATGGTTTCAAATTTTCTATATAAAACGTATTTTTCGGCGACTTTTATTGACAGGGGCACAATTTTGAATTTATAATTAGAGGTACGCGGAAAAATTATTTGAGAATCTCTGGTGTAGATGGATTATTCGTAATAAATATTTGGTGCTTGGTGAATGATCTATAAATTCTTTACCTGTTGATTTATTAAAATGACAATTTTGTGTTTTAATTTCATTTCATTTAATACGTTCATAGCTGTTATACACGAATCCATGTATATTATCATACTAATACGGTACTTGACTGTATTTAAAATTTGTGTCAAATGTTAAATAATTGTATGCATTATCATTACATATGTCCAATTTTAATGATGAAACATAAAAAAATTTGATAACTATTTAGAAATTTTATTTTGAAAATTGCCATTTGTCAACAATTATTCAAATTAGTGAAAACGCGCCATTTCTTGAAAATGACGTAACATTTTGTAGCTAGATATGTCGATTTTGATAATTTTCATCGGTGAGGTGAAACTGTATTCTTTTGAATATTTCTATTAGCTTATATATTATATAGTAATAATAATCGACCAGAATTCTAATAAATACTTGCTTTTACTTTGACATTTTATGAATATGATCAAAGTTTTGAGGTTATAAATATTGACATTGACGTTTAGTTGCTTCAAACTGTGACGTCACTATAGTGAGGTGTTTTTCCCGCCTTTTTCTCATTTAAAATTATATGATTATTTTTTTGGTAATTTTTTACAGAATCTGTCGAAAATAAAAAAAAAATTACTTAACTGATATGGAAAAACAACATTTATAGAATAATTTTGTAACTTCAGTCAAGTACCCTATTATGATGACAATTTCGTGTATCTTGCATCATTTGTTGCAAGATACACAGATCGATGTAGAAGCATGGTCGTAGATGTTGTCTGTGTTACCTACGTCAGTATATAAATATTGCTTCCGGTATCAATGAACTTTACAATTATCTAACATTTAATGGTGGCACTCAAGGTGTGGTACTGGATGTCTCTTTTTTCATTCAGTAGGTGGCAGTAAACTTGTAAATTCTTTGATGTAAAATGTGACAATAATGAGATATTTGACTGTGTTAAGGAAAAATTGATAAAAACAATTTTTAATAAAAATTTATAATTAAAGGCAACTATTTATTATAACTATTATTAATTAATTAAAAAAGTATTTTTTAACTATTAACCATGTGATTAGAAGGGCTGTGACGTCACGTTCTCTTATACTTCAATCGATTATCTTACTCTAATTAAACATAACTATGAAAAGTAACCCAAATTTAGTTAACCCAAAAAATAATTTATTTCCCTAGTCATAAAAAATTTTTTTATGATTTTTTTTCTTAGTTACAAAACACCTGTTGATATTTAGGGAATGTGACGTAACTGACAACTAACGAACGTTTTTGCGCAAATTTTGAGTACTGATATGCATATTTTAAAGTAGTTGTCCAAAATCAGTCAAATACCATTGTTGTATATTAGTCTACATAATATATACGTAATGTAACACAAATATATGTGTACAGGGTGTTCCAAAAATCTACTAACAAGCATTTTAAAAATATTCCCATTATTATGGCTGTTAGATTTTTTAGTTGTTGTCTCACTTACATACAGAGTCGTTGTCTGTGTAACCTGAAAATATTATAATAACCTCGTAGATTCTTACATTTTTAATTTAGTAAAATATTTACAATCAAACTTATTTTATTTATCGTTTCATGGAATTTTCCTCGACTTCGCAAACGATTGACCGGTTTCAATATTGTCACCTTGCTTCATTTTTATATCCATAGTCGAAAATTCAGGTAACTATACATAAAAAAATGTTTAAAAAAAAAACATAATTGTCGAGTTTCATATGTGTGGACGCACCACAAAATTGACTAAAAGCATTTTTATTAAAATTTAGAAGATTCAATCGAAAGTTTTTAAAAATTTTTTTTAGAACATCATGATCATGTCCACTTAAATACTGAAATGCAAGAACAGATGCGCCTGTTTCGAGCACAACGTAATTTCTATATTTCCGGATTTGCATTATTCCTGTCGCTGGTAATACGGCGACTTGTTATCTTGATTTCTACACAGGCTACGCTGCTGGCACAATCTGAAGCGGCTATGCGACAAGCACAAAATGCATCCACAGCCGCGAAAACATTATTGGCTCAACGGGGTGAAGAGGAACAAAATTCGTCAAATGAAGCCCATGATAAACAGGTAAATTATATTACTAGTAGTTGCATATAGTAATTATTTATATCGATGTAATGATCAAATTTAAAATTATAATAGTTGCCAAAATATAAAATTCACAATAGAATATTTCCTATACAAAATTATGTAATAAAATTAAATAGGTGTTCACTGTGTTGTTATAATTAACATGTCTCTGTGATGGCTGCCAGGTTTGGCCGATGAAAAAAATGTCAAGGCCAATGAAAAAGAAATGTAAAATATTTACAACAGGAGAGGCTTATGAATTTTCTTGAACAAAAATAATTAATAAAAATTGAGAAATAATTTCAATCGCGAATTGAATGACCTCTAGTAATAATTTGGTTTGTGAATTCACTTAGTTCAAATTTTTATCACCAGAGTTCGTGGCAATTGTAAATCTTAAAATCTATAATATATATTCGCTATGAGCTTTTGCCTGGAGAGGATACAAAAATCGACCACAACGCCCACGGTGGACAAATATATCTGTTTATCAGGACGGCATTTGTACATAATTTTACTATTTTCTTTAAGAAAAGCTTGTTTGATTTTTCCAAAGCGAGTACTTATTACGATGTCTATTTACCAGATTCTACAAAATAATAAAAAAAATATTTGTAATCCTACTATCAAACGTCATTTTATTTTGAAATGTTCAAAAAAATATCAGAAAAATTACCTTCTATGCTTTTTCTTGGTTAATTACTGAAAAATATTTTATTTTCAGACATTTTTGAGGTAAAATGAGCATATATATGGCTTTTATTAAATAAATTTCAGTTTTTTAATATATTTTCCATTCATTTAAATAGTAAAATGTCCTGATAAATTATCAAATAATCACTTGATATAGGTGGCTATAGTTTCGGCTTGGAGCAAATAACAAGCATTAAACCCATCTTAAAAAAAAAACACACCAAGAAATTTTGATAGATGGTTCTGTCAGAGTTAGTTTCGCCACTAGTTCCTAACGTAGAAGAAAATAGCAAAACGATTGAAAGTTATAGAGAAAACAACGACAACTGGAAGTGACTCATTCTCATAAATTTATCTTTTAGACAAACTCGTAATATAGCTGTCTCTCCCAAGATCTACTATTTAATATATTGAAAAAGGATAGTAGCAATTATAATATCTTTTATATGTGACAAAACTTTATTTTTGAAATGAGCCATTTTCTTTATATATAAATTTGACTTTAAAACATTTACTTAGGAGTTTATAACGTTTAAATATATAAATTAAAAATCACAAAGTGATTGAAAAAATTATCCGGATCGCCCGGGAATCGAACCCAGGATCTCCTGGTAACTAGCCAGGTGTGCTATCCATTACACCATCGATCTTTTGCTCGACAGGCGCCCGACACAGACAACATTCAATCACTTACGTGTATGTACTCTCTGTAATGCGAGAAGCAGTTACAATTTTTCAATTTCAAATATTGTAACGTATTGTAATTACGTGTGTTGAAATGCAGACAAAAGTCTGTCATACGTAGTAGTGTTTCACAAGCACTCGATAATATTTGAAATTGAAAAATTGTAACTGCTTCTCGCATTACAGAGAGTACATACACGTAAGTGATTGAATGTTGTCTGTGTCGGGTGCCTGTCGAGCAAAGGATCGATGGTGTAATGGTTAGCACACCTGGCTAGTTACCAGGAGATCCTCGGTTCGATATCCGGCCGATCCGGATAATTTTTTCAATCACTTTGTGATTTTTAATTTACATATGTGGTTTTTGGTCATGTTAACCAAGGGAGTCGAGTGCTTAAAGTTTCAGTTTAGCTGAACGATAAGTGAACATATGAATACTACGTGTGTTGAAATGCAGACAAAAGTCTGTCATACGTAGTAGTGTTTCACAAGCACTCGATAATATTTGAAATTGAAAAAACGTTTAAATAATCAAAATGTTAAATTAGTTTAAAATGAAAATAAACCAGGGTAGTAATAAGTGAGTTTTTAACAATAAAATTAAAAATACTGTTCATGATTTTAATTTTAAAAAGTATTCAAAGCTATTATTGGTTTGTGAATTAATATACAAATTTTAAAATTCATTTTTCTCTTTCTTTAGATAACTGCGCTCAAAGGACTAGTTGCTGACCTCGAAGCAAAATTGGAGAAAGAGCAAAAGAATTCCGCCGCCTTAAAAGCACAAGCTGAAAGTTTAAACAAGGAGTACGATCGCCTCACGGCCGAATACAGTAAACTACAGAAATCCATTACGTCTGGAACTGGTGATAAGAAAGATGATTAAATCTAAAAAATATATTTTCTTATAATATTTGTGATACAAATACAATCGTCGCCTTTATCCATTCAAATTTTTAATAGCATAAGTGCGATTCTCTTTCAAAATATTTATGAATGTAGTTTGGGGGATATTTTTTGAATTTTTTTTATATTTTTAGCTTCTTTTATTACGTATTTAATATTCACGGGGGTTTTATAATATTGAAAAAAAAATATTGTTGGCCATTACTTATAGTTGAGATTTTTCAAACACCTTCAAACGTTCAGTATTTCGCTAAAAACAGCATTGAGCTTGTATGGACATCGCCATTTTTTTTTTTTACTTAAGTTATTGTTTGTAATAATTTTAGTTACTAAGTCCGATCATCCCTACATTTTTTGTATAATTTCATTTTTTTTTATAAGGATTACATTTTGTCCGATAAATATTGATGTGTGAAGGCCATTTTAAATATTTGTTATTACTGTTCATTCTTTGTTATTAATTATGCATATTTAATTAACTAATTAAATAAAAAGAAAAAAAATTAAAATTAATTTTAAAAGTAACTACTTGTGTTTTATTTCTTAAATACATTAATACTCAGTATTATGAAGGAGAAATAAATCAAGGAATATAATATCAGGACGAGTGAGGAGGCGAATAAGATATAACATACCAGGGCTGACTAAAATTTTAAGAATGTCATTATAATTGACCATAAATACTAATATACACTAGTGCTCTGATTGAGAGAAAGAAAAATGCGGATGTATTCGATGTTTGGTCACACAGATATAAAAAAAAATATTAGGAATTTTTTAAGTAAACACATTATATATGTATACAGGATGGAATTTTAATAACTCTTATACCTCTTGGTGAATTTCAATAAAATTTTACGTTGATTTAGAACGGAATTTGTTAGAAACAACATAGCTATGTTTTAAGCTATTTGTTTCCAAGTTAGAGGTGTTGATGGTAATGAACTAGTAGTGATTGAAATTAGTATTACTAATCATTCGATTACATTCAGTAATTCGATTAATTACTGAAAACTCCAAAAGTTTTAAACCCACAGTGTAACTCGATGAGATCTTAAAATATTCCAGATCATGTAAAAGATTAAAATTAACTTTTTTTTATAAAACTAATTAACGTTGGTATTTGAAGGTCACTCACAATTGTTTTATTTTAAGCTATCAAAAACTACTAATAAACACTAATAAAAAAAAAAAAACCCACGACTCCAGGATTTCGCCTAGCAAATCATAATTTAAGAAGCGCTGGTTTAATTATCAATCAGAAATACGTTATTTTTTTGTTAATTCCATATTTTTTTATTTAAAATATTTTAATTATTTACATAAAATTTGACTATTTCCACCAAAAACTAACAGAAAAACTTTTATCTAACGAGGTAACATGATGCCACCATTTTGGTGGAATATATAACATTTCTCCAGCTTGTAAATGACACTTCCACATCTTAGCTTTGGCATAATTTGGAAATTTATCTAAATCCGGTGCTAACGGATCAACCTGCGCCGTATTATTCAATAATCGATCATCGTGAGGATACAAATACTCGGAATCTTGAGGATCAAACAGTATGACTAGTTTCGCTCCAATGACCTATAAGATCCAAGTATTTTGAACGGATTAAAAGGGGTTTATTGTACTTTAAAAATACCTGTGACAAAAGATTATGCTTCGGATCATAATGTAAAGGTGATATGGTCCCTTTAGGTCCAAACCACGCATTTATTTCCGGCATAATTGGAGAATCAGTATCATCAGTACTCAACGCGCAATAATCCGGTATTATAATATCGTCTCGTAATTCCGGAATCTAAAACAAAGTCAAACATTGAAAAATTAAAATTTTTATGTTCGGTCGAAAAATGAATACTTGATCAAATAAATTATGTTGTGCCAAATATCCACGATTGTCTTCGTCAACATAATCAACTTTGATGTATTTATTGATGAATTCTCGGATAGTCATCAATTTTTGCGACCAATTCTCATCTGCATAGTGGGAACCAATTTCAACGGGTACGGTTCGTTCACCTGCTAAAGTGATAAAATAATCCCAATTTTGCCACTTTTTCATTGCAGGCCAATTACTCATACAGTCTGCAGTAAAAATTATTTTTTGATTATTTGGAGTCTTTTCTCTTAAAATTAGTTTAAAAACTAATCAGGTATCAAGACAAAAATATCACATCTAATTTTCAATTATGTTATGTTTCGATCAATATGATCATTCTCAAATAAGTTAAAATCATACTACCTTCACAATAGAAAAATAACAGGTTTCATAGGTTGTATACATATGATACGATTTTATTGCTTCCAAGACTACTAAAGTGGTACAAGCATTGTGATCATTTTTGAAAAATAAAAAATTTTTTCCCTCCAAAATAAAATTTTTTACGCACATTTTACGTTTTGGAGCTTCCTGAACAATTCTGGTTTGATGTCTGTCTATCCGTCCGTCTGTGTGTCGCCAGTTTGCACCAAGTGACATAACTTCTGAACTATTCGATTGTTTTTAATGCAATTTTCAAAAATTATGCAGTTTGGTTTCTAGATGGTCCCCTATGAATTTAATCAAAATCAGAAAAACGGTAGCTAGGCCGCTACCATGTCATTCCATTAATATACTAAATTGCACCAAGTGGCATAACTTCTGAACTATTCTTTTTTATGAAATTGTCAGAAATTATGCCGTCTGGTTCCTAGATGGTTCTCAACAAATTTCATTGCATTCGGTATAATAGTATCCACGGCGCTACCATGAAATCCCATTAAATGTCAATATCTTATTTACTGCTAGTCCCACTTCGCTCAAATTTTCAAAGTATTTTGGGGATTAGTTTTTAAAATATTTTTACTATTATTTTATAATTTAGCCTTTAAGTATTTTGAGTTACAACAATTTTTTATGAACTTCGAGGCGAAAATATAATTTCACGGTATATATATTTGGTAGAATACTGTTTTAAAGTCTTTTACGAGTATGAGGAAGCTGTGTGCCACACCCCATTGGCAACGAGTGAAATTTTTTGATAATTAATGAGATTCCGCTACTTCACCTAAATTAGATTTTTTAAATTTCCCACTAAACAGAAAATCGAACGACCAGTAAATGCATAATTCTGCAATTTTTAAAATTTTAATTACACAATTCTTTTCCATAAGGTACATTGTATACATATATGGGTTACTATACAGTCGGTGCACTTTTACAGTAAACTTCCCCAGGAGCCGGCAATATTTTTAAAAAAAACTACATAAACAAATACATAAAATGATTCAACATGTATAAACATACGTACATATACATTGATATTTTTAATAAAATCAATAAGAGGAAGTAGGATAATAAAAATAAATATAAATACCCCTGTCGCAGCATCTGCATAACATAGTGAATTTCCAAAGATTGGACACTGGCGAATCTCATACAACAACTTGTATCCATCTAAAATAGTTTAGCTCTCTAACTATAAAAAAATTTTCAAAATCGATTAAGTAGTTAATTTTTAGCGCTTTTGGGCACCCAAGATCAAGGCGAATCTCATATATTATAGCATATAATTATGCATTTAAAAGATTTAACTTTTAAAAGGTGAAAAAAATTTTCAAAATCAGTTGGGTAGTTATATTTTTGGTGCTTTT
Source organism: Brachynemurus nebulosus (assembly GCA_035578155.1). Lineage (NCBI taxonomy): Eukaryota > Metazoa > Arthropoda > Insecta > Neuroptera > Myrmeleontidae > Brachynemurus > Brachynemurus nebulosus. The sequence goes on from JAPWDM010000006.1 coordinate 27,551,875, forward strand.
GGGACTGCCGGACACGGGCAAACCTCATGTAACATAACTTATATCCATCTAAAATAGTTTAGCTCTCTAACAGTAAACACATTTCTGTCATTATTCCGGGCTCAGGTCTTTTCATGGTACCCGCTGTAATAATTTTTCCAAAATGGAAATTCACTTAAAAGAAAACAAACAGTAATAACATAAAATATTTTTAAGTGTTTTGTTTATTCTAAAAATTGATCGCGATTGGCCTCTGCGGTCGTTGTGATTATTTCGAATGCCGAAAACGTCGACAGTAAAGTGTTAATGTAATATAATTTTTACCTGTTTGAGAATGAGTATATTAACTGAAACATATTACAGAAAAAATAAAAGTGTCATTTTTGCAAAATTAAGTTATTTATTTATTACTATAAAGAACGCTCAACTTTCTTAAATTTACTAACCAGTTAATTTAGCCGGAATTTGGGGCAAAAAGAATTTCTCATAGAAATCCTCTAATTCAGGACATTTTACAGTTACATCAAAAAATTTCTTATCTGAAATATCTGTTATATTTTCAAATGACTTTTTTGAGCCTGTTTGAACCGATTCAACTGTAGGAACTGCCTCTAACGGACTAATATACTTATTAAAATATTTCATTAAATCGGTACCAATGACTGAAAGTAAACTATCGTCATTTTCGTCACAGATCGGGGCACCCAAGAGTAAACCAATGTCAACACATTTTATGATTTTTTTAACATAAATTTCATCAAAGATATTTTCATAATTTTCCAAAAATATAAGAATCTGAAACAATTTGGTCCATAAGAGCAACTTCCCTTTAATTCAGAAACAGTAAGAAGTTTAACTTCCACCGCACAAAGTACATAAAATTACCTTTAAACAGCTTGCAATTGTATACGCTTTTCGTTTATATATGTCCACGTCTCGCCAATAGCCGGTATTAAATTCATCGTTTAAACAGTCCGTTATAAATTCTAATTTTAAAATATCGGAATCCGACATTGGTTTTTTCAATTTTAAATCACTGATTATCTTATTTAATGTAAACTGTATGTATTTTTGAAGTAATGAAATATCATACAATATATTTTCTTCTGCTTTGAAGAATTTTTCGTATAATTTTTGTCTTATTGTTATGATATACTTAAGAGCATCAGTATTTTTGTGCTCAACTTTCGTTTCCATATTAAAATAGTTGAATTAAAAATCAGAAATAATAAAATTTTATTAAAATAATATGGATTAAGTAATTAATTTGGGGGATTTAAATTAAGTTCTAATCTCACAAGAAGTTTAATTAATCATAACCTTAACTTTTATCTGTTTATAAGTGGTTTTATAAGCTGTCATTTGCGTTGTGGTTGACTGGATGACATTTGGCAACCAGGGCCGGATTAAAAAAATATATGTAATAATGGGGTTGTACGATTTTCGAATATTTTTCTTACAACAGATATTACTCCTATCATTATTTTTTACGATTTATTTAATCAAATTCACAATTTATTATGTGAATTGCGAGTAGAGCTAGAATTTTCAATGTATGAGTCTGCAACATTGAGCCGATTCGTATCGGCGTAAGCCTAAGCCGCTTGTACTCATTTTGAATCAATTTGTGCTTGTTTTGAATCACATTTGGCTTACTTTTGATACGTTTGTATATTCCTGTCTCACTTTTCATGTTCTAGAGAGAAGGGCGAGGGTATGTATACAATGTATACCGAACGGTAATACTTGACCCTTCTCTTTAGAACATGGAAAGTGAGACAGGAATATATAAACATATCAATTGTAAGCCAAATGTGATTCAAAACAAGCACAAAATGAGGGCAGGCGGCTTGGGCTTACGCCGATACGAATCGGCCCATTGAGTAGTCATTTTGACTGTTGAACTGAAGCCGAGTGCCGGTGCTCCACCTGTCCGTGTGTACCATCATATACAGTGCACACAAAGTTCTTGTTAAGTAATAAATTGATTACCACGTTTTGTTTTGATTACTGCATGTATGTGATTGGTTTCACATTGCTGTAATACTCATACCGACTTGATGCCAACTCTACCAGACTCCATGGTTTGCAGCCATCTCAAAAAAGCTATGTTAATTTTCATTTGGTATTCATATCATACGACTAATGTTATTCCTTAGTAAGTGTCGATATTTATTTGAATTATATGGTAGACCAAGTGGTCGGAAAACGACATTTCATATTACACGACCTAATGCTATTCCAAAAAATGGTTGGAAATTATTCCAGGCTACAATAATTCTGTTTAAAATTAAAGAGTTGCTTTTAAACAGTCCTTTAATGCTTAAGAAAGTGTCGATATTTATTTGAATTACACGGTAGACCAAATGGTCGGAAAACGACATTTCATATTACACGACCTAAATATTATTTCAGCAAACAGTAGAAATGATTGTTACAAGAACATATTACAAGAATTTAAAATTAAAAAATTGCTTTTAAACATTTTTCTAATGCTTTAAGAAAGTATCAATATTTATTTGAATTACATGGTAGACCAAGTGGTCGAAAAACGACATTTCATATTACACGACTTAATGTTATTCCAACAAACATTGGAAATGATTCCAGGTTACAAGAATTCTATTTAAAATTAAAGAATTTGCTCCTAAAATTTTTCTAATGCTTAAGAAAGTGTAAATATTTATCTGAATTATATACATGATCGCCCAAATTATCGGAAAAATTATCTTGGTTTTTATTGCCCTCTGACTGAAAAAAGATTGAAAAAGATTAAGAAACTGTGCTCTATATCGTGATTAAAAGTTCAAAATTTAAATCATTTTGCCTACTGAACAACGTTGCTCAGTCTAATCCACTGATATTAGAATATGTACATATGTACCATACAATGGATGGAGTACACATTTTTTTTTAAGCAAAACCACCATACTGGTTAACACCTTTTATAACCTACAAAGTGTCGGTGGTAATGAATATTTTTTAATTTGTATGTGATTTTTGTTGTAATTTGAGACTATTTATTAATAAATATTCTACCAATACTTAACTATAACAACAAATATAACATCAATAAATATAGAAAAATTTTAAATTCAACCTTATTTAACCGCCATATTTGTCAACACCTGTCACTTTTTTGACTTCATTTTCATATAGGTAGGGTAAAAGCCCCTTTTGTGGAACGGTATCTAATTATGAACATTTACATATTAATGAAGTTATTTCTGAAAGAAACGTCTAATAACAAAAATTATTATTAATAGAATGATTGTTTTTCAATTTAAATTCACTTCGCATTTAAAGTTTCCTTACTTAATTAAAGAAATAAATATGTAAATGTCAAAACTGTTCCAGTATTAGATACCGTTCCACAAAGGGGGCTTTTACCCTACTTACCAAGTCCTCAAAAATTGTAGCTAGTGGTGTGTCAAGAGTGTGTCAGATATCGCTTAAGTGATTCAGTCGTCCACAACACTTGTAGCGGTTCGGACATTGATTGTTGCAACAATGTAATACATGAATACGTAAGCCTAGAGTACATACATATTACACTAGACATTATGTATACGTACCATTGTCGAGTCTGTAGGTATGGTATATGTATCATCTCCCTCCAGTCACCGAGCTATTCATACATACGGAATATCACAAACACGAACATCAACTACACCACACATGCAGACACAAACTCTAAATATTTATATAACCATAGAAAGTGAAGAAGCTCCTCCCATTTTTGTGACGTAAATTTTTGGCGACAACCGGGATACTAATTATTATATAGTAATTTGGCCCCTTGGTACTTACATTGTATATAAATATATCCCTGTACTCCCTCTATCATTCAATACTCAGAGGTCTAATCCCTAATCCGCCCCTGGTTTTGATTATGAAACATTTTTGTTTTTGCTTTGATTGGTTATATTCGTTATAGACTTATAGATATTTGATTAGCTTTTGTAAAATATTTAAATTTGTTTCATTTTTTTAAGATAAATTTTATCTACATTTGACGTAGAAATTTATGTATATTTATTGATTAACTGACGAGTAGATAAAAAATAAAAAAAATGAAAATAAAATGATACGATATAATATCAGGTATTTTCAAAATGAAAAAAAAAATGCTATATTTATATACTTTAATGCAATAATAAATGCCAATTTTTCGATAACAGGTTCGTCTACAAGTTATTTTGTATTATTTCCATTGGCATTTTTCTATATGGTGAAATATTTAGCTATATTATATATTACTTGCAATGGAATTCTTTGAAGTGTCGATCCGACCAAACATCTTGTGTCCGAATTTTATTTGTAGCTGATCCACAAATACTAGGCGAGAATGACGCTAGTGCGATTGCTAGATGGGATAGCGATTGGTATTTTAAATATAATTAACCCTCAGTGTGTGACTTTGTTGTTAAATAAAGACCATTTATACCTATATATTTCAAGTAATCAAGTTACCGTGATTTGGTCTTGACTTGGTCAGGGGTTATTGACTCGGTCACCCATGTCGCGATTGATAAAAACATTTGTTATTAAGACATCAGACAACCTAACCTTTCACAATGTAACATTTATAAATGATCTTGTTTAAAAACAAAGAACTCTTTTTTAATTAAGGTTCTTTTTTTGATAGTGAGTGCGAAAAAGGTTTTGTTAATTTTTTAGGTTTTTATCTAGAACCTACAGTAATGCCCATTTTTATTTTAAACCAGACGTAACAGTATTTCTTGGTGATATTATGGATGAAGGTTCAGTTGCCACAGATCAACAGTACAAAAGATATTTAAAAAGACTGAATGATATATTCTATCTAGAATACTTAAATAAGGTATTTTTATATATTATTACAGGACAATATGCTAATGCCATTGTTAATTCATTCAATTTATATGCATATGTGCGTATATTCAGGCCGGATTTACTCCAAGTGCCGCCCGGGGCACCGTGAAAAATGCCGCCCCTGTCTTTCTCTAAAAAGAAAAAAAAATTTCGTAATAACTTTTTAATTTTTTTTTTTCTCTACAAAAAATAAGTGACGAACAAAAAAAAAGTAAAATACTAAATTTTGCCACCCTTTTAAAAATTTGTCGCCCGAGGCACTAACCCCACGTGCCCCTAGGGTAAATCCAGCACTGCGGATATTAGTGATGTTAAACCGAGCAGTAGTTAATCGAATAATTGACTAAAGTTGTTTTTCAGATAAAATTAGTTATTAGTCGAAAATATCGACCACACAATAGTCTCTTTTTTTTTAAGATTTGACATATCAAACTGTGTTAATCACAGATAATAAACAGATAATTTTCTAGTTTTTAACTTTTAGAATCTTATAAATAATACAGATAAATTATTAATTTATTAAATTAGTCATTTAAAAAAATATTACTCATTTTAGTCTAGTCGATGGTAAAATAATCAATTAAAAACGACTAAATTGAAACAAAATTCGTCGACTAAACCGATTAATTATCTGACATCATTAGTGTGGAGCTAATGATGTCGGGCCGAGAAGCTGTTAATCGATTAATCGACTAAAATTGTTTTTCAGATAAAATTAGTCATTAGTCGAAAATATTGAGCACAGAGTAGTCGACTAATCGAGTAAATTTTTAGTCGAATTCAAGGTAACCTATGCAACTCTTTCAAAAACGAGGTTTTTTTTTGAATTTAATTATGGACTTTTAATATTTTTCTTTTAAGAAAAAGAAAGATATGAAATAAATACAATAATATATTAATCACATAAAAATGAAAAATCATACAGATAGATAATTTTTTAGTTTCAGTTTTTTGAAGTCCAATAAATAATACAGAAAAATTGTTAAATTAGTAGTTTTTAGTCATTTGAAATTTAATCTAAGGTAAAATAGTCGACTAAAATATAACTAAATGTGAACAAATTTAGTCGACTAAACCGACTAATCGATTAATCAGCCGACATCACTAGTGTATACAAACTAGTAATGTCGGATGATTAAACGATTAATAGGTTTAGTCGACCAATTTTTGTACATTTAGTCATTTTTCAGTCGATTATTTTACCCTCGACTAAATGACTAAAAACGATTAATTTAATAGTTTTTTTATTATTATTATTATTTATTGAACTCCAAAAAATGAAAAAACTAAAAAAAAACTAACTAACTATTTGTGTGATTTTTCACTTTTATGTGATTAACACATTGTGATATGTCATATCTTTCTTTTTCTTAAAAAAATGTTAAAAGTCAATATTTACTTAAAAAAATACGTCATTTTAAAAAAAAGTTACATAGGTTACGCCTATTCATAAATTCGACTAAAAATTTAGTCGATTAGTTGACTATTCTATGCTCAATATTTTCGACTAATAACTCATTTTGTTCGACATCGCTAATACAAACATATTGCATAAATATACGTCGAATTTTTATATTATTCGATTATCGATTTTCTCATCTTTTGTTGACAGTTTTAAGGGTATAAAATGAGCAATGAAAGAACACGAGAAAATACTGAAAAACATACACATACGTTTAAATTAAATGAATTGAAAATTGCGTTAACACTTTTAACTTACAATATTGACAATTTTCCCGTCAAGAGAAGGTCTTTCAGTATCCTTCCCTTACTTACTTACCGAATATAGAAGTTTTTATGTCACCGAAGGATGACATATTAATCTCGTTGTGTGATTATAGTGGGGGAAAAATTAATAATAATAATAATAATGTATAATATAATAATTATAGAGTTGTACATGCACATATTGAATAAACGCAAGAGGGCTGTATTCTCACTGTACTTAAAAAACGAGTCAAAAAATCATAAATTAACACTTTCACTGAGGTGACATTACTTAATGCGTGTCAAAAACACGCACTTGACGAATTTTTTAATAAAATTTCAGGTGATAATAATTCCTGGTGACAACGATATCGGTGGTGAATCGAATGACTTAATAACCGCGTCAAAAATGTATCGTTTTATAAACGAACTGTCAAAAAATCAACCAGATGTGATGAAATTGAACAATATAAGTTTCTATTCGGTAAATCGACTGACAGAACAGTATACAATTCCACCATTAAGCGGTGACAATAAGATACGCGTCATATTAAGCCATTTACCGATAACGTATACACCGGCTCATTTTGTTGACGTGCTCTTGAACAAGGTGAAACCGACTGTAATCTTTTCCGCCCATATACATACTTCGCTCATCGTGAAAAATTCGGAAGGTGGTCGAGAATTTATAAATATGAATAATACGGAGAATAGAGTACAAAATGTAGAGTTTGAGTCAGATGTATTGTATGAAATCGTTGTACCGACTTGTTCGTATCGAATGGGGGAATTACATATGGGTTATGGAGCAGCGGTTATTGGTAAGTTTCATTTGTAGCTACTAGATGACACTTTTAGTTCTTTTAATATAGAGTGCCTATAATAAATAGAGTGGTGACATGTGTGCTGAACACTGATTGGTTCTGGCATTTTCTATCCAAAGTTTTCGTAAAATACATTGGAAATAAATTAAATGTTAACAAAAACTATTTAGTTTAACTTAGAAAGAATAATTAAATTAAAAATTTTTAATTGTTCATTAATTCATAACTTATTAACAATAATTATGTACTCAAAAATATTTATTCAAACATGTGATAATTAATTTTGAAGCTTCCCGCTCTGTTTTGGATAGAAAATGGATGATATGTCACGACTCTGTTTATTACAGGGACTCTATTTTAATAGGTGAGTTGATAGTTTTTCAGAATGTTTCAGAATATTTTAAATTTTTTGTATACTTCGAACACAAGGAAAAAGTTATTTTACGTTCAAAAGTAGCGCTAAAACGACCAACGCTTATTCTCACATTTAATTTTCAGAACGAATTTTCTATTTTTCTATAATTTTTTTAAATTTTTTTATTATATTTTGCTATCATTTCTATATGATAATATATTACCTTATTTAACCATTTCAATTTTCGGTAGGAAACGTAATAACCTTTTATAATTTTATATATAAAAAGGAAATGGTAAATAATTATCTAGACACTAGTGCGTTATGGCAACTCCAATCATATGTGTTTGGTGATGGTATTATCCATAATATAAATGATATAATAATAGTAGGTCCTTTAAGTAAAAATTTGATAAAAAATAAGATGTTTTTTTTTTATCAAAATTTATATTAAGGTGAATCGATCACTCGAAATTTTCCAAGTTTAGAATTTGAAATTTTAGTATATTATAGAAAAAGATATGATGCATTCACTGACACTATTTTGAATAATTTTTGACGTGTAGTTTAGAAGAAACAATTTTTCAAAGTTAGAAAAGTAAATGCAAAAGTATGATTAGAGGTGAATCAGAGGTATATATTTAAGTAAGTTGTGTCATTAAAAACCAACTTTAAGATTTAAAAAACTGAAAATTATTTTCTTTTATGTTTTTGAATCATTAAAAAACATAAAAGAAAATAATATTGGACGTTTAGTTATTGTAATAAATAGAAAAAAAAACTATTAAAATGTCAAATTTTTATAAATGACACGAACACACCCATAATATATTTGCTTATGTATTAGTTATTATATGTGCGTACACGTCAACTACTAGAATCAAATTCATTACTTTTAAAAGTAATAAAATTAGAAGATTGAACAATAATCAAATATTAATACTGTTACATGTATTATAAAATTTAACTTATTTTTCTACACATAAATTATATTTATTTATAGAGAAAAAAATAGACTTAGTAATTCATTTGTCAGTACTAATCGATTCACCTTAATTCAGACTTTTTATCAGTCAATCTACAAATTTAACTATTTTTTCTATTTTTTTTTTTTTTTTTTTTTTTTAAGTACTGTCAGCTCACCTATTATGGGTAGATTTTTTGTTTTCTACTAGCGGGTACCCAGTATGCGTTACAATGCCACTCAACAAACTATTTGAAATACACACATTTGCGCTCCACCTGTTGCAAAATTGTTATACTAATTCAGAAACCTTTGAGGGCATGCGCACAATAACTTACCGGAGTTTCATCGCAATCGAATGAATGGTATAGGAACGCATACCGGACAAACAAAGAAAACATTCATTTTTATATATAATTTATGAATTAATATTTTTTCTTTATAGACACAAATCTAGGAACTATGGAGTATACTGTTTTCTGGTTACCTCCCCGTTTAATAATATTATGGGCTTACTTAGTTTTAATTATTACTTTGTTTATTTTATTACTAATTTATAAAACCCATTGTTTTTGTTGTGGTAATCGAAAAAAAATTAGATACCATAAAGTTTAAAAGATTAATTAGTAAATTTCAACTTAATACACCACTGAACTGATTAGATTTGTCTTAAATGTACTTATAATGCAATCAAAAGGGTGTTCACAGCTTGCCAAACTGTCTACTTTTCAAATTATATAAATTGTAATGTAATATATATATTTTTATATTGTAGCTTTTATAAAAAGAAATTTCTTATATTTAAAAAAAGAAATGTCATTGTATACAAATAATTGTGTCAAAACTAGATGTGTATTTTTACTGATACGGCCATCCAAAAACAGTGTAGTTAGATACTTTAATATTTTCGAATTTTGAGAACAGTCTCTCGGCAATCAATTTTGAAAAGTGACAAAGCGTTGTAGTTGAGAAATTAAATATATACATATATAAGTGATATAAGCTTGTAGTATATAGTTTTAAGCTGTGTATATCGATTTCTCTCTAATTAGAAGACATAGCAAGAGGTGTCTTACTCAAATGATGTTAACCCATTAGAACCCAACTTAATATTTATAATATGGCGGGAACGTCATGTTTAACGGAACTTTTTTAGTTTCTGCATGTTCACTGTTGATACATAAATAGCTTATAATGCCATTGAAATATCTACGATGAGTACTTAATCGATAATTGTTTCTTTAGCTCCGAAATGAAACACAATTCATTTGATTTTGAATGGTTTTTATAAACAGAAAATTTTCTGTTTAAAAATGAACTGAGTGTTCAAAATAATATTGTCACAGCTCCAAAAATAAAAGTGATATTTTGCCAAGTAAAATATTTGTTTATTATTTACAAGTATGGAATACCATAAAGTAACGTTCAAATCTATTAATATTTGTTTTATTATATTAGAGTACATTTAAAATTTCAATTTTATACTTTCGTTCGTAGATCCTAGGCACAGAACCTACAGTTCCTATTGGATGAGACGGTCTTACATGCATCTTAATTATTCCACTTTTGTAACAATTTGTGGTTATGTAACCACATGGTTTTATTTTCTTACTTTCTGCGCAACATAATGCGCATGCAAAAAACAAAGGTAGGGATGGAGGAGAATGTTACATGTAACAAGCGTTTCCGATTCCGGACAGTTGCATTTTTATAACTTGAACTGTATTTTAAGAAAATTCGGCAAAGTATTAATATGGATGAATTTAATACGTTAACGCACTAGTGTTGTAATGAACTTATTACTGTAATGTTTGACTGAAAGTGAGTCCCTAAGAGAAAAATTTCAATTAACGTTTCAGAACTTCTTGTAACACTTCTTATGACTAAATAGACTGATATATTTTTTATAATTAAGTAAATACTTATATCACTTAATTTCTCAACTACTCAGTATTATGAAAAATGATATATACTTACTTAAATGTTGAAATTTGATATTGTAAAATATTTTATGTACCTTTATTATTTCACAGTTCTCCTAAAGCAATTAAACAAATGACATTCACAGTATTAAAAATTAGTTTATTGTGCAAAATGACGGCTAAAAAAAGCAACTCATATTTAATGTTGTTTTGTTTTTACAAATGACCAATTAGAGTATAGAATTATAAAGAACCATATTAATTGTTAATTTATTTTTTAAAATATGTAATACGTTTGTTTTTTTTTAAAATAATTTTAACATTGTTGGGTATTTATTAGATTTTAGAATAGTTATTAATGTAATATTTTCAGTGTAATACTTTTTTACGGGTTTGTGTTAGTAATAGAACAATTTTAGAATAGTTTCCTCTTAACCCTTTCTAAAGCAGCGGCAAATATATTGCCACCTAACTTTGAGGACCACTATAATAGTTAAAAAGTATTATTTTACTAGCTCGCTTAAAAATGTCTTATAAAATCTAATGGGGAAGTTGAATGAGGGCGTGACTTAATGCTTAGCCTACACACATTCGTTTTTCCATTCGCCACTAGATGGCTAAAATTGGCAGTTAAAGAAATGGCAACAATTTGAAATCTGTTAAAAAAAGATAAGAATGCATTCCAAAAAAATATGTCAGTTTGTATTTTACAAATAATATATGTGCATTGTCAGAAATAATAAACTGGCAGTAGTTATTTTTTTGATCGCTAGTTCGCGCATCTAAATTCTACGATTCCAGATTACATACTTACAGCCATGACATACTTAAGTATATAAATGTAATCAGCCTACATAATAGCAGTCATGTGAAACATATTTATAACAAATGTATTGTTCGTTTTCAAAAAAAGTAATTGCTGTTTTAATTTTTACATCTTTACATTTTAGAAAAACTGTTTTAGAAAGGGTTAAATTAAAAGATTAATATTCTGTGATACTTTACAAACGAAAACAGCGGTCTATTCAGAACAAAATTTATAAAAATATATGTAATAGATGTATGTATTAAAACAATTTGGAACCATTTGAGACAATAATGAAGCTTAAATGTGTAATTTAAAAAACTGTCAAATAAATATTTCGATTTTTGAGTGGATTTTCATTGTAATAATCTTTTTCATGACAGACAGATACCTTATATAACTTCCCAGGAATCACCTCTTAAAATATTGACTGTTTTTCTGAAAACAATTATGTAAATATTTTAATCGAATGTATTAATGTCCGCACGTTTACGCAGTAAGCTTCCCCAGTGCCCAAAAATATTTTTAAAAAATTAAAACCTTCATATAAATGAATTCACGAAACAATTCAACATGTGCGAATACACACATTTTTAATAAAAATAAACACAATAACAATAAAGTGATAAAATACAAAGAAACACAAATAACTTAAAATTATATGTATTATGTTATCCACGTATGATATTCCTCATCGAACGTCACAGGTAGTACTACGGGAATCCGTTCATAACAGCTTCGATCACAGCAAGTGATACAGAAATCAAAATATTAAAACAATGTTTCTTTTTCTCTCTCTCTGTGTACATGTGAGAGACATTCCATGGACATTCCTTTTCTACCGCAGAGCAGAACAGTGAGTCAAAATTATAAACAATTATTGAAACAAATGACAAATGCATTTGTTTTCATCTTCTCTATTCAAAAACCATTTGCATGTTCAAAAAAAATCATAGGAATTAATAAGTTTACCACTGCCGACCGGGGGCCCCTAAGCCCCCCCTCGCGCTGCGTGCCCGTTATCGCCGCCACTGTCCATAGGCCGATTAAAAACTTACCTGTAACGGTTTTTTCAGTTTTTATTAGACGCTCATAGTTCCATAGCACATTGACTACTGCGCATATAATATTTTTTCGATTTAGATCAAGTCAGTACCATGCGCATTAATTGGATGAAAATCATTAAAGGTAAGAAGGTATTAAAAAAAAAAAATAAAATAAAATATGAATCACTGTAAAAATTTATTGTCAATGGACGGAAGTACATTCAAGTTAATATATAAATTTTCTAAAAAAATATATATTGTATAAAAATTGTTTTATTGCATCATTCCCAAACCCATACTGGTCGTATAGGATTGAATCTCCAAACATCCGGATGACCGTTATGTTTAATGTCGCTAAAGGCACTTGTTGACCATCGGAATGGATGTACTACATTATTGCTGAGTAAATGTTCAATTGCACTTTCTTCAGACGTATTATTTTTAATTATTGAAATTAGCGCCAATTCATCAATCTGAGTATGCGGGGGCCCGGAAACGACTTGCATGTCGAACGATTTTCTTGTGTTCACTGAAAAAAGGTAAAAACATTCGTCAAGTGCGTGTTGGATTAGAGTTTTGTAAACAAGTGAAATCGAGTTAGTAATTTACACAAAGTTGACGTCACACAGTAGACGTCATCGAACCGAGCGTTTTGGCGGTAAATTCAAAACCATTAAAAATAAATTCGACTTTAATGGGTTTAATGGAGAAAAAAAAGACATTAATTAATTTATTTTTATTTTGCATTTTTCTGTTAAATCATTCGTCCCAATCTTTAAATATAAGCAGTCTTCAAAAATTTGGAAAATACCCTATATTGTAAGTAATGTTCAATTTTACTAATATGGTTTAGTATAATTTCTACTTTGCAAATTCCTAGCGTGTCATTTTTTTGATGTTGGCATCTTTAATCTTTCTTTTTTTTGTAATCTTATCTATTGTACTTGCCACTGGCAGTAAAACGTCCGGCATTTTCAGATAGGCATCCAAATTTTCTTTATGGTTAAAATAAAAGCGTTAAGTACATTTTTGATGGTTTATTATAAAAATAAATAAATATATTCGACAACGTTACCTAAGGGTCAATTACGTGATACGTAATTCGGTTCCTCATTTACAGAAACACCTAAACTTTGAAGTTCAATATTTCGCAAACGACTTTCAAATCAAAGGAACCTCAAACTCATTTGAAAAGATCTTTTTCCGCACGATAGGGTATGTGAAATTATTTTTGGAGTGATTTACGAAAAACTTACAATTTTATCAATTTTCAATTTGTGAAAATATTTAAATAAAATCATGTCCAAAAAATAATGTAGAAATTCTGAAAGTATCACAGACAGACAGACATGACCAAACTACAAGAGTTTTCCTTTGGAATTCAAAAAAAAAAAATACAGTCCAGCAATTAATAATACATACTTGTGACAGCTTTGGTATCGATTGTACCAAACGGTTGATTTTCTGGAATCAGATCACCTCTGAGAGCAATATCTGTGATTGACGGTGTACCCGTAATATTTCGCATAAACACCAGCGTGTCATGGAACGAATTACAAATATTGTGATTCTTCGCAAAGTACTGCGCTTTCGTAGATTTTGTGTACGAAAATTCAATTCCATAATTCTCTTCCATTTGCGTGGTACCAGAAATTTTTCGCATATCCTTACTGTAAGGTATCCCGTACGTAGCCCAATACCCTTGAGACAAGAACTTCTTTGTGATATCCGATGCATTCGTCTTATCGGGAACCTGTTCCACCAACCACACCAAACCGTTAGGTGATAAAAGTTGTTCCTGATTGAAACTTCTCAAATCCGTAATGAGCCATTGTTTATTTCCTGTGCCAACGCCTCCTAAACGGATTATTTCGGACCACTGTTGGGCACTGGTGGTTAAACGATTGGCAGCCATGACTCGCGGGCCCAACAGAATTAAATCTTCCGATTCAACGCGGGACCACAATTTGTTGTTGAAAATATTGATCGTAGTACCGGTCACCACTAAATTGTGATCGATCATTTTCTCACTGGATCGGATTGAGTAGAAATCATCGTGGCTACTGATAGCACCCGGGTAACTGGTGAATGTGATTCTTGTCCCCGGGACTAAGGACGATTTGAAATCTTCTAGTACGTGAAAGTTGAATTGATATCGTTTCAAAATTCGTAACATGTTGTTATAGCTGGAAAAAAATAATTCTTTATTGTTTTTTGAGAAAAATGAAATTTTTTTTTAAATATGTAGACCGTTTGTTAAAAGTTTATGGTTAAAAATTTAGTATATTTTTGAAAATTTGTTTATAGTGGTTTTAGGAATTTTGAATAAAATACTTTTTTATAACACCCGCTTCTAAATTTTAATATTTGAGCGTTGTGTAGTGGGCGTAAAGAACAGTATTCACATCATTGTAAAACAAACGATAGTACGTGTGCGCGAAAGTACAATACCGTGCGTAAAAGTAGCTAACTGTGCGAGAAAATAATGATATTCATTTGTCAATGATAATCATATTCAAATTAAACGTGGAATAATAAAAACAAAAACGATCTACAATAAAAAAAATTTTTTTTTCATATAACATTATAAAATAAAATTAACCCTACTATTTTCTAAAATTGCTTAAAAATAATTAATTTTTTTCTCTCTATTAAACTTTAGAAGCGGTCGTTATAAAAAAAATTATGTTCGATACGTATGCGTAAAGTCAGGTATCCCGTAGGCTAAAATTGGGGCACTCGCTAAAGGGACTGACGCATACACAACGAGATCTCGTACGCTTACTTCCACTCGCCTGACGACTCGTGGAGGTATACAGCGCACTCGATCTCGTTGTGTATGCGTCAGTCCCTTAGATTCGTGCTTCAATTTAAGCCTACTAGAATACCTCTCTTTACACATACGTATCGAAAATAACTATTAATTTTCTAGACTTTTTTCAGGTCCATGTAAGTCATTTAAATATCATATTTGTACGAAATTTGGAGAAAAGATTAGAAGTCCGAAATTCTTTTTTTTTCGTTAACCAGACACGTCTGATGCCTGGAACTGGGTATTTTGAACGCTTTTCGTTTGCGAAAAACCAATTTTTTGCTAGAAATTACTAAAATTCAGAAGTTTTCCGACATTTTTTTTACACTATGACAAAAAACCGGAAAAAACCAAATAAGTTTTTGAGCCATTATCCTTTGTAAACCGGTTTTCAAGAAAAATGAACATTTTTCATAAAAAAAAATTTTGCTAAAGTTTGCAAAAATTCAAAACTTTTTTAATATTTTTTTTTACACCATGATAAAGAGCGGAAAAATCACATAAAATAGATTATCGGGTTTTTGAAAAAAAGTAATTTTTGTAACTGAAAATTCGCTGTGTTATGCGGGATGCTGCGACGGGGGGTATTTTTTTAGCGTTTCGTAGAGTGGGTACTTTCCGAAAACCTAATGCAATCAGTCTGTATGTTAGCTATTATTATTATTATTATTATTTTAAATGCTTTGTGTGATTACCTATATAAAATTATAAAGTTAAAAAAACTCGAAAACTATTTAGTTTAAATACAAGGATTTCTTAAGAAACTGGGACTCGCATTCAAATTTAATTTGCACTCTAAATTTCTGGTCAAAAATACCATGTCCCATTTAAAATGAGGAAGTTGATGACTACTATAATTGCAAACGACAGAAAGTTAAAACTATAACAGTTAAAAACTCCTATAACTAAATTTTCAAAAATATACTATATTCAGAAGACCATCAACTTTTAATGAACGACTACATGAATCACTCTGTATACTTACTTTGCTGCTGTATTATGCGCTATATAAAGCTCCTTATCATATTCAGACTCAGTGGAATTGCTAATTTTAATAAAGGCACTTGAGAAACCAGTCTTATTTTGTGTGAATTCATTTTGACGACAGTTAAACTTGCGTTTCAAATCGTCCAAATCGGACGCGATATTTAACCACATAAAACCGGACGACGGTATGTCGATATCTTGACGTGCTCTTTTAACCGCGTATCGCCATCCTGTTTCGATACCGTCCAATTGTGCATAAAAAAGTCTTACTTGATGCCAAAACGGATCATTTTCATTCTTTTGCATTAGTGATCGTACAATTTCTTCATTCTCTTCCAGAAATGAATAAAGTTCTTCGCATTCGTCTTGTGAATCTTCAAAAATTTCTTGAACTGTATTTTGCCAATGCCAGTATATTGATTGCCATGTTAAACTTCCTTCTAATAGGCCAGCGGCGTACGCTTGTACCCAATCTGGATACGCTGGTGATGTTTCTATTTCTAGTACTGACCATCTAAAATTTAATTTTATAATGTTATTATATTTTTTAAAGCCTTGGATAAGCTTTTTTTTTAATATTTACCCAGTCTTATCTAAATCTGGACGAAAATAAGCTCTTGCAGCACCTTCGGGAATCTTTTTCAAATCATTTCCCTGCCCCCAAAATTCAATTTTGAAATTTGCTTTTTGTCGCCAAAACACTGTTGCTGCATAATTTCCGTCTTCCACACATTTACTAAAATAAAAAGTACAGTTTCAGTTAATCTATTAATAAAATTATAATATAAAAACGTAAAAATTATAAATAGACATGTTGACAGTAATTTTAAAAAAAATAGAAGTTTTAAAAAAAAAATATTAAAAAATTTTGTGTTACTAATAATTCATCTAAATAAATAGTTTGAAACATTTTTTATTAAATTTTCTAACTCTCCTATTATTGAACAGCATATTGTAAAAATTATATTTCCTCCGTACGGCGGATTTTTTATTTAAATGATCAAGTATGCGCTGAAGACATATTTTGTGTACATGCGTAGCGGAAAACTATTGGCATAATCGAGAATGTGATGTATTTCTATCCAACTGATGGGCTCGCACGTACGTATGCGTAATATGCAAAAAGCATCGTAGGACATAACCTTTCATAAGGAACGTGTATCGCTGCAAGTTGTAAGTTGTTTATAAGTTGTCTCCTATTTTAAAAATTTGCCATTATTATTTATTATTGTTTATTTTGAACCAATTTATCCACTGTTATTTTCCTATTCAACTACATATGTATAAATATTAAAGGTTATATTTTGGCCGTATTCGTTGCTGAGTTTTTCTGCTCAAAGTGAGCTGTTGGCATATGCGCAAGAACTTTTTTTATGGAATACGCATGCTCCAAAATACTTTATATATGAACAAGTAAGTATTTCGTACTTCATAAAAATGTTCTTGCGCATGCGCTAACAGCTCACTTTGAGCGGAAAAACTTAGCAACGAACACGGCGTTTATAATATACATATGTTTACGTATATTTGCACATGCGCATTAAAAGAGAATCCGTGCACATACGCGATTCATCTGGATGAAAATTCATCACATACACGAATACAAGGTATGTATATGGAGAGCAGTTATGTCGCCGTACGGCGGTTTTTGTATATTCATGGCGTAAAGTCACCGTTAACCATATTAGTACAATGAATAAATTCATAATCTTAGTGAACACAACCTTAGTTTTTGTAAAATCCAAGAAAAACTGTTCCAGGTGTTGGACGCTGTAAAACTATGAATAAATCCGCCGTACGGCGGTAGTATTACTCTCCTTATAATTATTACGTTGCGCATGCATATGTTTTTGGTGGACACTTGATCATTTAAATGAAAAATACGCCGCACGGCAGATATATACATTTTAAAGTGTAACTCCATAGCTAGACTGATTATTGAAAGGTTTCTCTTGAAATTTCTAGTCTGTCTATCTATAAACTATTCTGTTTTGAGTAACAATTAGCTCACAAAATTTCTTCGGGTTCAAGTATTATGTTTTATATATACACGTATCTTAATTTATTCTTAAATAAAAACAAACCTTCCAAATTCGCCCATGATGATAGCTATGATCCCCAATACGGACATTGCAGCAATAATGTAGGACGAAACGCGTGTTTGAAACCATGATGCACCGACAACTTTCAATATTTTACGATTTTTCCTTTCCGGACCTCGATTAACTACAAATCTAGTTATCTGTACTTTTTCACCTGGTGGTGTGATAATAATATGATGTTCATTGGAAGCCATTTTTATTGTTAAAATATAATAAAATAAATAAATAATTAAATAATACTGATAAAAAAATGTTTAAAATATATTTTTAAAATTTTTTAGAAAATTTAATATAACTTTCGATCGAAATAAATAGATTACAATTAAAATTTTTTGAGCCCGTCCACGAAACTACTGAGCAATTATTAAAAGCTCCACAATTTATTTTCAAAAAGCATACAAATTTCTGTTACAAAATTGTGTAGTACTGCTTGTAAAAATTCTTTTGAACACAATTCAGGATGATGCATTAAAATCGCGTTTTGGTTTATGCACTTCGCTTGTCTGTAATCCTGAAAATAAATAAATTCCTGCATTAAAAACAATATAATTTAAAAATACAGCTGCTTTAGTTAAGTCGGTTAAATCAGTTTTGAATATTTTTGTATTACGTAAACTTTGGGGGAAGTTTTAAAATTGGTTATAAAAGTATATTTTTGAATGATCTGAGGTTTTGACGATTCAGACTTTTTCCATAAATTTGTGAATTTTTTTTTTTTTTTTTTTTTTTTTGTAATATAAGATTAGATTTATTACTTGAATTAAATGGATGATCTAATTAATAAAAATATTTTACTAATATTAAAGATCAATTTGTTAAATATGATACTAAAAATATTTAATTATTAAAGTATTTAATAAACATATATAGTTATACATACTTTTTTAAGAATATAAAAAAATTATTAGAAAAAATATTTTTTTATTTGTTTAAAAGAGAATTTTATTTTAACGAGAAAATCTTCTCGATAATAGTGAAAGTTCTAGTAAACATAAGTTTTCTGAATTTTAATATAAATACTGAAATTTTTAATTGAATTGGCTTTCATTCAAAAAATTAAATATAACTTAAACTTTTTTGTTTATTTATTTTTTTATTTTATTTTATGGTTCTTATGTTTTTTATTTCAATATTACGATAAATGGGGATAAACTAGCTAAAATATTTGAATGAGAGGAAATGAAACATTTTCTTGCAATAAAAAGTATCTTAATACGTTGACCCAAGTAATAAGTTATCACCACACCAAATTTCATTAAAATCCGTTCAGTAGTTTTTGTGTAATGGGTGCACACGCTCAAAATCGTTTTTGTATTTTCCCGTAGGAATGAGACCATTATCATATTTTATAGATCATATTTATTTTTCCGTGGGAATGAGTAAAAATTATCCTAGATGTCGACCCAGGTAATAAGTTATCAACACACCAAATTTCATCAAAATCCATCTTTTGTATGATACGTGCGCAGATAAACAGACAGACAGACAAAAAGTTTAAAAATTGTTGTATTGATATCTAAATCGATAACCATCTACAGTACCAGTACAATTTTCAAGAAATATTCCATGTTATAAACGGTCAATTGTTTCAAAAAAATAGTAATAAAGCACTTTTCGTTACTTAAACACTTAAAAAATTTTCCACAGCGTCAAAAACTACACCACAACTTCAAAAAATATTAGTAAAAACTTACTTTTGGAAGCGACTGTTACCTATTTACAACCACAATCATTATTTTTTTTTTTCAAATAAAATTTAATAATTTCAATCAGATGCGCCACCGATATTTTTTTTTAAAAAGTATTTAATTAAAATGGCCTCTGTCTGTATCTCTAGAATTTGCGACGAATTAAATAGCACTTATTCGCAAAAAGATATTAAAAATCATATTTACTTTTTAGAATTAATTAGTAATTGTTTTTCTACAACAAATGTAAGGTATATGTGTGATTATTACTAAGATTTATAGAATATTTTCTTTTCTAAATAAGTCAATTATATTCTGTTATCAATTCTGATAAAATATTGATGAACAGGTTAATGTGTACAATGAATAATAATAGTTCCCATGAAATGTGTAAGGTGATCCGATTAAAGAATTCATCCTGCACTCCAGCCAAAATAAATGGAAACCTTATTTTGAAGAATAAACTCCTTATACTCTTATTTATATAATCTAACGATAAGTTTTATTTAAATATTTAATTCATATCCTGTATACTTATATAAATAAATTTATATACATAATTGTTATGCGTTTGGAACGCAGTGTACATTTACACTGTTTGAAAGAGATAATTGTTAACAATAGTATGTGACTTCATGGAATATTTTAATCTTTGTATGCTAGTTGAGGGATTTTAGAGAAATTTCATTTTTTTCAACATTTAGGTATTTCATTAATTTTTATTCATATGAAAATTTGAAATTTAATTTTTGTTAATACGTTAAATACTTTGCACACTTTTGCAATTTTCCCGAAGGCCAACTCGTGTTTCGTTATCGAAATAGCTTGAATTATGTATCGCTAATTTATATGAGTTGCCTAGTTTCAAAATCTACTAATTCCATTTTATAAAAATCGCGGGAAATCGCAAAAAACCATAATTATCGTTTTACCCCTTTTTTAATCAAAATTATTTAGATTTAGTAGGTTTTGATAGCAAAATTTATATAAAGCGCGTTTTGAAACAGAAATTATAAGGGAAATTTATTAAAAAGAACTTGATTCAGCAATATTGGATGTATCAGGGTCAGACGATACAATTTGTTTTGTAATATTCTAAAATATTTTCATTTTGTCACTTAAAACCAATGTGCTTATTTAGTAATTCATTTACATCTACGATTTCATTATTTAAAATTTTAGATAAATACTAAAATACAAATTTTACGTGAAAACCTAATTTTATACTTCTTCCGTCCCGCATGTCACTGAAAAAATTAAAAGCTGAAACGGTTAAAATCTAAAATATAGGTTATGTACAGGTATTTAGCAGGATTTGAATACTTTTCAAAATGTAATTAGCAGGATTTGAAAATTATGTTATATTTCATTTGCAAATTTCTTTAGCAAACAATTAAAATTATAACAAAAAATGTTTGGGGGCATACACTTTATTGCATTTAAAAGTTAATGGCCCTAAAAAATCAAAAATTTGAAAACTGGATTTAGTAGATTTTGAAACTGGGCAACTCAATATGTTGTTGTTTTATGAGTATTTTCAAAATTTCACTAATTTGCCAATATAGTTATGTTTCATGGCCATAAAATTGAAGCTATAAAATTTTATTATTATATTCTTCTTAGTTTTAAACAGCATTTAAGTCAATTAATTTGTTTGACTTTATTTTTATCAAGAACTGTTGTAATTATCTAACTGCAAATAAAACTATATTGTCATGGAAATTTTTAATTAATAGCGTTATGCTTAATTATTAATTGAATAATTTAAAGAATGCAACTGCTTTTGTAAAAAAAAAACTTATTATGTCATAGTGTCATACCGCATACGTTTGTGTTACGTAATAGGGTTTACAGGCGCCATTAATGCAATAGTAATATAATAAACTTATTACGTGATGCATTTTGTTTATCCAAATTAAGTTAACAATAAATAAAATATAAAAGAATTTTTTAAATAAATTCTGAGTAGTATAGGTAATAAAATCAGGGGTGTTTTTTTTTTTGGAGGGGGGGTTTAAATTTATTATAATTTTATAAAAAATCACAAAAGAATGTGAGGTTATGTCTTTTTTAACAAGATTCGTCATCATTGGCGGGAATAATACAAAAATTTCTGAACAGTTTGAAAACCACCACTTTCGTCGCTTTCGTGTAGCATGAAAAAAGAAATATGTACATTATTGTTACTCAAGAACGAATTTATAATTTGAAACTATTCAATTAATTTATAAATCTAGAATTTAACTAGAAATAAGCAGTAATAATAAAAGTAGTTACAATGTTGTTATTATTAATTACAAACTAATTTAGAGGAGCTGCCCTAACTGTAATAATTATGATCAACATTCACTTCATTTATAGCATAAATATTTAAAAATTACCTGAACGTGTTTGACATGTATTGTTGCATTTTTAAATACGATTAATTTTGGCTAATTATATTTAAAACAAAACAACATTCTTTAATCAATCACTGAAAGATGCACCCACACAAAGAAAATTTAAAGTTCTATTTCAGCTGCCCATTTTTATTGTTATTTTAGAAAACTTCGACCTTTTGATTTCTATGTGTGCATGTAAATGTCGGGGTGTATGAATGAATTGCAACTAAATTTCTAAAATAAATTATTATTAGATTCACCTATCAAAAATGAAGTAGTAGTGTCTGCGCAAAATAAATGTTTGAACAAAAATGAAAGACTTAAGTACTCCTCACTTATCAGTGTATATCGTGTATATTTTTGGCATTTATACAATAATAAAATTAAGATACTCATGTTTTTCACAACTATCATTAATAATAAAACATACAATTTATGTGCTACTGTTTGTTACTGAAAGTAATTTAAAATTTAACAAGAAAATGTATTTTCACAGGGAATTAATTTACTGACAGATTCCAGTGTCTCCTAAAGCGTACGATTTTTTTGAAAGAAAAAATGAAATAATTTATGTTTTCTGGTCATTTTTATCAACAAATTAGGTACCGGAACTGATTGTATAATGTATGATTCAAAAGTAGTCATATTAATATATTTAATTTCCACACCTTGAGACCATTAGGAATAATTCAGTTTCGGGCTCTGGGGGGCAATTTTATTATTATATGTACATTTATATGTCTGAACATTATTTTGAAATAACCGTATATTTTTATACATATATAATTGAATATCTTTAATATCTCAGCTCCCATGAGGAATACTGTGATAATTTTTAATAAATTGATAAAACTTTAAAAGTTTTTTCGAATTTTTTTTCACCATAAAGAGTGAAAAAAGTCACACAAGATTAGTGATGAGCAAATGCAAGACCAAGACCAAGACTTGGCAGTCTTGGTCTTGTTCTTGGATTAAGAATCTTGGTCTTGGTCTTGCTAGAGCAATTTGAGTCTTGGTCTTGGTCTTGGTATTGCTAAAAAATCTTGCACTTTCTTGCATTTTTTTTTATCGAATTTTTTCCTTCTAAAATCAGAATTTTCTCTCTTTACGGTATTAATTATACTTTAAAACTATTTAAATAGTTTAGCAAGTCTTGCTTTTTTCCTGCTGTGTCTTGGTCTTGCTCATTTGAATCTTGGTATTGGTCTTGCAGCCATACTTATAGTCTTGGTCTTACTCTTGGTATACATAGTCTTGGTCTTGCATTTTTTGCAAGAGCAACACAAGACTGCAAGACCAAGACTAATTTCGCTCATCACTACACAAGATACGTTTTTGAATCATTATTCTATGTAAACGGATCTTCGAAAAGAAGTAATTTTTCTGACCGGAAATTCGCAATGTTATGCAGGATAAACAGGACAGGGGCTGCTTATCACAGCAATCAATGGTCCCCATTGCTACTATAACTTTTATCTAAGTAAAAAAATAATAATAAAAACGGTAATCTTCAGATAATTCATCTGTGTTTTGGAGGAAAGTAAATCAAATCATTTTGCTCTAAAGCATTTTAAACTGATTTTAATTAAAATAATTATTTTGTAAAATTATCATTGTTTCGTTTTCATATGAGGCATCATATGCATGAAATTCTAAAAGATAAAACTAAAAAGTGAAGAATATACAAAAAGAAATTTTTAACATAAAAAAAAAAAAATATATTTTAAAATGTAAATTATTTGAATTGACTTAATCACCATGTAATCAACATAAAGTCGCACAATAAACAAGGCTATTTCCGTTTAAAAAGTACTTAAATGTTTACAAATCAGAATATTTCAAATTATAAATATTAATTAATGAACACGTTATATGCCGCGTGAGGTGCCGTACGCCTCAAATAAGATTTTCCGCTCAAAATACTGGTTGTATTATTTAATGTAGCAATGTTATTCCGATCAAAATACAATGTAATACACCAATACCTCAATTTGCGTCGGGGTTACGTTCCAAAAAACACGTGGCGAATTGAAACGACGCAAAATGAATTATGATTTTCTCGTGCCATCTTTTAGAAAAAAAAGAAAATTTCAAAAAATTTCGAAAAAAAGAATTAAAGACTCGAATCCAAAACAACGCAACTTCGAAAATCTAACGACGCACAGCGAAAATTAGTACTAATTCAACAGCGACGCAACTTCGAAGAAACGCAAAGCGAGGTATTGGTGTATAGTGTAAAAATAGCAAAAAGAAATTATTCATTAACACGTTTTCACAATTAGAAAGCGAATTTTATAAATTTTGCCAATACAGTCGAACCTGGATAAGCGACGGTTGAAGGGACCGCGATCTATTTTTCTCTTATAAAGGTTTCTCACTAACCCGCGTTTCTAGCTTACAGAGGTACGGGAGAGGTTTATCTCACTTATAGAGGTCTAGACAAAATATAACCAATATGTATTGAGGAACATACATGTATCGTATGGATTCTACTTATACTACTTATTAGAATAATATACACATTCATAATATTTGGATATAGATAAGGTTACAAAAAAAAAAAAGAATTTTGGCTATTTGAATAGAAAATGAGTTCCTTGAATTATAAGAAAACAAGAACATAAGCACATTCAGGCATTCTAATGAAATATGTATAAGTTCTTTGAAATTTAAAAATGAATCATAAATAGCAAAAATGTTAAATACGTTTAACTGTCGATTACAGAGGTACAGGCAATTAGCTGTCTCAGTTATAGAGGTCCACGAGCGAAAAACGACTCTCACTTATATAGGTTTTTGTTTCTCACTCATAGAGGTTTTAGAGTGGTAAAGTTACGGGACCTGGCAATTACTCTCACTTACAGAGTTTTCTCGCTTATTCAGTTCTCCCTTATCCAGATTTGACTGTATTATTATTTATATTAAATACAATGAATTATGATTTTTAACCCTTGGATCGCACTGGGCATCAACCTGACTTTTTTCTTCTACCTTCTTTTACTTATGCCTCAATATTAGTGTACTTTTTACAGTTGCACTTTTTTAAAAAGCAACTGAAGTTTGTTTATTTTACTAAAAAAATTTCTCTTTAAAAATACTTTCCGAGATACAAATAGCTTTTATTAGAAATTTGCATAGAGTTACCTGAATTTCTCATACGCTAGATGATTCTACCCAGAAGTTTACACCCCCAGAGTTAATCATATTCCATCGAAAGAAAACGTACAAGTTATAGAATATATGTGAGGCTATTTACGAAACAAGAGTACAGAAATATTTTTAAAGTACTCAGTAAAGTCGGATTTATGTAAGGGCACTTAGCACAGCTAAAAGTGATAATGAATCCCTCAAAATAGGGGTAGAAAAGGAAGAATACGTGTTTTTTCTTTTTTTTTCTTGCTCATCAACTGTATTTTCCGGGAAAAAATAAAACAATTTCGAAGATTTCCTTAGTTTGTCTATCTTTTTACCAGGGGCCTCCATATGTTAAGTATTCTGGGGCCCCCACACGAGAAGTGTTCAAAAGTAAATCCGGCCCTGGTATTGAAAACAAAAAAATTAAAATAAATTCTGTTCTAGAAAATTTACATTGTAAAATACTAAAGCAATCATTCAATATAAAACAATGGCAAGCTTACAAATGGCCTAATTTTCCTAGTTTGGCACGCAAAATATTTCGAATTTGTCCTTTCTTTTTTACACGTAAATAGGTAAATGTATATTATTTTAATTTACTAAAATGAAACTGTGGTCTGAAATCGGCATATAAGGGTGTCTACACAATCAATGAAATAAGGAATAAGTAGTATGCCATCTAGTGACGTTGAGTGGAACTTTAACGTAACTGCTCATAGATATAAATATGTAGGTACTTTTGTACGTCAAAATTCGTGATTTTTTTCACTTTAGTGACGAAAAAAGTCATCACGAACGTTATTTTTTCATGAATTTTGATATACAAAAATACCTAATACATATACATACGTATGGGCAGTTACGTTAAAGTTCCATTCAACGTCAATAGATGGCATACTTCTTATTCCTTATTTCATTGATTGTGTATGACCCATAATTGATTTAAAAACAATACTTTTTGAATATTTAAATCGTTATTTTCAAACCGTTCGGTATCGAAGATTTCTTGCATATCAGTAATTAAACTGCCTCACATTGTGAGTAGTGATAACGCTACTATTAATATTTATTTATTATCTCAGCTTATTAGTAAATAAATGATAACTGATATTTTAAAAATCTCAATAAAAATTATTTATTTACCTACGTATATGTATAAAATGGAAAATATATTTCCATTAGCTTTATCATTCCATTAACACGTTCCAGGGGAACGTGTCTATGAAACTTAAATGAATTTATTCACCTTTTGTCCTTATTGTATCGTATTTTCTTATAAAACAATCAAAAAATCAAAATAACTTAAACCCCATATAGCTTTCTTCAAGGAAAAATCCATTAAAACTAAAATTAAAATAGTGAATCGATTTTTCTCTGCATAAATTAATAATAAATCAATGATTCTTTTGCAACATGTATTAATAAAATAACCAACTGAATGAAATATGTGACCTAAAAATTTTCTTTCGAAAATTATTGCTGTTATTATTGTTTTTTGATTTTTAGAACATTTGAGAATTGTGTAATTTTTTTATTGACATTAACGTAAAAGCCCCTATACAGGAACATAATTTTTAGGTGTTTCATTAAACTAGCTTCTCAAAATTAATTAATAAATGACACACCCATTTTTTTTTAAGCATGAAACCAAGTTTTTTTAATCCAATGAATATGTTTTTAAGAAAATATAACCAAAAAATTTTGATTTATTAATGTTTTTGTTTTATAATTTATTGACATCTATAAAAAAAATGGACAGAATATATTAACACGTTTAAAAAATCAGCACATTGACACCTAAAAAAGAACACGTATGTAACGTACATGAGATAAATCACATACATCTTCTGCCATTTTTTCACTCTATGATACTCTATGACATAGAGTGACATCTAGTAATACATAGAATGTCAAAGTAGGAAATACAGAATGGTTTAAATATTCGATAAAATAAACGACCAAAATACTATATTTTGTTTCGCCATCTATGTATTTTGTAAAGTTCTAATCAATTCTAAACTAACTTATCAAAATGGCGACAATTTTTCATTATTAATAAAATTTTGCAACTTCAAATCAATATTTTTTTATTTACCAATTGATGATACGCTCCGAAATAAATAAATTTTTAGTTATTTTACGTACATGATTTTAGTTAGGTACAAAGGTTATATCTGTACTGAAAGAAATACACATATTTATATAAATTACATTTAAACCAAATAAAAAGGTGATCTAGCTCTTATAATCTCTTAACTGAACTAATAAAAATTATTTGTATAGTTTTATTGCGTTAACTTCGAAAATTAACTGGAAAATGTTGAAATTGATAAGGCATGTGTTTCTATGAATAAGCATTGATTAAACGCAAAAGAGACACATTCAGCAAAAACTGTTTAATATACATATACATATATATGTATTTCTTTAATTAAGTAAGGAAACATTAAATGTGAGGTGAATTTAAATTGAAAAACAATCATTCTATTAATAATAATTTTTGTTATCAGACGTTTCTATCAGAAATAACTTCATTAATATGTAAATGTCAAAACTGTTTTTTTATTGGATCGTGTTCCGGTATAGGGGATTTTACGTTACATGCATAAATATAATTTAAATCAAAATGATTCTATTTCACATAATTATTATTATTAAGATTACATCATAATTTACAAGGAAAATTGAATGATTTAATAAAATTTTATTTATACGTTAGTGGTTGCGTACTTCTATATATTGACCACATGAATATCTATCAAAATTACATAAAATTAATCAACTTTTAAATACCGTAAACTGGGGCTACTTTCTTATACAGGAGAAATTTCGATTCAAGTTCTTCAGAGAACGGCGTAATCCTTTTAAGTGTTTTAACTTAATACACAACATCTGTAGATGTTATTTGCGTTTTTATTGCATGCCACCTGCAAGTAATCGATGTACAGAATGTAAAACAAGGTATGTCATAATCCCTTCCACGAATGCGAACATTACGAAGATTTGAAGTGACTGTATTTTTTATAGATTTTGTTGATTTTTAAGTATCCTAATTGTGATAAAAATGTCTCTAAGACAGACAAGTGTCAAATGTTGATCAGAATAGTTTCTACAAAAAAGTTTCTTTTGATAAATTTATTTTTATTACTGAAGTGGAAAAAGAAATCATTGTGAAATTTCAAAAATTTTTGTAATACACTGTTGTTTTTTTTCTAATATCACTTTTTTTACTCTCTTCATGGTCTCTGAAGCTAAGTAGGGCAGCAGGAGGTAATTGGAGTCTAATAAGAAAAAACAAAAATATCTCGAATCGTTCTAACAGTATATTTATTTTTTAAATTGAAACACATAGCTTGTCTATTTTACCAACAAATAAGCTAAATTTTAGTCAGCTAAACAATATTTTTCTAGTAGAAAAATTTTTTTTCCTGAAGACTACCGTCCGCTCCCATTGACCGATAGGTCGGAAAATGGGAGCCTAAAATTTACTTTAAATTCGATAAAAATTTTAAAAACAAAATCAGTCTTCAAAAACAAAATAAGTGCAAAAATACAGCAAATAAAAGTATTTTAAC
Organism: Brachynemurus nebulosus; assembly: GCA_035578155.1. Taxonomy (NCBI): domain Eukaryota; kingdom Metazoa; phylum Arthropoda; class Insecta; order Neuroptera; family Myrmeleontidae; genus Brachynemurus; species Brachynemurus nebulosus. Next base: position 27,581,011 of record JAPWDM010000006.1, read on the forward strand.
AATAAAATTCAACTTTATAGTCAAAATAAAAAAATTATTGTAAGAATTTTAAGGGTTTAGATTCTAAAGATCAGGGCAAAGAACACAAATATAATCAGCTACGCTAACGGAGTCAAAATATTCTACGTGTGTTCAGTTTTCACCGATTCTGCAACGATACCATAACTAACTTTGCAAAAAAGCCTTTACATTCAATCTTTTTCAGGCTCTCATTTCCCGAAATCCACCATTTTGTGAAACATGGTTATAGATTTCAATATTCATTTGTTATCACAATTCTGATAATAGTGATAATCATAACAAAAAATAGGCAAATTTAGCTTTATAATTAGTGATAATTAATTAAAATAAAAAATTTTGACACCGTTAAAATTATTTTGTTATAAGCACAGAGCAAAAAAAAATAAAACCTCTCTTAACAACTGAATTCGTACAACTACCGGGAAATGCGCATGAGAGAAGCTTAGCCGACAAGTACTGAAGACGTTTAAGTTGCGTACTAGCGAATGCAAGCATTAGAAGCGTGTACTTTTGCACCGCTCCCATTACCCCCTAGTTTTCATTACCCCTCGCTCCTCTATTCATAAAACATTCACTTTTAAGTGTCAAATTACCTCCTTCCGGTTGCATTCCCCAAATAACTCCATTTATTCGAGGCTATTTTGGCATTCAAAAAAATAATAATAACGAGTGTTCAAAAACGCTGTAGCCACAAGATCAAATATTCTGATTAGACACAGACATCCCGATTCAAGGGTATAAACCTTCAAAGCTATTTCAAAGTAGTCGCAATTGACGGTACATAGATTTAAAAAGTCTATCCGCTAACCATATTTGAGCACTGCAAGGGTGTTATTAATTAATAATATAATTAAATCCGCTTTGAATAGTTACGCCCATTATACATTTTGCAAGTCTCGCCTCAATAAAAGAAAGTGATATTTAAAGGTATCACAGTGTATTAATGTTGCATGTGAGGGGTATAAAAGCAAAGTCAACAATCTCCACTTTTTAACGAAAATGAGTTAATGGTGTCATAGGCAAGATCATAGACTAATATACATATGCAAATATTAAATTCATGACAAATACCTCAAACTCCAATAGAAAAATTCATTTAAATATCACGGTTGAAAGTAATTCTCCACTCAAACGCTTAAAGCAAACTTAGCAATCTCCATTTTTACTGTTTTATTTATAGTGTTTGTTGCATTTTCAAAGATAACAAACACTTTATAAAGTACTTTTGTCTTTACAGTCATTCACACCTCCATGCCAAAAACATAGAATTGATTTTTTCTGTGGCCGGACATTATTTCATTCCCCCTGACAGAGTTTTCGGGAACATTGAAAAAAAAAATTAGACGTCACGAAACAAAAGTTTCCCCTACTGATGGCGTAAAAATTATAAAAAATCATGCCACTGTAGTAAAACTGGCATTTTCAGTTTCAACTGACGAAACTATTTTATATAAAATGAAATGTTACCAAAACTTCTGTATTGATTAAAGAGGAACGTTTTTATAAAAATGATTGCGGAGTTTACATAACTGTTCTTAAAAGTGGAAAAAGTATAAAAAAACGTACAGCTGGAAAAAATAAAAATTAATGAATTACAAAGTCAGTGCGGCAAAACTAATTGACGTGAACAACTTACTCAAGAAACATTTTGGGGAAGAATGGTCTGCTAAACCAGAGCTTACATATTACAAAAGAATGTTCTCTAGGCAAAATGTACTCAATAATGATACTACCGTGGAAGATAATCCACCAGAGGAAAATCTTCTATGTGAAATTTTGGTTGAGGCTCCTGACTTAATCATATAAACCTATGATTATTTGATATAAATTTGTATTTACTTTAGTTTAATAAAAAATATTTTTTTTATTTACATTTTTTTTTGTTTTAAAAATATTTACTATCAACTTTTATAAAATAATATTTAATTGTTCCTTCATTTACCAAACAATGCAAAAGACACAATCTCCTTGTATCTTTAAAGCAAACACTACAATCTCCTTATGTCCAAAGCAAAGCCAACAACCTCCATCAACAAATTTGATTTTACTCTTAAATTACTTTACTAATATTAGTCACGCTTAAAACAACAGCTTTAATAAATGTTTTTTCACCAACTAGTAACAACAGTTTATTGGTTATGAACTGAAAAGGATTAAAATTTAAAAAAGATGATTACCCGAAATATGGTGCAGGTGGAGATTGCAGACTTTGCTTTTATACCCCTCATGTATCAGTAATGAAATTTGATGACAGTTATTTTACTTTCACTAAATACCGCTGATTGTGAGAATTGCAAATAAATATTTTCTCTAGATTTTAAATTTCGCATTTTTTGCATTTTATTTTTAAAAGTCTAGTTGTTCAGAAGTTGCAAATTTAGTGTTTAAATTATAATTTTTTACTAGTAAGAAATATTGAAAATTGAAAGAATAAACAAATTAAAAATAAGAATAAATTAGCAATAAAATATTTTAGCAATTCTAAATATTTAACAAAAAAGAACAGTTGACCTACAATTAATAAAAATATCAAGTTGCTTTTTTAATAGATTTAATTTTTTTTTTTTTTTTGCTAATCAATATTGATTGTTTTTCACCTTCAAAAATCATTTACTGGTGCCTTTACCCTATTTAAAAATTATCATAATATCTTCTAGGAAAAACTGCTACATATGTATATATATTTTTTTAAAATCAATTAAGACGTGAACAATCCGAATTTGAAAATAAAAAAAAAATAAATAAATAAAAAATATTTCTGAGTATTTAGAATCCGGTTTACTATCTGATTTTATTATCACTTCATAAGGAATATAATTTTTAAAAACATTTTCCTTTAGCCCGCCTTGTTTAAATTTATGGCAAAAAGTCTGTTTATATAATTCATGTCAATAAAAATAATATAAAAATAAATTAATTACCTTCAGACTGCGGTCGCTGCCACAGCAAATTCTTTTAGCCGTTCTCAACCCATCTGGATTTAACAATATTTTCTTCCTGTATCTGGCGATTGGAAAACTTGTATTTAGCACCTGTAACAAATTTATTTTTCATAAGTATCTTAAAAAATCAAAAATAATATAGTTGAGCACAAATTTTGAGTCTGTGTTTTGTGATTGTCTATTATTTTTTCGTTTCTTATAGATTATTAAGTAGAAAACTTCGGTTTTGTAATTTTTAGCACCAAATTATGGATTCATTTTTTTTTTTTTAATTCAAGAGTACATAATTGTGTAATAAGCCAATAAATATATTTAGAAAACGACACTGACTATTACAAAGTGTTCAAGTGCGGGTAGACTACCTCTACGATGACAAAAATCACAAAGTTATAAGGGTTTCGTTGTTAGAACTACGAAATCCTAAAAATACAGATCAATAAGAGTTAGAAATGGATATTTGGATTTTTTCTGCTATGACCGACTGAAACTTCATCAAACATTAAAGAGAAAGGAAGGCGATTTTCATCATGTTTCGACGTGAAAAACCGAAAAATGGATGGGAATACTAACTCAAAAAGAGTTGTTGGTTTTTTTTGTCGACTAGTATAATAGTACATTGTGCAATAAGTGCGGGAAATTGTCGATTGCCCACGAAAGCGAAGTTGAGCGCACGAACGTAGTGAGTGGGCAATCGACAATCCCGCACGAGTTGCACATACTATTTTTTATTACGAATTTGACATACTTTTTGCTATTATTATTACTATTTTTGACATTTTTATTACTTTTTAAAATAATATTTTTAAGTGTTCGTCTTTTTTTTCTGAATTAATTATTGTTTAAATTACTTTGTTGGTGTTTTCTATACAAATAATTGTGAAATATTTATTAAATGAAAAATCAAGAGGCGGCTTTACGTGTTTTGATTAAATTCTGCGTGTTTTATTGTCAATTTGCGTGTGGAAAGTTACTTTCCGCACGCAAAAAAGTATGTGGGAAGAATACAGTGGGCAAACAGCTATTTTGCGTACAGAAATGTGTGCGCCAAGTTAGTACTTCTCCCGCATGAGTAATAAAAAAATTATTATATATAGACCCGACCGAAAATGAACTGAGAGAGATGTCCAGAAACGCATTTTAAAATAGATCAGTCTAAGATCTAAGCCATTTTAAAGGTATGGTCGATATCTGTCAAATACATGTGTCTAATGAACTATAGGCCAGTGAGTTAATTTATTTTACCCACTTCGTCTGCGCAAACGAAGGAAGGTCTCTTCTACTTCAAAATCGTTTGGCTATACAAAGGGTGTAAATTCTGACGAAATGAAAAATGTTATTGCAATTATTTATTATTATTAATAATTACTGACCTACAGATAATTAAAACATAAATATTACCTACTGACCTAAAAATAATACAAGAATGTTTTTGATACTTTTGTCGACAATTAAATTTTATTGCGCTCTCATTACTATGAAAATGTATTTACATTAAATGCAAATATCAATAAATTTTTAATAGTATTTTTAAAAGTAATTTTATTTGAAAATTTAAAGGCAAAAACTCAAAAACTTTTCAAACCTTAACACTAATTGAATTTTTAACCCTCAACACTCAACTTTATCGGCAATTCCCGATATAAAACTACTACAGAATATTTGGTTTCATAAAGGATTTTTTACCGGAACTAGATTAATGAAAATTGTAAATTCGCCAAGATGACCTTAATAATTAGATTATTCTATAAATTTTAACATATGTAACGTTATGGATTGTTTACATAAAAACACTAAATAAAAAATATGTTAAAAATAGAAGCATTATCTTTTTCATTATAATTTTTCTAACTAATCTAAATACTGCAATGTAAATATGTACATAGGAATTATAACAAAGATCAAGGAAATAATTGTATTAATTTTAAATTGTTTAATTATTAAAAAAAATTAATAATATATTTCAGTAATTTTAAATATGTACTATAAGATTGTAATATAAAATTTTCGTAACCTGTAATACCTATGGCATATTCGTGGAATGTTAACGCTTCGAATAATATCGGTTAAAAAACCCAAGGTTAAGTAAACTTTACTTAACAAGGCAAAATATTACCAGCACTCCCACCTTTGCTACATTTTTATTATAAAAGTTTAATTTTTGGAAAAATAAAGAATGCATAAAAAAATCGCCAAGTGCCATTAAGCCAGGATTCCTCAATAGCTAGTTTTTCACCGCTTTCGGAGTGATAAATTTTCGAATAAATTATTAACAGACATGGGAAAAAATGGTCCCTAACAGAATCGCCATATAAAATATTTTGTACTGGGGGGCTGTCATAAAACGTAAAAATATTATCTTTTTAAAAATCAGTTTTACAACGTTTTATTGTTAATACTACATCTTCTATGTTGTTTGTGTCGATTTGTGTTTTTTAATTCCCAATATTATGAATCATTTTATCTATACGTATACACATATCTTTATATTTTTCTAATGCAAGAACTAAACCATTTTGATACATGCCAGCGACCTACTGGAGTACCTGAGACATATACATTTTTATTTATATTAAGCAGGTATTGTTTTTATAAAGAAGGTGAGATATACATGTTATTTAAATAATCACAAAGGAAACAGAGATATGTTTCCATTATAAATATTTGCAATTCGACTTAATTAATTGCTATTACAGCTGACCACTTATTTATTCAACATTAATTTTTTAAAATTATTTTTAAAGTTAGAATTATATATTAAATTATTAAAAATAGGTAATTTTTAATTTTTATTGATTTGTTCTCAAAAGTTTCCTTAGGCTAGTCTTCAAATCCAGAGGAAAATCCTCAGCCTTGTAATAAAATTTATGGCCCCCCAATCCAAAATATTTTATATGGCGATTCTGTTAGGGACCACTGTTTTCCCAAGTTTGATTATTACTGACGTTTAATAGTTATTTGTGTATTAACAGCGCAAAATGGTGGTTTGCCGCTCGATTGAGAATGTTGACGCGCGGTGCCGCCAGGCGGAGCTCGTTAATTTCATGAGAGCGGCAAGTCATTTTGTGCTCGAATTACACACAAAATTTTTTCTACAATCTTATAAAAAATTTTTTTTATTTAAAAGATACTTGAAAAAATAATAATGGACGTTAATATTTATTTTAATATTATAATTTTTGCAGCTTCAGAAATATCTGGAGGTGTACTTGAGAAACCACTGTCACTATTACATATTTCCATCATATATGCACATATTTTTTTAAATTTTTTATTCTAATTATTAATTAATTATAGTTATTTATTATTTTTAATTAATATTTTGCAGTTATTTTGAAATTTAATAAAATTAATATTTCACTTGAACATAATAATTTTAGAATCTGTTTATTTATTTGTTAGCATAGAAAATATAAATAACGCCTACCCGATTTGTAATTAAATATACGTTGAGCGAGCGACAAAGTATTACTTTTCCGCTTTAAAGCGCAAAGTAGAAATTTGTTGCTCGGCAACGACAGTCTTCGGCAAATAGACACTTTGCGCTCACTTCACAGAGCGCAAAAGCCTTCTTTCCACTAAGATTGTAGAAAAAAGCACTTTAACACTTAATCGTCGAAAAACAAAAAAACTTCATTTTTAACAATCTTTGTGTTATTGGCGAAAAACGAAACTTCTTATAAAATAGTATTAAATTTAACACGTACACGGTCATGGACGCCCTACGGCGTCAACTGAAACCTGACTAACTGCGACACAACGCTGTACCGCGTCAACAATCCCATATAAAATGTATTAGTTATTAAAATAGTGTGCTAGTTGAACTTTCCGCCATTATAAGTTACGACCGTTAACATGTTAAGCACACAATTAGTCACTCTAATTATTTATTAGTTATGTAACAACATTTGCGCTATTGCGTCGCAAACTAAGTGTTAAAATATAAAATTAAAATTTATGTAAATTACAATTTCAAGCTTCTATTGTTTCTAGATTTTTAAAAAAAATTTATAGATTAAAAATGAACATTTAGATATCAAAAGTAATTATTATAATTATAATTTTTACCTGTCGCCGAGTCATATGTCTTATTATCTTAATAAAAGTGTACACAAATTCAAATAAGTTCCGTAAAAATTGAATCACTGTACTAAATATATCAGAATTTGCACAATGAAGTGTATATTTCAGATTTATCTTGTTTTATTATGATACTGATATGACTTTGATTGTATACTGTTACAATTTTATTAAAACAATGATGGAGAGAATTCTCGAGCAATTTATAGAATACACGAAATCTGAGTACAATATGAAATATAACACTAACACATAATCAAAAATATGATATGTGCTGATATCTTTAATTATCAGCTGTTGCCATGGTCAATTAACTTTTGATTGTAGTCATAAAACAAATAGACAATGCATATAGTTTACGTTGAGATATTCTACGACAATATTAAATTGTTTACACAAAAAAAAAAGTAGAGGAAAATATCTTTTGTTCTATTTTGAGAAGTGCCGGAAATTTCAAGAAAAATTTTGGAGTCATTTGATCTATCTAATCAATCTGCTACAATTATTGTTTTAAGTTTGGGAGGAATCAAAATTTTTCGATTTCTTTTCTCAATAGCTTCTTATCTATAGTTTACATATACTTACACTCCGTTCAATTTAATTTAAGCCTGAATAAATAAAAAATTTAAATAACTACTTTTAATTGTTCGAAAGTTCGAAAAAAAGTAGGAAAAATTAAGATTTTCTTCTTTTCAAGCTCATTTTCTTCAAAGGTAGGGGCGGTATTTTTCACGGTGCCTAGGGCGGCACTCAGGGTTAATCTGGCCCTGAGCAGAATCAATTTGAAAGTTAACACGTTGACAGTCATAAGGGATTACGACAAAACGTTTACAACTAATACAACTAATACACGAATTATTGTTATAAGGTATATAAACAAACGTAGTTCGCTCTCTGTTTAGCTACAGTAGGTACGATAGGTACCACAGGTTTGTACACATACTTTTTGGTGTTATGTTATGACGTTGTATTGCAGTTAATCAGATTTCACTGGACGCCGTATGGCGTTCATGATCCTAGTAATGTATACATATTAACGCTCACCCCAGTCTACTCTATTTATTTATTTATTTATTTTGGTACAATTTAAATTGCATAGACTGTAACAGTGATGTTCAACCTTTTTTACCATGAAAGCCACTTTTCTACATAAAGTTTTTCGGCAATCGATTTTCTAATAAGGATCCATCCTTCTATAATATCTGGTTGTATGGACCACTAAGCAGTTAAATGTGTTCACACATTTTACTTTAATTGTATCTCTTGTAGTCTTGTATATTTATCGAAAATTTTTTTATGTGATTTTTTAAAAAAATGGCCATTAAAATGCATAATGTGAATCAAAATCACAAGACAGTTTAAGACAGAAACAATTACTATAATAACTTTCTTTAATGAAAATATATCGGGGGTTGCATAAAAAAAGTTTTTTTTTACAATCTGAACCGAACTAAATTTTTTATAGCTAACTATTTATGATATTTTTAAATATATTTTTTTTGTGCGATGTTTTTTATGCGGTCCCTATCCACCGCACAAAAAAAGGTTCAACTGTAATAATAAATAATAACGTATAAAAATAATAAATACAATATAATAATAATAATTAATTTAATAAAAAAAACAACGTACATATTTATAATAATATAACAATATAAAAATGATGTTGATGTCTGTCTAGTCTAGAATAATCTTGATCAGTTTAATTATGTATTACATAATATACAATGTGGTACCTACTACATAATTAGATATTAATTTTTGCAATTAAGCTATCCTCAGATTTCAATTTGAGGGGATTTTTTGACAAGCCGGTTAAAAGAGTTAAAGATAATAAAAAAAAAAAAAATTGTATAAATAAAAAAAATTTAATAAAAAGAGTTGAAGATAAGAATAATATTGGCTATTGGCACTATTGTTATTTATTATTGATTCAAAATACATACAGGAAGAATACAAATAATACGTAATACTCATGAGCTACATCGATGGATGTTGCTCGGTATGTACACTCGTTTGCACCTCAAAATAAAATTTGTAATTTTTAAAAATAAAATTTGTAATTTTTAATAATATGATTTTTTTCCATAGGTAAGGAATAAAAAAAAATTAATGAATATAAAAACAGAAACTGGCCATTAAAATAGTTTTACAAACAGGGCAGATTTACGCAGAGGCAGGCTAGGCTTTTGTCTGGGACACCAAACTTTATGAGGGTGGGAGAACCTACGTTAAAAATCAAACTGAAATGAAGTGTAAAATTAAATAGGGGAAGTATGGAGAAGTAGAAATAAAATATATAGGAATGGACGGCAAATAATTAACCGTAAATGAAATATAAACCGGTAAACTTAAGGATCACTTATAGAGTACAAATATATTCCAGACGTTTAAAAATGTCCCTTATCTGGTAACTGTACGCAGTGTATGTCTAGTCTCCGCAAACTACAGATTGGCTAACAATATGAACATATTATGTATATGGAAGAACAGAAACACTTTTTATTAGAACTTGGAATAGAGGAGAGCGGGACTATACCGTACAGCGAGGCTAAACCGTACACCCATTTTTCGTGTCTAGATTTCAAGCTAGACAGACGATTCCAATCGGTGTCACAACATAGCGCCTGACCGCGGAAAATCACAGGATTGAGTTCGTTCCGCTGTGCGTATAAATGCCAATGTGACGGTGAAAAAACTTGTTTTTATTATTTCTCTTATAATTTTGGGGCACTGCCAAATAAGATTTGGGTGGAGAACCTTTACTTATGAGCTAATAGCTATAAGATCATAAGAAACTACTTTTCTTAAGCTCTCTCTTGATCACTAGTGATGACTAGTTAGGCGACGGAATTTGAGGTTAGGTTATGAAACTCCCACAAGGTACAGGATGGGGCTAAACCGTACAGAAGTGTACGACTTAGCCCCAAATGGTTTAATATGGCAACATTAATAGATTGTAGTTGATGCAGGAAATACCATAAACATTTTAGTTTTAGTGCTATCGAGTCTGCAGATAACTTTACTCGTGATTTATGTTTAAATGTATAAACTTTAAATAAAATACTTTTGTTCTATAAACTTTATCACTTTTTTTGACAAAATTTAACCTAACACTTTTTATACTTTTGTAAGTTGAACTAAATATACCGATAATACAAGTTACGTTATGATGTTTCTTAGTTGAGTCGACAATAAGTAATAAAATGTGTTTTGTACAATAATTTATTGCATTACTGTTATTTACTTCCATAACAAGATGATTTTTTTACTGTACAGTATAGCCCCTCCTACCGTACGGAATAGCCCCGACCCCCGGGGGTATTTCGTACAGAGACACTTTTTTTGTAATTTAATTTAAATATGTAAACAGTAGAATAATTCAAATTTCTTTGTGTGAAATCAATAGCCAATGGTCCAAATTATATATTGCTTATTTTCTTATAGTTTTATACTCGATATTAGCTGAGCAATAACAGCTCTCCCTTAAGTGTACGGGATAGCCCCGCTCTCCCCTAAATTTTAAATAATTATATGAGACATTTGTACCTCGCTGATGTAGTTAAGAGTTAAAATATTTTATTCAAAAAAGATCGTCACAGATCAAACATTAATATTAATGAAATATTGTCACACATGTTACAATTTTCTGTGTAACGTGATGTTACACTTATTGTTAGATATACATACAATTAATGCCAAAGCAATTGTCACGCTAGTGGAAACAATCAATTAAATCTAACCTTTCCGAAGATGTTTTAAAATACATATTTAATATTTAACTTTTAGCACGCATTGAAATTACCTAAATATATTATATCTAAAGCAGCGGTTTCCAAACTTCGAGGCCCCCCTGGGGGGGGGGAATCTTCACAAGGGGGTGCAGGTTAATTGGAAATATCGTTGTCGTTTCGATAAAATCATGGTTTTAAGATTATATATTATTTTGAGACACTGTAAAAAAATTTTTATGAAAAAAAAAATAATTTGCCATTGGCAGCTAGTTTTCGGAAATCGCTGATTTTTCGCCGTAAGCAGAGTAACTTGTGAAATTCTTATCTAAAATAAAAAACAAAATTTTTTTTATTAGTAGATGCTTATGGCTTGTATTCGAACGAAAAATTACTGTTTCCGTTCATTACATCTCATTTTACAAGTAGAAAATCAACGAAAAACACGAAAATTTTTACCAAAAATCGAAATTTTTTGTTTAAAACACTGTCAAATGTTGAAATTTCATTTTTTTAAATCCCTTTGCTCAAGCACAAGCCATAAGCATTTACTAATAGAAAAAAATTGCCAAAAGTTGCTAAAAAAAGCCATGTAACCCCTTACCACTGATTTTTCTGCTCGCTACTGTACGTAATATTTTCACAATAACAATTCTCAAGCGGTCAGAGTCATGTTAGAGCACAAGTATCGAATACGTGTCTGATCAACGGTTTCCTCTCAAGTGTCATATAAACCTGTCATCCGCCAAGATATTCTTTTTTTCAGTAAAAAAATAATTTACGAATTGTTCATAAATTTTTTCAAAAGGGGGGGGGGGGCAGAGGTAAGATTTTTTGTAGGGGGGCGTTAGTGCACAAAGTTTGGAAACCGCTGATCTAAGGTGACCAGACGTCCCGTTTTCAACGGGACAGTCCCGTTTTTCGGAGACATGTCCCGATGTCCCGACCAAACTTCTCGAGACGCTCATTTGTCCCGTTTTGGCAATATTTGAATTTATACGCTATTTTATGAAAAGTTTTATTTATTATTTGAAATAATTTTTAACTGCCTTTAAAATCCTCTACTTGGGTTCTTTCGTCTTTTCTCAAATATGAGAGGACGTATTCATTTTGGCCACATTTGGACGTATTCATCATCCACCACCAAATTAATTTTGGTGGTAGAAAGAAAAATTAGCATTAGCCCCAAACCCCCGGTAAGGTTGGCTGTCCCGTTTTGACTCTTTACAAATCTGGTCACCTTAATTATATCATGTCTCCGTCACAGTTTGAACACTAATTAGTTAGAAAGAGTAAGTATAAACCGTAAACAGGATCAAATACCAATTGCGGGTATATTAAGGAGGCGAGGATCGTGAATAATAGTAGAAGTGTGATGGAGGAATTAGGATTTAGGAGAATGCGGGGCTTCCGGGGCGCGTTAGACGTTTTGCGGGACTATTTTAATAAATATTATGTACAATGAGGGACAATAATTGCTCGTACAGGACTGTTCCGCAAAATCCAGGGTGGTTAGCCGTGTTAACTCACTTTAACATTCGCTTACTTGTGCAAGGTCAAATTTATCTTTTTCTCTGCTACACATTTTTCATTTTTTTATTTATTATCTTATAATTAAATGACTTTTTGTAGCAGTGATAAACGCACGTGTAAGACATGTGATACGTTTGAAGAAAATGATAAAATTATTAATGATTTTTCTAACTGAAAGGCAATTCAATACTCTTGTTTTATATGTTAATTTTTACAACCATTCGATTAAAAGAGATTAAATTATTCATTTGCTTTCAAAGTTCCACACCCATACTTTTCCAATTTTCTAATAAGATCAGGACCGAATTTACCTAAGGGCATTTCCTCAGTTTTCTTTTCACCTACAAAATTTGGTTGACCCAAATGAACAACTCGTATTATTTATCTCTATTTTACATATTGTATGTTTCGCCCGCGTGGAATTTGAAATTATAGCATCTAGTTAAAACATATAAAGTGTACTTTCATCACGTCGCTATTGCGCGTCGAGTAGGTACTGTTACTTATTTCTTTGGAATTTTCCCACAGAAATACAATATTTTCCCCGGGTAAAAAACAGACTATAACATTCCTTTAACAACATACCAAGTTCAAATGAAATCAATGATTCTTTTTTATACTGTTTTAAATATATATTTTCCCACGGGAATAAGACTTTCCACGGGAGTTAGATATTTTCCCGGGATAGAAAGTAGTCTGTGTCCTTTCTCATCGTCTCTGTAAACAATATGCAAAGTTTGAAATCAAACATGCTTTTTTTTAATAGTCAGTTGTTATTTCATTGTTTCGTTTTAAATACATTTTCCCTCGGGAATGAGATATTTTATCGGGATAAAAAATAACCTATGTTTATTGCTGTATATCGTCATATTTGTCTATTATCATTTTTTGTTTCATTTAAAATATATTTTTCCACAGGAATGAAATTTCCCGGGGTATAAAGTAGTTTGTGTCCTTTCTCATCCCTTCTGTTAGCAATATACAAAGTTTGAAATCACTTATCCGTTTTTTAATAGTCAGCTGTTGTAATTTAATGCATTTTCCCTCGGGAATGAAATATTTTCCTTAAATAAAAAGTAGCCTATAACCGTCTCTGGCCTGCAAGCAACGTCTGTGCAAAGTTTCAAGTTGATTGGTTAAGCTGTTGAGACGTGAAAGCCAGTCAAACAAACAAACAAACAAACAAACTCACTTTCGCATTTATAATATTAGTAAGGATTTTACCGACCCTGGTAGCAAGCTAAGTGTACTCGTTTTTAAGTATACCTATGCTTGCAAGCAGTCGAGCGATATGTGCTTGCATGCCGCTTGCAAGCGGTGTTGTTACAAATAGTCCCATACATAATCTATTCATACTCGGGATGAAATTTGTGCAAAAAATTACAATTGTATAAATTTGAGGTAATAAAACAAGAGACTGATAAGGATATTACAATAAATTGTGTTGTGAAATAATTGTAGGCGCCATAGCACTCAAAACAATTATTTCTAGCACATACAATAAAACTATTTTTAACCGACTTCAAAAACGAGGAGGTTCTCAATTCAACCCGTATGTTGTTTTTTTTTATGTATGTACACCGATTTCTCCCACATTTCTGGGCCAATTTGCGCCATTCTTGTTTTGGTTAGTAGATGAAGCTCTCCAGGTGGCTCCATAAAAATTTAATTGACATTGGTTGAGTAATTTTTTAACCATCTTCAATAATATGAATAATTACGGCAATTTTAAAATTTATGTAATATGCAAAATTATTTACTTTAAAAACTATAGTAACATATTTTTTAATTTATATATTTTATATATTTTATCCAACTATCCTAAAAATAATTTTCTACCTGAACGTATGAAATCTGGAATATTATTCCATTTTTCTTTTATTAAGCAATTATCACTATAAAGACTGGTAAGCATTGTCACTAAAAGATATAAAATAAAAGTTTTTTTAAAAAATCGACTTCAAAAAGTAAATTTTGTAAACATATCCGATCGCAATTTTTCCTAGACGCCCTGCTTGACTTCAAAATACGTGCTATTATATTATTTTTTTACTTTTTGAAATCGGTTTTTTAAAAAAACTTTTTATTATTAATTATTAAATTGAAATAGTATAATTATACTAACAATAACTACTATGTATTATTCTGTTTAAAAAAAAGACGTCATTCATTATTTCAATTTGTTATGCAATCATAATCAATAAGTATAATGTATTTAATTAAAAAATAAGACATAGGGTAAAAGCCCCCTTTGTGGAACGGTATCTAATACTGGAACAGTTTTGACATTTACATATTTATTTCTTTAATTAAGTAAGGAAACTTTAAATGCGAGGTGAATTTAAATTGAAAAACAATCATTCTATTAATAATAATTTTTGTTATCAGACGTTTCTTTCAGAAATAACTTCATTAATATGTAAATGTTCATAATTAGATATCGTTCCACAAAGGGGGCTTTTACCCTAAATGTGTCTAGTCTAGTTATTAAGATTCAAATTTTAGATAAATTGTAAAAATTGTACATTTTCTTTAAGCCTCGATTGGATGAGTGCGACTTCCTTGAAAATTGTCGGCAACAATTATAAAACTATTCATAATTATACTGTGGTACGTAACATAAGAGGTACAAATTAACTAAAACGTTTAATGATCTTTTTGAATTTACGACCCACTTGAGTTTTAGGGACCGATCAGACTGGTCCGACCGCTCGTACCATTGGCCGCAAAAGCTATTATTACACCATAGAGTAATTATTTTGTGGATTTGACACAGGAGGAAAACGTGACAAATTGACTAAAACAGGTTAATTTTTTTGTCCAAAACCAATATCTAGGTTAACGGCTTGTTTAAAAATTATTACCTACTTGAGCTTTTGAGTCTGACAATGAATCAAGTAGTACCACTCCATATTGATATTATCCACTCAGATTGCAAGATGACCATGTTGGACTGTCCATATAAGTAGCGGTACAGACAAGGCCGACGAGCGGGAGGGTTAGGTGGGGCAATTGCCCGGGGGCCTGGATCTAAAAAGGGGGCTCAGAGCCTCAATTAGGGGTCCGGACAAAGTAAGAAGACGTTTTTTTTACTCATCAGCTGTATTTGTGGAGAAAAAAATGGAAAAAAATGTTTGAAAATTTTTTGTTGTACCCGGGGGCTCGTTATTTCTCTGGCCGGCCGTGGACCGGAACTTTACAAAGGGCTGTATACCTTTTCCAAAAATTTTTGAGATGACTTTTCGAGAGGGTGTTATTAGTGACCATAAACTTTCAAGATGTTAAATTATTTTATTGCTTACAACAAATACCACCCTATGTTCACTCCAATTGTATTTAAATTTGTTACCTGTTTCACAAGCAACGGTTTCTTTTTGCATTCATACAGATAAGTAGGTAACATGCTGCGAACAATACTGCTGATTATTGCCGTACTTGAAAAGTCATCTCATTTAAATATTGAAAACCTATACCAGCTTGTCAAATCCATACCCGTCATAAATTAATAAAACTATTGCACTTCAACAGAAAAACGTGACGAAAAGACATATTAATTTTTTTTCTCCAAGTCAATATTATTCACCTGATTTTTACTGTTCAAATTTAATGAACTACTTGAGTTTTAGTTTGGGTCAAGTACTATTGTTCTATTGATTTATGACGTATACAGGTGGTCGAACACATGTCGCAACAGTCCTTTATAGACTAATAGTACATATAACAGTAAAATTCGACCATAGATATTTGGACTAGGAGTTTTTGAAGTGTTATTATATTAGTGACTAAACTTTTAGAAAGTTAAATTATTTTATTGTTTGCAACAAATAGCATCCAATGTTCAGGTCAATTGTATCTAAAAATACTACTTGTTTTGGGGGTGATTGCCGTACTTGAAAGGTCAGTCCAAATATCTATGGTCGAACTTTACCACCTGAGGGGGTAAAATACCTGTTGCACCTGTAGCTGAAAAATATTTATTGTAAAAAGTTTTATTGACTTATTATACGGTTCATATTCACCTTAATAAACTTGTTTAAAATTAAATCACGTTTGAAAACATATTTTAAACGTTACTGTGAATTCTGTAAATTAATATGATTACTGATTACATATAATATGTAATTATTCTAAGAAATTTTACTTGTAATAAAAATTATTTTTTATAAATATTTCTTTTTTTCTAAGTATTATTGTAATAATCATAATAACATTTATAATTTATTATGTAAAAACATTTGTATATTTGATTAACAATCATAGGTTTTGTTATTTTCAATGAACCTAAACGAATTATTTTTAAAATAATTATTTCTTTTGTTTCCCTTTCATTGTTTTTAGTATTCCATACCAAAACTGGCAAAATAGAACAATTATGGAATCATTTTGACGTCCGGTGTGTCTGTCTGTCACAGGGGATTTTCTCAAAAACTATTCGATGTAAAAATTTAAAATTTAGCACAGAGATAGAGTGCAAATAGAGTACACATATCTATTTCTACACATTTGGGGGTCTTTTGAAATTTTTAAATGCAAAAGGGGTCATGGGCCAAAAAGTATGAGAACCACTGAGCTTATTGAAGCACGAATTCAGCAATATTCATGATATAGTATTTTTTCAATCATTTTTAGAGAAAAAACTTAAAAATTGCTGTCCCCCGCACTCTTACCAGCAAAAAATCTAAAGAAATCAGGAGCTTTATAAATGAAGTTAGTGATAAGCAAATGCAAGACCAAGACCAAGACTTGGCAGTCTTGGTCTTGTTCTTGCATTAAGAATCTTGGTCTTGGTCTTGCTAGAGCAGTTTGAGTCTTGGTCTTGGTCTTGCAAAATGCAGTCTTGGTCTTGGTCTTGATATTACTAAAAAATCTTGCACTTTCTTGCATTTTTTTATTACCGAATTTTTTCCTTCTAAAATCAGAATTTTCTCTCTTTACGGTATTAATTATACTTTCAAACTATTTAAATAGTTTAGCAAGACTCTTGCTTTTGTCTTGGTCTTGCTCACTTGAGTCTTGGTATTGGTCTTGCAGCCATACTTATAGTCTTTGTCTTGCTCTTGGTATACATAGTCTTGGTTTTGGTCTTGGTCTTGCAAAAAATGCAAGACCAAGACAAGACTGCAAGACCAAGACTAATTTTGCTCATTACTAAATGAAGTGCAGACTGAGCTAAAATTATCAGGATTGAAAAATTCTAGCTCGAGTTACCTATATGAAATTCATATTTAAAAGCAACTTATTGTACGGAACATTACTGGCGCAAATACGACTTGCACTTGACTATTTTTTTATTTTTGAAAACAATTGAGGCACTTAATTATTTAAACGTGTTATTATCTTCTTTACGTAATTAAAACATGGATGAATGAAAATGAGTTTCAATTTCAATCTCAAAAAGGGTACAAAGGGTTAAAATCAATTCGTATTGTTAAAAAATACCCGTAGCTAACACAAAATTCCCCAGTTTAAATTTAAGATAAGAAATTGCTAATTTCAGACAAATTTTTTTCTAGAAAATCGATAAAAAGTTTTATCAAAAAATTTTTAAGTGCATACTTACTTAAATTTAATAAAAAAAAAAATATTTCGTGTGCAAAATTAGATACGGTAATATTTTCACTATACCACTTGAAATTGCAACATGTTTTGCCATTTTATTTGCATATTATGGGCCATCAAGGTGCAATTTTATTACAACCATGAGATCAAAAAGCCGACCAAGCAACTCTTCAATTAATTAGCATACAATTAAACTGTCTGGCAGTGCAAGGATAACGGAAATAATCACTGTCCATGAAAATTAAAAAAAGTCTACTTCCTCTTAACCAGATTTAATAAAATATTAATTTCAAGATCAAAATCATTAATTAATTTTAAAAATTAGCAAAATAATTTATTTTAAAGTAAAGGTAACCGGATTAATTTCATATGTTTACTTTTCTGACTTAACCAAAGATCCCATAGTTAAGTTGTACTAAAGTCGAAGAATTTAAGTAACATATTTTTGCATTATTTATACTTAAACCCTGTACATATCGGAATTTTCGAAAAACAAACCGATAATTGATAAATAATTTTCGTCTATTTTATTTTCCTTCAACAATTTATAATAAATCAAAAAAAAGTGAGTTTAAACTTTACTTAAGTCAGTACTTACCTTTTCATCGGTATGTAATATTTCTAAAAATAACCTTGTATTTTAAAAAAGAAAAGATTTTTTAAAATTGTAAACGCGACTACATTACAAGAAAGTATTTGGATTTGGGCCAAATTCGCTCCGACACAAGCCCTAAGTTCACTACACTTAATTCAACGTACACTTTACAAATGAGCGATGATTTTTTCATTTCATTTGTTGCTCAAGTGTTGTAAGTTTGAATAACATCCCCTCCAAATTTATTTAGGGTTCCGAAGAAAAAATCTCGGTAGCTTTATAATAATTTCATCATGTCTGTTCGTTCATCCGTCTGTCGCACCCTAAGGTTTAGGTTTAGATTTCAGTTAAGAAAGAGTAAATATTTCCTAATTTCTTGAAATACTTTCAAATGTTAAAAAGTGGGGATGAAATTTTTTTCACGTACCACATCGCGTGTCATATCGTTAAAAAGGGCTCGTAAAATGAAGTTGAGGTTCCTTTTACGATTTTTCATTTGTAAACTTTCTTTGCGAAATATTGAGTTTCAAACAGAGGTTTTTTTTCTAACTTCCTCTAACTTTTCAGCCACGGGTTCAAGAAATTTGAAAAAAATATAAATACTAACTTTTGATAAAAATATTTATTTCGAATATATAAAAAACCAAATATTCCCCAGTCAAGTGAGAAAGTGATCCCCAGAAAATAAAATTTTGTATGTATGTTTTGGTATTAAAAAAAGCCCATAAAAGAATCAAGTCTACGTGGATAGAACTATACGTTTTATATAATTAATATTGGAAAAGTTTACTTTGTGAAAATCCATATTAAAAAACATGGGATCGTTGCTTTGTCACTTTTCACAACAAAAATCGTATAAACACGAGTCGACTTTCGGCCATTACGCCATCATCAGGTGAAAAATGTTGTTGATTTTTGTTGTGAAAAGTGACAAAGCAACGATCCCATGCTTTTTATACGTTTTATAGCTATTTATGAAGTTTTTAAATATTTTTATCTATTTATTTGTGAGATAGCGTTACACTAATAGTAATAAAATGTTTGCCCACTTACCTAATATATTATATTCAACATTTTGAGAACTAAATTACCATGTAGTTGATCCTCGTCGTAACGTTAGTATGTAACACATGCGCAAGTTTCGAGTAACATTGTCGGACGCATATTATAAATATTTACCTTCTTTTAACTCAAGTTTCCTCAACTAAGGAACCCTAATGTAATATGTATTTGGCACACACTTGGCGATTTTTTACAATTGTGATTATTATGCATACTAACTTGCAATTAGTAATTGGAATATTTCAATAAAAGTTCATTTTTTATCAATTTTCATTATCAACATAAATTTTCAGCTAAATGAATTAATTTTCTAGAATAATTATGTAATTACTTTGAATCTAACAAGTTTAAAATAAAAACACTCGTAAAAGTTCAAAAGTCCATGATACATACATATTATTTTGAATTGATTTTAAGATCCTAATCATCCTAAAGAACTACATAATTACGTAGAACTGCGTTCATGAAAATTTGAATAGATCTTGTGACACATTTTGGAGTATTTTCCATTAAAAAATCAACTGTAACAATTTAAGTTACATACGTAAATATATTTAGGTGATAATTTCAATGTTAAATTAGATATTAAACTAATTATTATAAAAATATAAGTAAATTACTTATTTTATTTATATAAATTGAATACTTTTTTAACTTATTTTAACGTAAAAGCCCCTATACTCAAACGCGATTCAATAATCTAACAGTTTTAATATTTATCGATTTTTTTCAGAAATAACTTCATTAATATATAATAAAATATCAAAACTGTTCTAGTATTGAATCAAGTTCGAGTATAGGGGCTTTTACCCTATCTAAAGAAAGTTTAAATTTCATATTTAAAAAAAAAAAGGGTTTCAGTTTTTAACTTTAAGCTTTACAGACAATGCTGGCGTTCGCCAGAAAATTTTGTTAGTCTAACATTAACTAACAGAGCTTACACCGTTACAAACCAGAGGGCTCGCATTCAAAAAATTAACATGCATTAGATATTGGGTGCGTTTGGCAGAAAATAGAACTTACAAACTTTTATAAGTAAAATGGCGGTCGTGCTGTGTATGCTACTTTCCGCTAGGACACAAAAATAGTTTTCACTGAGAAACATAACCTCTAATATATTAAATCTACGATTTTTGTATACATAGGTCTTCATTATTTGTTGATTCATTGTTTGTAATTGTTAATAATATTAAATAAAAAAATTGCACAGAACAACTATTCACAGAATAACTTCTTTAAAAATAAATATAAACAAACATGGCGGAACAAATTAGCGCCTAATATAAGCGCGTTCTGGCTGAAAATGGTATAGTATAGTTTGTGCTTTAGTCCTAACAAGAACTTTTTTCTGCCAAACGCACCCATTAAAACAACAATTTCTAACATGGTTACTGACTATTTTTATCCCAAAGTATTTGAATGTGGCTGTACTTCAGAAGTTAAGTATTTATACCGTGAAAAACTATAAAAAAATATTTAACGTGCATTAATTTTTTGAATCAGAGCCCTCTGGTTTGTAACAGCGCAAGCTCCGTTAGCTAACTTTAGGCTAACAAAATTTCCTTGCGAACGTCAGCAATTGCTAAATGTTTTCTTAAGCTTTAACAAAACTTGCGCCGTTACAAAGGGCTCTGATTTTAAAAAATTAACACACGTTAAATTTTTTTCTTATGTTTTCTTTGATTTTTTACGATACAAATTCTTAACTTCTCACATTCAAAAATTATAGAATTAAAAAAACATTCAGTAAGTTAGAAACCGTAGTTTCAATATTTACGGGTATTAATTTTTTTGATTAAGGCTAAGCGCGCACTACGTTTTTCCGCCGCTGTTTTTTTTCAGTAAAAAAATGTGAAGCATTATACTCCATATAAGCGAACGCACTACGTTTTTTTTCAGCGGCGGAAAAAAAAACGCAAAAAGTTACATTTTTTTTTGCTGAAAAAAAAAACGCGTCACTTTTGTTAACTCGTGTAAATATATGGCAACACGCGCACTTGCGTAATTCAGCGTGTGGTTTTCTTGATTAGTGTGGTTATGTATCATATTATGATGCACTAATACGCAACAGAAATGTATGTAAAATAAAATTTTAGTCAAAATATCGCAAGATTTGGAATTTTATGGAAAATTTGACGAAAAAAATTATATATGAAGTATGGGATAAAATTCTGATATAAAGGTAACGTTGTAATATGTTTTTGGCGAGAAGTTTGTTAAAAAATAGTAATAAATTGGACTGCATTACAGTTAAAAAAGGTAATTTAGGTTTTGGTAAATAAATCTTTATACAAATATAATTATTTGAAAAGAAGAGTGGTTAAATCCCTTGTTAAATATGTAAATGGGAGAAGCGGGAGAAATGAGAATCCATTCATAAGTGTGACATTTTAATAATTAATTTTGTATTATTTGTATTTAATCATAATAATTATGTATTTTGAAAATAAAATGTTTTAATATGTTTATTGTTTTGTATTTTTGTTTATTTAGTCATTAAATTATACCAAATTTTGCGTACAAAAAGTATTTTTGATTTTATGTTACATTGCCATCGTAAAGCCCCAGTAAAAGAAGCTTAATCAACGAAGCTTAATCCCGCATTTGATAAAATAGTTAATTTAATAAATTGGACTACAATATAGTTAAAAAAGATAATTTAGGTCTTGGTAAATGAATATTTTTACAAATTTAATTATTTAAAAAGAAGAGTGGGTATCGTCTAAGATATGTAAATGAATAAATGATGGAAGAAAATAGAAATCTCTTCACAAGTTTGACATATTTTGATAATTAATATTGAATCATTTTTATTTCTTAATAATATTTTAAAAATAAAAAAGTATTAATATTAAAACATTCAAAATTTTACATACTTTAAAATTATTTTTAATTTTATAACGTCATATTCCTAATGTAAAGCACCAGTGCAACCAGCTTAACGAACGTACATTTAAAAATAATGTGTAAATCCCGCCAATTCCGCTATTGAAAAAAAACGTAGTGCGCGATGATGACGCTTTTTCAGCTTTTCTGGAAAAACGCCGAGCGGAAAAAAAAACGTAGTGCGCGCTTAGCCTAAGAGCTTTCAAATTTGTAACGGTGTGAGCTTCGTTACATATTTTTCTCTGGCGAACGCACCTGTCAAATGTATTTCCCCCAAAGTAAAAATAATAAAATACTACCAACAGGACCAACAGTACGAAATACATAAATTTATAAAATTACTTCTTTTTATAAAAATAAAATCTTTATTCCTTAAGAACATTACGTATAAACTTTTTACATTATTTAATATTAATTTGATACTAAAATAAAAATGGTAGTTTTCTGTATTAATTAATTATTTTTCTATTAAAAAATTGCACAATTAATTTTCATTATAAATCAATCTTGCATCAAAACGTCAATAAGTTCTTGAAAGTCGGTAACAAACCAATTCGCTTTGGCTTTAACATTTTCCCTAATAACATTTCCACCATACCCTTAAAAATAATTAATCGTTTAAAATTTATTTCCGGAAAAGCTTCGAGTGACTTTTCATACCTATAAATGCATCAGCTGGAGGACACGCCTCTAAATCTGTGGCGCCATCTCCAATCATTACTAAATTTTTATAGCCATATTCCCGTTTCAAGTATCTGATCACCTCACTTTTGCCACCACTTTTTGATGTCGGTTCATTTGGATCAAACATGGCATAGTCTCCTACAAAAAATTCAAAATATAGAAAAAAAAACTTTATTTAAAAAAAAATAAAAAAAACTTTTTTACCGTTAAAATAAAAACATAACCGATTAGCAAAAATATTTTTTAGTGGAATATTCAATTGCATAGCAATTGGCACTATAATACAACGGAAACCACCGGATATGAGATAAATCGGTATTTCCCGGCTTTGTAAGTATTGTACCAATTGTCTGAAATAATCATTAAATCCCTTTTAATAAATTTAAAATCATTTTTGAAATATAATATAAAACTTACTTAATCCCTGGTGTTAACTTTGGTGGTTTCATACGAATAAAATCCTTAATTTGTTCTAATGACGGTTTAATTATATCTAAACGTAATTTTAACGATTCCTGAAAAGTCATGGATCCTCCCATCGCTTGTTTGGTTCTAAAATTTGAACGATAATTTTACTATACAAATAAAATTTAAATTTAAAAATACATAAAATTCTTACAAATTTGCTACTTCTTCTCCTTTATTACAAAATTTGGCTAATTCATCGATACCTTCCTCTTGGATCACCGTCGAATCCACATCAAAACATACCGCATCAACATTTTTCCAAATCTGTTGCGTCTCGTTTAGATACTGCATTTTCTAATTGTTTTGTGAAAAATATAAAATTCAACAATTGTAAGATCATTCAAATATGAACACAAGCAAAATAAAAGGTTACCGAATAGACGTTTTCCTTAAGTGATAAGATAAGAGCAATAAATTTATTTGCTGCATTTACTTAAAAAAATACAAGCAATCAAATGAAAAACATAATTTTTTTATTTGAATATAAAAAGTGTTTTGTTGGTTTATTAACGGGACTGGATTGATTGGATTGATTTAAATGATCTAAACGACTTATGAATTATTTAAATGTCACTATTCTACTTTAATTATATATTTAAATTCGTTTTAAATTCCTTTAATTTACTTTCCCTTTCAATTGCAATACTTAAATACATACAGTATTGTACAATATCTGATGTGTATACTATTTTTAGTAAAAGTATTGAAAAACAAGTATTATTTTTTTTTAAAAAAGGGGCCTTTATCTTGAAATAGTTGTTACATGCATAATTTATAAATTAATACATATCATACATACATATGAAAATAAGTTATAATTTAAAACTTTATTCTGTTTTAAAAATAATTTAAAAATTACCTATAAGTTTTTTAAACATATGATTTTAATCAAGATCCTTGGGAGATCTAGGATCTGAGACTAATTTCAAATCGGATAAATCGGATATGATAATGAAAGCGCCACTCCACTATTTGAATTTTTAAAAAATTAAAACTAATCAAGCTAATCCTGTTTCTAACCTATTAACATATCTAACAAGGGGAGGGCACGGCCTCGGAAATTGACTTCGGGATGAGACTTCGTATATTAATAGTATACCTTTACGGTATTAATATACTAAAATAGTAAAATGCAATAGCCAGCCGTTTTCGAAAAAAATGCCTTTAAATTTTTAAAAATTTTTTTAATGTCTTTTATACGAATTCAATATGATATTAAGACAGAGTCCAGTGGCTCGGTCCTCAATGCATCGGCTCCGTGTCCTGAGGTCACGGGTTCGAGGCTCGGTTCATGCCCTAATTTTTTTTAAATTTTTTTTTTTTATTTAATTTAAAATATTATAAAAATTAATAGTATGATATATAAATGCTAATTGTCACAATGTAAAATAATTTATATTTGAAAATTAGTGTTTAATTTGGCAATATATTTTTAATAACACGGAAAATTTAATTTCTAACAAGAAAATATAACTATGAAAATGAAATTACGTTATTACTATTAAAAACGCATTTTACGTAAATTAAACAATTAAATTTTCCGTGTTATTAGAAATATATTGCAAAATTAAACATTAATTTTCAAATGTAAATTATTTTACATTGTGACAATTAGCATTTATATATCATACTACTAATTTTTATAATATTTTAAATTAAACACAAAAAAAAAATTTAAAAAAAATCAGTGCATGGACCCAGCCTCGAACCCGTGACCTCAGGACACGGAGCCGATGCATTGACGACCGAGCCATTTGACTCTGTTTTAATATGATATTAAATTCGTATAAAAGACATTAAAAAATTTTTAAAACTTTAAAGGCATTTTTTTCGAAAACGGCTAGCTATTGCATTTTACTATTTTAGTATATTAATACCGTAAAGGTATACTATTAATATACGAAGTCTCATCCCGAAGTCAATTTCCGAGGCCGTGCCCTCCCCTTGTAAGTATGTATTTAAAAATTTAATATTAATTAATTATTAAGAGTGGGGTAAAGAATAATAAAACGTTAAAAATGGAAAACTTGAGTGAATTTAATTAAAATTTATAATTGCTCATCAAGTTCTGATTGTAAAAAGACTAGTAGCTGCGGTAGAAATGACATTGAAATTATATAATTTTACCCATTTTACCCACAATTTTACCTATGCATATTTATTTATTTATTTAACATTAAACATAATATGTATCATATGTATATTCTTTGATAAAGTAAATTATATTTATATATTATATAAATTTTATGGTATGATAACTGATAAGCCTACTTCGTCTACTTTTAAAACTGCAATACCATACTTATGCACAAAATATGCAAATTCTGATGCATATTACGTAATCTGTTAATTAATTTACCCTTTCAATATCGTTTACCTCATTCGCAAAATACTACTGAATTAAGAAATCTGGGATTGTGACCTAATGTTAAGCCATTTGGACAACTATGCGAATGGAAATTGTCAGGAATTGTTATAATTCATTTTTATTAAAATATATATATATATATATATATATATATATATATATATATATATATATATATATATATATATATGTATATATATATATATATATATATATATATATATATATATATATATATATATATATACGGGTTCAAGAAATTTGAAAAAAATATAAATACTAACTCTTGATAAAAATATTTATTTCGAATATATAAAAAACCAAATATTCCCCAGTCAAGTGAGAAAGTGATCCCCAGAAAATAAAATTTTGTATGTATGTTTTGGTATTAAAAAAAGACCCATCAAGTCTACGTAGATAGAACTATACGTTTTATATAATTAATATTGGAAAGGTTTACTTTGTGAAAATCCATATTAAAAAACATAGGATCGTTACTTTGTCACTTTTCACAACAAAAATCGTATAAACACGAGACAAGTTTCGGCCATTACGCCATCATCAGGTGAAAAATGTTGTTGATTTTTGTTGTGAAAAGTGACAAAGCAACGATCCCATGTTTTTTTTTATACGTTTTATAGCTATTTATGAAGCATAGAACACTAGAAGCCAACTAATATAAAAAAAGTGTAATTCATTTTTATTAATATATATATATATATATATATATATATATATATATATATATATATATATATATATATATATATATATATATATATATAAGCGGTTAATCATGTGAATTTCACTGTGTATGAGGTTTTATTTGCTATGTTTAACGAGTCTACTTTAGCCCATCTACAAAATTATAACCCAGCGGATGGTCTATTTCACTTGCATGACTTATCACTTACGAATTGAAGTAATTCCCGTTTTCTTAGCTTTATCTCTTTCATTGTTACAAATGCGTAAATTTTAAATTCGCAGTTTGTTTTTAGAAAAGAATAGAAGATTGATTGGTTTCGAATATAAGAATTATTTAATTTTTTAACGATGACTCATGCCAATTGTATTTGAAACGGGGTATAATTACGCAATACGCAATGTACTGAACAACGTACGCACAACGTACGTGACGTACGTTGTGGATAGTCCAAAGCGGATTACCTTCCGCAACAGCCTAATATTAAGCATGAGAACAAAACTACAGGAAATGTATTAATTTGCATTTTGCAATCTGAACAATACAACTTTCGAAGGTTATGAAAACGTGGTAAATAAACCTTACCTACTCACAGTAGTTAATTTTTCGATCACTAGTCGCTTAATTCTGTTTTACTTTTGGCGGTTTCCCGTGTTGGGATATTCACATTTTTTTTATAATTTGATGACCATGAAAGAGTTAATTCATAGAGAACATCGACAACATTACGAAAATTAAAAATTAGGTATATAATCTACGGTGACAACATGTATAAATGGTATAAATGCGCAGTGCGCGACCAGTGTTTATATTTTGAGCTTTTTTGAATTAATAAAATAATTTAAAAAATGTAAATTTGTTTAAAAATTAATAACAAATTTAGACATATTTATTTGACAAAAATATAAATTTATAATAAATTAATATGTCACAGCGAAGTATCACGTACGTTTATTAACCATTCTTTGACTCTTCAAAATTTTGGAGGGAAATTTTTAACCTAAACAAAATTTTCTAAATTTTTAGATCATTTTTCACCAGTGTTTCCACAAAGAAAAAAGTTGATGAAAATAATACTAATACCACTAATAACGGGTATGATTTAAAATAAGTATGTTTAATATAATTAAAATATTTGCTAGAGAATTACCCTTTACTGTTAATTATCTTAATCGAAGAACTTTACCCAGTATATATTTTAATTTCAACTTACAATTTTTAAGACTTGAAAAGAGTTTGAGTTCTGGAAGTAAAAATGTGAAAAAACGAAAAACAGAAACAAGCAGTGGAGCCAAGCAAAAGTTAGTCAAGTCAAGATACATAATATAAATAAATTCTTTAAATTTAATTTTTGAAAATTTTTTTAGAACTAATACAGAACCGAAAGAAGAAAAGAATGAAAAGAGTCCAAAAAAGGAAGAAGTTGAAAATAGCCCGGAAAAAGGAATGACAGAAAGTGACACAAAATTGAAAGGTACGTTTTTGTTTTAAATTTATATTAACTAGAGCTAACCATAAAAATTTGGTATTGTCAAATTTTAGAAAATGAATTAAGTAGTAAAACCAAAAAAAGAAGTAGGGTCATTTCGGATAGTTCGAACAGTGAAGATGAAAAAGAACAGAATAATTCAGTTGAAAAATCACCACCTACAACAAATAAAAAACAAAAAACGGCGACACCGGAGAAAAAAGTAGCTGATATTTTTGGTATATAATTATTTTTGGTAATTATACAGAAGCACCGCTCCACCTATTTTTGGCTCTAAAAGAAAAACTAATGATCCGATTTTAATGATTTTTTTAAGTGTTCCCCGCTATGGCGGATTAGTTAACAAAATACTACAACTCGATATCGGTACTGGAAATGTCGGGAAACTTCAATTTTTCAGATTTTTTATTTTGTATGCATCTGTATCAAAGTCGAAGTACATTGTCAAAACCACAGAGTACAGAGATACAGCAACTTTCTCTATCATGAAATCTGCAGTGTGCATTTTTGTGTACCTTAGGCTACTTAGTAGTCACTTCCTCAGGGGCACTCACTGAGTGTAGGTCAGTCACAAGACAATGTTTCCCAGTTTTTTCATTATCGGTATCGATATTTAGTATTTTTGTAAACTAATCCGCTGTAGCGACGAACATATAAAAAAAAATCGGACCATTAGTTTTTTATTTATAGCCAAAAAAACCAGGTGACCGTGAAAGTGTACAATTACCTTATTTTTCAATAATTCACTTGGAAAAAAAACCCAAAAATTTCAATATTTGTTACAGCACCCAAAAAGTCTAAATCACCAGAAAAGGCCGCTGAAATGCCTAATAAAGTTACTAATATTTCATTAAATCCTGTTAAAACGGATGAAGTGCTCTATAATCCTGCATCAGCGAAATATCATCCAATTGATGATGCCATCTGGAAAAGAGGCGAACGGTAATTAGCCCCCTCCCCCCTAAATGTCTCCCATAATTTTGAAACATACTTTTTTTGTTTAGAGTACCGTATAGCGCGTTGGCTCGAACATGGGAAGAAATTGAAAATATTTCGGCCCGATTAAAAATGATACAAATTTTAAGTAATTTCTTCCGATCAGTAATCGTACTAACTCCTGATGACTTACTACCGTGCGTTTATCTATGTCTGAATAAATTAGCACCAGCTTATGAAGGTAACATCCAAAATTATTATGAAAAAATAAAAAAATTACTTAAGGGGGTATTCTAGTCTAGAGGCTCGATTTTGAGGTGATTTTACAGGTGTAATAAAAAAAAAAAAAAAAAAAACTAAACATTTTTAGTATCCATTTTTTTTAACAGTTTTTTATTGATATGTGAAAAGTATAAAAATGTATAAAAATTTTAAAAAAATTCAAAATTAAAATCG
Organism: Brachynemurus nebulosus; assembly: GCA_035578155.1. Taxonomy (NCBI): domain Eukaryota; kingdom Metazoa; phylum Arthropoda; class Insecta; order Neuroptera; family Myrmeleontidae; genus Brachynemurus; species Brachynemurus nebulosus. Next base: position 27,610,521 of record JAPWDM010000006.1, read on the forward strand.
GTACCGGTCAGCAAAGTGGGGACTCAAAGAAAAGGTGTCCCCTGGTTGACGTGATTCCAACCCTCCTTGTGATCTGAAACATAAAATTTTAGTTAATTCTTAATAAACAAGGATATAGAATTAGTTGAACGTAGCCGATTTGAAAAAATAAATTTCTTCACAAAATGACATCCATTAAAAAAAGAAATCATTTTTTCGCCCCCTTTTTCCAACTTTGAAAATTTTTTAAAAATACTAATTATAAAATTCTAAAAACCCCCACGTCGGACCAATTTTGATAGTATTAGAAGGTCTGTACCAAATTTCAAGTAAATCGGTGCATTAGAACTTGGATATCATGTCAACCGTATCGAAAAAAGTAGTTTCGAGTAATTTATATTAAAAATTTGAATTTAACCCTGAAAAAATACACAGTACACAGGAAAAAATAACCATAACTCCGAAAATAATTCGAATTTCCGTAAATCCTTTTTGGGGAGTTATTCTTAAAGGTCTAAACTTTGAAAATATGAAAAAAAAGAAAAAATAGATTTTTTCGAATTTGTAGACTAGAATACCCCCTTAAATTCCGTATGTTTTAGGGCTCGAACTGGGAATAGCCGAAACTACACTGATCAAAGTAATCGCTCAAACAACTGGAAGATCAACGGCTCAAATAAAGGCGGACATTCAAGAGACAGGCGATATTGGAGTGGTTGCTGAACGGTCTCGAAGCAACCAACGCATGATGTTCCAACCGGCGAAACTAACCGTTAAGGTTGTATTCGACAAACTGAAGGATATCGCACAGATGACCGGTCAAGCTGTAAGAAAAATATTTCACCCAAAAAGTTTTTCACATAATTAATTGTAGCTAATTTTACTTTGTGAAAATCCATAATGAATATGGTGAAAATTTTTTTTAATTTTATCAAAATTTTCACTTAAATATACAGATATATTATTTTTCACAAACTAGTTTCGGTTGATTAAATCATCTTCAGGTGAAAAGCTGAACTTAACTGAATTCACAGTTTGGATAAAAGAATATATATAATAAATGGACTGGTTAAGAAATGGGAAAAACGCAGAAGAGAGGTAAATAAATACACGTGTACCGGAAATAAGTGGCCAATTACGAATTTGATGTTAAACTAATTTTTAAGTAGATAGCAGAAATTTGTTTAACATCAAATTCGTAATTGGCCACTTGTTTCCGGTACACGTGTATTTGTTTACCTCTCTTCTGGGGTTTTCCCATTTCTTAACCAGTCCATTTATTATATTGTATATTCTTTTATCCAAACTGAATTTAATTCAATTCAGTTTTTCACCTGAAGATGGTTTAAGCAACCGAAACTAGTTTGTGAAAAATAATACAGTGGCCATCCAATGGTACGTACTCCGATTTTACGTAGTGACGTCAGCGATTTAGTGGGGTTCTCCTCTCACAGATATATTGTTGTTTGTTTGTGTTGGTGAAAATTTATGTACCAAGCCAAAGTCAGGGCCGTAGGTAATATTGTCTGAGGGTCTCGTAACCTTTAAAAATTTTAAAATTCCACTGCAGATATATATGCACATATTCTGTATACGTAATATGCAAAATGCAAATGCAAAATGAGTAACGTAAAATTCTAGAATATTCTAATCGTCAACTAGCAGAGTTATCAAAAAACAGACTTTACCTTTGAATTGGTCATTAAAAATGAGATCAAACAGTGTAGTTTGACAAAAATTCTAGAATGTTCTATTTGTCAACTAGCAAAGATATTGAAAAATCAATTGTACCATTTAATTGTCCATTGAAAAAGAAGTCAAATTACGCATTTTGACAAATGTTCTGGAATATTCTATTCGTCAACTAGAAAAAATATTCCAAAACAGACGTCGCCATTGAATTGGCTACTAAAAAAGAGACCAAATAACGCATTTTGAGAAATGTTCTAGAATATTCTATTTGTCAACTAACAAAGATATTGGAAAATCTACTGCACCACTTAATTATCCAACCAAAATTAAACTAATGTAAACCAAATGTGCCATTTTAACAAACAATTTTTGCTATTTGACGAATAGAATATTCTAGAACATTTATCAAAATGTGCTATTCCGTCTTTTATTCGATGACCAATTAAATGGTGCAATTGATTTTTCGATATCTTTCTTAGTTGACGAATAGAACATTCTAGAATTTTTGTGAAAATGCGCTGCTTAATCTAATTTTTAGTGCCCAATTCAATAGTGAAGTTTGTTTTTTTGGTATCTTTGCTAGTTCACGAGTAAAATATTCTAAAATTTTTTTCAGCTTCCGCTATTTGGCGTCTTTTACGCTGATGAATCCGATAATGAAGTTGATTTTTCGACAGTTTTCTAAAAGTCGTCACTCATATTCATTAGTATAACATTCGATTTCCTTTGTCTACACAATCGAATTTTAGGTGTAAATTGTCTCTTAAGATAATTTTGTTTTAAATAAATTCGGATATATAATATTTACCAACCCCTGAAGCAAAAGTTTACCGACGCCCCTGATCTTCCAATTTTACGTACTTTCCCTTAAATTTGCACCGACCACTACGTAAAATTGGATTTGTGGTGTATACCTGTATATTTAAGTGAAAATTAGACAAAATCAAAAAAATTTTTCACTATATTCAAAATGTTTTTCTCGATAACTCAACTGTTTTCCTTCTTTTTAGTCGGTGGGTAAGAAAATCGATAAAATCCAATCAATGTTTGTCGCATGTAAACACTCGGAAGCTCGTTTCCTGATTCGATCCCTGGCCGGCAAATTACGTATTGGCCTGGCGGAACAATCTTTACTACAAGCGCTGGCATTAGCGTGTGCAACCACACCACCAAATCAAGAATATCCACCGAAAGAAATCAATTTGGCGAAAAAAATGTCCGAGGATGCGTTCAAAAGTCATTACGAGAAAATCGCTTCCATAATCAAGACCACGTACTGCGAGTGTCCAAATTATGATAAAATTATACCGGTCATTTTGGAGCATGGAGTTATGGAATTGCCGAATCATTGTAAATTAACGCCGGGTATACCGTTGAAACCGATGTTGGCAAATCCAACGAAGGGTGTGCAAGAAGTTTTGCAACGGTTCGAAGGGATTAAGTTCACTTGCGAGTGGAAATATGATGGGGAAAGAGCCCAGGTGAGTATCAAATTTTTGAAACGCGAAATAATCTGGTCTACGCGTAAACAATCGATGTACGAGATTATGTCAATAAATCTGACATAGACAATGTAGACCAGTGGTTCTGAAACTTTTTGATCCGCGACCCCCCTTTGCACTTAAAAATTTCAAAGGACCCCCAAAATATGTAGAAATGCGACCCCTCAAAAAGTTTTGGCGATCCCTACTTTGAGAATCACTGATGTAGACAGTATAGAGTTTGAAATTGTTATTTAGTTCGTATAATTCAAAACTTTTATTTCACCACCTTTTTTGTTTCCTCGAATAAGTATTTATTTTGAGGTTAAAATTTTATTAATTTGGAATTGGTCAGAGAGATCCGATAAAAATCCTTCATACAGCTTTAATATAGGATAAAGATATTAACCTATACACAAAATTTCAGCCCTCTAAGTTTATTTGGGGAGATTTTGATCCTGACAGAAATGCTAAAAAACAATAAAAGTCATGTTTTTTTGGTATAAAAATGGTGGGGGTAAGGGTTAAAAGTTGAGACCCCCAAAAGGCACACCTTGATACTATCTCAATCCGAATACAAAATTTCAGTCCTCTAGGTTTATTTGGGTGACCTGTATGCGTGGTACAAACTTCGAAAACGTCGAAAAAGCATGAACTTGTAGCTTAAAAATGGTGGGGTGGGGGTAATATATTAAAACCTCCAAAAAGCACACCCTAGGTACGAACTCTATCAACATACCAAATTTCAACCCTTTACGTTAATTCTGGGAGGCTATGGGCGTGTTAGATCCAGCCAATATTTTAATTTGATAATAAAAATTATTAAAATTATATTACAAATAAATTTCCAATTTTGAAAAAAAAGAGTTGAATGCGTTAATTCTTAACTCTGTAAATGATTAAGACGAGTTAACTCGTCATGCAGTATGGCGATTCAAAATGCTTTGATATGTATATATTCACTGTAGAGTCATTCACTGGTACAAGAGCCGCCATCTGTGACAGATTTTTCGAAATACGGTATAATTGTAAGCAATGTTCAATTTTACCAACATGGTTTATAATAATTTGGTTAGTATAATTTCTGTTTTGCAAATTCCTAGGGTTGGCATTTTTTGAGGTTGGCATCTCTGATTTCCTTTCCTTTTTTTGTAACCTTATCTATGGATCATTTTCTCAAATATGTGGCAATCTGTCACCAGCGACACAGGTATTTGGGAATACATGTCTATAATCGGAAATTTTCCAATTCGGTTACCTAGGAATATTGTTAATTTTCTAGAAATTAACATTCCAACTATAGAGATGTAGTTCCGAATAACCCGTGTCGCCGCCCTGGTGTTAAACAATTTTCTCATGCGGTTACATAGCAATTTTTTAAATTAACACTTTCAGTCCCATGGCTTCGGCATCCGAAACCAAACAAAACATCCTCAGAGGCCGACCGCGATCAATATTTAGAATAATAAACAAAACACTTAAAAATATTTATAAAAAAGATTTTATATTATTCTAATAAAAACAATTTATTATGTACTACGTACTGGCAACTTTTCATTTTTTGTACATATAAATATACATAATATGTTTTATCATCAAAATATCTAGACTTCTTTATAGAATAATATTTTTATCCATATATGTATGTATGTGTGTGCTGTATGCTTGTATGTGTATGTGTGATATGTGTGTTATTCATCTTTTGACTTGCATAAGAAACACATAAATACATGTTGAATCATTCAGTGTTTTGTGGAATCATTTTATGTACTTGTTTATATAAAATTTGCTTAAAAATATTGTCGGCTTCCGGAGAAGTTTATTGTGAAAGTGCTCGGGCCTCATAGTGTTAAAATTTCAATCATAGAGATGTAGATATTTTGAGAAAATGGCTCATTGTACTTATCATTGGCAGTAAGAGGTCCGGCATTTTAAGACAAAAAAATTTTCTCTATGGTTAAAATAAATAAATAAAAGAGCCGATCCTTGGTAGTCCAAATCCGAATTTTACTAGTAATCAAATATTTGTTCGATTCTATACGATTCGAATAAAATACTGGTTACTTCATGAGAAATTCAAGTCTAATCAGAAGTACCATTCCTTTTATCAAGAAGCCACCACTGAAAGGTTGCTTTATTGTTACAGATACACATTTTAGAAAACGGGCAAGTTTCAATATTCAGTCGCAATCAAGAAAATAACACCTCAAAATACCCGGACATAATCTCCCGTATTTCTGATTGTAAAAAAGACACTGTTACGTCATGTATCCTAGACTGTGAAGCGGTCGCTTGGGACCGTGAAAAGAAACAAATATTACCCTTCCAAATATTGAGCACCAGGAAACGTAAAGATGCCAATGAAGCCGAGATAAAAGTTCAAGTGTGCGTTTTTATGTTCGATTTACTCTATCTGAATGGTCGACCATTGGTTCGGGAACCATTTATTGAACGTCGACGTTTGCTGAAAGAAAATTTCTTGGAGAAAGAAGGTTATTGGCACTTCGCCACGTCTATGGACACGAACACGATGGAAGAAGTGCAAGATTTCCTCGAGGAGAGTGTTAAAGGCAATTGTGAAGGATTGATGGTTAAAACACTCGATGTAGATGCCACATACGAAATTGCTAAGAGGTCACGTAACTGGTTGAAACTGAAGAAGGATTATTTGGATGGGGTCGGTGATACTCTCGATGTTGTGGTCATCGGTGGATATTTGGGTAAAGGAAAACGTACTGGTACTTATGGTGGTTTCTTGATGGCTTGCTATGACAAAGAAAATGAAGAGTATCAAACCATTTGCAAGTTAGGAACAGGTTTTAGTGATGAAGATCTGCAAAAACACACGGAATTCCTGAAAAATCACATTATATCCGCTCCAAAACCGTATTACCGTTTCGATTCGTCCCACGAACCGGATCATTGGTTCGATCCCGTTCAGGTGTGGGAAATCAAATGTGCCGATCTGTCACTTTCACCGGTTCATCGAGCTGCAATTGGAATTGTAAGTCATTAAATTCCCGTGGAAAATTTATTATGACTAACTTAAGTTATTTGTAGGTTGATCCTGAAAAAGGTATTTCATTGCGATTCCCACGGTTTGTTCGTATTAGAGAGGATAAATCGGCTGAGGATGCTACGTCGGCACAACAGATTGCGGATATGTATTCTAACCAGGATCAAATAAAAAATCAACAAGGAAATCAAATAACTAACGTGGAGGATGAGTTTTATTAAAAATGTTAAGAGATATTTATTGTAAAAATTACTATTTTTTAAAAATAAACATTCAATTTTTAATAAATTTTAATTTGTTTTTTAAGTTTTGAACTCAATGAATATTTTATTTAGAGTAATATGACGTCATAACATGGCGGGTAAAGTACTGTCCACCCTGTCTACTGACATCCAGTGAATATATTATGGCAGGGCAAGATTACCCAATAGAACAGGGCGGCGAAGTTATAAATTTTTCCTCGTCAATAATTTTTTTAGGGGAAAGTCTAAAAAATAGGTAGGAAAAACTACGATTTCCTTATTTTCGAGCAAAACGTGGGGGCGGAATTTTTCACGGTGCCTAGGACGGTATTTAAGGTTAAGTTGACCCTGTATTATGGAATATATTAATAGGATATTTGACTAATTTTGTGAAACTATTTTAAAATACGCATATTTATGTATACATTTTTTAATTAATAATGCCGAAAATTCTTACAAAAAATTGATTTAATATTTGTTCTTAAAATGCGCGAAAATTTTCATTAGCTGTCACATTCTCTAGTAGCAATAGGTGTTCTGTAACTAAGAAAAAAAACTTTTTTATTTTTCTTCTAATCAGGAAAATAATTTTTTTTTAAATTAATTAAATTTTGATTAATTTCCATAGTTATGTTTGCTAATCGAAATAAGTAGCACCTCAAGTAGGGATAGTGTTGAAATATAAGAGAATGTAACGTTACAACCCGTTTCTATTCAGGTAGTTTATAGCTGAAAAATCACTCTTTGAATTAAATAATGATAGTTAAGACGAATTAACATAATAAATTACTGTTTTATATTACCAATTTTCATTAAAAAAATTTTTTTCTTCGGTACTATCAAATACTCCATTATAAGCTAGTAGGAAGGTCGATATTTTCTTTAAAAAATCTGTGGAATTATTGATATAGTATATTACGTAACTAAGGTTGTTAGTTGCATATTACATAAAAGCCAAAAATTTACGCAAGAGTCGCGCTATCTATTCTGTCACATAAAAATCTCTGTCGACATCTTTTTTTAGTATGTAAAGAGAGATAGATTATAAACAATAGTTCTCTTTACTCTTTTGTCCCCTTTTAAAACTGCTGTGAGTTAATGTACAAGCAATGAATTGTTTTAGTATAGTCAAACGATTTTGAAATAAGAGACCTTCCTTCGTTTGCGTAGGTGAAGTGTGTAAAATAAATCAGTTCACTGACCTATAGTTCATAAGACACATGTATTTGACAAATGTCTACCTTACCTTCAAAATGACTTATTGTTAGACTGATCCATTTTAAAATGCGTTTCTGTGCATCTCTCAATTCATTTTCGGCCGGGTCTAGTATATAATTCTAAGCCAACTGTCCAATTTTAGGATTATGTAAATAGTAAGTAATTTCTAAACTTTTTTTCAAGTAACACTGACTTAAATTTATTTAAAAATGTACACATAAAATTATTTATACAATAAATAAATATAAATAACAATATAGCAAGAAGATATATGCTCATAAAATTTCATAAAATTCAACATATAAAATATATTTTGTACGATCATTTAGTAAATTTTTCTTTTCAGACAGTTTTTAAAATAAGCCTTTTAATTTTTGTTTATCCTCCTCATTGCGCTGTTTTATCAAATCATTTAAAATTTTCAATTCTTTTTGTACGGCTGACGTTAACGACGGATCTAATTCGACAACTCGTTGAAAGTCTTTCTTCGCGTCATCCGGATTCCATGCGCCAATATGTGCGCGCCCTCTTCGAAATAATGCTTTCACGTTATCTAAATTATCAAAATGGCGGATTTAAGATTATTGTTCATGTACTTATGACAGAACGTACCTGGATCACTATTTAAAACTGTTGTACAATTTTCGATGACACTGTAATAGTCTTTAAGGTTTAATTTACACTGCGTATAGTTTAATAAGAGCGGAATTTTCATTTTGTCCAGTTCATACCATTCTTTTTCTCTCGGTTTTTCCCTGAAAATGAAAAATATTCAAAGTAATGAGTAGAGTGAGGACTTGGGCCGCACGAACACGTTCTCAAGGAGTGAGCAATTTTTTATCGTGAGTTCTAGCACAAACTTCAAAAGTGTGGGCACGCCCTGAGTTAAGGTGTCCTCACTTTGGACGACGTAGTGTGTGCTAGTAGCCACTATAAAAAAATTGGTCACCTCGTTTGTGCGGACCAATGTCCTCATTCTAGTAATGAGAAATTTTTAAAATTTGAAGTTCGTACTTGAGCATTAATTGTTCGACGATTCCAATCGCTTGTGCATAGATGTCAGCAGCTTCTTGATAATTATTTTTACGGTACTCCGCGTTCCCACGTTCGCGTAAAACCGGAACCAAATTTAATTTTTCTTCATCAGACATTTGCCATATGTCTTTATTATATTCAGACGGTGATTCCACACTTAACAGTTCTATATAAAATATTTTTTATCTATGATTAAAGCAAAAACTTAGAAAATCATTTAGGTAATAATTAATTTAGAAAAATAAAAATTTCACTGTTGTGACGTCATGAAGTACATAAGATCCAATAGAGAATATGCATGTATTTTTTTTATTACTTAAATCGTTAGAGGAACTATTATCTCTAAAAAAATATTTTAAAAAAAATATCAGTACCCTTATGTAATTTTAAAAAATATTTTTTTTATTTATTGTTATAATCTAATGTAGTTTAAACAAGATTGCATTGCGCGCACCGGAAATGATGTATCCTGGCATAACTAGTACTTAATCTTGACACTAGAGTTGCTAATAGATAAATATAATTAAATATACAAAGAAAATAAAATAAAAAAGAAATAAAGGAAATTTAAGCAAAATAAAAACAACCAACCTGCACAAGACATATCTTTATGACGTTTATTAGTAAATAATGAAAAGAAACGAAGTTTGTTTATCTATTTCCGTTGTTTCTTTTGGAATGTACTTCCATGCCGAGTTACATCAGCAAATTTAGTTTTATTTAAATTCCATTTAAAATTTTATATTTTAAAATATTTTTTTTTTTATTGAAATTTACGAATTGAAAGGTTTTTTACTGTCACAATTAAGTTTCCATATACTACTAGAATACAAAAAAAATATTTAATATTTATTTGAGTTATATGCATATTCCCTATTAAGGTTACCCTACTTTTGACGATGAAAGTATTACTCGCGCACTTCTGGTAGCGAAATAAGAAATCATATCAGGTAGAGAATGTACGTATACGTCTAATTGTGAGAGAAATACGTATTATACAAATTGTGTGTGTCACTAGATTTACATCAGCCAGTCGATATATGTATACGTAATTTTACCACCAGAAGCGCGAGAAAGAATCTTTGGGTCGCCAATAGAATTTCTAACTTACAAGTTACACTATCGAGACATAAAAAAATAAATTTTTAATTTTCGAAATGAGGCACCTAAAACTAAAGGCGTGTAAGTGCCAAAAAAAAATGAGTTAAGCGTGCAATAGAAAGAAGAAAATGTTCTATTTTTATTGCACGCATTAGGTCATTTTTTTCTGGCACTTACACCACTTTGCTTCTAGGCGCCTCAAATAAGTATTTTTTTAGTGAAATACGACGTCACAACGTCACAACATGGCGGGCATTAGAAATATCTATGCAGTTAAATTTTTTTTAGTTTTTGAAGTCAAGCAAAGTAGATGGAGAAAGGTATGCCAAGGCGCAGATCGTGATGATGTAGATGTCGAATTTCTCATAGCGGTAAATTTAAATAAATAAATAATTGCAATGTTGTCTTTTTCTAAAAATTCAAATATGTGACGTAATTATGACATAGATGGCGAACTGCACAGAAAAAGTTTATTTTGATCTCAAATACAGCATACCTTTCTTCATCTGGTTTGAAGTCAAATTTTTTTGTGTGAATATATTTTATTATTTTTGCCAGATCAATATACAATTGTTATACATGGCATTTATACATGAAGTCAAGTGAATATAAAAAAAAAATTACCAATAGTAAATTCCAAGTCTTGAGGATTTTTTAACAGTTGATTCAAATCTGGATATCCAACACCTTCATTTTGTAACGTCGCTGCACAACAGTGTGACCGAGTTTCGCTACGATTTGGCTTCACAGAATCTCTTAAGACTTTCGAAACGAATGGATATTGTATCACTAGCTAAAATAAAATATAATTAGGTACATAAATATTTAAATTAATTTTACATCACTTCAAAACTTACACTTTTATCAACTTTAAATTGCGCTACTTCATTTACCGCCATTTTCTGAATGATCGCCTCCCAAACTTCTAGCTTAAATTGTTTACCAAGAATTAATTCCATCGGTTTTATGCCCATTTTGCGAGAATCGTCCAGTAATGTCCGATCCTCATCACAGAGTCGAGTTTGGAAATGAAATGTAACCTATATAGTGAAGAGTTTTAGTTTTCGATAACGAGATTTTATTTTTAATATTATTTACCTTTGAGCCAACCTCAAAATTAACATTTTTTGTTCCAGCGTGTAGAATCTTTTTCTCAATTAGAACTTTATCCGAATTTTTTGAACTCATTTTTATATTTTTTAGTTATTTTCAAAAAAAAATATTAACGGTACTTCAATGCATAATACTTAAAATGTGTGATTTACATATTTTAATCAAGAAGTAAATCGATGTTAAAAAATAATTTCAAAAAATTGGATTTGTTTACCAATTTAGTATTGATTCACAGAACTGACATATGTTTGACAGTCAGGGTTAACCAGGGTTAACAAATGACGCCAGTGAGCACCAAAGAGAGTATTTAGTGCCTATTATAGTAGCACTACACTCTCGTCGAGGCAACACGAGGCGACGCGAGGCCGAGAGTGTAGTTGATGCTCTCGTGTTACCTCGCCTCGCCTCGTCAAGCCTTGCCTCGCCTCGTCAGGTCTCCGATCTGAGTCGGTTTTTTGTCACAAGTCAAAGGACACGAGACACGAGGCGAGGCGATCAACTACACTCTCGCATATACTCGTGTGTTGATATTGCATATGTTGCATATCTGCGTACTATTATGTTACTATACATAACCTAAAATCATGCCTTAAATTTACAAAAACGTTATTTTAAACGTTATTTTAAATTTTTTTGTGTAATATGCATGAAGAAAATTATAGAATTCAACAGTACATAGAACTGCAGCAGCAGTTATTTGAATCCATGTCACCGACATCACCCATCTTGTCCATCTATGATTGACATTTCAAACTATACGAACGCGTATGAGCAGTATGAATAACTGAGTAATGAGCGAGAGTGTAGACGGTACATACTCGTGTTGTCTCGCCTCGTCAAAATCTCGACGAACGTCTCGTCGAGGCGACCTCACGAGAATGTAGTGCTACTATTAGACCTATTATTTATTATAGAGACTCTACTACGAATTTTACTGGTCCTGTGGTTATCTGTATCGTCTGTATCGTCTGTATGGTTTTGTAGTTCCACGATATAACTGATTGTGAGAGTTCATCTCTAGGTAAATGGTACTTTTAGGCAGAATATGTATTTTAAATACATACAGGGTGGAAACAGAATTATGGAACATAGCGCAAATACAATGGAAAATTTTTCGTAAGATCAGTGTAGTTTCTGACACTTTTTTAACATTATTTTTCGTTTTTTGGTAATGTTACCATACGTATACAGTATTCTCATAGTTATAAATTAATTACGGATCATTATCATATTATGTTATCATATTATATTGTGTTATTAACTCATTATCATAAGTTTCGTAGACAAAATCAGCTTGGCATTTGCTATTTGATGATTTTAATTAATTTGACAAATACCAAAATATTTTATACCTATAGTAATACGATTTAAAAACGAAATATGATTGGTCAGAGGGAATAAAGATCACATTGATCTTAAGAAAAATTTCCTATTATATTTGCCCTATGTTCGATAAATCTGTTTCTACCCTGTATAATTATACCGGTAGGAAGTTAGCGCTGAAAAATCTTTTTGTTTTTTATATGGTTAAATTGCCCCCAAATTGCTCCTTTGAAATTAGTAATTGCTCTACCTGAAACTTAATTATTGAATTAGTTATTTATAAAGAAAAAAAATTTTTTCCATTATTTAAGTTATTAAAATCTTTCAAAATAATATTTTTTTTATATAATTTCTTTACGTCAATAAATTGCTCTCAATTTGCTCTATTTAATTCAAAAGCTAATTATTAATTTTTTTGATTAATTTTTAAAATAATTATTTAACTGTCAAAATTTAATTATCCTTAAATATACGCAAACAACTTAAAGAATATGTTGGATTGCCTATACGTTTTAATAATACATAACCTAATTCGAACTATTTTTTTTTATTTTAATATATTTTAATTATTATTCAGAAAAATTAATATTTAACTTATAATTTATTATAGGTATTTTTTTTTAGAATGTAGATGACACTAGTGCAATAATGTGTATTTTGTGAAATATTGGGATCGAAAAATAAATAAAACGGATTAAAATTATAATTAAATTTTATTTACTTATTCTTTAATTTAATAATTAAATTTATAATATAATTTATAATATTAATTTATTATTACAATCTAGTGCAATAAAATATTTTTATTTTAATAACTTTTGATATAATTACTTTCTCCAATGATAATCAACAATGTGCCCTATAATCAACAATATCATTTAGATAATTTTAATAAATAAATAATAACTTAAAACGTTTGCTTATTTAATAAAATTTTTATTAAATATCCCTAATATGAATATCAGTGATTCAAAAAATGTACGCGTCATAAAGCTTGTGTGCACTGTTTTTTATTTTATTTGTATTATAATATCCGTTTGTCTATCATAGGTTTGAGATTATTTCACTGAAACTATTACAATACGGTTGTATTTATTATTTTTGATATTGTTAAACGGAACTTGTTATGTGATAATTACTATTTAATGTTGATGTGGAAGCTCGGAGGTTTAGAGATGCAAGGCTTAGATTTGATTGATGTACGCGTATATCTTCTGAATTTAAAAATAAACGATTATTTATTGAACGATGGCAGTCTGGGCAATTACTTCGTTTCTTTTTATCTTTCCGTCGATAAATCTCTTGAGCACACCTAAAAAAATATAAATTTTTAAGTTGAATATTTAAATTTCGAACGTAAGATCTTATAAAGTTATATTTACCTGGCATGTACAATATGCCCGCAAGCTAGTGGTTCTAAACAATCGGGTTCTAATCCAAGGGGGCTGGTGCATGCGCCGCACGTTAATCCAAGGTCTTGTTCGATACACAGGGCTATTCGTTCGTGATGCAGTTGCTGTTCGACATCTCCCAGTGCATTATAAATGCTAGACAGTCTTAATCTCACAGTGCGTACCAAGAGCTGCACAAAAACAACCCAATAATCTTAATCTTAATAATATTATAAATGTGAAAGTTGGGATGTTTGAATGTTTGGATGTTTGTTGCTCAATCACGCTTAAACGGCTGGACCGATTTTGATAAAATTTTATATATACAGTTTTTATACACTAAATTTTATCCCGGTGTAAGTTCCTGAAGGATACAAAAGTAATTATTCAAACACGCCTCACAAAATTAAAATTAATTCGATGAAATGTGGTACAGAGGCACTATTTATCCTGAGTTAATACATAAGATAATCTTATCCCGATCAAAGGTTCCTGTGGGATGACTGAACCGAATTTGATGAAATTTAATATAAATTATTTGATGAAATTTCAATGTTTACTATGAACACATATAGTAATAATTTTTAAATAGTTTTAATCGAGATAGTTTTATCCGGATTGAAGGTTCCCGAATTCAATGCGGGCGAAGCTGCGGGTCAAAGCTAGTTTAAAATAAAGATATTTTTTTATCAAGCAAATATTATACCTTGGCTCCTACAGAGCTTGCTACTTCTAATAATCTCGTATTGAATTCCAATGGACGGCAATTGCAAATTTTGCCTTGCAAACGTAATACTTCCAAACATCTTGCAGCTCCATCCATACTTTCCATTTGTGCTATCCGATCTCCCATTGCGGCTGCTGTTCCCATTGCAGTTTCGTAGTGCGAAAATGCTTTCTGAAATTGAACAAATTTTTTCCAAATATAGAACAAAGAATAACTCAAAAGGTAATCCGTTTGGGGGTCCGCAAACATAGGCCCATTCTCTTCTCACTTCTGAAGCATACTGAAGCGCAAAAGTTTCATGAAACGATTGAGCATGTACTCGCGAATGGCTTGGCTGCGGACTTTGTCCTAGATAGACTTAAGTTATCGTCATAAGGTATCGTTTGAAAAAAAATTTGCAAACCCCCAGATAGGCTAGAAAATCCTTGGTTAACTTACATTTATATCACATTTTTTTCTGTAGATGTCACCCATAATTCGTATACTTCTTACATAGGTTGCATGGTCACCAGACACAAGAGCTAAACGTGTCGCCTCCGAGCAATAGTCATGCGCGTCCCCATATTCACCTTGTTTTCGTAACGACGACGCCATCTGAAGTAACGCGGCTCGATGATGTCGAGAATTAAGATCACCTAATTGTAACGATCGTGACAGATCATACGCTTTGGAAGCATATTTTGTACTTTTGTCGGAGTCTTGTAAACGATTGAATAATTCCGATAGACCCACGTACACCTTAACATAAATTGGCTACTTAATAGATAAAAACTTTCTAGTACAAGTAGAGAACAAAATATTTGAACTCACTTGTAATTCTAGTGCTGGGTCTTGTATACTTTGCGCTATTTTATGGGCTCGTTGAAAACTTTCCAGCGCCTTTGAAAATCCAGCTAATTCTAAATACACAGAGCCAACGGTTAAATGTACGTAGCCAGCCGTTAAACAAATATCACACTCGTTGTATAGTGAATGTCTGGCGTACGCTAAAGCTCTAAAAAAACGTTAAAGATTTTGTAAAGAATTTTAGAATTCCAATACAAACGTACCTTTCAAACGCTCCCAACTTTTCGTGCGCTTTCGCTAAATTTAGATAGGCTTCTGCACGCATATGAGGTGAGTCCAACTCTTCCGATATTCCTAATTGAGCGTGCGCAAATTCTAACGATTCTCTGAAAGAAAAACTCTTCATTAATATACCGTGAAAATCCCTAAATAACACTGCGGGGCACGATTTCGGTACCCGAAAAACTGATTGCTCTTATAGTTTTCTGTTAGCTAGAGTATATTGACAGTGTTTGTCTTTTGTTTCTATCACGTCTTGTTTTTGAGGTACACAGCGACAACTTTTCTTGAACTATCCTTATTGCATCCATATTAGTATACTACTGCTTCGATTGAGTGAAAGAAAAATCGTTTGTATTGGTCACACGAATAAGTAATCACAGAGCCGAAAACGCACAACTCTTAGGCTGCCTGTACACGATCAGTAGTACTGTCAGTATTTACTGACAAAAATAGTGAATCATTATTTTTATTGTATAAATTATATATACGAATAAGTACTTCAGTATTATCAATACACGATCAGTAATAATGCCAGTATTTTTAGATACTGACAGTATTACTGATCGTATACAGGCAGCCTTTGTGAACAATTTGTTAAATGCATACAACAAGATGGGTTGCCGGATGTCATTGAAAATCCATTTTTTAAATTCCTATTTCTCTTTTCTTACTTCAAATCTTAGAGCCGTAAGTGGTGAACAGTTTCACCAGGATATAAAAAGGCTTGAAGAACGGTTTCAAGGTCGTTGGGATGCAGCTATGTTGGGAGATTACTGTTAGCGTTTAAAGCGAGAAGAAAAAGTTAAATATTTTTCATATTTTTGTCTACAATATGTACTTTTCACTATATATTTTATATTTTAATGTGTGCAAATATTTTAATGATAAGTTTTGTTGTTGGTTTTACTCGAATTATAGTTTAAATAAATAAAATTATAATAATTTTTCATTACTAACTAAAATAATGTATATACTGAAGCGTTACTTTTTAATTTTTTTACTAATAGTTATATCGTTAATTATCGTACCTAAAAAACCGTACGTGATAGAAAAAAAGTACGCATATGTGGAGTTTATTTTCAAAAAACAATTTCTAAGAAAAAAGTGATTTTGAGATTAATATGGAATTGTAAACTTTATTTAGAAAGCCATTATTGTAAACGGAAATCTTTTTCCAAAACTGACTACAAAGTACCTAAAAAGGGCATCAAATTTTAAGTTTATTTTCAAAAAGAAATATCTGAATAAAAATTTGTTTTCAAAACGCAATTTCTGAAATTTTATTTTTAAACTGAAATATCTTTAATTTCTTGAATTAAATAATGACCGTTATTTTGAAATTTTTAACGTGTATAAAAGTACCTTATTAAGAAAAAATTCAACTGGAACGGAAAAACCAACAAAAAATATTACGCTTTAAGCTTTTTAACTCATTTTTGTTGCACGGTCACAATAGTATCATGGATAATATGAGTAGCGTGTTACTACCATTAGTGTCTGAAAGAAATACCGCAAGCAAATAGAAGAAAGTGCTACAAGCCGAAGGGAAAGAGAAAAATATATGTCTTAATTACTTTATGCTATTCCGTATTTTTATAAAATAAAGCAAATATTTTACTTAGCAAAAAAATCACGTTTATTTTTTTAATTTTGACAATTGTTTCAAGCTTAAAAGCCCATTTTCAAACAAAGTAAGGTGACTTTATTTATATGAAGCTAGAAAAAATTTTTAAAATTTAATTTTTACAAACAATTTTGAGAAAGCCATAACAAAAAAAAGAAAGACGAAAATCAAGTTGAAGATGAAAAAAGCGGCAGAATGTGACTCATTGGGGTTAAAATTTAACGTAATACTAATTGCGTGGGAAAAATATGGAATATTATTCATTTTTATTTTCATTTTAGGCAATGAATTTATTACTTTTTTGTAATTTTATTTTCAAAATGAAATATTATAAAGTTTTATTTTCAAAATGAATTTTCTTTTTTGAGAACACATTTTTAAGGGGATTAATTTGAATTAGATTTTTATACTGACTGAGGTTCTTCTTTATAGCATCCCAACTTTGTTATTCACTGGTAAAAAATCCGTAAAAATTTTGTTGGCGTTAGATATAGAAAATCTCAATTTACTCGAAAATTACGCAGTATAATTACTAAATATACCTGTATTTTCCCCAATCCATGTATCCTTGAAATAGATAACCAAGCAATGCAAACTTATCCTCACGAGTCCTGATTGTCTTTAGGGCCGATTTCCATTTTCTAACCGCCGCATGTTGTTTATGTTTGTTATAAAGTTTTAATCCTTGGTTTATCTACAATTAAAATTAAAAAAAGAGATTCAGGCTAAGCTTTTGCCACCAAAATTTAAACAGTTACCTTCCGTTTTGCAATGACTTGTTGAAATCGACTTCTACACGATGAAAAACAGCCCCAAGTGTTTCGTTCATAGCGTGGATTCAGTGACATGGCACACGAACCTAACAGGGAATTACTTGTTCCAAGGTAATGGCCATATCGAAGTTCTGATCCGTTTGGAGAATCTAATGCTTCAATATATCGTGAACAACTGATCGAACCATCCAATGATGGTTTCGTACAATCCGGCGACGGGGGTAATAGACGAGAGGCAGACAATTGGTGTGAAACTCCATTTCTAGAACAAAGTTATATGCAGCCGGTTAAAATTAATAAAGTCTATAGAAGGGAAATAGAATTGAACCAAGCAGTGACGTAATTGCAATGGAGCAAATGGAAGCTTTTCGGGGGACATGGGAAAATACCCCTATCGCAGCATCCTGCATAACATAGCGAATTTCCGTTTATAAAAAATCAAAAATTAGTTTTTCTCGGAAACTAGTTAACATAGAAAAAAAGTTTAGACCTTTTTTATGTAATTTTTTCTTCTCTTTTAAATGGTGTAAAAAAATTTCGCAAAAATTTTTGAATAAGTGGAAATTTTGGCAAAAAACTTATTTTTTTGCAAGAACAAAAATCATGTTCCTGGCATCTGACGTGTCTGACTGACGAGCTCGTCCAAGGGTTTGGGACTTTCAATGTTCTCACCAAGTTTCGTAAAAATTGGATACTTCGTTCGAGAGTTATCGCGCGGACACACATACACACACACACATATATATATATATATATATATATATATATATATATATATATATAAATTTTAGTGAATATTATTTTCGGTTTCTAGGGACCTCAAAATAAATTTCTACCATAGTCCCGGGCTCAGGTCGCGTCATGACAGTGGCTGTAATAGCTGAATTCCATTCTGAAAATTCGCTAAAAGGGCGCAACAGGAAAAAATGTAACAGGAAGGAAAAAACTAACAAGCAAAAACAAAATAAAAAACGTGACAAAGTTGTTTTTTTTCCTCATAAACTATACTTTTGGGGAAAAATGAACTTTTGGCTGGGGAGCGCTCGAGCCGAAATCACTTCAGAGCGCAATAAATCTAGTTACGCAAGGGAACTAAGTAACAGCTTTTAATGTCAAAAATATTAAAATGTTGTGACTAATTCACTAAGGTACGTGGCGGTAACATGAATTTATCCAGACTTTTGTCTAAGGTGGGACAAAACAGGATTTCTTTATTTTAAAAAATTAGCAAACAGGTAGACTAAGGCTACGGTTACAGTGCAAGCGACTTCGCGCGAACTGATGTTCGCGCGTATTCGCGCGAATTCGCGCTATCGATGAATTGGTTACAGTACAAGCAACTATATACGCGATTTTGCGCAAATAAAAGTTCCCGCTTAATTTAATATTAACAATTTTACAATGGATATTTTAGAAGAGTATTATTTATTGGAAAATTCTGTACTCTTAGCAAGTTTATTTGAAGAAAACAGAGAATGCTGGGTGAACAGTATTTTTAAAAATAAAAATTTAAGTGAATATAATCAACTTTTTGAAGAATTAACCCAACAACCTGAAAAATTTTTTGAGTACTATCGTATGAACGTTAACACGTATAATTAATTACATATTAGCTGAAATAGAAAACGAAATAAAAAAACAATCTAATTTTAGAGTTTGTATTTCGCCATACGAAAAATTAACACTAACATTAAGGTAAGTGTATTAAAAAAATTATTTTTATATTTGAAAATTTGAAACGTATGTAGCTATGCTGCAGTGTTCTTTGTTGATTTCTTGGCTTTGATTACTACCGGTAAAATTATTATCACTCCTGTTGGAAACTGTAGAGACAGGCGAAACACAAGTAGAATATTCTGTACATTGACTGTTAACTAAATTTAAATTCTCATACGGTGTATTTATTTCATCAAGAATTACTTGTTGTAATTTCATTTGCGCAAACAATTTTCTTTCTTTAGGTATACTTTTAAAATGAGGTAGCAGACTCATCAGAAAATGGTAATCGTAGTCTTCATTTTTTGCAACTTCATCTGTTTTCTTTTGCTTAAAAAAATTTAGTTTGTCTTCTTCTATCTGGAGTAATTTTTCCTGAATAGCCTCACGCTTACGCTTATTCAGTACAATTTTCTTCTCTACGGTCTTAACTGGCAATTCTGATATTTTTTCCGTATCAGTTTTCTCTGGGATAGATTGAGTATTTTGTAAAGTTGGTTCATGTGACACAATTTCTTCTTGAAATTCTGAATTTTGGTAATTTATTTCATTTTCTGTGTCCTCTGTCTGGCTAGACTTTACCAAAGGGATATTACCAGAAGCATTCCGAGGAATCATTTGGTCTGTTAAAAAATGTAAAGTATTATAATAGCACCACGATGACTTTTTTTCTTCGTCTGCACCATCTCCAGAACGTTTTGTTGTAATCTTTTGTAGTTCTCTTCGGAAAGTATCTCTTAAACCTTTCCATTTCGCTTTAGCAACTTCACCTAAAAATTAAATTAACTTATAAATACTTTTTTTTTTTAGATATCTCCCAGTGAACATTTTTCTGTAAATTTTATGTCAAAGTGACAGAACTGAAAGTCACCTGTTACATAAAATATGAGTCACATATGACTCACATGTAACTTACAATTTCCCACTTATAAACGTAACAATGTGACGTAACATTGTTATGTTCTTGTTACGTTTCAGGAAAATATAACTTTGATGTTACCTTATAGATAAAAATACGCCTTACGCCTTCTTTTGCAAAAAGCAAATTCAAAATTCCCCTTTTTTTTTGTTTCTTATTAACATTACATCACATATTACCAACTTTGTTCATATACATACACCTAAATTATTATTGTTTTTTTTCTTTTTTTTGTTGACTGTTACAGGATTCGAACCGTTATCCAAGCTGAAGCATCATTTAAATTATCGACAGTCTTAACCACTAGACCAAACTGACTTATTTATTCTCATCGTTATATATTAATATATATCACAAAATAGTAAATAAAGCCTTACAAGAATTTTCATAAGAGTTTAATTTTTAAATTAATAACAAAATTAACTGTTTTAACGACGTATTAACGTTTTTTTAATGAAATGTCACAATCATGACTCTTTTGTTATGTTTTTGTGACGTGTCAATATTAATAAAACATTTCACTTGTCACTTTTGTGAAATGTTTTGTTACCATATTAATTTTAAATGTATCAATTCGCGAGGAATTATCAATTTAAAGATTCCTGTAGTTAATACGTCACAAAAACATAACATAAGAGTACTGTTGTGACGTTTTGTTCAAAGTAACATTGTTAGGTCATCGGGACATAACAAAAGAGTTATGATTGTGACATTTCAATAAAGTAACGTTGATACGTCACAAAAACATAACATAAGAGTCAGTTCTGTGAGGTTTTATTAAAGTAACATTGTTAGGTTGCGAAGACATAACATAAAAGTCACACTGTGACGTTTTATCGAAGCAACCTTGATACATCATCTAAACGTAACATAGCAGTCACAAATGTGACATTTTATTACAGTCACAATGGCACGTAACTGTTACGTAACATACAGGTACCAATTAGGTATATAACGTAAAACTCTAATTTTATATAATTGTTATGTCACCCATAAGTCAAAAAAGTTGCGTAACTTGTTATTTCCTTGTTACATCACATTTACATTCTATGTTCACTGGGCTGTCGACTGGGCTTGGATTTCGTTCTTTAGCGTTTACGTTTAGAATGTCACATACTACGATTAGGAAAGCAATTTATGAAACCTGTGCTGCTATTTGGAATAAATTTCAACCGCGACATCTTCCATTTCCGACAAAAGAATTATTAATTAAAAATTCAAAAGAATTTAATGAAAAGTGGAATTTTCCAAATTGTATTGGTTCTGTTGATTCTAAGCATATCCGTATCAAATGCCCGTCTAAATCAGGTACAATGTTTTACAACTATAAGCAGTATTTCTCCATAGTATTACAAGCTGTCGCGGATGCAAATTATAAGTTGGTTTGTATAGATGTTGGAGGTTACGGTAAACAAAGCGACGGAGGAACTTTTATGTATTCCACTCTATTCCAAAATCTTGAAAATGGAACATTACCTTTACCTGACGACAAAAATTTACCAAATTCAGAAGTTAAACTTCCTCATGTTATCTTAGGTGATGACGCATATCCATTAAAGTCTTATTTGATGAAACCTTATTCTAAGAGAAATCTTTCACCTGAAGAAGAAGTATTTAACTATCGACTCTCCCGTAGTCGAAGAACAATTGAATGTGCATTCGGGATAATGGCAGCAAAATGGAGGCTTTTAAATAAAAGTATTGAAACAGATCCTACTAAAGCTGATTTAATTGTAAAATGCATTTGCATTTTACATAATATTATTATTGATTGTGAAGGGGTATCTTTGCCAAATATACTTGAATCAGATTTACAAATTAATAAAAACGAAAATCAGATTCAAAAATCTCGTTCAAATAATAGAGCTAGTAACAATGCATATGAAATAAGAGAAACATTTAAATTGTATTTTAACAGTGAAATAGGAGAAATTCCACAACAATATTTAGTACACAAATATTAATACCAAGAATTTAAAAATATTTGTTATGGTACCTTCCTTGTATTTTTATATATGAATAATTAATAAAAAAAATTATAACTTACTATTAACGTTTAATTCTTTTCCCACTTCATCCCATAATTTCCCACTCTTATCACGATTATGGAACGCTTTGCTTTTTTGATCCCACAAAGATCTTCTTTCAAAAACCGCATTTATTAATTTTTCAGCATCCATTTTTTATTAAATATCTATGTAATAACCGTAATAACAGTTTCTAAATAGGTACTTATATGTAAATAACAAATGAACCATAAAAGATGAATCATGTTTACCTATACATATGTATAATTTTAAATTTGTGTCTTTAAATTCGCTTAAAAAAACAAACTTGTTTGAACTACAAGCGACCAACGGCGATTTTCAGCTATTCGCGCTACAAAGTAGCTTATACTGTAACCAGTTACACTTATTTGTATATGTTTGTTTTAATCGCGCGAATATCTGTGACTTCGCGCGAACTGGTGTTCGCGCGAAGTCGCTTGCACTGTAACCGTAGCCTAAGGCAGCCAACCGTCCCGGATTCTACAGGACAGGCCCGGAGCAACAATTGTTGTTGCGCATTGAAATTTCAGTTAAAATAATCCCGGAATGGGTCTAATGCGTTCCGGAAGTCCCACATTTCGCAAATTGGAAATAATTAACAAAATTTTATTTGATTGATGTTTTTGTTTTTTGTTTTGCTCATCAATTGTATTTTTGAAAAGAATTTTTTTGAAATTTTTCAAAAATATCACACAAATAAAAGTAAGGTCCAACATTGTTATACCGTCTCGCACACAACTCAAAAAAGTTCAAAAATGATGTTGGTCGCAAACTTGCGAACTAAAATTTTATATTTCGAATTTTCGATACAAAATGTTTTTTGAATCCCAAAACATTTTTATTGATATGCAACTCAACATTATTACCCAGCGCTTACACCCACAGTATCACAGTTGTTCCCCAATTATTTTCAGCTAACAAAACAATTTTAATAGATTTGAGCGTTACTTTATGGTATTCCATATTTGTAAATAATAAACAAATATTTTACTTCGCAAAAATACCACTTTTATTTTGAAACTGTGACAATATTGTTTCGAACCGTCAGTTAATGTTATCAATATTGTCACAGTTTCAAAATAAAAGTGGTATTTTTGCGAAGTAAAATTTGTGTTTATTATTTACAAACAAAATTTTATTAAATTGTATCCTCAAACTGATGGCAAAAAAATTATGATTATATATAGGTATACTCAGAGAACAAAGAGAACGAACATTACTATGTCTAACTAGGGAAACGAGCGTAACCACAAAGGATAGAAAATAACCCACCACTATGTTATATATGTGCACGCGGAGTTGTGTGTGTTAGTCCGTTGGATGTCGTTTGTATTAGTGTCTTGCATACATACATACATAATATATACGTGGTGGTGGAACGTATGATGTACGTATACCACGTACATATACCGTGTTAATACGAGAGGTAACAAATTAACAATATAACAACAATTGAAACATACCCATTGACTGCTGGCGAATGAATGAGGACTAAGTTGCTTAAGATGCACATAAAAGCACATAAGTGATTGCAGAAAAGAGATAGATGTATTCGTTCTATTTGTTCTGTGGGTATACCTAACGTCTAGAATTCTGGGAATATTAATTCAGTTATCAGAGTTCACCCATCTTTTTACCTCTATACATATGATACATATTATGATATTATATCTAAATATGAAATATAACATATACAGTACAACCCCTCCCAAGTTATACAGTTGAGACTAGTAAAGCTAACAAACCTTTGATAAGTTATGATTCCTCTAATCTCCAACTAAAAATTTCTTAATAACAGATCTGACACAGATTTGCGTGTTGTGTCACTTTTGAAACGAAGATTTTCGACGCATATAAAAAAACCCTAGTAACTAGTCCTGTCGTCAGACTGACATCAAATCTACGTACTTAGGTCTACATTACCCTTCGT
This sequence comes from Brachynemurus nebulosus, assembly GCA_035578155.1. Taxonomy (NCBI): domain Eukaryota; kingdom Metazoa; phylum Arthropoda; class Insecta; order Neuroptera; family Myrmeleontidae; genus Brachynemurus; species Brachynemurus nebulosus. The sequence goes on from JAPWDM010000006.1 coordinate 27,634,917, forward strand.
CAGATTGACGTCCATCTGCGCCGTTTCTGACGAATATACAGACGACAGACGGTCGACAGAATCTGTCGACAAAAAATCATGTAAGCTTATAAGCTTACATGATTTTTTTAAACTCAATCTGTAACAAAATAACCTTAAAATGTAAGAAAATTGTTTCATTTTTAAACGTTTAATAAAACTATATTCGTCAATAACTGAAAAAAACTTATAATTTTTCAGTTTTGTTTAATAATAAGAACTACTCTCATCTTTACAAAATAAAACTATATTCGTCAATAACTGAAAAAAACTTATAATTTTTCAGTTTTGTTTAATAATAAGAACTGCTCTCATCTTTTTTATTATATATATTTTGGTACATATATATGGAAACAAGAATTTTTACAGAGGACTAACACTTTGAATTAAAACAATTAAAAAAATGCAAAGGAGAACCGCTGAAAACTTATGGGAGGGGAGAATTTAAAGCAGGTAGCTGCCGTCTTCCTGCCGTAAAGCGGGTTCTACACGATGCTACGAACGTTCCTTCCAACGTTCGATCGAACGTTTGAGGCAATTAAGTTCGATAGTTGATGCGACGAATGTATCTGCTACACGGTGAATCGAATGTTTGATCCAATACGAATGATGATGTGTTGGTACTCAGTCGACAACGCTGTTATCTGTCTGATGTTATCTCTAATGTTATACACTGATGTTGTCTCTCTTCACATGAACGAGTCGTGCGCAACCAACGAACGCAACCAACATTGACCTTCAAACGTTCGAAGCATCCCTTTGACTCGGTGCAAGAATACCGACATCGAACGGGACACGACCAAATGCGAATGTTTGACGCTCGACATTGGACACTCGTAGGTTCGAACAACGGCTACACGATGCTATGAACCATCCAACGTCGAATGTTGGAAGGTGTTCGTAGCATCGTGTAGCAGCGGCATAAGTCTGTCGACCGAGTTATTATAGAAATTATTCGTCAGACTTACGTATCTCTGCTGTTTTTTCCTGACGTTAGATTCTGTCGACAGTCTGCCGTCTGTATATTCGTCAGAAACGGCACAGATGAACGTAAATCTGATCCAAATTTCTGACGACAGCACTGGTTACTAGGGAAATTTTATTTTCAAGTTAATGATATCTTTATTTTTTATTTGTTTATTTTGTTTAGTTTTCATTTTCCTATCCTTTGTTCCCATTCATCCCCGCACTTGGAGAGAGGGTGGCTAAAAACGCCCAAAATTTTTTTGGCTAAATATGTAAAAAGGGAAACAGATTTTTAAAATGGTAAAAATATAAAATAAATTACCGGAAACAAAATTATTTTGTATCATCTAGTAAATAAAAAAAAAAAATATCAGTATCGAGTAGAATGTTCAAAGCTGTTCCGTTTGATTGCGTTTTTATGAGAGTTTCAATATATAACTTACAAGAGATTTGTAATTTATGAGAGTATAACTTACGAGGGGTTCTACTGTAGTAAATACATATTATATGATATATTGAATATATCATATATTCAAAATGTTTGTTTTTTATAATAAAGCTAATATATTTCTGATATTACACGATGATAACATAAGGATACAACAGAGCAACAGACATTCATATATATATATATATATATATATATATATATATATATATATATATATATATATATATATATATATATATATATATATATATATATATATATATATATATATATATATATATGAACATTTTTTTTGAATACAATAACGAAATAACCATAAAAAACTGACGTTTCTGATTTATTTCGATGTATAAAATTATTTTCTATAACGTTTCGAGAACGTAACAAAAACTATCGTGGTTTGATTACATATTGAATTTAAGGACTTGTAAGTTATAGGTATATGTCTCTCTTGGGTACATTATTTTCACAAAGCAATGATCAAAGGCAAATAGGTCAGATTTTTTACATGATTCAGTGTGGAAAATAGAAAACAGAAAAACTACGTATGAACGTATTTTTTATATCTGTATATCTGTATGTATCGTGTGCAGTTTTTGATGATATTTTAGGTAATTGGGGTTAAGGAGTTTCGCTATCAAATGTCAATGTTGATATTATCAGCTTTTAAAAATCAAGATGATGCCGATGATAACGGTTTTCCGTTAGAAATATATCGTTAATACCGTTAATATGTACGAAAAAAGGGAGAGGGAGGGCAGTTGCTTGGTGTGATGTTAGATAACGAAGAAGGAGAAATGGGGAAATGGGTTCAGATAAGTTTGACGTGACGAGACGTTTGAAATACTTACATGAATTTTATTATTTCTCTATCAAATTTTTATCTTAATAACTCGGTACTTTTTTTTAGTAAATTAACGTAAAAGCCCCTATACAACACTATTTTAGGTGTGTAATTAAACTGGCTCATAAAGATTGACAAATAAATTAAACATCCATTTTTTTTCTTAATAAACATGGAAGGAAGTTTTTTTAATCCAGTGAATATGTTTTTAAAAAAAATACAATCCAAAAATTTTTATTTATTAATGTTTTTCTTATACAAAATGTCGACATCTATATCCAAACAGAGAAATATTAATGACACTAGAAGCTGGAAACCGATATACAAACAGACGAGTAATATGAGTAATATGACATATAGAGTGACATCTAGACGTCAAAGTAAGAAACATAGAATGGTTCAAGTATCAGACGTAAATAAAGGATCAAGATACTGTATTCAACAAAAATTGTTTGATATATGTATGTATTTCTTTAATTAAGTAAGGAAACATTTAAATGCGAGGTGAATTTAAATTGAATAATAATCATTCTATTAATAATAATTTTTATTATCAGAGGTTTTTTTCAGAAATAACTTCATTAATATATAAATGTCAAAACTGTTCGAACATATGATCGTGTTCCGGTATAGTGGCTTTTACGTTACCATAAATGTAATTTTTTAGTCGTAATTTTGTATGTTACTAATAATCATAAAAATAATCATATATTAGGAGCGAGTCAATGTCTTGTGGCGTACAATTAGGGAGGGGGTTATAAAAATATGAAACAGCGTGACAGGGGGAGGTTAGTGACGTAAATTTTGCGTCACGTATTTTATGGATGGTGCCATACTTTTTATTAAGCAACGTGATCATAGACCACCAAAATGGGCCCCAGATTAAACGGGTTATTAATGTTAATATAAGGGTCAATTAAGTGATAATTTGGTTTCCTATGTTCTCCTTAAAGAAAAATATTTTCCTTAAAGTGTTGAATGTAAGCTAACGAACAAAAGCCTTTGTTGATGTATGGCATTACTTATATTATATGCAACATCAGTAAATATGCAATGGCCAGAAATGAAAATTTTATTAATTTTTCAGCATTTTCACTAATGATCTAGACTTGAATTTCTAGATAGTGTAAAATTTCATCTATTGGGGATGACTTTCTCATTTTATTTCTCTTTACTTAACTGGCAAAAATTTGGTTGCTCATATCTTTAAAAATTGCCGACACAGCTTATTCGAAATACTTTTTTTCAAAATTTTTTGGATCCACGGATAAAAAGTTACAAATAGAGAGGGTTAAAACCTCACTTTGAAGCTCAGTATTTTGCAAAAGGGCCTTAAAAATAAAATAATAATGTCTGAGATAATTCAGATTTTCTGACATTTTCTTTAACTTGCGTTTTCTCAAAACCATAATATAGGAGTTATATGGATGGCGTTTCTTTTCAGAGAATATTTTTTTTTTGCCAAGTTACAGATTTATAATTTTTAGAATTTCCAATATCTCGTTTAATTATCATATCTGAAAGTAATTTCTGAATTCCACTTTATCTGAAATACCATCTAAAAAAAATTCTACGAATGCTACACGTAATACGTGAACGGATTTTTTCCCGATTTATCAATTTTAAAAATTCTACAAAGATAATTGAAAATGGAATTATATTTTCCAGTGGACATTTGCGTCACATAGTAAAAAGATTTATTTTCAAAAATTATATTATCAGCTGTTTTTAACCGTTTTTCATTTTAATGAAACCCAATAAATAAGATTTTGATCAGTATATAATGATTCATATTCAATCGTTATTAAAGTAAGGTAAAACAAAATTTACATACAATTATTTTTTATTTATAATACCTATTGTATTATGAACGTTTTAATAGACGGTAATAATTTAAATCATTTTTTCATTTATTATTTTATACAATTTATGTTTCCAGCACTCCCACCAACAAAACAATTTCCTCATAAATAACTAGGGTTGACCGGGGTAATTGTGAATGGATTTTCATGAATTGAGATAAAAGCGTTGTTTTAAGTATTTTTTATTTTATATATCACATTATGCTTGATTTATTTTTAATTCTACATTATTCAGGATGCACCATACAAATTTTGAGCAAATTCGTATGAAAAACAAAAATTTTATAAGCCATTCACATTTCTCCGGTGCGGTTTTGCAAATCTTATGAATTTCGGGGTAAAAATGAATGCCATCAGAAAAATTATTTAGAATGGATTACAAGAGAAGTGTGGTACGTCAGAGTAAAGCCCAACTCAAATTCTTTACATTTACTCCACTTTCGAATTTTTCATCATACTTTAGCGGTCACAATTTCTCTTTGTTTAATGAAAGTTACGCATACCTCAAATTTCTACAAAAAATTAAGGTTAAAGAAAAATAACAAAAACTGTAGGAACAAATTTATTACAAGCTAATAATGATATTTTGTCATTTTATCATATAAAAAATCAAAAAATTACATGATTTTCACACAAAAACAAGGAAAATAAGACTTTTCAAGGAAATACATTTAGTTTACATGAACAAAAAATAACAATCTATTCGGCCCAATACTGTAAATGAAAAAAAAAATGATTTTATGTTAATCCTACTGCCCTTGGTCACTCACAAAGACATTGAAAACAAGTAATTTTTCTGTTTTTCTAAGTTGTTATTGGGTAAGGGAGCACAGCAATGATTTCGTAGTTTGATACACAAAACATATCGCTCTTTATTCTCTGTTCAACCGGAAGGTGCAATTTTGACATTTTAGTCCTAAGTATAATTTATGACTTTGTACTAGCACTTCAGCAGTACAAAGGTGCACGTTCAATCGATTACTTTAAACGAATATTTTACAGATATTTATATTATAATATAAAATGAATAGAAATAACTTCCAAAAAAATAATTTGAACATTTTTACTGTTCGATTAGTTTATTTGAAAAATATATTTGATTATTAAATAAAATTATCTGAAAAATAGCGATATAGAAGAAAACACCTTAACAAATTTAAAGAAATAATATTTATTAATTTATTGTTCTTATTAGTCACAATCGGAACTATCAGCTGAATCTGTTGAGGAAGATTCTTTTAAACAATTATAAAACGTTCTTGGGCATTTTCAATTAAATTGTCTACGTTCCACAAAGCATCTTCTTGTTTTAGAATATGCCGTATTGTCGCATATAATCATACAATCCATATCAATAATTCATTTACGCATCCCTTTAAACTAAGATCAAATGAAAAAGATACTAAAGTAAGTAGGTAAACACATACAATTATATTAGTAATAAAAGATGGGAATAATAATACTGATCATAAACTACTTGTGGTATTTCTTGTTAAAAATAAAGAAACATAGGGTATAATTCGTGTCAATTGTATAATCTGTCTTTTTTTTTTAAGTCTCTTGTTTTTCGGACGTTCTTATTATTTGTTCTTTTCCTTAAGGATTATTTTCATTTTTGAATAATGATTTATTACTAGTGAATATTCCGCCTGTCAAAATTGCACCTTCCGGTTGAACAGAGAATTAGACAATTTTTTTTTTTTTTGTATTGTTTGCACAACGGAAACTTGTACAATAATGTCACGACCATCTTCATTAACATTTTCAACTTCGAAAAGGACACTACTGAAATTTTTGACCGAATGAGGGCATTTGTGAATGACGTTCACAATTACCTCACAATTTTCAAATCATGGGGTAATTGTGAATTGGTAATAAATTGTCCAATTTCTTTAGCAGTTAATAAGGAACCCTGTCAGGGTTTAGATCACTTCTTTAGAAGTACTTTTAACCATTTCTTACCTTTTAAAAAAATAAAACGTATTTAAAAAAATTTTTTTTGAGGATTGATCGAAGTAAGATACACAAAATTTTGCAAGGGTTTTTTCAAAATAAAAAAAGATACTAATACTTGGAGAATTGTTATGAAATTTTAATAGCATATTAAGAAAGGACAGAAAAACATACTAAGAGTTGATTTTTAACAATATTAATGTTATTTTAGAAATTATAGGCGCCGTTCAAAATTGCCCCAATTTACAATTACCCCGGTCAACCCTACCACTAAAAATTGTTTGATTTAATCAAGTTTTGCTGTGATACGATAATGAATTTAGTTTTCGTTGTGTCGTCCTTCAACACAACGCTGTACTGCGTTAACAATTCGATATAAAATGTATTAGTTGTGAAAATAGTGTATCAGCTGGGTTTTTCGTCATTATAGGTTATGACCGTCAACGTGTTAAGATATAATTTAACTGTGTGTTTGTTTGTTTCACTTTCACACCTCAATCATCAGTTCCATGACCATCAAACAGTATTTCGCTACATTACACAAATATATAGTAAATCAATTAATATTTCTATTCACTAAGAATTAGATAAAAATTACTTTAGGGGCCATTCAAAAATTTCAAATTACAGTTAATAACCAAAAAAAATGATTTCATTATATGTCTAATCGATCCCTTGGGGCAGGGGGTCTATTACAGCGTGACGTAATATCAGATGGGGGTTCGACAAAATGTAATGTAGCGTGACGACGGAGAGGGAGGGGGTCAAATATGGTCAAATTTTGCGTGACATAGTTTATGGATGGATAAATATCTAACGTTTGTTATTGTGTGGATGTGTTCTAAATATATTTTCCCACGGGAATCAGCTACACCAGGGTAAAAAAAGTAGCATATCTACTCCCCTCCATAAAGTTACGCAAAATTCGCGCATTTTTCCTTTGTTACATTGTATCACATTTTTTTCAACCCCTTACCTAATAATATGTAACACAACCTGGATACCCCTTGCCCAAATGAATGATTATTTTTATGATTAGTAACACACAAAAGGTTAAAAGGATGTTTCAAAAATTTAATTTATTCATAGAATTTTGGTACAATACAAAATTATTATTCTTCTTTGACGATTTACTGAATTAGCTATCAAAGTAAAATTGACGTAGATATAATAAAATTGATGTTGTAATTTCAAACGTCGCGTCACGTCACATTTGTGCGAATCCTTCCCTCCCCCCACCTTACGTTAGGCAACTGCCATCCCTTGTCCCTGTTTACGACTGTATTTTATGGATGATCCCTAAGCTGTGAAAGCGTCAAAGCGAAACAGATAAAAACAGAATCATCTTTGCATTTATAATATTATTGTTAGGGCTCGGAAATAAAAACTTAGTTTTATAGATTTTCCACTAAAAAAATTTCAGTATAATTTTTCTAATGTTAGTTTGAAATATAAATAAAAAATTTTTAATGGCAAAATAGTACTATGAATTGATTAAAAAAAATATGATACCCTCCTGATAATTTAATTAAATTTTATAAAACTAATAAGTCTACTTTTTATTATAATATTATTAAGTAATTATAATATTAAGTAATTAATTTCTAGTAAAAAAAAATCTAGATTGTGTTTGTACTTCCTGTAGTTTTATCATTTTCAAAATGAACCCATGTAGATTTTTTTATAATTTTCACTTATTATTTCTCGTAAATTAACTTTCTTTCTTCTTTTGTATTACATTTTTTAATTAAACGTGTTTCCGTTAAATACTGGAAAAGCTAACGTTATTTAAACAATATTTTCTGTTTATTCTATAACAAGCAACATACTGTTAATAAATTTATAAAATTTAAAATATTTTATGTATAATTATATAAAGTATTTAAAAGTTCATGCACTGTATTTTAATATATATAGGTAATTCTCTGGTACTGGGAGCCACCCGAAAAAACGTGTATTTTTAAATTTTGATGATTCTTCCATTTTTATAATCGACAAGTGTTGTATAACTGTGTTGGGCTATAAATTATGCGATATCTTCTAGTTTCTATGTATAGAGTAGACACGGATAAAATTTACCCGATTCTCTCCGAACTGATTGCAACACAAAAGACAAAAATAATATTAATCAATCGCTCTTCTAGTAATCAAGTAGCGTTCGTAAGGGGTAGGGGGGAATAAAGTTAATTCGTTATAAAATAAGTATATTTTTGAGAATTTTTTTTAACGATGTGGTTAATGAAAATTTATTTATGTAATTAGAACACAATACAATGATATTTGAGGAATATTCTGTAACTATTTCATTGAAAAATATGCAGAAATATGCTAGTGGTGGCACATTTTTGCAGATGCATCAGAAAAAAAGTTACATTGCGGTGAACCGCATAACTCGGAAATATTTCGTTAGCCGATAAGTTTCTGCAGGTAACACAATTATAAAATGATTTTTTAATTTTTGGCAAAACTTAGAAGTCAAAATATAGATTTTTGATTAAAAATTCGACAATTGTTTTTATTATCAAATCAATTATGATTAAAAAAATTTAAAATAATAAATAAACTCGAGAGCGTTACCTCGTAATTTATGTATAGAAAGAGTGTGTAAAATTTCAAAAAGATCGGTCCAGTAGATTTTAAGTTAGAGAGTTCACCGACTTTGAAAATGTTAAGTGTGAAAAATACACATTTTAAATGTTAAGTTTTATACTAGAGTCGGAGGGACAGAGATTTACAAGTCTATATTTCCGTTAGTTTTGCTTCAATCGACTTCAGAAATAATCTTGAGTTGTTGTATATTCATTTGACAAATTTTAAAAAAAAAAAATCTTACCCCTTCCTTAAACTCACTAGTCTAAATCCAATAGTTTACAAGTAACTAAATTTTATTGAAATCTTTAAAAATATTTATAAACCGATTTGGGTGTTTAAAATTTCTGTCGATAGAGCTACTCAAGATATAAAAACAAATCAAGAGTGATTTACTTCTACAAAATTTTATATTTTTTTTTATTTTATGTATAATCTTACTGAAGTGGGTTTATAGATTATAAAAATAGACATACAATTAAAATTTAACACTGAGTTTTGAATGGCTCCCATTACTAGAGAATTACCCACATATGTGTTTGAACATTTCATTACTGAATTTTTCATTAAACACCACTGAAAAATTATTCACGAAAAACGAGTGGGATAATTTTATTTATTACAAGGAATTTTTTACATTCAATAAAAAAAATTACAGATGTATGCGGAAAAGAATAATGGATAAAAATATTGGATATAATAGGTATACACTTTTTTTAATACTCAAAAAAATCATTTTTAAATTTTTAAAATTTGCGCCTGTAAAAATATATATTTTGTAACAAAAAAGTCAGTATACGGAGTATACAAAACTCATTTTCAACCGTTTGAATACAATTTTTATGTTTCAGTAAAAAATTATTCTTTTCAGTGCTTCTATTTTATACCAAAATTTATTGAAATCGAAATTTTTGTCAATCAACCGCCTCCACCGGTATCTTCAATTCTTATTTGAATAATTTTTTTAATTAAATCAGCGGTTTGACCACAGAATATATCAGAAACAAAGTTCCTATCTCTGTACTAGCGAGATCACTGTTGCCAAAAAATGACGTAAAATTTCTCTCCTCCACCAAATGTACAACATGTTATTACATAAATCTCGTATCTATGTACACGGATCTACGCTTGTGTATGTGTACATGTATGTGTCATACGTCACACTCATTCTCTGGTAAGTGGAGCGTGCATTGTGTACGTTGAAAGGCCGCCCTTGGTTCGGGAAATCTAGATAAACTAGATTCGTGCAGGTTTTGGGTTTTCTACGCCCACGCGATGTTCACCTTTCGGTTTTGTCTCTGTACTCGCTATGGGTTCTTTGGTTTCGGCGCCCACAACGTGTGATCGCGTATTTTTAATTATACGAATTATACTCGCGTATTTTTAATTATACGAATATAATTATTTATTAAAATATTTAATCAATTAACAAAATTAATAACAATATCATAAATTGAATTTGTAACAATATCAAAATAATATAAGTTAGTATCAGTTTAGACCGTTTTTGAGAGAAAGGGGACCCGAAACTAATTTAGTAAAGTAAAGTAAAGATAAGTAAAGATAAAATTAGAATGAATCAACTTTTTCAAAGTTCGTTATAAAATTTCTTATTATTTTTTCTATAGAACATTCCATGAGCTTCTATTTGAGATAAACATATTTTTCATCATATGAAAGAGTGAGATACATAAATCACTTAAGTACATAATATTAATTCTCAGAACTACCCCTTGTGTGGTGTTCTCTTGACCAACCAGATCTGTTATTGAAGCATCTTTGTCACATTATCTTTCTTCTCACTCTCACTAATACATGATATTATACTTTGCATTACTGCAATTTCTATGCAACTGACATAACATGAATGTTCTAACTATTATCTAATCTCTTCTAAAACTGATACTTGTCAATTTTCTTAGTTTAATTACAAAGATTTTCATTTTTTGGAAAACTTCAAATTGAAACTATTTGATTTTACCCAGCGCCTGTCCCATGCGGCGCTACAACGTACATATAATGTGTACATATTGGATCATTGATTAGCAAGTGATTGACAATAATGACAAACAATCGATGTTCGCACCGCTACAGCTAGTGCACGACTAGTCACCTTAAGCTGTATCTGACCTAGTTTGACCTGTTACTGTCCACAGATTTTATATGTACGCTTAGGGCTTGGGTTTGACTATAATAAAAATGGAAACTCTCAAAAAACTCTTCTAAAATACTTCACCTAAGAGGGGCATCATCGAACCACTATTTGAAAAAATGGACAATGATCCAAAAAGGTTGGAAAATTAAGTTGTAAAATTACGGTAAATAATTTTTTGTCGAAAAAGGAGCAGTGGAGCAAAAAACGTTTCGTGAAACTGACTTCGTAAATTTATTCTTCATTGCTAAACACTTTTTTGTGATACAATCTTTTTATATTTTAACTTAAACTAACAATAAAGTAAGTAAAAAATTAATGTAATTACAAATGAGAAAAAGAAATTACCATATAGATATAATTATTTTTATAAAAACTCGTGGAATGTAGGTTGGTGTAATCTCTTATCTCCAACCGCACTGAAAAGGTTAATTTTATTGTTATAAGTGCTCATATAACCTCACTTTTATGTATAATATATTAAAATGTTGGCATTAGAAGACGTGAGTAGTATTCTTGTTGCATACATAATGAATTAAATTTTGAAGCTTAACGTACTTTTAATATTATGTACAGATTTTAAAATATTCCATAGTGTAGTTTAAATGATCTTAATATTTTCAATATGGCGCCATGGTTCCTTATGCGTCAAAAAACGAATTCATGATAAATCATATTTTTATTAAGTCTTATACATACATAGATTTGGAGATAATGTTATAGGTAATAAATGTTAAAAAAGTTTTGTACGAAGCTAAATTTATAAAAAATTACAAATTTTTAACATAATATTCTAATGAACTTAATTGAAAAAAATGTTATGGGTGGGAACGCTGGGTACTGCATGGAATTCTATACAAAATCATTTCACGTAAAGGAGCGACTGTTTCGATATGATCCACATTTTTGATAAAAATTTTTGATGAAGATTTCTAATAATTTTTAATTTTTAATTATTTAATTTTAAAAAAATTAATTAGCACTTTGACGGTTATTGACGTCATAAGACGTCAAGTGAAATCTTACTAACTCACACACCACGTTGTAGGACATCGACAATTCCATATAAAGTATATTAGCTGTCCAAATATTGTACCAGTTGAGCGTTTTGTCATTATAGATTATGACCGTCAAGGTGTTAAAAAAAGTAATTTTCTTAACAATTAACCAAATGATCAGAAACGAGCTGTACATTACATGCTCTTATACTTCGATTAGTTGTCCTACTAGGAATCAACCATAACTATAGAAACTAATCCAAATTTAATTAATCCAAAAAAAAAAAACAAAGATTTCATTAGTTATAAGAAAAATAAGTTTTTTCTTAGTTACAAAACACATGTTTTTAGATAATATGACGTAACTGACATGAGAGCTAATGAATGTTCCTACACAAATTTTGAGAACAAATATTAAATTAATTTTGCCTAACAATTTTCGGTATAATATCCGTATATAACAATATGCATATTTTAAAATAATTTCCCAAAATTAGTCAAATACCCCATTTATTCAAGTATGTTATTAGTTATTACTATGCTATTACATAGCTATTTTAAAAATGTTGAAAAAATTTAGAGATTTTGTGTCAATGTTTCGTAATTTCAAGTCTAAAATAAAGAATTTCTTCCTGTAATTCTGCAAAATATGAAATTCTTTTAGAATACCTATACCCACACATATTTTCGAGGAAATATTTCCATTCTATTTAATCCTATCATAGTTTTACTTTTATACTTCGATTTTTCTTAGAATTACAATTTTGTCACATTTATTTATATACCTAAACGACTAGTTATTTTCTACATATACTTTCGGTACTTGTACTTAAAAAAGTGGAAATTAAATTGACAGTTAGGTACTGTCTTAATCAGGGTCGAAAACTTAAATGATTTATTTATTTAGTGAAATCAAAATTTGTCGTAGAGTTTTTTTTATAAAAATTCATTTTGCTCGAAAACTAGTTTACATAGAACAATAGTTTAAAGATCTTTTTATGTGATTTTTTCTTCGCTTTCTAATAGTATAAAAAAATGTCGCAGAAACTTTTGAACTTGGGAAAATTTTGGCAAAAAACTAATTTTTTCACGGGAAATGACCAAAAAACTATGTTCCAGGCATCGGACATGGCTGGCTAACGAACTTGTCCAACGGTTTGGGACTTCCAACATTTTCACCAAATTTCGTAAAAATAGGACATTTCGTTCGAGAGTTATCGTGCGGACATATATATAAACTATCAATTGAACTATAAAGCCACAAAAATAACTTATATAGACTGCCGTTAATGGAGATCTATTTAGCTCTTCAGGTAGGGGGTAGCGGGTTAAGGGGGGTCTGGCGGCCCCCACCGAATTTGCTTCAATCGACCCAAAAATCTTATAAAGGGTCGGAAAATAAAATTTTTGAGATTTTTTGCTACCCCATGGACTAACATGAAAACCCCATAATCGCAAAAAATGTGTTTTTTTTAAATTTTAATTTTTTTGAGCATTTAAATCGTTTTTTAAGAGGGTGCAACGCATCTGATATTTTGTTTGGGATGTGTAGATGCTACCTGAATTTTTTCAGATTTTTTCGACGAGTGAAAATATGTGAAATATAAGTTTGAATGCAAAAAAATCGTGAAAATCACGTTATGTTGAAGGAAAAAGTGTATGGTTTTTAGGTTTAGTTTCATCCTTTTTTTTCCTGCTAAATAGCATTGATAGCGACAGTCTTCCTCTTTAAAATGAGCTTGATTAGAATCAAATCGGTTGAGTCTGCTGAGCGAGGCGATTTTTTAAATAAAACGCGAATCAATTTTTGAATGGTTTCTCGACAGTAAAATAGTAGATTTCGTTACAGTGCGTTCACAATACGAAAAATGAATCAAAATAGGGGTTTTTGAGGTCGCTGATCACGAATTTGATGTCAAACAAAAATTTTTCATGTATGACAGCTGTCAAGAAAGCTGTCAACAATAAGCCAAACCATTCATTTTTTCACATGTTCGTATGAATTGCTCAAAATGTGCTATATATAAGGGTTTTCGAGGTCGCTGAACACGAATTTGATGTCAAAAAAAATTTTTGGTGTATGACAGCTGTCAAGAACGCTGTCAACAATAAGCCAAATCATTTTTTTTGACATTTTCGTATAAATTGCTTAAAATGTGGTATATATAAGGGTTTTTAAGGTCGGTCAGCACGAATTTGATGTAAAAATGTTTTTTGGTGTATGACAACTGTCAAAAACGGTGTCGTTGAAAAACAGAATGAGAATTAAACTTATTTTTCTGAATACATTTGGAGAGGTTGACAATTGTAAGAAAAATTTTCAATATCGTTTTAATACTAAAAAAAGTATTATTTAAAAATTATTTTCATCATTAAATAATAATAAAATTATAATAATAATAATAATAATAATAATAATAATAATAAAATAAAGGTTTCAATTTTCTTACTTACTTCTGACATTTATATAATTTATTATTAATTGATTCGCGTTTTATTCAAAAAATCGCCTCGCTCAGCAGACTCAACCGATTTGATTCTAATCAAGCTCATTTTAAAGAGGAAGACTGTCGCTATCAATGCTATTTAGCAGGAAAAAAAAGGATGAAACTAAACCTAAAAACCATACACTTTTTCCTTCAACATAACGTGATTTTCACGATTTTTTTGCATTCAAACTTATATTTCACATATTTTCACTCGTCGAAAAAATCTGAAAAAATTCAGGTAGCATCTACACATCCCAAACAAAATATCAGATGCGTTGCACCCTCTTAAAAAACGATTTAAATGCTCAAAAAAAATTAAAATTTAAAAAAAACACATTTTTTGCGATTATGGGGTTTTCATGTTAGTCCATGGGGTAGCAAAAAATCTCAAAAATTTTATTTTCCGACGCTTTATAAGATTTTTGGGTCGATTGAAGCAAATTCGGTGGGGGCCGCCAGACCCCCCTTAACCCGCTACCCCCAAATTACCCATCAAATTTACATATATACCAAAAGTAGCGAGGTCACAGCAACTCTATACCAAAAGTAGTAAGGTTACATCGGTTCTGTACCAAAAGTAGTAGGGTTATAACGGTTCTGTGCCACAAGTAGTAAGGTTACATCGGTTCTGTACCACAAGTAGTAAGGTCACAGCGGTTCTGTACTAAAAGTAGTAAGGTTACAACGGTTCTATACCAAAATTAGTAAGATCACAGCATTTCTATACCAAATATAGTAAGTAGAGATGTAACGAATATTCGTATTCGCATTCGCATTCGCGAATATTCGCTTTTTCTGATATTCGCATTTGCAGTCGTATTCGCATTCTTACATTTGCATTGGCATTCGCATTCGCAAAAAAATGCGAATATTTTGCGAATACCTATATTATATTGTATCTTCATTAACAAATAATTGAAACGAATAAGATATTCTTAAAAATTCAATAATCTTCAAAAACGTTATGTGCTACACTTATTTATAAATAAAATACTTGAATTTTAGAATTTATTGTTTTGTACGCTTGTAGGAAGAAAGTTTTCTATCAAACATCTGGTTTTTATTTGTAACAGTAAAGTAAAGGTCCCCATTATGGAACGGTATCTAATACTGGAACAGTTTTGACATTTACATATTTCTTTCTTCATTCGCGAATATTAAAAATTTAACATTCGTTACATCTCTAGTAGTAAGGTTGCAGCTGTCCTTTACCAAAGTAGTAAAGTTACAGTGGTTGTGTATCCCACATATGAACATGCGTTTTTTCGTTGAAATTGTAACTTTATAATATAAATAAAAAACGAAAGCAGCCTTTTGCTACGTGATTTATGAAAATTCCCTTGTGAAAAACGGCCGTAATTTATTATATCATAGATTAGTAAATACTCAACAACTTTTAAAAAAAGTTTCTAGATACACACATTAATATAAAATTACTACACAGCACTGTTATAAAGGCACACAACCCGTTTAATATCCCTTGAAAATGTTGTTATGGTAGCGCTGGGAACATATTTCACTTTCATACAGTACATAGCTAAAGTAATATTTTTTGTCTTCTCTCCAAAATAAAACATCAAACAAAAACAATATCTGTGTACCTGAAAGAAACACTTTCAAAACAAATGACAAAAAAATATAATAAATTTAAGAATTAAACTTATTGTTATATTATGGAACATTTATCACACGAACCCACCCGTTTTTGTTTCTTCATCCCTTAATAATTCTTAGGAATTACATTCATAAGATTTTTTTTATTTTAAACAAACTTCATTGTTTGAAAAGATTTAATATGATAAAATGGCATTAATACTCAAACTTGACGTACTTTTAAAATATAAATATTTATTTTGCTTTGCAAAAATACAACGTATGTATGAAGATTGGGGCGAGGGTTACACGCGGGGGTAATGGAATGTAGCGTACTTATATACTTATCAACATCATTTAAAATTCTACACTGACAAACTTATTTACATAATTGCCGATATGTTGAATAAAATATTTGCAGTGTTTCTTTTCACACAACCAAATGTTTGTATACCGTAGACCCACGTAACTTGACCATAATTTTCGATTCAAATTTGAATAAACTGAAGACGAAATTAATTTAATTATATTTAACTGTTTTAATGAAATCAGTTGATAAAAATCTTTGATTTGACTCATAAATCAATTTTCCAGAAACTTAAATTAGTAGTCAAAAATAAAACATACAGTAATAGGTTAAGATGTCAACGAATTCCTATCTTTACCAGTCCATGTGCTTTAGTGAAATATGAAAGGTACTGTAAAAATGTTAAATATTCCACTATTGTTGGCACTTTGTTGTTAATACCGAACAATATCTAACAGTGAAACGTAATAGGTTTCAAATTTTTACACAGGTGTTCCAATTATTATATATTAATGTTAGAATGGAAATGTTTTTACCGTTTGTACTAGGCGTCCGTTGGTAAAGTTAGGAATTGTTAAAATAACCTAACTTTACCAAAACTATAGTAACCATTACTTAAACGAATTATTCGAGAATGCGCGAATAAATAAACGTGAAAATTATTTCTAAATACTTACGAGATTATGTAATTTTTCATACAATAAAATTACCTACACAGTATAAATAAAAGATTATTACCATAGGCAGTAGCAAAACGCACTTTCTATCCTTTTTTGATATAAGTACAAACAATTATGTATGTCCTTTTTTACTTATGTGATTGTATGTGTTTGTACATGTGAGATTGAGGGTTGATAATGGTCATGTTAAATTATATGAACAACTAAAAGCAACTTTCTTCAAAATGAATTGAGCAAACGCGAAATTGATGACAGTATTCAACACGAGAATTTAGATCGTCACGACCTATTAGCACCAACCACTGTCGAAATCGAAAATATTAACTGAATTATTTTAAAACATTAATAATTATTTATTATTTAACGTATTTTTACATAAGGATTCAAATTATAATAATACTTACAAATTTGCATCAAACGGCACTCAGAAAAAATATAAATTGAAATTTTGTTTTGAATGATTTAAACAAAATTTAGCAGCACAAGAGTTATCACCAGACATTTTAAGCCACCATAATAATTAAATATATATCAGAAATATCTTACAGATTACAAAACACATTAAAATTACAAGGCAATATCAAAAATAACTGATGACAAGCTTTAAAGAAAAAAAATTTAATGACAGTTAAAATTCCACTGCCTTCGTTGTTAAAAATTTTAAAAAAGTCAGTGAAACTTGGACAGAATTAAATAATTTACATAATTATTAACTGTAAATTTTCACAAAATAATTTGACCTGCAAATTTATTTTTCTAAATTAAATTTACTTTAGTGATGATATTTTCACTGTATTAGTATGCATAATGTTATGCATTATTTAGGTACATAACATGAATAACCCTTTGGAATTTTTGAATTCCAAATGACACTCTTACGTTATCTCGTTTCGTAACTGTTTGTGAAACAAACTATTATTTAAACTGTGTTACCTACCTATAAGTTTTATAGCTTCTGAAATATCAACTAAAGTTTGCACACTTTTTGAAAACGTGAATGTATCATATAAACTGAAATGGCGACTAGTAACATTAGAAAATTTTATACAACACTAGTAGTTTGTAAGAAATAACTGTACAAAAAAATACTATAGGCATTATAAACCAAGAAATTTTAAACTCACAAAGTGTGGTATGGTAAAGTTAGGGGGTTTTACGGTACATACTTCGTATGTAATTGACATAAATTTTTTTCGTTTTTTCGTCTTTTGTTTCTTATGTGACGCAAAGCGTAACAAGAATAATTTATAAGAATTATACTGCAACCACCAATAAATGATTGAATTATGTACGTTTACTAGTATATAAATAAAAGATTTAGAAAGCTTGTACGATGTTAGAGCCTTCGATATAAATACACCTACAATCCCTCACCGTATTATTAGGGTTGATACTCATTTTCAAACAAGTTCATCAATATGTTGAATTATTTAAGAGTAAGATTGTAGCGTATCCAACTATTGCTGATACAAAAAAAGTTTACTTTTCTACCGTAGTTGAAAACATTCTAACGCCAGCATTACAAAACATCTTTCAAATCTCACAAAACTTTAAAGGCTTTTTGTTGAAACCATTCTATATAATAAGTCTATCTTTAACTTTCTTTGTTCTAGCGCTTAAGGTAGTTACCTCGACATTCAACTTTTCGACAGAATAGTTTGAAATTTTAATAGTATAAAGAAGAATACTATATCTGACTGTTCTTGTAATCTGGGAAACATTGATCGCTTCTGAGTTAAGATAATTAGGGTTAAAGTTTGTATCTACTCCATGTATTAGATCTCAAAATTCTGACTATGTACCCTTATTTTGTATTTAACAATATAGTGACTCGACAGAATTCAATAAAACACTAGGGAAAGAAAGATTAATAAGTTCTGAATGTAAAAAAAAATTAAATTATTTGTTGATCGTTTTGAATTGAAGATATCATCAGAGAAATTATAGTATTTTAATAAATACACCAATTTCAAGCAACTGAACCGAAACAGTCTCGCAACCCTGTATATTAAATAACTGGTTTATTCGTATTTATTGTTTAAACAATATTAAAAATTCATGAATAGCGTTTTTTGATCTTTCACCGCTTACGTAGCGAAAACGGTGATAGATACGTTAAAAAGTGTTAAGACCTTTTTTGTAGGGAATTGAATTCTCTACAAAAAAGTCTGCGAGAGCACCTGTCTATCTTGTACAGGTGAAAAATAAAGCGCTCCAAACGCATATGCATACCACTTAATATGTTTGTTGGGCAAATAACAATGATGCCAAAGCATTTATTATTAAAAATAAACTTAGTATAAGTGTGTATGCTGCAATATGCATACACGTTTTTATGAAAAATAGTATGCATCAACATCTATCCATTAATACATACAATAATGACATAAAGTAAGTTTGGTTTGCAATTTTTTCTACTAGCATGTCACACACTAACTACCTTAAGAGATATTGTGAGATTGTGACATATCCAGTAATCATATTTTTTTATTTTATTTATCACTACCTCCTGGGTGGTAAATGCTTCTTAAATTTTAAGTAGATAGTTACTATTTTTCTTAAATTCGTAAGCTAGTGAAATTGTAGGTTGATCACATTTTTTAAAAGATCTGCCAAAAATTTTATAAAAATCGTTTTTTTCTTTAATGAAAGACTTTTCTGTGTCAAAAAAAGACAACGGTAAAATTAAAAAACTTTAAGCTTGGCAACGTTCTCTATTGAAATCTGAATAATAAGAAAAAAAAATTACGTGTGTGGTTCATCACTTCTGGCCATTGGCTGTGCATACAGTGGTAGCAAAAAAGTAACAGGGTTGCAGCGGTTCTATACCAAAAGTAGTAAGACCACAGCAATTCTGTTCAAAAGTAGTAAAGTTGTAACGGTTCTATACCAAGAGTGGTAAGATCACAGCAGTTCTATACAAAAAGTAGTAACTAGGTTACAACTGTTCTTTACCAAAATAGTAAAGTTACAATGGGTTTCAATTTGAGATATAACGAACGTATAATATAATAAATACACAAACTAATTTTATAAATTATATTTATATGTAAATAAAAAAAATTTATTGTATCTGTAGAGAGGAGTCAAACGGCTTTTAATTTTAATTAATATGTGGGAGAACTTTTTGTAAATTTTGAAATCTCTAGCATAGTCACGCTCTACGCATCCCACGCCTTTTCAACACTATAGTTTTATACAAAATCTTATTAAACCTTTACACTACAATGGGCAGTTTCATTAACCCTTATATCAAATTTAAAATTAAAATTTAAAATATGGCCAACGTTTGAATTATTAAAAATAAAAAATAAAATGTCAAGATTTTCATTTTCTACGTAAAACAACCTAACATACCACAATCAAATTACAAAAAATTTTTATTTCCAGGGTTCCCACAACAATATTTTTAAATAAAAAGAGTCGTACTTCACCTAGAGATATTTGCATATTTTATAAAAAATAACAAGTTTAATTCTGTTTTGTAATATAATAAAAAACCACTGTTGAAATTTAGTTAAACACTTTAATGCCGTTGGTACAATATTATATACGCTATGTAAAACTGAATACATTTTCTTCGTTGTAAATTTCAGTAAACATAATATATGTATGTTCACGAAAAGTAAAAAAAAACTGCTTGGCTGATTTTCAAAACTTTTTCGCTAATGAATAACTTAAATGTATACATAGAAGTAACATATGCTTCTTAAGACTATATATCATTACGATAGGTCATAAGGTCACTGAACACAAATGGAAAATGTGAAACAACTTGACTGATATTAACGCCTTTCTTAAACTTAATAATACATTATTATCTTTTTTAAAAATTCAAAAAATCTGCTAATGCCACTCCTCAACGTCAACAATTAACGTCTGAACTATATGGTGGAGGCGAAGCAAAAAAGTTTAAAAAAAATAAATAAAACATCATATTACACTTTAGAATTTATTTTAATTCAATGTGAAACCACCAGTTTTGGTAAAGAAACCACTCAAACTTTCATCTCAAGTTACTTTTAAACTTTAATTAAGTGGTTAATAAAAACCGCATGTGTAACCGGTTTAAAAAATATAACCTAATAAAATTTAAAAAATACTCGTTCAACTACTTAAAATCATACAAACGCACAATTTTGACGCTTTGCCAATACAATCAAAAATCAAAAATACGCATTTAAATACAAATAATATGGGTCCAATTGTGCTGTACGAAAACACCCTTTTTTACATACACAAACATAGACAAACCACAGTTTGTGTGCAGTTGTACCCCCCAAAATAATGCTCAAAATTCTTACCTTAGATATTCTTTTGAAGCAACAGATTCCCACGACATTTTCAACAAATTTGAATTTTTTCAAATTATTTGCCGATTTTTAATAATTTTTTTAATTTTAGCCATAACATGATTATATGTTTGATTATTAGACGTTTTTCGTATCAACATAACTTGATTATAAATTAAATAACGTCCGTTTACATATTATTTAAAATTTTTTAGAATTAATTTTAAAATTTGTTTTCATTATTTTAAAAAATTTTATTAAAATTTTTCCGAGACGTTTTTTGTGAAAACAATTACATTTTTGTTTATATGTATTACTTTTTAATGAAAACTCCCAACATCCAGTGGCTGGACCATATCTGTACAAAATTGTCGTTTATTTTCGATATTATTCGCTATTTATCGTTTTGATCAATGTATACAGTGAGCTACGAGCTTACAGAGCTTACGACGCTTACGAGCTATGTTATATCCTAGTATTCGATATCTAGTATGTATCTAATACATAATATATACATATATATTTTAGGGATTAACTTTATACTACGCTTACAATGTTATAACAAGTTAAACTTTTTTCTATGTATTTTTGTTATTCTACGGGTATAGTTTAACTATATACTTAAAAAAAGAAATTATATCTAAATAATTTTTTTGGGGGTTTGAAAGATAATCTATACTTATAGGTAAAATTCAAAGCCTATTTTTCAAATTATCTCCCTTTTGCGCTTTTGTTATTTCGCACAATAACATAGGGGTTTATTATTTTATTGCTATTGGTGTCAGGCCCGAATCTAAGGGGGGCAAACCGGGGCCCCTGCCCCGGGCGGCAGTTTTAGGGGGCGCCAAAATCATAACGAGTCGGTCTATATCAAATGGTCCAAAAAAAAGTTGGTTGCTCGACCATTTTAGAAAAAATTAATATTCTCCCAGTTGTTTCTATTGTATTTGAAGTATTAAGGACAATTCTATAAAAAAAATTATCTTAAATCGTTTAAGTGTAGTGGCTAGTTTTGTATTCCAATTTGCGCTGATTTTTGTGTTAGCAGCCTTTTACGCCAGTACACATATTTCATAAATCGTTCATCCTAAAAGGTTGAAATAAAAACAATTTTAATGGTACTAAATTTCTCTTTATTTTAAGTTATGTCCATATTTGGCTTATTTTCGTCGATTCCACACGAAAACTTCATCTAAAGTTGGATATCAAAATTTAGCAAAATTCACTTTTTGAATATTTTTTTTTAGTCGAATTTTCTCCGAAAAATTAGACTTATACAGTCTATACGATAAGAGCTGCGAGAGGCGAGACCAGGGGCGCTATCCGTTTTCGGACCCGTAGAACACGATTATGTAAAAAAAAAAGATGTCTGATATATATATATATATATATATATATATATATATATATATATATATATATATATATATATATATATATATATATATATATATATATATATATATATATATATATATATATATGATATATATATATATATATATATATATATATATATATATATATATATATATTTTCCCGCAACCTTTTAATATGTGTAGGGCCCCCCTATGGAAGTTAAGAGATGAAATTTGGTAAGTGGGGCTTATTCCGATGCACAACAATACTATCAAAGTGGGGTCAAATTTTGGGCAAATTTTTTTTCGGACCCGACCTTTAAGGGGGTGGTGGGGGGCGGAAAAGCAATAAAACTTTTCCAAACCGGTTTTAAATAATGTTTCGGTCAATTATCTACAACATATCCAAAATTCAGCTTCCTAGGATGATATGGTGGGAGTAAAGGGGGGAAAAACGATTTTCGCTGGATCTAACAGGCCCCCAGCCCCCCAGAATTAACGTAGAGGGTTGAAATTTGGTGTGTTGATAAAGTTCGTACCTAGGTTGTGCTTTTTGGAGGTTTTAATATTTTACCTCCACCCACCTCATTTTTAAGCTACAATTTCATGCATTTTCGACGTTTTCGAAGTTTGTACCACTCGCACAGGTCACCCGAATAAACCTAGAGGGCTGAAATTTTGTATTCGGATTGAGTTAGTATCAAGGGGGTGCCTTTTGGGGGTCTCGACTTTTAACCCCTACCCCCACCATTTTTATACCCAAAAGAACATGATTTTTCTTGTTTTTTAACAGTTTCGTTCGGGTCAAAATCTCCCCAAATAAACCTAGAGGGCTGAAATTTGGTGTACAGGTTAAGCTAATAGCCAGACACTGTTTTTTGGAGGTTTCAACTTTTAACCCTTACCCCCACGATTTTTACGCCAATATTTCCTTAATTTTTTTGCTTGTTTTCTAACACGACTAGAGACTCCATAAGGAAACCTAGAGGGCTGAAATTTTGTACGTGTATTCAGTTAGTATCCAGCTAGTACCTTGTAGGGAGTCCGCATCACTTTTCCCCCCACTTCTCCCATTTTTACATCGGAATTGAATGCTATTGTTAAATGTGTTTTAAAAGCATTATGTTTATTCTAAATACAAGTAGGCGAATAGTAATTTTAAAAAATTTAAAAAAAAGTGAACTTACTTTTATGACAAATGAAATACATACATATTAAGTAATTTAAAAATGTTATTAAAGTCACTGTTTATTTATAAATTAGGAATTTTGGATTTTTAGTATTTATAAAATAGAAATTTTGGATTTTTTTGGAAAGAAAAAATATCTTTATAAAGGCCTTCCAGTTTACTATTTAAGGTCCTTTTTTAATTTTTAAAACTAAAACATAAAGGCAATTAGCGGATAAACATGGGCAGGAATGTCCTCGTACGAATTGTGTTGGCTTTTTTTCTGCTACCTGTTTTCGGCACAAAATTGAAATTTACTGAGATACAGCCCTTAAATACTTAAAACCTTTTTTTAAAGCCTCGATCAGCCGAACACTCATCACCAGTTTTGAAACCAACAAAATGACAATTCGGTTGTAGACTTTCAATCACATTTCGCTTGTAGACATTCAATACCGAAGATGAAGGGGAAAATTCGACTACCGTGATGGGGCCCCGCTGCTCACGGCGTTTTTTTCTCTATACAACGAGTGTTTTAAACAGCTTAGTATTTTTTATGGAAATGGTTGTATATG
Organism: Brachynemurus nebulosus; assembly: GCA_035578155.1. Taxonomy (NCBI): domain Eukaryota; kingdom Metazoa; phylum Arthropoda; class Insecta; order Neuroptera; family Myrmeleontidae; genus Brachynemurus; species Brachynemurus nebulosus. Next base: position 27,659,212 of record JAPWDM010000006.1, read on the forward strand.
GGTGCAATTACCCAAAAAATTTCAATTGTGAAACTGGTATCCTTTAATTTTTACAAACTTCAGAAAATTGACTTTTTTTCAAATTTTAAAACTTTTTTAGCCTCTATATCTCTGATGGGGCTGATGATAAAAATCGGAAATTTGCACGTGTTTTCGGAGTAGGTTTATTAAAATAAAAAATCAACTTGTATATTGATCCTTTACAAAACCCTCAATTTTTACCATTGCCGCAATGGGAAAAATAGGAATTTTGTAAAGGACTTAACAGTTTTTTAAAATTTTAACTCAAACACTGGTGAGAGGGGGCGCCACTATCAAGTTTCTGCCCTGGTTCTAAAAAATCGTAGATCCGGGGCTGATTGGTGTGGAAATTTTAGAGAGAAACTTAACAAAATAAGGGTTTTACAGCTGGAATTAAAGTTAACATTATGTATTTATTTTCTGCTCTTTAAGGAACATTATTACACTTTCTTCTCAGTCGAAAATTTGAATAATTTTTATACAACTTTTAAATTAATAAAAAATAATTTTTTGAGTCGGTAATTTTTCTGGCATACATTTTAAGTCTCCAGATACAAGAAAGAATTTTTATGTAGTTTTCAAAATGATTTTTTGTAGTCGAATGTAAATCAATTTGAAAATTTTCGTCGATTTACTCCACCAGTCTGAAATTTTAATATGTTCTTCTGCACAGTAATAACCACAGAATAGACAACGATTATTTTATTTGAGCAAAAATTCACAAAATGAAAACTTTCAAAGTTGGTGATTTCAAAAATAATATTTTTTTTTTCGTAAAAAAACGATAAAAATTAAGGAAAAAATTATTCAATCCTGTTTTATTCTAGTTTATTCTGTAGCTATTGTTGTATAGAACAATCTACATAGGAAACTCCCATTACGCAATCCACTGGGGCCATTGGAGAAGAAATTGTTAAATGAGAAAGTCAAAAGTCATAGGCGTCAATGTTTCTGATTTATATATTTGCATAATTTACTGTTACAAACTATTACCTACCATTAGATGGCAAAACTTCAATACATAAATTTTTATCATTGTTTGTTTTTTGAACACAAGATAACAGCAGGTAAAATATAGAAACACACAAGTGTTAAATTGTAAACAACATATTAACACATTCAAACATATTTACTTTGTACACGGAGGGGTGCCATTATACACGTCTTGTGTGACGACGTAATTGTTAAATGAGAGCGTGCGTCATGGGAGCATGCTATGTAATAATATTTCAGACCGATCCGTTAAATGGTTTGTAAGTTAACATGCACGCCGATTACAAAAATGTTGTTTTGAAAAATCCACGTTTAAAGTTTAAATTTTCAATGTATACCCGTTATAGTACTTGGCGTTATAATCATCCATAACTTCGAAAGTATTTAAAATTTTTTTCCAAAATATTCAGAGAACATTATTGAAATATAATATTTCCTAGTAAAATACTTTCTAAAAAGTCGATTTTTCCGCCACGAGAAAATGTAATGTGACCTTAAACATAATTTTCAGAATTACTTCCCAGCGCTGCTACCATACGATTTCAACCGTAATAAGTTGCTGTCATCGGACTGTAAAGTTAATAAAATTTTTAAAACTTATAAAAAAATTTACTTTTGACTGTAATGCTATAAATTAAATTACAAAAATATTTTTAATGGCATTTTGACATATTCCATCAAATTATGTACTTTTGAATTGTGTGGAAATATAGACAGATGCGTAGTTGTCTGCGCAATAACCAAAAAAAGATCAACGAGAGCTGTCATTGCTGGGAAATTATCTTGCATGCGATTTTATTTACATGTATGTTACGTGACCGTCCTATACCCTTTTCTCTGGTAACTATTATAACTGTCACACCCGTCACACAAAATATAAATGCTATTTTCCACGTGTAGAAATATACAAAATAAGTGTAATCAATCAGTGCTCTATTGAAAACCACTGTTCTAAATTAACTCAATTCCTCAATTTTACTACTTTTGTTTATAAGCTACTGATTGTGCTAATTAGGTTGACTGACAATTACTCAAATTACTACTTTAATTTGTATTTATTTACGAATAAAATTAATGGTTTAATCCATAATAAAGCATGTTCCTTAAAAATATTTAAACAAACTCTGGTAATTAGTATATTTATAAATATGGTATATATCATATAAGTAGACATATATTTTAAAAAGTATTTTTGTCCTAATTGACGTTTTCATTTAATTTTCACCTCAGTGAAAATTGTGTGACGGAAATGCATCTTTACTTCAATTGATTTAATTTCAATAATCGCGCCAACCAAAATGTGGAGATATTTAAGGCCATTTCGACAGTGTAGCCTTCAAAGGTGCCTAAGTACCTTCTCTAACGAGAGTGCCATGAACGTATTTGATCGTAAAGCAAAATATCTACAGCGAGAACGTGCAGCCCACGACCAGAATGTGGAACTTTACGATTATTTAAAAGATGAAGTCGGATTTCGCCTGGCAGATCGTGTTTGCGATGTAAAACGCACATTTAAAACTGCAGCCGATATAGGTAGGAACTAAAAAATGTGTTTTCAAATTTAATAGATTTGAGCGTTACTTTATGGTATTCCATATTTGATATTAGTAAATAAAAACACTTTACTTTGCAAAATATCACTTTTATTGTATATAAAAACTCCTATGACATGTTTCGATCAATATGACCATTCTCAAAAGTGTAAAGATTACATTCAGATACATGCCTATTTATTCTAAAATCTTAACTTATAAATTGTAGCAATGGATGATGGGAAATTAATGGGGATAGAAGTAGTGGGCGGAGTCAAAGACAAGTTTAGGTGATTATGAGTATTATGACATATTGACCAACATGTCAGTATTTGACAACATGTCATAAGAGTTTTTATATACAATAAAAGTGGTATTTTACCAAGCGTTTTTATTTACTAATATCAAATATGTTTTTATTTGAAAATGATTTTCAAAAATATTTCTGTAGGATGTAATCGAGGATTTGTGTCCAAACACTTGCTACCTGATTCAGTAGAAAAAGTAATTTTATGTGATATGAGCCAAAAAAATTTAGAAGTAGCTGAAACCAAAAATAAAGATATAGTTATCCAAAAGAAAATTTTAGACGAAGAATTCATAGATGTATGTACAATAATTAGAATAAATGGTAATTCTGCATTAGTGGGACTTCAGCCCAAATTTTTAACTTTTTAGACAAACCGTATGGAAAAATTTTTATGTCTCAAAATACCGGACTTTTTACTGCCAGTGACAAGTACAATAGATAAGGTTACAAAAAAAGAAAAAGAAAAAAAATCAAAGATCCCAACATCAAAAAAGTGAATCCTATGAATTTACAAAATATAAATTATACTAAACTATGTTGATAAAATTTAGAACTTTTAGAATTATACCGTATTTCGGAAAATCTGTCACAGATGGCGGCGCCTGTGCCAGTGAGTATGTACATATCACAGCATTTTGAGCCGCCATATTGCAGGACGAGTTAACTCGTCTTAATAATTTAAAGAGTTAAAAAAAAATTAACAATTGCAGTATGTTTAGGATGTTAAAAAAAGATAATTCAGGTCGGGAGAAGCTAGAAAACTTCGACTTTGATATAAAAACTAGGTGATGAGGTTAGTTAAGGTTAGGTTAGTTTAGTTTAGTTTAGTTTAGTTAGTTTTAACAATATACTTCGACTTTAATATAAAAACTAGGTGGTGTGAGTTAAGGTTAGGTTAGTTTAGTTAGTTTTGACAATATACTTCGACTTTGACACACATGAATACAAAATAAAAAAAGAAAATCTAAAAAAATTGAATTTTCCAAATTTAAGGATCGTTTTCCAGCATTTCCAGTCCTGAGATCGAGTTGTAGTATTTTTTTAACCAATTCGCAATAGCGGCAAACATTTAAAAAAAAAGAAATCGGATCATTAGTTTTTCTTTTAGAGCTAAAAATAAGTGGAGCTTCACTAATGCACAATTACCATGAATAAATTAACAAAAAATTGTGTTTCTATTTTTACATTTTCTTATTCTAGTTCGAGGAAAATTCGCTAGATCTTGTCATATCGAGTCTTAGTTTACACTGGGTCAATAATTTACCTCAGGCGTTCAACAATATATTAAAAGCTCTAAAAAATGACGGGGTGTTTATGGCAGCCGTATTTGGGGGTGATACACTATTTGAATTGCGGTATATTTAAAAAAAAATGATGGTAAGCGTCCAAAGAAGTTTATTATGGTAATTATACTGAAATCAATTTTAGTTCTTCTCTTCAATTAGCTGAGCTAGAGCGGAAAGGTGGAATATCTGCGCATATATCACCATTCACTGAAATACGTGATATTGGTAGATTATTACAGCGAGCTGGATTTACAATGTTGACGATAGATGTGGATGAAATTGTGGTTCATTATCCAACAATATTCGAACTGATGTGGGATTTGAAAGGTATTTGAACAATTTCTAAAACAAGCCGAATTTAAAGACCTTTTTTCTTCTGCATTTAAGGTATGGGTGAAAGTAACGCTGCACGAAACAGAACTTTACATTTAAGTAGAGATATCCAGTTAGCCGCTGCTGCCATCTATGAACAATTATATGGGAAAAAAGACCCCGATACGGGAGATGTAAAAGTGCCTGCTACTTTTCAGGTGGTAATCTAACAAACCCTACCAGCTGCGCCAATTTTTTTAAACGTTTTTTTTAATATTAATTTTAGATTATTTATATGTTGGGTTGGAAACCTGATGCTTCACAACCGAAACCATTGGAACGTGGTACCGGACAAGTTTCGTTAAAGGATTTACATCGATTAGATGAAATAGTTAAAAATATTAAAACGGTGAAAATTGATGAAAAAAAATAACTTGTATTTTTATATATGTACATTTTAATTATATATCAAACGCAAATATAAAATTTGTAATTTATTAAAATAAAATTGTCCTAAGATTTTTCATCACATTTTTCTTTGTATGTGATTACGCCCTTTTCAATTAGATCCGGAATTTCAACCGCCAACCATGGTCCTAACTAAAATATAAAAATTTTTATTAAATAATAACGTCAAAATTAATACAGTTGTATATATTGTTTACCCCAAGAGCTAAAGCATGCGCAATACCGAATTTCGGTACATTTCTCGCCCATAGCGGTTTAAAATGATCCGTTAAACAAATTTTACCGCCACGATACATCTTTGCAGTTTTACCATCTAGTTCTGGTAACGCTAATTCTGGTGCGGTTACTGGATACATCACAGGTATCTAAATCATAAATATTTTATTTATAATTGAATAAAAATTAAATTTTCATAAGAATATTTTTACGGCTAAATTGCAATATGTACCAGACGCTGGCATTTAAAGACGAGCGTAAATGGGTGAGAACCATTGCATCTAAAAAGTTAAGCCTGGGAAACTTATTATTTTGATCGATCAAATAGTAGATGATATAAAAACTAGGTGGTGAAGTTAGTTTAGTTTAGTTTAAACAATATACTTCGACTTTGATATAAAAATTAGTTGGGCTAAGGTTATAGGGCTTTTTTCGAATTTTTACACTCAATTCAGTTGTTTTGCTTCCGAGATTACTAAAGTAGCGGAAACAGTGATCACTTTTAAAAAATAAAAAATTTTTTACGCACATTTTACGTTTTAAAGCTTCCTTGAACAATTTTGGTTTAGTGTCTGTCCGTCCGCCCGTCTGTGTCGCCAGTTTGCACCAAATGGCATAACTTCTGAACTATTCGATTGTTTTTAATGAAATGTTCAGAAATTATGCAGTTTGGATCCTAGATGATCCCCTATGAATTTAATCGAAATCAGAGTAACGGTAGCTACGCCGCTACCATGTCATTCCATTAATATACTAAATTGCACCAAGTGGCATAACTTCTGAACTATTATTTTTTATGAAATTGTCAGAAATTATGCGGTCTGGTTCCTAGATGGTCCCCAACAAATTTCATTGCATTCGGAGTAATAGTATCCACGGCGCTACCATGAAATCCTATTAAATGTCAAAATCTTATTTACTGCTAGTCCCACTTCGCTCAAATTTTTAAAGTATTTTGGGGGTTAGTTTCTAAAATATTTTTGTGATTATTTTATAATTTAGCCTTTAAGTATTTTGAGTTATAACAATTTTTTATGAACTTTAAGGCGAAAATATAATTTCATGGTATATAATATGTTTGATAGAATACTGTTTTAAAGTCTTTTACGAGTACGAGGAAGCTGTGTGCTACACCCCATTGGCAGCGTATTTTTTTACATTCCATCAATAAATAATATCATGACCTATTTTTAAAAATGAGCGATATACAGTGTCTTTTATTATCAACATATAATGTGAATAGGTATTGACAAATTTTAAAAAAAAAATGTTTCCCAAGTTTAACTTTCCAAATACAATAATTTGCATCCATATTTGTTCGTTTTGCCATTTTTAACTTACATCAAATTCAACATCGAATTCATACTTCAATAAATTATGAATGTACCAACACTTTCCGAACCATCTAGTCCCCTCTTTATTCGATTCGATACGAAACCAATCATTGTCTGCGGCCTTATTGTTTTGTACGTACTAAAAATTGTAAAATACTTAACATTTATTACGGAAACTAGAATAATGTATTCCTGAATTATATGTTGAAAGCAACTTACGGCTATTAAAGCTTGATACTCCTCTTTCAGTCGTTGGACCCAAAGGTCTTTGTCTCTGGGGCCTGCTTTTGTTTTTAACAAGGGAATCTTACTTAATGTTGAACGTGTACTTTCATCTACCATTTTTTTGGTTACTTTATTCTAGGATAAATTATAAAATAGAAAAATCATTTCAGTCCTACCACGGAATTATTAACTGAACTTACCGGTTTTATAAATAATAAAAATTCTCTTATTCAATATTTTCAAAATATGATAAATTTTTATATAAAAAATTGTTTATTAAATTTATTTATACAATGTTTTATTTATTTTAAAAAATTCGAACATTTAGTTCTTAACCTAAAAGTAAACATATGTTTTGTGATGATTTGTCAAACTGTTTTTTTTTTATTTGTACGCATACGTGTACACGTCAAAGAGTATGGCGAGTATGGCATAGAGGAAAAGCTAGGGTCCCTATAACAGAGGTTGCCAACAATTTTTTTCCGCGGACCCCTTCACCCAATCGCTATTTTGGAAGGGCTACTTAAATCAATTAAAAAAAAAAAAAAAAACTGTAGTCTCGCAAATAGTTAATCACATTTGTATAAATATAATATAATCCTTAGTTTTACTAATTAATGTTACACCGTGTATGTGATACAGAATGAATATATCATAATGACATCTCGCGGACCACCTGTTGGGTAACTCTGCCCTATAATAAGAGTCTAAACACCGGGTTTTAGGCTAGTCGTCCATTGGATGCGGAAACGTGCGATATTTAATTCGGACGAATACGCATGAAAGCGGACGAACGATCCAAACAGCTGTGAAGTATACATCCTCGTCCATTGAAAGCGTCTCGTTCGTCCGTTTCCGTGCGTATAATTGCGACGTGCGAACAGATCCAATTTTGTTTGGATTTTGTCACGCGAAAAAGTCCGTTCTATGAGATTTTTATTTTTATTGAAATGAAACTGAAGGTAAATTACAATTGTAACTGTGTACCTTTGCATATTACGTGCCATAAATTGTTTTTTACGTATTTTTATAGCATCTATAGCTTAAGAAAAAAAATTAAAAAGAAAAATACGGAGGAATATTGAACTAGTGGACGAACAGTAGACATACCATTTCGGACGAACGACAAACGTGCGTAATCGTCTGAATCAAATATCGCACATTTCCGCATTCAAAGGACGACCAGCCTTATACGTGCATGGTGTTATGTATATGTACGCGAGACACACACACACACATACAACGATCATACATATGCAAACGCAACATTAACGTATGTACATAACATGTGAGTGGGGATTTACGTCACTCACACGTCACTTTTTTCCACGCTGAGATCACTAGTGTGATCTCACTTCGTATAGTGTTGAGATAGAAATATTGCTTCTGCTTATTCTGTGGTGAGAAGCATAGTTTCTAGACTACGGAGGGTAGATATCAGGAGTACCATTTCTGTATCAAAAAGTGTCCAAGGAAAGACATAAATAGTGGCGGCGCTACTATAGCAAAAGGGTAAATTTGGAGAAGTAAACAAGGAAAGAAAAACATCCGCGTTGTTATGTAATTATTGTGTTATTATTATAATTGTTACATTATATTTATTATTTTAAAAATTTTTATAAAACTCAACACAAAAAAATCACTATACTCTTTTGCTACTCTAGTGCTATTCTGGCGAGTTTTTGAACTGTTACTTAGTACTTAAAACGGGACACTTTTTGAACTATTTTTCTATTGTTTTCCGGCCAAGATAGTCCTCCTGATATCTACCCTCCATATTCTAGATGCTTCGCCTGCGGTAGTCCGATTAGTCTTAGGGGTCTTAGGCATGCTTAGATTAGTCTTAGGTGAATTAAGCAACTGAAAATAAGAAATTGGAAAGGAACAACAATTATTAACAATAAATATTAAACTACTTATAATTGAAATTTTTATTAATATTTGTTTTTTGTTTTTGTTTTTTTTTTTTTTTTTAAATCCATAATTTTAAAATTTTAAACAATTCTTTATTTATAGAAAAATTAGTTTTGAACATCTTTCATTATTCAACTACTCACTTGAATATAATCTAAGAACTTAGTATAGGATTTTCTGATAACAGTTTTTTTTAGTCGGTTGGTTTTTGTCTACTCAAAATACAAATGAATTTTCGATGTTACTTTGAAAACCAATAAGTGTTTAAGATCTCTAATTTTACACACCACATTTAACCATTTATAAAAATGTCAGATGAAAATATTTTTCACGATAGAGAAACAATTTTTCTGTTGCTAATTTTCATATTTTTGAAAAAAAAAATTATATCGGTTTTTAATAAAATTATAAATACAGGAACACTCAAAATAACAAAAACATCTGGGTATGCGATTACACCAAAAAGTACAAAAAGTTAACAATCAATAAAATGAAATAACATATTCAAATTACACTCAGATGGCGCTAGTTTTTAGCTGCAAACAAAACATTCGATTGCTCAGGCGTTTAATTTTAAATTTATTGGCAACGAAAATGAAACACGTGCGCCTCTGGTGGTTAAAAACTGTCTTCAGGAATATATTTACGTCTACGTCTAATTGTAAATCGAAATATATAACAAATACATATTTAAGTTACGCATTTCCTTAAGTATTTCTCTTGGATAGCTTCTAAATTACATTACTTCTCATTTTCACCACCAGAGGCGTGAATGAAAGATTTTACATCGCTAATAAACTTGCGAATGTCTTCATACAAATACTATTAGCATATTTTCAATATTTGGTGCTAAAAAACTGATATCGTAGAGGAATCGAGCTTGGCAACATTACTGCCATCTGGTGTCAAATTGAAACAGTAGTTAGTGTGTGCATAGATAATGTCGATAATGTATAATTGTGTATATCATGTAATGCAAATAAAACCATAGTAACACACACGCAATATTTTTTTTTTATTTACGTTGCATTAAAGCGCCATTAGCGGCACCAATACTACCATCTATAGTTCAGACTTGATCCCTATCAAGTTTTCTTACTTTTCCCATGGAAAATTGTATTTTTCAGCTAGTTGACATTCATTACCAGTGATGTTTCATAATCATATCAAAAATTAATCGTATGAATATAATAAATTTCGTAAAGGAGTTTGGTAATTAATATATTGACCCTTTGTACACCATTTGAGATCACTCATTTTGATAAAAGTTTAAGCGAAATTTCACTCACATTAATTGCATACTAAGTATCGCGCTTGTGCGAATTCAAATACTTACTCAAGAATTAATTGTGCAAAAAAATACCGAACTTGTAGCTCTTACATTAGTTCAGAATTTTTTAAGAACACACTGGTTTATTTTGCGCACACTCAAATAATTTGGTGTAGCTAGGCGACTGTACCTGAAAGTAGCAGTAGAAAATATCGTAGATCTATGATGATATGGAATTCAATTTTGAATCCAAAAATAACATTCAGTAAAAAATAATTTTAATTTTTATAATAAAAATTTTTGATTACTATTTGTTAAAAATAATTTTTACTTCAATATTTAAAGTTTTAAATGCTGCTACCTTCCAACAAAACAGCTTATTTATTACATTTTAACTCAAATTTCATTACTTTTCTTTATTTAAAATGATTATTTTTGTGTAATTGCCTAAAAATTAGTGTTCGTGGTTCGTATAAAAGTGCAATATTTAAATTTAAATATTGCATTCGTTAAAATTATAGAACGCACTTAGATTGTACGATCTCAAGCGGTGTCAAAAGGTTAATTTTTTTTAAATATAATAAAACAATGTTTAGAATCAGTGAATAATTAATCATAAATAAAATTTGAATTATAAAAATACGAATTTATCTTCAATAAAACAAACTGTTATATTTTCAATTAATATTTACATAGAATATTTTTAAGAACAAATTTTTTCTTTTATAATACAGTTTTTGAATATCATTTATTCATTTGTTTATAGTTTCTCTATTAAAAGTTATAAATAAGAATTTTATAATTTCTTTGCAAAATTAGTTTTAACACAATTAAAATAAAAATAGAATTAAATAATTAAATAAAATTCATGATTAATATCTGCATAATTGAAGACATGAGCGGATGAAGGGGTTATGTAGCATTTTTTCAAAAATTCATTTTTTGCCAAATTTTGAAATATTCTATGCTGAAGTATCATATATTCAAATTTGATTTCATTAGGTCCAATAATTTTGTAAAAATTCAATAATAAACATATGCTATTGCATGGAAAGTATATGTAAATAAAAACTTTCGAAACGCTTCTACTGTAAAATTATAAAAATGTTACATAACACGTTCATCCACTCATGTCTTCAATTATTTATGAAAACAATATGTTTTTATTAGGTATCAAACATTTTTCGGATCAAACAACATCGTGTTTTGTATATACAGGTAGATAGACAGATAATATGTGTGAGTTGTATATATATGTATGTTTTATCAAAATATCTATTCGTTTTTATTCATATTAATCACATCAGGTGCGACATACCTGCAAACACAAAACACGAATGCTGTTTGATCCGAAAAATGTCCGATACCTAGTTTTTATATATCTATTTTGTTTTGTTTATTCTCGGACGATTTATACAATTTTTTTTTAACTTCATATATGCATTAATTGACATTACTTTTACTCAAGTATTTCTTATTTATTTATTTTTTTTAAACATTTTTCTATATAATAAGCCAATTGACAAATTATTTCACTTTCAAAAATAGGATTAGTTTAATTTGTGATATAACCATTCATTTAACACAGGTTATATCCAGGGCCGGATTTACCTCAAGTGCCGCCCTAGGCACCATGAAAAATGGAAGAAAATCATATCAACCGCCCCTGGAAGAAAATCATATCAACTATCACTAAAAAAAATAAGTGACGAGCAAAAAAAATTTCTTTTTTTTTTTACTTTTTTCTACGAAAAATAAGTGATGAGATAAAAAATGCCAAATTGCCACATTGTGTTCCAAATTTTAACGCCTTGTACCCCTAGTGTAAATCCAGCAGTGAGAATATCAAAATACTATAGAAAGTATAGAGATTATTATTTCTGAAGTGGAAATAGAATGACAGATAAATTGTTACCAATTATTTTTATAAATAATTTTAAAAAAAAGTTACAAAAGTTAACTTGAAGAAGCTTCGTATGAATAAAAATGTTTTTATTCTGAATAACAATTGCATCATGTGTTTTCAGTCTGAATAAATGCGCGCTTACAAAAAGTGCGCCTTAGGCAATTGCCTAATTTGCCTTTAGGTAAATCCGGAACTGGTTATATCTGTTTCATATAGGATCACACCGTTCGTATAACAGGGGAACACAGCGGACATTCTTTTTACCACATTTAATTTTCAAATTTTAATTGTTTTTTTATTGTATTTTGCTACCATTTTTATGTCAGTAACCAATTCATTCTGACAACTTCAATCATATCTTCAATGACGACATTACCCACAATCCAGTTGATCATATTTGTTTAATGAGCAATGACGTAACAAAATAAAATAATAATAGCTGTTTTTTTTAATTTAATCAATTAACACCTTGACGGTCATTTACGCCATAAGAGAAATCTTACTAATTCATACACCACGTGGTACGACGTCAATAGTTCCATATAAAGTGTATTAGCTGTCAAAATAGTGTATCAGTTGGACGTTTTGTCATTATCTGTTATGATCGTCATAGTATTAAGGTAGTTCAATTGGGATATTACTAGCATCAGTATAAGAGCTGTGCTGATTGTTATTTTGTCTTTCCGTACTAACATATACTGAACAATTTTGATACCTACAGAGTACCTAATACGTATACAAGTACAGTATACTTATGGTACTGAGTTGTTAACAAAATAATGATAAAATAACATTTTCGTCTAGTTTTTTTTGCATTATCTCAGAAACTAAACAGTAAATCGTCTTCAAATTCCGTAGAGCTTTTGTTTATATATGCAACTATTTGAAAAAAATTTTTTATCAATATTGATTTTCCTGTAAAAATATGGTAAAATTGGTAAAATTTGGATATATAGTAAAATTTTTTTCTTAAGAGCAAGTTTTAATCAGTACATTCTAAATAGTAACCATGTCCCTACCATTCTTCATATAGTCCATTATAAAAAGAAAAATGGACCGTTTTCTGACGCCGCTATAACTAATATACCAGATGGCGTTGATGTGTACTAGAATAAAATTAGAGTCGGGACATGAGTTTTGATAGTTCGCTATTTTTCATCAAAGATTTATCTAAAATAAATTGGAAATAAATTAAATATTTAAAAAAATACTTTAATTCAACCTAGAAAGATTAATTAAATTAAAAAAATTTAATTCTTCGCTAACAGATAACTTGGTGACGATACTTTTGTACTCAATCATATGATAATTAATTTTGACATCTATTTGATGAAAAATGCTCACATGTCCCAACTCTATTTAGTATGTTCCAATACTATTAGCGCCACGTAGCGAACTGTGACATTAAAAGGTCCGTCCTTGAAAACAAGTGGCAGAGACATGATAATAACTATAAAAAATTTGAAAATTTTCCTAAGAAACTGTTTCCCCGATAGAACTAGGTTAATTTAGCCTTTTTATTGATAAATTCTAAATTTGCATACTTATTCCATTTTTTTTTCTTAAATATTTTCAACTAGCCTATTACAATTTTAAATCACGTTAATCCTAAAATGCATCCATACAGGGATAGTTAGCTCACAATAAAAATTTTGTGAGGTCACATATTGATTACTCTATGTATTCATTTACGTCAAACTGGCGCATGCACTTTAGAGTTAGTTTCTAAACGTCATCAAATTATTCGAACAAATTCGAAATTAGAATAACATGATTATTTGAATTTTATAACAAACAGCGAATATTTCTTTATGACGAGTCTATTCGTCAAACACCACTAAAGAACTAAATATTTACGAAGGGATTCGTAAGTGTAGAAAGCCATGTTTTCCACTCATTTTTATTTCAAGTGATTGAAATTTACTGTTCGAAAAATCATCCAATTGTATAATTATTTATCTTTTTTGAAAATTTTTGATTGTATAATTGAGTGTTGTCAAAATATTCCGATTAAATACATATTTACGTAGAAAGCCGTAGTGATTTGGCTGTTCCTACCGACTGCGCCAGTTCATTTTTAAATGCAGCCATTTAATCTTTTTTTAATTAATTTTAGATTATTTATTTACTGTGTTGAATGTCAATTAATACGTATATAAAATTAAACAAGATATTTCAAACATAAAAGAAAAACGAATTTTTTTTTAAATCCATTCTTAGACAGCGACTTTTTTTTAATATTCTTAATATGAAAAATAAAAATTAATATGCATATACAACAAAATAAAAAATGAAAAACATAAATGAAAATCGATATAGATCTTAAGCGGTATGTTTAATACAAAATACGTTTAAAAATAAAGAATATTTGTCAGGAGTTATGATTCGTGTACGTTTCAAATGTGTTTCCATTATACAATTCTCTAACGGTTGCATCGGTATCTCCGTTTTCAGTTCAACCGTTGAAATGGCTTCGGCGACCGAAGTTAAGAAATTATCCCATGCCGGTTGTTGAATGTCTTTCACTTGTGATGTGGCAAACAGTGATTCACTACGCTCTAACAGTTTTGTAATGCAAGATATTCCAAACTGAAATAATTTTTTTTTTTTAAATTTTGGTTTTAAATAATACCGTTTTTTTATTGTATAATTTATCATCTTACCTTATTACAGAGAACTAACGATAACAAATTTTTTCCGGGTGGAGTAAGTCTAGTGTTTTCAGCTTTTTTCATATCAGACAAAACTGAAGCAATTTTTAGTAAACTTTCCATATTTAATTGTTCTACAAACCTGTAACAAGTATTTTGGGTAAAAAAAATCATTAAAGACCAGTATTGTAAGAGACGAATAAGTAAATCTATTAAGTAAATTTGTTTTATCCATAAATTTCGATATTATAAAGCGAAAATAAAATTACTAAAGAAATAAATCTATCGAATAATTTACTCTTTTAAAATTTTAATGTAATGACTAAATGGTTATATACATAACCTTTTTGTAAATTTAACTTAGGTTATATATGATTGTAATTTATGTAGATTTTGATGTTTATTTGAATTTTAATACAGATGGAGCTCACGTGAGGATGAATTACAAGTAATTCGAAATATATTTGAGCAGTTGAAATGAAGTTTGTTTTTATTTTCCTGTTTTTGTGAAGTCAACTTAGTCATTGTTCTACAAGGAGTTTTTTGGGTAAAATTAATACTGTTTATAAATTTTGATTACTCCTGAACTTTTGAAGAATTTATACAATCATTTACCAAAAATTACCAAATTTATTATTATTCTTCAAACTGGACACAAAAAATTACTTTTTATATTGCAAACATGGAAACTAATTATTGAAACTATTTGCAATTTTTATATTGCAAATTATGAAAACTAATTATGTATTCGCTATAAGCTTTTGCCTGGAGGGGATAAAAAAAATCGACTACAGCGCTCAAGGTGAACAAATATATCAGTTTATCAGGACGGCATTTGTACATAATTTTACTATTTTATTTAAAAAAAAAATTTTTTTTTAAATAATTGTTTGATTTTTTTAAAGCGAGTACTTATTACGATGTCTATTTACCAGATTCTACAAAATAATAAAAAAAATTATTTGTAACACAACTGTCATTTTATTTTGAAATTTTCAAAAAAATATCTAAAAAATTACCTCTTATGCTTATTTTTTGGTTAATTATTGAAAAATATTCTATTTTCAGACATTTTTTAGGTAAAATGAGCAGATGTATGGCTTTTATTAAACGAATTTCAGTTTTTTAATATATTTTCCATTAATTTATAATAGTAAAAGTTCTGAATTAATGAACAATTAAAAATTTTTAATTTAATTACTCTTTCTAACTTAAACTAAATGGTTTTTGTTAACATTTAATTTATTTCTAATGTATTTACAAAAGCTTTGAATACAAAATGCCGGAACCAATCAGCGTTCAGCACACATGTCACCACTCTATTTATTATAGGCACTCTAC
The DNA here is from genome assembly GCA_035578155.1 of Brachynemurus nebulosus. Classification (NCBI taxonomy): domain Eukaryota; kingdom Metazoa; phylum Arthropoda; class Insecta; order Neuroptera; family Myrmeleontidae; genus Brachynemurus; species Brachynemurus nebulosus. Next base: position 27,674,991 of record JAPWDM010000006.1, read on the forward strand.
TGCAAACTAGAGTGCCTATAATAAACAGAGTGGTGACATGTGCTGAACGCTGATTGGTTCCGGCATTTTGTATTCAAAGCTTTTGTAAAATACATTAGAAATAAATTAAATATTAACAAAAACCATTTAGTTTAACTTAGAAAGAATAATTAAATTAAACATTTTTAATTTTTCATTAATTTATAACTTATTAACAATAATTATGTACTCAAAAATATTTACTCAAACATGTGATAATTAATTTTGAAGCTTCCCGCTCTGTTTTGGATAGAAAATGGATGACATGTCACGACTCTATTTATTAAAGGGACTCTAGTTTGCAGTAGCGTAGCACTGACATCTGTTAGTGAACTTTTAAAGCAACATTTTATTGATGATAAACTGTACTAAAAAACAGTTTTATAAAGTCGAGGAAAAGAAGTAAACAAAATCTAAGAAATTCCAGGAATTTCACTGTAGATTTTATAAATTATAGTTATTTATAAAACTAATCTAGTACTGTCATCTAGTACATAGTAAAAAAAAACTAATACTCGATCGATACATCAATTAATTAATAGCTAATTTTCTTTTAAGAAAACTTTATAATATCGAATGTTATTTTATTCAGGAAGTAAAATAATTGAAAAAAAAAATATAGAAAAATAGAAAAATGCATACCTATCAAAAATATGAAAAAATTGCGGAAGAATATTATCACTCAGTTGATCCTTTTTACCAACTATAGGAACGGCTCCTAATAATTTTATCCAAATCTCTAAATATTTATCAGCGTAATTTTTACACAAATGTGGCAAAAGTCTTAATAACAACATCTAAAAAATTTTTGTTAATTAGTAAATATATTTTTGTTAATTTAATGCCATTTTGTTTACCTTTCCCTTCCTAATTGCTACGTAGCTGCTAAACTTATCGTCATTTAAAATTCCTTGAAATAATTTATTCAACAAATCCTCTTTATTATCATTTTTCACTAATGAATCGTCCTGTAGTTGTTTTAAAATTTCCTCTTTCTCCTCAGGTGTTGCGCCTTCCAGCTGTTGAATTTTCTGTTTCTCCTTGATTTCTCTTAATTTAAGAGTATTGGCAATGGCTAGCGGATTATTTAAGTCTTCTAATCGTAAAACTAAACCAAATAGAGCCTCTAATTCCAGTAGAGTTTGTTTTGTCTTTCGGACATCACGTTGAATATTCAGAGTCGATTGATTTAGATCAGAATCTTTTTCATGTGACACCACGTCCATATCAATTATTTTTCTAGGTGCCGTCACTGACCCACACTATAAAAGAAAATTATTAGTAAAGTAGGAGAACCTTGGAGTTAGCTGATTCGCAACGTATTAAGGGGTTATATGCACTTGTGCCGAGGAAAAATAGCAGAATTTTAAATTTTTTGAAATAAAAATTTATTCAAATAAGACTTATACCATCATTTAATGTACTATTTTAAGATCAAATTATCTAATTTTACCTACTGAAGGTCAGGGCTGGGAACTATTTAAAATGATTTCATTTTAAATATGTATTTAAAATACAAAATGGCATTTTACATTTTCTATTTTAAATTAGTTCGGTCAAACCATTTTCCATTTTGTATTTAAAATGGAAATTTGAATCCATTTTACATTTAAAATGAAAATGCATGTATACTCAAGTTTATGTGTATACAATATTTTAATTATAGAACTTGAATTGAACGACTTGAAATCTAACAAATTGTAAGTTGATTTAATTGCCTCAAATTTTTTATAACTCGAGTTGCATTGTCACTTGAGTTAAATTTGTAAATAATAAACAAATATTTTACTTCGCAAAAATACCACTTTTATTTCGAAACAATATTGTCACAGTTTCAAAATAAAAGTGGTATTTTTGCGAAGTAAAATATTTGTTTATTATTTACAAATATGGAATACCATAAAGTAACGCTCAAATCTATTAATATTATGAGTTAAACTTGTTACTAGACTTGCAGTTCTCTTAAGTCAAACTTTTCTGACTCAAGTAGTGTACTATGTACTATCTTTAAGACACGTCGATAAGAAATGTTTTTGTATTTCGAGTGGATGATTTTCATAATTTTATTTAGAAGTTGCAGTCGTAGCGTTGTCAAGGTTTGAATACGTCAAAACCGAATTAAATTTTACAATATTTTTAAGTAACAATATTTGAAAAGTTAAGTTTCGTTTTTTTTTATATCCTGCAAACTTTACAAAATTTTCTCAAAAGACTGTCTTTATGTATTTAATTTCAGTACGTTTGATATTTTCTTAATTTTTTTTTTTTTTTCAAATTAATATAAATAATGATAAAAAATTTATAGAATAAATTTAAAATAAAAAAGCATTTTGCATTTTATAATCCATTTTAAATAACTATTTTCCATTTTCAATTTTAAATATGTTCTACAAAACCATTTTCAATTTTGTATTTTAAATGCATTTTTGGAAACCATTTTCCATTTTCTATTTTAAATGGTTTCAATGAACCATTTTTCCCAGCCCTGCTGAAGGTAACTTTGCAACTTTACTATCACATTTTACGTCAAATAAATCAAGCTTTAATGGCTTATGATGCCTATAGCACTTTTTTAATGACAGGAGCATTTCCAACAAATCAGTGATATTATACAGATTTTCTTTCTTCGATTTCTTTAAATTATTAGTATTTTTCTTTTAATTCATATAGTACATTACTGTTTTTAATGACTACAGACGGTATAAAAAATATTTAAAAGCCAAAATTTTACAGTCCAAATTTCAAAACGTCTTTTTTTGCATGGATTATGGTGAACAAGATGTGTCAAAAATTATTGCGCCGATTGTTTTAAGATTTTGTACTTACGTGTAACTATAGTGGTCGGTCCTTGAACGAAGGGTTTAGCTAATTTTGTTTTATTTTCGAAATGTATTTGAAAAGAAATAGTTCCTTTCAAATTTTGAGTGTAATCATTTGTAATCAAAAAAACAACTGATATTTTTCAACTTAAACAGAATCATCAATCCCAGGGCCTAAATGTATACAATAGCTCTAATTAACAAGAGCAGTTAAACGGTGCGGCAGAGACCAAGGAAATTTTTATGAAATTCTGTATAAATATTCCTAATATTATGATCAACTTAAAGAATGTAACCCCTTAATTAAATTATCAATTAAGTATTTAAGAAAAAAAAAACTTACTTGTAATTTTCCTAACGAATTTTCAAACTGTAATGGGGTGTACGCCCGATGAATCTGTGTTGGATTGTTTTCCCGATCTCTATTTCTGTCATCTTTCATAAAGTCTGTAAAAATAAACGAATTAAAAATTTTCCGAAAAACATCAATTTTTTCAAAGGTTTGTACCTTCTTTTCTGTTTTGATGTCGATTATTATGGTGATTGTGAAAACGATTATTTTTCATATGATGCTGATCCTGATTTGTTGTGGGTCTGTTCTCCTTTTCCAGTTTATTTTGTCGGTCCACAAACACCTAAAACACAGATGTAAATTAACCCTTTGGAGAAATCAAATGAGGGCGTGGTTTAAGTGTTTAGCCATCTGGGGATTATTGGGAATTTAGAACTGTCTTTGTCCATTGATTTTACATTACAAAAAAATTGTTATTGTAATTTATAATTTCCATAGTTATGTTTGATTAGAAATTTATTTAACTTGCTATGATCGAAATTAGTTTTAAAAAAAGCTAATTAGAGAAATAATTTTTTTAGCTATATTTTAATCGGTTATTCTCACTGAGCACTGAATCGAACATATTAACATGTTTCCTAGAGATACCACAGGCATTAAATTTTGAAGCATGACTCCATTTTAGTAAGCCCAACTTGTAACCACGGAAACTTGTTTATAAATATTAGATAAACCGTTAAATTAATGGTTTGGCCGCCATTAAAGTAATTCCATTAGTCAATTTTTTTGCTTCAATTTCTTAATGTATTTGTAATACGCAGTATTCTCTCTAGTCGATTCTCTCCTCAATGGTTATTCTACTCTAATCAAACATAACTATGGAAATTAAAAATTATAATAATAATTTTTTTGTAATGTAAAATCAGTGAGCAATATTTGACAGTTCTAAATGTCAAAAAGTAGCGTAAAATTAAACCCGCTGTCTCTTTTAGGTCCACCGCGAGTGCAACGGCTGACGTCCATTTTGATGATTATAAGGTACTAATTCTAATATTTAAAGTAGAATTCATTCGGCCTAAGATCATTAATGAAAATACAACGCTACCTTCCGTACTATAAACAAACCTTATTAACATTTCGTAGTTTTAACCACGATACAATAGTCAGTGTCGGACCTTACGCCATTTAAGAGAAAGTATCGTTTTTTAAAAACCTTTATTGAAATTTTTAAACTCATATAGGAAGTAAAAAAAGGTTTAAATAATCACATTATTATCAAAATAAAGGCTAATTTTAACACTAAACGGTCCGCGTACTTTCACAGTAAACTTCCTCAAGGGCCGGCAATATTTTTAAAGAACGAAAAAAAAACTTTATATAAATAAGTTCACATGTGTAACTGTAAGCATTCACATTTTTTAATAAAAACAATAACAGACAAACACACTGTTAATGATAAAAAAAAATATAAAAAAAACACAAACAATTTTTACATGTACGCATTTCAATACAATTACAAAAAAATAAACGATAATATAAACTATATTTTTATGCGTTATCCGTCTATAAATGTTCATAGAGAGTGTGTTTGTCGTGTTGGTTACTGGTCAGTACCTGCTTGCGCTAAGATCGTACACATGTGTGATCACTGATCGCGATCGGCTTCTACGGTTATTCTGGCTATTTTCAGATGCTGAAAACGCGGACCGTAAAGTCTTAAATAAAAACAAGCTAGTGAATTACGAAATTCTGATTTAATGTGTGTCTAACACGCATTTACTGAATTTTTCTATCAATTTAAAGTACATCTGAAAGAGTGAATTACAGCAATGTCTCGATTTGGTTTACACAAGGTGAGTGAGTGGCATTATTGATTTATGACGTGTACAACTAACCGTTCTGATTGACCCACGGCTTATGAATAAAAAATCAACTTACTGTATAGTAGAAGTCGTCAAAATAGGGTGTTCCCGTATTCAATTGTAATAGTTGAATGTTTATAAGCCACTGTTTCTCTCGACTGGTCATAAGACCCGCGTACTCGTCCTTAACTTCTGACGGTGCCGGTACGTTTGAGAGGTGCTGCTGCTGATGATGATGGTGTTGTTGCTGCTGTTGATGCTGAGTATAGTTATTGTTACGATTATTCACGTTTAACGTCCGATTATGTAAATTTTGTTGCAAATACGTGTTATCCTGGTGAAATTGTGATCGAATATGATTGTATGGTTGGAAATTTTGTTGATGATGAAAATCGGATCGAAAATTTTTATAATTTTGATTTTGAACCTACAGTACGAAAAGAACAATTCAATTAATTGCGCTAGTGAATCGTGAAAATAGGGTTGACCGGGGTAATTGTTAATTGGGGTAATTGTGAACGGCTCTAAAATAACATTAATATTGTTTAAAATCATCTTTTAATAAGTTTTTCTATCTTTTTTTAATATGCTATTAAAATTTGATAACAATAGGATACTTGACTGAAGTTACAAAAATATTCTAAAAGCACTGTTTTTCCATATTAGTTAAGTGATTTTTTTATTTTCGACAGATTCTGTAAAAAATCATCAAAAAAATAACCCTACAATTTTAAATTAGAAAAAGGCGGGAAAAACACCACTACAGTGACGTCACAGTTTAAAGCAATTAAACGTCAATGTCAAAATTTATAACCTCAAAACTTTGATTATATTCATAAAATGTCAAAGTAAAAGCAAGTATTTATTAGAATTCTGGCCGATTATTATTACTATATATATATAAACTAATAGAAATATTCAAAAGAAAACATAATTTCACTTCACCGATGAAAATTATCAAAAATCGACATATCTAACTACAAAATGTTACGTCATATTCAAGAAATGGCGCGTTTTCACTAATTTGAATATTTGTTGAAAAATGGCGATTTTCAAAATAAAATTTCTAAATAGGTATCAAATTTTTTTATGTTTCATCATTAAAATTGGACATATGTAATGATAATGCATAGAATTATTTAACATTTGACACAAATTTTAAATACAGTCAAGTACCTAAAAATGTAAAAAACTAATTTTTTTACATTTAATAGATATGTATTCTCCAAGTATTAGTATCTTTTTTTTTATTTTAAGCAAATCCTTGCAAAATTTTGTGTATCTTACTTTGACCAATCTTCAAAAAAAAAATTTTTTTAATACATTTTCTTTTCTTAAAAGGTAAGAAATGGTTAAAAGTTATGGTCTAATCCCTGAGAGGGTTCCTTTTTAATTGCTAAAGAAATTGTACAATTTATTACCAATTCACAATTACTCCATGATTTTAAAATTGTGGGGTAATTGTGAATTACAATAAGAGGTAATTGTGAATGTCATTCACAAATGTCCGATTCGGTCAAAAATTTCAGTAGTGTTATTTTCAGAGGTGAAAATGTTTCCGTTGTACAAACAATACAAAAACAGAATTTGTGTACAAAGAGGACGATATGTTTTATGTATCAATCTACGAAATCATTGGCTGTACTCTCTTACCCAATAACAACTTACAAAAACAGAAAAATTACTTGTTTTCAATGGCTCTGTGGGTGTCCAAGAGCAGTAGGAATAACATAAAACCATTTTTTTTTTTTATTTAAAGCATTAAGCCTAATAGATTGTTGTTTTTTTTTTTATTAATGTAAACTAGATGTATTTCCTTGAAAAAGGCTAATTTTCCTTGTTTTTGTGGGGAAATCATGTAATTTTTTGATTTTTTATACGATAAAATGACAAAATATCATTTTAGCTTGTAATAAATTTGTTCTTACAATTTATGTTATTTTTATTTAACCTTGATTTTTTGTACAAATTTGAGGTATGGGTAACGTGCATTAAACAAAGGGAAATTGTGACCGCTAAAGTATGAGGAAAAATTTCAAAGTGGGGTAAATGTGAAGAATTTGAGTTGGGCTTTACTTTGATGTACCCAGAGTTGTGCCATGTGATGTAAAAAACCAGTTTTTTACATTTTTATGTAAAAAATTGTAAAATATGTAAAAAACTGTAAAAAATTGTATAAAATTGTAAAAAAAATGTAAAATACTTAAATCATTTGTCATTTCACTGACAAACAATTTATTTTGACGGTTATTACTTGTTTATAAGTTCACATGAAAAAACGTGTAAACAAAATGTCGACACAAAAATGATTTTCTGCTGGTGACAACTGACTACAACGCTTTAAATTTCCAAATTAACAAACTGAGTTTTGACAGATCAAAAAAACCACTACATATTTATCTCTCTTTAAATTAATAATAAAATCACTGATGATAATGATGATGAAGATGATTGATACCTTTAATAAAATTTAACTGAATAAATAAAAATCTTTTTAATATTGAATTCTTAAATAAACTATTCTATCAAAACTAACCTTTCTTTTTCCTGTTTGTCCCCATTTATATTTTTAATTTTCAAATTACTTAATTATTAAGTTTTACTTTGCAAATATAGCAAATACTTCAATAGCAAATATGGAATACCATCAGTAACACTTACATATCTATTAAACTTAAAAAATTCAGTTTTTTAAATTTTTTACAGTTTTTTTATCAAAAAGATTTTTACATGTAAAAAAATGTGTAATTTACCCGAAGTAAATTACACGCACAACTCTGGATGTACCTCACTTCTCTTGTAATGGATTCTAAATAACTTTTCTGATGGCATTCACTTTTACCCCAAAATTCATAAGATTTGCAAAATCGTACCGGGGAAATGTTAATGGTTTATAAAATTTTTATTTTTCATACGAATTTGCTCAAAATTTGTGTGGTGCATCCTCAATAATGTAGAATTAAAAATCAATTAACCATAATATGATATATAAAATAAAAAATACTTAAAACAACGCTTTTATCTCAATTCATGAAAATCCATTCACAATTACCCCGATTAACCCTATTAACTTACGGGAAAATTAGCTCGGTTCGGAAGAAGAGTATTTTTTAGTCCAATATTTTGTCGAACATTCAAATTCGGTCTAGGAACACTAGATTGCATGTTGTGAGACGGCGATACTCCATGTTGCATTAACAGCGGATGCGGAGACAAAAAACGGAATACATTTGGCGTCGATTGTGCTCCAAGACCTGGTGGAGGAATATACGGGGGCGTTAATAGAACGGGCCCCAAACCTGGCGGGAGACGTGGCGGTTGTTGTACTTGATTTGGCTGCAAATATAAATAATCGATACATAAAAATAAAACTGTAACGAGACCGTTTCTGTACATGGAATATTTTTTGAAAATTGTACTGGTATTGTAAGTAGTTATCGATGTAAATATCAAAACAACGATTTTTAAAATTTTTGTCTGTCTGTCTGTCTGTCTGCTCACGCATCACGCTAAAACTACTGGACGAAATTTAATGAAATTTGGCGTGGTGATAACTTATTACCTGGCTCAACACTTAAGATACTTTTTACTTCGGGAAAATGTCTCATTCCCACGGGAAAATAGAAGAACCATTTTGAGCATGTGCACACTGGTGATGTCGAGCCGAGGAGCAGTTAGTCAATTAATCGATTAAAGTTGTTTTTCAGGCAAAATTGATGATTAGTCGAAAATATCGTACATACAATAGTCGACTAATCGACTAAATTTTTAGTCAAATTCATAAATAAGGTAATCTATGTAACTTATAATAATATAAAAAAATTAATCAATTAGTCTTTTTTTGTTATTTTTAAAAAAAATTAATCATTTTAGTCATTTAGTCGATTAAAAAATGAATAAATGTAAACAAAATAAGTCGACTAAATCGATTAATCGATTAATTGTTATCACTAATGCACCCATTACGCGAAAACTATTGAACGGATTTTTATGAAATTTGGTACAGTGATAACTTATTACCTGGGTCAACATTTAAAGTAATTTTTACTCCGGGGAAATGTCTCATTCCCACGGGAAAATAGAAAAACCATTTTGAGCATGTGCATACATTACGCGAAAACTATTGAACGAATTTTTATGAAATTTGGTGTGGTGATAACTTATTACCTGGGTCAATATTTAAAGTAATTTTTACTCCGGGAAAATGTTTCATTTTCACGGGAAAATAGAAATACCATTTTGAGCATGTGTATACATTACGCGAAAACTATTGAACAGGTTTTTATGAAATTTTGTGTGATGATAACCTATTACCTGGATCAAGGTTTAAGATACTTTTTACTCCGGGAAAATATTTCCACGGGAAAACAGAAAAACCATTTTGAGCATGTGCATACATTACGCGAAAACTATTGAACGGGTTTTTATGAAATTTGGTGTGGTGATAACCTATTACCTGGATCAACATTTAAGATACTTTTTACTCCAGGAAAACGTCTCATTCCCACGGGAAACAGAAAAACCATTTTGAACATGTGCACACATTACGCGAAAACTATTGAACGGATTTTTATGAAATTTGGTGCGATGATAACTTATTACCTTGGTGAACATTTAAGGTAATTTTTACTCTAAGAAAATGTCTCATTCCCAGGGAAAAAGAGAAAAACCATTTTGAGCATGTGCACATATTACGCAAAAACTACTGAACAGATTTCTATGAAATTTGGTGTGGTCAATACTACCTGAGTCAACATTTAAGATACTTTTTACTCCGAGAAAATATCTAATTTCCACGGGAAAATAGAAAAACCATTTTGCGAATGTGCATGCATTACGCAAAACTATTGTTCTATGCAAATGCTTTATAATTATTATACTTATATTCTTCTCACGGATTTTATGCGTGAACGACTTCGCGGGTACAGCTAGTATTGTACTAGTGGTGGAAGTGCTGAAAATTCAAAAATCTTACCGTTACAAAATTGGATAGGAAAGGAGGCTGTTGTTGTTGTTGTTGCTGTTTTGGTGTTTCATTTACGGCGGCATTTCGATTGGTCAGCAAATTTCGTTCCAATTCTTCGACGGTACAAACATTTTTTGGCAATGTAAGCCCATTCAGTAAACCCCCTTTAAGTCATTAAAAAAGCAAAAAGTCAATTTTTCACAAATATCAATGATTTAATTAAATTTTTTTACCATTTTTTTGCTGATTTAGAAGTAATTCCAAATTATTTTCATGTGAAATTAGATTGGATGATGGCAAAGAATCTTTCTGCCTAGATTCGGATACATTTGGACTTGATTCTAATTTAGAAATGCCCCAAATATTACTATTATTTGTGTTGTTTGATACATTCGACAAATTGTTGTCATTGGTTACTAATTTCTTAAGAGAAATTTCTGTAAAAACACATAAAATAACTTGCCCGTGCCATCAAAGCGTCAACACAAATATTTAAATATAATTTATCAAAAAAGGATACTGTACCTAAATTATGAACTTTTTTCGTGCTTTCGGCTATTTCAGCGAGTTGTTCATGTTGCGTTTCCCAATCGTCTAAAGGTCCAGAATCAATTACATTATCGTCGCCAAATGTTTCGTCGTTTAACGCGTCGTACTCTTGTTCATCGTGATCTAAATCTTCTAGATCACCTGGACATTCTTCATCACGCTTCAAAAGCCATAAAATATTAATGGGTATGGATAATTTCATACAAACGAGTTTACTTTGAATGGAAATTCATTAAAAAGTTGAGAAGAAATGGGAAAAATAAGTAGTTTTTTAGTATTTAGAACACGTCAGTAAAGTTTAAAAACTGTCATAAAATCTATGTTACATTTGGTTTAAATCGGTTTTAATTGGGTTTATTTTGGTATAAAATTACTTACACTCAAAGTGGTATCAAAACCGAAAAATGAATCTGCCATTTGAAATCTGAAAGCCAACTTTTAAACGAAATGTTCATGTCAATATATACGAACTTGAATAAATTGCAAAAACGGTAGACATATGCAACTGTATGAACAAATATAAATTAAGATAAAATATTTTGGGAGATATTTTCTATGAAAACCGCTGTACAAATCTCTGATACTACCAAAGCTGCCAAATTATGCTCAAAAAAATTAAAATTTTTGTCTTGTAATGCCAGAGTACGTAATATTCTACGCATTAGCGCAGCGAAGAGGTTTAATTTTAAATGGGGTACATATTATTTTTAAAGTTGGCTATATTTTTACTATATGTTCGCATAGCGAGGAACATCGTTACAATGGAGTATTATAAGATGGAGTTCTTACTTATATGAGAGTAGAGTGCCTATAATAAATAGAGTGGTGACATGTGTGCTGAACGCTGATTGGTTCCGGCATTTTCTATCCAAAGTTTTCGAAAAATAAATTAAATGTTAACAAAAACTATTTAGTTTAACTTAGAAAGAATAATTAAATTAAAAATTTTTAATTGTTCATTAATTCATAACTTATTAACAATAATTATGTAGTCAAAAATATTTACTCAAACATGTGATAATTAATTTTGAAGCTTCCCGCTCTGTTTTGGATAGAAAATGGATGACATGTCACAACTCCATTTATTATAGGGACTCTATATGAGAGGAATTGACAAACTGAATTTTTATTTTTAAATAATATAATCATTTTAATTTCTTAACACAAACTTGAAAAGTCTTATTTAGTTCGCCTCTGATAAATTTATTTCATATTTTCCAAATTATTTTATTTCATTTCAAAGAGTCTGGCAATGAAATTATTACGTTACCTGAATTTCCTTTTGTAAATTACTTAATAACCTCGTTCTGGATGTTTGTACAAAATTTTATTAAGCGGTTCACTGTAAGTGAAACCTGACTAATTCAGACACCATGCTGTACGACGTCGACAATGAGCTCTTTTCTCAATATGTAATAGTCTGACACCAGGGCGGCGAGACAAGTAGTTTGGGACTACAACTCTATGATCGAAATTTTAATTTAAAAATTGCTATGTAACCGCATAAGAAAATGATTTAACATCAGGGCGGCGACACGAGTTATTCGAAACTACATCTCTATAGTTAGGATATTAATTTTTAAAAAATAAACAATATTTCTAGATAACCGAATTGAAAAATTTTGTTGTGTAAATGGAATTAACAGAAGATGAATTTTGGTTGATTAACTTAATATCTGGATCAGAGATGTCATCCCAACTACCTGTGTCGTCACCCTGGTGACAGACTGCTATATATTTTGAGAAAATCGCTCATTTCATATAAAGCGTACACCATTAAGGTATACAAATATAGCTCACTCTCTCACAAATATAGCACCATCATTACCGAAGTAGTCCGATCTGATCTATAATACATTACATATTATGCTGCCGACTTGTGGTCACTGTCAAACCTCCACACCAAGCCAGAGAGCGAGCTATAGTTGCTTATGTATTGGTGTATTACTTGTCAAAACACTATATCAGTTGGTGATTTCGTCATAATTCTTCATGACCATTAACGTGTTAAAATCCTAATATATACATGACGATTTTAATGGGTTAAATAAGTTTATTTAAAAAAAATCTCATGAATAACTAATTAAATTTTTTTTTTATTTAACGTAATTATTACATAGACAATTTAAAAACTGTATGAAATCATAAAAGGTTTATAAAAACTCCATCTCGCGTTCAATACCGACAAATTTCAACTGTTCCGTTGGACCATACCTGAAAATAACAAATTTTTTGTTACATCTAGTATTGATATCTTAACACATTATGGATTGGCGCATAGTTTAAATATATATTTACCTGTAGTCGAAAAATAGCTCTTCGCCTGGTTGTATAGCTCGTTTAGCAAATATTCCGATACGATGATCCCCATTTACCATCATCACCTTCGCATAACAATTGGGGTTGATGGAATGGTTGGCGAAACGAATTTTATTCCCCTTACGCGTTGCATCCACAACAAAATCTAAACACCGAGAAATGTGCATTTTAAAAGCAGAAGCACCAAAAATGTTTAAAACTTTTTTCTTACCATTATTCAAATTGAACAAGAAACTACACATATATTTATCATAGACTTTGCCCCGACGATCAGCTTCATCTTGGGATATAATTTCGCCGCAATACTCCGAAATAAATTCATTCTTTTGCGCACACTCTTTCAAAAAGATACCCCAACCAGCAACGTCAGAGGGTGCCATTAATAAATGTTTATCTTCAAAAAAGGAAAAAAATTAAAAAAATGATTTTGAAGTTCGTTAACAGTACAAAACATATTAGTTTCCTCTGTCCTTTCCTATCCATAAGCTTAACCCATCAGACATCAACATATTACACGTAATACAGTGGGATTGTATAGAAATTACCATTGAAACACTTTAAGCGGAATTTTAAAAGGTATTTAACCCTTTTATTTTAACCATAGAGAAAATTTTTTTGTCTCAAAATGCCGAACCTTTTACTGCCAGTGATAAGTACAATAGATAAGGTTACAAAAAAAGAAAAAGAAAAAAAATCAAAGATCCCAACATCGAAAAAGTGAACCTTAGGAATTTGCAAAATATAAATTATACTAAGCTATGTTGATAAAATTGAACATTACTTAGAATTATATTGTATTTCAAAAAATCTGTCACAGATGCCGGCACCTGTACCGCTGTACCGGTGAATATACAGGGTGGGCCATTTTAATCTATGCCTCTAAATATCACGCCAGAGGCGCCACCTATCAAAAAATGACCTTGACAAAAGTTGTTAGATATGAAGGGGGACATTAAATGGTGACCTTAAATTTGACTTTGACCTTCATTCTCAAGGTCACCTTGAGGTCAAGTCGTATTTTTCATATGAGAAGCCCTATTTTGTATTTCGGATTCTGAAAGAGCGTGAAATTTCACGTCGAAAATGATGTGAACATAATTTTTTTTACTGACCTTAAGAGGTCAATTCAAGGACAAACCATTTTGAATTAGGCAATAAAATATCCCGTCAGGATAGTCACCTAATAGAAAATGACTTACCTAACCTAACCTAATCCAACAAAAGTTGTAAGGTACAAAGGGGGACAATAAATGGTGACCTTAAGAGGTTTTTCCTTTAAAATCTAATTTTTTTATTAGGTGGCTATCCTGACGGGATATTTTATTGCCTAATTCAAAATGGTTTGTCCTTGAATTGACCTCTTAAGGTCAATAAAAAAACTATGTTCACATCATTTTCGACGTGAAATTTCAGAATCCGAAATACAAAATAGGGCTTCCCATATGAAAAATACGACTTGACCTCAAAATGACCTTGAGAATGAAGGTCAAGGTCAAATTTAAGGTCACCATTTAATGTCCCCTTTCGTACCTAACAATTTTTGTAAAGGTCATTTTTTTGATAGGTGGCGCCTCTGGCGAGATATTTAGATGCATAGATTAAAATGGCCCACCGATATACATATTAAAGCATTCTGAATCGCCATATTGCATGACGAGTTAACTTGTCTTAATCATTTAAAGAGTTAAAATAGGTACGTACTTAAAAAAGGTCTGTCATAAGCGGTACAAGTTACCGCAAATATTTGAATTTATTTTTAAATGAACTGAATTTTAATTTAGCACGTTAACGGTGACAGACGCCGTACGGCGTCAAGTGAAACCTGAGTAACTGCGGCACAACGGTGTATCGCGTCAGCAATTCCAGGATCTTGGCTGGGGATTTATTTAATAATCGCATTCTGAATTTCTGAATCTTATGGGTAAAAAAGGGGGACCCTTTTTTCCTTGCACTGTTCATGAGTTACCAATTCTTTTTTGATAAACTTACGTAGTCCTCGTTGCACGCTAACATTTTTACACGATATTTTCGACACGTCATACTGATCCGCCCCACAGGTCTGACATAAATCGGGATCACATTCTCGGACCGCCAAATAGCATGGACACTGTTTAGTGTTGCACTGAGCCTTGCATCGACATCCCGGGAAACGATTTTGACCTATTTAAAACTTGAATTACTATACAAAGACAATTCGATTAAATAATTAATATAAGATAGGTTTACTTTGTGAAAATCTATATTAAAACATGGGACCGTTGCTTTGTTACTTTTCACAACAAAATCGTAGAAAAAACACGAGTCGACTTTCGGCTTTTACACAATCTTAAATGACCAAATTGATCTAAACAAATCGCCTTTATTAAATCTATAACAATCTATAACACGGTGCATCTCACGTTTTGTTTTCGAATAGTTTAGCTGATAGGTACCCATTTTTAAAATTTTATAGATTCCTGGTAATTAATATTTAAATGGTCTTTATGCAATATTTTGATTTTACATCATTTAACAATCCTTTTAGTTTAACAAAAGCATCGACCTGGTGGGTGTAACCTTTCGTGCAAATCAATACATGTTTCTATCTTGACAAATTAATACAGACCGATACCTGTATATTTTATTCTTTATTTCTTGTAATTATCGTTCACCGTTGTTTCACGTGTCTGGTTTTCCCCAACGTACTCTAGTCATTTTAAGGATATTACACCTAACCGGTTTAAAATAATATTCGTTGTAAGTACCTTTGCAAATAATACAAAAAATTTTAGTTTTATCAAAAATTGGTCAACTTGGGAGTTCCCCTTACATCTGTTTTGATGTGATTATATCTGCCTCTATCTCTAACACCCCCCACCAATACATTATTTACTTCAATTTATATTATAAATAGTTTTCGCTTAAAAGAACAATTTTTAGTTGTTTTTCACCTGACGATGGTGTAAAAGCCGAAAGTCGACTCGTGTTTTTTCTACGATTTTGTTGTGAAAAGTAACAAAGCAACGATCCCATGTTTTACAATTCGATTAAGTGTGACTTAACTTACAATCTGAGCTACACTGACAGAATTTCTCGCAGAAATTTTGTGCCCCAATACAGGGGCACATTGTGTCGCACGGTTGTCCAGGATGGTCACATGGCGTAAAATTATAGACATGGTTACTGCTTGTGTCCTTTTTCAATTGAATTTTTCGACAATGCATCGACCATAGACGATGTTTCTTCTTCTTCTTTCGCGGAGGAGTATAATCTTTGGACGATTCTTCGGTTGGAATGTCAGCAGCTTCCTTTTGCGCAAACTCATAAACTTGTTGACAAGTTTTGGTCAATAATACTTGTGCAATTGCGCAGTAATTATTTAAAAATACTTTATGAATAGCTCGGAACAGACTCTGATCCGATCCTGTCCAATTGTCACGATCAATGTTGCTTTTGTCGTTCATCATGCCCAAGAGACATCCTTGTAGGTTTTCTTTTGACGCGTCCTGACAATCCTTTTGTGACATAAATTCATTGTTGTACTTGTTACTGTCGTTGCTGTCTTCAGAACTTGCTTCATTTCCGGAATCGACACTTGGACGTTTTAAGTTGCGTCGCAGCAAATCCGTGGTTTGTGATGTTCCATTCGTTTTCGAGGTACTTTGAGCGCTGTTTTCGTCATTGTTTTCTTCTTCGGCTTTCGTTTTAGCTAATGCCGCCATTTTTTCACGTACTTCATCCTGTGATAAAATTAGAAACAGGATAGAAAGTAAAAACTTTTGAGCACAATTCTTAGAACTTTTACGATGGTATATAAAATGGGGTGTATAGTAATGATGAGGTGAACCAGTTGTATTTGAATTTGTCATAAATTGCATAGTCAATAAACAATAAAAAATACCCCTGTCGCAGCATCCTGCATAACATAGCGAATTTCCGTTTATAAAAATCCGTTTTTCTGTGATTTTTCATCCTTTTAAGTGATTTTTCCTCGCCTTTCTAATGGTGTAAATAAATGTCGCAAAAATTTTTTGACTTGAGGAAATTTTGGCAAAAGACTAATTTTTTTCACGAAAAATGATAAAAAAAAACCATGTTCCAGGCATCCGACATGGCTGACTAATGAACTTGTCCAACGGTGTGGGACTAAATACAAATATATAAATTTTAGTGAATATTATTTTCGGTTTCTAGAGACCTCAAAATAAATTTCTATTATAGTCCCGAAAGATTTCTTTCGGAGCTCTAAAAAATAGGACTTTCTTAGGAACCCTAAAAAGAAGGCATATTATAACATACAAACATAATATTATATACATATGTATGTGGCTATACAAGCCATTATATGACAAGCTATATTATCATGTTATATACCTACTTTCATATACATAATTATATATACCCCTGTCGCAGCAACCTGCATAAAATAGCGAATGCCCGTTTATAAAAATTAATTTTTCTCGGAAACTAGTTGACATAGAATAATAGTTTATAGACCTTTTTTATGTAATTTTTTCTCCTCGTTTAAATGGTGTAAAAAAGTCCCAACGGTTTGGGACTTCCAACATTTTCACCAAATTTCGTAAACCTAGGACATTTCGTTCGAGAGTTATCGTGCGGACACATATATACATATATACATATATATATATATATATATATATATATATATATATATATATATATATATATATATATATATATATATATATATATATGTATATATATAAATTTTTGTGAATATTATTTTCAGTTTCTAGGAACCTCAAAACAAATTTCTCCCATGGTCCCGGGTTCAAGCCGCGTCATGACAGTGGCTGTAACAGCTGAATTCCATTCTGGAAATTCGCTAATAAACGTTAATGTTAAAATTAATTATTAAATAAAAAAGTGTCAAAATTTAGTACTGAACCAGTGCAAACGTAGGGTACCAAAAATTCTTCCGAATTTTATTTAAATTAATATGCTTATGTTCAAAAGAATACGTAATAATAAAGTTTTCCCCACAGAACATTATAGAAGCAGCCTACATATAAAAATCTGTCGTTCGTAAGTTGCAATTTACACCGCTACTGATTTAGTCTGTTACTGTCCGTCATGGGGTTCACGTCGTAATGAGTATCATGTTTTTTTTAATCAATTCGTGAAATTTAAACAGAAAAAAATATGAAGTGTGTCGTATTTAAGTGTAAAAATTCTACTGAACAAAAAAATTCTCAAAATAAAGAGATATCTTTTTTAAAATAAATAAATTTATTTTTAATATTGTAGGTTGTTACTTAAATAAGGCGACCATGACAGTATATGCTATATATATGCTATAACACTAACACATTCGCATGTTTGTGTCGATACAAGTATGTGTGTTGTATTTATCATAATCGGTTGGTAGTGGTATCGGTGTTTACGTCACTCGCCGGCGACGTTTTTCCCTTTAAGGACTCATAAAAAATATAAAATATTCGCTAGACCGGTTTCGGCTACTTTTGTAACCCTTCTCAGTATAATAAAATATATATTTATATTTATAGTTTTTACATTTATTATGTTTTATGCTACTGAAGAGGACTACAAAAGTAGCCGAAACCGGTCTAGCGAATATTTTATATTTTAAAATTATATTAACTTTGCAAATATTCTATATTGGTATCTTCACACCTGTTCACTTTTAATAATGCTGATTAGAAAGAGATAGCTGTAGTAAAACATTTCTATCTCTTTCTATAACAATCTAAGTATTATTAATTAAGAATTATTTAAAGAATTAAAGTATTATTTGCTTAAATGATTAATAATAATCTATGCGTCACACTGAAATAAATTGGAGTGAATAAATAAAAACGCCTATAAGATCAACACAGACGCAAATGGGGCAAAAAGAGAGGGAAAAGGGTAAATAAAAATAAATTAGAGGTGAAGAGAATTTAACATGTCAGGGCAAACCAAAAGGAAATGGACTTTAAAAATGACAAAAATAAAAAAATAGCTTATTAAAAACAAAAGTATGAAAATCGAACAAACAGTTAAATCAAGTGCGTGTCAAACCACGCAAAGCGATGACAGAATTGACGAAAGTGTTCCATCGTTATAACTACGAAACACTAAAAATCATACTATACACCCCGTTTTAAAACACTGAAAAATCATTGCATTTGTATTACTTACCAAATGTTGATAACATGACGGTCCACACGGCTCCGGGAATGGTTTCAATTCGGGACCTTTTCGTTTTTGTAAATTTGGTTCTGGATGACAAGCTTGTAACCCTTGACAGGGAATTTTATAAGTTTATGATCATTTTTGAACATCACCAAAAATTACACATCTCAAACATAATATAATTCTCCATTGCATTTGAAGGGTCAAAAAAAAAAAATGTGTAATTTTTGATAAAGTTTATTTTAACGATCTAATCTAAATCTAACTCAATAATGGAATCATGAAATGGAATGAGATGAATGATCTTTTGATATCGATATGAGTGATGAAGTGCGGTCTCGAAACCATACCTTGACCTCCTAGTAAAGCAGCAAAAAGAACAGTAGCCTGTAGTTAAATACAGGAGAAAATAGTTCAAGTTTCCATAACTAGAATTATATTTCGTTATTCAGATTTTAAGATATAACTTTGGTTTTTATAAAATTTTTTAAAATCTGAACGTATAAAAATAAATTTTCACATAAACTAGGCGAGTTGACAATATTTAAAATAAATTCGTAAAATACATCTCATTTTTAATTAAATTTTTATTTTAAAAACTATTATTATTAATAATAAATAAGTACTTTACTTTGCAAAATACCACTTTTAGTTTTGAAACTGTGACAATATTGTTTCGAACCGTTAGTTCATTTTCAAACTATGGCAAAGTATATATTTGTTTATTATTTACAAATATGTAATACCATAAAGTAACGCTCAAATCTATTAATATTATTATTATATTAAATTTTATTACGTCATCGTTCTTTAAATCAACAAGACAAACTGCATTATGGATAATATCATCACAGAAAGCATAACTGGAAGCTATAGCTCTCTAGTCAGTACTGGATTTACACTATGGGCACGCTGGGCACTGGCCCCGGGCGGCAAATTTTCAAGAGGGCGGCAAAAATTTGGAATCTGAGGTTTTTTTTTGCTGATCACTTATTTTTTTATAGAAAAAGGGAAAAAAGTGAGAAAGTAATAAAGAAATATTTTTGAAATTTTTGTTTTACGGAAAAGCAGGAGCGGAATTTTTTAAAGTGCCTCGGGCGGCACTTAGGATAAATCCGGCCCTGACTCTAGTACTTAGAGGCTGCTTGGGAGGTTAAAATACGGGCTCTAGGTCCCGTAGGATCCTAGAGCCATAAATACTGAACGTTAAGGTATCAGAAATGGTCTAAAATAAATAGCTAAATTAATCTTTACTAAAAAAACAATAAACGCAGTGTCCTAAAATCCCAAAATGAGTCCAACAACTGTACAAACTTCGACCAGAATTTAAATACTATTTAGATTGGGGCAAATTAAAGATGAGATTAAAAAAGACCCCAAAAAGGTACAAAATTTAAGTACTCATAACTATCAATATTGAAAAATGGATATGGCTAGAATTGTCAAATAATTTGATCCGTAATTCAGATAGTTCTACGCATGCGAAATCCCGAGTCAAAACTGTTATCATATAAAAATGCTAGAAAAGTACAATAAAAAAAATAAAAATTGAATTTCAATTCATAGAAAAGTAGAAAATTTGCTTTGAAAATTAAATATGGTAGAAAAAATGTCTGCGTAAAGGGTATGATCTTAAATTAGAGAAAGATAACCTGTGTCTACTGAACGATTACGTCACGGGTCATTTTAGTGCTACTTTTAAAAGTGAAACAAATTTTTTCTTAAAAAAATTGAAAAATATATTCTTTTACTTATAATTGGCTCAAATAATTATTCTGAAACATTTTTTTTTTTAAAATTTGTCAACTGGCCTATTAAGAAAATGGATAATACTCACGATGAAGGAAACAATCGTATTTGAAGCAACGCCTACAGAACAGCGTATGGAAAGAGTGCATAGTCTGTTCCCGTGGTACAGACTCGGCATTGGGGCCATCGATATTTGGAGTACATTCCGGTGGCAATGCATTCGGGTCCATTCGCTCGGTTAACTCTTTGTATCTGAAGAAAAAGATGCAATAATTAACACTAGAAAGATTTACTTTGTGAAAATCCATATTATAAATAAATATGAAAATAATTTGCGTTGTCAACTTTTCACTATTTTTAAATTGTTTAAATTACGAACCAGTTTTCGAGCGATCAGCTCATCATCAGGTATCAAACATCAGGTCATCTTGTTTGATACCTGATGATGAGCTAATCGCTCGAAAACCGGTTCGTAATTTAAACAATTTAAAAATAGTGAAAAGTTTACAACACAAATTATTTTCATATTTATTTAAAAAATGCAATATTTAAATTTAGCACATTTTAGACAACAATTTAACAGGAAAACATACTTTTCTCTCAGTTGATCTGGACGACCCTTATCAGGAAATTGTGACGATATAGCGTGGAAAATGATCATACTCGGAAAATCACTTTTCTTCTTATTATTTTCCGTACTTTTCTCACTGGTTTCTTTACTTGTCTTTTTCTCATCTTCCTCCTGATATTGCATCAAAGCGTGCACCAATTCAACGAAAATTTGATCTTCGATGAAACCGGATTCTCGATCACCGTGAACTTTACCGTCATAATTTTTAATCAGTTCCTCAATAAATGTGCCATCTTGATCCAAAATCTCATCACCCATATATGGGATATTGTGAAGCACTGTTTCATCTTCGACCATAAAATTCTGTTGAATTGGAGCCCAAGTGTACATTGTCGGGATCGGTGTGACGGCATTAATTATTTTCAATGGACACGATTGTACTTCACCCTCGGAGCTTACTACTTCAGCTTTTTTCATGCATGATACGTGTGGCGGGGCTTCCGTGGAAGCCACCCAGATCGCTTTACTTTCAGTGGCCCATCGTTGCTGTTCGGCGACCAGGTCTTCGGTCATACGTCGACGATTTAGATTCCACGCTACCTTAACTTCATCGGCGCGTTTGTAGCGTTTCTGCTGTCGTAAACGCATGTATTCGGATTTTACACGTTTTTTCCATTCTGCTGATACTTTCATTTTTGTTTTTTAATTATAAATAAATTCTTGTATAAATATTTTTGAAAAAAATCTTTAAAATTTCTTTACATTTTAAAACAAACAACAAATTGGGTGAATATAGTACTTTTATTAACGAACAAATATTTTTAAAAACATCAACTTTTATATTTATTTTAATTATTTCAGTATTTAAAAATGGTTTCTTAAAAGTACGAAACGATTAAACGGTATCAACTCATCTATAAACAATGAACAAATTTTTAAAAAATCACACACTGCAATGACAATTTTTCCGGAAAATTATTACTCATCTGCAGCTGGGTTATGTGTTGATGTCGTCGACTCCATCAACTCGATGCACAATTGATTGATGCGTTTTTTAGCGTGTTTCTTGCATTTTTGAATACGTACAGGGCGTTCATTGAATCACACTGAATTGCATTCTTCGATAATTTTTCCAAAATATTAAGTGGTGTGACATAGGGATGGGCAAGTTGTTAAAAAATATCGATTTATCGTCGGGGATAGTGTAAATACGTGTAACTAGCATTGGATAATTCCGCGTATCTGACAAATGTAGCCAATTTAAAAATTCGCTGGCAGTGAACGCAGGAAACTGATTTGCAACTACCTCTTTGATATATACTTTGTTCGACTAACGGAGAGCAAGGAATCGCCCAATAGCAATACCGCAGATCCACTGCCGGCAAGTGGCGATCCCGCGTATGTGGTCAGGTCTAATGTAGATACGCATTCTTTATCTATGGTATATACGCGGATTTGCACTATCCCCGACGATATGTCATATGAATATTTTCTAACAGTATCGATATAGAGTAGAAACTTAACCCTAATTTTTAACAAAAAGCGACTACGAGCATTCTAGTGGCTGATTTTTCTTTTAATCGATTAAAAATTTAAAAAGGATTAAAAAATTCCAATACTATTTTTTTTACCAAATGCCGGCGTCACTGTGAAAAGTTGAAATTAATAATAGTAATAGCCAAGATACATGTATAACTTTTGTATTTGTGGTATTCTATAAGTACAAGTGATATATAAAAAAAAAAATAATTATGACATTTTGATAAATATGATATTTAATTAGAATGAATGCGTAGACTAAAATCAAACATTTATAAGAATACTTGTCAAATTATTTATTTTTATCAATTTTTAGCATTGAAGCGGTGGTTTAATCAAAAAATAGTATTTGAATTTTATATTTTATATTAAATTCTGCATCGATTAAAAAAAAAAAGAACAGCTACTAGAACGCTCGTGGTCACTTTTTCAATTTCTAAGCATCTTTTTAAGGGTAAGTTCCTAGCCTAATATAATTGATGGAAAAGTATCAATATATCGATATTTTCTAAAAATGGCTTTTTATTCTCCACAAATAAAGCTGGCGAGCAAAAATATTGACGCCAGAAAAGTTAGATGGTTGCTAACGTTTTTCTTCCGTAATGCGATACATGCATTGTTCCAGCACAAGTACACTATGGACGCAATTTAAAAATTGTCAACCAGGATTTAATATCGTTCCATGAAGATGAAAAAAATACAGATCCGGTCTATATCGATGAGAAACGGCTCAGAGAAAACAAGGAAAAGCTATTGGAACGATATGTTCGCGCAAATAAGAACCTTTTAAGTTTAGAAGGTAATGGTGATCCAGATTTTGGGACACCAGTTTAATATTTAGACATAAGTTTTCTTTAAGAAATTTTTATTTATTTATTTCTTTCATTGTTATTTTTGTTAAAATTTTCGACAGTTTTTGTCAAAACGTGTTTTGACAATAACTGTCGAACCAGAGGGCTCTGATTCAAAAAATTAATGCACGTTAAATATTTTTTCATGGTTTTTCACGGTATAAATGCTTAATTTCTGAACTACAGACACATTTAAAAATTATGGAATAAAAATAATCAGTCACCATGTTAGAAATTGTTGTTTTAATATATAATGTATGTTAATTTTTTGAATGCGTGCCCTCTGGTTTGTAACGGTGAAAGCTCCGTTAGCTAACGTTAGGCTAACAAAATTTTCGTCCCGAACGCCACCAATGACAACCGCCGTGGCTTGTTTTATAAGAACGTAAAGAATTCAATGAAAGCCCTGTACTATCTGTTTTTCTATTTAAATAAAAAAAAGTAAGTTAATTATATGTATGTAATTATTAATTCAGGTAAGTGATAGGAATTTTTTAGTGATTTATAATTTTTTATTTTGTTAAACAATTTCTATCAATTAGAATACTTTATTGACTTTTACGTTAAAAAAGAAATTTTTACTCAAATAAGATAATTTAAAAATGGCGGTGTTTGTAACAACGTCTAAATATGTCGTAACTACTTCAAGAATTTTAAGCCGTAAGTTATTTTAATATTTTTGAAATATTTTTTAATAACATTATTTACGTATTTGTATATATAATTTTCTAAATTAATTAGTAATTTTTGTACAAAATGTATGAAGAATATTATATAAATTAGAGCATATTTGAGGTTACTCGAATTTTTTTTTAGTTTATGTGTGTTAAATGGGTTGTGTAAATTTGATTTAAAAGATGAATAATTCGCTTGATAAAGAATTTGAAAAGAAATTTTTTGATACAGTACAAAAAAAGGATATTAACAGTTTGTGTGATTTATTAATTAATGACAATCAGTATAAAGAATTCTGGCAAAAGAATTGTTGGGTTTACGTGAACGAGCTTTACGATCAAATCACTGAAGAAAATTTAAAATTAAACCCAGAATGGTGTGCAGTGTGTGAAAAAGTTTTAGAATATTCATGTGAAAATCGATTACCCGAGGAAGTGTTACTCGAATTAATTGAACGCATTGAATTATCCAAGAATGACAAATCATTTACATCCGTTCTTCATCTTTCCCGCAAAATTCTCGTGAAACTCACAAAAAAACAGGATCAAGCTTGCGAATGGACTTTAACGGCAATAAAACGGTATTGTTGCAATTTAAATTGTCCCGAATATCATCCGCTGGAGGGAAATGAACAGATGCTTCTGGACTCTGACGAGAACGTTCGACGAATCAATGACGTTTACGATGTCGTGGTGTACTTTGCAAAATTTTTGATCGAACATCAAGAATTTCAATCGCGTAACAAAATTCAAAATCTCTGCGCATGTTTTTTGTTACAAATTTTGAATAAACCATTTTCTTGTTTGGATTTAGGCGATCGATTCACGGCAAAAAGTAAATCACGATTAATCGCTGCGGAAATTATGCATCTTCTGACAAAACTGTTGTCGGATAAAATTGTGTTTTTGAGAACCGTTGAAAGATGTGATAAGGATAAGGAAACGGATACACTGCGGGATACTCCTGAGGAAGCTTTTATCACAGACCTGGAGGAGATACCTTTGTCGTGTTTAGGAACGTTCTATTATTTACTGCTTTCCGAAAATTTGGAAATTGAAACAATGCCCCACGTGTATTCGCCAACATTTATGTTTCAACAGGGTTTACATCTTGTGGTGGTTTTGATAAAAGAAATCGAAGAATTGATCATTTTTAAAGGATTAATGCTTGCAAAGGCGTTGATTCAAAGACTCTGTGAGACAGTGTCACATCATCTTCTAGACTCAACAGTGCATTGCCAATTTATAAAAATTTTGGTAAATATTATGATATACAATACCGTAAAGGAACATCGACTTCTGGCGAAAGAAGTGTTTGATCGTTATTTTGAAAAATTCTCGACAAAAGGTCGTTATTTATTAATAACGAATATTTTCGAAAATTGTAAACATTCAGGTTTACTTGGACTCTTAATCTATAAATACAAAGAATCCTTGATAGCTGATATGAAAAATGAGAATTTGGATTCATACTTCAAAGGATCTCGTTTGAAAAACATTATCAAAAAATTTGGTTCATTACCGGACGGCGTAGAAACTGATCTGATGAATATGTCCGATCAAATTTTGTCATTTCTAAATTTCTTGATATTTCTCTTTATTAGAGACGACAAAAATGTGACTGGAATTTGGGATTTGGCGGGGTTGATTCAAGAACAATTTTTGGAACCACTGTGTGAAGCGATCAAGTTATCGAAAGCGCATTATGAAGGGAGAAAATTCGAAATTGAACGTAAAGATGCCGCTAAAGGGGATGACGGGAAGAGGTTTTCGGTGCAAGTTGGTGGGGATACTTTGTCTCATTTACCAGTGACCGAGCAATTAAGGGCGATTGATTCGGCATTGAATGGTTTTGATCTGATGGAAAGTCTCCGAGTTCGTGTTAATGAGTGTATAAATTCGAAAAAATTGTAAAAAAAAAAACACTTTTTGTAACTTGTTAATTTAATAAAAAAATTTGTACTTAAGTATTTAATTTAAATCCATTCTAAATTTAATAGATTTGAACGTTACTTTATGGTATTCCATATTTTATTAGTAAATAAAAACACTTTACTTTGTAAAATACCACTTTTATTGAATATTAAAACTCTTATGACATGTTTCGGTCAATATGACCATGGTTTGAGAATGGTCATATTGACCGAAACATGTCATAAGAGTTTTAATATTCAATAAAAGTGGTATTTTGCAAAGTAAAGTGTTTTTATTTACTAATTAAATCCATTCTTTTATCAGAAGTCTTCACTAGGCCAACATAAGTTTAGTATAAGCCCTGTCACAGTATCCTGCGTAATATAGCGAATTTTCCAGTTTTTCCTGGAAAATAGTTTATATATGTATATTTTTATATAATAAAAATTTCAAAAAACGTTTGAAACAAAAATTTTTCTCGAAAACCATCTTATTTGGAATAATAATTAATTCAAAAAGCCATTTTATGTATAAATTTTACTGAATATCATTTTCGAGATTTAGAGTCCTCAAAATAAATTTCCTTCACACTTGGGCTCAAGTCTCACCATGACAGCGGTTGTAATAGATGAATTTTCATTCTGGAAATTCGCTAAAACGAGATGCGAGTGAGCATATTTTTACACCACCATTTTTCACGGTATTTCTGGTATTTGCGCTAGATTACTTTGAAATTACACCACTAAGGGGGCACGCATAATATGTATGTATTTTTGGTGGTCAGCTAGATGTATACGAAATTATGTACTATGGACCATATACATGGATTCCTAACTCTTACGGAAGAATTGCCAAAATTGGTCACGAAAATGGCACATATAAGGCTTTCTTTTTTTACCACTCGTGGCGTTAATATTCTTAAAATACTGATATGAATATAGCGAATATAGTAACATAAAACAAACAAAACAGAATACAGTACTTATTCTCAAATGGAAACACGTCGGGACTGGGGAAGTGAGTGTTTCCATTTAAGAATCACCAATGTCAGTTGATGATATTTAATAATAAGGAAATACATAGAAATTACAATAACCTTTTATAGTTTAAATTACTTTATACGGCGAATATCCAATGGTACTGACTCCGATTTTACATAGTGACGTCAGCGAATTATATAATATACAATGTAAATGATGCGACTCAAATAAAAATTGTTAAGTTTATTTTAAAAACGATCGAAAACCCACTTTATAACTGAGTTGAACATTGAAAAAGATTCCAGAAGATTCTATTCAAAAGCTAATAAAGATAATATAGAAGCTCGCGTTTCCATTTGAGAATAAGTACTGTACCGCTTTGGTATCTAAGTCACACGAATGCCCTCTTTTATTTAGACACTTTTTTGAATAGTCGGGTCCCGTTGTTTAATCACCATATAATGTACGTTCAAAGATAGTTCGTAATTTCACCACCAGAGGCACAAGAAGGAATCTGTCGCCAATATCTCAAATCGAATTTTGATACATATTTGGACCGGAAAAAATGAAAAATTTACCCTCAGATTACAAGAATCCCACCAAGAGTTTTATGGGAAGACATTTCAAGTGTTAGATTTGAAAAAGAAAACTCATCTTTTGTGACATCATTAGGTATATTCGTTATTTTTGAGCTAAAAAATTGTATTTTTAGTCATAGAAATCTGATGTTAACGGCTATTTACATATAAGATTTCGCTACAGCTTTTTTTAAAAATTTTTAGGATTCCAAAAAAAAAATCTCCGAGCTCTTAAAGTTTTGTCAAATCTGGCTGTCTATTCGTCCATTATACCCCCATAATTCCTCACCTAACGATCTATAAACATGAAATTTTCTTAATTTCTGTAGATACTTTTTCGTATTGTAGAGTAGGGATAAAAATTTGTTTTTAGGTACTACATCGTGCGGATGAAAATTTGTTTTTACATAACGCTAAAAAGAGCTTTTAAAATGAAGTTGAGATTTCTTTTACCATTTTTATTTTTAAACTCCGTTTATGAATTATTGAGTTCCAAGGTGAAGTTAGTTTTGTTAGCGAAATTCACTCTTGCATCCGGAGTAAACACCATGCGCTGAAAAACCTGCAGGACTCAAAATAATCTTGTCGCTATTTCTGGTTTTGATGAAATTTAAAATGTAAGATTGGTCAAAAGTGCAGTTTCAAAACTTTTCCAACTTGAATTTTGATAACCTAAAGCTAAAAATGAAGATTTTATTACCGAATCGCTAAAATTCTTCTAATAAAGCTTCAAGCATTTTAAGCCTAGATTTTTGAGATAGAAACTTAAAGTTTAATGAATTTGAGCATTATATTTCTGTGGTTTTCCCAGTGGCGGATTTACTCTAAGTGCCGCTCTAGGCTCCGTGAAAAATGCCGCCCCTAAAAAGCTAAAAAAAAATTTCTTAACTCGCCAATGAACAATTTTCTCAAATATGTAGCAATGTGTCACCAGAGCGGCGACAGAGGTATTTGGGATTACATGTCTATAATCGAGATATTAATTTAACCAACCAAAAATCACCTTCTGTTAATTCCACTTTAGCAACAAAATTTTCCAATTCGGTTACCTAGGAATATTGTTTGTTTTTTAGAAATTAATATTCCAACTATAGAGATGTAGTTCCGAATAACCCGTGTCGCCGCTCTGGTATTAAACAATTTTCTCATGCGTTACATAGCAATTTTTAAATTAAAATTTCAATCATAGAGATGTAGATATTTTGAGAAAATGGCTCTTTCCCAAGCCGCGATCTATCGACAAAATATCCATATTTTGTGCTAGTTTTTATCTCAACATATAAAAAATAAATAATTTAAAAAAAAAATACCTTTTAGTTCTTTTTTAAATGGAGTGTCATCTATAGAGTGACACTGGGCGTTATTTGTAGTATAAACTGAGTAAAACGGTATGAAATTACCGGCAAAAAATCACTTTCATTATAAGCTTGATTCTTAAATAATAATTTGTTATAACAGTAATAACAGTACCTACTCTATAGACATTTTTATAACAGCGAAAATACCACAACATACACTCACACGCAATAAAATAGTAAATCGTTTGAAACAACAGAATTAATTTGACCGTTAACATAACTTCAGTTTTGCCAAATTAAAACCATGAATACTACTAAGTATTAACATTTTAGTCGTAACACATATTTTATTTTTAAAATTTGTTATATTGTCTGTAAAAAAAATTCACAAATCACTGTTACCTAGAGGTGACACTGGGAATTCTCGAGTCAATAACTTTTAACACTTTTTCTTAAAAAAAAAGTAAGTGACGAGCAAAAAAAATTCGAATTCTAAATTTTATCGCCCTTTTTGCCCAAATTTGCCACCCCTAAAATCTGCCGCCTGAGGCTCCAGCCTACTCAGTCTGCTGGTAAATCCACCACTGGCTTTTCCATATTTGCTAATAATAAATAAAACAATTTTATTATTCGGTTTAAACTCTATGACATGTTTCGATCAATATAATCATTATCAAAAAAATTTTACTTATTATTAGCATGCTTGATATTTGTTGTTATTTTTTAGAATTTTTCATACCGTTCTTTTCGGTATTTTCGGTATTGATAAACTTAAAACGGTTTGGCAAAATACACAGTATGACAATATTATTTGTTGTTTTTAGATATTCGTTTGATTTGGACGTCACCATATAGACGTAACAATAATATTACAAAAGAGAATGGAATTGTGGCTTCCACAAACGAGTCGCCAGAAAACAATCAACAACAACAACAGCAACAACATGAACACGAAGAAGATGCAAAATACGAGGAAGACATAAAATCATCGATTTTAAATGCCTCGTTACCGTTCGTTAACGAATTAGGATGGAGTCGCAATGCCATTATCGCTGGAGCTAAAGCAGTCAATTATCCGGGTACCGTTCACGGCCTGTTCCCGTCAGCTGGTTCCGAACTGGTCAAATTCTTTTATATAAAATGCAACACACAACTAGCCGATTATTTAAAGGAGGTAAAAACAGTGTGTCCCAGAATAAGTTTTCAAAAAATTGTTTAATATGTATTTTTCAGAGATACGAACATACCCCACCAAAATCTGGATCCAAAGTAGCACAAGAAGCAATCGAAACACGTCTACGAATGGTAATACCGTACAAAAAACGATGGCCTCAAGCACTAGCCATAATGGCGATGCCACAGAATGTTCCATCATCGTTAGCTAATTTATTAACATTAGCTGATGATATTTGTTACTATGCCGGTGATCGATCTGTT
This sequence comes from Brachynemurus nebulosus, assembly GCA_035578155.1. Taxonomy (NCBI): domain Eukaryota; kingdom Metazoa; phylum Arthropoda; class Insecta; order Neuroptera; family Myrmeleontidae; genus Brachynemurus; species Brachynemurus nebulosus. The sequence goes on from JAPWDM010000006.1 coordinate 27,705,545, forward strand.
GATGTAAGCACAGTTTAAATTCAAACTTAACTTAAACCGTCGAAAACATTTTGTTTTTCTCTTATTTAGTGTTTGTATTTTAGCTAACTTGGTATAGTCGTCGAATAGGTATTTCAGCTATTTATAAAATGACCGAACTGTATATGTTGCAAGATACGTCCAATGACCATCAGGAAACTTGGAAATTTTTAGAGCAAAGAATTTCGGAGGCCTCAACGGTAAATAAGGTACTCAAACAGACTGATAGTATCAGTCAACAAGCTAAAGAAACAATGACATCGGCTATTATAATGGTAAACAATATTGCTTTAATTCTTTAAAAACGGTTGAGATTTATGGTTGAAAAATTTTCAGGCTCGGAACATGCTTGGATTGGATTGGAGAAGATGACGCTATGAGTAAATATAGTGAAGCAAATAATGAAACCAAATATGAATTAGATTAATTTTAATGTGTATAAAGAACTAAAACATTGCAACTTTTTATTATTTCGCGCCTTTATTGCCCTTTTGTTTGCTTGTGAAAATAACATGACAAAAAAGAAACCCATGTACCGCTTGTGTATTTTTCAAACAATAAAAATATTTAGTTCTTGATGTAAATAATTTGTTTAAAATTATTCAAATTTAATTAACCTTTTAATCACAGAAAATTTGTCTCAAAATCCCGGACCTTTTACTGCCAGTGACAAGTACCATAGATAAGGTTACAAAAAAGGGAAAGAAAATCAGAGATGCCAACATCAAAAAATGCCAACCCTAGGAATTTGCAAAATATAAATTATACTAAACCATGTTGATAAAATAAAACATTACTTACAATTATACCGTATTTCGAAAAATCTGTCACAGATGGTGGCACGATGTACCGGCACAAGATTGCCGTGAAAATGCAAATTTTATAATTTTGAAAATTCATACAGATTGCCGTGTAAATATAAGAATAAAAGAGTTTTCCTATCAACTAAAATAATAAAATAAAAGTCAGTCTAATTCTGGCATTTGAAGCAGATATTTGTATTTTCATTTCGAAGAGATAATTGGAGTCATTTGCGTTATATATATATATATATATATATATATATATATATATATATATATATATATATATATATATATATATATATATAGAAACTGAAAATGACCGAAAATATGTATATATATATACATATATATACATATATATATATATATATATATATATATATATATATATATATATATATATATATATATATATATATATATATATATATATACAAATTTTGGTGGTCATTTTCAGTTTCTAGAGGCCTCAAAACAAATTTCCTTTATAGTCCCGCGTTCAAGTTTTACCACGAGAGTCGCTGTAATAGCTGAATTTCCAAAATGGAAATTCGCTAAAACTATAGTACACCACTGTAGGATCCCCAAAAATTGAAAATATATCAAAATTGGAACATTCGAAAATCGAGTTCATAACTCGTTCGAACTCACGAATTCGTGGTCGCACAATTTGAATTTATCACTTGCCCTTCTTTTCCTTCTGTAATTAACGATTTGAAAGAGAACGAAACAACATATTTTTAATATCTAAACACAATAATAGCATATAATTTTAATAAAATAATCAAATTATACAAAAACAGCAAAAATTCGTAAAAATATCATTTACATACATATTACATATATTCCACTCATGAAAACATTCAAAAATTAATGTTTATAAAATTATATATGAATAGAATTATTACATACAAATTATCGTTAAATAGTTCGTACTATGTAATACAAAAAACAATAAATTGTGCATTCACTTTATGTAATTGTAAGATGAACACTATTTTAATATTGATTACTAAAGTTGTTTCATCCTGTAAAAAGAACAGTCTTTGTTAAGATGTATTCTAAAAAAAATAAATAACTCTTCAGTTAAAAAAAGCTGTCTTTGTCGAATATAAAAGTGGTCAAGTGCGGGTACACCAAACGCAATGACAGACATGACGAATTTATAAGAATTTCGTGGTTAAAACTACCAAATCCTAACAGGGACTATGCATGTTTCTTAAAAGGTTGGGTATAGTGATTATTTATATTTAATTAATTTTAGTTTTCATAACGAAATTAATACCAATTATAATAATAATTTTATAACTTTTTTGTGCTACCACCAGTTGGCACTGAAGTCATCTTGCACGATCCCAATTACAGAGTAGTTTCATACGAATTAATTTTCTCCGAAAAAAATTTTTTTTGATGATTTAAATACTTTAGTAGTCAATAGGTACTGGTAACGCAAAAATTCTCACTCGCGCCTCTGGTAGTGAAATTAGAAACTGTATTAGGCAGAAGATATACGTATAGGTGTAACTGTGATATAAATCTAGTGATACGCACATAATTTGTATAATAAGTATTTTTAAGCCCAGTTAGACGTATTCGTACATTTTCTGCCTAATACTGTTTCTAATTTCACCACCAGAGGCGCGCGTGTAATCTTTTCGTCACCAATAATGTCGATAACTAGTCAATTAAAATTAACTAATGCTTTTAATTGCAAATAAATATATTTTTTTTAAAATTAGCAGCAATTTTGATAAATTTCGTATAAAATTTGAATTTGTGGAAATTTAAAAAATAGTCTAAAAATACAGATGTTTTGAATTTATTAAAAATAAATTTTGGCTAGTTAATTTTCAACAAAGAACATCAATTAAAATCAATAAATGTCCTAATTGCAAGTTCCCGAAACATTTTATTTAAATACCGTATCTTTTTCTGATAATTACTTTTCCTAGGGATCGAAAAATAATTTTTGAGTTAAAATCCCTTTTATTTAAAATTTTACAGGGGAAACTGTTCAAAAACTGTATATTTGTGTGGATATCTAGAATTAATTGTAATTTTTTTGATTTTTTTCAGAAAAAGATATTTACATTTTTTTTACAATATATATTTAAAAATGATCTTTAAAAATATATATTCGTAACACAATATTGTTATATAAAATTCTTATATGTGGTCTAAAGTTTCGAATATGATAAGTAATACACATTTAAAAACAAAAACTCATGGACATAAGTAAACTTGGTGCTCCTACAGTATACAGTCTACCAACCTTTTGTCTTTAAACTTAGCTATTAGCTACGCAAGTATTACACGCTTGCGTCGAATTGACGACAGGAATACATTGCATGCGCGCGTTTTCAGAGATGTCAAATTTAAAAACTCTTTAAGAGAAATATCATGCAAAATATTTAAGTTACGCGTATTTCTATGATACTTTCTTGACATAAAGAGCTTTTAAATTACACCACTAGAGGCGCGTGCAGTAACTTTGCATTCACAAATTCATATTCTCAAAATTATTATTTTAAAAAATGAAAAGGTTTGTTGATATTCTGTTTCATTTACATGAAAGTACAAATATTAAAGTAACAATTTCTTCTTTTTTTTTTTAAATATATTTTTTTAAAACAAGATGGTGACACTAGGGCTCTCACGAAACAACCGCTTCTTTTCCTTACCGTACCACTAACTCCTTCAATTCTCCTAATTCCTGACTGACTTCAAATTCTAATTGTAGCTTGGTAATGATTTTTCGATTAACTGGTTTTTCACAAAATGGCGTTTACTAGAGAATCGTAACATTAATACGTTTAAAAATTGAAGTCAATCGCATAAAACCAAAGAGAATTGTACAGTAAGGAAAAAAATGGTTATTTTTCGAGAACTGCCGCCATTTTATTTTTAAAAAAGATACGTACAAATTTTTTTGTACCTTAAGACCTAAACTTTTATGTACGTGAAACAGAATATCAATAAACGCATTCATTTATATAATAATTTTTTTTATAAAAATATTTTTAGTACATTATAAACTAATCACTAGTAAGTATTTATAAATTAGTATAAATTTTTAAAAGAGGGTCATTCCATGTCAAATCATCCAATTAAACTCAAAAGCCCACCAATTTTATTTCACCATTCTGTAGCAAATTTAATCTAGTTTTTGGTGATATAACTCCAAATTTGGATTCAGGAGTCAGACTCTAGTTATTGACAAAGTTTTTCCAATTCCAAAACTTTGTCATTCTATAACTCAGAAATTAATCAAGATATTGGAAAAAAAATTTGGCGTAATTCCTTACATCTGTGCTCTCTTACAGCAGTTTCATCAAATTCTGACAACCTTGGATGTCAAGGTGTCCTTTGGCTAGATGAATTATAACACCAAAAATTAGATTAAATATGCTACAGAATGGTGAAATAAAATCGGTGGGCTTTTGAGTTTAAACTAGGGCTATGCGAATTATTCGAAATGTCGAATAATTCGCATGAAATCGAATAATAATATTCGATTCGAATTTCGAATCGAATAATTCGATTTTTCGAAGAATTCGCAAATTGAACTATTCGAAAAATATTCGAATTATTCGAAAGAAAACGAATAATTCGAAAAGTCGAATTATTCGTTTGTTTCGAATAGCTCGAATTTTTGTTTTTTCTTTTGATTCTTAGAGGTTTTTAAACATTTGATTTAAATACAAAAAAAAATCGGATACATTACAATAATTTCATAAATGAAAAGTTACATTATGCCTAAATAACAGGATAAACTAATCAGTAGTAATAAAAGTTTATTTTTACAAAAACTTATGCAGTTATGTAACGATGGATCAATATGTATAATTATATTATACTTATATAAATTTTAGTGAATATCATTTTCGAGTTTCAAGGACCTCAAAGCAAATTTCTGCTACTGTCTCGGACTTAGGTTGCCCCATGACAGTGGCTGTAATAGCTGAATTTCCGATTCGAAAATTCGTTGAAACATAAAAATGTGACAAAAGAACACAATGCGAGCTAAAAATACTTAATTATTTTTTGGATGAATCTGCTCTGTAAACCAAACTATATAATATACACAAATTATATTATTAAAGTTATTAGTATGTTTGAGTCTTAAAAATAAAAAATAAAAAAGTGACCTATCCGAAAAAATGAAACGAGTAATTCGATTTTCCGAATTATTCGAAAATAAACGAATTATTCGAAGTAAATCGGATTATTCGTTTTCTTTTGAATAATTCGATTTTTCGAATTATTCGATTCGAAATCGAATCGAATAGCACTATTCGATTCGATTCGATTCGAACACTATTCGCACAGCCCTAGTTTAAACCTCTTGGATGATTTGACATGGAATGACTCAAGATCGAGATAATATGTAGGTAAACTGTGTACTATAGTAGCACCGTAAATTTTAACAAAAATGTCGATCATTTTTAGGAACCATTGTTCATTCAATTAAAAAACAAAATATTAAAAATATTTAAAAAGGCAACTCAATAGCAATAACTTTCTTTTTTCTCGAAAAAAAAAAGCATAAAATTTAAAAATATCCTTCTAACAAATAATTCTGTAACGGGGGTGGAATTGGTAATTTATGAATATTATCTAACGCCGTATATTGTCGAATTACAAATCGACATAAATATTGCAACGATCGCACCTGCATAAAACGTGACAACGGTTTCGTCAATCGCACCGGAAATGCCGGCTGTGTGGGTGATTTTGGTCTAGAATAACAAAAAACGGACGATTGTGACGACGTGATTGAATGATTTATCAATTCGGCAATGCTGGGAAATCCCTCGTGCGCGTAGAAACTAAATAAACCACAATTATGTTCAATTCGACTGTGTAATGTTTTGCCACAACTTCGAAACGATACACTAAGTAAATAATGATCCGCCGATGAGTCACGTACTAAAAATGTGCCCTCCGGTTGTCCACGTAATTTATCCTCGGCCTCCTGTGGCGATATTGGACCCCAGTACCAGCCCCAACGCGTTAAACTAAATAATTGATTGCTCAGACCACGTTCATCCTGTAGCGAATCATTTAAATGTTCCGTGCTCGAAAAGGATAAGAGTTCTAAGTCTAGTGGTCGTGGTGACGTTGGAAATTGCATTGAACTTGTTGATTGTTCTATGCGATTTTGATAATTTTCCGGTTGAACTAAGTTTTCCGTGTTTTCGTGTCGCAATTGGACAGCACACGATGAATTTGTTGTACTATTTGACCAGCCAGCAGTGGAAAAACCATAATTATCACCGTTCGCGTTTTCACAAGCTTTAATCCGCTGTTTGGATTTGAAAATATTCCAATTATCACGTAAATGAAAGTGTTTCCGTAACAGTTTTATTAAACCAGTACGTTTATTTATCGTTCGGCAGCTGCATGAAGAGGAACTTTCTTCATGTAAATCACAGCCACATAATGTTGCACCTTCATTCGCCGTTTGTGGAGATTCATTGTTGCGTTTTGGAAGTATTTTTCTACTGACTAGACTTTTCTTCAAATACGTTAAACTTATTTTACGAACTTTAGTGGATGAGTCACAATTATCAGATCGTGCTTCCATTATTACCCCGTTTTTGTTTTGTTGTTGTATTCATTAAGGCACTTTTGTCTTTTTGATTTATCTATTTGTACACATTATATCTATATGATAAAAATAATGACTCAATAAACATTTTTGGTTTAAATGTCATTTTTATAACAGTACGTAAGTACGAGTACGTATTTTATTTTACATATTTTTTGCAAGTGCTGCCAGTTGATTTTTTCGGAAAGTATAAAAAATCATAGAAAATATATCAAACATTTGACACTGCTGGCGTTCCAGACGAAAATTTTGTTAGCCTAACGGGCCTAACGTTAGCTAACAGAGCTTTCACCGTTACAAACCAGAGAGCTCTGATTCAAAAAATAATGCACGTTAAATATTTTTCATGGTTCTTCACGGTATAAATACTTAATTTCTGAAGTACAGCCACATTTAAAAATTATGGAATAAAAATAATCAGTCACCATGTTAGAAATTGTTGTTTTAGTATATAATGTATGTTAATTTTTGAATGCGTACCCTCTGGTTTGTAACGGTGAAAGCTCCGTTAGCTAACGTTAGGCTTACAAAATTTTCGTTTCGAACACCAGCACTAAAAAGAACTTCAAGATTTCAAATACTGGATAAAAGTTTCATTCAAAAATAAAGTGGAATGTAAGTAGGTGCCAACCATACTTTATAATAACATATCCAACTTTTTTTTTTTCACAAACATGTAGCCCAAGAGCCCGCCATATGTAAAACCTATGTATAAGATACATGAACGGTTTTTTCTGACTTTTTAACTTTTTTCTGAGAAATACTTTATTTTTTCTTATTCAGAAGATTAGATATGTACGTTATTATTCTCAAAAAAAGTTGCCAACCCTAAATTTAAGCGCAAAAGACAACCTTGGTACAAATAACTTTGTTATGTAATTGTAAAAATTAAGTGAATATTTCCTAGTATACATGAGCACAACATTTTTTGAAAATATTTGCTATTTTATATATTGAAACGATCGTAAATGAATATAATAATTCTTATACTCAGTATTAATTTTCATAAAAATCAAGTGATGTTGAGAATTTCTGTGTTCATTTATGTTGGTTTTGAGTCCAAATAAATTTTCGAAAGCTGTAAACAAATACTTATGGGTTACCCTTGCAAGCCAATAATTGAAGGCTAGTCAAATTTCTATTGAGCTTTTGAAGACAATACAAAGAAAAAAATCTTGAACGATTTGGAATAAACGCTAAATAAAGAAATAATGCTGGTATGTTTTATCTATGACTTAAACCAAAGATCTGCTGAATCAATGAATCATAGAGAAAAAATATTTGGATGTCAATATAAAATTTTGTTTTTATTTTAAAAGGTTAAAATGTTAAAAATGTTCGTGTAACTTTTTTATGTAAATTTACGATGTCAGATTCGGATAGCGAAATAAATTGTTGCATTTATGGAACTCCATTGGACTCTTATGATGAAGGTGAGTCAATATATTTGTATTTTAAAATAAATTGATTATATATTATTCATACTAATTTATTTTTATTTTTTCATGTCCAGATGAAATCCCGTCAAAAAAACCGATTTCCATTGAAGATCAGGTAGCTACAGACGCACAAGGGCGCCGAAGGTTTCACGGTGCATTCACCGGAGGTTTTGCAGCTGGTTTTTGTAATACAGTCGGTTCCTTAGAGGGATGGACACCGAAAGATTTCAAGAGTTCTCGTTCACAGAAGGCCGACAAACAACAACAGCGCCCGGAAGATTTTATGGACGATGAAGATATTGCTGAATTTGGATTTGCACCGCAAGGTTTACGACCTACAGATGATTATAATTCAATTGAACGCCCTCGGAAGAGAAGATTCCGTCAACCGGATGGTCCGATTCCGGGTCAACCGGTGTTACAACTTCTTTTAGAGCCCGTTAAAGAAACCGTTGGTGTAAAACTGTTAAAACAGATGGGTTGGAAGCCTGGACAAGGTGTTGGGCCTAGACTTACCAAAGCTCAAAAAAAGAAAGCTAAGAAACGAATTTTTGGCTGTGAAATGCCGCCTGGATTTGAAAGGAAGACGTACAGTAGTGAATCAGAAGATAGTTCTGAAGATGACGAAATTACGTTTGCGCCAGATGATTATTCCCCCTATATTTGCCATCCGAAAGAAAATACTGCCGGTATGGGCTATGCGGGCCTTAATAGGACTGCAGTGCTTTCTGGGTTTTCGTCGAAGGAGCCATCACACTTTACCGTAGTGGATATGAACAATAAAAAATTATCTATCCAGGGCCAAGCATTTGGGGTTGGTGCCTTAGAGGAAGATGACGAAGATATATACTCGAAAGAGGATATGTCTCGATACGATTTCTCACTGGGAGATACCAGTTCCAAACCCAAGGCCCTGTCGATTGAAAAATCAAATATTTTAGACAATTTTGTAAAAAGTACACAACAATTCATGAAAAAACATTTCCCATTACCCACAATCCCAAAAAATTTTATACCAAAACATGGTGCTCGAATTTCGAGATTTGAGCCACTATCAGAAGAAAAGCAAAGAGAACTGGAACGGTTATCAAAAAGTCGGCATAGCTTAAATGCCGAACAAAGATCAGCAATTATCGAAGATAAGCCCCCCGCGCAAAAATCTAAACCCAAAGAAAATGAAAAACCGGTACAAGAAACTCAAAATGAGAACACACCTAAGCAAATTCCTATTTCTACCCCAACATCAACTTCCTCTTCATCTTTTAAACCATTTGCCGCAAATCCGGATAAACAAGAACGTTTCGAAAAATTTCTAGAGTTCGCGAAAAATAATCAAAAAGATAAATTAACGGAAATTCAACCGATTTCAATGACTGAATGGGATCGTAACCAAGAAAAGGCAGAGTTTGAACAAGCGTTAAAAATGTACCAACCCCGTCCAACGAATTTCCTAGTGTTCGACAGATTCGTTTCAGCTCAACTTGAAGACGATGTCACAAATCCATTGGCGAAGGTGGAAAGTATGAATTTACATGGAACGGCAGATATGCGTGAAGCGGCCAAACGGAAAATGTTCGGGACACTGACGCGGGAAGTGGTACCGTGGCATCCGTGTAGTTTACTCTGTAAACGGTTTAATATTCCTGAACCGTACGTTGAGTAAGTAAATTTTGAATAGTTGATTCACATTTACCGCGTTAAGAATTAGATTAGTATTATAATAGATAAGTAATGGTCAGTATTGTAATAGATGAATAAGTAAATCTATGAAGTAAATTCAGTTTATTCATCTATACCGGTAATATAAAACAAAAATAAATTTACTAAGGAAATAAATTTATCGAATAATTCATTTTTTAGAAATCTACCAAGTAAATTTTATTCAGAAATTAACTTGACAGTTTTGTACTTTATGTTTCTGTACATATTTTACTTGGTTATGTTTTTATTTATACGCGTTGTAATACTAATACGGTACTTGACTGTATTTAAAATTTGTGTCAAATGTTAAATAATTCTATGCATTATCATTACATATGTCCAATTTGAATGATGAAACATAAAAAAAATTTGATAACTATTTAGAAATTTTATTTTGAAAATCGCCATTTTTCAACAAATATTCAAATTAGTGAAAACGCGCCATTTCTCGAATATGATGTAACATTTTGTAGCTAGATATGTCGATTTTGATAATTTTCATCGGTGAGGTGAAATTGTGTTTTCTTTTGAATATTTCTATTAGCTTACATATATAGTAATAATATTCGGCCGGAATTCTAATAAATACTTGCTTTTACTTTAACATTTTATGAATATAATCAAAGTTTTGAGGTTATAAATGTTGACATTGACGTTTAGTTGCTTCAGAATGTGACGTCACTATAGTGAAGTGTTTTTCCCGCCTTTTTCCTCATTTAAAATTGTAGGGTTATTTTTTTTTTTTTGATGTTTTTTTACACAATCTGTCGAAAATAAAGAAATCACTTAACTGATATGGAAAAACGATACTTTTAAAATATTTTTGTAACTTCAGTCAAGTACCCTATTATACGTTAAACGTACAAAATTACTTCCTATATTAGAAATATGAAAAATAGAACGTAATGAGCAACATATTATGGACATAAACAACATTTAAATTTCAATATTTGTGTTTGTTTTCACCAGTTTCATGAAGTCAACTAATAACTAATTTACTTGGAAGATATTTTTATAATATTTAAATGTTATTTTACTTGGGAAGTTAATTTACTAATCAAATTCGTTGACTTATTTATCTTTTATAATATTGGGCATCAGAATTGTGCATTAAATATATACTGCCATGCGAATTAATGACGTAACGAGTGACTTTACGGAACGAATTAGCATTTTCAGCAAGAGTCCCTATAATAAATATTTTCAGCTAGAGTCCCTATACTAAATAGGGGCTCAGCAGCATCTGTAGCTAGAGCTAGAGTCCCTATAATAAATAGAGTCGTGATATTTCATCCATTTTCTTTCCAAAACAGAGCGGGAAACTTTAAAATTAATTATCACATGTTTGAGTAAATATTTTTGAGTACATAATTATCCTTAATAAGTTGTAAATTAATGAACAATTAAAAATTTAATTTGTTAAATATTTAATTTGTTTTCAGTTTGTTTTACACAACTTTGGACAGAAAATGCCGGAACCAATCAGCATTCAGCACACATGTCACGACTCTATTTATTATAGGGACTCTAGTTAGAGTTAGAGTCCCTATTTATTATAGCTCTAACTAGAGTCCCTATAATAAATAGAGTCGTGACATGTGTGCTGAACGCTGATTGGTTCCGACATTTTCTGTCCAACGTTGGGTAAAATAAATTGGAAATAAATTAAATATTAACAAAAATCATTTATTTTAACCTAGAAAAAATAATTAAATTAAAACCTTTTAATTATTCATTAATTCATAACTTATTAACAATAATTATATACTAAAAATATTTATTCAAACATGTGATAATTTATTTTGAAGCTTCCCGCTCTGTTTTGGATAGAAAATGAATGACATGTCACGACTCTATTTATTATAGGGACTCTAGCTCTAGTTACAGATGCTGTTAAGTCCGCATGAAAATCTGATTTTTACAAATTACTAGTTCGTATACAACATATTAAGCGTGTACTAAGATTCATAATACGTAGAATTTCAATGTTTAAGTTTAAAATTAATTTTTAAAATTTTGTTTTTTTTTTTTTAGACTTGATACCGGAAAGAAAAATAAGAAGAGAAATGTTTCCGTTTTTGATTATCTCCAGGCCTCTACTACAAATAAATTACCCACCAATAACACTGCGACGTCAATTAAAGCACAAAAAGCTGCTTTAAGTAAAGAAAATTCTGCCGAAAATAACTCTACTATTCAAACTCCAAATAATTCAAATCAAATCATTCCAGAATCGGATTCCATTAGTCTTTCAGACAAGAGTGAAATATCTAATAATGAAGAATCCAGAATTCCAAGTCTGATACCGGATAAAACACCATCTAAAGACATCCCAATTACTCCTGAACCTCTTATGAAAACGCCTCAGTCAAAAGATCCCAACCAAAATATAGAAAAGACAAGCACTCCCAAAAATTCAGAGAGTATTCCATCCGAATCAGATACCAGAATCGAAGATATTTGGCAAAAACCAAAAATTGCCTCTAAAGCATCGCAAGAAACAAAAACTGACATCGTTTTAAACACTGAAGAAAAAATCGATCTATACAAAGCAATATTTTTGGATAGTGAGTCAGAAAATGAAGAGGACCAAGAAAGCACTCAATCGAAAGACGAAACCTCAAATAAGGAATCTAAACTGAATACTTTCAAACAAGACATAATTGCTGACATAACTAAACAAACCAACACCAACCCGCCCGAAAATTCAGACATTCCGGTACCAACATTTTCTGTCGCCACAGTAAAACCATCCGGAATCTTTAAAAATGTCGATTTACAATCAATTAATGAAAATATACATAAATTCGTGCCAAGGGTAAAAGAGGCCACAAATAATACAACAGCAAAAACCACAGAGCCAGAAGATAATACTTATGGCCCAAGATTACCAACGAAAGCCCCACAAAATTTTACCCCGAAAAATGTGGAGAGAAATATTAATATACTAGTCAAAAATACGGAGGCTGATGCGGAAATGTGGGTTGAAAAGACACCAAACAGCAAGAAGAGTAAAAAGAGTAAGAAATCGAAGCATAAAAGTAAAGAGAAGAAGAATCACAAGAAACATAAGAAATCCAGTAAGCATAAAAAGAAGAAATATAGTGATGATTCAAGTTCTAGTTCGAGTTCTGATTAAAATTTTAATAAATATGGTTCTGTACCGCCGGAATTTCGATCGAATTAGTATTTGTTGGTTTTGTCGAACTAGAACTGTAAACCGTATTGAAACTCGTATGTGGTTCGAGGGAATCTTCGTTGCGTTGAGATGAAATAGTTGCTGGAATAAAAAGTGACCTTAAATAATAACAATTTTGAGCTGTTTTATAAGTTTCTCTAAAGCCTCTAACGTGAAAGTACAAGAGAAGTGTACAGAAAGAAAGTAGAGGCCATTTTGTGGTTTTATGGTTCGAAATAAAATAAATAAAACGTTAAAAAATGTCTGCCTTTCTTTCGTTTTCATTTCTAGCTTGTGGTTTACCCCCCACAAATTACAAAAATGTGTACTAATTAGATATAATATATATTTATTGTTTTATTAAAAAAAATAAAATTCATTTCAAAAAGCAAAATTTTTGTATATTTTTTCTCTTTTCTTTTATTTAACGTCATCGGTTCCCAAATTTTTATGAGTCGCGAGTCGTAATCCACCTGACAATAAAAGGAAAAAAAATTTGAGTAATCACTAATCATATATACAATTTCTCAAAGGTGTTTTTTTGTCGGTACGCCATATCCCCTTAATACTTCATCAAAATTATTGATTAAGACATTATTTTGAAGATTATTTTCCCCGCTATTGACGAAAAATAAACAAATAGCTTAATGTCTTCGTCAAAAAACTTTATTTGAAAAAACATATTTGCATGTAGAATATCAAAGGCGCCATCTATTGACAATCTGTTTAATTAATATAGTTTATTTCATATTGGAAGGGTACTGTGTCACGGTAACTAAATTGTAATGGTAAAGGCGGTAAAGTTTAATGTTCTTTTTAGTGATGTCGAGTCGAGAAACAGTTAGTCGATTAATCGACTAAAATATATATTCAGACAAAATTAATCATTAGTCAGAATTATCAAGCGCAGAATAGTCGACTAATCGACTAAATTTTCAGTTGAATTTTTGAATAGGGTAACCTATGTAGTTCTTTAAAAAGCAATGTTTTCTTTTGAATTTAGTTATTGACTTTTAACATTTTTTTAAAGAAAAGGAAAGTTATGACACATCAAATTCTTTTAATCACATAAAAAATTGAAAAATCATACAAATAGATAATTTTTTAATTTTTATTTTTTGAAGTCCAGTAAATAATACAAAAAATGAGAAAATTTATTAAATTAGTCGTTTTTAGTCATTTAAAAAAATTGATCATTTTAGTAATTTAGTCGAGGGTAAAACAGTCGCGATTAAAAAATGACTAAATGTAAACAAAATTAGTCGACTAAACCAATTAATCGATTAATCATTCGACATCACTAGTTCTTTTTAGAGTAAAAATGCATATAGAAAATATTTTGTAGGAATAATATCTAAATAAATAATTTTATTTATTGGAATTGAAATTATTCTTTTATTGTGAGGTGTTATCAGATAAACTACATTCAGATAAACTATTCTCGATTAACTCAGTTATTAAGATTTTTGGCGACCCACCTCAAGTTACTTTGCGATTTACACTTTGGAAAATGTTGAAAAAGAACATATTTATTTTGATACTCATCTCAAGTTGCATTCAAAGAGTTGAAAATAATAGAGTTGACTACAAACTGACTAAAATTAATTAAAGCCTATAATTAATTACAAAGCAGGACTGACTGTGTGTGGGCCTAGAAGCGAATGAAATTTTAACTTAATTAATCAAAATGAATCAATTAATGTCACCGAGATGTTGACGATGGTAATACGTCAATAGTTCCCTCTCATATGTCTTATATATGTGACGTAGAATAATTAGTACCTTTCTATTTAATTCAAATAATAATATAAGGCGTCGGTACTCAATCAACAATAGTTCAAGAGACTTTGAATATTTCGTGTAGAGTTTTGTACCAGTTGAAATTTCGTTCAAACCAGGGGTGAATCCAACTTTCAAATTAGGAGAGGGTCACATTTTTTTTAGAGGCTTCATAATGCTTTTTTATTAAAATTGCACGTTAAAATACGTCAGTTTCATAACTCTGTCATTTCATTAACGGTTTTTAGGGCACTCAAAAATTTTAGTAAACTTGATGACGTCATTAAATTAAAAAATTCCTTTTTCTCTCAAATCAAGCTTTATAGGAGTGATTTGAAAAAGGGTGAATTGAATTAGAGTAATTTGGACGTCAGTTTTTCATTTTTGCTATAAAAATGACCAAACTCTTTTTATAAAATACATGACTGATGTAAGACGTTTTTTTCAAGTGATCCTATTTATCTAATTTTAGTAAAAATGAAAAGAACGACTTCGACAACCTATAATTCGCTTTCAGTTTCATCATTCTATCGTTTTATTTTTGATTTTTACGGAATTAAAAATCATAGTAAACTTGGTGACGTCACCAAATTAAAAAAATTTATTTTTCTTAAAGCAAACCTTATTGCAATAATTTCAATTAGGGTGATTGGTTGAATTAGGGTAATTTGAGTGTGAACTTTTCATTTTTGGTATCGAAATATTCTATTCTATAATATTATTTACGGTTTGATTTTTTCAAAGGTAAAAAGATTTATTCGTAACAATATATTGAAAAAGATATATATATTTCTATAAAACTTCAACCGATATAAAACTCTTTGAGTAAAAAGTTCCATAACTCTTGTGCGCATGAATTAGAAGTAAGAAACAACAAAACATAAAAAATTTTTTTTTAATAGAAGTTGTAAAAAAACTGGAATTAAAAAAAAATTAAAAATTCAAGGCGTATTTTTAGAGAAATATTTTTTAACTTCAGAAAATTTCAGTTTTCTACAATAAGTAAATTCAACTAAAAACAGAAGAAAAATCATAAATGATTTTTTAGTAAAATAGGCACCAAATTAAATGATTAAATAAAGAGAACTAATTATAAAATATTTAGGGCACCTAAAGTGTGTCTGACGTCCCTATCAGTGGCGGATTTACCCTAAGTGCCACTCTAGGCTCACAAAAAATGCTGCCCCTAAAAAGCTACAAAAAATATTTGCCGCCCTTTTTGCCCAAATTTGCCGCCCCTAAAGTCTACCGCCCTTCTTAAGGGGGACCACTAGTGTGACCGCCTGAAAAAAAGGGGATTTTTGGGAATTTTTTTTAAAGAAAACTACTGTATGGAATGTTTTAATATTTTAAGGATATATTCTTTGATATATAATAAATTCATGATAAAATTTTTGGACCAAAAAATTGAAAATTCAGTGAGTTATTCGAGATCTCCCAAGGCTCCAAAGAAAAAAGTTCCCCCACTGCTGCAGTGATAGCGGCCTTCACACTGCCTGAAATCAAAAAAACCAAAAAGCCTATTAAACTAGAAGGTATGGTCCATACCGTGAACCTCAATCGAAAAAAATGTTGAAATTAAGAAAATGGCGGAGTTTTTAAAATGGTTTTTAGCTTGCGAAAATTACATTTTTTATTCGATCAGAAAACTGGAGGTTTATGGTACGAAGAAATATATATAAAAGAAGCTGCAATAAGAATCAAATCGATCGAATGATTTGTCTTCGAGTTATAACTGCAGCAAATTTGAAAAATGTAGTTTTTCGTAATTTCACCTTTTAGTTTTAATCACTGAGAATTTTTACTAAAATTATTTAAGATGTACTGACTATAACGGTCATAGTAAAACTAGATGAGTCGTTTAAATGTGCCAGGGTCTAGCTTCTTCACAACATGTGACTGGCAGCCACGTCCAGAAACTCCCGAACTATCAACTTTCATACATTTCTCAATACCTCAAAGTTAACAATAAAAATCAGAATCCACTCTTCGGATGGCTGTAACTCAAAAACTATTTGAGATATGCACTTGAAATTTTAGTATGTTATTTTTAAAGGTATAGACTATCGAAACATGTAAAAAAAATTTTTTTAATTTTTTGAAAACGTCACACTAGTGGTCCCCCTTAAAAAACGTAAGTAACGAGCAAAAAAAAACTTCAAATTCTAAATTTTGCCGTCCTTTTTGCCCAAATTTGCCGCCCTAGGCTCCAGCCTACTCAGCCTGCTGGTAAATCCACCACTGGCTACTCTAAAATTAGAAACGGTTGATTTATTCCATCTCGGGATGGCTAATGAGTAGGAGGACAACGAACGAACAATTTTCGTCTAATGAGCAAGCGCCCCATTATTCTGAACACCCTTACATAGTCTCCAAATGGTAAAACTAACCCTGTGAATATTAAAGACTATAATATCCTAATTATTATCTGTAATTGGGAAATATGTATTGTAAAAATAATACATAATATCAATATAAATAATATCCATAAAATTTACATTTTTAAACTTTTTAGTTCGGATAGAAAATATTAGATGGCTCTACTAGTATTTACATTTTGCATTGCGGCTTGTTACTGTTTTATGATTCTCTTTTCTGCATATTCAAATTCTGCAGTACGTTTTTATGCAGACTTCTCCAATTATAAGACAGGTAAGTAATAATAATAATGATATTAGCGCAGTAGTCTTTTATTAAACTGAATTTAAGAATATATTCATACATTCAGTAAGGGAAACATAATCTCAACAATGAGTGTTAATTAAGACTATTTTTTATCAAAGATTATTCTTACATTATACTAAAATTATAAATTATTTTTTTGTGTAAAATGATCATAATTAAGGAATTTAATTAATCTTTAAAATTATAGTTAAAATATTTAAATGTCATATTATACGGTAAATTATAATATCATTATAGTTATATTACCGTACTATGGGTAAGTATTGTTTTTTGAATGGCCTTGATTTATGGCGCTCTTTCCCCTTCCATAATTATTGTACGAGTAGTACTACAAAATAATTAATGAAAAATTCTCCGCCATTTTACCGAAATAAATGTATGAGATTAATAATAAAAATAGAAATTATGATTAGTTAAATGATTCGAATTATGATAAAAATTTAAATTGCTTATATGCTTTGATAAAACTATAAAAAATTATCTGACAGTACTATTTTAATTATTGGATTCTTTTTGGTATCAACTTTAAATTCATCCGCGTCAGTAACTAGTTCCACACATATAAAATTATGAATAAAACGAAAATTACGATATAACATCAATTGAAATTAGTACTAGACAGTAAATACACAAGTCATTTACTGATTTTTACAAGTAATTAGTTGAAAATATCGTTTTTATTTACATAATTAATATTTAGTATAAAATTACCTCCGCGTCAACAACTAGTTCCAACAATTATATGAATTTCTGAATAAAGTACGATTTAACAATCGTTAATTTATAAATAAATAGATACAATATATTAATATTATTTGATACTGATTGATTTTTATTAGTTATTTATGTTATTTATATAAAATATTTGTGAAATATTTAATTCATTCGTGACCGGCGGGATACGCGCGGGCAGAGTGGATAAATGATGCCGGCACCGGTATGTGAACGAATTGAAAATATTTAGTTGCTCTCAGTTTGCTGCTCAAGAAGCATCATCTGCATTTCGCTGAAATTTTTCAGATCTACTTATAACATGTATATGTGCTATTTTAATGCTAAAAAGTGCAGCTTAATTTCAAAAAAAGGTTTTAATATATCACGTGTGTTTTCTATATCAAATATAAGTTGTAGAAATAATTTGTGTGTACGAAAAAAACTAAAGAATTAAAACTTTAAAGTGAAAAGTGTTAAGAAATTTTTTTTGTTTTGCTTGTTGAATTTTATTGGAAATTGTAAATTGGTATGTGTTTTTGTCAATTTAAATTTATTTGACATGTTTTAACTAGTTGTCATGTTAATTTTGTTTAATTTGTTCAACATATGAGAATATAACGTGGCTTTCATACGTGGCGGGGTTATGATTGTTGAGAAAGTTAATAATTTTTTTAAATATATTTTGTTGAATTTTCGGGAAAATTGTCACTAGTAAACAATAATATTTTGATAAATTAAATATTTTCATACAAATGAAAATTCACACGCGTTTTCACATACATATTTGGTTATTACACATTATTTCACAACAATTGTAACTACGATTAATTTTAAATATTTAAAATTTTGTATGTCATTTGTTAATTTTTTCAATTGTTATTTTTATTGCGCTTGTTGAAAAATTTTTCCGTTATTTAAATTAAACTGTAGTTATGTTCAATTTTTTTAATTTTTTTTATTTTTTAATACCGTAATTAATAACAAGAAATAATACTAATGAATTTTTAATTTTGAAAAATGACTTATTTAAAGAGATCGATGGTATTGCGAATGGGGTCATTAGCCGCAACCCTGTGTATTATTTAGAAGTTCATACTAAAAGTTTAATTATATCCTTTACTTACCTGCTAATTAAAATTTTAAAATTTTTGAAATTTTTTGTTAACAAATTAAATTGATAACGAAAATGTTATGTAATAGATTTAGCGGCATTTTATTACAATAATTTTTTCTTTTTTTTACAGGACAAAAAGATAACCGATATTTTTTTATTTTAATAAATCTTCCTCAAATAAATTGTGATATTAGTGTTTAAGTGAACATTTTTTTTTTTTTTTTTTTGTAATATATCATATTGTTAAAAATGCCGGTCGGGACAGATACTTTAGACGTGGAGACGCTAATGCTTCCGCCGTACGATCCTCATTCATTTTCGCTTCTGGACGATGACCTATTTGAGACACCGGTACAAGAGATTTGGAAAAAATTCGAAATATTGGAAAATGTGCCAATCAGTGAATTTGAAATTTACATGACGTCCAATAATCCGTTAATGGGTGCGTTAAAATGTGACGATAATGACCCGGTTTTGGATGCATTCGACTACAAGGACACGAACGGCAGCAAGGATAACGCAACGAAATCACGACCAAATGAAATTCGCAATCACGATTGTATGTGGGCCGGTCATTGTGCGAGTAAAGATCATAAACAGCCAGCATTCAAATCTTCCGGCCCGTTGAATATTTCCGTACCTACGACGACGGTGTCCACAACACGACGATCTAACAACGCCCAAACATCATCATCAGCAGGTCGAAGTCTATTGCTAAATTCCCGTAACAATCAACAGCAACAAATGCGAAATAATATCAAACATGATCATTCATTTTCAATGAAAATGTCCGATCCAAAACTGCGCTACGAAACGCCCGAGGTGAGTTCGGAGGATGACAGTATGGACAGCAATAATCCACATCAATTGCAACAGATTGTCGATTATATAACAACGGAGAAACAAACGGTTATACAAATTTTGAATGAGGCGTTGACCGAGATGCCGGACGATAGTGATCTATCCGATTATTTACGCGACGTGTCCGGTGATTTATCGAAAACGAGCGTGGCGGACGTGGCAAGTTCGTCCGGCGCGTCGTCCGGATCCGAATCGTCCGATGATGGTGGCGATGAGGATGACGCGAATAACGCGAATACGGAGAGTTTAAAAATCACCACCGATCATGCATACTATCGATCACCGGAAATTGATCATTGCTACTATATCAGTAAAGATTCATCGAGGCGATTCGAAAATTTGGGCGTTGATACACCGTCTGATTCAGGTTAGTAAATATTTTTGTATTTTGAATGAGTAATGCGTTTATGTTTTAAAAGTATTTTTTTTTTATTTACTACGACAGTACAACTCCAATACAACATATTTTGATAATGTGTGAATAACTTTACTATTATGAAACGTAACAATATTTATCAATGATCAACATAACAGGTCTTGCCACGTGAGTCACTCTGATTCGGAAATATTACACATATATCACAATAAATCATTGAGTTTAATATTATGGACTAGAGTCATTTACTGACTAAATTCTTATTATAATTTTTTTTCACAAAAACTAGAATAAAAATAGAAATACATTTTGTTGGTACGTTTTTGTGAGATTTTTGCCGGTCTGGACATTACTAAATGTCGAGAAGTTTTTATTTTTTTAATTTAGTTACTAAATCTAAAAAAAAATTATTAAAAATTCTTCTAAAAAAATCAATATTATTGTCCCATAATTTTTTTCATAATTTCTTTTCTTTTTCATATTTCTTTAATTAATTTTTTTTTTAAATATTTGAAATTACTATTCCATTTTGTAATTAGAAAATAATTTCATAATAAGAATGGACGTTCAACCAATACTGAGTAAATTGACATAGATTTCGATTAAATTACTAAAATATCTGTATTATCCTAAAGATTTATTTGAAATAGGTTTTATATCAGTTAATCTTTAGTAGAAGGTATCGGTGTGTTTTGAGTAATAACTCTATTAACTGTCTGTTAAAAAAAAGAATTTTTTAAAATTTTTATTTCACAAATTATATTATTATAAATGATTCAAATTTTGATATTTTGTGTATTAAATATTAAAAATCATTCATTAATCTTGATAATTTTCTAGTGCGTTAAGCATTTTACCACATAGAATTGTCTGAATTAATTTTTTTTAAAAGCATTTTTTTTAAAATTTTTTATAATTATTGATGCTATTACTGTTTTGTTCGTAATATCACACTTTTAGTAGATTTGAACTAATATTTTTTCATAATTTCAATTTTTGTTTTTTTAAATACATTTTTAAATTACCTCACATATTGTAATTTTAAACATATTTTTGGTATAAAAAGGTAAATTCACTTCTATGTTGAATTATTTTAATTTTTTTGTCAATATATTTAATTGAGCTACAATTTAAAAATAATTATATTCTGATTTTCTGGTGTTTTTTGAAATGTATGTTATCTTACTGTTAAATGGAATGATAGTTAAGTTGCGTAAGTTGTGTAATATTCTCAAGATTTTAAATTAGAATTCTTTACACATTTTTTTTTTTTTTTTAATTGACCATGAAGTGTAAAGGGTTAACTTCCCTTTATTTAAAAATTGTTTTCCGGTTCATATCTGCCGTTAATCGATTTAATTGCACCCATTCAGATTGATGAATAGACACAATAGTCAATTATTACTTTTATAAATATAACTACACTGTGTATTCACTTAGTAATCACACAATCTCTTGACCTAACTTAACTAATCGAACGATGTGATAGGAATTCAAGTAAGTAACATCAACGTGATATTTTGGCAAAAGCACTTTCAAAACAGTAATATGTAAATCAGGAAGACGAAATTGTTGTCGACTTTCAGTGGTCAGTTCAATTAAAGTAAAATTTAATTTAAATTTGAAACGTTTTAGATATTTTGAATTATTATTAGGTAGTTGATTAATTATTAGTATTTTAGAGTAATATTATTCAACAAGTTTTGTCAATTACTTATAATATTTTAAAAATTATATCAAAAA
Organism: Brachynemurus nebulosus; assembly: GCA_035578155.1. Classification (NCBI taxonomy): domain Eukaryota; kingdom Metazoa; phylum Arthropoda; class Insecta; order Neuroptera; family Myrmeleontidae; genus Brachynemurus; species Brachynemurus nebulosus. Next base: position 27,727,570 of record JAPWDM010000006.1, read on the forward strand.
TAATTACATAACCCATAAAATTGGTATATTTTTAGACGATTTTGAAATAACAAAATTGACAAAACAATTTCTTTTTTTTTTGAAACTGCGTGAAATATTTGATTGAAAATATATGTTTGGAAATAAAATAAGTTTTGGTCAAATAAATTGAATTTTTTTTTTCTTATATATTTTTCTTCTAAGGTGGTCTTTGAAACACAGTTATGCTATAATAGTCTTTAGGTATGACAGCTAATTTTTTAACAAAAATATTTTAATTCTCAATCGGGTTTCAAATTTTCGACGTAATTTGTGACAAAATTTAAGGCTTTAACTGGTTATTAACGTGATTCTTAATTAGAAAATAATCCGATAGTTTGAACTGAAGGACTTGTTTTTGCGCAAAAATATCGTTTTGGATTTCTTTTCGATACTTGGATCATATTCAATATTTTTTTTACTTTGTTAGATTTATTAGTGCGCATAAGGTGGTGTTATCGTGAGAGAAATGGAATTAAGCTCTACTCAATTTTTTATTTACTCTATAATGTGTGTACAGAGCTAGTTGCGACACAGTGCATTATAATTGCAATGTGTTTTGATACTTATGTGTACGTGTGTACACGATTTATATAAATTTTTTAATTATTGTTTAAATGAAAAAATCATCGGTTTCTAAATCACGTTTTTATCCCGCTCTTTCTTTCTATTAATTAATAATGTCTAATAACAAATATTTTAACATAACAAAAATTTTTCAGTAAACGTTTAAAAAAAAAATTGAAATTTTGTTAGGCTGCGGTCACACTAAATACGGATTAGGATGATAAGTCTGTGCGATTACTTTGCTTACGATTAATTATTCGTACGACTTTTTAATCCAACTAGAATATTTTGTTTTTTGATGCCAATTTCTACGAAAAAATAAAAGCTATCTTTATAAAATCCAAAGAAAGTTTGAGATATTATAAGAATTTGTAATTTCGTTTTCGAATGTTTTCAAATTAGTTTTTTAGAATTATTATTTTGTCGGATCAAGATGTTTGGAAAAATTATTTAGAACATATTTTTTTAATAAATTCAACAGTTGGGTCCATTGAGTACTAGCAAAAACCAAGTACATAAGCAGCCTTAAAATTTGCTGAAAATGTTAAATATAAAATTTTTCTTTCCGGCCCTCGTCGGACCCTTAAAATCCACAGTCACATTAAGGGTATTTTTTTCGAAAAATTGAATAATTTTTTTTTTTTTTTTTGATTTATTTTTATTTACTCTGATAAAATATGGGAAAGTAGGTATCTTGCGAAAAAAAATTACACAACGCCTGAAATACATGTAGGTGTGGCAACTGATGTTTTTCCACTGAGATATACTCAGAGGCGGCGGCGGCGGGGCAGGAACGGGACGGGAGTCGGAAAATATTGTTGGAAAATTGGGGTTCGTATTGCAGGGTATAAAGTGGTGGTATAAGCGTGGTCGTTGCACTGACATTCGTGTGTTTCCGTCAAGGTCACATATTGAATGGCGGGAATTCATTCGTATAGTCCTACACAGTCATCTTGTACCACAGAACGAGACGCTCTTGTCGAGGACTTCGCTTCGTTTTAAGTCAATAAAATAGCATGTATGTACCCGTATTGCTGCTGTTACTGTAGTAGATATGTATGTATAGTGGTTAGTTCACCCACGATCTAACCAATTAACGTAAAATATGCGCATGTCTGGCGGGAACGGAGTATTCATTATATGAATAAATGTGTACTTGTATGCGTATAGTGGGTACGCGAGGGTATATTATCTATGAGTGTATGCGAAGCGTATTTATAGAATTCTAAGAACAAATTCCTTTACTGGATATACAGCTATTTTTATGGTTTGATTGTGCGTCTGTATCTATGTGTATGGGTGTGTTACGTATCCTACTAGAAGTATGGTATGTAATTTACATATTATGTTGATATCTGTTTTGATAGGCCTCTATATACATGTGTATGGTGTATTAATAGAAATTTAATGAACGCCAGGACCGGATTTTAAACATTTTAATAGAGTTAAACATGAATAGAGTAGATTGAGCCATGTGAAATCACAATTAAGTACAGTTGAACCGTTTTTTATGAGGTGGATCAGGATCGCATAAAAAAAGGTTAATCGAAAATACATAACTTAAAACGCTCAAAACCTCACGATTTCCTTAGAAGTTACTTTTCTAAACAAGATAAAGCATTAGTTTACACGTGGGAACATTTTATTTCATTTTTATAATATGAAAATTTTGAAAAATATATGTATGTATATCTCTAAAAAAGCTAAAAAAATACATGATGCAATAACTTATGCTCTTATGCAATGTACTTGATTAAATGCTTAAAAACTATTAAAAAGTATTTTTATCAAAGAAAGTTATTATATTAAATATTTAAGTTTGTTGCTGTTTTCTGATTTTGATTTACATTATGCATTTTAATGGTCATTTTTTTAAAAATCGCACAAAAAAGACCGCATAAAAAAAGGTTCAGCTGTATAATTTATTCCGGGGCGAATCCAGTTTGCAGATTAGGGGGTGATATTTCTTCGAAAAGTTTCCTTATGAAAACAAATCCTTATGAATTCGCCATTTCTGTTATCGCATTAGGCGGTCTACCCGCACTTGACCACTTTGTAATAGGAATAGTCAGTGTCAGATCTTAGGTAATTTAAGAGACAGTGTCGTAGCGGTTCAAATTATATCATATTATTGACGGATGAAAGGTTAATTTTAATATTGAATAAAAGCAAGAAATATTTTTTTGTGAGAATTGCGAAAAACTAGCGACTGAACTAGCTACGAAATCCCGACTTAATGTGTGTCTAACACGCACTTGTCTGAATTTTTGATTTAATGTTGGAAATTTAACAAATAAAGATGTACCTAATAGAGATGTGCTCGTGAGTACATTTTTACTCACGATCACGCAGTCACGAATTAGCTTTTGTACTCACGCCCGATCACGAACGAGAAAATTTATTTCTTTTCACACTCACGCACGATCACGAACAAAAAAATTTTATGCTTTCACACTCACGCACGATCACGAACAAAAAAAATTATGCTTTCACACTCACGCACGATCACGAACAAAAAAATGTTATGCTTTCACACTCACGCACGCTTACGAATTAAACATAAAAATCTTTGAAACTAATCGTTGGAATTTTGAATAAAAATCACTATCGCTTTAACAATCAGTTAAAATTATGTCCTTGGGATAAAATTAGAATACGGTTAATAGGGCTAACATTATTACTGAGATTAATACTGATGCAAATTATATATACTATTTAATTTTTTCTGGAAAGTGAGAAAATTTTCAAAATTTTTCATCTAATGATTTATTGTTTAATTTTTGTTCTTATTGTATTTGTATATAAACATGACATTTCGCACAACCAAACCAAATATCTAGTTTTTTAACAAAATTGTGACAAAATATTTTTTAGTACCTATAAATACATAGAAAATAATTTTTTTTTTAAAATAATGATAATAATAAAACAACTTAAAATATTGAAAAAGATAATATTCCTTTAAGTAACCCCTCTTTATATTATGTCTTCATGACCATATTGTTCAAAACTGACCTTGTTATTTCCATTATACTCATTGACTGAGACCGTATATCCACACATCGTGAAAGATGCAGGCTAATTTTAAGAATTTCTTAAAAATTTAAGAAATTATTTAAAAACGGAAGAATCAGAACAACATCATAAACACTGTTGGATATTTCTAATTTGTAAATTATTTTGTATAGTATCTCGGTAAAGAACTGGAATTAGTTAGTAAGGGTTATTGGATTTCTACCTACTTGTGCTTGTAAAAACCAATACATAAAAAAAAAAGATTTTTTTTGTAGTTAAAATCAAATTGGTTTAGTTAATATTCCCTAAAATTGAAAATAATAAATTATTTAAAAATTTTTATTCATGGTCTTTAAATTTTCGTGACTCACGAATTATTCACGACAAGAAATTAAATGTCACGATCACGCCCACTCACGCACGATCGTAGAAAATTATTCACGATCACGATGGGTCACGCGTGACCCGCCGGGTCACGCGTGAATTCACGATTTTGGCACATCTCTAGTACCTAAATTAATATTAAAAGAATGAATTTGATGACGTCATCAAATTAAAAAAATTTTTTTCTCAAATCAAGCTTTATTGAAGTGATTTGAACTAGGAACGAAGTTTTGGTAAAAATTAAAAGAACGACCCCGAAAACTTGTATAATTCACTTCCAGTATTTTTAAGGCTTCAAAAAATTTCAGTGAACTTTACGTTGTTGTCAAGTAAACCACGATCAAATTTGAATTTTCCCCGTTGGGAGGGGGAGTGACACCCCAACGTTTTCTGATCACGTATCACAGTAGCACCGATGGATTTTTTGGGGGAAATTAAATTTGATTTTCAGACATTTCCGTTTTCTTTTTCTCAGTTTACTATTTCCGGAAGATTTACTTATAAATATTATTGCAAATTTTTTCGTTTCAACAAGAAAATTCACGTAGTTTGAATATTCCGTTTTTAATGCAACCTTTCTTGCTGTCATTCAGCAATAATTTCCAAGATTTGAATTATTAAAATGTTAAGAAAACGGTGAAAAGTGTCACAGCACGAAACGTTACAGTTATGGTAGCAGAGCGTGGTTACGATGCAACAAAAAATATTGAATCAGCCCCCTTAATTTTACCACATTACAGGCTACCAGTATCACAATTAATGTGAATAGCGTGAATGGATTTTATACATATATTGTGTACATAATTTTGAAGGACATTTTTATTGAATTACAACATATTGCATTTAATTGTGACATTGGCCACAACATAATACAATTCAAAGATATTATGTAGATACAATCGATAGGCAGGCATTAATGCTATTAATTCCAAACTGTACACTCAACAGTTAGAAATCTTATCAGTTCAATGTAATTGTTCTCAATATTATGAATTTTTGTTTTGTTTTAATTGTTTCATGCAATAATGATATTTGAAAACATTACAATCAGCTTTCGGTGTGTACTTGGGTGACCTGCTGGGTTTTGTTCAACATTTTGCGTTCAATTTAAAACAATCAATTCCAATATTGGGGCATGAAATTTATTATAAATATAAAATCGCAATTATTACTAGCAAAATGGGTGTACCATGAACGTACAGATGTGGACAAAATTGTTGATACACTGATGAAAAGAAATTAGCCGTAAATTTGAAGTTTTGTTATCAAAACTTGAATTTACTTGTTGTTACAGTTAAACTTCTTTATAATTGTTTTGTTTGTACTATTGCCAGTTTTCCTAAAAAATTGGGAAATTATCTAGTATGGATGGGAAATTAATACGCCATGTAACAAAAATTTTAATTTAAAAAGTTTTTTATGTTTCGTATCAAAACTGGCAAACCGAAACAATTGGGAATTATTTCGGTGTCTGTCCGTCCGTTTTTCTGTCCAAAATGTAGTACAGAGATAGAGTATTTGGTATTTGATTTTTGGGATTAATTTCAGGGGGTAAATTGGAAAATGGGAGAAATAATTTTCATGGGCATCGCGTAGGGTGTCAAAGGAAAGTTTACTGAAGTATGAATTCAACAATAATATATATTATGTTGAATTTTTTAGGCATTTTTTAAAAACATTTTTCGGAAAAAACGCTTAAAAATCTGAAAAAGGTCGTAAACATTGAGAATGAGGTATAATTTGAGCCAAAACTATCCTGTTTAAAAACAACTTATTGTACGGAATATTACTTTCACAAGTACGACTTGCATTTGACCGATTTTTTTTCAGTCTAAAAAATGAAAATAAATAGAAATTTCGAAACATTTTAAAAACGTTTCCAAGTAAGTTACATCATTTTTTGATGTACATATTTTAATTTTTTATAATTATAAAGACGATATGACTTCAAAAAAATATGTTTGGAAAATTTCTTGGAAAAACTATTTTTGAATTAAATAAATAAATGAATGGATATTTCAGTTTTCGAATCAGACCTTTGACGACCTACTGAAAGTTTTAATTTCAATATATATTATCGATGTGCTTATGAATATTATCAGGTATGGTGAACTTTTGTTCGTATTTAAACATACGTTAATATTCAGATGCTCACTTTTAATATTTAGCTAAACTAAAATTTGAATCCACGATTTATTTCGGAATTATGGCCAAATCATTATTTTAATTAAAAATCACATAGTGATTGAAAAATTGTCAAATTGAATCGGCTGAGAATCGAACTCAGGATTCTTCTTGTCAAGCGCCTTTCTACTAGGCCATTGGTCTCTGGTTCGAGAGCCATTCCATTTTGATAACATACAGTAGAGCACCAGTTTTGTCAAGAAAAAGTAGTCTCCAAAAGTGGTGCTTAACAAAAGTGGTTTTGAATTAAATTTTTTTTTTTTTTAAATATTAATAAAAGAAAAAAAGAAGTGAAGAATTAAAAATTATTTATCTCAGAAAATATTTTTTCATTTGTCATTTTATTAATTTGCTTAGAAATAATTTTGTTTACCTTTTACGTATGATAAAAACGGCCACAGAAAAGAATACATATAGATAAACATTCTATGTACAATAATTAAAATCTACATTCCCACGCTTTGAGGTCTGTTGTTGTTTGTCACTACTATTAGCGGTATATTTATTTGTTTCTTTTGATAAAATCATGCGTCATGGTCTATTGCACGGGGATTTAATATTTATGTACTTGACATTTTTGATGTAACTTTCCAAAAGTGATGTTGACTAATTTGATGCTTTCAAAAAATTTCCAAAACTGATGTTTCCATTATCGGTGCTATACTATTTTACTCTCTTGAATGTGAGAAGCCGTTTTACTTTGGTATAATGACCAAATCACTGTTTTAACAATAATTTTAATGATAACGTGATTTTCAAATGAATTTGGAAAAACATTGCAAGTGTGCCCAGTTCGTATTTATAGGGTTAAAATTTTCATCTTAATTCAATACAATATTGTGTAGTGTGCGATATTTCTTCTGGTCAAATTACTTATCCTACCATGCATCTTCAAAGGAAATATCATATTTACTCATAATTAATGAATAAGCAACAATAATTATAAATTATTATAATATAAAAAATTTTTTCATCCATTTAGCAAAACTTGAACTGCACACATATGACATGTATGTTGATACTGGATGTAGTTAATGTAGCTAATAAAGTTTGCATCGTATGCATTTGTGTGTCACGGTGCACGGGCGGCGGTATTAGGTGGCCACAGCGGCGGTATCATCAATTGTGTATTATATGAAAATATTTGCTATAGTAACATTTTTGATAATAAAATTCAAGGTTAAAATAATCAGACAAAATCAATTATGTTAGCAGTTTGGATATTAAGAATTAAAAAAAAATTCTATTATTAATTAAATTAGCTTATTATTAAATACGTTAATAATATTGATATTATTGTTATTATTATTAAATGTGAGTACAGTAGAAGTACGAATATCCGGTCTGTTTGAAAGAATGAGACAGTCAAGATTTTTCGGAATTTCAGATTTCATTGGAACGAAATTTTTTTCAGGTTCAAAAATTAGAGCTATTCAAATATATTTTTTGTATTTTTTTCCATTTTTAAAGAAGTCAGCTTCAGATTACAATTTGTCTTTCACCTCTGTTTGTAAAGAATCAGAAATTAAATGTGACCGTAAAAACCACAGCACTTCACCCAAAATAGTGTATATGTATACGTATCTAACCTAATCAAAAAAAAAGTGACCTCTCATTGTTTTTTCTTTTTTTTATTCGAACCCCGCGTAAAACAGGGTTTAAAAATTTAGTTTTCTGCTTTCTTTAGTATATTTCGATATAAAATTAATAATGATTGCCTATTTCAATTCGACGATGTTAGTTTTAGGCAAGGGCGCAGCAACTACAAATCTCCAACAAAAATTTAAATAACCCAATTTTTTGATAATGCAATTCTCCGATATAGAATTTGTTTTATTTGTGTGTCAAAAAATTCCAGTTTCAAATAAAAAATATCAGTAAATCACTAAAAATGTTACTTTTTAATGTAAATAAAATAAATTGAAGGAAAATTTACGTAATTTTATGAGGGTCTACATAATTTTAGAGGGGGCTCCGGGCCCCTTGGATCCCCTTACCACCCGCACCCTCCCGTTGTTGCGCCACTGGTTACAGATATTGGTGCGACCAAGCTCGGTGCCATTGTCCGAATTTGTTGTAAATTTTAATTGTACTACATAAGACTCCATACCAAACTAAGACTCAAGTGGGTCATAATTTCTGGCCCGTCAAGTAGATATTGGTTTTGCGCAAAGAAACATTTAAATAATCAGTGTGTAAGTAAAAGATTCAGATAATCATATTAACAAATTAAAGGCTAATATTTTTATTATTAAATAAAATCAAGAAATATTTTGTCGTGAGAATTTTGAAATATTTTAACTACTGTGTACGAAATCCTAACTTAATGCGTGTTCAACACGCACTTGGTGTATTTTTTTAGACTTTTTAACTTTACCCATGACTTCATCATATTATAAGTGAAAGTTTTATAAAAAAAAAATTACACTGAATCTCTCATACAATTCAGTTAAAAACGTAATAAACTACACATTTTACGTTTTTTAAACGACGTATAATTACATAGGTAGGGTAAAAGGCCCCTTTGTGGGACGGTATCTAATTATGAACATTTACATATTAATGAAGTTATTTCTGAAAGAAACGACTGATAACAAAAATTATTATTAATAGAATGATTGTAAATAATAAACAAATATTTTACTTCGCAAAAATACCACTTTTATTTTGAAATTGTGACAATATTGTTTCAAAATAAAAATGGTATTTTTGCGAAGTAAAATATTTGTTTATTATTTACAAATATGGAATACCATAAAGTAACGCTCAAATCTATTAATATTAATAGAATGATTGTTTTTCAATTTAAATTCATCTCGCATTTAAAGTTTCCTTACTTAATTAAATTTATAATAAATATGTAAATGTCAAAACTGTTCCAGTATTAGATACCGTTCCACAAAGGGGGCTTTTACCCTATTATATTATATTCATATGATAAAGTAAAACTATGCAACGGTGAATTAAAACTCCTAATAAATTAAAAAATGTTTTCGATGGTCACGTGGATTATCAGTAAGTTGTAAAGTTCATTTTTTTTCATTTTACTTGAATATTATAAAAGTGTTGTGTTTGTATGTAACTATATTAATTTATTTATTATATATTTTTTTCTCTCTATGCATATTAAAATATTTGCAGATTTTACAAAAAATAATAATAATAATAAAAAATGATATTAGTAATTCTGAAATTGCAGTTTTAATTTAATTGTACAACGTAGTATAAAACGACGAATTAACCCTTTGATTTCTAAAAAATAGAAACAAAAATTTGGTTCAGAAGTATTGATTTTTAGGTCGTAAAAGACTACGTGAAGTATATTTCACGTAGTCTTTTTGGTTAAGGGGGTATTATATTCTAAAGAACTATAATTTTAACATTTTCGTCAATCTGGCAGGAACTACAATGGAAAAAAATTTGGAAAAACCTAAAAAAGACGGCTATTTAGAAAAAATTTCTTTTTGCCGTTTTTTCAAAGATTTTTATTTTTTTAAATTAGTAAAAATTAAAATTTTGTAATACTCGTAGCCCCTACTATAAGGCAACATGTACTGGAGGTGTATGCCAAATTTGAAGTCGATTGTGTAAATAGAACTCAAGATATCATGTCGATCAGCTTGAAAAATGTAGTTTTGAGAAAAATGCATTTAAAGTTTTAATGTATAATAATTGATACCTGAACCTACCGTACTAAAATGGTTGTAACTTCGTAAATTTTTAAAATTTTAAAATTTCTTCTTGAGGGCATATTTTTTAAGGTCTATACTTTCAGAAAATAAAAAAAAACCCTGTCGCAGCATCCTGCATAACATAGCGAATTTCCGTTTATAAAAATTAGTTTTTCTCGGCAAAAAACTAAAAAATTTTGGCAAAAAACTAATTTTTTGCAAGAACAAAAAGGGTTTGGGACTTCCAATGTTCTCACCAAGTTTCGTAAAAATTATATATATATATATATATATATATATATATATATATATATATATATATATATAAATTTTAGTGAATATTATTTTCGGTTTCTAGGGACCTCAAAATAAATTTCTGCCATAGTCCCAGGCTCAGGTCGCGTCATGACAGTGGCTGTAATAGCTGAATTCCATTCTGGAAATTCGCTAAAAAAAATCAAATATATAGGTCAAATCAACTAAGAGTGATCTAACGTCATCAAACAAATATAACAGATGAAGCAAAATCAGACGGATCTAGTTTTCTGTTTGGTTTTCTTTATCCTATTTTTTTTTATTAGAGTAACTACATAGTAACTTAAGGTTGTACGCCTAATGACGTCGACCAATTTCAGTTGATTTGACCTATATCAATATCTAAAACAGACTTCAGCAACCTTTTTTGGATGCGAATCATAATCAACCCACCAAACTGAAACCTACACCTGTAGATTATACATGCAAAATTTCAACAGTCCCAAAATTTATTTCTTCGGAACCCTAAAAATGAATATACATAATATACTTTATTAGTAGAATTCGAGTGGGCCACTTTTATGACCTGCGGGTCATAGGTTGTTGATGTTTGAGCTAGAAGTTTCAATCAAAAATTCCGTTTTGGTTGAAAAATACAATTTTTTTTTTCGACTCTCACAACCAGTGGAGCAAAAATCGGAAAAAAATAAATTAAAATGGTGTTTAAAGATATTTTTGGGAAAAAATTCTTAAAAAATTCCATTAATTTGTTCACATTACGTGGCTGACACGACTGACACTTAACTGTGTGACCGTGAAATAATATGCAAATTCCCAAACACTTGTTTCAAGAACCTGCATCAAACCGAATCTTTATAAAATAATAATTAATGGTTATACACATAACATACATATGTATGTACATAAAAAAGTCATTAAAAAAAATAATTCGTGACCTTTTCTCAACCAAAACGTCTAAACAATTTTTTTGTTTTCTCTAATTAACTAAATGAACTAATTTATAAATTATAGGTTCGTCAAATCAACACAACAAGGGGATATATAGACAGATAAAAAAAGAAACACGCGGGTGGCATTTGAAACTTGTCCGACTAATTTGGTCATCCGCCAAATTGACCTCCGTCCTAGATTGCACGTCATTCACCCGTCCATCATGTCTATGTTGATTAATGTGATCACTGATCGCGAAGCATATTGTACAATACGTACATGCATACGTACAGTTTATTGTGCAGTATGTAGCTGGCATACATTTTGCTGCTATAGCAATGTATGTACGTATGTGTTTTTTGTGTTTTTGTTTTTTCGATTCTTACTTTTTTGTCTAGACAATTCAGTCAGTATCAGTTGAGTATGTTTTATGGGATTCAAGGCTATCCGTTGCAGACAAACAGACAGACATACATACACATAATTGGGTACCTAGTTCATTTAATTGTAGCTTACAATAAATAAATAATTATTCATTTTGAATAATTCATAGATTTGATTTATCCGAAATTATTCAATTAGTGTGGGGCCAAATCTATTTGGTAGTCGATCAGTCGATTTTCTATTTCACGTTTCTGTTGTTAGTAGTGATTAGGGATGTCGAGCCGTGGAGGAGTTAGTCGATTAATCGAATAAAGTTGTTTTTCGGAAAAAATTAGTCATTAGTCGAAAATGTCGAGCATACAATTTGTCGATTAATCGACTAAATTTCTAGTCGAATTCATAAATAGAATCTATGTAATTATTTCAAAAACAATGTTTTCTGTTGAATTTAATTATTCACTTTTAATATATTCTTTGAGAAAAAGAATTATACATTGTGGCATATTACACTCAATTCATCACATAAATTATTTGGTAGTCGACTAGTCGATTTTCTATTTCACGTTTCTATTGCTAGTAGTGATTAGGGATGTCGAGCCGTGGAGCAGTTAGTCGATTAATCGACTAAAGTTGTTTTTCGGAAAAAATTAGTCATTAGTCGAAAATATCGTGCATACAATAGTCGATTAATCGACTAAATTTCTAGTCGAATTCATAAATAGAGTAATTTGTGTAATTATTTCAAAAACAATGTTTTCTGTTAAATTTAATTATTCACTTTTATTAATATATTCTTTGAGAAACAGAATTATACATTCGTAATTTTTTAGTTTTCATTTTTTTAAGTCCAATAAATAATACAAAAAAATCAATAAATTAGTAGTCATTTTAGTCACTTAAAAAAAATTAATCGTTTTAGTCATTTAGTCGAAAGTAAAATAGTCGATTAAAAAATGATTAAATGTAAATAAAATTAGTCGACTAAACCGACTAATCGATTAATCATTCGACATCACTAGTAGTCGTGTCGGATGATTAATCGATTAATCGGTTTAGTCGACTAATTTTGTTTACATTTAGTCGTTTTTAGTCGACTATTTTACACGCGATTAAATGACTAAAATGATTAATTTTTTGTAAATGATTAATTTTTTGTAAATGATTAAAAACGACTAATTTGATAATTTTTCTGTATATTATTTATTGGATTAGAAAATTATTTATTTGTATGATTTTTCACTTTTATGTGATTACCACATTGTGATGTCACATACTTCTTTTTTTTTAAAAAAAAAAATATTAAAAGTCAATAATTAAATTCAAAAGAAAACATCATTTTTGGAAGAGTAACATAGCTTACTCTATTAGTGAATCTGATCAAAAATTTAATAGATTAGTCGATTATTCTATGGTCGATATTTTTGTCTAATAACCCAAACCCAAACTCAAATTCAAACTTTCTGAACAACAAAAATCAAGTATGTAAATATTGGTTCTGTACAAAATAAATTAATGCCTGTTTTGTTTGATTTGTTAGGCTTTCTGCTTGTTAAATACCATATTATAATTATTTTATAGTTTCTAACCGATCTGGGTAATCGGTACAAGAAAATTAACCTAAGAAACGCACATTTATTTGTTTCTTATTCGACGTGACGGTATTTTGAATTTACAAACCAAACCTGCTGCTTTTGTATTACGTTAACAAGAATTTTTGACTGTCTACACTTACAAGACATAAAAAATGTTAATATCATATTTTTGCTTAGATTTGAGAGCCTCGTTTCGAACGTCGTATAATTCTTTATATTATCTATTTCAGTCGTAAAATTTTGGCATAGAAATAAATAGGTCAGCTCCAAAATTAAAACAGATTAAAATTTCCGGCCACTGTAATCGACTAATTGACTTTAATAACACTAATTCATTAATATATTTCTTGTAGACACTTGGGAGCAATAACTCTATGTATACTTTCATTAATCTGTTTGGTTTTCTGGAAGCCAAATAACTGTTCCACTACTGTACTTAATGTGACCATACGAAACCAGATATGTACTGGGCTTAATTCAACAAACCATGAATAAAACGTTTAACAAGAATTGAATCGCGCTGAATTGATAAACAAAAGACGTGAAACACAAATCACAATTGCAAACAAGTTGACCCACTGGTTCAATTTTTGTCTGGCGCGGTACAACTGTTTGATCTTTTTTTTAAGATTCCTTTCTTTCATTCTGAATGAAATACGATATTTAAAAAATAATATGGTTCTGTGCGTCCGTTCGGCCATTTAACTAAAAAAAAAAAAACAATTTTAATTCATTCTGAGAAATATACAATGCATGCAAAATATATATGATCCCACGCTTTAAAAATGTATTTTGCAATACATATTTAATTCATATAACTAATATACATTTTTGGTTACATATGCTATGCACATATAAGCATACAGGTTGTTTAGTGAAACATTGGGTATGGGACAGGATGGGTGTATAGATTATGAGGTCATAAAACTTCGTAAAGACGAAACGCTTAAGCCTAGTATTTCCAGTTTTGTATAGTTTGAGCGTTACTTTATGGTATTCCATATTTGTAAATAATAAACAAATACTTTGCAAAATACCACTTTTATTAACTAACGATAACGGTTCGAAACAATATTGTCACAGTTTCAAAAATAAAAGTGGTATTTTGCAAAGTAAAGTATTTTTTTATTATTTGTATAGTTTCTTAGATTTTTTTATATGGAAAATTTAAAAGAATCGATAATTAGAATTTGGAAAAAAATTTGAAACTTGATAATTTGTAAATACGTATATTAAACAGTACGCATATCATGGCTATGTAACTGAATGTGTGTGTACTTGTTTGTGGATATACATATAATATATTCATGGTTTATTGTTACCTAACATAAAATATGCATAATTTAGGAATATTTTTTTTTGTCTACTTTGGGTAAATAAATGTGTCAGATTTATATTAATGACCGAACATTTCTGCTAGTCATGTCGGATAATTAGTCGATTAATCAGTTTAGTTGACTAATTTTGTTTACATCTGGTTATTTTTTAGTCGACTATTTTACCTTCCACGAAATGGCTAAAATGATTAATTTTTTTTAATGACTAAAAACGACTAATTTATTAATTTTTCTGTATTATTTATTGGACTTCAAATAATGAAAACAAAAAAATTATCTATTTGTACGATTTTTTACTTTTATGTGATTGATACATTGTGATACGTCATATTTTTTTTTTCTTAAAAAATATGTTAAAAGTCAATAATTAAATTCAAAATAAAACATCGTTTTTGAAATAGTTACATAAGTAGGTTATTCTATTCATGAATTCAATTAAAAATTTAGTCGATTAGTCGACTATTGTTCGTTCGATATTTTCGATTAATGACTAAATTTGTCTGAAAAACAACTTTAGTCGATTAATCGACTAACTGCTTGTCGGCTCGACATTAGTGATGTCAGATGATTAATCGATTAGTCGACTATTTTACCTTCGATTAAATGATTAAAATGATTAATTTTTTTCAAATTTTAACAATTAAAAACGATTAATTTAACAATTTTTCTGTATTATTTATTGGACTTCAAAAAATGGAAACTAAAAAATTATCTATCTGTACGATATTTCACTTTTATGTGATTAATATATTGTGATATTTCATCTTTCTTTTTCTTAAAAGAAAAAAGTCCATAATTAAATTCGAAAAAAACCTCGTTTTTGAAAGAGTTACATAGGTTGCCTTACCATGAATTCGACTAAAAATTTAGTCGATTAGTCGACTACTCTGTGCTCGATATTTTCGACTAATGACTAATTTTATCTGAAAAGCAATTTTAGTCGATTAATCGATTAATTACTTCTCAGCCCGACATCACTACTCGACATCACTCAGTTCTTCGTGCTATTAAATTGTATGTAATAGTTCCTACCAATGTCTAATGATCAATCTTACAATCTGTATATTTATACAACATCAACTGGTCCTAATTTGAATATGTAATTAGGTTATTGACTATGCATGCAGGGGTGGATCAAATGAAAGTTAATTTATGGGGTCAGCATCATGTTACGGATGCATAGAGCTGTTGCTGAATTTTAATCACTCACTTTCATTTGTTTTTCAAAAAATCAAATATTTTTTTTAAAGGACAAACTCATGTTTATTTTACGTCACCCAGTCACCACGTCCTAACAAAATGAATTTTTAGCTTACGAGTCTACCAGGGTAGGTTTTTCATCCAGAATCAAAATTTCCACTCGTGCTTAATATTTCAGAGCTTCCTGAACAATTTTGATTCCGTGCTTGTGTCTGTCCGCATAACCCCAAAACTGTTCAAGTTCCGATTTTGATAAAATTTTCAGGAGTTATTAGGGTCAGTGCCTAGATGGTCCCTTGTGAATTTCGTCGCAGAGTGAAGTATGTTGAGCGTAATTGAGATTGATTTTTATACGTTTCATTGATTTATCCAACAAGCATATAAAAGGTATGAGGAAGCTGTGTGCCGTTGAAAGTGTATTTTTATGCGTGTGTATGTGTTCGTATGTCTACAAACTAGTGATGTCGAGTCGAGAAGCAGTTAGTTGATTAATCGACTAAAATTGTTTTTCAGATAAAATTAGTCATTAGTCAAAAATATCGAGCATAGAGTAGTCGACTAATCGACTAAATTTTTAGTCGAATTCATGAATAGGGTAACAACCTCTGTAACTTTCAAAAACGAGGTTTTCTTTTAAATTTAATTATATTTAAGAAAAAGAAAGATACGAGATATCACAATGTGTTGATCACATAAAAGTGAAAAATCATACAAATAATTAATTTTTTAGTTTCCATTTTTTGCAGTTCAATGAATAATAAAAAATAAAAAAAATTGTTAAATTAGTCGTTTTTAGTCATTTAAAAAAAGCATTAATCATTTTAGTTATTTAATCGAGGATAGAATAGTCGGTTAAAAAATGAATAAGTATAAACAAAATTAGTCGACTAACCCGATTAATCGATTAATCATCCGACATCACTAGTACAAACTAATGATGTCGTGCCGAGGAGCAGTCAGTCGATTAATCTACTAAAATTGTTTTTCAAACAAAATTAGCCATTAGTCGAAAATATCGAGCATATAGAATAGTCGATTAATCGACTAGATTTAAGCTACGTGATACGTAACTCCTTCAAAAATTAGTTTTTCTTCTGAATTTAGTTATTGACTTCTAATATTTTTTCTTTTAATAAAAAAAAAAAAAAAACATTTGAGATATCACAATATGTTAATCACAAAAAAGTGAAAAATCATACAAATAGATAATTTTTTAGTTTTCATTTTTTGAAGTTCAGTAGTTAAACTAGTTTTTAGTCATTTAAAAAAAAAAAAATCGTTTTAGTCATTTAATCGAAGGTAAAATAGTCGACTGAAATATGACTAAATTGTAAAGAAAATTAGTCGACTAAAGCGATTAATCGATTAATCATCCGATATCACTAGTGCAAACATAGGCGTGCACGCTTTGTACGTTCATAAATATATGTGATCTCGTGATTAATTAATTAATATATTTACAGTACGCATTGTAAATTAATTTGTCTAATTAGTAATGCAAAAATAATTTATACATAACAATAATTATAAATAATAATGATCATTTATCATATATCACGTGTATACATATAATTATGGTATATTCACCTGACAGTGAGCAGGGATGCGTTTCATATTATGGGATCGCAACAAACTCCATACAAAAGCAAACAGTAGCTTAATTGTATTAGAAAATATATTGTGTAAAAGTTTGCAATAATTCTACCGTAGCTAATAAGAAAATCGTTCTTGTTCCAAATTAAAATTGAGGACCTGACTGTCATCCAAAGGAATTTTTAATTTTTATATTGTGTTAATTGAGGCATTACATCACTTTGAAATGCCAGAAAATAAGGTGCTTCTGGCGAATTTCTTTTCTTTGTGAGGTACACAATTTTTTTCCAGTTTTAAAAAAAAAATGGCGACGTGAGCGTAAGTGCAAAGCGGACTCTTGTGGACAGTCAGAACATAAAAAAATTGTTGTCATCATTTCCATTACTTTTACTAAGACTGCATGCAAAACCATTAAAAAATACTGATTTACCGATAAATGGCACTAGTTTGAAAAAATCAACTTTAATTTGTTTACAAAAAATTTATTAGTTAAGCAGTATCAAAAATCGTGTGTACTATTCTAGATAATTTATCTAAGAAGCTACAGGTACAATTTCAAGTCAGTCATCATCTTACTCATCGTTTTGGAAAACGTAGTTTCGAGAAAAACTCATGTAAAGTTTCAAAAAATGTTAATCAGTTTTTGTGTTCGTACTAGAATCCCTATAACAAATAGAGTCGTGGACATGTCATCCATTTTCTTTCCAAAACATAGCGGGAAGCTTCGAAATTAATTATCGCACGTTTGAGTAAATATTTTTGAGTACATAATTGAAGACATGAGCAGATGAAGGTGTTATGTAACATTTTGACAAAAATTCATTTTTTGTCAAATTTTGAAATATTCTATGCTAAAGAAGCCTATATTCAAATTTGGTTTGATTAAGTCCAATAGTTTTGTAGAAATTCAATAATAAACATGTGCTATTGCATGGGAAGTATATGTAAATAAAAACTTTCAAACGCTTCTACTGTAAAATTATAAAATGTTACATAACACCTTCATTCACTCATGTCTTCAATTATTGTTATAAGTTATGAATTAATGAACAATTAAAAGGTTTTAATTTAATTATTTTTTCTAGGTTAAACTAAATGATTTTTGTTAATATTTATTTCCAATGTATTTTACGCAAATTTTGGACAGAAAATGCCGGAGCCAATCAGCGTTCAGCACACATGTCACGACTCTATTATTTATTATAGGGACTCTAGTTGGTACTTATGGAAGTATAACTAACCTGTAACAGAGACTCCAAAATTTTCGGTTCGAATTTATTTCAGAAATCAGGTTCAAAACGACTTTTAAAATATCTCCGCAGTCATAATTCCTTTTGAGTATCATTCTAGAGATATTAATACATCATTTAAGCCAATAAAAAAAGTAAAGAAAATTGTTTTGAAAGAAGTTTTGAAAAAAAAATTTCAAATTACTACTACTGTTTTTTTTGCAGTAGTTTTATCATTCACCACCAGATGGCTAAACAATAAACCACGCATCTATTTGATTTTCTAATAAGTATCTTTCCAATTTAACGTAAATTTAGTGTTGACGTAAAATAGTTATTGGGTGTTCTGAAGAAAAAGAAAAACTTGACTAACAAAACCGATGTTAATCCCCGCACCCAAACAATAACATTAAAATAAAAAATGCTAAATCAATTATTAGTGGGCGTTATCGTTACTCTGTTGCGTACAAATTCAGATAAACAATTAATCATAGAATTGTACTGAATGAAGAAAGTTATTAAAAGGAAAACAACTTTCATTCGTTCCTTGAATTTAATTTTTTTTTATTTTTCATAAAAAATTTGCTTATTTTTTTGATTATATAAACATTACACCGACAAAGTCATTAGTGTAGCGAGTTTGTTTAATAACAAAGAGAAAAAAAAAAAACATGAAAATTACTTTTCTCCCGGTGAAAATTTCTGAGAAAAATAAATCGCGTAAATATAGAAAAGCGCATTATACTATACAAAAATATCTATTTAGAAAATGTTTTTTAATGGGAGCCTCACAAAACATGCTGTGAATGTGTGTGTTACGTGTGACCTTCGCCTTGACGCGCGGTGGTCAATGGCCCAGCGGTCATTATTACAGATGACATCATTGTCCTACGTACATGGCAGAATTCACCTCTCTCTCTTAGGCGTGAAGGACATATTAAATACACTTTGCTCGAGTACACATATTCATGATATTTATTACAATGTGTATGTGTGTGAATGTTTATGTATATCTGAAATTCATTTTAAAAATTAAATAATTAACTATTTTCATTAAATTTCAGATTTTTTTCACGATTTTTTTTTTCATTTTTCGGTTGTTAAAAGTCTTACTTATTTTATCAATTTTTAGAATGCTGTTTTGATACATACAATTAAAATTGTTGAATGGAATGTGGTGTGATCAAGGTAACATGTGACACGTTTCTTTAAATCGTCATTTTCGAACCGCATTTTTCATTTTTTGGGGGATTCCAGTGGCAATAAGGTCCGATTTACATTAACGCTCCGCTCTCCATGCCACTTTTCATTTTTCCGTTAAGTTTGTGAAATTTTAAGCCTCAAAGTGAGATTTTTTGTTATTTCCTGCAACTTTTCAACTGTGGGACCAAAAAATTTGAAAAAAATACAGGTACCAGCACTTACGAACATTGAATTAAAACTATTTCGATTGTTACTGATTGAATTCCAAAAATTAAAATTTATTATAAATTTGAATAATTTGGGTCGATAACTTACATTGTTAAATATACTTAAATTTAGTAGTAGTAAATCGGTATACTTAAATTTTTTAATATTTTGTTCCGAAAATTGTGGAAAATTACTAATTACAGAACCCTAATTTGATATGTGTACAACATGCACTTGTATTTTTTTCGAAAAGTACCTACATCAAAAATTACATATTTATAAAAATATTTCATTTCGTAACAGTAATACAGGTAATTGGTTTGTAATTTAAACATCTCTGTTAAATACCCTTTCGACAGGCTTAATTACACAAAATAATTACTACACTGCATACAGTAAGCTATAATTAACTAACATGTTCAGAGTTTTAAAAAATTTCATTTATTTTTCCAGTGTAGTTACAACAAAAAATCCAAAACAAATAATTAATTTTTTTTTTTTGAAAAGATAAATAACCTTGTGATTACCAAATATTATGATTCTGAAAAACGATTATTGGCTAATGACATCTTTATTTTAAAATTAATGCCAATTTGAACAGAAAATCAAAACATTTTTTTTTTTTTTGACTATTTTTATTGCCAATTCTTTGTGTGATTTCTAAAAATAAAACTTATAAAATTAGGTACCAGTATTTGGTATGAACCTTTGTTTGACCCAATGTCCTATTTACACTTATCACTATTATTTTTGGTAAGCTTTTGCTTGGAAGAGTTATGAAATTCGACTACAGCGCTCAAGGTGGACAAATATGTCAGTTTATCCGAACGCTGTTTGTACATAATTTTACTAATTATTTTTTTTTTTTTTTAAGATAAAATATTTCTTTTAAAATACTGTGTTTGATTTTTTCAAAACGAGTATTTATTACGATGTCGATATTTGCCAGATTTTACAAAGTAATAAAAAAAAAAATTATTTGTAACCCTACTATCAAACGTCACTTTATTTTGAAATTTTCAAAAAAATATAAAAACTGCCTCTTACCCTTTTTCTTGGTTAATTAATGAAAACTATTCCATTTTAAGACTTTTTAAGGCCAATTGTGCAGATGTGTGACTTTTATTAAGGTAGTAGTCTGGCAACTTGCGCTGTTTTTCATGCCTATTTTTAGGGGCATTTTTTTTTTGAGAAAGAACAAATGAAAAGTTTTAAATTTTTAATATATTTTTATTTACATCTTAAGGTAACAAAAAAAATTTTTTTGAATAAATTTTGTTTTATTATTATTATCACTTGAAGTTGGCGCCTAAAAAAAAAATATGTGGATGGGCCCGAGTGATTTTGACTCTTGGGGACATCTGAAATCAAAAATTCTTAATTAGTCTTTATCTATAGATATGTCATTCTGGTCGGAACTAGAATTATAAAATTTTATCGAAAAAAAAACAAAATGGCGGATTTCGAAAAAAAATACTTTTTCGAAGGGCCGGAAATCACCCGGGCCATCCACGTGCTTTTTTTGAGGCGCCAACTTCACGTGATAATAATAATAGTAATAAACCAAAATTTAATTTATTCAAAAAAATTCTTAAGATGTAAATAAAAACATTAAAAATTCAAAACTTTTCATTTGTTCTTTCTTAAAAAAAAAAAGATGATCCCTAAAAATGGGCATGAAAAACAGCGCGAGTTACTAGATTACTACCTTAAACAAATTTCAATTTTTTAAAATATATTTTTATTACTCATGCGGGAGAAGTACTAACTTGGCGCACACATTTACGCAAAATAGCTATTTGCTCACTGTTCTCTTCCCACATACTTTTTTGCGTGCGGGAAGTAAACTTTCCACACGCAAAATTTAATAAAAACACCCAAAGCCGTCTCTTGATTTTTCATTTAATAAATATTTCATAATTATTTCTATAGAAACCACCAACAAAGTAATTTAAGCAATGGCTATGTTCGAGCAGAAAAAAAACTTTAAAGCGCTTTAAAGCAAAATGGCGATTTACTAAGAATAATAAAGCACCAAAAAGCAAAATGTCGTCGTAGATATTTAAACAAAATAACCTCAATAGGAGTTATTCATAGGAAAATTTGCTATTTCTTTTATATTTTACACAGTATGGATAACATTATAGGTCATATTATTGAAGAATCATCAGAGTAAACAACAATATGGCAGAATTTTCTAATTTATCGCAGTAAAATGTAAATTTGATGTAAGACAGAACTACATATCACTTGATTTCTGTCCAAGCAGAAAATTGGTCAGCAATATGAAGCGGCTTGAAGCGCTTAAAGAATTTTTTTCTGCTCGAACACAGCCAATATTTAATTCAGAAAAAAACGACGAACACTCAAAAATATTATTTTAAAAAGTAATAAAAATGTCAAATATAGTAATAATAATAGAAGAAAGTATGTGAAATTCGTAATAAAAAATAGTATGTGCAACTCGTGCGGGATTGTCGATTGCCCGCACTTATTGCACAATATACTATTTCCATTCATTTATAATAGGAAGGCGTACTGATAAATTGACAAATAATCACTTGATATAGGCGGTTATAGTATCGGCTCGGAGCGAGACTTAAATTGATAAAAATGTGAATACAATGCCGCTGCAAGTGTTATGCACGGGGCGAATTAATAAATAATAATAGTGCATTTTTTCTGAGAAAAACTTTGCTGCGCGGGATTTCCCCATCTCAGATAAAAATGAATTAAGTCATTTATTATTTAGTATAATTGCGCGGCGCGTGTTTATTGAATCTTTGTTTCCATTTAATATTTATGTTTTCCTTGAAAATGAATCTTATTAATAAATGATGAATGCGGTTTACACATAAAATAATTGATGCAATCAGCGCCAGCGCTATTCACGATATTAGTGAATGTTATGCAATTAAAAATAGATTTTTCTATTTTCATGAATTTTTTTTTTTATTGTTTCCAATTATGAAATAAGTACTTAATTAATTGTACAAGGAAATAAATAATAATATTGTTTTGATTAAAATTATCTTCATTTTATAAATAGATAAAGAAAAAGCGCAACAAGTTGCGGTTACTCGGTGTAATTTACTTTTTTTCAGGTTTTTAAGTGTAAAAGTAGCAATAAATTGTTTTTAGTTAATTAAAAAGAATTCACCAAGTGCGTGTTGGGCACGGATTGAGTCAGGGTTCCTCAGTGTCTTGACTTTTTCACGGCTTTCGGAATAGAACATATCGTATATTTAAGTAAAATTTTTACTGTTTGGTTTTTATTAGTGGTAGGATAATTTGAATGTTTGTCTCAACTCCGTCTGTACAAAATATGAAAGTGGGAGAAACTTATTTGTTGGTATAAGCAGTATAATATGTATACGCAACCGTGTTATTTGGTTCTACTAAAATAATTCGAATAATATTTTGTCCGAGTTTTTCGATTTCAATTTCATAATTCTGAAATTATACGATTACAGAAAAGTCCACATTTTGCACACTCCAAAAAATTTAACAAAAATATCAAGTGAGAGGGGGCGAGCCACACATCGCGTACACACGTACACTACTTTCTTAAGTATGTGTGTGTGTTCAGATCACTTGTTCATCATAGACGGTTCGTGTACCTTCAAGTTAGTTAAATACGTACAAGTAAATTACCTATATATTGTTATAATTATAACAATTAAGGTTTGATGTCTTTGCTATACATTGTTGAAGTATTTTATTGAAATTTAAGTTAATCCTCATTATTATTAAAACGATATAACATTTTAGACGTATTATTGTCATCATTATTTTTTAATTTAAAGTTTATAAAACAGGTATATATATTTAATAAGTAGTCTGGGATAATAAAATTATTGATTTCATTTAAATATTCAGATTCATAGTAAAATTAATCTTGAGAATTATTTTTTTTTTTTTATAAAAAGTTACGTTCAAATATACTTTCTTTAGACCGTCACAGATACTCCTAGAACTGCAACTCAGGAGGGGAAGGGAATATTTTGTTGCACTTCTTGGAGTTCTACTGTATTTATTATTCAAAATTAATGATCCAATTGTGTTTGGATTGCAGTTTTATTACTTTTCTGTACAACTAGACGTATCTCGCTGAACCTAAATTTTTTTCTGCTTTTAAATTATTTTCTAGCCTAGCCATTCATATTTAACTTGAAAGATTTGAGCGTTACTTTATGGTATTCCATATTTGTAAATAATAAACAAATACTTTACTTTGCAAAATACCACTTGAGTGGTAAAAGTGGTATTTTGAAAAGTAAAGTATTTGTTTATTATTTATAACTTGAAAGAATTTAAAAAATTTTCGTAATTTTTGTGGTCAATTCACTTTGCGATAATATTACGAGTACATGTACATTAAGTAATATCAATGATATAATATGTACTAATTTCAATTGTCTATTTCGTAAACAATTCGTCGTATGTAATTATTTAAATTTATTCTAGCCAGACATTACATAACAGTTTGTATTTATTATTTTTTGTATTATTAATATCATTATTATAGTTACATAGGTAACATAGTGTGACGTGGGACTTCCCAACTTAATAGTAGTGTCCTGTATATTTAAATACATATATGTATTGTATGTACATATTACTTGCTGAAATGACGTAGTCTTTTAGTAAGAAAGAGGGCTAGTCCGACTAGTCAGTAAGTGATTTCGTACGTCCGTGTGTCTGTCTGTCTCACTGCGAACGAACGTACATACCATTGAATTGAGCCGATTCGGGCGGCATTTAAATCGACTGTGTACATATATGTAGTTAAATATAATCACTAGTAAAATAAAACATTGGCGCTTTTGTTTGCGGTGTTTTTTCTTTTAAACTGAATTCCACGAAATTATTTTATTCAGGTAAAAGATTGGTGGATATGATGGTGATGGTGATGGGTATTATCCGATTACAGTGTTGGATGTTGGATGTATCCAGTATTCGAGTTGAAAATTAATTTACATAAAAAAAATTTTAATGGGTGCTATAGGTGGTACGCATAACTATCAGTAGTGAATGACTTGTAAAAAATATTTAAATATTATGTATATTTTTTCTAAGATAGATGTTACCATAATATCTATTTTTGCTCTTTTAAAATAAGAATCTTAGGCCAAAGAGCGTATATGATATACTTTAGGTGTTGTTACACAACTTGCGTAATAGCAAATACCCCTGTCGCAGCATGCTGCATAACATAGCGAATTTCCGTTTACAAAAATTAGTTTTTCTCGAAAACTAGTTGACATAGAATAAGGCCCGATCCACATTAACGTTCCGCTCTCGGTACGATATCGCTCCGCTCCCGATTCGATAAAATATTCTTACACAAGAAACAATAAGTGTATTCACATCATCGCTCTGATATCGGTCCGATATCCGTCACGGTTCGCTCCCACTCCAATGTCACCCCAATATCAATACCACTTAGGTAATATTTTATCGGAGCGATATCAGATTTGTTATGGCTTGTACCTATAGTGTAGACACTTTTTTGATTCCACTACACTCCGCTTGCATTCAGTTGTTATGAAAAGATGTTTGTATCGAACTGGGAGCGTACCCAGAGCGGCATTATAGTGTGAATGGAGATCGAATAGGTACCAGCATGTTATCAGCACTGTAATGTGAACATAACAAGATTATATCGGAGCGAGAGTGGAGTGGGAGCGTATCGAGAGCGGAGCGTTAATGTATTTCGGGCCTAATCGTTTAAAGACCTTTTTTGTGTGATTTTTTCTCCCCGTTTCAATGGTGTAAAAAAATTTCGCAGGTTTTTTAATAAGGGGAAATTTTGGCAAAAAACAAATTTTTTTTCACGAAAAATGCCCCAAAACCATGTTCCGGGCATCGGAAGTGTCTGGCTAACGAACTTGCCCAACAGTTTGAGACTTCCAACATTTTCACTAAATTTTGTAAAAGTAGGACATTTCGTTCGAGAGTTATCGTGCGGACACACACACACACACACATATATATATTTTATATATATATATATATATATATATATATATATATATATATATATATATATATATATATATATATATATATATATATATTCTGCCATAGTCCCGGACTGAAGTCCCGTCATGACAGTGGCTGTAATAGCTGAATTCCATTCTGGAAGTTCGCTAAAACATGAGGAAAAGAAATCTAACATATACGCATATTTGTATGCGTGCTTGACTATGCAGTATGCACACTTCTCGTGTTTACATCGGTCAAAAATTTTTACAGTGGATAAAAACGTACGGTTCTTGATTGTATACGAATCTAGCGTGCACATAAAGCCTTAGAGCAGAGGTTCACAAAATTTTGTGTCAGGTGGACCGAATTTTAAGTACAAAAATGTTTGGCGTATAAAGTACAAAAAAAAAGTACACAGGACAAAAATTGATGTTTATACATGCTTTCAACGTTTTCGTGTAAAGGACCGATTAGATCGGTCCGGCCTAACCGCAATCCTCTCGGACCGATTAGTCCGGTCTAACAACGTAAAACTTGTTAAGTCGTAAAGTAATTACACTGTATAGTTTGGTTAAAAATAAATCGTGACAAATTAACCAGAACGTGTATTAAATTTTCTTTAATTGTTTAGAAATTATTACTTTAGTAGTTTAGTGTTTGGGTGTGGGTCAAGTAGTATTTTGTGCAAGATGACCGTAAGATAATCGTGTTCGTCTATGCGTACACTAATTCAATCTCTTCAACGGGCCCCTTCAAATAGCAGATCTTCGGAAATATTTGGTGGAACATTAGAAAATGGATTAAAAATTCAAAACCTTTCTCATTATTTTTAAGGTCGCGGGCCTTTTGAAAGACTAGATTTTGTGGACTGTTTTGAAATTAATTTGAATCTAAAAGTTTAGTTTTTGAGACCAGACTTTTCTGAGTTTCTCAATAATTGTATGTTTGGAAAGTAATCTATAACTTGATAAAATTTAATATAAACAAATTATGTATTAAAAGCGGTTAATTTGATCAGAAATCATACTTTTTGTGTAACATTGCTATATAATTAACATTTTAAGGACAAAAATTTGCGTTTCATTTGCGCATAAATTTGTTCTTTGGAATTTGAAATTTGCAAAGTCAAGAAACCAAATAAATTATTCTATTTTTTGTGCCAATAACTGAAACGTAAGCTAAATTTACTGCAAATTACATCAATTAATAAAAACATTTTTTTGATAAAAAAGTCGTCTTCAAAAATAAATTCATTACCGATAATATGTTTGCCCTTTCAGAAATATGAATGATTCAGTGACCCAAACGACGAACGCAGATAACATTTAAAATTTTAATTCCCTCAGAATCGTGTTGACTATCAACAATTTTTTTTTTGATATTTCTGTCAAAAAAAATGTTTTTAGTGACCTAGTTTAATAAATTGAAATACAATTTATACAAAATTGTTGTAAACATACTGATAATGTGTGTTTTTGAATTAAAAATCCTCAAAAAAAATTTTTAATAATGCTTACTTAATCAGTTCATACATAGTTTTATTATCAACAATTATATAAATAAAGACGTGTTATCTTAAAATTTTCAAAAGTGATGATACCACATAAAACCCAGTGCCAGAATAGATAACAAAGTCACACTGTTATCAATATTAGTTGAACTATTCATATGTTCAGGAATATTTTCGAAAATAAAAAATTTACAGATAAGATTTCCGTGGCTTACAAAATGATTAACTTGTACATAATTTTATACACCAGACTTCAACTGTACTATTTCAAAATTAGTACGATCATTCTTCTGAGTTTGGTCAGGGAGTTTCGGGGGTGATATTTAGTGTTACCGCCGTCCTTCTGGGTTAATTACTTTGTACGCGACGATTGCATAACAAGAGAGTTCAGAAACCTTATGACAACAAAATTATAATTTGAAAAAAAAAGTATTTTACAAGCAGCTTAAAATTAATTCAATTAAATTTGATACATTTCAAATACACGTACCGTTTATTTTTAATTTTTGCAAACATAGACGAATAATTACTGCGAAAATACTTTTACTGTTGCGGGTTTTAAAAAGACCATAGATTACTTGCAATGAGATCTACAGAGATCTAATTCAAGACACTTTTAATCTTTGACGTGATTCATGTAACTTGTCCAAAATACACTTTTTTATTCTTGATTTTCTAAGTTTTGTTGGTAGGTACATTAGTTTTGATATGTTCGGTAAAATTGGAAACGCTATGTGTAATTGAAAATTTAGGTGTTACATTTAGAGGCAATGAAAGTTTTTAACGGTTTAACTTATTGCATAAAATATTAAGTTTAGGGGACATTGTATTATGAAATTACTAATTTTTACCCGCGGCTTCTTCCGCGTCGTGGTATTTATAAAGTTCGCAAATTTTTCCACGGGAATTAGATTTTGTCGTGACATATAAATATCCCTGTCGCAGTATCCTACTTAACATAGCGTTTCCGTTTATAAAAATTAGGATTTTAGGAAAATAATTTTTTATTATTTCTTTGTATAATATCATTACTTCCTTCAAGTAATATTGGCTGAAAAATTAACCATCAATTGACTAGAAATTATCAAAATTCATTTGAGTGGGTCAAGCGTATATATAAGGGTAATCGATTAGTCGGTTTAGTCGACTAATTTGCTTTACATTTAGTCATAATTGAACCGACTATTTTGCCTTCGATTAAATGACTAAAATGATTAATTATTTTTTTTTTTTTTTTAAATGACTAAAAACGAAATTCAACAATTTTTTTTGCATTATTTACTGGACTTCAAAAAATGGAAACTAAAGAATTATCTGTTTGTGTATGATTTTTCACTTTTATGTGACTAATATATTGTGATATTTCATATCTTTCTTTTTCTTAAAAGAAGAATATTAGTCCATAATTAAATTTAAAAGAAAACTTTGTTTTTGAAAGAATTACATAGGTTACTTTACTATGAATTCGACTAAAAATTTAGTCGATTAGTCGATTACTCTGTGCTCGATATGACTAATTTTATCTGAAAAACAATTTTAGTCGATTAATCGATTAACTGCTTCTCGGTCCGACATCACTAGGACACAGTAGTTATGAAATAGGAAGTAGATCTATCTATGTACAGGGCCAGATTAACCCTAAGTGCCGCCTCTAGGCACCGTTAAAAAGCCGTCTCCATCTTTTGCTCAAAAATAAGAAAATCGAAAACTTTTCCTACCTTTTTTAGACTTTCCTCTAAAAAAAAATTACTGACAAGCGAAAAAAAAGTCAATTTACAACTTTTGCCTCCCTGTTCTAAAAATCTGCCGCCCCTAAAGACTGGCCGTCCCTAGGCCATGGCCTACCTTGGCCTATTGGGTTATCCGGCCCTGCCTATGTCTATGGGCAAACAATAAAAAAACAACTTTCTACTTTCTTAAATTTTTCAGAACCCACTTTTCTGTTGCGGGCCTTTATCAATACGCTCTGGAGCGACTGATCCATCTGCTGTTATGCAGTACACCAAAATACTTTGACCATAAACATTTGTTTTGCTGATGTTCCAAAAACAATACAAATAATTGAACTTCTAACTATTTTGGACCTTTAAATTTGTTTTTATTGAATACATAAAACGCTATTTTTAGATCAAACACCGCATTACTGGTTGATGACAACATTTTACAATAGAAATAATAAATTGTTTAACATGTTAATTTAATTGTTCAAAGAATTTTTTGTGACATCAGAACTATGTACTGGCAAATAAGTAAACGTGATTCCAGTTAAAATTATTTATGTACATTATGGCGGAAACAATAAATTTAAA
This sequence comes from Brachynemurus nebulosus, assembly GCA_035578155.1. Classification (NCBI taxonomy): domain Eukaryota; kingdom Metazoa; phylum Arthropoda; class Insecta; order Neuroptera; family Myrmeleontidae; genus Brachynemurus; species Brachynemurus nebulosus. Next base: position 27,757,167 of record JAPWDM010000006.1, read on the forward strand.
TATCACAACATAAACACTACAAAAACAATATTGGCACTATAATCTAGTTCGATTTCATATTAAAATTTTATTGAGATCAATTATTCATTAATCTAAAAAATAATTAAATTATAAGATAAGAAGTTTCTTTAATCGTTTCGGCTTATTTTTACACCCAATTACATATTTTAACACTTTCAGTCCCATGGCTTTGGCATCCGAAACCAAACAAAACATCCCCAGAGGCCGACCGCGATCAATGATTAATTGATTAGTTGGTTACGCATTATGTGTGCGATGTTTATCATCATTCAGCACACGGATGTGTTCCTACTCACACAAATACATACCAACACACACTACTCTTTTAGTTTCTATGTACCTATAAGAAATTTTAAGATAAACAAAAAATACATAAAAAATATAATTTATATTTTTAAATAAAATTGATTTGAGTCAGTTTATATGTAGTATGTACGTATCACGTACGTATGTTTACAGTTTTACACATACATGTCGAACTGTGTTGAATCTATTCAGTGTTTGAATCATTTTATTTTATGTATTTGTTTATATCAAGTTTTTATTTAAATATTGCCGGCTTCCGGGGAAGTTTACTATGAAAGTGCTTGGGCCTCATAGTGTTAATATTGAATACAGTTACAGATAAAAGTGTTGTGGCACATCCCCTTTTCAATTTTTTTTCAGGGTCATAGACTTGTAGATAACGTCTGTCGGTGTCTTTTCAACAAAATTATGAGGGTGTCATTTTATCTTTTATTTCGAATTATTAGAGTCGACCGCCTTACATGCGGTCTACATTATTATCTGTGTGTTCTCGGAATGCCGGAAACGCTTTTATTTATTTGGTATGAAGAAGTTAATTTTAACACAAAAGTGCAAGGGATTTGTTATCTTTAACATGTGAGATGCATTTTTATTTATTTTTCACAACCAGTTACTAATCATTGTTAATATCCTAAAACAGTGTGAAATTTTTTTCAAAAAACGATTTTTATAAACATTTTTGTTAAAGCGGCTCCTACACGCTCAATGATATTCTGCAGTTTATTAAAATTTTTTTCAGTCAGTCGGTAAAAAAAAAATTGCACAATAAATTGAATGTAGGAATTATTGTAATTCAGACTGATTCAAACAATTCAAACTTGTAAATAAATAAAGTGATATTGCACAATAATATCTTCAGAGTCTACAGTTGTTACAATATTCACTCATCATTGCACAATATATTCAAACCACGGTATATACGTATTATGTTATGTAAAGAAGGCAGTGTAATTAGATATTAACAGTCGCCATTATAAACAATTGTGACGTCATCAATGCTGATTTATATTATTATATTATTTAATAATTATATAATTATATATTCATAATATTTAATTATTTTAAATAGAAAAACTGTTGTTTGAAAATGAGCATTTAAGTTTGAAACAGTTGTCACAATTGAAAAACTGTTTCTTATTTAAGTAAAAATCATTTAAAAACAATAATAAAGTTTAAAGTAAATGAATAATGTGGGTTAAATAATTTTTTTTTTGGCATTAATGACGTCAAAAGTGACCAGTGATAATGGTGACTGTCAATATCTAATTACATTGCCTTGTCTACATAATATATGTATGCCGTGATTCAAACTGTTTTTGATCAACACAATATATTGTACAATCCTTCAATATAATCTACAGACAATCCATAATATTGCATATATAGCAGATTCTGTGTGCAATATTGTTGAGTGTGTAGGGGCCGCTTAAGTTTTTCGAATTTTTCTTACTTTAGTAAACTAATGATTGATCAGTGCAAGTGGGGCGAATTTAAAGAGCCGAATATACCAACACGAACTTATGTACGAACTGTCCGGATGATTATAAAATTTGAACAGTAAAAATCACCATATTAGATATTGATTTTGGATAAAAAAATTTAATACATGTTTTTCTCTTATGTTAAGCATCCGGACAGTTCACCCGGGCGCTCGTGTTGGTGTGTCCGACCTTTAGACGCTTTCTTGCCGATTCCTTCTCGTGATTTAACACCGTTAACTAATAAAAAAGAAAGTGTTTATCACAATAAAACACAGAAAGGATTAATTTCCTGTAACGTTAATAAACATATTTCCTGCTTTTTACTTCACTCTCTTTACCATATTAATTTTTTTTTCTTGTAAAATTGCTAATTAATAATTGTAATTAATATTCATCATTTATTTATGAGAGGAAGACAGAAAATAACAATTATTCTGTTAATGCAAATTTTATGATTTTTTTTTACTTTTTGTTAGATTTATTACAATTAGAAGATAGTCTCAGTGGCGCCTAAAATCATGCCAATTACGATCGTAGACAAATGGCCCATATGCAAATACAGCCACTTAAATTTTATTTTTAATTATTTTATGAATTGGTTTAGCAAAATTTTTATTTTTAAATCACCGTCATTTGAAATTGTATGAAAATGTTGCAACAGATCTATTTCTTCATCGGACAGATAGATAAATTCATGTACAGTGTATTTAAAAATAAATCGTGAAGGTGTTTCTGCAGAAATAAGATACAGCTGAACTCTTTTTTGTGCGGTGGATAGGGACCGCATAAAAAAAAAATCGCACAAAAAAAATATATTCAAAAATATCATAAATAGCTATAAAAAGTATAGTTCGATCCCGATTGTACAAAAAACTTTTTTTGTGCGGTTGGTCGGGACCGCATAAAAAAAGTTTTATCGAAAAAACATCACTTAAAACGCTCAAAAATTAAAAATTTCCTTAGAAGTGGCTTCTATAGACAAGATAAAGCATTAGTGTACACGTAGAAACATTTTATTTCAATTTTATAATATTATGAAAATTTTGAAAAATACATCTTTAACAAAATTAAATGATGCAATAACTTATGTTCTTACGCAGTGTATTGATTAAATGCTTAAAATCCGTTAAAAAGAATTTTTATCAAAGAGAGTTATTATAGTAATTGTTTAAGTTTCTTACTGTCTTGTGATTTTGATTCACATTATGCATTTTAATGGCCATTTTTTACAAACCGCATAAAAAAAATCGCACAAAAAAGGACCGCATAAAAAAGAGTTCAGCTGTATTTATATTTTCAGGAAATGTCAGTATTTATTTTTTTCCAACCTTCTGAATCCGTTAGGAAAATTAATAATCTCTTTAGAGCGGTGATTGATTAATTGAATCTAGCGAGTTGACGAGGTTGATCTACACAAGATCACTTCTTTTTAAACAATCGATTTATATAATAACAAAAAATAACTTTTTTTTTGATTACATATTCAACGAAAAGGACTCTATCGATCAGAACCAGTTTCATAATAGAAATATTTCCAATTAATTTTTCAGCCCCTTGGTAGACAGACGATCGATCCAAATTGATAATCTCGATCGAGATTAACGTGTATCGCTCGCGTCGAGATGAATGAATTTTTAAAGTGGCTGCAAAGTTTTGTACGAATGGACTGAGACGAACTCTGTTCTTCTTGGAACTGTGTACTTGATGGGTGTTCTGTTTTGAGCATTGTGGTCTTTTTTTTACTGGTGAATGTGGTGTAACAACTTTACAACTGTACATATTGTGTACAGGGTGATTCATGAAAATTGTTACAGTAAAGTAAGTTGCAGTGGGTGCATACTAGTTCGCTCCCGCGGTCAAATTTTAATCTTATCTTGAAAAGGGTGGTAGGTTAGTTCGCTCCCGGGTTGCATACTAGTTCGCTCCCGCGGTCAAATTTTAATCTTATTTTGAAAAAGGGTCGTAGGTCAGTTCGCTCCCGACTTATTATCTACTGACAGGTAAAATTAATTACCTAAATGACGGTGGGGATATTCCATATAGTAAGATGAAAAAGCAAATATTCGCACATTAGTTATTATTTGTGGTCAATCAGTTGAATATAAAACTAGTTTAACAACCAATCTGTATAATTTTGTCATCGATATGGAAGTGTGCGAAATGGTAAGTGAAAAAGTCAAACCCATGTTAACTGTAAATAATTATAAATATATTTTTCATAAGAACATAAAAACATTTGAATTAAGGCATAAAAGCAATACGTAATGAATTTGTATATAAGGAAAAATATCATTAATGAAATAAAATGTAAGTAGATTTGACTTTTTATAATGTATCTAATATTAATTTGCGTAAGGAATTTGTAGAGGAAAAAATATCATTATTGAAACAAAATGTAATAAGTAGATTCGACTTTGTAAAATTTTTGTAATATACAGTGGCGTAGCGTGCCTTGGAGGGGCCCTGTATCAAAATTAGTTGGGGGGCCCAAATGAAGGGTAAAGATTTCTCACAAAAGAAACAAAAATGCTTGCATTAAATTAAAATAAATATAAGTTATCACTTCCTCCTATAAATTGAGCCTAGCCAAACAATTCAAGTTAAATATACACTTTTCTTGCCCTTTTTCCGGCAAATTGATTTATTAAATCATCTATAGCTGGAGACGGTTTCAGTTTTTCTAAAATTTCTGCCTCTGTAGACAATAGTGACAAGTCTGATAGCCGTTCCTGCCCCGTCGAAGTCTCATTTTTGAAGTTACCTATGTTGCCAACTTTTGGGCGCACGCTTAACTCGGGGAAAAAAGGGGTCGCTTTTTTGACTTTTGTCATTTCTGAAGTGAAAACTCTATTATAGACACGTATGACAGTTTTTTTATATGTTTTTTTCCCGGGAAGCACGAGATTAAGTGACATTGTGGATAACCTTTTACTAATTTTTGCTTACACACGTTAGGGGCCTCTGTAGCCTGGGGGCCCCGTATCATTGATATGGCTGATACGGCGGTAGCTACGCCCCTGGTAATATAAATTTACACCAAATTTATAATGTATTTAATATTAAGTTAAAAAACACAAATAAAAATATTCTTATTTTGCTGTTCAGTTTGTGTAATTTCTCTATCTAGTATACGGTCTAGACGGAAGCGAACTAGTATACGACCCTTCAGGGTTATCTGACCGCGGGAGCGAACTAGTGTGCGCCGGTTGCAGTTGTTACGATTTCGTAGCTCTAACAACGAAACGAAACTCGCGCTTCCGAGAATTGTGAAAAACTGTAGTTACTGAACTACGAAATCCTGACTTAATGTGTGTTTAATACGTACTTGCCGAACTTTTTGGGCTTAAAGTTTCAAAATGTATTCCCACTTTTTGTTTAAAATTCGGTTAGAAATTTTTTTAAACTATGTATTCATAAATTTAGCTGTGAACACCACACAATAAGTTTTCTTATTATTTGCATAAGAAAGAACAATTTCCAATGTGTGTGTGTATATTATTAACTTTTTTGATGACTTTTTTGACTTAAAAATATAAAAGTCATCTGATAATCATTAATTTAATGAATTTAAAAAGTAGTCTGTATAATGATAGTCCTTTCCGCACCGTTATTTTACATTTTTATTCCTGACATTTTAATCAATTATATTTCAGTATACCACCCTATTTTCTATAGTCTAATACCTTGTTCACATCGAAGTAGTAACTAGTAAGTATAATGCATAACTAGGTTACTTTATGAACCTGTGACGTTATTGTATTTTCTAGTTATTAATTACCAGACTGCAGATCAAATTACATAACCAGGGTATAATATTTTGAACAGGCGAACTAACTTTTTCTGCACTTTATTGAAAATATGCACATCTGTTCTGAAATATATATTTATACATATACGTATAAAATAAAATGAAGTGTATATCACAATAAAACTGAGTTTTTAAAAAAGATTAAAAATCTTTTTATGTTTTATGTAAAAAGGAAAAAAATTTATAGCTTTCCAGTTCAAAATATTATCCCACTCTCCTAAGCACCATTGGAACCTCTGTCTGTGTAGAAAAAATCCATATGAAGCTGGAAACTAGCTTTCTTACTGCCAGAGCATGTTGAAACAAGTGTCAGTTTATCAAAGGGGCGTCCATTTTAATTAAGCCGCTGCTACACGATGCTACGAACACCTTCCAACATTCGACGTTGGATGGTTCATAGCATCGTGTAGCCGTTGTTCGAACCTACGAGTGTCCAATGTCGAGCGTCAAACGTTCGCATTTGATCGTGTCCCGTTCGATGTCGGTATTCTTGCACCGAGTCAAAGGGATGCTTCAAACGTTTGAAGGTCAATGTTGGTTGCGTTCGTTGGTTGCGCACGACTCGTTCATGTGAAGAGAGACAACATCAGTGTATAACATTAGAGATAACATCAGACAGATAACAGCTTCGTCCACTGAGTACCAACACATCATCATTCGTATTCGATCAAACATTCGATTCACCGTGTAGCAGATACATTCGTCGCATCAACTATCGAACTTAATTGCCTCAAACGTTCGATCGAACGTTGGAAGGAACGTTCGTAGCATCGTGTAGAACCCGCTTTAGGTAGCCTGGTTTGGGGAAGGGAGGACTTATGTAGAAAGCTACGCTTGACTACGTGGTGCGAGAGGGGTGGTAAGAGTCAATCTACATAATTCTTCAATTTATTTTATTTGATACAAGTAAAACAAACACGAAGATGAAATTTCAATGAACAGCCTTGAATTACTTAAACGATCCACTTATGACATTTTGAAATTTCACAGAATTACCATTAATGGATTTAGTTACCATTTGGTCACACCGTTTCGCACACAGTAGAAACGCGTTTTATGAAGAAATAATTAAGCTTTTTAAAAAAAAAAAGTGTTATTTTTATATTTTATAAAGATGCTCCTCTAAGAAATTGCTGTTAGATACTGGTGCTTACTTAACAAGTGTTCTATCGAATTCAGTGTATTATTTTTAATATAGACACCCGGTATATTTAATCGAACGCACATATATGTGAATGGATACGAAATCTCATTTAGTTTATGCTGCTTGTATTTGTTGTTGGGTTATTTGATCGCATTCCACAATGATGAAGTAGACGGCGGTATTTTGTACCTAACAATCAGTTCAGTCGATAATTTCAATATATTATGTTGTACCTATAAAATGTTTTATAAATACATTCACGTTTATTTAATGTCAAGTTACTTAAGTTAAGTGAGTACATTTAAAGTAAACTTAACATCATGAGAAATTATTACTACACGAGAACAATTTTATCGAATTTTTGAGTTTTTGAAGAAATCACGCACGTTAAAGAAACGAGGCAGACGTTCATTGAATAAAAATTTTGAAATTAATATGTGATGACACCAGAGGGCGTTAGTTGAATCTCGAATATTGTTATCGACAAGGAGTGACACATGACGCCAAAGTCTATCAAATGACAGTTACGTGTAGGAATGCAAATTTGTTTTTAATATTATAGGCGTTACCCGTACAGGAAGACAAATTGAGTTTAGAAAAGGGGTAAAAGACACTTGGAAATGTTTTTGGGATGAGCTACCCAGGGTAATTTTGTTTCAAAGGACTTGGTTTTTAATAATAATATTGGGGTTTAGTAGGGGTGAAGGTTGAAAAAAATGGTTGATGCTAAGATTTGGAAGGTATGCGTTTACAGTTGTCTTCTTAGAGGAAGCTTTCACAAACATTAGCCGACCACGAAAAGTGTCAGTGTTTAAGCAGGTTTGAACACTTAGTTGGTGGTACTTCGTTTTTATAAAATCTCAAAGTTCCTATTTTGACTGATCTTTTCGTACCATCGGTCACATTATACCAAATTTTGAAGGAAAAAGTACATAATCACTTCTGCTAGAAATTTATGAAATTTTTTTAGAATAATAAATTTTATAAAGTCTAAGTTTTGGAGAAACAATGTATAAAAGAGGCTTTGCACTTAACAAAACACTTAACACGTTCATTGCCAAGCTAAAAATATAGACTTTGTGAGATGGCCAAATATTTTATGTTAAATAAGTAGCTTCTTATATTTATCACGCGATATCGCGTAATTGGCAATGAATGTGTTAATCTGTATTGATCAGTGGTTTTTCCACCTAACATCAAACTCAATTAAATTACGGACAGCTTAAAAATATATGACCACTTATGGATGATAATTTTACATATGTCCAAATGAATTTATATTAGCTAGCAATTTAGTTTTAATTTATTCGCTGTATTCAATAACTCGTTTTCAATTAGCCGAAGAGTCAGTCTTCGATTTAATGAATTAAAGTTTATTACCTCGGTAAATAATCCCTCTAGTTACAAATTGAAAATATCTATGAAACGCATGCTGTTTAAGTGGAATATGAATGAACAGTTAAGTGTTTACAAATAAAAAAAAAAAAAATGGATTTATTTTAAGTACTTACCTATATGTACGTAATTGTACGTACATATTAACAGCTAACTAACTTGTTTCTGTCCGCGTAAATTTCAATTACTTTTATTAGTTAAAATATTACTTGCGTTTTAAATGTGAAATGTTTAACATATTTGTTTTTTTCATTCACTATTCTAAAATAATTTACTAAATCGAATTTCTTTAATAGTTATTAGAAGGCGGCTAACTTTTTGACTAATCAATGCGGGATAATATAATAATCTGGGACCTTATTTTTATTCGTCTGGTATTTTAAAAATTTCTACAAAACAGTTAAGTTGAAAAAGCCATTCCATTTAAGAAATGTGGGATTTCCGAGACTATTTGAACAAAAATTTCAATGCAGGATTTTAATAAAAGTTGGAATCAAAATTGATAAGGTTTTTAGCGAATTTCCAGAATGGAATTCAGCTATTACAGCCACTGTCATGACGCGATTTGAGCCCGGGACCATGGCAGAAATTTGTTTTGAGGTCTCTAGAAACCTAATATATATATATATATATATATATATATATATATATATATATATATATATATATATATATATATATATATATATATATATATATGTGTGTGTGTGTGTGTGTGTCCGCACAATAACTCTCGAACGAAACTTCCTAATTTTACGCAATTTGGTGAAAATGTTGGAAGTCCCAAACCGTTGGACGAGTTTTTGGGGCATTTTCCGTGAAAAAAAATTAGTTTTTGGCCAAAATTTCCCCTTATTCAAAAATTTTTGTAAAATTTTTTTACACCATTGGAAAGAGGAAAAAAACTCACATAAAAAAAGTCTTTAAACTATTCTTCTATGTCAGCTAGTTTCCGAGAAAAACTAATTTTTATATACGGAAATTCGCTATGTTATGCAGGATGCTGCGACAGGGGTATTTTAATCATACGTCATTTCTTGTAGGTAGGTACCTAGACTATCTTGGAAACATTTATGCTTCATGTTCTTAACATAAATTGTGCTATAGTGAAATAGCACAATTAGTGAAATTGAATATTATTGAAATAGAGAACGTTTTCACTACTTTGCTTTTGCCGAAAGTATAACTAAAAAAATCAATGAAGGCTTTTAATTCGTTTGATTTTCGAGACAAAAGGTGACCTGTACGATCCCCTTGTGTGTCAGAAACGAGGCGTTCCGAAAAATCCAAGATGGTTGGTAACCCTTTTTTCAGTCCTAAATATACTAAATTCATGAATCATGAACATGAACTCTTAAAAGGAAATTAAATTTATTATTTATTTATTTATTTATTATTAGTTCTTGACTTTATGATTTTTTATGACTTTATTGTTAAAAGCACTTGAAACCCTAAGTAATAAAATTTGAAAAATCTAGGATATGAAAGGACAGGAAGAATTTTTTTTTAGTTTTATATATTATACCTACTAAAACTTTTCGATTTGACAAAATGTTTATTCCGCATAGGACTTTTATAGCACTATAAAAATCATATTAAATTGTTACCCGGAACGCCTAAAGGATTAAATAGTTGAAATTTATGTCATTTGCAAACAACATGAATTACATGGCATACATTTAATTTTATTTCGTCTGCTTTTACTTAAAATATGCATTAAGTCATTTCTGTGTTAAATACTTCACAATTATTATACATATACGATTTAATAACTTAATAAATTACTTAAATAAAACTATTATCCTTGAAAGTAAAAATATTTTAATTACTTACAACAACTCAGAATATTTACTTAGCTAATTTTAATTTATAGGAAAATATTTCCACCAGTAGAATACCATAATTGGCAAAATGAAATTACGTTTTAGTTAAAACTGTACTTTTTTTTTTCAATAAACCAAAAGAAGAAATAGCAAAATATTATTCTCAGTATAAGTGGATAGGATCTTTACATATAAAGGCGTCATCGGAACAAAAGGTAGTCAAGCTTTTGTGTCTGTCTACCTGGAAAAATATATCATTAAATGTACAATTACAATAGACTAAAGACTTTTGTAAAAATTAATTTCATTGCCGAAAGCAGAACCAGCAAACAGAGAGAGAGCCCTTCCAAGAAATGCAACCCTGGTATTATATAAACAGAATTGTGTACCGAACCTACCCATACATCATACCCTTATATTTGTGAATTAACTTTTTTTTTTTTTCAAAAGATCTATGCGGATCTATTTTTGCTTGATTATGCTTTTGTTATATATGTTTATTTCCGAAGTGAAATATACTGGTATGTGAACGTATTTTCAAAAATTTGGATGAGAAAATATTTTGTTTTGGGGGTAAAAATTAATAGAGTGATAATTAAGATTTATTTATGTCAAATAATAAATAGGGTAATGTTTTTATTATTGGGGTAAAGTGGTTGCGTGTCATGTATTTTTTTCCATGTAAAATTGAAAAAATTGTGTTTTTGTTAATATACGGGTCCAGCCGTTTGATTACTAATCAATTTCGAAGGGTAGTTTTGAATGTGGGTCACTACCGGCATTCGTGAAACCAATGAAAAATGGACATATTGTACAATAAGTTATTTAAATTATTTACCTGTTTGTATTGAAAATTTTTTAACGTTGTTCTGTGAAAAATGATCAAAGCTAAGCCACCTACCATCTACAAGAATGTCATTAATTTTAAAAATCAAAACTGGTTTTAAAATTTTCAGAATTTGTTTACGTAATTTCAACGTGTTTATCATTGGTTTTTCTTTTCTTTATAATGAAATCAGTACATATTATATATTAAGTATACCTATAAATGAATTGTTTTTATGCAAATAAATCTTAATAAAAATTCATTGGAATACACTTTTTTGTACTTAAATAGAATTTATTAAAACGTTGAAGGAAAAACAAGTTTAAGAATAATTTTTATATTTACGTAATGTGCTATGATCAAAGTGATGGCGCGTTAGAGGTTAAATAACTATTAAATCTCAAAAAAGTCTGCCAATTATGGTTGAAAATTAAAATTGGTTAATAGCGAATTTTTTAAAAATTTCCTTTGCCAAATATTCCTTTGAATTAATAAATATTTTCTTTGATTCAAAAAAAAAAAAAAAAAAAAAGAAAAGTAAAATAAAAGAATAAAAAAAAGAAAATAAATGAAATTTTTAATCTTTGATCAGGAAATCGGAGAGTGTATTTTTTTTAATTTGAATTTTTTGTGAATCATTCATTTTAGGTGTAGTTAATAAATAATTTCATAATAAAAATTATTGGGATATGCCGAGTGACGGTAGGTCATCTAGTGTTGAAAAGTTACACTACTCTTATAAAGTACATTTTTTTACTACATTTTAAGTATTTTACAGATGTAAAATTTTCTCCCCCTCAACAAAATTTCTTTGCTCTGGATTTGCGTCAACCCAAGTACAAATAAGTTTTATTAATACCGCACGGATTACTGCAGCTATTTTACAGATTCCAGTCTACGTCAGAATTTGTTGATTTAATTCTTTAAATGTTATTAAAGCGTTTAAAGTTTTTTGAAACAATTTTTTCTATTATTATTTAATCTTTAGCAGAAGGTGTTTACTTATTCGATTAAATTTTAATTTTTGATGTGTTTGGGGAGTTCCCCGTTTGGTAATTGCTGGTTAAAGTAATTTAAAAAAAAATCTCACAAGTCATCTGAATTGGTTCAAATTTTGACATTTTCTTGACATTTCTTTGAAAAACTGGAGGATGGTAATCCTATAAAATGCGATAGTAAAAGTTGAAATCCGTAGTATTTATTGGTACAGCTGTTTAGAGGATGTTTTTCTCTTGCTAATGACGTCAAGAACAAATGTTTATTGTTGCAGGTTAATGTAGAAACTGTTTACTTTGAAGATTGGTGCAAAGTGTCTGGGTCTAGACGGTTTTACGGTATATACTTGAGCAGTGTTTTTGAACTTTTCTATTTAGGAAGTCAAGTATTTTCGTACTTACCTATCAAAGATGGCACTGTTAAACAGTATGCATATGTAGGTACATACGTATTCGTTACATTCGAAGATGATACCGGCAGGCATCACAAACACTTTCATCCATGTTTATTGACTCATAACTAACTCACAACGCTTCATCTATTTTTAGTAGCGCGTTGGCCGATATTCACGTCAAGGAAGCATAGAATAGAATAGAATACATCACAATATATTATTTATATTGCGTTGCATTGCACTGCTGAATTGATTGTACATACATAATTCTAAATATAGTTGTTTTGAATGCAGTTGTGTATGTACTTGCATGTTTGTGCATTCTGTATTTATTTATCTATTACATACAATAATTATGTTGTATCGAGTCGATATCATTACATTATAGTGCCATCATCGTACGTCGTGTATTCATTGACCGAGCGACGTCACATTCCATTGTGATTACGTCATCACACCCGACTAGCGTGTCTTCCGCGCACGGTGTGCCGTCCGTCCGTTCGTCGATCGAACAAACCGTGCGAGCGACAAAACGGTACATACTGTACTTGACTGTACCTATACACTATGTAGAATATATATGTATTATTGTATTTTGTACACGTTTATTTTCAGACGTAACATATCCGTTTTCAGTAGTATTTGTTTTCGAGTTGAATCAACTCAACGAAAAGTAACACAATCGTATTGTTTTTTAATTATGTGGATAGACATAAGAAATAGTCTCATGAGATTTTTAGTTGATAGAAATGTTCACATTAATTCACCTGAGGTATCTAGTTTTGTTTAGTTCCGGTCTGTGTAATAATATTTGGTTTAAAAATGAAAGTGTAAAGATTAATGTTAATTGATTGGAGCATTTATCTTATATAGGTATACATATAATAAAATTGTAACGAGGCCATTTCTGTACATGGAATATTTTTTGAAAATTGTACTGCTACTGTAAATAGTTATCGATGTAGATACCAAAACAGCGATTTTTAGAATTTTTGTCTGTCTGTCTGTCTGTCTGTTCACGCATCACGCAAAAACTATTGGACGGATTTTTATGAAATTTGGTGTGATGATAACTTATTACCTGGGTCAACATCTAAAATACTTTTTACTCCGGGAAAATGCCTCATTCCCACGGGAAAATGGAAAAACCATTTTGAGCATGTGCACACATTAGGCAAAAACTATTGGACGGATTTTAATAAAATTTGGTGTGGTGATAACTTATTACCTAGGGCAACATTTAAGAGACTTTTTACTCCGGGAGAATGCCCGATTCCCACGGGAAAATAGAAAAACCATTTTGTGCATGTGCACGTATTATGCAAAAACTATTGGACGGATTTTAATTAAATTTAGTGTGGTGATAACCTATTACTTGGGCCAACATTTAAGATACTTTTTACTCCGGGAAAATTCCTCATTCCCACGGGAAAATAGAAAAATCATTTTGAGCATGTGCACACATTAGGTAAAAACTATTGGACGGATTTTAATAAAATTTGGTGTGGTGATAACTTATTACCTAGGGCAACATTTAAGATACTTTTTACTCCGGGAAAATTCCTCATTCCCACAGGAAAATAGAAAAATCATTTTGAACATGTGCATGCATTACACAAAAATTATTATTCTTTGCAAAATTATTACACTTACATACTTCTCATTGAGTTTATAACAATGCTTTTCGCGAACGACATCGCAGGTACGGCTAGTTTGTAAATAATAGTACCCCTGTCGCACCATCCTGCATAACATTGCGAATTTCCGTTTATAAAAATTTGTTTTTCTCGGAAACCAATTTACATAAAATGATGGTTTAAAACCTTTTATGTAATTTTTCTTCCTCTTTCTAATGGTGTAAAAAAATGTCGGAAAAACTTTTGAATTAGTGGAAATTTTGGCAAAAAGCTAATTTTTTTCACGAACAAAAACCATGTTCCGGGCATCAGACGTGTTTGGCTAACGAACTTGTGTGTTTGTGATTTCCAACATTTTCACCAAATTTCGTAAACCTAGGACTCCTTTCACGTAATTATTAAAAAAACCTGTTGTCTGGAGGACCCTCCCCCCTTAAGTAAAATAGATAATTTCTGTTTTAAATTTTGCCGAGAAACGGAAGAAAGTAACTTCCACAGTCGTTTCTCTGTTTTGTACTTCTTTTAATACGTCAATAATTACCAGTTCATAAATTTTTTACTACTTCCACCAGTTTTGATTCGCCGTTCAAGCCACATATTATATTAATAATGTTTCCGAACATCCCGTATAATTTTAGGTTAATTCAATTCATTTCTTTACGTAAGGTAATAATTTATTCGTTTTTTATGGCAAAATCGATTATACAATAAAATAGTAAAAATTTTCTTTATACATATAAGTAGACCTTGACTTGTAAATGAATACAAAGTAAATTCACACACATATTATAAGTAGATAGATACATGTATATATTGTGTACGGATTATACGGATTATCTATGTATTTTATGAATATTAAATGTGTACTTCCTTAAAACGGCCATCATACTAATGATGTGAAATCGGAAATCCTGTCTATGAATGCAATTATGTATATTTTTATCGTCTTAAACGTCTTCTTCAATTCTAAGTTGTATTATAATTGTATTTTAATCAGTCAGTAAGGTATGCATATTGTTGTGCAATCGTGTAATTGGTATATATGCGATGACAACGGGAAACGGGACCCTATTTATCGTCAGGGTCACAAATTATAAGGTTGCGTTGAAAATTGCGTTTAAATTATGGCGAAACTAAGTTTAAATTATGGCGAATGTAGATAAGTGCTGGAGTAATATCAGCAGCCACGGTATATTTGTGCAAGAACGTCGCCAAGTACCTACATGTTAGGATATGACAATTAAATTTTTTTTCAGTTACTAATGTTACTGTGAGGGCCTATTGAATGTAGACTAGCGAACAAACACTTATATTAGTATATGACATTAAGCATTAGGTAATATCACAAAATATGCAATAACCAAAAACACAAATTGTATTTATTTTCCAGAATTTGCCCTAATGATTTAGACTGGATTTTTTAAAGGATATTTTCTCATATCAAAACATATTTCTAAGCAAAATTTCATCTACTGGGGATCGCTTAACTTAATTTTTCTTAATTGGTAAAAATTTGGTTACCTAAATATCTAAAAAGTTACTGACATAATTTAATCTAAAATAATTTTAATTGAATCTTCTTACAGTAGACAGAAAATTAAGTGGGATAGGCGCAGAAACATATTTTAAAATGGATTAATCTAAGTCACTTCTAAGGTAACATCAATAACTGTCAAATATATTATGTGTCTTATGAATCACAGGCCAGTGAGTTGATCAGAGGCGTAGCGAACATAACTGGCGCCCGGTGCATGAAACTTTATTTGCGCCCCACTTAATTTCTAAAATTTTAAAAATTTTAGGTAGAGAAACGGTGTATTTAAAATTTTGGAAAAAATCCTTTCTTGTAGTATTTTAAATATTTCCCTAAAAGTTGCCTTAACGACCTTTTTTGCCAGTGATTTGTTTGTGTGTCTGTACATTTGAAGTCATAACCTGGAAGTAATTTCATAATTTTCCTACACTTTCACGTAGTAAAATTCCAATGACAACATAAGAAAAAATTTTAAAGTAACAGCGTCCTTCCTATTAGCTTTTGACGCTCCTCCTATTAGCTTTTGGCGCCCCTCTCAAAGTGGCGCCCGGGTCATGATAGTACCCCTTGCACCCCACTCGCTACGTCACTGGAGTTGATTTATTTTATCCACTCCATCTGCGCGAACGAAGGCACTTATTCCACTTTAAAGTTGTTTAGCTATACCAAATATTGTTTATTTTTTCAATTTTTTTGAACCCATGGTTGAACGGTTACAGGCAGGGCACAAAAAACTTCACTTTGTACTTGAAGAAATCAAAAGTATTTTTGTATGTTCACACAAAATTTTTTTGGTCATAGTCCGAAAGATGTAGAAATTATGAGGACGGCACCCTAAAAAGAATTGTATTTCCAAATGTAGAATTTTATCCTTATTTCAAACAACCATAAAAACCCGATATTTGAATGTGAAAACCCTACAACTGAACAAATCTTATAATATTTGTTTAGTCCATTATCATATCCGGCAGAAAATTCTTGATTTCCGAATATTTTTTTCACTATTATTTATTTATCTATCTAACGATAAATACAAAATTTTTTGTAAATCAAATTTATCTATTTCCTGGTCACATATCACCAACAACAAGAAAGTTAAATATCACCAAAATTCTCAGGATATCACATATCTTACTATCCGTTATCAGCATCGCAACAGTACTGATAAATCACGTTTAGGTATTTATTAAATGTCGCAATTATGGGAATTATTTCAAGGTTACATAATAGTTGGCGAAATACTCGTTTACGTGTATGTATGTGGAGTGTTACAGATATAAAATAAGGTTTCACCGTTTTTAATTATAATCATTTGTGTCTATACAATTAATAAAAATTATTGATTTAGACATTAAATAAAAAATTCCTTTCTACTGAACATGTAACACACGTTATGTATACAGTATCGGACATAATTATGTTGACGGTGATGAAAAATGTATTGTTTTCTTTCGGTAACTTTCACTTAAAAGAATATATGTTACTATTTTAAACGATAATTTTGTAGACATAAAAGGTAAGGCAGGTGTTTTTTCAATAGTTATTGTCACCTGAAATTTGTGAAAAAATAACGACTTAAGGTGAATCGATCAGTACTGACAAATTTGTGACAAATGAATTACTAAGTCTATTTTTTACAATAATTAAACGTCCAATATTAAAAAAAATAGTTTTTTAATGATTCAAAAACATAAAACAAAATGATTTTCAGTTTTTTAAATCTTAAAGTTGGTTTTTAATGACACAACTTACTTAAATACATACCACTGATTCATCTCTAATCATTCTTTGGCATTTACTCGTACGTTAAAAATTCTAACTTTGAAAATTTATTTCTTCTAAACTACACGTTAGAAATTATTCAAAATAGTGTCAGTGAATGCATCATATCTTTCTCTATAATATACTAAAATTTCAAATTCTAAACTTGGAAAATTTCAAGTGATCGATTCACCTTAAGATTCTTTTTGCTTTCAATTAATAATAGAAAAGGTTTGAAATAATTTTTTTTTGTTCTCTAACGAAGGCGAGCTGTAGTTTTTTTCGGTTAACCGTTCTTCAAATTAAATTGCTTTTAGACAACAAATATGATTTGTAGAAAACACAAATTTATTCAGAAAAAAATATAAAACTCGAGTTTAATGCAGTAAGGTGATTTGGCAATTGAAATAAAACTAATGACTTAATCAAAAAATTATTCAGATAACAGTTTGCATCATAGCTCGGAAACTAAAGGAGGTATGAAGCTCCCGGCTATGGCAATCGTTTGTCCCCAGCGGTATCTGCAAAATGTCTTTTACCCCTAACGATATTATTGGTATATTTTAGGATTTTGTAGCTTTAACGACGAAATCCTTACGAATTCGGCATTTCTGTCATCGTATTAGGTGATCTACTTACACTTAACCAATTTAAAATAGTCAGTGT
Organism: Brachynemurus nebulosus; assembly: GCA_035578155.1. Classification (NCBI taxonomy): domain Eukaryota; kingdom Metazoa; phylum Arthropoda; class Insecta; order Neuroptera; family Myrmeleontidae; genus Brachynemurus; species Brachynemurus nebulosus. Next base: position 27,774,959 of record JAPWDM010000006.1, read on the forward strand.
CGATATAACTTAATTTAAGAGACATCAGTCTTGTTTTCTAAAAACTATTATTTGAAAATCAATTTGAAACATGACAAAAACTATTAATGAAATTTTTTGAACTCATATTGAAAGTAAAAGGTTTAGAGATATTAACAATTTAAAGGCTAATTTTAAGCTTAAATAAAAGCAAGAAATATTTTATCCCAAGAATTATGAAAAAGTCTAGCTACTGTATTGCAAAATTCAAACTTAAATTCTGTTTTTGCATATCAATAAAATATTTTCGTTGAAAAAGTTTTCACCTACTTTTTTTTCACTGTACAAGCGATAAAACTGCAATGAATCTTTTAAAAATTTCAAAAACTTATTAAATTGCAGAGTATTTATGGGAGTAATAATGTAGTTTTTGAAAAATGGTTTTATTTTTGCGCGATTTTATTGATTAAAATTTTTGATCAAATCCAAATATTTAACTAGCTCGAATTTTTTAAATATTAAAAACGGTTCTTCAAATCTTTCGTACTTGCGTTAAATACTTTTCCAAAAAAATTCAGACTCTTCTGGTTGATACCTATTTAATTATTATATATTTTGTCCACGACTGTCTCAGTATTACCTATTGAGACCAGTACGTTTCGTTGTCGCCGCATTTGTTAAGTATATGTGCAAAAAAACTGGTTCTTTCATTAATAATTTCTCTTAATTCATATTACGTATGCATCTACTTTTAAAAATATTATTTATGTACTTTTTAAATGGCCTAATTAATTTTTTTTTTTTATTAAACAAATAGTAACTACGGTTTTTTTTTAATCACATTCGTTCGTTATAATATGTAACAACACGTATGTTATGTAAATGTTCAAGAACTAGTTACCGCAGAAGTGTTTGCCTCACGATGGTATTTGAAAAGAAATTTAAATATGATTAAGAATTTCTTAATTCAAATATTTAATTGATTTTAATTTTTAATTAATAGATATGTAATTTAAACCATTTACTTTAACTAAAATATTAGAAAAAAAAACTTTTTGAGTTATTTTTGTTTGGCTTAAAATAGACCGGTTAAGTAAGTGTTAAATCACAATTTAAATAAAAACCCTGTTGAGAATTCTTTTAAATAAACCGTGGCGCCTCCATGGTCAGAGGCCATCAGGTAACCATCAGGTGATAAAAAATAGCTGTGAACCAGAATTGTTATATTTGTTACTTTTTTTTTTTTTTTTAAACATTTTTTTGATAATATCTGTTCCAAAGAATAAAGGTTACTTTGGTTCTGAAGATTTATATACGAAATTTTATAAAAAAAATATTGCTTTATTTTAAATAATGCCAGTGCAGGGTCGGATTCAGCTTTAAAATTAGTAGGGGCTCAATTTTTTTTAAAGGTTTCAAAATGTTTTTTTGAAATTAAATTTTTTTTTTTTATAAAACTTTACGGCAATAACTTGGATTAGAGTAATCTGGACGTGAATTTTCCATTTTTGCTATTAAGATGACAAAATTCCTGTTAGAAATATGACTGATTCGACAGAAGTCCATTTCCTAGTGATTCTATGTGCTTAATTTTGGTAAAAATCAAAAGAACGTCAACGAAAACCTACATTTCGCTTCCAATTTTATCGTTCTGTCATCTTACTTACGGTTTTTAAGCCACTGAAAAATTTTAGTTAACTTAATGACGTCACCAAATTAAAAAAAAATTATTTTTGTTTCCTAAATTAAACTCTACCCAAGAATGATTGGTCGAATTAGGGTAATTTTCGTGTGTATTTTTCATTTTTGCTACCAAAACGACCCAATTTCTTTTATATATAAATATTATTTGGTCTTGGATTGGTCTTTTATGCCTATTTTTAAGGACATCGATAACTTACAATTCACTCTTAGTTTCATTATGCTATCATTTTATTTACGGTTTTTAAATCATTTCAGTTTACTTAATGACCAGTCAAATAAACTGCGATTAAATGACCCCCATGACCAGTCGCCTGTATCCGCGCTTGTGCAGTAAATACAGAAAATCATAAAACATAAATAATTTTAAATTAAATTTTCAAGATGGCGTGGGAATGAGAAGAAAAACGTTCGGATCTAAAATACAATTTTTTGGCGCCTATTTATCGCAGTTATACAATTAACAAAATTACCAAGTACAAAATTATTTTATTGGTGAAATAATAAATTATTTTATGATGGTTATTGTGGTGGTCACTGCTGGGACTACTCTACTGACCGTTTCACTGCACAGTCAGGGTTGTTGATTCTCAGAAGTACAAATTGTTAAATAGCTTGTTATATTATGAATAGCGAGCGCTATCCATTTTGCCTTGGTAACAAACCCCCGGAGTTCTTGCAAGTTGTACATCTACTTTTACTTGAAAAATTCCGGAATAAATTTATTTAAGTAGTAAGTACTAATACAATTTCCATATATTTATGTACACTAATACCAAGGCCATTTGTGACGGAAATAGTTAAAATATTTTTGAATATAAATGTAGACGTTAAAAAACATCCATTTATTCTAATGCTACATCCACAACTGTTTTATGAAACCCACGGTAGGAGAAGGTCCCCAAAGCGGGTAAGCTAAGATTAAACGCCCAAAAAAGTGACTTTTGACTTCGATAAGCAGATCTTTTTTATATTATCAGATAGAATAGTTATCGAACTTTAAAATGAAACTTCGCTTAAGAAATGTTTATACCATATTTATTTTTAATAAAGAAAATACAAAACATCTGCAAAAACCCGGGTTGCCCGTATAGGTATCCTAAAGCGGGTAACCTCCTTTGGGCAAAGCGGGTAAGTACATTATGTATTTAAATACTGTTATTATTTTTTAATATAAACTTTCTTAATCATATAGAACTTAACAAAAATAATAATTAAATAAAAAAAATTGAAAAAAGGCAAAAATAATAAATTTATAACAATTAACTGTAACTTTCTTAACAACCTTCATATTGGAATATATTACTTCAGGTGATTCCCCATCAAAATCACCACAAACAAGGCAGAAATATTTTTTTTAAGCTTTTTCCCTCATTCCGTCGTAAAAAGAAGATTATTTATTTTTTTCCCCTTCCAATAGTCTTTCCCATTAAGATGCTTCTATTTTGCCTACCCGCTTTGCCCAAAAAGACTTAATTTTGTTAACTTAGAATAATTTCAAAATGAAAGCCGATACATGTCTACCTTTTTCTATATTAAAAGTCAAATGACGATAACATAATATGGTAATACCAAAAAGATTACAAATAAAAAGGTTTGTGACTAGTCACAGAATACTTGTCGTCAAAATTTTTAACAAAACCAACAAAAAAATTTGATGAAGCTTAACTAGGACATTAAACGACACAAGCGTTCAAGTGCAACTGATTGGCATTGGTTGATATTCGGTTAATCTCGGTATACACACGACCTGACAAAAACATTCGATACAACGATATACAAGCGCTTACCCGCTTTAAGAGGGGTACCCGCTTTGGGCGACCTTCCCCTATATTATTTAAAACAGTGTTTTTCAACCTGTGGGTCGCGAACCCCTAGGTGGTCGCGAAGCCTTTTTAAGAGGGTCGCAGTTACTTCAAAAATAAAACCACTCTAGTTCAATGTATAATATCTAATAAAGAGAAGGATGATTAATGGTTACATTAATGCGACAGTTTCATACTTTCGCGTGATAAAGTTTTAAAATTGCGGCTTATTTTCAATAACAGTAAATCCGAATTTTAAATAATTGTCGTTATATAGACATTTTTTCTTTGGTTTTGTTTTATTACTCTCATTGAAACTTGAAGTTGACGATTGTGCATGTTTCCAGAAACTTATCCATTTTCAATAATTAAAATGAGAACAGAATTTTGAATATTAGGCAATAAAAGACAGTGAGCAACTACTAAACAAGCAACTACGAAATTCAATAAATTTAAACATTAACGCGAGTTCAGAATTTAAAGATTTCAAATGGATTACGCTCGGAAGTGTTAAACGGCGCCAACCGTCGCGCGCGCCCGTGTCACTTTTTACGCCACGCGCGCGTTCAGAAGCTACTATAAGTCGTCAACTTCGATGTCGATATAAAAATATGCCTGTTTCAAGTCTTTAATTACGTATTTAATCCATACCTAACCATGAAAATAATCAATAATGATGAACAGATTCGATATTTATAACATAAAAAAAATAAAAGTTAGTAATAGCGGAGGGTAGGGGGTCGCGCCATGAAAAAGGTTGAAAAACACTGATTTAAAATAATTGAAAATATTTATTGTCATGGGTCAGGTTTATATGTGCAATAAAATTAGAATTACATAAACGTTTGCAAAATTTTTCCATTTCGCGATAATCAAGAAAAAATGAAGTTAGTCGGAATATATAAATAGTAAAAACATGGCGCCTTATTTCAATGTCAACATTTCAGACAGTTTTTTTCTCATTGAAATTCAAATTTTTTTGTTTGAATATTTTTATAGATTTCTCCTTGAAGGGACAATATTATCATTTTTACAATTGCAGCGGTCATAGAAAAGGTACGTCATCATAGTCTGGAACGTAATTGTCATAGATAAGAATCAATTAATTTCAAAAATGTTTCTATAATTACTATAACCATCTTTTCTTAAAAAAAAAATAGAAAGTTCACAGATTTTGGAATGTTCCACTTACTTTAAATATCAAATTGATTGATAATCAATATCTAAAAATTCATATCAAGATTGCCATTTCATTTTTGCAATAGGTACATTTAATATACGCTTGTTTATTGGTCTGTTAGTTACAACTATTTTTCCCTGAAGCATAAATTTTTTTCAACAAATTAAATAGTTTTTACAACATTAAAAATTCCACGTTCGGATATTAACTTATATAATACGGATATTGTTTTTAAAACTAGATCATGTTGTTTGTTGGGTTAAAAATAGACATGTTAATTTTTCAGTTCTTTAGATACAAGAATTCTATTTATTAAACTAATATTTAAAACCGGTGTACTTTTAATAATGGTTTACTAGTATGATTCCTATTATTTTCGTATACAATTTATTTGGTGAAATTTAGATGGTTTTTATGTTTTGTTAGAAAGTATAGGTCAGTTTTTATGTGACGAAAATATGTAATTCCCGAAGGAAAATTTGAATCGCAACTTGTAAATTAAAACAGAAAAAAAGGACTTATTTCAACTAACACATTTTATTAGACTGTATACATGGAACATTCGTATTGTGCAAGCTCTATAGTTCAAAAGCTTTTATGTACGAGTAAATGTTAGTACTGTCAGATTGCCATTCCGTTAAATTTTAAAATAGAAAATAGTATATTGTGCAATAAGTGCGGGAAATTGTCGATTGCCCACGAACGTAGTGAGTGCGCTCATTCGCTTGAGTGGGACAATCGACAATCCCGCACGAGTTGCACATACTATTTTTTATTACGAATTTCACATACTTTTTTCTATTATTATTACTATTTTTGACATTTTTATTACTTTTTAAAATAATATTTTTAAGTGTTCGGCTTTTTTTCTGAATTAATTATTGTTTAAATTACTTTGTTGGTGGTTTCTATAGAAATAATTATGAAATATTTATTAAATGAAAAATCAAGAGGCGGCTTTGCGTGTTTTGATTAAATTTTGCGTGTTTTATTGTCAATTTGCGTGTGGAAAGTTACTTTCCGCACACAAAAAATTATGTGGGAAGAGTACAGTGGTCAAACAGCTATTTTGCGTACAGAAATGTGTGCGCCAAGTTAGTACTTCTCCCGCATGAGTAATAAAAAACAATTTACTGTTTCCTTACACACCATGAGTGTAATGCTACCGCGGACGGGTATTGGCCGATAACACATTCTATGTGTGATGATTTCTCTAAACGTTATAGATAGATAACATAATACATATAATTTTTTTTTAAATTTTTTAAAAGTATCGCCTTGGGGAAGCTTCCTGCGTCGACAGACGTGCGGACATTAGAGATTTAAAAAGTAACTTTATAGTTTCCTATAATAATGTCAAAATGGCTTAGTTTTGAATATCATTTTTTTTTTACAAAATATGAGAATAATTCACCTTTGCAATTTTTACTAAATTAAACTGTTCGGTTACGAGCTCATTTTCGAGTAATTGACTTATCTTTAGGTAAAACTCAATTGAAAAGTTCCTTTCATATTGAAGAGGACATTATATTTTATAGCATTAGGACTCGTATTATCTATACTAAGAAAACGTATCGTAAGGCGTTAATTTATTTAAGTAGAATAGAAGCAACTTAATTCAGAATTGCAAAAAATATTGTAGGCAACACGTGCAAAATAGGTGTTTTTTTCACTCGGTGAGCAACCTTTACGACTCCTAAAAAAAGTAGAAAATCCTTCATTTTGCAAATTGTTGCAGAAATAAGTAAACAAAATATGGCTTAAATTTACTATGAAGAATTACATTTCAAAGTTATTTGAAGCAATTTTACTATAGTTTTAATTTCTTCGCTTTGAGTTGTCAATTTCGTATTTGAATTGACGATACGCGAACTGACTTGTCTATGGTTTTGTGTATGCTGCGCAGTGCGCAGTGTATTTCGACTTTCTAGAAAGTTGAAACTATACATAGGTATATCTATGGTTGAAACAAATCTAATAATTTTGAACTTGGGAAAAAAATTATATTAGAGTAAAAATAAAGTTTGCCAATAATTCCCAAATGTATTTAAAGAGTTAATACACTTCGACAAAACGTACCTATAATTTCTAAACAATTTTTATTGACATATGCGACGATTTAATAAATATCCCTGACCTGGTTTAACGTGAAATTTATGAAGTAAAAAAGTTTTATGAATTTATTATAGATGATAAATAGATATAGACATACATACACATACACTGCACATATCTATTTTATTTTGATTACGTAACTTGCAATTTGTTACATCATATAGATAATAACGATCATGTGTTTTAAAATAAATTAATTAACTCTTCAAAAGTTACTTAACGTAGTTGCTCTGATATAGTCAGGTACAAAAGTATATTTCAGCGAAAAAAATTTTCTTCTATCAAAAATTAAATAATGTATTAATCTTACCGAAAAAAAATTGACCACCCCAATTTTGAGAAAAACGATCTCAAAGTTTTGTAATTTTAACACGGGCTCTTATAGGGAAAACTCTATTTTTTTTGAATAAAATGAAAACGTGTCAAAGGAATTTGATAAAAATTTAATATGTTATTTAATAGAAAATTACAAATCATATTTAATAAGAAATAAAAGTTGTTGACCACGCCGTTTTCGAAGTATAATTTAAAAACATCATTTTACAACGTTTTTACAACGCTTTTTCAACAATTCTTTTAAATTGCTACAATATAAGCGCGCGGAAATTCAAAAAAACAAGTGGTATATTAATATAATAACTGAAGAATATTAATACATTATTTAATTTTTGATAAAAGAAAATTTTTTTGCTGAGATATACTTTTGTACCTGACTATCTCAGAGCAACAACAACCTTAAGTAATTTAATTGTCAGATATTTAATCGTCCGAACACGATTCTGCTTAATTTTCTTTTTTGTAACAGATGTTGGAATATTTAATAATTTTGTGAATTAGTTTTAGCGCCCACGATGCCAAGAAACGTTAACAATAAAAACAAAAGTCGCAAAAGTAATAGACAGTAAAAGTTCGTACAATAATCAGATTATATGTTTTTACCGAGAACTTCCTTCGTATTACGTGGGTGACATTTTCCCCATTCGAGTGGGTTAATTTTATTGTTTCTTGTCAGAAAGTCTGTAAGTCAATTAGAAGTTATAAATAAAAACAGCAGTGGAGGTGTTTATCGTGTCTAACTAAAGAAAATTTATTTTCCATAAATATGTATATTTAATTATTAGTTTGTTTTCTTAAAAAGTGCAATTTTTACCTTGACATAAACGTATTATAATGTACGCGGAAAAATAATTTTACAGTAAAATTAAAAAAAATCTAAGTTGAATACAATTACATTATGGAATAGCATTGAAGTTGGTAAAATGCATTTTAATTGTGGTTTTAACAGTAAATATTTGTTTTATTTGATATTTCAATTAAATTGTACTTTGTTCTAAAATTTATATTTATGTATGATTTTACGCAGTAAACTGCTTGCTTATTGAGGTTGGTCAAGGAGAAATAGATATTTTTTTTTGCTTTGTCATTTTTATAATTTTCATGTTAATTTGAAATTAAAAGGATTTGAAAATTAAGTGTTAAGCTCCGGTTCCATTAGTACGGATACCCGGACGATTTAAATGAGATGACTTTTCAAGTACGACAATAATCAGCAGTATTGTTCGCAGCAGGTTATCTACTTGTCTATGTAAGTGTTAAAAGAAACCGTCACGTGTTGAACAGGTAATCAATTTAAACACAATTGGAGTGAATATAGGATGGTATTTGTTGTAAGCAATAAAAGAATTTAACATTTTGAAAGTTCATGGTCACTAATAACATCCTTTCAAAAAAATCATCCCAAATATTGTTGGATAAGGTATACTATACTTAATCCAAATCCAAACGGGCTATAATCGTATGTTCGGTACAATAGTTTTAAAGCCGTTGCAGTTAATGATTCGGCAGAATTTTGATGGAATCGGGATTTTATTTTACATTTTTATTTTGTACTTTCTTGTTTACACCGAAACAGAAAATAGAATAGAAAAATACAATAGCGTGGTGTAAACAAGGTATTAAACTCCACTTTTTAGGATTTCGTAGTACAGCAATCCTTATGCAATTTAACACTGTGAGGCCCGAGCACTTTCACAGTAAACTTCCCCGGAAGCCGACAATATTTTTAAAGAAACTTCAGATAAACAAATACATAAAATGATTCAACGTGTACATATATGTGATACGTACATACATATATTTAACATTCAAACACATTCAAATCAATTAGGGAATTACAGAAAGTTTAGATAACAAACTGGTAAAAATAAATAAAAAAACAAACAAATACTTTTATTAGTTTTTATATTGTTAAAATTTTTTTATGGAAACCAAGAGAGTAGTGTGTGTTGGTGTTTGTGTGAGTTGAGTATATACACATCGGTTTGGTAACATCGCACACATACCTACATAAGGCTAAGGTCACATTGGAAGCGGGTACGTACGACTTAATTTGTCTGATGTAGTCGTGAGACTATTGTCGTCAGATAAAGTGGTCACACTGTTACGCAAATTTATTTTAAAAAGGAATCTGTTAAGAGATTATTTATTTCTCGATAATAATATAATTAAGTATTATTTGATGAAAAAAGCGAATCGAAATTTTTGGGTTTATGAATTATACAACTGAAGATCTGACGGTGAATTTAGAAAATTATTTCCACATTTGAAAATAGACAAAAACAAGTTTTTTTAATATTTTGGTATGAATAAAGGGATATTTAATGCCTCCGCAACCTCTAACCAAAGTTTTCTATAAATTTCTCTGTTATGGTACTTTTTTTTTTCTTTGGTTCCGTAATGGTTCCTTTTCAAATACCAGAATTATTAATTTTTCTATATCCATTTAAATATATCCCTAATTTATCAAATAATAAGTTTTATAAAATTGTAGTTTGGTATTACAAATATTCTAACAAATGAAAATATCCGTTAAAATTCAAATAATATTCATAAATTGTATTACTTTTACTTAAGTTGCCTATCTTCTTTATCTTCTACACGTACGACTAGTGCGAAAAAAATAAACTTTTTTGTTTCAATTTTTAACACTGACGACTACGTAAGTGTGCGCAAGAATAACTCTTATCTAGTGTGACCACCTTCGTTCATTTTCATTGTTTGTTTCAATCTGACGTGTACGTACAAGTACGCGCGAGTGATTTGTCGTACGTACCCGCTTCCAATGTGACCCTAGCCTAATGCGTAATCAATTAATCATTGATCGCGATCGGCCTCTGCGGTTGTTTTGATTATTTTCGGATGCCGAAGCCATGGGACCGAAAGTGTTAATAGACAATGGCCTTTTTTTCAAAAACTTTCTTAACAGACACTTAGCGAAATTTTTAACAGTGGTTTCTCGTCATCAAGTAAGTCAATCGTTATGAGTTTGAGTTCGTTCCTAGGTCAACCGTGTACGGATCTGCCATAAAATCAATATTACATTGCAATTTAATTCATATGTACTACAATGTAATAAATTTTTTTTATTAATGAATTCAGAGATCACGATACCAGCTTAAGACGTTCAGTTTGTATGCTGGTACGGACGGAATGATGTATGCATGTTACTTTGTATGTTACTTTGTTGGCCGTTCAAATAAATTAATCGCGTTAATGTTGCTGAATCAGCAACAAAAGGTCAAATATTTTACAATTTTTTTTTGTTATATAATAAATAATTTGTTACTGACTGTAGCAAAGCAACTCCGAGAATAGTCAAGTTAATTTAAGTACTTGTGTACATTGATTTTCATTCCACTGTACATTTATTAAAATACAATTAACCCTAGAATCATACGTATTCGTCAAAACGACGAACGAACTTCTCTACCTGCTCCAATACTACAACTTGGCGTTGCCTGCTTGCTGTGAAACTTCTGTCATCTAATTTATATTCATTACTTAAAGATGAACTAAAATAGTCCAGAAACCATTGTAGTTTGTGTGAAGATTTTTGCGAAATCCTTATGAATTCGTCATGTCTGTCCAAATTTAATTTTTCCAAAATACAAATGTAATATGTATTTTGGAAAAATTAATAAAAAAAAGTAAGATTCTGTTCTTGAACTTTAGTAAAATATTAAACTTTTAGCTTTGTTTGGTTTCCGGAGCCTTTGGAATCCTTATGTTTTTGTGCAGTATGTCGCTAACTCGAATAGAGAGTTTAAAGTTCAGATGATCATATTATTTTGTTTATTTATATAGCTATTTATATAGTTAAATTTAATTTTACTAATTTAATTTTTTTTTTGTTACAGGTAAGAACTCGATTGGAATACTAAAATTGACTTCCCCGATTCGAATTAGTTGGCTGGTATGTACACGTAAATTATGAAATTGAAAATATTTGAAATTATTTTAAGTCAGCATTTTTCCGTCTTTCCCCGAATTTCATTAATAAATCTACGTCTATTTTTAATTTGAATTTTTAAAAACCTCAGTAAGAGACACCAAAAGAATGTTTACAAAAATCTTTTAGGTTAATATAATAAGATCCATTCATTCTGGGACACCTGTATAAACTGCAAAAAATTGTTCATAACATAAAATTAAAAAACAATTTTCTTATGTTTATAAATAATCAACAAATTAGTTCGGAATTTTTTTTTATTGTTTCTAATGAATTAAATTGTAAATTGGCAAATAATGTAGTTCAAAACGCTGTTTGAAGCGAGCAAAGTAATAAACATAATATTCGCTAACGCGAGCGAGACACGACAGAATAATTGAAATTGACTTTATTAAAATACATATAAAAACATCGAGTGCTGCGGAATAACGGTAAAACAATTCATGGCAAGTGAATCGAGCCTGATCCACCGACCGACCGACCGACAGATAGACAGACAGATAGTCAGTCGCAGTGAATAGCGCGAACAGACATTGATAATATCCCTTTCACATTCCACAGATGGTTGTAATAATCTTTTCTGCAATGCGAACGCCAATAATCGTATATGCCCGATGCCGTACGTTCTATTCAATTTGGTGTATTCTCCTGGTGACTGCTGTTCGTAGCTGTGCCGCGGTGACAATAGCACTTCATCGCACGACATGGCTGCTTATTTTAAAAATACCACCTAACATTATAAATAAAATGCATATAGCTATTTTTGAAATATATATGTGTATCATGTACGTAATAATTTTAAATTGTGTGATATAGAAAGGTTCGTTTTCTTGAACAAGTATTTCAACTTTCCCCGTATACAGAACTGAGTGCGGTTTGATTTTGAAAGTTGGACTTTAGGGGGTTGGCCTAGTATTGTAATTAAAATTATTCATTAAATTTCTGACCAATTTTTGTTTTTGATATGTTAATATGCCGCCTTGTTTGTGCTGTATGTTGGATCGGACTTGGTGAAGAAATTTGGTGCTTCGGGCAAAACTTGTTTTTGACTCCCAGTATGGAGAAGTCATTGCCAGTTTACTCTTAAATTTTTGGACATCGCTAAAATTGTTCTATCCTTGAGAAAGAATTTTGAAAAGTTCCACACGAATATTCAGTAAAACACTGAGGCCGGGCTCACATTGAGACGCAGTTAACGCAGGCAGGGCAGCGCAGTTTCTGTGGCTTGTGTGTAGAACGGGACAGCGCGAATTGAAACGCAGAGCAGAGTAGAGTAGCACTGCGTCGCACGAGACCGATGTGGCACTCGTGAATGTGACACAGAAACTGCGCAATGCTGCGCGACATTGTAATTTGTTCTCGAGTTTGTTGGTTTTATTTCGTCGAAATGAACGTTAACGTTAAAAGAAATTCAGAGTATCCTCATTTTTTTTTTTCGATAATCCTATTTAAGGAAAAAAGTATTGAAAATTGTAAAAAAAATTTAGTTTATGCCTTGTAAAAATTTGGATTTCTTATTTCATTAGGATTTAAATTGTTATTATCGAGGTTGCGAGTATCATTAATCACCATAAACACCTGATTTACTATAGTAATTGAAAAATTATCGAACTAAGATCGGCTGGGACTCGAACGCAGGATCTTCTGATAACCAGTCAAACCCCTTACCAACTAGGTCACACACATAGATTTAGAGTGTCATTGATAGCTTCTCTACTGGTGATGGAATTACAATTCCAATTTTACCGATAATTTGTCTGGGAGATTGGGAAAAGTTATTCTTGAGAAAAAGTGTCCACTGTCCACTAGGGATGTTATGGATATGAAATTTCGGATATGGATACGGAACATTTTTTTCGGTTTCGGTTACGGATATGTAAAAATATCGGATAATGTTTCGGATCCGGTTACGGTTACGGATAAATAATTACTTTTAGGGAACTTTCTTGTAAAAGAATAGGAAACAATTTCACAAAAAAAGAGTCAACGCCAAACACGAATCAACGAAAATCGATCAAAATGAATACATACAGCAAAAATTTTCTTCGATTTAAACTCAGTTTTCCAACGGTATTTCGGATACGGTTTCGGTTTCAGATATTTAATCTGGTGGCCATATTACTGGAAAACCTGGAAATGTCAGGGAATTTTTACTTTCTGGAAAGGTCAGGGAAAAGTCAGGGAATTTTACCAGAAGACTGGAAAAAATTGATTTTTATATTTAGGGTAAAATTTTTCACTTGTTTTGAGATTAGATTTAAAAATTGGCATGTATTTCTTTTTTTTTGGCTTGTCATTTACTTTTTTACGTCAGAAATTTTTTTTAGCTTTTTTGGGATAAAGTAGGGGTGGCATTTTTCACAAAATAGTCAGGGAATTTTTTAATAAAATTTTTGGAAAACCTGGAAAAGCCAGGGAAATTGATCTTCAAAAGTCTGTGACCACCATGTTTAATTATTATTTCGGATATCCGGTAGTTTCGGTTACGGTTACGGATATTCATAACATCCAAGGGGCCAAACTAAAATATAATAGGCAGTATTCCAACTGTAGCCGTCAGGTGACGTAAAATCATCCCCACTTCGCATTATTATGTTGTGTTGGTACATACTGTTTGCAGCGGTGTTAGTTTGATGTTTGCTTCTGTGTGCGTATTCACACATACAATTACAAAACACGTATTATGAGATAGAACAACGTGCAGCTCAAGTAACAAAGGTCTTACAATACATAATAATCGTAGTGGATTCGGTGACTGACACCGACTGACTGCATGCCTTAAGCTGTGACTGACCAACAAATGACACCAAGCGAGCTACACTTTTTTGATATTAGTTGGCTTCTAGTGTTCTATGATAACATCCCTACTGTTCACCCCACAGAATACAGAACGAACGGTAGTATCTCTATACTACTGAAACCAGTGTAACGCCAAAGGATAGAAAATATCCCATATATGTACACGCGGAGTTGTGTGTGTTAGTCCGATGGATGTTGTGTGTATCGGTGTCTTGCATACATATATACATCATGTGTATGATGTACATATACCACGTACACCGTGTTATTACGGACGGCAACAATATGACAATAATTGAAACACACCCATTGGTAGCTAGTAAGTGAATGACAACATAGTTCCGTAAAATGCACATACTTGCCCATAAGTGATTGCAGAAAAGAGATAGTTGTATTCCTTCCAGTGTTCCATGGTTCACCCTATCACTCTGTGTCATTTTATACAGGCTACACTTTTCTTGTCCACCCAATATTGGCGAAATGATAAAATTTATGGTCAAAAACAATCCATCTACATAAGTACACGTTACATTCCACCGTGTTCAAGTGACTCAGTCATTATTTTTTGTAGCGTGTGTATTTATTTTTATTGTGATTGTGGTCACTGTGTTGTGTACGTATAAAAACACGTGCTTTGCATTCCGAACGTCTGCAAAAGCAAAAAACTCGCATCAGAATCATTTTAATAGTTCGCCGTTCGGAGCGAAGAACGTTTCGCGTAGCGCGTACATAGTGCACCGACCGGACTGCGACTGGCACCCAAGCAAACGATCTTGATATCAGGGGGACAGGCGGCCAGAATACATATTAAAAATATGTGTAATATTTAAAAGACAGGAAATTCCATTACACCCAACTCATCATCAGTATTGTAGCTGCGCCATAATAATTTTAATATAGTATTATAGAATAGTGTCAGTCAACTTGTTTTCGTTTTGAATTCGAAGAAATTGTTTATTTAAATTTATTTTGCTTTTTCGGTAACTGAATCCGTAAATGGAGCCCAACGTGGGTCACAGATCGGGTTGCCAACTCTACCAATGAATATTTCGGGATTTAATGGGAAAAAAATCGGGACGGGACAAGTAAAATCGGGACTGTTAACAAAAAACAAACGTTTTTAATCAGCCAGTAGGAAAGATATTCTGCTTAATTCTATTATTTGTTACTAACAGCTACATATTTAAACCATGATCTCACAAACCTTTAACAAAACAATTTCTTGAAGATAATATTACAATAATATTTCCTTATTTTATTTTGTTAAATTAAAAATTAAGTTTTTTAATTTTTAGATTTAAAATTTTTTTTTTTTTTGCTTATCAACTGTATTATTTTTGGAGAAAAACATTTTTCATAAAGTTGACCGTCTGTGGCACTGACGTATTTCATGTACATCAAATAATTTCTCCCATTTTTGGAGGGATTTTAATGAGTTAATCTAACAACACTGTAAGCTGTATAAGTTATAAATCAGTAGACAGAGTACATTTTATCAGAAATTTGGCCATAAAAAATAAAGTCGAAATAAATAAAAAATGTCGTAGACAAACGAAAACAAGGTCTGGACGAAAGAGAATTTAATGTGGACAAATCAAAACAGGTCTGGACTAACGAAAAAGAGTCCTTGACATACGAAAATAACGCCTGAACAAAGCAGATATGTTTGAACAAAAAAAGGAGTATTTCTAAAAATGATGGACCTTAGGAGTTGCTTGGTTGGCCTAAGTTTGGTTGCTAGATACGCCATTTTTCGACAAAAACAGTTGTTTTTAACTTTTTAATCTTTGATTGGGATTCAATCCTGTAAAACATAAAGTATCTTGTGAATATTTTGAGTCGATAGTAATACTTTTACAGATATCTTTATCTGCTAGTTCAAACAATGATATATGTATGTGAGAAGCATTGTAATAATTCTCGCGGAAGTGGGGTTTAAAAGGTTAAAACACAAAAAACATGTTGCACAGCAATGAATCAAACTAAATTTGCATCGCGTAGACGTATGTATCTATACACAAGATTTAAGATTATAATAACAATAATTAATCACATAGAAGAATAACTGTGTTTTGAGGAGAATCTGAGAAAAATATTTTTAAATCAAGGTACTTTAAATATACACATAATGTGAATTAAAATAATATTATATACTTTTGTATAATATTAAGTATTTTTATGTACTATAATTCAACACTTTTGTTCACATAAAGTAATTTTTTTTTTTAAATTTTAATTTAATTTAAAATAAAAAAGTAACATCAATTTGTATGTATTGTGTGAACATCTTGTTTTGATATTTCTCAAAATAGTTTTATTTTATCGCTGTCGTCTTGGGAGTTGTTAAAATAAGATTTATAAAGTGATCCATCACTGAGACCGAACACGATAAGTTAGTTATAGATCATAGTTGAATGCCACTAGTTGATACGTTTAATCCCGTGACAAACTTAGTGAATAGGTGGTATAGTTTTTCAATATTTAAATGAGATGACTCTTCAAGTACGGCAATAATCAGCAGTATTGTTCGCAGCATGTTACCTACTTATCTATATGAATGCAAAAAGAAACCGTCGCTTGTAAAACAGGTAAAAAATTTAAATACAATTGGAGTGAACATAGGGTGGTATTTGTTGTAAGCAATAAAATAATTTAACATCTTGAAAGTTTATGGTCACTAATAACACCCTCTCGAAAAGTCATCCCAAAAATTGTTGGAAAAGGTATACAACTGTCGATTTTTTTTATCGTAATTATCGAATTCTTTTCAGAAGTTTTACTGTATTTTTGGTGACAAAAGAGAAAATTTTTATAAATCTGTATATTTGTATTTTTTAGATTAAGAAGGTATTAAAGAATTCATATTAATGTGACAAGATATCTCTTTAATCAGTTCTAATCAAATAATGAAATAATTTAATACTATGTAATACGTGTATTATTATATGTCTAGATACTTTGCGTGAATTTAATATTTAATATAGAACTTACGTTCCCAGTTAAACTAACTTTTATTGTAAAAGTTACCGTGGTATGTACATATTTGTCAGAGTACTTATATGCTGTAATGTAGTTTACACAGTTTAAATTGGTCCACTCGTCAGAAAAAAATTAAAAATACATACACCTTTGTTCGAGTGTGCACACTTTGCAGGGAAGGGGGCATATTATAGAATGGTTCAGTCTAAGTCAGGCTTTTGTAGTCCAATAGCTACAGGTTTTCACAATTCTCGGGATAAAATATTTTTTGGTTTTAATTAATATTAAAATTAGCCTTTAATTTATTAATATAACCAGTTGAAAAAATATTCCCAGATACTTTTGATAGTTTCTTTGTCAACGTATGATTGTCTTTTTCTAATTCCAGTCAAACAGATAAATAGTGCATAGGGTACTAATTGAACATTAGGTTACCCGGTTACAAAATAATAATAAACAATAACACTATTTTATATTTTTATGTAAATTCTGTTTATTCAATAATAATTTGATTGGAGAAGAATATTTCTTAAAGACACCGAAAATAAATGACATTCATGATATATTATAACTTAACTGTAAGCATATACATAAAATAACTGAATGACTGGATTCATTGCAAAATATTTAATACTATTAAAAATATAATTTTGAAAAACAAAAACCAGTGGATGTCAATATGTACTGCTTAGAATTTTCAAATCAGTTAAAATCAAACGAAAATAGTTTATTCTAATTGAAAATAACATATTTCACTTTTCTTTACAGTATTGCATCATTTTTTTAACTTTGTGAAGATGAAATATTATTATGTCAAATATTTAAAAAACTAAATAAAAACCACTGATTAAGGACACTGGTGTAGTGTTGAAAAGTGCACGACAAGGACAAGAAAGAAGGAAACCTACAAAAGTGTCTGGGAATATTTTTTCAACTATAATATAATGATCGAAATCTTTTACTTTCTATATAACTTGTCGACACTGACTATTACAACGTGGCCAAGTGCGAGTAGACCACCTGATGCGATGACAAAAATGACGAATTCATAAGGATTTCGTTGTTAGAATTACAAAATCCTCAAAAATTTGAATGATTTTTTTTTACTAATTTTATTTGGTATTTTACAAATCGATTTTAAAAATTTGTAAATGACAATTTTTGTAGGTATTTCATTTTCAGTTTAACAATTTACATTATTTGGGATTGGAATTATTGAGAGTGGCATTATTTCAGATGGAGCGATACAAAGTCTCGTTCAGCTGAGCGAAAATATCTGGCAAATCCGATAGAACTTTTATTAAATGATATGATAACGGGATTTTTGGGAAAGAGGCGTTGTAGAGAGATTGTGCTGCCCTGAATTAGTTTTGAACAAACCTGGTTTCAACGTTTTTTTTTTTTTTTTTAGACTGATGACTTTCATTTGTTCGTATAGTTTTCATTTGTTACCGGTTTTATCTAGAAATTCCTGGTTGAACAAATACATAATATAACTTAAGATGTGAATCATTTCTCTATCTTTAGTAAAAAAGTTTCAAATCTGGTTACATACAGTAGAACTTTAGACTAGAGTTTAAATAAAATTGTACTATACTATAATACATGTAGTAGTTAGTTAGTGATAGTGTCCTACAGATAACGTTAGTTTATTGACTGTTGCATTTGACGTGTTCAATTTCACCACGTTGCGCAATAATCCGTATAACCAACAAAGTGTTATATATATGTAGATATTATTATATTCTTATTATAGTCATTGTTTGGCACTTCCATCCACTTGGTTAGTTTAGCCGCCTATTATAAGTTTACCCCGCCTACGTTAGAGAAAGTTTTACATAGTAAGAATAAAAAATTTTTTAGACGCATAATAAATAATTTATATGTAGCATGTTTCAAAGTATTAATCTTATACTTATTAGTAAACAAATGATGTAATTTTATTGCTAATTTGAAAAAAAAATTGCAAATTTTTTTTTTAATAATTAATCGATACAGTCAGTAGGCCGGTTGGGTTAATGTTATTGGAGCAGTATGGAAAATGGGGGCTCAACCGGGAGGCATTATTTTGTAATTGATGTTGCGAAAGTCTATCGTATAAAAATAAATTATTTTGATCAATTCCAAAGATAATAATTTTGATCTTGGCACTTAAATAAAGTCCATGTGATCTAGATTTTTGTATACGGTAAGTGCACATTTGATTGCTCCACCTACAGTAGTGAATATTAGCGATTGAATAATAGTTATAATGATTATAATATATAGTGTTATGTGAAGCAAGGGTGGGTCTCTTTACTTACGAAAGCCGTAGATCATTAATATTAAATTGGTCTTAAATTTTTGTTAATGTTTTGTGTAACTTATCAGTTAATTTTATTAAAATATACATTTGTTAGAGCCGTTTTGTATAGTTATTGATTAATCTTTTGTAACAGTAAATATATTACTATCTAACTTTGAGGCCTAGTTAAAGTCTAAATCTTAAGTAATTTTGTTAGCAATTTAAATATATCTATTATAGTAGTTTGAATATTTTGATGCTGATTACGAATGTGAAATATGAAAGTGAGTTTGTTTGTTCGTTGCGCTTTTACTCCTCAGTAGCTTAACCAGTCAACTTGAATATAGAATATATTTAAAACGAAACAGTGAAATTACGACAGTTGATTAAGGGGAGGTTTATTTGAGTTGGACCAAAAATTATGTATTTTTCTGGAATTTTTTTCTCAAAGACGGAAGCAAATATAATTTTCAAATTTTGTACACATATTTATTAAGTATTAAAATATACAAAAGAAATTTTTTCAAGGAAAATTATAAAAAATTATCCATTTTGTAGATAGTGCAGTGTGACGATCCGAAAATCCGATGTCTTGTTGGTGGACATCATAGCGCCGGTAATAAACCACTGAAATCAAAAAACAAAAAAGATTTATAAAATATATGAACAGTATCGGCACCTATACCTATAATATCAATAAATTGCTGAAAGAAAAAAAAAATGGCGGATGTGTGAACTTTTGATTACGATTTTTGTCTTATTTTTCACTCTTTAAAGTAAATTTAAAAATAAAAAAAAATATTGAAAGTGTATCGGACTTAGGTAGAGGTGCCGAAGAATTGAATTATCTTTAAAATTAAAATTAAAAAACAGGACCCATCGAATAGTTTTTGAGTTATCGTGTTAACCAGTTCCAAAAATGTGGTTCCGAGAAACGTATTTTCAAAATTTTATATTTAATACTCATTATTGCGTGAACTACGTTTTTTGAGTTTTTTTTTTCTTTTTTTATAGAAAGCTGGATTCGGTTAATGTGTAAAAACCTTTTCTTAAAATTATTTTCAGCAAAATCACTTTGGGAACATATTCCACACATAATTTGCTATCAATTTCGGCAAAAAAATCGAGTTTTTGATCAAATCTCAAGTAAACCTTCCCTTAAATTACTTTCAGCAAAATCACTTTGGGAACATATTCTACACATAATTAGCTACCAATTTCTGCAAAAAAAAAAATCGATTTTTTTTAACGACGCTCTGGTAAACCCCCCCTTAAGTAAGAAAAAAGAAAATGAATCATTGACTTCAAACTTTGCATATTTGGGCACTGTTATTTAACTTGATGTCAAAATTTCAAATATCACGCGAGTGAAGCCGCAGACAAAAATTGTTTATGTCAAAAAATTCAACAAATGCGTGCTGCATACGCATTAAATTAGGATTCAGGACCTAATGCGATGACAGATTCAATTCATAAGGTGTTAAAACTACGAAGTCCTAAAAAT
This sequence comes from Brachynemurus nebulosus, assembly GCA_035578155.1. Lineage (NCBI taxonomy): Eukaryota > Metazoa > Arthropoda > Insecta > Neuroptera > Myrmeleontidae > Brachynemurus > Brachynemurus nebulosus. Next base: position 27,795,572 of record JAPWDM010000006.1, read on the forward strand.
GTAGTGAGGTAAGTATATTAAAAAATGTTCAGATGGCAGATAAATAGCTCTCAGTTTTTAAGACTACTTCAGTCTGCAGCGTAGCATTGTTATATAACATTTTCGAGTGTACCCATTTCGACATATGTACATTTTTACTTGGAGAAACTATTTTATGAGGCGTGAATTTTTGTCAGATCAGTAGTGATGAGCAAAATTAGTCTTGGTTTTGCAGTCTTGTCTTGGTCTTGCATTTTTTGCAAGACCAAGACCAAGACTATGTATACCAAGAGCAAGACCAAGATCAAGACAATAATTATGGCTGCAAGACCAATACCAAGACTCAAGTGAGCAAGACCAAGACAAAAGCAAGAAAAAAGCAAGACTTGCTAAACTATTTAAGTAGTTTGAAAGTATAATTAATACGTAAAATTAGTAAAAATTCTGATTTTAGAGGAAAAAAATTCGCTAATAAAAAAATGCAAGAAAGTGCAAGATTTTTTAGCAAGACCAAGACCAAGACTCAAACTGCTCGAGCAAGACCAATACCAAGACTCTTAATGCAAGAACAAGACCAAGCCCAAGACTGTCAAGTCTTGGTCTTGGTCTTGCATTTGCTCACCACTACAGATCAGGATATTCTGGTGGGAACGCTGGGAAGAGATGTTTAAAAATGTAATTTTTGTGATACGTTGTATCCGTACTGGGCCACAATATTACATTTTTCCAATAATTTCACTGATATCTATTTTTATACTTCTTATAATAGTCGATAAAATTACTAAAAATTTTTGTTTGTTGATCAAAATATTTTAAATATTTCGAATGAATGTGTTGACACCCCACTTTTTTTTGACGCTTTAGCTGCAAACGCGTAAAGAATGTAGCTACATAATAATTTGAAATTTAAATGGCTAACCTGTTACTATAGACATGATGTCGCTGGTGTCCGCTTGGTTACATGGTTAGTCCGCATTGTTAGTTACATATGTACAGTTAGTTACACCCCACTCCGTCGCTAAATCAAATTTAATTTAAAAACTTCTTAATAAAGTAAATAAAAGTTTTTTGAAGAATGTAGGCTGAAAACGTGAGTGTTGTAAATTTCAAGGTGTTTTTATCGCCGCGGCCGTAACCAGACCACACACAACAACATAATACATGTACGTCAACTAGACAATTATTATTACAATTTTATTATATTGCGCAAGTGTACACTATCGGTTCATAAATGTTCTGTCACCTACTCTGGTAAGAGCATGAATGTACTAAAGGTAAGTTTGCAACGAATACTCTAATTTCTATTCGGTCGTTGGCCGAATACCGAATATTCGGCCACGCCCTGATCGAATATTCGGCCGAATACTGTTCGATTTTAAACCGCTAACTTTTCTTTGTTTTGGTAAAAAACTAAACGCCAAAAAAGTATCCCGGGTATGGGCATAAGCAGTTTGGTGTAATAAGATACTTTAATAAATAACTGCTTTTTTGGAACTCAACGCTTTGCTTTCAATAAAATACATATTACGGAATAGTTAATACGTAATGGTGTTAAAGTATATATAATTTAGGAATATTTTTAGTCGAATTTTCTCCGAAAAATTAGACTTATACAGTCTATACGATAAGAGCTGCGAGAGGCGAGAGTAGGGGCGCTATCCGTTTTCGGACCCGTAGAACACGAATATGTAGAAAAAAAAATGTCTGATATATATATATATATATATATAGATATATATATATATATATATATATATATATATATATATATATATATATATATATATTTTCCCGCCACCTTTTAATTTGTGTAGGGCCCCCCTATGGAAGTTAAGAGATGAAATTTGGTAAATGGGGCTCATTTTCGAGGCACCTCATACTATCAAAGTGGGGTCAAATTTTGGGCAAATTTTTTTTCTGACCCGACCTTTAAGGGGGTGGTGGGGGGCGGAAAAGCAATAAAACTTTTCCAAACCGGTTTTAAATAATGTTTCGGTCAATTATCTACAACATATCCAAAATTCAGCTTCCTAGGATGATATGGTGGGAGTAGAGGGGGGAAAAACGATTTTCGCTGGATCTAACAGGCCCCCAGCCCCCCAGAATTAACGTAGAGGGTTGGAATTTGGTGTGTTGATAAAGTTCGTACCTAGGTTGTGCTTTTTGGAGGTTTTAATATTTTACCTCCACCCACCTCATTTTTAAGCTACAATTTCATGCATTTTCGACGTTTTCGAAGTTTGTACCACTCGCACAGGTCACCCGAATAAACCTAGAGGGCTGAAATTTTGTATTCAGATTGAGTTAGTATCAAGGGGGTGCCTTTTGGGGGTCTCGACTTTTAACCCCTACCCCCACCATTTTTATACCCAAAAGAACATGATTTTTCTTGTTTTTTAACAGTTTCGTTCGGGTCAAAATCTTCCCAAATAAACCTAGAGGGCTGCAATTTGGTGTACAGGTTAAGCTAATAGCCAGACACTGTTTTTTGGAGGTTTCAACTTTTAACCCTTACCCCCACGATTTTTACGCCAATATTTCCTTAATTTTTTTGCTTGTTTTCTAACACGTCTAGAGACTCCATAAGGAAACCTAGAGGGCTGAAATTTTGTACGTGTATTCAGTTAGTATCCAGCTAGTACCTTGTAGGGACTCCGCATCACTTTTCCCCCCACTTCTCCCATTTTTACATCGGAATTGAATGCTATTGTTAAATGTGTTTTAAAAGCATTATGTTTATTCTAAATACAAGTAGGCGAATAGTCATTTTAAAAAATTTAAAAAAAAGTGAACTTACTTTTATGACAAATGAAATACATACATATTAAGTAATTTAAAAATGTTATTAAAGTCACTGTTTATTTATAAATTAGGAATTTTGGATTTTTAGTATTTATAAAATAGAAATTTTGGATTTTTTTGGAAAGAAAAAATATCTTTATAAAGGCCTTCCAGTTTACTATTTAAGGTCCTGTTTTAATTTTTAAAACTAAAACATAAAGGCAATTAGCGGATAAACATGGGCAGGAATGTCCTCGTACGAATTGTGTTGGCTTTTTTTCTGCTACCTGTTTTCGGCACAAAATTGAAATTTACTGAGATACAGCCCTTAAATACTTAAAACCTTTTTTTAAAGCCTCGATCAGCCGAACACTCATCACCAGTTTTGAAACCAACAAAATGACAATTCGGTTGTAGACTTTCAATCACATTTCGCTTGTAGACATTCAATACTGAAGATGAAGGGGAAAATTCGACTACCGTGATGGGGCCCCGCTGCTCACGGCGTTTTTTTATCTAATTTAATTAAATAAATACGTCAGATTTGGTTTTTTCTACTATTCGATATTCGGCCGAATACCGAATAGTCGTCACCAGCTTCAAAAAAGTATTATAATCTAATAACTTGACTTTTTGACGATGAATGTCTGTCCTGCATTAGCCAAAATGTTTCTCTGTGTTATCTCACAATTAGAATAGAGATATTAATAGATTTGAGCGTTACCTTATGGTATTCCATATTTGTAAATAATAAACAAATATTTTACTTTGCAAAATACCACTTTTATTTTTGAAACTGTGACAATATTGTTCTCAAAAGCTTGTGCCTGCTCGCACTCTTTATAATATTAATAGATTTGAGCGTTACTTTATGGTATTCCATATTTGTAAATAATAAACAAATATTTTGCAAAGTAAAATATTTGTTTATTATTTAGAATAGAGATGTTATCAAAGGTAGTTTTATCGGAGCCGGAAATTTGACTCTTAACGAAGTTCGAGTTGAGGGTGGCAGAATCAAATAACTGCTCAAACGACATTTGACTGACACCTTTTCATTGGATAAATGAGACTCTACTGTAAAATATAGAGTTTGTGAGATGGTCAAATAAAGTAGGTTCTTATATTTGTCACGCGATTGGCCATATAGTAAAGTAGCGTGATCGACAATGCAAGTGTTAAACTTACATTAATAGTTTATTCCTAATATAACAGGATGTTTTTATGGTTTTTTCCCGGAAAATTTGTATAAAAATAGTTTATAAATTTTCTCTACACAACAAGGAAAAAAATTGGAGAACTTATTATGCATGAAATAGATCCGTATCATCATCAGAAAAAAAGTTGAAAATTTTTATTTTCGTTAGGAATATTTTCAGTAACCTGAGTGAAATTTAGATATCCTTACTTTTATGTGCGGTAGTGTATCCACTGCATTATTTTAATTAGTGGGGGATTTTAAAACTTTTCAAACTGTCATTAAAATTACTAAGCTTTACTATTTTATTATATTACCATAAGTTAGATATAATCATAACATAACATACTCAACAATACAGCCATATATTGTCAACATTAAAATTTATGACATGGTTTTTTTGCCGCGTACTGTATATATAGTAAATATTAATGAATAAATGGAGTGGGTAGAGAAGGAGAATGGTCGATTATATGATGTTAATGTAATTTCCGGTTGAGATTTAAAAGTAAGCAACAAAAAATTTCTAATTCTTGATTTAAAGTCCTCAAATTGAAAATTTAAATGTCCACAAATTGAGTTGTGTACGGAATTCCGTGCAGGAAGTGCAAAGTCTATTCGTATTCACAGTAAATTCGGTTATATTTTTTGTATTAAGTACGTAGTGAAAACCATACATATGTATCATACCACGCAACTGAACACTGAATGACAGACATTTCCTGGAATTGTTCTAGTTACAGTTCTCATTATTGACAATAGTAAGTGAACGTTAAACGCGGCCATTGCTCTAATTACGGCTATGTACGTACATTTTGTGATGTATGCAGTGTAATTTATTTGGTCCGATGAAAATTGGGTCACTGTGATTGTGCAGTCTACAAGGGAGGTGTAGTGACTATATAGAGACTACATATACGGTACTATGTACTGTACTATGTAGTATATGAAACGTTAGGAGAGGTCATGTCCTCAGTGAATGCATTGCAGGCGGCAGTATCGACCAGAGTGTAATACAACCAGAGAACGTCATAACTAGGAAGCCATCGTGGCGCCATTGCGCTCAATGCACTTTCACAGTGAGTGCATTTTATCCTATCGGTGCCGAGTGTCTCCCCCCATTTATGTATGTGGTTGGAAAAAAAATTGTCGTGTAATTTATATTTTAAATCAGATTAGCCGGATTTATAAAATAACTAAATAACTTTATTATCTAACATTATTCCATGTAATTATGTCTGGATTTTTTATGACGGCATTTTTATAGAAGTACTCAAAATTCTTAATAGATTTTACGTATATGGTAGTCTATCTTTGGTGAAAATTGTTTCGAATATTAATTGTTCATTTTCAAATAAAGTGGACATGAACAATGTTCGAAATAATTTAATGCTCTTGAATTTTTTCCCTACATTTTGGTCAGGTCTGGAGCGCATAGAGCACATAACATATAAATTGGTGTAGGCTTAGACTCCTGACAAAACCAGTGAAGTCAAGGGACGTACGGAAACACCTTCATCCCTTAAATTCTTGTCAGGATCGTAATAATTGTAATATGAAATTTAATGTCTGAAAAGTGTCAGTATTATATGAAACTTGACGATTAAAAAAATATTTTTGCAATTCCGGGACTAAAAGACATGATTTAGCCCTTCATGATAGGGAGTAAAGTGCCACTTTTAGTCCCAAGGGACTAAAAAATTCACTTTTAGTCTCAAGGGACTAAAAAATTATTTTGCTCCCGCTTTTAAACTAATCAGCAAGCACAATTTACAGAAATTTAACTTAAATTAAATAGCGTTGCTAGGTAGATAGAGAAAAACGTTTATATTGTATTGTACAATTCGATTGATTTATGCAAAGTATACTTAATGGAATACTATTACATACAATTTGAATGACATTTAAGTAATTTTTTTTAAATTTTTATAATTTTAAATGATTCGGAATTGCAAAAAATAGTATATACACTACAGGACTAAAGTGTTTTTGTTCATCCCTCATGTAATTTGTTGCCCTCGGGCCTTTACAGGCCCTCTGGCAACAAACTTCACACTCGGGATTAAAACTCACACTTGGTGTATAACATACTATTAGTATTTAATATATTTTGCTAAATTACTTACAAATGACAACTTATTTCATTTGCCTTTTCTGTCATGTCTAATCTTTTATTTTTATAAGTATATAACAGCAAACTTTTAATTGTGAAAAAAAAAAAAATTTCTGAAAAAAATATTTTTCGGGGCTTTCGGGTCTATTTTCCGGGTCTTTTAACCATACTTTTGACTCGATCCTAATCTGCAAATTTTTTGTAACTTGAAAAATCCTGGTAATCATTTTGTGTTAGGTAGACCTTAGATAGTAGATCATTGTCTTTATTTTATTTAAGGCTCTTTCCAGTAACAATGAAGCCTCAGACCGATAGAGAGCTTTCGGAAATCAACGTTTTTGTAAACTTGTAAGTAAAATTTTAAATTTTTGAATTTTTTATGTTAGTGTTTTTATACGATTTCCAATTGAGGTCCTCCGCTCCTCCCAAAAATTCCTTTATCAGGTTTAGGAGAGCAGTATAACTTTATAGAATGATTCTTCACAGTGCTCCTACCATTAGTGATGAGCAAATGCAAGAGCAAGACCAAGAGTTGGCAGTCTTGGTCTTGGTCTTGTTCTTGCATTAAGAATCTTGGTCTTGGTCTTGCTAGAGCAGTTTGAGTCTTGGTCTTAAAAAATGCAGTCTTGGTCTTGGTCTTGGTATTTAAATAGTTTAGCAAGACTCTTGCTTTTGTCTTGGTCTTGCTCACTTGAGTCTTGGTATTGATCTTGCAGCCATACTTATAGTCTTGGTCTTGCTCTTGGTCTTGCAAAAAATGCAAGACCAAGACAACACTGCAAGACCAAGATTAATTTTGCTCATCACTACCTACCATAATATATTTGAGAACAGAACTATTCATACATAAAAAATGCATAGAGAAACTGAGAGAATTCACGTGAACTTCCAAGTAATTTGTTTTTTTATTACTAAATTGATTACGATTACGATTATGAGAATCAAAAATAGATACATACATAACTATATGTGAACCATTTTTTTCGACTGTAATCACTTTATGTGGTTTAAACCAGTAATTGAACCACTTGTTTTGCTGTACGTACAAAAATATTTTATTATGTCTGTGGTTTGTCTGTGCTATGTTATGCTTACATTGCGCTATATACATATAGCAATTACAAATTTGTTTCAATCAAAAAACGTATTTTTAACATTTTTCAATGGTGAATGATCTCAAGGTTACGGGTTGTTACTCTTCGTCAGTCAAGTCAAGTCCAGTTCATTTCACTCGCGTCTAAAAAAGTAACAACGCGCAATATGTTGATGAATGCGGAAATGTGTACATTGACGAAGGTCTCTTCTTCTTTACCAGCGAATACCAAACACTTGGCGTCCGTCTCGTTCCCGGTCAAGCTTACCGGCTGCTGCAGTTATTTAACCAAGGCACCGCCACTGTGGTCACCGAGAAGGAACGAAAATTGACAATAACCTGATTATTGTTTAGTTCACCTTGTATTTGAGGCCCCGTTTTTTTTTCAATTATTAATTTTTTTTTTCGAGCCGGGTAATTTAAATTGTACGCTTGAATATGTTATTATAAAACCAACATCGGTAATTATTGTAATTATGAATATTGTTTTATGTCGTTAACCATCGTTTAATGGCTCTTAAAACTATTGAAATGTGAATCTTAACCAACAATTAACCTAGAGTTTCTTTTTTAATCGTTGGAGTTCCAGCATATTCATTTGATTTTTATCAGATCGCCAGATCATAAAGTGCCGATAGTCCTTTTACAAAAAGTCGCTGTTTTCAGCTAATTGTGGTCCAGTCATATTGTAAATGCATCGTGTTCACCAATACCGCTACCATATTTCTCCCATATTGCAAAATTGTACCGGTCTAGAATGATGCATATTTTAATACTCATTTTCAGGCAAAGGGTAATGTAATAACGAACTATGGTGGTAAATAATTACCTTTTACCTCCAAAATGAGGTTTCGACGGTGCTTCCCCGTCTTTCTTTCCGAGCCTTTCCAGCATTGGTATCGAGTTTTAGTAGTATTTGAAAAAAAAAATTGATTCCCCGTAATGCCGAGCATTTAAAAAAAATTACCAAATTTTCTTAAAAATTACTGCCTTCATTAACACTATGAGGCCCGAGCACTTTCACAGTAAACTTCCCCGAAAGCCGACCCAAATACATAAAACGATTCAAAATGTACATATATGTGATACGTACATACATATATTTGACATTCAAACACATTCAAATCAATTAGAGAATTACAAAAAGTTTAGATAAAAAACTGGTAAAAATAAATAAAAAAAAAACAAAACAAAGTATACATAGGGTAAAAGCCCCCTTTGTGGAACGGTATCTAATTATGAACATTTACATATTAATGAAGTTATTTCTGAAAGGAAAGTCTGATAACAAAAATTATTATTAATAGAATGATTGTTTTTCAATTTAAATTCATCTCGCACTTAAAGTTTCCTTACTTAATTAAAGAAATAAATATGTAAATGTGAAAACTGTTCCAGTATTAGATACCGTTCCACAAAGGGGGCTTTTACCCTACCTACTTTTATTAGTTTTTATATTGTTTATTTTAAAATTTTTTATAGAAACCAAGAGAGTAGTGTGTGTTGGTGTTTATGTGAGTTGAGTATACATATACATATCGGTGTGGTAACATCGCACACATAATGCGTAATCAATTAATCATTGATCACGATCGGCCTCTGTAGTTGTTTTATTTTCGGATGCCGAAGCCGTGGGACTGAAAGTGTTAATATTTTGCATATTGATTTATATTTTTGTGTTATAAATTTTTTATTTAATAGTGATAAAATGTTTAATCCTACTAGCTATAAAATTATAAACTAAATTCAATCGTTTTACAGGCGTTGTTTTAGTTCAACCGTTTTGTAAACTAGGCTGATCTTACAATTCGGCAGTGACATTTATATCAAAATGCTTTCTATTGTTTGAAGTGGGTACATTTTTGTTGTATAGGTCCAAGTTTTCGATTTTTTTTGGGCATTTAAAACTGGTGATGTGCCTCCTCTACACCTGTAAGGCAAAAATTTACATATTTATGTATGAAGATTATGTGTAAATTATGTTAATAATGTGTATATTATGTAGATTACTAGTTTTAACTCTTTTGACGTAAAATAGAAAGGTTAGGTTAGGTTAAATTAACATATATTATGTTTCAGTGGAACATCGGAGTATCAGAATTTTTTTTTTTTTTTTTGTGATGAAGATGTTACTTTTGACATTTTAAAATTTGAATTGTTTTATCACGGTATTTCTTCGCCCTTGATTGTTATTGATATGATGTATGTATAATTTTTTGAATATATACAGTAAGGCTTTATTTGCATGGGCGTTAAAAATGAAAAGTACGTAGGTGTAGTAGAAAGTTCTCAGTGTTTGTGTTCTAAGGGGCGGGGTGGGCTTAAAACGTTGGAAAAATGTTGGAATTAAAATAACTGTAACCACATAGTAACGAGGCGTATTTAAATGGCTCGACTGAAAAAAAGGGTTATTTTAAAGCTAAAATTTTGATTTTAATAGGGTTTGTAGATATTAAGTTATAGATTACTGGAAAACTACTAGTTTTTTCTGCAGTAAAATAGTTGCTGAAAAAAATTTTAAATAACAAGGGAAAACAGTACACAAGGGGACAAATTCATGCATTTTTCAGTTATCATATAAGCAAATTTGGATAAGATTTAAGTATAGATAAATAAAAGAAATAATTTTGGCTTCTGAATGCTCACTTTTAGAAGCTCAATTTAGAAAAAGGGCGATACACATTTATTTATATCCACACTTCTAGTATTTTTTACAATGCATATCAAATATTTTACCCTTTTCTTTTATCTGTTTTACAGCCTGTCTCTTTAATATTCATTTTGGGTGTTCATATTCAGTGGTTCTCAAACTTAATTGTAAATATAAATACTTCTGTCGCAGCTTCCTGCATAACATAGCGAATTTCCGTTTATAAAAATTAGTTTTTCTTGGTAACCAGTTTATATAGAATAAAGCTTTAAAACCTTTTTATGTGATATTTTCTCCTCTCTCTAATGGTGTAAAAAAATGTTGCAAAAATTTTTGAAGTTGGGAAAATTTGGACAAAAAACTAATTTTTTTCACGAAAAATGCCCAAAAAACCACGTTTCCGGCATCGAACGTGTCTGGCTGACGAATTTGTCCAACGGTTTGGGACTTCCAACATTTTCACCAAATTTCGTAAAATAGGACATTTCGTTCGAGAGTTATCGTGCTATAAATTTTAGTGAATATTATTTTCGATTTCTAGGGAGCTCAAGACAAATTTCTGCCATAGTCCTGGGCTCAAATCACGTCATAACAGTGGCTGTAATAGCTGAATTCCATTCTGGAAATTCGCTAAAATGGAAAACATAATTTAATGAAGTACCTTTTTTTAATCAAATGGATGTGTTTTGGATTTGCAGTTAGTCATATGTTTGGCGACTTTAAATTCTGACTGCGTATACACCACACCTGGTTGACGTAATCCCATGGGTACGCAGACCTTACTTTGAGAAGCTCTGAATCTTGATCAAAATACTAGATGAAAATTAGGTTTTTTCTTATTTAAAAGTTATAACGCCACAAACTGACCCGCATGTATTATACAAACTACACTTCGCATTTGAAGACATGAGTGGATGAAGGTGTTATGTAATATTTTTTTTTATAATTTTACAATAGAAGCGTTTGAAAGTTTTTATTTACATATTTATACTTCCCATGCAATAGTTCATGTTTATTATTGAATTTCTATAAAACTACTGAACCTAATGAAACCAAATTTTAATATATGATACTTCAGCATATAGGATTTCTCAAAATTATGCAAAAAAATGTTACATAACACCTTCATCCACTCACGTCTTCATTGGTAACAAAATTTGGTTTTTCTAACGTATAAAAAGTTTTTATACCGTTTTTTTTCATTGTAATTTGAATATAAAAATAACTGTAGCCCAAAGTGCATTTGCATATTATTACGTAGGTATATTTAAATTCATACATATGTACGTATTCGTATATATACATATCCATATGTATACTTGAGAGGTTGAGAGTTATTCTTATTACTTATTCATTAGCAGTTAGTTGAATTTCAATTCCATGAACTTTTTGGACATTTAGTCGAATACAATATTATGTGAAACTACATTAGTACTCCATCTGACGCAGCATCTTTTTTACAGTGAAATCAATACTTAAACGGAAAATTCATTAGTTGAAAAAACCCCATGATTCATACCAAGAAAAAGTATCAAGAGTACACTACACGTTCAAATTGTGTTCTTATCTTAGTTTCAGTAGTGCAGAAAGGGACATTTTAAGACAGAATACAGAAGGGTAAATTTGTTCAATTTAATCAAATACGTTTGGCGCTACTATAGTGTATGGTCTCCTCATTCGTCTTCCCTATATGCCATTTTCTTAAAGCGTTCAAAAAACATACCTAAACTAGAATTACAAGAACGATTTCGAAAACTTCATTTTCAATTTTTAAGGCATTAAAAATTTTTTGTAAACTCAATGACGTCATAAAATTAAAAAATTCTTTTTTCTCAAATCAAGCTTTATTGAAGTGATTTTAATTAAAGCGATTGGTCGAATTAATGTAATGTGTGAAATTGTTATTTTTGCTATCAAAATGACGAAATTCCTTTTAGAAATATGAGTGCTTCGACAGAAATCTCCTTTCTAGTAACTTTACGCGCCTAATTTTGATAAAAATGAAAATCACGACCGTAAAATCCTATAATTCGGTTCCAATTTCATCGTTCTATCACTTTATTTAGAGTTTTTAAGGCATTAAAAGTTTTTAGTAAACCTGACAACGTCACCAAATTAAAATTTTTTTTTTCTGAAATTAAGCTTTGTTGAAGTGATTTGAATTCGAGTGATTGATTGAATTAGGCTAGTCTAGATGTGAACTTTTCATTTTTGCTATTAAAATTACGAAATTTCATTTAAAAATATGACTGATTAGGGAGAAGTCCTTCTTCTAGTAGCTTTACGTGCCTAATTTTGGTAAAAGTGAAAAGAATGCCTGTAATTAATCTACTTTCAAGGGTGGAGGCCTCATGACCCCCCCCCCCCCCCTCTATCCGTGGTTGAGATAATGCAAACTATAGTAGTACCTACCGAAAAATTATTCACGAATACTTTAAAATCCGCACCTGTTTATACAAAAAAAATTATTTTATTTGAATAAAAATTAATACATCGAAAAAAATAATGTCGTTTCCTTGTTCAAAGTCGTTAATTAATTGTGTTAAAAATATGTTTTTTTGATTGCTCCTTATTATTTATTTAAATGGTAACAAAATTTGCTACTATGACTCATTTTGAATCATCTCATCAATTTGTGACTAACAAACTGTTCCATTGAAAAAGGTGTGACCGTGACTTTAAATGAATGGAGTTAAATGAACTTTTCTCCTTCAATTGATGTAAAAAAAGTGAAAAAAAAAACCAGCATGTATATGTATTACATATGTTAATAAAAATACCCAATTAATGTTTATTTTTAAAATAATTCACACGATTTATAACTTAACTAGTTTATTTCCTAATTAATGCGTCTTTAATTTCTGTTAATTACTTCTGACAGTGTTTGTTCAGTAATACATATTTTTCGATTTTTTCGTTAATTTTTTTTTTTTTTTTTTTTTTTTTTTTTGTTATACGATTAGTGGTGTACGTCCTTTAAACCATTTCAAAAAGTATGAGAAAATACTAATTATAGTAGATTTCGGTTGAAATGATGCCAATATATAATTTTGATGCAAATATATAATTGATCAACAAATTGTAGAAATTTATATTGTATATATTGAAATTTATTGATTACTAGCCGTATACCCACCCGATAGATTTACCATCGGCAACAATTCAGAATGTCATTCAGTGTTAAAGATTTATTAAATAAGATATTATTTATTTTAATAGCCATAGTAACATATTTTTATACAATATCTCTAACTTCAAAAATGACGTATTTCCATACAAATTTTCATCCCCTATTTAACCCACTTAGAGTCCGAATTTGTAAAAATCCTTTCTTAGTGCTCGCCTACGTCATATAAGGAACTCCGGTGCAAAATTTCATTCTTCTAAACCCAACGGTTTAAGCTGTGCGTTGTCTGTCAGTCAGTCAGTGTTAGAAATTTATTAAGTAGATTTTTAGAAACGATCCAGTAATAAATTAGCCTCCACAATTTGCGAGTTGACCAATTTACCTAGAAAAACAAAAAGTTGCCACTAAAGATTATTCAAAATTTTTAACTACCTTTACAGTAGTAAAAACAATTATGCACATACCTCGGTATGATTTTGGAGTTGCATTTTAATTTTTAAAAACTATTTGGATTAATGGTTGGGTTAATAATTTGAATTAAAACTCAGCTCATTAACTTATCAGTGGCTGTTAGAATGATAAGTCGCCATTTAAGGGTTAAATCTCAATTTTTCTAGTATTTTCATAATACATTATGTAAGCGAATACAATCATCCTATATACATAGAACTGTTAGTTTTAATATTTTTCATGATTTTTCCATAAAATTCACAAAAACATTTATAAATCGAATTTAAATACCAAATTAATGTTTCACCTAATAACCAAAATAAACAGCCAGGCAAATATTAAATATACATTACATCAAAATGATTTTGAACAAATTATTTTGTGACTGTTGACATCATAATGTACGGAATAAAATAATATTTTAGTCTACATTTCTACAATATTTGTTTTACAAGTGTTTATTGTATATTTGCTAGGGGCGTTTGCGAAAAGCTATAATATGTTAATATGTGTAATTATTTCTTAACTGATTAGTCGAAAAAACGGAGTATATTTTGGTCCTCTAATAGAGCAGGGTGGTGGGGGGGACTGTGTTGGGACATAAATTAACTGTCAATGGAATACCATCAGAGATTGATACATACTTATTACGTATTGATAAAAATTGTTAGGGTGTCTACACACAATCAATGAAATAAGGAATAAGAAATAAGGAATAAGAAGTATGCCATCTAGTGACGTTGAGTGGAACTTTAACGTAACTGCTCATAGATATAAATATGTAGGTACTTTTGTACGTCAAAATTCGTGATTTTTCACTTTAGTGACAAAAAAAGTCATCACGAACGTTATTTTTTCATGAATTTTGATGTACAAAAATACCTAAATACTTATACCTATGGGCAGTTACGTTAAAGTTCTATTCAACGTCACTAGATGGCATACTTCTTATCCCTTATTTCTTATTTCTTATTTCATTGATTGTGTATGACCCATTAGGTACAGTATGTATGTATATTGAATGGCTTGAACGCCGAATTTAATACAAAAGAAATATTTTTTGTCATTTCCTGTTGTGTTCCTCAAGATACAATTTTTTTTATCGTAATTTTAACAAAATTTTAACATCTTCAGGGCAACCGTTTAATTGCTTCAGTTTTAATTAGTCTTCTAAGAAAAAATATAATTGGGAAGGAAATTAAATCGGGAAGTGATTAATTTTGTTTTTGGTCGGCTTCTTGTCGTAGGTCAAATTTGCAAAATTATATTTTAGTTTCCTATAAAATTTTATGTTATTTTCAGGGACATTGAGTAATATGAAATGTGTTGGAATTTCTTATCAGTAGCGCCCCATCTGTTTGAAATGATTACTCTTTCACCCTACTAGGGTTCGAAGAATATCATCATTAGTAAGGGTTCCTTCTCCCAACACCAGATGCATTCTTTGAATCCGTTCTCCTAAAATGATATTACTTTTACCTTCCAAACATTTAACCGATTAAGGATCGGTCAGACCAATACGGTCATCTTACGGTCTAAGTTCAATAGGTAAAACATTCAATTAGGTAATAATTTCTGAACACAATTAAGGTCAAGTGGATTTAAATTTCGACAAAGAAAATGTAATACGTGTTTTGGTTAGTTTGTCACGTTTTAGTTTTTATGTCAAGTATGCAATATAATTTCTTAATTACCGTTCCGGTAGGCCGTACCGGTCTATCCTAACACTAATTTAAGATTGATGAAGATTCTGATATTCTATACTGAAGTGTTTGTACGTGACATATACAAAAATTTTGAAATTATATAGAAAGGCTATAAGTAATACAATTTTATTGCACTACATGACCCATACGTAAACACAAGTAGGTAATAACACAATTATTAAAGTCAAATAGATACTGGTTTTGGACAAAAAAATTTAACACATGTTTTGGCCAGTTTGTTACGTTTTAGCGAATTTCCAGAATGGAATTCAGCTATTACAGCCACTGTTATGACGCGACTTGAATCTGGGACCATGGCAGAAATTTGTTTTGAGGTCCCTAGAAACCGAAAATGATACTCACTAATATATATATATATATATATATATATATATATATATATATATATATATATATATATATATATGTGTGTGTGTGTGTGTGTGTGTGTGTCCTTACGATAACTCTCGAACGAAATGTTTGTCTTACTTTCCGAAATTTGGTGAAAATTTTGGAAGTCCTAAACCGTTCGTTGGACGAGTTCGTTAACCAAACACGGCCGATACCCGGAACATGGTTTTTTTGGGTAATTTTCGTGAAAAAAATTAATTTTTTGCTAAAATTTCCCCTTATTCAAAAATTTTTGCGACATTTTTTTACACCATTGAAACGGGGAGAAAAAATCACACATAAAAGGTCTTTAAACTATTATTCTGCAATTAAAAAATTATGTCAACTAGTTTCCGAGAAAAACTAATTTTTGTAAACGGAAATTCGCTATGTTATGCAGGATGCTGCAACAGGGGGGTATTTCTCTGTTACGTCAACTGTACAATGGCGCATAGCCTTGGTCGTAGAACTGTTTCTCTTCTTCTTTGTTAAGTAAAACACTATATTAGCAAAATTTTTAACAATATTTACCAAAAAAAGGTAAATACAATTAAAATTCCGGTCAATGCACTTGTTCAGAAATGAGTAATTCTTATTTATATGTATAGTTACCAAGTCAATTTAAACAAGTATGAAAAATTAGTAACTCTATACAACAAACAATTCGAATTATAAAATACCTAATAATTATTCTCTCTCTCAAGAAAAAAACCTACTTCTTCAAAAAGGTACAAAAGAATAAAAAACCAGATTTGATTCTAGTCCCCAGAGTTGGTTATAATATTATTTAAAGGTGCGTTAACATATACATATAGAGCACAGTCTGTCTGGTCTCATCCTCCTGGGTGAATCGAGAGAACAACCGAAACAGCACCAGCCGCCACCATATCGCACAACTCAACCTACCCTAACAAAACTTAACTAACTTGGTTCGGCTCGCTCCGGCTTGCCTTGCTCCTCTATGCTGACGTCGTCTGGATCACATACAGTCGACGGTTTGACTACATACATACGTACACACGTAGACAGACTTTTACTGCTGCTATTATGTATATTGTGTAACTTGCGCATTGTACTTTGGGCGGGAGAGATATATGTGTGTGTAACGACAACGTACAGTACAAAAAACAGTACAGTAAAATAAGAGGGGCACTTTTTGGGTTAAGAAATTTTATATTCAATTACGTTTTTGTCTGAAAATATAATAGGAATATGAGGTTGGGGATTTTATGTCTGGCTTATTTTTTTTTTTTTTGGGAAATTATAAATTTGAAAGACGTATGACTACTAGAGCAATAAAATTCACCTTTAAAATTTTTAAACGACTTCATAAAAAAGGAGTTTCTGTTTGCGACTGTTAGGTATGAGCGTATGTCCACAATTTTCTCTAAAACTAGTGGACGGATTGGAATGAAATTTTCAAATTGTTTTTCGAAAATGAATTGGAATAGCATTTTTAATTAGGTATTCAAATTTTACAGTCGCTACATTTGTGCAAATGCTTGTGGATCGTGAGAGTGCCTTAAGGGGGACCACTAGTGTGACATCTTCAAAAAATTGTAAAATTTTTTTTTGATAGTTGCATTTTAATTTTTAAAAACTATTTGGATTAATGGTAGGGTTAATAATTTGAAATACAACTCAGCTCATTAACTTATCAGTGGCTGTTAGAATGATAAGTCGCCATTTAAGGGTTAAATTTCAATTTTTCTAGTATTTTCATAATACATTATGTATGTGAAAAAAATGCCCTTATAAACTGTTGCGTTTTAAATGTAAACACATTGAAGGAAATAGATGACATTTTTTTTCATCTGGTTTCTTCGGTTAATAACCACGTTGTACCACCGTAAACGTTACCCGCAACTGGTGAGAGAATATCCGTTTGCAGGTATGATCATGATGCAAATAATAAAATTAGTACCATCTGGGCCGTATTAAAAAAAAAAATAAAGGTGATTGTACCTATAATATTATCTATGTATCCCAGTATTTGTTTATATAAAGTTGCTTGAACTCAGCAGGGTACTGAAGGACACAGAACCGTGTTATTGACCTTGCTCCACACAATATATAGGGGACCCCGCGACAGTTTTAAGTTCGGACCTCCCTTCTAGATACATATTTTTACACAGAGTTCAGTTACATTAAACTATATTTGGTACAGAGACGTGCCCGTAATATATGCATCAGCTTTTTTCCAAATATGGACGAATTTCTTCAAAATATCCCTGTATATGTATCAAGGGAAATCATAGATGAGACAGATGAAGCGTATATATAAAAAAGTGTGGTCCGAAAGTTGCCGTAAGTTGCATTTTATACTGCTTACTGACTAGTCGTCCATCGGCTCTACAAGCGCAAACAACCATTGTTAGGTGGTGGGTGTTGATAGTTACATCGTGGTTACATCATTAGTAGCAGATACATACATATAGTTGCTCGATAGTATGTATCCATTCCCACCTTGCACCTCGCGCTACATACATAACGAATATCACACATATTAACATCCACTATACTACACATACAAACACAAAGTCTATATATGTATGTAACCATAGAAAGTGGGGAGGCTTCGCTACCAAATTTGATGACGTAAAATTCTGGCGTAGTAAAATTCATATAGTAGTTTGGCCCCTTGGGGGAAATGCATAAAACGAAGGTAATTTTTTTTTTGGTTGATTTAAAACTGACGACCAGTAAAAATGCATTTTGGTTGCTTAGGTTTTGATTTAAAAGTGGACGTGCTTTTAGAAAATATTGAGGAAATATTTTAAAGGTTTTAGTTACCTAAAAAATAAACATAAAAGAATTCTGTTAATTTGGATGTAAAAAGAAACAAAGTGAAATGAAAAAAAAAATATTCCCGCTGTACTTCTGAGGCGCGGTCTCCCTGAAAGCTATCGGATTTTTGGACCAGCTGCAATCACTTATCACCCAGTTCGTATTTACTAATGCCATCAAATTGATCAACACATTTGACATATCGATTTGACCTCCTATCTGTCTACGCTTTTGAACGAATCATATCAAAACCGTATCGTTGTCCTGTTCTCCCAAACAAATTATCCATTAATCTTCTATCAACAAACCGCACAGAAAATATATGATTTATTATTGAGTACAAATACCAGGGTATTTCGGTTAAGGGATGAGATGAGATGGGGACGAAAGGTTACTGTAGTAAGTCCAAGGCCATTCACATGACTGGCGGGACGAGTTCATGAACGTAACTATACAATGTATGTGTGTGGTGTATTCGAAAGTATGGAACAGTACGCTGCGCTGGGTTAAAGTCCGTCGTGATGAGCACTTTATGTACGACGTTTCACCACCGATACAAGCGTCGCCGACCGACAGACGGGCAGGAGGCGCAGACAACTTTCGCAAAACTAATGTGAACGAACATATTTCCTATCTCATTTTGGTTTTCTTTTTTTTTTGTGTGTATTTTTTGATAAAAAATCACTGATAATACGATTTTTATGACATTTTACTCTTTTCAATATTAAAAAAAAGAATTTATTACGAGAATTAATGGATAATTTCCTTTTTTGTGTGTTTTCTGGGGTGGTTATAAAGTATTTTGTATTGTAAGATTTTAATGGCATTTTGACTACTTCTAAAATGTTTTTTTCTTTTTCTCTCCTTCTTGTATCTCTTTCTATTATTAGTTAATCAGGTTTGCCGGTGGCTTGAGATTGCTAACTACAAATTCAATAAATATTATTCTATCGATTACACCCGTGTGCAAGCTACAATTTAAGTTGATAATTGATTGGAAAATTTTGTAAAATCATTGTCCTCTTAAAATATTTAGGAAGTAACTACAAATTCGTTGTAGTTACTTCCTAAATATTTTAAGAGGGGTCTACTTTTCCCCGAAAATTTAGAGTGGCTAAAAAAAAAATAAAAACGCCGCAGTCTTCCTTTGTCGTACATTTTCCTCTGTTGCGCTCTATTTCTTTTCCCTATTGCGCCCCCCGCCCCCCACCTGCTCCATTGTAGTTACGTCTCTGGTTAAAGATGAGCTGGTTAGAATCAGAGTGATACCTGGAAACAGATGAGGCCTTGGAAATATAATATGTGGGGTAAATGCTATCTCGTTTCCGAAAAAATTAATTTTTTTCCAACCTTTGAAATACTTTTTCGAAAATTGTTGTGAACTATGTACAGTGGCTGGTCAAACGTATGTATTTGGACAATACAATTTTGCATTCTTTTGTTAATTCAATAATTAACGCAAAAAAAAAAAAAAAAAAATAAAATAATTGAAAATTCTTTCTACATAAAACGTAAAAGCCCCCATTATGGAACGGTATCTAATACGGGAACAGTTTTGACATTTACATATTTATTTCTTTAATTAAGTAAGGAAACTTAAACTGAAAAACAATCATTCTATTAATAATTTTGTTATCAGACGTTTCTTTCAGAAATAACTTCATTAATATGTAAATGTCAAAACTGTTCCAGTATTAGATACGGTTCCATAATGGGAGCTTTCACGTTAGTAGAAGTTAAATTTTTTATTATTTTTTTGTGTTAATTACTATTATTTAACGATTTGTTAAATAATAATAACTGTTAAACTGATAATTGATAAAGAATGCAAAATTGTGTTGTCCAAATACTTTTGACCACCCACTGTATGTTAAATTTTCCATTCCATAAAATCCATTTAAAATAAAACACACCACATTGGAACGAATTTGTTTGGGTTTTGTTTTACTCATGTATAAGAAAAACGCAGAAATTACCGAAGAAACGGTACCACGATATACCGAGCAATAACGTTGTTATCAGTTAATATCATTCTGACTACTCACGAAATTTTTTATTACCGCATTATTTCAGACACATTTATAACTTTTTCAGATGACATGCGCTCTAATTTAGGCGGGATCTGCTACTATATACGTATGCATGCTGCTATCATGCTATGATGTACATACATATTTAGGAGTTTGCATGGTCTGTAATAATACTATACGTACAATAACGTTGTATGAGTGACTGAGGTATGGCTAGGTGGTGACTGGTGGATGTTAAACGCGTCGTGTGACGTCACCGTGTGATAATATCGGGCGTTGTCAATGTGTATTTTGTTACTAACACCGCAATTTCCATTGCGATCCTTTCTATTCAGCGCTACTTGACTTTCTGAGGGCCTCATCGATTTTTTTGAAGAGTATTATAAAAAAAAATTTAGGTTTGTGGTGTTTGTTTCCCGAAATAATATAATTTTGAAAACTATTTTTTGCACAACTGTTACTGAAACTGTAATTTTTTGTGCCTCGTTTATTAAAGGGGTGGCAAACAGTTGCCCATGGTTTGTAGTTGAGTTGGCAAGAGTAGATTTGGGTATGATTTGACAAGAATATTTTTTATGTCCAGTTTTTGGAATGGTAACCACTATTTGATATTGAGGGCTTAATGTACTGGTATCGATTATACCACCGTAAAATGGGATGGAGAGTATACTTTTTAAACTGTGCATTCAGTTTTCTTACATATTGGACTACATAGAACAGACTTATTTTCATTCGGGCCACTTTTTTTTGTTTTTGACATTTTAAAAATTTTTTTCTTATTCCAAAATATGTATAAGGGACTAGAAAATTTGCACAAGTCAGATTTATTTGTAAAGAATACTATTAGAATATTTTTGGAAAGGAAATGAAATCGAATAAAAAAAAAGCGAAGTAAATTAAAAAAATAGTATACATTTTCAATTACAGTGAACTATTCTCTTAAGACTTCGATCAGCCCTGATAGTCAGATCGATTTACCCCTTATTTGTGTCTCTTAGTCCCTTTTACGTCTCTGTTGACCTCATAAACGTATCCATTCATTTCAGTTATATTTTAACTGAACGTTAATTACTAATTTAGATAAATATATCGAATAATTTTACATATTTTAATAAATAGGGTAAGTGCGGGAGAGATGCCGCAGTAGCCATAGTTCATCCGTTGATTGATAGATAGCGCTATTAATGGATTATATGTTTAAAAGAAGTTACTTATTTAAGTTGTACATGGTAACATTTATGATTAGTCCATCAGTTTAATAATTATCCAACTTTTTATTATTGAAAAGTAAGTTTTTTAAAATAATATTTTATCAAGCATTTAATTCATTAGAATTTAAGCATGTATATTTCATTGTTTTAATGAAAATGAGTTTTGTTATTAATTTAGGTATATTTTAAAAGTACTGTATGAAATTTTAGGTTGGAATTCCGCACTATGTTTGCTATAGCAACATGCGGCATTTATCCTAACAAAAAGGAGAGATGGCACAAAAGTTGGTATAGATGCCGCATCATATTACATGTTAAAAACATAGACTTATATACCTTAATTACGCAATTTTTTTTTTTGAACTGTAAATTATGCCACGTAACTATAAAAGATCCGTTGATGGATCAGGAAGAGCCCTCATATTAGTGAAGATAACGAAAATAATGATGATTGCCTGTGTATTGAATGTTTTGAAAGGTACTCAGAAACAAAAAAAAAGTGACTGGTTAAGATGTATAAAGTGCCAAAAATGGTTACATATGGTATGCATCATATATGGAGATGTGTGTAAAATGCAAAATTTTTAATATGAACTATGGGGCGTCTCACTTTCTTTGATGCGGCATCTCTCCCATAGGTGTGGGAGAGACGCCGCGCCGCTTTGCAGGCTCTAAAAAAAATGTTAATTATGAATCCTTTATGACTCAAAATTTCAAATTATTTATAAATAATTTTAAAGAATAATGTTTATATTTATTTGTACTAAATTTCAAATCAATTAAATGCATACTTTCAGAATTATCAAGTGTTTTCAAAATGTGCGGCATCTCTCCCGCATTCACCCTAAAGTAATTAAAATATGGCTACTATTTTAAACGTAAACACTAACTACTAGTGTTTATATTTCATTACAATCTTACTGTTCTATGAATCTTACCAATTTTAACTTTAAATTGATTTGTTATTATTTATGAATCGTAACTTAATGATAAACTCAAATACAACCGTCTTCAAACCACAAACTACCAGTGCTGGCAAGTTTATAATCACTGACTGTATATTAATATTTTCACAGGCACAATTATTCTTGTCAGACACATAAATAACAGCTACTTATAAATTTTATTGAATTACTGACCGACCAAGCGCTGCCGCATAAAAATGATGGAATATGAAGACTGTATGTTGTATGACCCTCTTGTATATTACATGTTTTATATTCATCTCTTGTCAACAACAATAGGTCTTGTTGGCGAGAAAATATTAGAGAAAAACACAATCTGCTGTAGTCGCCACCCGACACGATGATGATAAGAGAGGGTGCCGCAGCAAACGACACATCGAGAGAGGGTTACTGTAGTTTGACACGTTGCGGTATCTCGGGCCACTCTCAGGCATTACATACGTAACTGCGCGTCTTTAAAGGTCGTTCAACTATTCGTATTGTAGTTAGAATAGCGTGTGTAAAATACAAAAAAAAAAAAATTACCGGCTCTGAAGAAAGTTGGTTTATTTCGGCGTTTCCCTCATTTATTTACTGTTTTTATACAGTTGGTTGTCCCTGTTTGTTTAATCGTTTGCGCGTTTTTAATTTCGTGTCAATTATTTACATATTATGGCCACCATAATTTTGGCAACACATAATTGAATAAATTGTTAATAAATTTAAAATGCTTATCTGCTTGTTTATTTAATTTCAATTATTTTTATTTTATTTTTTTTTTTTTGGTAAAAACATAAATTATTAATTACGATTAATAAAATATAATAATATGGGTTGGAATCACTTTCGTATTATCGCTTTTCGGCACTATAATAAATTTTATTGGTGATAAATAATTTTTTGAATTTTACTATCACTAGAATTCGTCGTTCAGACCATCATTCGTATAGAGTAATGAGAAATATGTAGAGGTATTTTTGTTTTCGATAAGATGGCGAACTCTGCAGTGTCCCTTATCAGCAATAGCTATGACTAGGTATCGGATATTTTTCGGATCAAACAACATCCTGTTTTGTATATGTAGGCAGATAGACAGATAATATGTGTGAGTTGTATATATATATGTATGTTTTATCAAAATATCTATTCGTTTTTATTCACATTAATCACATCAAGTGCGATATACTTGTATACACAAAACACGAATGCTGCTTGATCCGAAAAATGTCCGATACCTAATTATGTCATTTTAAGTAGGTATGTAAGGGTGTCTACACAATCAATGAAATAAGGAATAAGAAATAAGAAGTATGCCATCTAGTGATGTTGAATGAAACTTTAAGGTAACTGCCAATAGGTATATGTATTTAGGTATTTTTGTACATCAAAATTCATGAAAAAATAACGTTCGTGATGACTTTTTTTGTCACTAAAGTGAAAAAAATCACGAATTTTGACGTACAAAAGCATCTACATATTTATATCTATGAGCAGTTACGTTAAAGTTCCACTAAACGTCACTAAATGGCACACTCCTTATTTCTTATTTCGTATTCCTTATTTCTTATTTCACTGATTGTGTAAGCACCATAATGACACTTAATTTTGCCGATACGATACCTATACCGATTATTGTAGTATATTTACTACAATAATCGCCGATTATTATCGGCGATACCGATACCGATACCGATTCGATATCTCCGATATCGATGCCTCAGTAGATAATAAATCAAATTATATGTACCTCGGGCATTTATATGCATAAAACTTACCTATATTTAACAGAGATTCAGTCTTGTGGGAAGTGTAAAAAAAATGTCAAATCAAAATTCATAGAAAATATTTATTACATGAAGTAATAAACCGACACATAAAGTCAGTAATTAAAGTTTACTTTTGACAGATTTTTGTTAAGAAATCAAAGTTTTTTCAAACTATTTTCAGATAATCTGTTACGCAAATCATTTTGTATGAAGCCTGGGGTTAAAAACTCTTCGATTTTTCGCTTTCCGAACTAAATGATATCGGCTATATTCTAATCGACGATGCCGATATATCGGCTTGCCGATTATATCGATCGATATATCGGTATTGGAATCGGTATCGTTACATTCCTAATTTTAAGGCTTAGGTGGTCTATATACGATCTGTAATATTGTCAGTATTTCGAGATACTGATAGTATTACTCTGATCGTGTACTGACAATACTGAAGTAACTGTGTAGTCTGTGCATAGAATTTTTTTATAAAAATAATGTTTTAATATTTTTGTCACTTTAAATCATCAAATATTCTTTCCATTTCCTTTATACTGCTCTTTGATCTCTATTTCATTACGGGAATCTATCTTCTTTTTCTATCTTGCATCGTTTTCGAGTTACATACAGCACTTTTATTAATTTAGGTTCAGATTTCAGATTCGCGATCATTGTCGAAAAATATATAAAAAGTTTATTTTAAAATATAGACGAGCATGATATTTACTCATATCATTTTCAGTAGCTGTTCCTAGCATGCAGGGTCTCCTAAAAATGAATATTTTTGGCGTTAGAAACTACAACAAACACATCATCTGGATTCAACTGGATTCCTGGTTGTGAATTTAAAAAAACTACCTCTGCTTCTGTAGATACTTTTGCTTTAGAATAGCTTAAACGGCAAATTGTAATTAACCATTACAAATTTACAACAAACAATTTAAATTTCGTTTTGATAATTTTTTTTTTTTTTTTGAAATAAAACTGTTGTCAAACAAGTATATAATTTTAATTTTATCTTAATTAATTTTTATTATGTTCATAAAATAATTTCCTGTGCAAATTTTGTAAAAGTACTTTTTTTTGATAAAATTCACCAAAAATATTAAATTTATAAAATTAATATTTTCAAGAGTAAATATAATTACCAATATTTTTGTAGATTATATTGCGGTTTTTGTTGTGATAAAAATGTTAGGAGTCGACTTCAAACAAAATTATTTAGATATTTACCTACAATAAAAATCAGGTGAATGACCAAGCCTGATAACATAATATAAATCTCAGCTATTTGTCAATATTAATAACGAATACGAAATTTTACGTTAATATTTTGTATATATTTTTAAGTATTACACTAAAATTAATAACCTTTAAAAAAAATCTTGTTTATAATTCATAAATAATCTTTAAATTTTTAGGTAAAATAGTAATAATCATAGGTAATTAATATTTTTTTTCTATAAAAAAATAAATATAAGAAAAAGATGATTAATAATTGGTTCTTAACCTTTTTGAGCTCGTAGGGCACTGACCTTTTCTAATTTTAGAGAATCATTGAGAAAACTATGGGTATATAGAGCATCTTTTCATATAGTATTCGAAAAATATTAACCCTTTGCACTCCTAAAGCCAGCTGTGTTGTTGACATTTCATTTTAAATTGGTAAAATTGAGTCTTCTATGTAAATTGTAAACTTTGTAGTATAAGACTTCAATGTGTGATTCTTCTTTGTTGACTTAAAGAATTCGAAATTATAATTCTAAACTCCTAAAATAATCAATAAATTATCTTTTAAATTTCATAATTAGTGTTTAAAAATCAATTTTTTATATTAAGAAAATTTTTTAAAGTTTATAATTTAAATAAAAGACGCACTATTACCAATTTAAAATAAAATGTCAAAATGTTATGTAGTTCTAAGGAGATATAGTTTGAGCCACGTATCTTGACAGCGTGTAGAAGACAAATTTAGGCAGCAGATGTGTGTGATAGTTATAAATACTTCTGTCGCAGGATCCTGCATAATATAGCGAATTTCTGTTTATAAAAATTAGTTTTTCTCGGAAATCAGTTTACATAGAATAATGCCTCAATGACCTTTTTTTAGGTGATTTTTTTCTCTTTCCAATTACGTAAAAAATGTCCTAAAAACTTTTAATATCGGGTAAATTTTGGCAAAAAGCTTTTATTATTCACGAAAAATGTTCAAAAAAACATGTTCCGGGCATCGGATGCATCTGGCTGAAGAACTGATCCAAGATTTTTGGGCTTCCAATGTTTTTACCAAATTTCATAAAAATAGAATGCTTCGCTTGAGAGTTATCGTGCTCATATATATATATATATATATATATATATATATATATATATATATATATATATATATATATATATATATATAATTTAGTGAATGCCATTTTCGGCTTTTAGGAACCTTAAAATATTAAAATAAATTTCTATCATAGTTCCGGACTTAAGTCGCGTCATGACAGTGGCTGTAATTGACAGCTGAATCTTCGATTCGAAAATTCGCTAATAAAGGGAATGAAATTGGTGTAAACCAGGGGTCGGCAACCTGCGGTCCCTTGCAGGCTTTCATGCGGCCCGCCAAGCAATATAACTTTTCGAACAATTTGCTCTGCCTATGCAGAGTTGAGCATACTTAATTTGTTCTCCGACGTTTTATAACATGTAAATAAAACTGTTACTAAAAATTTTTCCTCATGTTGATTTTTAATAATATTTATATTAATATGTGTTAAAAAAATGCCCCTGTTGCAGTATCCTGCATAATATAGCGAATTTCCGTTTACAAAAATTAGTTCTTCTTGGAAACTACTTGACATAGAAGTATTTTTCAAAAATCTTTTTTATGTGATTATTTTCTCCTCTTTCCAACTTTGTAAGAAAATATGGCAAAAACTTGAGGAAATTCGGGCAAGAAACTCACTTTTTCCACAAAAATTTTTTAGGCAAAAAGGCCTAAAAATCCATTCCGGGCATTGGACGTGTCTGACTTTTTGGACTTCCAATATTTTTACCACTTTTCGTAAAAACAGATTTTTTCGTTCGAGAGTTATATAAATTTTAGTGAATGTCATTTTTGGCTTCTAGAGACTTCAATATAAATTATTTCTATCATAGTTCCGGGCTCAAGTAGCATCAAGACAGTGACTCTAATAGCTGAATTTTCGATTCGAAAATTCGTTAAAAAAACCTACTTAAGTCACATACTACATTGAAAAATATTTGACTGTGCGGTCCGCTAAAAATTATTTTTTTTTTAAAATGGCCGGCCATCCTAAAAATGTTGCCGACCCCTGGTGTAAACTAATTCATTTTTACTATCAAAACGTTGAAATTCCTTTTACAAACATTTTCCGCCCTGCGTGTGTATACGCCACTGATAAAAGCTCAACTTATTTTGGTAGATAAATTCAAAAGACAACGTAATCACTTAAGTGCCCATGATGTGTGAATCAAAGGAAGAATTATTTATATGCGACTTTATGCAAAAATGTTTTAAACATATCATGTTACCAGGCATATAAAATTTATTTGCATTAACCAAATATTATTTTTTTTTTTATAATTTTTACAACGTCTGGTCTGTTGTACACACGAAATACACGCGAAAAAAACATAATTGACTTTTTATATGGTGGATTACTTACAATATTATGCACCAATTTCTCATGTACATTAAATATTGATAGCATCACGGAAACACGCCACAGAGATGCAGGGGGGGCATTGCACTGACTGCCAGTTTGATAAAAGAGTACACTTTAAAAGTTATACAACAAAATTAATTGCATTTATTTATTGTAACCAAAGTAGTAATAAGTTATTTATGCAACGGGTGTGGTTGCTTTAAATCATATTGTTACTTAAGTATAGAAAGTTTTTTTTTTGTAAGATGTAGCTTTGATCTCAATATAAAAAAAAACCGTATTAACAATTACCAAACTTTGTATCATGTATAGATTGATACAGTTTATTTTGAAAAATAGTAGCATCACGTCATTGGTTGCAAAGTTTTAATTAGAGTCTTGGAGTATTAACCGAATCATTGAACGTGGAGAACGCACTTCGTAATATACAATTAGTAACATCGTGAGAATGTCAAGTTTTGTTGGGTTAACAATTTTAAGACTAATCGATTTTACAAAAATTCTTTTCTTGTTGAGTTTTTCGTATTGAAAACTAAAAATTATTTTTTATAATTTAAGTTATTTTTAATTAATTTTCGTTTTAGCGAATTTCCAGGATGGAATTCAGCTATTACAGCCACTGTCATGACGCGACTTGAGCCCGGGACTATGGCAGAAATTTGTTTTGAGGTCCCTAGAAACCGAAAATAATATTCATTAAAATTTATATATCTTGCAAAAATTAGTTTTTTGCCAAAATTTCTACTTATTCAAAAATTTTTGCGAAATTTTTTTACACCATTTAAAAGAGGAGAAAAAATTACATAAAAAAGGTCTTTAAACTATTTTTCTATGTCCACTAGTTTCCGAGGAAAGCTATTTTTTATAAACGGAAATTCGCTATGTTATGCCGGATGCCGCGACAGGGGTATTTTGGTATTATTACGATGTGACTAACGTTGGTCTTAATGTAGTTTGCGTAACCGACGGTTCCAGCATGGTACACTACTACCATCTAGGTTCCGCTACCCACTACTTTTAGCGAATTTCCGAATTGAAAATTCATCTATTACAGTCACTCTCATAACGCGATTTAAGTTCGGGATTATGACAGAAATTTGTTTTGAGATGCCTAGAAACCAAAAATGCCCAAAACACCATGTTCTGGACATTTTAATGCCCAAAACACCATGTTCTGGACATTTTTTATGGAAAAAATAATTTTCTTGCCAAAATTCCCCCAATTTCAAAAGTTTCTGCAACATTTTTTACATCATTGGAAAGAGGAGAATAAATCACATAAAATAGGTTTTTAAATCATTATCCTATGTAAATTTGGTTTTTACTGTTATGCAGGATGCTACGGTATTGTTTCATGCGAACTACCTATGATGGACAAATCGGGTGGTACCTGCATTGTAGATAATATTAGATCTTTGTTGTTTTCCTAGAACACGCTTTCAGATTTTTTTGAAACTTACATAAGAATCATATTCCGAATCATAGAAATAGGATCCTAGCATAAAGTTATAAAGTGAGAATGTTCATTGTGGCTTAAAAGGAATAGGTAATAGAAAAGGACGAAATTGAAACATTTTTGCGTACTTCCGCAGTATTTTTTCGTAATATAAGTCAAATAGTTTCCGCCCTCTGCCCCATTTCACTTCTTCCCGGTAGGTTAATTTGAAATCAGTACTATGTACACGTATGATTTCTTAAAAAAAAAAAATCACAAAAACAGCACAATTTTCTACTTTATATTATCATGTTTCCAATTACGGGTGCGATACCATAGAAATAAAGAAAACTTTTTCTCCGAAATATCCTTATAATAATAAAATATATATTTTTAATATTAAATAATATCTTAGATGTGCGTATCAGTATTAATTGATATCAGTGGTGGGCAACTTCCGACTCACGGATTTCCCGAAAAATTTAAAAGAAATACTTTCCTTGACGGACGGAAAGTAGGTTTTTGCACTCTGTGAAGAAACCACAAAATATGTGTTTGCCGAGGATTGTTACTTTTCGCTTTAAAGCGAAAAGTAGTATTTCGTCGCTTATTAAATTTTAAAACAACCACAAAACATTAATTGAAAATATAATAATAAATAATAAGTTGATAAATAATTTTAAAAAAATATGTACAGATTAGATGGAAATATGCAATAGTGACAGTGATTTCTCAAATACACTTCCATATATTTCTGAAACTGCAAAAATTATTAAAATAAATGTTAACGTCCATTATTATTTTTTCAAATATTTTTTTAAGTAAAACGAATACATTTTACAAGATTGTAGAAAAAATAATGTGCGTAATTCGAGCACAAAGTACATTGCCGCTCTCATGAGAATGATACGCTCCGCCTGGCGACGTCGCGCGGCAATATACCACTTTGCGCTCTTAATACACAAATAACTATTATAGGTCTTAGCATTATCCATCAATAGAATCTTGGATAAAATTTTTTCTGTATTCGTGCTATATAAAGGTCTGCCCACCCTTGTTTTATTTCATAATATTATCTAGAATTTTGATATTATTATTGTGAAAAACGTCTTGAGCAGAAAAACAAAATTATATAACGCAAATACACGTGTGTACTTTTCTTGTCAGCAACAGTATAAAATGACATTGATTGTCGTCTATGACGCAGGTTATTGAAAAAAAAGAAAATAATAAAATATTTATAAAATGAAATATTTGTGTGTAGCGCGATATTATTGTTTGTTACTGCGAACTGGACTTGGCCGACTGGACTAATGAAACAACATTCTTCTCCCAAGCCAATTGAGTGAGCCTCGGGCATTCGACAAAAAAGACATAGGTACGATTTAAATTTGCCCAAAAAAGTATTCTTCTGATTAAAAAAAAACTGTTTTAAAAGGTTTATTGAATTCGTTTTTTTGCAGATTATTTTTTCGTGTTCTGATTCACAATAGATTGCAAAAAAATGTTTGTGCAAGATTTAACAGTATTACTATCAGTTTAAAGAAATCAAAAGCTTTTATCAAATCCACAAAATTGATTTTCCAAAAGTTTTTTTGACCCCATATAATAGACGTTCTAGTTTATTTGTATTCTTGTATTTAATCCTGATCAAATCTGGGAAAATCATTAGGATTAGGCTTTTGGCTAGGATTAGGATCCATGGATTAGGCTTTTAATCTTTCAAATTTAAATTTCCTCTTCCTTTGCATCATCCAGTTTTAACATAAAACTCACACAAATGATGGTCAACACCCATAATTTTCAGAATTTAAGCTTACCACAAGTTAGGTACTGCTAGATCTTCGACCATAAAGCTTGTACTTTGAATAGTGTTTTGTTGTAATGCAGATTAAATATTTAGTTAGCCCTTTTCTCTGTCGCTTTCACAATTTCTGTCTTTAATGGACGTCGTTTTTTAGTTGATATTTAGCTAGTCTGAACAATTTCCATATTTAATTATTTAAAAACAAATTTTTCAACTTTTATATTAATTTTTAATCCAAAATATTTTAAAATTTTTAATTGAATCGTATATTAGATTTTAAATTAAAATAAAAAATGGTAATTTAAAATGTTAAAAGAATGTGATAAAAAAAGACAATTGTTGAAAACTCTTTTTAAGAATGTTTTAATTAAAAAACCGTTTACAGACATACATAATATATCATTCATGTACAAATATCGCTTATTTCTAAAAAAGAATAAATTATGTTATTTAAATGTATTTTAGAAATATACAACAATTTCATTAAATTGTAAGAGAAAAGAACTAAAGAAAGTCAAGAAATATTTCGCTAATTAGAGAAAGATTTGTGAAAGAGTGAAACAGATTTCATAAACGAACAAGTTAAAATGAATTGGGTGAACGTAATGGACAGTGTACGTAATAAGTACACAAACAACTCTGAATTATCGGTAACATCGGAAAGAGTATTCTTGAGTGTTAGTCCCAACCTCCCAACTCTACCTGAATGAAATATGAAAGTGGGAGAAATGTATTCTTTGGTGTGTATTAGTGATGTCGGACAGCGAAGCAATTAATCGATTAATCGACTAAAATTGTTTTTCAGATAAAATTAGTCATTAGTCAAAGTTATCGAGCATAGAGTAGTCGATTAATCGACTAAATTTTTAGTCGAATTCATGGTAAGGTAACCTATGTAACTCTTTCAAAAACGAGGTTTTCTTTTGAATTTAATTATGGACTTTTAATATTTTTTCTTTTAAGAAAAAGAAAGATATGAAATATCACAATATATTAATCATATAA
This sequence comes from Brachynemurus nebulosus, assembly GCA_035578155.1. NCBI lineage: Eukaryota > Metazoa > Arthropoda > Insecta > Neuroptera > Myrmeleontidae > Brachynemurus > Brachynemurus nebulosus. Next base: position 27,827,715 of record JAPWDM010000006.1, read on the forward strand.
AAGTAAAAAATCATACAGATAGATAATTTTTTAGTTTTCGTTTTTTGGATAAGAAAAATTGTTAAATTAGTCGTTTTTTAGTCATTTAAAAAAAATTAATCATTTTAATCATTTAATCGAAGGTAAAGTAGTCGACTAAAATATGACTAAATGTAAACAAATTTAGTCGACTAAACCGACTAATCGATTAATTATTCGACATCACTAGTGTGTATACTAATGATGTCGAGCCGAGGAGCAGTTAGTCGATTAATCGACTAAAATTGCTTTTCAGACAATATTGGTCATTAGTCGAAAATATCAAGCATAGAATAGGCGATTAATCGACTAAATTTTTAGTCGAATTCATGAATAGAGTAACCTACGTGATACATAACTCCTTTAAAAATTAGTTTTTCTTCTGAATTTAGTTATTGATTCTTAATATTTTTTCGTTTTTATTTTTGAAAGTCCAATAAATATTAGAATCAAATTGTTAGTCATTTTTAGTCATTTTAAAAAAAATTAATCATTTTAGTCATTTAGTCAAGAATAAACTAGTTGACTAAAGAATGACCAAATTAAAACAAAATTAGTCGACTAAACCGATTAATCGATTAATCATGCGACATTAGTAGTGTATAGTCCGATTAATCGGTTTAGTCGACTAATTTTGTTTACTTTTAGTCACTTTTTAATCAACTATTTCATTGTCGACTAAATGACTAAAATGACTGAATGATTTTAAAATGACTAAAAACGACTTTAATTTAACAATAAATTTTTCTGCACTATTTATAAGATTCGAAAAATTTGAAACTAAAAATTATTTGTTTGTATGATTGTTTACTTTTATATGAATAATTAATTGTAATAATTATGTAAAAATAAAATTCAATAATTAAATTCAAAACATTGTTTTTGAAAGAGTTACATAGGTTACCCTATTCATGAATTCGACTAAAAATTTACTCGATTAATCGACTATTCAATGCTCGATATTTTCGACTAATGACTAATTTTGTCGAAAAAACAGTCGATTAATCGATTAACTACATCTCGACTCGACATTACTAATGTATACGTATTATTAGATGCTAGTAAATAATTCGGAATTATGATTAAAAATACGCCTGCAGTAAGAAGTCAAATTTCTTCAGTAGGTGAATAAACTTTTTTGCAACGTACAAATATTTTTGTCAATCACTGTAGGTACCACGATATATTCGCAGAGCGGGCAGCAGACTGTGACTGACATACACACTACACAGTCGACTAGTCCGTCCGTAGTGGCGGTGCCGGGGCCCCGACAATCATTCTATATATATGTATATCTGTCTACGTCGCGTATAGTACATTACTATGAAAGACTAGAACTGAATTCGCACTACACTGACTACGTAACATATATGTATACATGTACACCGTGTACATATCAAAGTTGGCTATGTTGGCGGCGGTATGAGAGGAACATTGACCCACTTGTACCCCGCTAATGCCGGCCGGCCGGCCGGCCAGTGGATGGTGTTGTACGCCCCCGCATCATTCCTACACGATGACAAAGACATTACGCATACACCACGTTCATTATTATGATACATAATAGATATGTTTAGAGTGATAGTTTTTTGCGCTAGTTTTTTCGGTTAGATGTATTTAAGAAGCGGCGTTTTGTGTGTCTATTATTATCTAACTCTCTCACGCAATTAGAGTGTCATTCATCATATGTCCAAATTCATTTATGTGTTCGCGGTAATGCCCGATAATATATACGATTTTTATTGATTTTTTGACTTAATTGTTATAAATAATGTTACATCGTGGTGATAAATTAGTTCAGTTTATAAAAAAAAAAGATGACGGTAGTTATTTTTAACACGGAATTTTGGGAGGAGTTTTTATACATTTGAACTAATTTCAAGGAAATAATTGAATAACAGTAATTTTGTTTCTAACTAAAAAACAGGTTGCTAGGAAGAGGTTGTTTTTTTTTCCTGGTGTAGATAACTTTACTATCATTAAATAGGTTGAAACCGCTCGTTGGTGGGCTTTTGAAAAGATTGAAGAAGTTATTTTGGTCAAACGGAAACTTAGGGAAAGTTGAGATCCAACCACCGTCCTTTGGACATTATATTTAGTGATGAGCAAATGCAAGACCAAGACCAAGACTTGGCAGTCTTGGTCTTGGTCTTGTTCTTGCATTAAAAATCTTGGTCTTGGTCTTGCTAGAGCAGTTTGAGTCTTGGTCTTGGTCTTGGTCTTGCAAAATGCAGTCTTGGTATTGGTCTTGGTCTTGGTATTGCTAAAAATCTTGCACTTTCTTGCATTTTTTTATTAGCGAATTTTTTCCTTCTAAAATCAGAATTTTCTCTCTTTACGGTATTAATTATACTTTTAAACTATTTAAGTAATTTAGCAAGAGTCTTGCTTTTTTCTTGCTATAGTCTTGGTCTTGCTCACTTGAGTCTTGGTATTGGTCTTGCAGCCATACTTATAGTCTTGGTCTTGGTCTTGGTCTTGCAAAATGCAGTCTTGGTCTTGGTCTTGGTCTTGCAAAAAATGCAAGACCAAGACAAGACTGCAAGACCAAGACTAATTTTGCTCATCACTAATTATATTAAACTCAACCTTCTCGCTGATAACATTTATTTGTTAATCAAATATTGCGCAATACACTAATTTTGTTAATACCTTTATCAAAATAGTTTTAAGAGTTAGTATCACCTTCTGTTTACATATTCACAGTCATATTCTCAAATTTATTTAAGCGAAATGTAAAGATTTGATAAAAATTGATATTCTGTTTCGTACATACAAAAGTACAAATCTTAAGGTACAAGAAAAATTTTTAAAAATAAAATGGCAGCGCAACAGTTCTTGGAAAATAACCAAATTTTTTTTCCCATGCCGAATCTCTAAAGCGGCCCCTACACGCTCAATAATATTGCACAAAATCTGAAGTTGTACAATATTATGAATTGTCTGTAGGTTATATTGAAGGGTTGTACAATATATTGTGCTAATCAAAAACAGTTTCAAATATATTGTGCAATGAATGAATATTGTAACGTCTGTAGGCTGTGTAGATATTATTGCTCAATACTACTTTATTTGTTCAAGTTTGATTTGTTTGTTATTCTGTAATGTCACATTCGATGGCTATTATTTGAACCAGTTTGAATTATTAATTTGCAAGAATAATTTGCTTTGCAATATTTTTGTCACTTAATATTTAAAATTTAACAACAGTTTAATTAAGTACAATTCCTACATTCAGTTTATTGCACAAATTTCTTTAACAAAATTGTTGAACTGTCTGGAGGAACGTTCAATAAATTGCACAAGTTGATTGCACAATATTATTGAGCGTGTAGGGGCCGCTTAACTCCTTTAATTTTTATTTTATTTTTGGCTAATAAATTTTTCTAGTCAAAATCAAAACTTTATTACTAAATGAAGGATAATATTATGACAAATTTTCGGCTGATTTTTCGAAAAAATAATCGTTTTTTTACTCTAAATTGACGTTATTTTCTGAAAAATCAAGTAGTCGAAAAAATCCTAAATTGGTTACAGAATGTCTATAAAGTCCTTTCATTTCTTCAAAATAAATTTCAGAATATGATAGAAGGTAATATTAGCCCTTAAAAATCTGTCGTTCTTTTCAATATACATATAAACAGAATAGTTCCGCTAAAAGCGCTACCGAATTTGTGTTTGAAAAAATGGGTTATGATCAGGGTTGTGAAGAGAAGTGGTGGGCCCCGGGGAAGAAAACAAATTCTTTAAAAATTTCCTTCCAAAAAAAGCTCTTTTTACTTTTTTTCGGGTCTTTTATACACGGGGTTACAACCTCAATTACCCTGCCCTCTCGTCGAGCCTGGACTGAACATTAGACTAAAAAAAGTTGAAAACTATGCTCTTAATTTTAATGTCCTTTATAGTTTTGGACTTTTATCAAAAGTCTTAGTCTTCCTTTCATGAAAATAACACGAGAGACTAATGAATTGTTCTCGTTTGTTTCAGAAGAAGAAGAAATCGATGTGGTAAACGTACATGGCGACACTCATCAAATGTTACGTAACCATCAAAAGGCTCCGTTACCAACAAATCCTTCACCGTATGACCGGCAATCACTACAGAGATCCATCGGCACAGCAATCAATAAACGACAAGCGGCGAACAGTGCACCGGGAAAAGGTCGACCCCCGTCAACATTTTCACGACAAACAGCCACATCCAACAGTAACCAAAACACAAAAGAGCAGCAAACACAGCAACAATCTCCTCAACCGCGTGTGAATAAAAAACGTAGTGCAACCACAACCGAAAATAATCGGACTGGTGGTACGAACAATAATACAAAAGGTGTTAAACGGGCCCGACAGAGTTACCGACAGCGTCGAAAACGGGGCTCCGGTGACAGCGACAGTGATTGTGATAGTGATAAACGTAATTTACACAATGACATGGAACGACAACGGCGCGTCGACTTACGGAACGCGTTCGACGATTTACGCGTACTTTTACCGACCGTGTGTCACAAGGAGCGCGCCGCCAAGGTCAACATATTGCGGGATGCCGCGGAGTTCTGTAAAAAAATTAGCCAAATTGAAGATAGTTTAAAACAGACAAAATTAGAATTGAAACGACATCAGGACGTTTTGATGGCACGAGTGTCACAGCTCAGGCGACAGTTAGCGGCGAATCGTTAGAAATTCAATTTTTTTTTTCTAGGTAGGAACAATTTGAATTTCATTGTAGGGTCATTCTCCATATTAAATGGTTAATTGTTGTAAATATTGAAATCTGCAACAATGTTTAGACAGAAGTGTATAAAGAATTTTTTTTTTAGAAAAAAAAACCAACTATATTTCGCTCTTCTTGGTAGAGGAGAGCTTAGGACTCGTTAAGTGTATAAATGAATAATACATTTTGTAATGTAAGAATTGATTTATTTATATTATTCAATCAACACCCTCGAATGAGTCAGTCATCAACATTTCTGGATTTAATTATAAAAATAGGAGAATACCCGAAAACAATAATATATGGTATACATGCTTTATAGTGGGAAACTTTTGTATACCACTTAAGTGGGTACTATAAACCTTTTTTATACTCAGGAACACTATTTTGAGTTTGTTGTTTTTTTTTTTTTTTTTGACTGCATCAATTTTTTTTTTGCATGGCAGTGTAAACAGAATCAATTTTTTTTATTATGTTTATCCGAAACAATTTCCATGTAGAGTGAGACAAAAAATTTGATGGCGTGTTTTTTAAAACGATAAAAACAATTTTGCTGGTATCTATACTTTGTTGGTATACAAAAATTTCTTGATTTAATTGTTGAATATTATTTTTATTTTGAATTTCGGTGTAAATAGAATTTAATTATTTAAAACAAATAAAAAATAAATGATATACGCTTATTAAATAGAAAAAAAAAATATGGCGTTTGTTGAACTGTGATTTTTTTTATACTTTGTAAAACTCAGTCGAGTTACGATGTGTTGATTATATAGTATAACATATTTTGAAAAAAAAAACTTTAATTATTTGTTATGTTACAATCTAATTGATTATTAATTATTATATTTAATTAATATAATTATTTTTCTTTTTCAATTTACTTGAATTAATGCATTTTTTAGTTTTCTTCTTTAATTAAAAGATCATGTAAATAATATTAATTATTTTGTTATTTATTATATAAATATTATCAATTGTAAATATATGATTTTTTTTTTTTTGACAATAACTTTTTTTAGTTTGAGACAAATTTTATAAATCCAAAATTGAACGGGAGATTTTTTTTTTGGTTCACACTTTAAATAAAATTTAATCAAAATTCATCTTGAAATCTTTAGTTTCGTGGGAGCTATATGGGTCGGATCATCATTCATTTTTTTTTATGAAATTTGGTAGGATTCTGTTTGAAAAAAACGCCCAAAAGCGATCAAATTTTTAAATCGTACACAGAACTAGGGTATCAATTTCGAGTACTTACAAGGTCTTTATTATGATATACTACACAACATGCTAAAAAGAAAATTTTTTGGTTTAATTTTGAACTTTTTTAAAAGTACTTACGTTTTGAAAAAAATTTTAAGTTTAGAAATAGCTGGTAGATTTATAAATCGCCTTGCAAAGTACAGAAGTGGAATTGCAAAGACTCCGAATTCGTAGTCAGCTGTGATTTTTTTGAAAAGTTTGCACGTATCCAGAAAGAAAATTTCAAAAAAATTTTCTTCTTGACATATTAGAGGTATTGGAAAAGGCTTTAAAATAAGGCTTGTTGTACGATTTGACAACGAATTTTTAGTTTTCTAACACTAAAACCATTGTAATACTACTTTATATCTTCCAAGGCAAGTTATAAGTATATTGGTTAGTTCTAAATTTAATTTTTTCAAAATGTACTTTCTCAGCCTTCCCCAACTCAGCTATGTTTTTGGACGTTTTTTGAAAATGACATAGACCGACCCACATATTTTAATAGTGCCACTTTATACGTGACAAATTTACGGTCGAAACGAATCAAAATAAATCTGATTGGTCTTTTAGTTTTTCTTTATGGTTGCCATATTTTTCGTTGAATTGATTTCTCTTCATTGAATTGAACAGTGGCGTTTTATTTTATATTCTTATTTTTTCTTTTTTTGGATCAAATTTTTTAATTGAAGGTGTTAAAAACCAAATTGGAATTGCAACCTTAAAATCAAAATTGTTTGAAACGTGTAATTATTATGCGCCGCCACTGGAATTGCGTTTACTGTGTCTGTAATATTAATTAAATAAATAAAAGTAAAATGTAATTATAAAAATAATTATTTAAAAAATACTTAAGATTTGTATATTTATTGTATAATTAATACATTAAAATTTGTAGGTGTCCAAACATTCCAATTGTGCACCACTGTTTTTGATAATATATACTGATTTAATACCATAAATAACATCTACTTTCTATCTATTTTAATAATTGATTGGTATTATGTCAACGACGAATGCCCTAAAATATATTTTAGAGCTAATCAAAGATGCATTAAACTAACTACATTTATATACTATACATAAGTAGGGTACAGTGGGGAATTTTGTCCGTTAGCTTGTCTGTTTTTGTGTGCTTGAAAAGTTGTTTTTTAAAATTCATGATTGGCTGTCCGTGTACTACTGCGTCATGTGTGAATTATTTATGAACAATTTCCCCATTGAAAATCACCATTTTTTAGAATTTTAAAATCGTAAGTATAGTAATTAAGCTGAAGAATATAGAGTTTAAAGGGATTTAAAAAATGCTATTTTCAAATGTGTTCACAAGTGATTAAGTTGATTTTTCAATATTATTTTTATTACGTTGTCTTTTTATATTTTCAAGGATAAAAGAAAAAAAAATAAAGCCAATATTATATTATCAAAGGAAGAATATAGTATTTTCTCATGCAACCTAAGAAAAAAGAGTACCTAGGTCCGAGATTAATTTTTATAACCATTTACACATAAAAAAAAATGTACAACGCGTTTTTTCCTCCAGAAAAAATGGGTCTTGCTCTCAAAAAATATTTTTAAAAAAATTGAAAAAAATAAATATAAAAAAAAATAGATTTTTTATATATTGTAATATTATTACCTCTTTCGAGTTGATTGGACTCGTTCATGTACCTGGATAAAACACGTCATAAAATGATGACGTGTTTTAGAAGATAGAAGTTAGTCGTGTTAAATTTATATTTTTAATGGTTAAACTGGATGTAAAAAAAAAATATACTATTAAATGTAGATTTCTAAAGTTATTATAAAAATTCGAGCAAGATTCATTTTTTATTTTGTGTCCCTATCTTCGCCTTGATCAATACCAGCCATTTTTATGTCCGTGCAAGAAAATACTCATTTAGGAGAATATGTAGTTTTTTTTTTTTGAATACTTTATGCTCGCTCTTCCCCTACTATATATAATCATCAAAAACTTTAGTTATTCGCAAAAGATATATCTACGCAATAGGTAAACTATTTAGTTTAGTAAAATTCAGATTTTAATACTCTTAAACTCCTGTGTTTTCATCCAAGACATAAAAATGATTTATTGAAGATAAGGACTTTAAAAAATTCTAAAAAAATTTAATAATTATCCAATGCTAGAAAATAATATTCATTGTAATATTGTTAATGTACAATCACTGAAAAATCTTCCTGACACTTTTTTCCAAAAATATATGTACAGTAATCTCGATTTTTTAGATGAATTTTTCAGAATCAATTTTTGAAAAATGTTTTGTAGAATAGCCGGGGCTCTACTATATAATTTGATTTCGAAAGTGCAAATTTTCCATCTGTATTTTTTTTTTTATTATTTTTTAAATACTAAGTCTGCGACATTTGCAATTTGTTTGTCAAATAATAATTACTGTTTGCGTTAAGGCTTCGTTCACACGACCAGATACATATAGCAATTATAATTATTGTAGGTGTCTTAGGAGGGTTCTGGAACTGCTCCCTGTATGGATCCTACATGCATCATATTATGAACGAGGCTTTATAGTAAGAGTTAACTGTTTTATTCGAACAAATTGATGGTTTTTTCGTATAGTATATCATTATAAATATCAGAGATTGTACAGATAATAGTAATTTTCCTTATTTCTTTTCACAAAATACATGCCTATAAATAAATAATTTCTTTTTTGTAATATTGTTTTCCTTTTTGTACTTATTTGATCGGAATGGGATGTTAATAAAAAAAAAACTTTATTAATTATATAAATGAAAATCACTAATTATAATTATTGAATTTTTTTCAATTAAAGCAACATGATTGTATGTTTGTATTTTTTAATATTATCAATCAATTTACTACTCTATAAATATATAAATCATATTATTAAAAATAAAAATAAATATTAAATATATATACAATATATATATTTTGTTAATTTGTATTACTACGTATAATACATATGAATTTTTTTTTTTTGATTTTTGGTTGTAGTTCCTCAAAACATTATATGAACTTCAAATAATTGAAATAATAAAAGCTTATTAATTCAGAAAAAACCAAAATTCTTTGTTTTTTACTTACTGTTTCCTATTTTTTTTAAATTGAGTTTCAGAAAATTTAAAAAGGTAAGTAGTAGTTCCAAGATGGAGTCTTATTGGTGTGAAGAGTTAGTTGGTGAGACAAGTCCAGTAAGGTTAATATCTTTTGAAAGAAACGTGAGTATGTTGGTATCCTAGTAATGTTGAATGTGGCTTAAAAAGTGCCTTAGTAAAGAAAACCAAATGTAAAGGACGAAAGCTTTTATCCCCCACACCTAAGGTAAAGATATTACCCCAATGATGTTCTGCTAATGTCAAACACTAACATATAATTTCTAATTTCTTTAGAAATTGAAGAAGAAATTGATGTTGTTAATATCCCAGACGATGCACCATATCTGCTAAGAAGATGGCGAAGAGATTCTTCATTACCTACTCCACAGTCTGTTAAACGTTCATGTTGTGGACAATCCAAAAGCAGTTCTTCAAAACAACCGACGACCCAACCACGTCGACGCCGTAAAAGAAAACCTCTAACCATGCAAAAGAGAAGTAAATCTAAGAGACGCGCCAAAAATAATCCAATAGTTGAACAGCAGACTTCAACCCGTTTCCGAGACCCATATAATGAATATTTACATAGAAGTATGGAAAAGCATCGACGTTCTGTTATGCGACATGCATTCGATGAATTACGCATCCTCTTACCAAGTGTCTGCCTTGAGGAACGCGCACCCAAAGCAAACATACTACAGGACGCCACCGTCTACTGTAAAGAGATCAGTCGAATTGAAAGTAGTTTGAAGAAGGAAAAATCGCAATTGAAGCGGCGTCAGAATTTATTAAAGAGACGAATTGAGCAACTTAAAAATGAAGTCGTCACATACGAAATTTTAGATTAGGTTTTTCTATTGTAAAAAAAAATTATTTATAATAAAATAAAACATCACATTTTTAATACCTTTTCACTAGACAAAAGTGTGGTAGTTCCAAGCTTTTAAGCATGGAATTAATCGCCCACTTGTTTTGTGTATATTAATTTTAGGTTAGGGTTAAGAGATGTTTTGTTGTTTTGAAAAATTCCTTTGTATTTGTAATGATTCGATGTATTTTGTTTTTAAATAAAGAGACGTATTTTATTTTTGTAGCGTGATTGATTGTGAGAGTGAGAGAGATAATTAAAGACTTTTGAAAGTGAGATTTATTTTTTGTTAATTAATAAAATGTATAGTTAATTTAATAAATAATTTTAAAATAAAATCTTTTTTTCCGTTTTCCAAATTTGAACAACTTTGATCTTTAACGTATAGGTATATGAATATTAAAACAAAAATTTTAGGAATTATATAGAATATATTTTTATATTTCGATTTGGTAGTAGGTAACTTTTAAATATTGTAATTTGAAATAATCGAATAATAAAACTTTATTTGTAAAAAATTAAAATCTGGTGTTTTATTGACTAAAATACCTTTTTACATTACAGGGTTATATTAAGCTTTTTTATGTTAAAACTTAAGTTATTAAATTTATGGTATTGTAAAGGTAAGTTAACAGTAATTTGGGGTGCGCACTTTATCCAACAGTCCTGTAACTGTTAAATGGAAAGGTGTTTTTTAAGTTGTTGATAGAAGAACATATAAAAATCAGTTTAGTGGTAAGATTAAATATGCACCCGTAAATAATCTAATTTCAAGTTACTTCAATAAATAAGAATAGAATATGAGTTTTTCAAAATGGTAAGTATATCTGCATAAGAAGTCCGAAGGAAATTTTTTGAGTTTTAAAAAAGTAAGTAAAAAAAAAAATTAGAAACTTTTAAATTAAAAAGAAAGCAGATGCAGGTAGCTGTCTTAAACTTAAGATATAATATCCCGAATATCACGCGTACTCTTTCTCAACCTCGTATATCAAAAACTGCATGTTTTATGACACATAAAAACATTAAATATTGTATTTGTATATATACTTATCTATATATATATATATATATATATATATATATATATATATATATATATATATATATATATATATATATATATATATATATATGTAGATATATATATATATGTAGATATATATATATATATATATATATATATATATATATATATATATATATATATATATATATATATATATATATAGCCAACATGAAAGGGTGTAATCTTAAGTTCATAGTGATGAAAACACAGATTTACATACGTTTTATTTGTGTCTCCAAAAATTGGGACTTTTCAGATACGAGGTTGAGAAAGAGTACGCGCGATATATAATCTTATTCTTGAGTATTTAGTGGTGAGTAATCTGCGATTGTAAAGGATTTTGATCTATTAGTTACTGGGTACCATGGGGTCATTGCAGGTCAAGCAGAAGATATAAAGTTCGGTGGGAGGATGAATTTCGTAATTACGTTGGATGCTACTGGATTTGTTATGCAGGAGATAAAGAAACATGAAGAAATGTATTGAAACTGCTCCCCATATTGCCTTAATTTTATCTAAAATTTTAAGTATAGTCTTAGTATATAGTATATTATGCAATAAGTGCAGGCAATTGACAATCCCGCACATAAGTCACATTTTCTGAGTGAACTTGGCCATTTTTACAGGAAAAATGAGAATTTGACACGCAGTTACTAAATTTTTGATCAACAGATCTCCTTCATAAAAGTCTTGTAGTTATTAAATTAAATAACAAAGAAATTGAACTTGATGACGTCATCACGAATACAAAATTTTTTAAAAGCTTCAAAAACCGTAATTTTGATGTTGGAAATATGAAATTGAAAGTTGTTCATAGGTTTTTGACACTGTTTTTTTTTTCTTTATTTTTAACAAAATCGGAATTGTAAAGATAACAGAAAAGTCAATGACGAAAATTAAATCACATTTCTTGAACAAATTTAATTATTTTAACTTCAGAACCTGATTTATGTAAAAGTAGATCACCGAATAAATTATAATAGAAAAGTAACTCTCATGGAAACAAAGATTGAATACCACTGAGATACAAATTTTATGTAATAAAGAGGTATATTCGATATAATATTTGATATTTTTCAATAGGAAAATGTTTAATTTTAATATTGTCAGATTTAAGATTCTCTATAAAAAAATAATGTAGGTAAATAATCTTTATGAATATTAGATTGCAGATTGGGGGTTACATTTGGCCCGCGAGTCACACTTTGGGAACTTTTGCTCTAGGGACTCGAACTTTTTTTTGGAATCTACAAAATCAAAACAAAAACTAGTCCAATTTTTGTGTGGATTCATTTTTCATTTAGCACTCGTAAATTTAGATTATTTGTTAGAAATATTTTAGATATCCTATACGTCAGACCTCAGACACAATGTCTTCGTGTATTTTACCAGGGATTTTGTGTCACGGATATTAAATTCTCTAGTAAGACTTGTAGATTTGACATCGGTTCTAATTTCCTACAACCTATTTTTCGGACGTTTTTATAGAAAGAAATATATAATTTTGAATTTATGACTAAATAGGAGTACTTAGAGGAAAAAGTTTGAGAACCCCTGTCCCAATGGAATTATGAGATATTAAAATCAATATGCATATTAGATTTCAATTAAAAATCCTGTATCAATAATTCAATAGTATCCAATTAAAAATCATGTTAATTGTGATACAAAAAGAAAGTCATGGCAAACATTTGTGTATTTCAATTACATTATTAAAATAAAAGAGAAAGTAGTTTTTTTTTTTGATAACACAAATTTACAAATAAAACAAATAAAATCAAGTGTTAACCTCAAAAATCGATTTTCCCTATCTACATAATCTGTTGGTAAATCTACAAACATGGTGTTAATTTCTTTTTATTAGACATATTTATGTAACTATTACAAGACAAAACAAATAACTAATTATTCATGTAATATTAAGATTTGCAATAACTTGAATATGCATATAATATATGCCTACTTTTAATTAAATGTATACAAAGACACCTTCGATGTCTATTAGAAACAAACTGAATAATTTGCTGAAGGGTATTTAATATATATGTGGTTTTGATAATTTTAATACATTTAAATTGTTAATACGCCTAGGTGATTTGTTAATTATAGAGAGTAGATACCTACGTTGCAGTACACACTGCACCACTTTCACTTTTTCAAATATCGCCCTTGGTTTTTTAATTAAATGTGGGACTAAAATTACAATAAGTTTAATTTACACATATGTGCCATATAATTTTACATAATTCATAAATGAGAAATATCATTTATTGTACAGTTATGTTTGGGTAGTGTGATTTGTGTCGGGAAAAGATTGTTACTTTAATTGATGTCATTCAAAAATGGTAAATTTTTAAATTATATAAGCATAGTCAGATGGAATCACATTCGGTTTCTGAATGGAAGTAGGAAGTGACATTTATATACCTAATAAAATTAATTTTTTTTAATTAATTTGTAATTAAAAATATAAATTGTAATGGTTCTGTCATCATAAACTAAATACCCCTGTCGCCGCATCCTGTATAACATAGCGAAATTCCGTTTACAAAAATTAGTTTTTCTCGGAAACTAGTTGACATAGAATAATAGTTTAAAGATCTTTTTTATGTAATTTTTTCTCCTCTTTTAAATGGTGTAAAAAGTTTTGCAAAAATTTTTGAATAAGTGGAAATTTTGGTAAAAATTAATTTTTGTCAAGAACAAAAACCATGTTCCGGGCATCGGACGTGTCTGGTTAACGAACTTGTCCAACGGTTTGGGACTTCCAACATTTCCAAATTTCGTAAATGTAGGACACTTCGTTCGAGAGTTATCGTGTGGACACACACATGTGAATCGTTTTCTTTTTTTTTTTTTTTTAAAAGAGCACGTATCACAAAAACCAAATTTGTGGGGAAATGAAAAAAAAAATTTTGCATCCATGTTTCTGAAAAAAATGTTTTTAAAAGATTATTAGTTTTAATTTAGCTAAAATGGGACAAAATTTCGAAAAATTTTTCATGCTTAACTTGATATCTTACTTTTTATGAGCTTTCAAAGTTTGATAACATCCGCCGTTTTAAAAAAAATTATCTTTAATTTAGATGTTCGGGTGAAAAAAACGAAGAAATTATTAAAATTGGTTTAAAAATTTTAATAAAAATGAAATATTTCTGTTTATTACACATCATAGAATCTTCATAAATGAAATAAAAATTAAAATACCCCTATCGTAGCATCCTGAATAACACAGCAAGTTTCTGTTTACAAAAATCAGTTTTCTTCGGAAACCAGTTTAGATAGAAAAACGATTCAAAATAGTATATTGTGTAATAAGTGCGGGAAATTGTCGATTGCCCACGAAAGCGAAGTTGAGCGCACGAACAAAGAGAGATTTTTTTACCATATTTTTGCTCATTATTAAATCAAAAAGTTAAAATTTTTCCCAAGTTAAGTAATATTAGCAGAGGGTGTATTTATGCAAATCGAAATAAACTGCTGTGATGTAAAATATATAAATTAAAAATTCTGTTATTTACACATAACAGCCTCCTCTTTTACCAAAATATAGCTGAATTAGGGGTTGGGGGTGGGGGGATGAAACCCCAATGATTTTATAACTTTAATTTTGGTATCATAATAAAGATCTTAAAGTGCCATTTACAAATATATATAGTTTCTCTACCAAAGCTCTTACCATTTCCAAGATATTTAAGAAAATTGAAAAAAACTCAAATTTTCAGGGGTAAATTTCACCCCCTTAAACCGCTTATGGGCACGAACGAAATATGCCTCGTGATTACGTTTAGTAAGATCTACAATCCACCAAAGTTTCAAAAATTTTTGAGAGATACAGTTGGATACCTTTCCTTGTCAGTGTGTATGTCTTCTAGATTACATTCACGAAACAGTTAGCTTACATTAACTTAATTTGCTACGATATATAAGTTAATGAAAATTGAGTTTATCTGTTAATAATTTAGTTAAAACCGGTTAAAACCTTATAGTGAGTCATAGTGAAAGTAAGATTTTAAAAATCTATAAGGTACCAAGGATAACTGACTGGTGGGTATAGATTAAATTAATTAAAAATCGTATGACATCATTAACAAATGAAGCAAAATTAGACCTACGACCTTAAGTTACTATAGTTATTCTAATATAAAAATAATGAAAAAGAAACAGAGGAGCATTATAGAGTCAAAGAAAAAAATTTGACTACGGTGAGAGCGTTGGGAAAACGTATTTATTTCGAATATAGGCTAACTTCAAAAATGCATCACTGTTTGCATGAGGCAGAGTCAAAAGTTCAAAAACGCATCAGACGCATCACAACGAAAAATCAAAAGTTCATTTTTGCATTTGATGCGTTAAAACAATGCATCAAGAAATTTGGTGATGCGTGTCCAAGATGCATGTCATGTGTATAATGTAGAATTATAACTACTTGTCATATTATGTAGGTATTAACACCAACAGGAATAATTCCGAAAAACAAATTGTTGAAAAAGATTTAGCTTTGATTAAAATTGCTTAAACTATTGGAATACATCTTGCACTCAAAATAGGTATGTAATATTTTTTATTCAAATAATTTCAATATGTTCAATTTCAAGTAAGTTCGAGTTGAAATTCAAAGATAATATACCTATACAAGGACTGTATTGCTATATTATCTATAGTCTATCTGTAGTCAAATCAGAGGCTAAATGATGCCAATATCCCGTTCAAAAACATCTAATGTGCATCAAATTTCAAGAGAGCATCAGCAGCGCATCATGTAGTATTAGACGTATCAGAAAAGTCATGATGCTGCATCGATGCGGTAAAGTTTACATTTTCGAAGTTACCCATACCTTGAAGCCAGTACGTTAAGTTTACGGAATAATTTGACATTTTTAATTTTTTAATAAAGTTCTTATAACTGATTTTTAAAAACTTTTTAAAATAATTATTTGTGTATAAGTAAGTATTCGACACTTTGTTTTACACGGTTTTAATCAAAGCTGATGATTGCGTTCAATCATGATTTAAAAATAAAAATACAGAGCTCAGAGCAAATACGAAACAAATGCAGACAGTATACAAATTTATAATTACATGTTGTATGTATCCGTACGTATTGTAAAACTAGCATAGTGTATGCTTAAGAGACGTAGGTCAGGGATATTAGTAGACATTCGCGTATACACAAATACACAACAAACTCGTACATATACATATTATATTTGCACAAATAAAAAATTATAATTTCATTAAAAATTTTTATTATAAATGGGCACCAATTCTCTAATCTATAAAGTAATCTTTTAATTAGTAATTGTGTTAAAATGATAAATTTTGATATGTATAAATTCTGATTAGGACTTACGCAATTTTTTTGTGTGTATTAATTGTTGATTTTATAAGATAAAATTAAATTTTTAAATTAAATATTTATGTGTTAGCATTTTTAATAATTTTTTTTTTGTTTATTTTTGTTGTTAGCCGATAAATTTATAAGCATGTGTGTGGTATAGAAAGGAAATATGAATATGCTGATTTTGGAAATCAGGAAATTACTGTTGATTAAAAACTAAGAAACTGTGGTTTGTAAGGATGTTGGATTTGCTAAAAATAACTATAACTAAATTAAAAGTATATCGATTTCTTGATTCGATATTCGATGATTTACATAGTTCATAAATATTGTCCTGTTTCTGCAAAAAAATATACCTTTGTTTAAAATATGTTTAAGATACTTGAAGTAGTGATGAGCAAATGCAAGACCAAGACCAAGACTTGGCAATCTTGGTCTTGGTCTTGTTCTTGCATTAAGAATCTTGGTCTTGGTCTTGTTCTTGCATTAAGAATCTTGGTCTTGGTCTTGATAGAGCAGTTTGAGTCTTGGTTTTGGTCTTGGTCTTGCAAAATGCAGTCTTGGTATTGGTCTTGGTCTTGCAAAATGCAGTCTTGGTATTGGTCTTGGTCTTGGTATTGCTAAAGAATCTTGCACTTTCTTGCATTTTTTATTAGCGAATTTTTTCCTTCTAAAATCAGAATTTTCTCTCTTTACGGTATTAGTTATACTTTTAAACTATTTAAATAATTTAGCAAGAGTCTTGCTTTTTTCTTGCTATTGTCTTGGTCTTGCTCACTTGAGTCTTGGTCTTGATCTTGCAGCCATACTTATAGTCTTGGTCTTGATCTTGTTCTTGGTATACATAGTCTTGGTCTTGGTTTTGGTCTTGCAAAAAATGCAAGACCAAGACAAGACTGCAAGACCAAGACTAATTTTGCTCATCACTAACTTGAAGACATGGGCGATTTTAGGATTTGTATTTAGGGGTTCAAAATATTTTATATGCATAATTTTTCTAAAAGCTGTAAATTTTTAGTGCATAATTATCAACTGAAAAAAATGTAGTGTTAAGAAACATTTACAAGCCATTTCAGGTAATCACTTACCACTTAAAAAGCTATATTACTGAATTTAGTTAGGCTTTAGCAAAACAGTAATAAAATGAAGCATAGTTGTTATATGAAATAAATTTAATGAAAAATCAATATAAATCTCAGCTATATGAGAATTTTAGATAAGATAAAAGCTTAAGTAGTTTACAAATACAAAAAAGTAGCTTAATTTCAAGAATGGAAATTCACTAAAAGTAGAGACAGACATTTTATAAACTGAGAACAAATGATAATAATATTGTTACCAAAAACAAGAAACAGTCAGAAATCTAGAATTATACAAAATAATTATAAAATCTTTTTAATACGATTATGGCGTTTGGGCTTAAAATTCCTTGTATGCATGTGTTTGATATGTCAATTTAATAGTCAAAGTGGTAGGTTGGAGCAAACCTACATCAATAGCTGATAATTCAAATTTAGAAAGTTGCAGCTGATTCTTAACAAGTTGAATGTTTCTTCATTTCTAATATAGTTTAATAGGCATAGAAAATTGCTCTTTATTTCCCTCAGTTAAATTCGGAGATTTCTTACACTGAAATCTTGATTTGTCCTTGATTTTCCTTAATGTTTTGATTTTCAGTCACAAGTATTTTTGTTTGACAACCATGTATAAATTTCTAATTTTTGATTTTAAACAAAATATCACATTTTCAAGGTAATATATTTTCATATTGAATTTTCTGTTTTAAGATTTGCTCTATTAAATATAATGAGTACTTATTCTTTAAATACATATTGTACTATTTAATACACATATGTATATTATTTGGATCTATATTAGTATGTACATACATATTATACATGTTATGTGAACATTTAAAATTTTAATGTTACATTTGTGAAAAAGTTATTGCAACTTTTTTGCTCTGCTTTTATTAAAATAATAAACAATTATGAATAATAATTAAAATCAAACTAAATTAACAGTTATATTATTACAAATTAAAAGCAGAAAAGAATCAACTGAAAGTCCTTGGATCAATGCCAAAAACAATACGGAAAATTAAAATAAACTACATAAAATCTAAAATGTATGTAGACGTAGTAGCTTTGTGTTAAAATGGCCAGGTTTTGTGGCGCATATCAGTTATTTATATGCATTCTACACATGCTAGACATATTTTGCTAATGAATTCCTATTTCTATAATAATCACGTAATTCGTAACACATGCGCAAGTAACGTTGTTGAATATATTTATATATTTTTATGATAAATCGTAAAAATTGTACTTAAATGTTCTATATTTTAATACCGTAAAAAATTGGCATCAGAAGTTGAAAAGACGTTTTGGTTTTTATACTGATTCATAAATTAGTTATTTTTAAACCCAAAAAAAAATTTTTCAATATTTTAGTCATCTAAAAATTAATTTTTTTATGCAATTTCTTTACGCCAATAAATTGCTTCAAATTTGCACTATATCATTGTGACCACTTTTGAAAAATAAGTGTCCGTCCGTCATAACTTGGCAAAAAATAATCGAATAGTTCAGAAGTTATGCCATTTTGGCATAACTTCTGAACTATTCGATTATTTTTAATGAAATTTTCAGAAATTATGCAGTTTGGTTCCTAGATGGTCCCGTATGAATTTAATCGAAATCAAAATAACTGTAGCTACACCGCTACCGTGAAATCCCATTAAATGTCAATATCTTATTTACTGCTAGTCCCACTTGGCTCAACTTTTTATGAATCGTTTTATTTATTTTTATTAATTTATATACCTGTTTTAAAGTATACAAAGATATATTGGGCATTAAATTACCAAGGTGCTTTTACGAGTATGAGGAAGCTGTGTTCCACACCCCATTGGCAACGTATTTTAAATGTTAGCACGATTATATTTTAAGGCGTTACATCACTCTGGGAGAACAAATTTCCCCTTTTTTTATTGGCTTAAATGATGTATTAACATTTGTAGAATGATATCCAACAGAAATTATGGCTGCGGAAATCTTTTATTTTAAAAATTGTTTTGAACCCGATTTTTGAAACGAATTTAATCATTTGTAAAGTTTAAAAACGCCGGGTCTATGTTTTTCAAAACCAACTCCAGCAATTTCATCTGATTGACTTTAAATTTCACTAGGTGACATTTCAAAATGATGCAATGCCTCAATGTATTTGAATTATTTATTCAGAAAAATTAAGCTTTAACCTTTAACCGGTGAGTCGTATACAAATATATTCTTTCAGTTTTCTTCCTCACTGCTTGTTTTTGTTAACTGAACGTTTGTGTATTCTTTTATGGTTTAGGGCAAATTTTACCCTGCTGGCGTAAGGGGAGTGTTTGATACATGCATATACGTGTGGTCTTCAGTTTTGGCTATCTGGCTTATCTGTGAGTATTATAAAAACTCACCTTACCGGTTAAGGGTTAATATTTAAATAAGATTGCGCAAATTGAGAGTAATTTATTGGTGTAAAGAATTTCTGTTCAAGCAGATGGTAATTTCAATAGAGCAATTTGGAAGCAATTTAGGTAGATATATAAAGAGCAAAAAAATTTTTCATCTTTCGGCACCAACTTCCTTCCGATTATTTCGTTATGCATATTTGCGATAGTCGTCGCGGCCATCTTACGATATTCATGCTACACGAATGATCTCATACACCTACGATTAAAATGCTAATATGTTGTACAGTACACATAGACTACATAATTCGTTGAACAGAAAAAGAACTGGGGCGAGATTTAAGTGGATTGCTTTGTTTAGGGTTATATTTATCTTTCCTTGTTCGTCGAGAAATTCGTCGAGCAGCAGCGCAGCGGAGAAAATAGAAAGTTTTTTTTTTTCTTTTTAATAATGTGTTACGCGGTTTTTTTTAACAATATTTTATTATTGTGCATTCAATCCGCGATGTGATCAGATCATGTGTCTAGTCTGGCGATTATTGCTATTTTTGTCCGAAATATTAATGATATTATATAATTTTTTTTTTGGACGTCACTGATTATTGACGTCATCTAAGCGGGAGGAGTTATTTAAAATGAAATTGTCTCATCTTTTATTCTCGCTGCGTTTTTTGTGCGGTATTTTTTGTAATTTGGAAGTGGATTCGAATTGGCGCCATTACTTATACATAGATTCATTAACATTTTATTTGGATTACGTAATCCGATAAAATCGGAAGTTTTTCGAACAAGTTGTCATTTTTAAGTGACAATTTCGGATTAGACTGGTTTTACTTTTATCAATTTTAACAGAAATGCACAAAATAACCACAATGGATTATTAAACAAAATAGTATATTGTGCAATAAGTGGAAATTGTCGATTGCCCACGAAAGCGAAGTTGAGCGCACGAACGTAGTGAGTGCGCTCATTCGCTTGAGTGGGGCAATCGACAATCCCGCACGAGTTGCACATACTATTTTTTATTACGAATTTCACATACTTTTTTCTATTATTATCACTATTTTTGACATTTTTATTACCTTTTTAAAATCATATTTTTAAGTGTTCGTCTTTTTTTCTGAATTAATTATCGTTTAAATTACTTTGTTGGTGGTTTCTATAGAAATAATTATGAAATATTTATTAAATGAAAAACTAAGAGGCGGCTTGGCGTGTTTTGATTAAATTTTGCGTGTTTTATTGCCAATTTGCGTGTGGAAAGTTACTTTCCACACGCAAAAAAGTATGCGAGAAGAGTACAGTGGGCAAACAATTATTTTACGTACAGAAATGTGTGCGCCAAGTTAGTATTTCTCCCGCATGAGTAATAAAAAATCTATTTTTTGTAATACCGGAACTAAAATAAGTATATACTTTAGTCCCTCATAAAGAATAGGGAGTAAAGTGTCACAAATTATATGATCATTATATTTGTAATGTGGGTGAAGGGCAGCGGTAATGGCGGGGATATTGGAATTTTGAAAATATGTGGCCTGGGAACTCCAAAAATGCGGTCGGTAGTTCAGATTATCTGCAATCTCGAATTCGCAAATTAATGAATTTCCTTTTGAAAAGTATCAAATTTTATATGCAATATATTTTCTTAATACATAGATTTTATCAGAGATGTACAAGATACCCCTTAAAAAGTATCTGAAATACAAAATACAAGATACTTTTAAAAATGGTATTTGAGATACCAGATACAAGATACTTGTGGAAATGGTATTTGAAATACTAGATACAAAATACGTATTTTCTAAATACTTTTTAAGATAAAATACTTTTTTTTTTTAAAAAAAGAAGTTTTTATTAATTTTGAGATGCACTTAATTTATTTCATTACACATTAATTGGATATTTATTATTCTTTTTACCTAATATTTAAAAGTATTTTTGCAAACTTAAGTATTTACAAAATACTAAGATACCAAAAGAAAATATCTAAATACAAGATACAAAATACATTTTTAAAAAGTATTTCAAATACAAAATGAAAATACGTATTTTGTATCTTGTATCTGTATTTCAAATACTTGTATCTTAAATAAGTCACATCTCTGGATTTTATGTATCAATGATTCCCAAATTTCTGTAGGAAATGTGATTTAATTTCCGCATGCAATTTTGCTGTTATTTTTCTAACCGTCATTTGGGGTGGAATTGATAAGAAAAAACATATTTTGGTCTTAATTTGATAGAAATAAAACACAATTGGAGCAAAATGGGTTTATACGTATAGACGATGATAATACGTACTTTATTGCAAAATGTCGTTTCCTTACATGTCAAAACATAGTCTACAGGACATAGTCTATAAGCAAAATAAACAGTTTTTTACCTTAGTTATATGACATCTGTTGCTATCGAGAGAATGTGACGTAATTGAAGCTAATGAACGTTTTCGCGCAAATTTTGAGAACAAATATTAAATTAATATTTTCTAACGATTCTCGGCATTATTTTTAAAAATTAAAATTATATACATGCATAATACATAAATATGCGTATTTTAAAATAGTAGACCCAAAATTAGCCAAATTCCCCATTATGATAAGAATCAATTTATACTCGCTTGGTTAAGAAATCCAACTAACATTTGACCGATTTTCTTTTAAATTTAAATTGAATTTTTAAAATAAAACTCCTTGAGTTTTTTTTTTTTCATTTTTAAAACAATGTGGCGTTAAATTATATAATGCGCCTTGGTATTGTTTTTGTAAATTGTATGGAAATCATGAAATACGCATTAATTGAACTAAGTTGTAATGAATAATTAAATTTTCTTTTGAAAATGAAAAAAAAAATTATGAATAGAAAACATCAGTATTTTAAACTAATAAAAATAATGTACAACATGCATATTGTTCAAATAGTGAAGGTCTTTGAAATAAAACAAGTCATACAAATAATGCACAGTGGGACTTTACATGTATGTATTACAATTAAAACCCGAAATCAATTTTTAGGTCACTTGATTATAAAATTGTGGTCTTTGACTTACTTACTTACACGGACTACAATGACGCTAAATTATGTCTACTTATTATTTATTATACGAGATGTTTGTATTTTTTCGAATAAATTTGTTTCTCTAATGAAAATTTTTTTGCCTAATAATTTAACGACAAGAACTGTCAATTAGCAAAAACATGATAGCGTCGCTGGAAAGCTGGAGTGTATTTTAGTCTAACGATTCTTCAAGTTAAATTGCTTTTAGGCAATAAATTTGAATTGTAGAAAGTACAAATTTTGTCAGGAAAAATATAAAACTCTAGTAGTCTAGTGTAATACCGTAGACAAGACAGTTTAACGAATAAATTAGTATTTTATTCATATTATATTATTTAATATTTCGTTACTATAGTTTTGTAACTAGCCGAGTGGCCGAGCCTGCTTAGACACTGGGCCTTTGGATTGGTATATCAAGAGTTGAATTCGGTACAGTTCCCTTAAGAATATGGGGCAGCTGCAAACATACCTTCCAAGTTCAAGCCCTTACCACTTTTCTTGTCGTTCACTCACATCATAATAAGTTATTGTAATACTAGCCGTATACCCGATGGGATTTCCCCTCGACAACATCTTTTTATTAGGTACTCACTTTCTGTTCACTTAATATTTTTCAAAAGCCTAAATCAATTACCACGTTTCTAACTTCAGAAATGACGGATTTCCCATACCAACTTTCTGTTTTAACCCTTTAGGGAACAAATTTCCGGAAACATTTACACAACTGACTTTTATTTCTAAAAATAATCCTAAACGCCAATTTTCATGTCTCCTGTGCTAAATTTTGTCCTTCTAAACCCAACAGTTTAGGCTGTGCATTGTCTATCAGTCCATGTTAAAGATTTATTAAATAAGGTATTATTTATTTTAATAACCATAGTAACATAGATATCTCTAATTTCAAAAATGACGAATTTTCATACAAATTTTCATCCTCTATTTAACCCACTTAGGGAATCAATTTTCAAAAATCCTTTCTTAGTGCTCACCTACATTATATAAGAAAATCCTGTATAAAATTTCATCCTTCTAAACCTAACGGTTTGGGCTGTGCGTTGTCTGTCAGTCAGTCAGTGTTAGAAATTTATTTAGTAGATAATAAATATGTACAAATAAAGTATAAAAATAATGATGTGGGTGGTGTCTGTTGTAGACACTTAATTTGAAAACGGACGTTAAATGTCATTATTTTTATTATTTTTATTACTATGGTTTTGAAATTGATTTAATTTGCCAATAAAAACTTTTGTTTCATTTTTAACTGTGTTTATCTATACGCATTAGACTATTTTATGCCATTTTTTCACTAGAAAAACTAGTACTAATTTTTTTTCCGGGGTAAAAGTGAAAAATCTATAATATTCTTATGGAACTCTTAATACATATAAATTAAATTGTTACTAAATATTTATAACTAATAAGTTGTAAAAATTATTTTATCTCTTCTTCACAGCGCCTCCACCATTAATTTTGTATGTCTAATCCAGGGGTTTCGAAGCTGTTGAAAATGTTGAAACTGCTGAAGTGTTTTTTTTTTCGTCACTTATATTTTGGATAGAAATTTTATTTTTTCGCGGTCAAAGGTCTCCGGTGGATACGATTCATACTGTAAAGGTGCCGCGAGTCTAAAAGATTTAGGAAATCCTATGGTTTAATCTATTATGACCCAATTTATTATTAAAAATCGAATCAGAGTCTCGTTTTTCTAAACAGTTAACTTTATTAAAGAAAATTCACCATATAAAATAACAACAGGAGGTATCTTTTTTTCGTTTATAGAATTGGCAATTCGAAAATCCGCTAAACACGAATTGCATCCGGCGGTCAGTAAAATATTTCATCTCCCCAAGGTGCCATAAAAAAAAGCACAAATTCCATCCCGCGGTCAAAAATCAAACACACGAATTGCATCCCGCCGTCAATATATTATTGCTTTTAAAGCTCTAGTTGATTATAAATACATACATACATACAATTTATTCATTATTTTATATCAAATAATTTTCAAAAATAATTTTTTCCTAAATCATTCATATTTTTGTTTTATTCGAGTTTTACCCCTCACCTCTTTATTAGTCATTATTGTATTTTAATAAAAAAACCGCCAAGTACGTATTCAATCTGCATTAAGTTAGGGTTCCGTAGTCAGTAGTTTCTTAAACTTTTTTTTATTATTTTTAATATTAAATAACTTGGAGAAAATTTTACTGGGAAAAATTATCAGTAGCTATTTTTTTTTACAACTTTCAGGGTTCAGAAAAATTTATCACATTCAAGTGGTTCTTTATAAAATACAATTTTGAAAATTTACTAAAGTTTAGATATTTTCAGACAATGATTTTTATTAATTTTTTTTTTAATATTTAACAAAAAATGTTTTTGTTCATCCATTTATGGAAACAGTCTACATAAATAGCCCTGTCTTGATAATTTTAAACTACATGAAACTACACCAAAATAGCAAATTAGAGTTCCAGATTCAAAGAAAAATGAAATTAAATTGTTTTTCGGTAAAATTTTCTCCAAGATATTTAAAATTAAAAATAATAAAAAACATCTAAGAAATTACTGATTACCAACCCTAACTCAATTCAGATTGAATACGTACGTGGCGATTCTTTTTTAGCGAATTTTCAGAATGGAAACTCGCTATTCCAGCCTTGCTCATGGTGGAAGTTCAGCCCGCGACTATGGCAGAAATTTGTTTTGAGGCCCCTAGAACCCAAAAATAATATTCACTAAAATTTATATATATATATATATATATATATATATATATATATATATATATATATATATATATATATGTATGTATGTATCGGTTAATGTATGTATATATGTATCAGCACGATAGCTCTTCAGGAAAAACTGCTAGCTTTACGAAATTTGGTGACAACGTTGAAAGTCCAAAAATCTTGGATGAGTTCTTCAGCCAAGCACGTCGGATGCCAGGAACATGGTTTTTGTTCTTGCAAAAAATTAGTTTTTTGCCAAAATTTGCTATAATTTAAGAGTTTTCCCCACATTTTTTTACACCATTGCAAAGACGGAAAAAAATCACATAAAAAAGGTTTTTGAACTATTATTCTAGGTTAGCTAGTTTTTGAGAAAATAAGAAAACAAGTTCTGGACCCACCATCCACTACCGGGGTGGTTCTAGAAACCTCCGGCGGTGGGTGGAGACTCATATTTGTTTAAAATATTGCTTTTAAATAAAATGATTTTTTGAGTTTGTTGGTGCCAAATTGATTTATTCTGAAACTAAAATACCCCTGTCGCAGCATCCTGCATAACATAGCGAATTTCCATTTACAAAAGTACGTTTTTCTCGGAAACTAGTTGATATAGAGTAATTGTAAATAAAAAAAATCTTCTTTATGTGAATTTTCCGCCTCATTCCGCCAAATCTTTTTCACGAAAAATGTCCAAAACACTGTAAACGTTTTCACGAAATTTCTTAAAAATAAGATGTTTCGTTCTTGAGTTATCGTGCGGACACATTTATATATATATATATATATATATATATATATATATATATATATATATATATATATATATATATATATGTTTACTAAGTGTGAAATTTCGTGAAAACGTTTACGGTGTTTGGGACATTTTTCATGAAAAAGATTTGGCGGAATGAGGCGGAAAATTCACATAAAGAAGGTTTTTTTATTTACAGTTACTCTATATCAACTAGTTTCCGAGAAAAACGTACTTTTGTAAATGGAAATTCGCTATGTTATGCAGGATGCTGCGACAGGGGTATTATTTATTAGAATACAATAAATAGGTGAGACAGAACTTGAATAAAACAAAAATATGAATGATTTTAGAAAAAATTATTTCTGAAAATTATTTTATATAAAATAATGAATAAGTTGTATGTAGGTATGTATATATTTGTATTCAACTACACCTTCAAAAGCAATAAAGCAATAAAATACTGACCGCGGGATGCAATTCGTGTGTTTCGCTTTTTACCTTTTTTTATAACTTTAGGGTCGGGTCGACTTTTTTCAACCGCGGGATGCAATTCGTGATCAGCCCGAAAATCACTCACTGTTCAAAATTACCTGCCTGTTTTGCTTTTGTATTCTTTTCTACTTGTAATTATTCAAGACGTTTCATGATTTAAATGCAATTACGTAATTAGAGTAAGTTTAATAAGAATTAAAATGTCACCGGAAAATAATATTTTTAATCCTAATTTAGTGACCCTGATAATTTGTTCAATTTCGGATTTTGTTAGTCATTTATAATTTGTAGATACTTACATCAACTTTTTGTTATAATATAATAAAATCTGCGTTTATTTCAAGGCGACACTATTTTATTATTAATGCATTTTTTCAAATTATTATTATTTCATTATTATTTACTATACTCTATACTACTACTATGTTGCATTGCGGTCGGTAAAATATTATCGAATTGACATTTTGAAAATAAATTTCGCTTAGTAATAAAACCATATTAGCTTTTATCGTTATTACTAAACCATGTTTTAGTTTGACTATGACAGATTGTGATGAATTGAAATTTGAACATTTTTTAGTGGGAATTGCTGTAGGGTTTATTTAACCTTTAATACATTTATGATATTGTATGTATCATGTTGAAAATTAATGTAAGACCTTATTTTTTAGTAGTAGGAGTTTGTTAATTAATATGTAACTGAATATTATTTAGGACATCGATTCTAGGATATTTGTAGGGCAAACTGTTGTTGGAAGGAACATTTTTTTTTTTAAATTCTTAACGATTTTTATAATTTGTATGACGTTTAAAGAATAATTAGCGAAATCGATTTGTAGATTAAAATCAGATTGGAAACTATTTATTTAGTGTGATTGGACTTCTGTGGTTGCTAAAATTTTACCTCAACTTTCCCTACATTAATTTTATTAGAAGTTTAATTTACTGGTCGTTTACAAGCTAAATAATAATTGAATGTTTGATACTCTCTGTTTTAGAAATTACGTCATTTTTATAGGTTAAATTCCGAAAACATTACTCTTGGAGTCATGATGTAATAATGAGACTTTTTAACTTAAATTCGGTACACAGTTTAAACGTGGTATGTCTGGAGCTTAGATGCTATCGTTAGCGATTTTTTGTGTTATCCAAAAAGTGTTAATATGCGCAAAAGGGGCCTGGAACTTTGTCAAGTGTGTAAAATAGGAACTAAAAGTCAAAATACCCCTGTCGCAGCATCCTACATAACAGCGAATTTCCGTTTATAAAAATGCATTTTTCTCGGAAACCAGTTTAGATAGAATGATGGTTTAAAACCTTTTTTTATGTAATTTTTCTTCCTCTTTCTAATGGTGTAAAAAAATGTCGGGAAAACTTTTGAATAAGTGGAAATTTTGGCAAAAAACTAATTTTTTTTTACGAACAAAAATCATGTTCCGGACATCGGACGTGTCTGGCTAACGAACTTGTCCAACGGTTTGGAACTTCCAACATTTTCACCAAATTTCGTAAACCTAGGACATTTCGTTCAAGAGTTATCGTGCGGACACATATATGTATACATATATATACATATATAAATAAATATAAATTTTAGTGAATATTATTTTCGGTTTCTAGGGACCCCAAAACAAATTTCTGCCATAGTCCCGGGCTCAAGTCGCGTCATAACAGTGGCTGTAATAGCTGAATTCTATTCTGGAAATTCACTAAAGAGTTTTTGATCTCTCAAAATGTTTATTTAACACTTATAAGCGTTTCTAATATAAGTGTTTTAACTTATTCACCCTTATAGCAGGGTTGCCAATTGTCCGGTTTTCGATTATAGAGTCCGGTAATAACGTGATTTGTCCGGATTCAGTTCTGTACGTGTGATTGGGTAGTAAATGTTTGGTCGTAGAACTTTTGAAAGTAGTATTTTTTTTTTGTGTCACGGGAAATTCAAAATGAGGGCAGCGCATTAAAAAGTTTCTCACTTCTTTTTTTGCTCGTCAGTACAAAAAACTCTCCGATAAATGTGCGATCGTCGAAAATTGAAAAGTTGGCAAGCGTGTCTTATAGTCATAAATTTAGTTATTTTAAAATCTTTTCCACGGATAATTATGGCGTATAGAAAGCTGTTTTTTCTAGCCCTATTAACTAAGTTAATAGAAACTATTCTCTGTTCAACCGGTAGGAGCAATTTTGACATTTTAGTCCTTAGTATAATTTATGACTTTGCATTAGCATTTCAGTAGTATAAAAGTGCACGTTCAATCGATTACTTTAAACGAATATTTTACAGATATTTATATTACAGTATAGAATGAATAGAAACAACTTCCAAAAAAATAATTTGAACATTTTTACTGTCCGATTAGTTTATTTGAAAAATATATTTGATTATTAAATAAAATTATCTGAAAAATAGTGATATATAGAAGAAAACACCTTAACAAATTTAAAGAAATAATATTTATTAATTTATTGTTCTTATTAGTCATAATCGGAACTATCAGCTGAATCTGTTGAGGAAGATTCATTTAAATCAATTATAAAGCGTTCTTGGGCATTTTCAGTTAAATTGTCTACATTCCACAAAGCATCTTCTTGTTTTAGAATATGCCGTATTGTCGTACACAGTCATACAATCATATCATATTCATTTCGCATCCCTTTAAACTAAGATCAAATGAAAAAGATACTAAAGTAAGTAGGTAAACACATACAATTATATTAGTAATAAAAGAAGAGAATAATAATACTGATCATAAACTACTTTTGGTATTTCTTGTTAAAAATAAAGAGACATAGGATATAATTCGTGCTAATTGTATAATCTGTCTTTTTTTTTTAAGTCTCTCGTTTTTCGGATGTTCGTATTATTTGTTCTTTTCCTTAAGGATTATTTTCATTTTTGAATAATGATTTATTACTAGTGAATATTCCGCCTGTCAAAATTGCACCTTCCGGTTAAACAGAATCTAGGCGCCGAATCTAACCACAGAAAACGCTGGTAGAGGTATTTCTTGGTTGTTCTCTGAAACTATCAGCGAAAAGTGTCAATAAAAAATCAATGTGAAATTTGAATTTAATAGGTCATATGACCTCTTCCATTACCTGAATATGGTACCCTTTATTCGCCCCGCTCCTTTACTGACAATGAGAAAGAGTAAGCAAAAAATCGAGACAGGGTAATTTTTGCAACGAACAGAGTATTTATAACGAACAAACTTACCTTTTCTGACAATGTTATAGATTATTTATTGAAGTACCAATTCTAGACATTGTACCAGTTGTAGATAGTTATTTTATTTTTCTAGCAAACAGAATCAAATTTTGTTTAAACTACTTTTTAATCGACAATAAGTAAAAAAAGTTTGTTCCGGCTGTAGGTAAACATCTACCACCGGATTTGGTCCAGACAAAACGAATGCTTGAAGCTGTTTATTAGCGCAAACATCGTTTAGCGACATTACTGTTACTTGAAATACGAAAAAAAATTTCGTAACAATTCCCAGTCACAGTTTGTTAATATCATTCTTTTTTTTTACTTGAATGGAACTTTCTTTCTCTTTAAATGGCATCGTTTCTTAAGATAAATTTTTCAGAAGGTAAGTTTCATTCACATTTAAATGTTATTATATTTAAAGGCCGATTAAGTGGATAATTTTTTTACGTACTTTTTTTGTGTTATATTAATATAATACCTATATTATCATAATGACCATCTACATACTTGAATCTCAATGAAATATAGAACGCGTTAACAGAAGCGAGAAAGTCACATTTCATATATTTCACAAAGTAAAACTTGTTCTGATAAAAAAAGGAAAGACATTACAATATAAATGTGTATATTTATGAAATTGAAATACTTTTTTAAAATGTCAACGTATGTGTTACACGGTTTTTTCAAAATTTATCCCTCACTTTAAGTTGAGAATCCACACTTTAAAATCAACGCAGTTACTCCTGTCAAAATGGTATGTGTTGGAGTCTACTCTAAGATTTTTTGACAGACATAAAGAGGAGGAGTATAGTTACTGTTGGTATCCGTAACCATATTTGAAATTAGGTTTTTGAAGAAAAATTTTTTTTGTCATAAATGGAAAGATCATATATAAGTTTTATAAGAAAACTCTTTTTATTTTTTTTTTAAACGTAATAATTAAGAAGTTGTATTAAATTGAAAATAAATTTTCAAACTTAGAACCGATAACGGGCCGATAGTTCACGAGCGCTTATGTGACGTAATAAAGGTTATATGGCCTGAACATAGCTACATTAATGTCTTTTTATTTTCAAATAGATTATAGACCAAGAGCTACTGGCCGATTTGCGATGGTCATTTCAACACGCGTTAAATTAAGAAGATAGAAGCTTGGATACTTACTCTACACAGAAATTCAGTTCTGGCAAGCCTATTCGGCCGGGTTGAGGCGAATAGGCTTGCCAGAACTGAATTTTTAGGTAGAGTAAGTAGCATCCAAGATCCTATCCTCTCAATTTAACGCGTGTTGAAATAACTATTGCAAATCGGCCAGCAGCTCTCCTATTATTATTGTTGCTATGAAATTATTGTTACTATGAAATTGTTGTTGCTCTGAAATTCTTGTTTCTATCCAAATTATTGCTTGCTATAAACTTCACTGTCGAAATATCGAAACTAAAGAAATATCGAGCTTGTTTTGTACCACTTTGTGATAGCAATACAAAAATAAATCCGGAAAAAATGTCCCCCAAGATTTTGAACGTCGAAATCAATGAAACAACCATCAATAATTTTTCCTACTAAATTTTAATAATTTTGACACTTTTGACATATTACCTTTATGACGTCACAGACATCGCGATCTTTTGTAGTGCTGTTTTTAACCAAATGATATTTTTTAAAATTTTTCAAGTTTTAATTAATTTATTATTTATTATATATCATTTTTAAAAAAATTTTTCGTATCGATTATCACTATTATTTATCACTAGAATTGAAATAAAATAAAAAATTGATTCTTATTTTTTATTCAAAAACTCAATTATCGGATAAGAGAAATAAAAAATACTTATCCGAAACTGAAACTGTATCAGAAATAATAGTTTCTGGTATATTTTGGATAATTACACACAATGATGTAAGATGTAACAGATGTGTTGCTATTATAGATTTTCGTTGATTCGTGTTTGGTGTTCACTTTTCGGTATAATTTTTCCCTTTCTACGAAAAAAACTCACCAGAAACAGTTATCATAACAGTAACCGAAACTGTTACTGAAAAAAAAATTTTTTTCTGAATATCCGTATCCATTTTTGAAACGCCATATCCGTAACGTCACTAGTTTATATTCATCAAAAATCTTTTAGTGGAGAACAAGCGTACATTCCTTGTTCGTATATAAACACTTCTACTTAAAGAATTGTTACATTTTTACAAAAAAGTCTGAACTTTTTAACTAAATTTTTTATAAATGGTGTTTTTCTCATAATATTCGAATTCTATACTATACACTCTTAATTTTCGTTGATGTCGAAGGTCGACATTCTACGCATTTATTTTAAATTTTATTTGACAAATTTTCACTACGTGTTGTATTAATTATTTATTAAATTGCCTATATTCATTTCTTGAGAGATTAAATTATTATGAAATTAGATGACATGGGCTTTATTCCATGAGGATCCAGTTTACGAGAGGAAGAAGGAGAATAGTGGTTCGCCCAACACTGGTGCACCTCATCCTTATTAGCCTCACGACTGACGTCAAATTTTTATGGTTTAGGATATATTTTTCTGACACATAATCGTTGTTATAGCGTATAGACAGGGCCGGATTTACCTTTGAGAGGTCCCTCGGCACATCTCATGCTCCTGGTGAGGTGATAAGGAAATTTTTTAAATTTTTACAAATAAATAAATTGTATACTTCTGAGGCACTGGGGCACGTAAGTGCCTTTATGTAAATCCAGCTCTGTAGTGCCCTGTGT
Source organism: Brachynemurus nebulosus (assembly GCA_035578155.1). Taxonomy (NCBI): domain Eukaryota; kingdom Metazoa; phylum Arthropoda; class Insecta; order Neuroptera; family Myrmeleontidae; genus Brachynemurus; species Brachynemurus nebulosus. The sequence goes on from JAPWDM010000006.1 coordinate 27,860,511, forward strand.
ATAGAGGAATATCAAAGCTGGGTAAAAAACTGGGAAGGATTACCACTTATTTTTGAAAATTCCAATACCAGTATGTTATAAAAAAATTATTAATTATTTATTTATTTTAAATCCATCAAAAATTTGTCAATGTTTCAAGGACGTACAGAAATTTCAAATGCAACAAAATGTCATAAATTTAAGAAGACATAATTTATTAAAATAATGACCTAGATTAATTAATTAATAAATAAATATATTTATTTAGTAATATATTAGTAACAGTAAAGTTATACACGTGTGATTAAAATATATATTAATGATTAAATTAGAAAATTATAAATTGCGAAATTACAAAAAAAAAATAATAAAAGGCAAACTTTATGTGTAAAGTTATCAGGGAACAAGAGTTCATTCTCCTATTTAGAACATGTTTTTCATGTTAATTGAGAAAATTAATTGTTTAGGAAAATCAAACGTCTAGTTCAAGGCCAGCAGAAATTTTCCCAACGTGAAATTGTTAAAAAATTTAAGTATTTTATTAATGTTAATAAATATATAATTTATTATACTAACAGACTTGCGGTCGCGTATGAATTATTCGTTCAAAACTTTGGTAAATAGGAATATTTTTTTTTATTAGAAATAATTTTGATAAAATAATACTATTGGCGTTAGGTAAGTTACTATTTTAGACGTTGGAAACAGCGTTTCGGAATATTTTGTCTGTGATTCTATATTCTTACAGCTTAAGACTCGAAAAATCCATAAATTAAAAGTATTTAGCAAGTCTATTGTATTTAATATGATACCTATTATTTTGAGTTAACAACACTTTTAAGCTATCTAGCTTCGTCGTACATAATATGACTGGGCAGTGGCGTCGCAACGCAAGACGCAAATGGGGAGTGGGCAAGATAATTTTTGCGAGGCTCCCTTTAATTTTCTTTTTGAAATTTCTGTCTTAAAAATTAGGCTTCAATAAAAAAAAAAAGAACAGTTATATGCGTCGCGCGTCGCGCGTCGGCATGGGCGTGGGTCCACATCGCCCACGCCTAGCTACGCCACTGTGACTGGGTTAGGATTTAATATTTGAACTTGTTTACTATGGAGATTAGACAAGGAGACGAAACTCAATGTATTCAAAAAGTGTCTAAATCAAAGATGTCACTCGTGTTCGTACGATACGAAAGCGGTACAGTACTTATTCTCAAATGGAACACTCTCAAATGGAAACGCGAACTTCTATATTATCTTTGTTAGCTTTTGAATAGAATCTTCTGGAATCTTTTTCAATGTTCAACTCAGTTATAAAGTGGGTTTTTCGATCGTTTTTAAAATAAACTTAACAATTTTTATTTTGCGTCGCATCATTTATATTGTATATTATATAATTCGCTGACGTCACTATGTAAAATCGGAGTCAGTACCATTGAATATCCGCCGTATAAAGTAATTTAAACTATAAGAGTTTATTTCAAACATATGTAATTTCTATGTATTTCCTTATTGTTAAATATCATCAACCGACATTGGTTATTCTCAAATGGAGACACTCACTTCCTCAATCCCGACGTGTTTCCATTTGAGAATAAGTACTGTAGTTACATTCTGTTTTATCCGTTTTTATGTCATCGAAGATGACATATTAATATGGTTGTGTGACTGAATAATTATTGAGTTGTACATCCATATTGAATAAACGCAAGAGGGCTGTAGAGTTAACAACTATAGAGTTAACAAAAAATCATAAATTAACACTTTCACTGAGATGACATTACTTAGTGCGTGTCAAAAACACGCATTTGACGAATTTTATGTTACTATATTCGCTATATTCACATCAGTATATTAAGAATATAAACGCCACGAGTGGTGACAAAGGAAAGCCTAATATATATGCCATTTTCGTGGCCAATTTTGGCAATTCTTCCTATATAAGTTAGCCGTCTTTTATATATGGTCCATGGTGTGTACTTTTACAATTTTTTTTGTATGCATATCTGACAAAGGAGTCACACCATTTTTCGCAAATAGCTTTCCTTTTTGTTTTTTTAATGTTACAAGAGAAAATGTATTCTTTACTGTTTATAAAATTTAAAAACATTTTAAATATTTAAGTATACTAAACATTTGAGGTAATAATTTATAAAAGTAATATATACATAAAATATTTACCAGAAGGAAGGCGAGATATGTAATCTAATTAAATACACGAAATAAAAAGTGAAATGAATTTCATGACAGCTTTATGCATAATACATACATATATTCAAAAATATTATTCCAGACGGAAAAAATATTTCATTTCTGTACAATATAAATACAGTTTATGTACCTACTTGTTTCATTATATTTTGTCACTTGGTCCTCGTCTGTCAGTTTTGCTATCAAATTTTCACAATGCCTACATGACTGTTAAGCGGGTTCTACACGATGCTACGAACGTTCCTTCCAACGTTCGATCGAACGTTTGAAGCAATTAAGTTCGACAGTTGGTTCGACGAATGTATCTGCTACACGGTGAATCGAATGTTTGATCCAATACGAATGATGATGTGTTGGCACTCAGTGGACGACGCTGTTATCTGTCTGATGTTATCTCTAATGTTATACACTGCTGTTGTCTCTCTTCACATGAACGAGTCGTGCAGCTGCTGAGTCGAACCAACCAACGCAACCAACATTGACCTTCAAACGTTCGAAGCATCCCTTTGACTCGGTGCAAAAATACCGACATCCAACGGGACATGACCAAATGCAAACGTTTGACGCTCGACATTGGACACTCGTAGGTTCGAACAACGGCTACACGATGCTATGAACCATCCAACGTCGAATGTTGGAAGGTGTTCGTAGCATCGTGTAGCAGCGGCTTTAGTGGAATACGATTTCGGAGAATTTTAATATTAACCGAAACACTTTATGGAATAAACTTTCCTGGAATCAAATTACATTATATTGCCCATTCTTTTATGTGGATTAATTATTATTTTTTTGTTTCAAGACCGTTACAAGTTACAACAGATATTTATTAATGCTCAGTGTTTAATATTAAAAGCAGGAACGAATATTGTTTGACTACTCGAATCAGAGTATCAAGAAAACGGCTTTAAAGTCAATAGAAACTTGTAAATTACCGTACAAAAAGTTTCATTCAGTACAAGAAATGTTAACTGAAAAATTGTTCTTTAGTTATTCCCCAAAGAAATAACAACTCTCTCATAAAATACTGATACCAGTTATCTAGTATCAAATAAAACACTCATAACATCAAGATATAGACTGCAAGTCAAAGTCAACCAAAATGTGACTATGAGGAAAACGTGACGGATTGACCAAAATATATGAATTTTTTTGTTCAAAACCAATATCTACTTGAGAGTTTTATTATTCAGAAATTATGATCTACTTGAGTTTGGATACGAATCAAGTGTTTAGTATGTAAAATAAAATTTTATAACCATCAGGGCAGTTTGTACAGAAAATCGTGTTGGTGCCGGAACTTTAAACTTTCGGGTCAGTTGTGTTTTTATTTTAAAACAATCTTTTAGCGGGTGATTGGTTTTTTCTTGTAACAAAACCTTCAAAGAAAAATGTGTCACTAGACCCGACAGTTAACGTCGAAAACATTTTTGAAATCCACATTTAAGTAATTTTATTCTGTGTATGCAATAGTTGTAATTTTTAGTCTTTCCTGTAATACGATAAAAAGTTATGACGTTTCTTTTTTATTTTAAGATATTTGATATGTTCTAGAATTAAAACATGATGCACCTTTGGAATCTGTAATAAAAACAATAATATCAGTTACAAAATTCAGCATTTTTGTTGATTTTTTCGTTTTTCAAAACTGACAGTTAATGTTTTGACAACTTTTTTTCTACTCCTGTTGAAGAACACACTCATTACATATCCGTTAATTGTTGAGAAAGTTAGGCATTATTCAAAGGTGTGGAGGAATTTTCATTACTCACTACCTTTTTGACTAATGAAATCACCGCATTAATCATTATTCAATAGGCTGGCTTTTGTTTTGTGTATAATATACGTATCAATTTTTAATTTCAAATATGTTGCGTAGTAACATCTAAGTAAACAAAGTAGCTTGTATTATGTTTTCATCGTTTGTACATATATAAACATTTAGTGAAATTAGCGATAGATTAAAAATTGTATTCTTTTGATTTAAAAATATTCAATTTTATTTAAATAAAAAAAAAAGTCGTAGAAAAGATATCGTATTCTACTTGCTTGCAATGACTATTACTCATTTAGATGCATTACGACACTCGCCTCGCAAGCGGATTTTTACGGATCTTAATTGGGCCATTTAAAATGATCATATGACTTTTTTGTGACCCGCGGGTCATAGATTGCCGACGCCTGATATAGAGCATGATGTAGAGCAATACTTGCCATTAAAATTAATGGTTACGAATTCCTACACATATTTAACATTTAAGACTCGATTTTACAATTTCATTAATAATAATTTCGAGTTTTTGTCTAGCTAATTTCATGAATTTGAAGTAGTGATGAGCTAATGCAAGACCAAGACCAAGACTTGGCAGTCTTGGTCTTGGTCTTGCAAAATACAGTCTTGGTATTGGTCTTGGTCTTGCAAAATACAGTCTTGGTATTGGTCTTGGTCTTGCAAAATGCAGTCTTGGTATTGGTCTTGGTCTTGGTATTGCTAAAAATCTTGCACTTTCTTGCATTTTTTTATTAGCGAATTTTTTCCGTCAAAACTCAGAATTTTCTCTCTTTACGGTATTAATTATACTTTCAAACTATTTAAATAGTTTAGCAAAAGTCTTGCTTTTTTCTTGCTTTTGACTTGGTCTTGTTCACTTGAGTCTTGGTATTGGTCTTGCAGCCATACATATAGTGTTGTTCTTGGTCTTGGTCTTGCAAAAAATGCAAGACCAAGACAAGACTGCAAGACCAAGACTAATTTTGCTCATGACTAATTTGAAGGGCTGATGTATTGTTATTTACTACAATTACCAATCCTGTATCTACCGAATTCTTCATAAATGTATTTAAAGAATGTTTTTGAAGAGAGATCATACATTTACGATGTCTTATAATTTATTTTATGAATGTTGAATGTAGCTTGCAATGACTAACATGTTTTATTTGCTATATAATTATTATTAAGTATAGTCTTCATCACTTTAACTGTTAAATTTTTTTAAAAACATTTAAAAGAAGTAAAATGTACAAGTTTTTTTAGTGAGCTTCCACTTACCTGTTGTAATTTAATATCATTAGTGAATTTTTTGCTTTTTTCTCCAAAATTTTGGAATCGCTTTATCGATACGATTAATTTAAAAACAGAAAAACATGGACTTTTATAGGAGGCCATCAAACGAAAGAGATGTTAAGTGGGTATTACTATATAGTATTAAAAATAATCATTCTTTCCATTTCTCCAAGTTATAAAAATATTTAAATTTAGAAATGTTTAAAAATATTTTTTTTCTAGTGATGAGGACAATGAACTAAAATAAGCAAACAGTTGAAAAAAATACATTACCGGTCATTAGTTGAAATGTTCTTTTATCTTACAAATGTTTATTCAAATCAGTTGACACCATTCAGTATGATGCGCAAACTTTGAGTCACAACAGAAATTTGAAGAGCTTATAGTATATATAAAAATCTAAAAAAATTTCTAAAAATGACTTTTTAGAGAATTATTTTCTGTTGGCTCAAATTTGAAGCAAGTTTTTGAAGATACGAAAAATACCAAAGGATCTTGAGTCCGTGGTTTCGGTGGTTTATGTCTGGTGTAGGGTTTTTTGATAGTCGATTCTTCACTGTTTCAAAGTTCAAATCTTAGAGGCCGTATTTACGATCTGTAAACCATTAGGTTGAACTTGCGATGCAGACTCTACCTGATGGAATATTTCTGAAAATTAAAAAATGCAAAAATTGTATATTAAAGCAATATTTCTATTTTGGGGGATTTCGATTTAACTAACGTCCCTACGTATGCAATAGAGAAGGGTAGTTCCATTTGAGCCTGAAAGTTAGAGAGAGACACTTATAATTTAAAAAAAAAGTTTCTTATAGTCATTGCTTTTTTTTTAAATTGTGAATTGACTGATATATTCTTTTTGGCTAGAAAAAAGTTGCTTTCATCAGGCGAAGTTGCTAGAAATTTTTTTTCGAAACTAAAAAATCATTAAAATTTGTTTATTTTAAATTTAACTCTTCTTAAGTCATGAATTCCTTGGGAGATCCGGTTTTAGAAAATAAACAAAAACAGTCTCATAAACAAAATTTTTGCCTACAAATGTTGAGACCCCTGTAGCTTGGGGGCCCTGTATTATTGATATAGCTTTTACCGCAATACCTACACTCTTGTGGATGACCCTTGATTGAATTTATATAGGAAACGTTTAGTTCAGCGGTTTCCAAACTTTGTGCGCTAACGCCCCTCCCCATAAAAAATCTTTCCTCTGCCTCCCTCCCCTTGAATTAATTTATAAACAAGTCGTAAATTATATTTTTACTTGGCAGACGACAGGTCTATACGACACATGAGAGGAAACCGTTGATCAGACACGTATTCGATACTTACACGCTAACATGACTCTGACTGTTTGGGAATTGTTATTGTTAAAATATTACTACAATAGCGAGCAAAAAAATCAGGGGTAAGGGGTTACATGGATTATTTTTTAGCAAAAAAACCTAATTTATTCCAACTTTTGGCAATTTTTTTCTATTAGTGAATGCTTATGGTTTGTACTTCAACGAAGGGATTTAAAAAAAAATGAAATTTCTACTTTTGACAGCGTTTTAAACAAAAAATTTTGATTTTTGGTATAAATTTTCGTATTTTTTGTTGATTTTCTACTTGTAAAATGAGATGTAATGAACGGAAACAGTAATTTCTCGTTCAAGTACAAGCTATAAGCATCTACTAATAGAAAAAAATTTGTTTTTTTATTTTAGGCAAGGAGTTCACGAGTTACTCTGCTTACGGCGAAAAATCAGCGGTTTTCGGAAACTAGCTGCCAATGGCAAATTATTATTTTTTTTTTCATAAAAATTTTTTTACAGTGTCTCAAAATAATATATAATCTTAAAACCATGATTTTATCAAAACGAAAATTTTTGGCCGTGACGGTACATAAAATGTAAAATATGGTACATGTAAAATAGTTATCCGTTGCTAAATATTATTGTATTGCAACACTATAAGCAACATTAATATTGTGTTGGGCCATGTCGCTATGTTGACAAAACACTAGCAGCTACAGAGGCTAACTAGCAAATGAAGCGTGAACGGCAAGCGTCAACCAAGTTGACAACAAAATGGGAAAAAAAAGAAATTTATAAAAAAAAGTGAATATCTTCATTTGTTTTGTTCAAACATTTACATATGTATGTATGCATATCGTAATATTATGTATATTAAATCCGTGGTAATAGGGCACGAATTAGTTCATCACAGCCACAGAACATTATAGAAGCTGTGTACATATAAAAATCTGTCGTTCGTAAAGTGCAAGGTTGTGACAATTTACACACCGCTTCTGATTTAATCTGTTATTGTTCGTCATAACTACACACACCGGCATAATTAGCGGAATATACAAAATATCTCTAAAAATCAAACAAACCTTAGTTTTATTTAATTACTCACTTAAAATTACATGTTCACAAGTCGATATACCTTTGTTTTCGTTAGCAAAAGCAATTAACCATATAAAGTGCCAAATTTTTGGAATCTTATGTCGTCTAAGAATCATTTAAGTTAAAGATTATTTAACAAATAGAAAATTAAACACAGCGTTTTAATATTGCGTGATTCCTCCCGTGCTCCTGTCAAAGCTTCCATTCGTCTTGCTGTACTCAGAATGATGTTATCTATAGTCTGCTGAGGCAATCTTTGCCCTTTTTAATTACGGTAGTCTGAAGCTCGACCACATTGAGAAGAAGCGGCATTTGAGTTCGAAAGTGACAGACCTCTTAAAAAGATTTTCGTCAATAATAAATAAGAATAATGCTATGAAAAGCCAATTGATTCATTACTTTAATATTATTTTAAGTGAAAATGAAAAAAAACAGCCAACTTTCTTTAATAAATAAGTTTTTATATTTTTTTATGTTCCGCTAATTATGCCGGTGTGTGTAGTACCATTGTTTTTTTTTTAATCAACTTGTGAAATTTAAACATAAAGAAATATGAAGTGTGTGTAGTGTATGTTTTAAGTGTAAAAATTCTATTGCATAAGAAAATTCTCAAAATAAAGGGATATCTTTCTTAAAATATGTAAATTCATTTTTAATTAAATATGGTGTCTTTGTGACACCATGGTGTCTTATGGTGTCTTCTTCATTTTTAATTGTTGGTTGTTAGTTAAATAAGTCGGCCATGACAGTATATACTATTAGCGTGCGCCAAAAAAACAATAATATTTTTTTCTCGCTCTCCGTTCAAAATATCGTAGGATATGTGTAAACAAACTCACAGAGCTCATAATTCCAATTTTTAGAGGTGCATCATCGAACCCAAAGTTTTCCCATTTAAATAACACTGACAAAACGATTTTTTATATTATTTACTCCTGCAAACTATAAAGAAATTTTTTTCCATAAAATGAAAAAGCACCTTATTAAGCATTAAATTTTGGACAAAAAATTTCATTGAGTCAAATTTCTGTCATCAATATTTCACTTTCTGCAAAGCCTTAAAATTTAAATTTTTTGAAATTTTGCTCTTTTTACATTTTTAAGCTAAACTATTAAAGATAGGACAAAGAGTTAAAACGACAATTTTGTAGTCTAAGTGACGCTTTACAAAAAAGCTCCTGATAAATTTTTCGTATTATAAATAGTTACAAAGTTACAGACCCTCAAAGTTTACTTTACTTTATGTTTGTTTACACATATCCTACGATATTTTGAGCAGTTAGCAAAAAAAAAAAAATTATCATTGTTTTTTTGGCACACCCTATACTATATATATGCAAGGTGCCCAGTCATACTTACACCATATTGTACAAACACTTTCGCATATTTGTGTAGATACAAATGATGTGTTTTGTTGTATATAACATGATCGTTTGGTAGGGGTAGCGGTGTTTACGTCATTTGCCGAGCACGGTAGTTATGAAAATGGAAATTTAAATCTTGTGTATCTATGATCACAGGCATGTAGGGGAGACCGGGGCAAGTTTGGTACAGGGGTAAGTTTACAAAATCCTTATAACTCACAAACCGTTGATCGGAGCGCAGCATTTGTCAGGCCAAACAAGTTACTGAGACTGCCATTTGCAAGTACATCAGTTTGCAACCAGTACTATTAGTAACAAACAACGTAGAGCAGAATTTGTGATTTTTTTTTGAAATGAGTAAATTTTTACACTATGTTGATGTGAATAGTAATTATACTATTAGATCTTTACAATTCATAATGGATTATCTTGTTAGGCCGTTCTTTTACAGCTGTTTTAAGATAGTTTGTTAAATGCTAATCTCATTAAAAAAATTTATAGGTTATATTTTGTTGAAAATATGCCGAAGGGGCAAGTTTACACAAGGCACATGGGGTATGTTTACACATATGATAACTGTAGGTTTATTGAAACTGATTCAATTTTTTTTGTGTGCATGAACTGTAACAGTGATTTTGACTGTGACTCATCCTAATTGATTTGTAGATCTTATAAATTTTTCGTTATTTTATATTTTTTGGTATTTGAATTGGAAGTTTTGTGTTCTTTTTTTGTTAATAAAACTGATTCGCATATTTATTTGTTTGTTTTTACAGTTGTTAGCCCTATTTTTTCCCATTTTAGAAAGAGTGTAAATTTACCCTAAGTACTGTATAAACATGCCCCGTAAAGGGGGCATGTTTATACAGGCGACATCACTCAAGAAAAAGTTAAGTATCTAAAAAGGTATGATAGTAGGAAGGTTTTTATAGGTGTCAAAATGAAGCTTAATAATCAAGTTATATTTAAGTATAAAAAGCATGTAAATAGCTGTTATACAAAAAATTAGAAAAATCGAAAACTAAAAACTGTGTCAACATGCCTCGGTCTCCCCTACAGATTTAAACATTGTGCCTGTATGTATTTTTGTTTTTAAAATTCCATTTCAAATGTAATTCAGTTCTTATCTCCCACAATGACTTTCCTCTTCCATGGTTTTTTTTCTCAACTAAGTATATCTGTCGTTGCATTGTTTGTTTGTTTTTTTGTTGACCAGGAGAATAATAACGTTTCATATGTGCTGTAATTAGGACAAAATAACTGAAGTATGTGGTAGAATTTCTGGGACTCTTTATTTTAAAAAATAATTGGATATAATTGTGTAGATAGTAGTTGATACTGTTAATGAATGTTTTAGAAAAGATTAAAATAAAAGTCTTATAAAAATTAGGTGTGTTTCCCGATTTTGTCAATGAAGTCAAAAGTTGAAATGAAAGTCAATTTTAATTTAAATAAGTCGTCAAGTACAAGATGTATTTGTAATAATACATAGGAAACTCCCATATCGCACGCTCCCATTTAGCAATTTCGTCGCATACATGATGTGTATAATGGCACCCCTCCGTGTTTTAAAGCAAATATGTTTGAATGTGTTAGTGTCTAAGTAATAGTTTGTAACAGTAAATCATACAAATATATAAAGCAGAAACATTAACGCCCGTGATCTTTGACTTTCTCATTTAGCAGTTCGGTCCCAGTGGATTGCGTAATGGGAGTTTCCTATGTAGTATTTCGTTTTCCATACAATCAGTTGTTTTTCTGGATTTGATGTAAGAGTATATGAAAGTAGACAAAATATTTTTTATTACTCATGAGGGAGAAGTACTAACTTGGCGCACACATTTATGTACGCAAAATAGCTGTTTGCTCACTGTACTGTTCCCACATACTTTTTTGCGTGCGGAAAGTAAACTTTCCACACGCAAATTGACAATAAAACACGCAAAATTTAATCAAAACACGCAAAGCCGCCTCTTGATTTTTCGTTTAATAAATATTTCACAATTATTTCTATAGAAACTACCAACAAAGTAATTTAAACAATGTTTAATTCAGAAAAAAAAGACGAACACTCAAAAATATTATTTTAAAAAGTAATAAAAATGTCAAGTATAGTAATAATAATAGAAGAAAAGTATGTGAAATTCGTAATAAAAAATAGTATGTGCAACTCGTGCGGGATTGTCGATTGTCCACTCAAGCGAATGTGCGCACTCACTACGTTCGTGCGTTCAACTTCGCTTTCGTAGGCAATTGACAATTTCCCGCACTTATTGCACAATATACTATTCCTTGACGAATAAATTTTATTCCTAAACCGGATTTTCTAAAATACCCGTTTAGCATAACAATAACATAATTGAAGGCGTGAGTGGACAAAGGTGTTGTCATATTTTTTTTTCAAAAAGTCATTTTTTGAAAAATTTTGAAATATTCTATGTTGAAGTATCATATATTAAAATTTGGTTTCATTAGGTCTAATTGGTTTTGTAGAAATTAAATAATAAACATATGCTACTGCATTGGAAGTATATGTAAATAAAAACTTTCAAACACTTCTATTGTAAAATTATAAAAATGTTACATAATGTTTTCAATTATTGACTAATAGTATTTTGATCAAAGCATAATTGATCACAAAGCTTTCTCTTAATATACCAAAGAAATTATGTAAGGAAATTCACTCTTGATAATTTACGTTCAAAATACGAAGTTTAACCTCATTCTTAATGTTTATGATTTTTCTAAGTGATACTTCGGCTGATAAAAGTAGGAACAGTAATAATACTAAAGCCCCCCCCCCCCCCTCATCCCAAGTGAATTTGTGCTTCAATAAGTTTTCGTTTAATTCGTTAACCCTTCACGATACTTTGGATAAAAGATTTTTTTCCATTTTCCAGGTTTCCACCCTGAAATTAACCTCTAAAATCAAAATTCAATTTCCCATATCTCTAATTGGGTCACCACACTTTCTATGCTAAATTTTAAATTGTTAGGTCGTATCCTTAAAAGAAAAAAAAATGAGACAAACAGACGAACACCAAAGTGGTACCATAAGTATTCTGACTTAGCAATTTTGGTACAAAACCCTGAAAAGAAGTTGGATGTTGTAAAATAAGTTTTAATTTTCTTAGTCTTTACTAATTAAAGATAACTTTATTCCTATGTACATCGACCCATTACCGCCGATTTATCGTAAGCGACACTTTTATCGAAATTGAGATCTTTATTGCAAGCAACATTTTAAACCGTAACGGACCAAGCAGTGTTAACGTTTTTCTCCAAAATTTGTTAATTAACGAGTTATAGCCACTGCTTAGTTTATCGTTAATACAACACATTTTCACATTTTAGCGTAACCGACAATAATCATCTTTATCGTAAGGTTAAGAAAATAATAGGAATAATACGCTCAGGCGTAATAAAATTAAGATAGCAGAAATATCCCAAGCGCCATACAAATATTTAAAAAATCCTTCTCCCATAAAATTTGATATTTGTCGGTTGCGCTAAAATGGCGATAATTGCTCGATATGTCTTCTTTAGATGTACGAAAATTTTTTTTATTTTAGCATTGAACGAGAAATAATAGTGGGCCCCATTCAGTTTTGAGTAAATTTGTCTAAACAATACAATGTATTGTATTGTGGTTTTATTTATGATAAAAAATTTGTCAAGATTATGTTTTGGTCAATAAAATTCTAGTAATTCATAAAATTTTTTACAGGAAGCAAAAGTAAAATTAAATCCACAATATCCGGTAGAGGAAGGAACATAAATGCGACATATTATCACTAACTGTAATATCAGTGTGAAAAAAGTTAATCCAATTTTTTTTTTTTTTTTGTAAATTCTCACTTCTAGAAACTGGAAATAAAGGTACAGGCTAACAGAAAAATTACATCCGGAAAATAAGTCATATTGTCTAAAAGAAATTTAATACTCTGATTACCCAAATTTCACCTACAGACCTAATTCATTTTTGTAGCTATTGAACTTGGTGATGTTATCAAGTATACCAAATTTTTTTAATGTTAGAAACATAAAATTTGAAGCTGCTTAAAAGTTTTCGATACTATTTTTTTCATTTTTGACAAAAGTAGAATTGTAAAGATAGTAGAAAAATCACGAATTTGGTTCTTTTGACCCAAAGAACCTGATTTACGTAAAACTAAATCACCGAATAAACTATAATAGAAATTCGCATAGTTGAATTATTTTATATTCCATATAAAATTTGATATTTGTCAACAGAAAAATTTTTTGTTTATACTCAAATTTATAGGTCTTTTATTGGTCAGACGATCTCGCATCGTGGGCCGTATTTTTGGAGTTCTTCATGAGTCGCACTTTGGGAACCCCTGCATTACACATTAACAATGACAATTAAGTTTTTCTCTTAAAAATATTAACTATCTCAATGAATTCGAGATAGCATATGATTTAACATTGTAGGTCAATTTTTTAGGGTTTACAGGTACGTACTTCCGGATAGTGATGAGCAAATGCAAGACCAAGACCAAGACTTGGCAGTCTGGGTCTTGGTCTTGGTATTGCTAAAAAATCTTGCACTTTCTTGTATTTTTTTATTACTGAATTTTTTCCGTCTAAAATCAGAATTTTCTCTCTTTACGGTATTAATTATATTTTCAAACTATTTAAATAGTTTAGCAAGAGTCTTGCTTTTTTCTTGCTTTTGTCTTGGTCTTGCTCACTTGAGTCTTGGTATTGGTGTTGCAGCCATATGTCCTGCTCTTGGTATACATAGTCTTGGTCTTGGTCTTGGTCTTGCAAAAAATGCAAGACCAAGACAAGACTGCAAGACCAAGACTAATTTTGCTCATCACTACTTCCGAAGCTCTTGTTTGTAGAAACTTAAATAAAATTTCTACCGGATTTACAGAAGCTTCATAATAAAAAAACTTACCAATATTTACATATTTGAAACTAGGAAATAAACATTATTAATTGTTAAAAAAAAAAGAATTATTAGTATCATTTTTTTCTCGGAGTAAATGTTTTGTATGTGGATACGTATCTCTTCAGTGTGTTAGTAAAGTAGATTTAATATTTGCGATAAGAGAATAATAATAAATAACAAGTTAAGCACTTGGGAGAAAACGTTTTATAAAAAAAAAAAAAAATTGGATATCAGAGTAGTAGGTGCGGGCGTTTTCAATAGAAATTAACTTACTTACATTACATTATTCGCTTGTAAGCTTGTACAACTATGCCGTGTTATATGTATCAGTTATTTTTTTATTATTGATAGCTGCTGATAAATTATGTTTATTTGCGAATAATATACTTTAAAAATATGTATACATAGAAAATATTATACAGTACATTATATTTGTATAGTATTCGGATACATTATATGAGGTATAGCCGTATAGGAGTTATAAATGAAAAGGTAGTTTCACATACTTGGATTCAAAAGTTAATTGAAATATTCGCACAATATCACACATAACATAAATAACATATTTTTTATAAAAAAAATTTAAGTAAAAAAGAATATTAAACTTTATCGTCACAATTCAGTTACCGTGCTACAGTAACTGTCACAGTATACCCTTTTAATATGAAATTGGACTATGGTCAAATAGATTATCAATAGATGGCGCCTTCTACATTCTTTAAACAATGGGGTAAACAAAAGATTAGGATTTCTGTACATATGGATGATAACAAATTGTTTCAACTTTAACATCATGTGACTTAAAAAGAGAAAGCAGAGGAAGCCTTGGTTCCAACAATTCCAGTGTCGATTCATCCGCATTAACATAACGCAAAGGTTCCGATTATGCGGGTGCGGATGCGGACATCTGCAACAACCCTATTACATATACTACGTAGCTCATCAAAACATTTCGAATTCAAGTTCTATGCAACGAACAGAGAACTTACGAGAACCATAGTGTATTAACAACACGTATGTACTCGCTTAGTTGTTTGTTATTATTTTAACTTGGGCACGCGCTATAGTTGTTCGTTGCATTAAACTGGATCCGAAATGTTTTGCTGAACTGAACTGTAGGTATATAATTTAACAATTTTATATCTATCAAGATGAAATATTTGAATGTTTTCAGCGCTCCCACCGTTGATAAGTACTAATGTACGTAATACTAAAAAATTTGATTCCTAATTTTTGATGTGGAAACTTTTTAGTGGTGTTGAGCGATTTTTCGTCTACAGGGGAAAAATCTTATGAGTTCGCGTCACCGATATACTAATGTTAATAGTATATATGTAGCTATATGGGTATGACGTGTACACGTAAGGTACCTGGGGGTAATATGGTCAATCGGTTAATATGGTCATTTTCTTAAATCTCGAAAAGTACAAGAGATATATAACAGATGGCACCATTAGTATAGAGCCCATAGGCAAGCAAATTAGTAAACCAGATGTCGTGGGTACTGTTTTACAGACGCCACTTTGACAGTTCTGCAGAAATTTGTATTCAGTTTTGCCAAATTGAATTAACATTGAATAAAGCTACCTCAGTAAACTTCCCGGATTGTTATGAGGATCGACCTTCTATTTCTTCATTCTCTGTTCAACCTAGACCTTCAACATCTGCAGGAAATATGGACGAAAAAAGTAAATTATCCTTCACAGACATGACGAAGACATGGTCATGACCATATTTTCTGCACATGATGGAAATATGGCCATTTTCCCTTGTTTTAAGTAAACTGATTTTTTTTAAAGTTCTTAATTGTTACCAAAATTTTTTTGCTTTTTTTTTTTTTTTTTTTTTAACAATACATTAACAATAGTTGACAATTGGTTTTTTTCTCTTTCGTTCTCGTGTTTATGATATATGACCTCAAAGTTTAAGGTGACCATATTACTCCCATGTACCTTATACACACATATATAAACCAATACGTTGTATTCACCCGACTGTATGATGTGCGCGTTGGACGCTTTTTGGATGGGTAAAATTTTGTGAGTTCGTGTCACTGACATGCTATAAGGGTGACGTGTTGTGCAATATTAGTGCTGTATATATCTGTCGGCAGTCCTCATGACTACAATTTTTTTAATAATAACTGTAGACACACAGACCAATGTCTTTAGCAATATGAAAAGCGAAATAATGTCTGTTACGTTAACAGATACGCAGACATTTATCTATTTTGTATAAATTTTAATAATGACAATCAGGCATTATATTGCCATATTATCGTATACAACGTTGTATGTAAGTAATGGTTTTAATGAATGATCTACATTTTGGATCCGGTAGTATTCGTTAAGTATAAATAATAAACTACTTATTGTCTAAGTTCAAGTCTACAGCCATGATCTGATACGTACAGTTGGTACGATTGTATAAATACCAACTAATACCTGTATACATACCGGTGTATTTATACCTGTGTATTACAATTATCAGCGAATTCACAATCTATACAGAAATGTAACAGCGCAAAAATGTTATTAAAACAATAAATCTTAATTTCGTAATTTTACATGATGAAATTTAAAAGAGCGAGATAATTTGCTGAGAATTTTTTTTTTAAGTAGAACTATTTTGTCTGGTCATACATATAAAGATTAATTGTTTGTAGTAGTAGTACTTTTCAAACTGTACAATTTGAAAGTGTAGGTAAAATTTACATGTTGGAATTAATGAAGTTTTCTACCGAAGAACATAAATTAGAATCAGGGAAATTGGACTTAACGAATTACTATATGTTTTCCACTATCAACAGTCCAGCTTTGAGCAAGGTAATTAAGACACACTATTTGGTTTTCAATTTAGGGGAGGTTTACTTGAGATTCTTGAAAAATTATGTATTTTTATGGAATTTTTTTCTCGAAAACAGAAGTAAATATAAATTTCAAATTTTGTACACATATTTATCAAGTATTAAACTATACAAAAAAAAATTTTTCAAGGAAAAATATAAAAAATTGTCCACTTTATAGATAGTGCAGTGTGACGATCCGAAAATCCGATGCCTTGTTGGTTGACATCACAGCGCCGGTAATAAATCACTGAAATCCAAAAACAAAAAAGATTTATAAAGTATATGAAGAGTATCGGCACCTATACCTATAATATCAATAAATTGCTGAAAGCAAAAAAAATGGCGGATGTGTGAACTTTTGATTACGATTTTTGTCTTATTTTTCGCTCTTTAAAGTAAAATAAAAAAAATAAAAAATATTGAAAGTGTATCGGACTTGTATCCGGTATAGGTGCCGGAGAATTGAAGTATCTATAAAATAAAAAATTAAAAAAGAGGATCCATCGAATAGTTTTTGAGTTATCGTGTCAACCAGTTCCAAAAATGTGGTTCCGAGATATTATAAAATATATACAAGGTGGTCCAGAATTATGTACCGTAATTGGTAGAGCTCGTAGTACATTCAAAAATAATGGTACCTTTTCATGTACACTTTTTTTCAAAACTCAGTAATAAGGGAGATACAACTCTGTAAAGGGGTGAAACGAAAACCATTATGTCTTAAATATTTTCCAAACGCTTTTGAATAACGGATTGATATTTTAGGGCTACTTATTTTGCGTTAGAAGGATTAAATTTATGTCAACATTTATTCCACCACTCATGACTAAGGGGTGGTTTTGGGTGGTAGGTGTGAGTTATCACGTCTTTTCTTTTTTAACTTGCAATTATTTAAACAAAATCCCTGATAATATAATTCCTCAGACAATTTCACGTAAAAAAGGTATACTTGTTACATTTCGATAAATATTACCGTTTTCGAGTAATTTAAAGTAGAAATATCTATTTCCAAATTATCCCCTAATCATAAGTGATCGAATAATTGATACCATAAATTTAATTATCTTAATGTTCATACGCGCCCCTAGAATATGAATCCAGTAATCAAAAGCGCCTAAAAAATTTTTAAAAGAAAAAAGTCAGTTTCGTTCCACCCCTCTACATTTTACCCCTCTGCTTTATCTCCCTTATTATTGAGTTTTGGAAAAAAGTGTAGATGAAAAGGTACCATTATTTTTGAACATATTATCAGCTCCAGCAATTACGGTACATAATTCTGGACCACCCTGTATAATGAAACGTATTTTCAAAATTTTATATTTACTACGTTTTTTGTTTTTTGTTTTTTTTTTTGTTTTTTTGTTTTTTTTATTTTTTATTTTTTTTTTATAGAAAGCTGGATTCGGTTAATGTGCAAAAATCTTTTTTTAAATTATTTTCAGCAAAATCACTTTGGGAACATATTCTACACGTAATTTTCTAACAATTTCCGCAAAAAAAATCGATCTTTTGATCAAATCTCAAGTAAACCTTCTCTTAAATTACTTTCAGCAAAATCACTTTGGGAACATATTCTACACATAATTAGCTACTAATTTCTGCAAAAAAAAATTGATTTTTTTTAACGACGCTCAAGTAAACCTCCCTTTAAAGGTTTTTCAATTTTAAGTTTGTATTAATGATGCCAAGCTATTTTATAATTCTTTTTACATCAACGAACCTAGACGATAAATTTTTAGTTTTTTCGACGCCCCCACCATAGTTTAAATTGTGACCTAACGATTTTGATGAAATTAGAATATGTTTTAGATATTATTTATTACTCATCGTCAGTGTGTTAATAGTAACAATGAATATATGAAAACTAGTACTCAATTTAAGAGAATGACTTATCTCCTTCCCCAATGCTGCTTAAACTGAATTCTGAATTCGAGAATTTCATTTCTACGTTATTCTGATTGTTTCAAATTATTTGAAATTGAAAACATCTTGAACTACTTAAATCACCGTACGATTATTTCGACACAATCACTCCTTAGTTAACTACTAGGCTAGACGCCCTAGACTTAATATTAGAAAATTGTGCAAAAACAAGTCAATTCTAAGTAACCCTCAAATTTTATCCTCCAATTATACCTGTTAATGTAATTTGAAGAAATTGCAAGCTTTTTAAAGAAGAGCAGTATTGGAAAATTAAAATTTTGCTCTCTCTCTTACCGTTTTCGAGATATTTGTAAAAATAAATTATTACCCCAATTTTTGAAGGGCGATTTTATCCCTACAATCGATAAAAAAAATACGTGTCGCTTATCTTTTATAGTTTTACCACATATCCTAATTTCATCAAAATCGATAGGTCCGGCTTCGGGACCGTTATTTCTTCTAAGTTGCATGGGCCTGTTCTATAAGAGACATTAATGGTTTGTCCATTCTTTTTAGAAATTCATTACATTTTGTTCATAGATTATTAGGATTACATATATTAATATACGTTTGCAATACCCTATAGCGTTTAACGCAATACATGTAAAAGGTTAAAATAATTTAAGTACATTCAAGAACGGTATAAAATGCAAGCACTAGTAACTGTCAGCTGTGCAACGTACTATGTTGTAAGTATGTTATACGAGGTATAATTAATTGAGAAATTAAGTTAAACATCCAAAAAATGAATCAAATAGTCGAAATAGACTAGAATTCCATGAAAGACGTTGGTTGCTTAAGATAGCAGGACGGTGACCATGAAAATCGCAATTCGTGGAGGAGTAACTTACCAAAGCGTACGTCGTGCTTATACTCTATCGTAGTATTATAGACATATCGTGTTATTATAGACATTTATTTTTTTTTTAAATTTAATTTCTGCTTCCACTACTGAATTAATGATATATTTAACATTCTGACGTCCGTACGTTCCATGTTCAAGAGAGAAGGGTCAAGTATTAGCGTTCGGTATACATCGTATACAGCGTATACAGTATACGATGTATACCGAACGCTAACACTTAACCCTTCTCTCTTAAACATGGAAAGTGAGACAGGAATATACAAAAATGTCAAAAGCAAGCCAAATGTAATTCAAAACAAGTGTAAATTGATTCAAAATGAGCGCAAGCGGCTTTGGCTTACGCCGATACGAATCGGCCCAATAACTCGGTTAGACTCTATCATCTGCTGTCGAAAGTTTATGAAGTCAAAAAGTTGTAGAAAAATTAAGTACAAAAATCATTATAAGAAAGTCGACTTACTCGTATAATATCAGTTGCTTTATATAAAACCAAATTTGTCATAATTTTTAATCACTAGGTTCTTTTTTCTGGTTCGTCAATGGTACAGCGTTTGTGTCGCCACACGCTAAAGTGTCAAAATGTCGATTTTTCGTTAGGTTTTAGGTTAACATAAACTGATTATTCAAATTTTTAATTTTACGTTTAAAACATCACTGTAAATAATAGGTTACAAAGACGCATAAAATAAGTGTAATAATATTTTCGCTGATAAAAGTGTAATTTTACACAAGTGAATAAAAAATACACAACAAGTTCGAATTGTTGCAGTTTTTTGTTTTGTATTTACACTATAAATCCGTGTAGTTTTTATGTATATATTTGTGTAAAGTTACATTTTCGTTATAGCTAAATGTTAAACAAAAACAATATACATGTATAAAAATGGTAAAAACATTTAATTTTTAAAAATTTGTTAGGTTTGTTAGACATTTCAAAAATTACGCATTTTTTAACCTATTTTATACAGTGATCTCCCTCATAGATAACTGACCTAAATTTTAAATTAAATATTACACAACTTTATAGTATATAAGCTGTTTTTTACTAGTTTGTAAGCTCTTGGTAACGGTGTTTTTATAAATTACTAATCAAAAAATTCTTTAACTTAATTCAATATTTAAATATACATTAATCGTGAAGATGCCTCCAGCAGTTAAATTCATTTAAAAAAGATGCTGTTATTTACAAAATACAAAAGAACCGCATTTATACATACATATATACCTATAAGAAGTATTCATATATGTGTATACAGGAAAGTATATGCATGTATCGCTACGGATATAAAAAAGCATTTTTTGATTAAATTTTTAATACATAAGCAAAAGAAAAATGCACATTCTTCAAAAGAATTACACGTAGGTATATAATATCTGCAAACCAAAATTGCAAAAAATAACAATTACGATTTTTAAATAAAAAAGTGTCTAGTTGGGTAAAGTGGGGTGACAAATAACGAGATTCAGAACAGAATATTTAAATTTTTTATGTCTCGTCTAAGTCCCGAGTTTGCCTTATATTTTTTCATTTAATTATAAAGTTTAAAGTGCATAAGAAAAATTCACAAGGAATGATAAAATGGAATAATGATTTATGTAAAAATATTTGATTTTCATTTTTTATTTATCATTGTAATTTGTAGTGTAAAGTTCGTCGAATTTAATTTTGAAATTCTTTGTTAATGCCACCACAGCTTTGTATAAATTTTTTTTAAATATTGTCAACAAAACCTTCTATCATCGGTGGCTTTTTTCTTTTTTAAATAAACTTTCCTAAACTCTGATAAATTTTTCAGTTTTACCATCAAAATGTAGACATTTGTTTTAAAAGTACAGTATAAAAAGATCACTGTTTTTAGTATGTCTTAAATTCAGAACTTGATTAAAAATTACAAGAACTGTAGCAAAGTTTACCTACAAAATCACGTTTGTAAATTTATTTTTTGAAATTAGTACTTACTTATTAAAATGTTTTCCAATGGATATTTTGGGTAAATTTTTTTTTGTTCTTACGATCAAAAACAAAAAAAGAAAATTGATTCGCAAATATTAACCTATATTAAAAACTGAAGAAATTAGTTTTTGGTTAGTCTCACAGTTTTAATTGTGCCAAATTTGTTAGGTTTTAAAGCGTTAATAGTATATTGTACAATAAGTGAGAAATAAGCTTCTCCCACGTATTTTATACTATACTTTTTCTACGAGCACATTTTTTCTCGTAAAATTGACATAAATAATTAAAATAAAATTTAATTAAATAGTAAAAATTTTTTAAATTCAGGTATTATATCAATGGTAACAAGCTCAAATTTTTGCAAAAGCATACTTTGAAACTATGGAAACAATAATAAATAATCAACTTACATATGTATATTGCTTCCGAGACTACTAAAGTAGCGGAAGCATTGTGATCGCTTTTGAAAAATAAAAAATTTTTTCTCTTCAAAATCAAATTTTTTACGCACATTTTACGTTTTAGAGCTTCCTGAACAATTTTGGTTTGGGCCGTCCGTCTGTCAGACCGTCTGTGTGTCTCCAATTTTGCACCAAGTGGCATAACTTCCGAACTATTCGATTGTTTTTAATGAAATTTTCAGAAATTATGCAGTTTGGCTCCGCGATGGTCCCCTATGAATTTAATCAAAATCGGAGTAACGGTAGCAACGCCGCTACCATGTCATTCCAAAATTACACCAAGTGGCATAACTTCTGAACTACTCAATTCTTTTTTATGAAATTTTCAGAAATTATGTAGTTTGGTTCCTATATGGTCCCCTATGAATTTAATTGAAATCGGAGTAGCGGTAGCTACGCCGCTACCATGAAATCCCATTAAATGTCAATATCTTATTTACTGCTAGTCCTATCTCGCTCAAATTTTTAGGGTATATTGGGGGTTAGTTTCTAAAATATTTTTGCTCTTATTTTATAATTTAGCCTTTAAGTCTTTTGAGTTACAACAGTTTTTTATAAACTTCAAGTCGAAAATATAATTTCACGGTATATAATATGTATATTTGGTAGAATACTGTTTTAAAGCCTTTTACGACTACGAGGAAGCTGTGTGCCCACCCTATTGGCAGCGTATTTTTAATATTATTTATATGGAAGATATATATTAAATCAAGGACACAGCCAACTTTTTTATTATATTAAGCCGTGGGAAATTATTTCGCACGCTCTTTTCCGCATTGTGTGGGCAATTGTTAATTTGTACATATATTTAGCCGTGCGCAAAATGTTACTTTTAATAGTAGGAGTAGAAGAAATAATTTGCCTGATAAAATGCTTTTACTGCAGGTTTTTAGTTTTATCCATTGACCGGTATATATGTATTTAGGTGTCCCGAACGAAACATTATATTTATTAAATTTGGGGAGTTCTTGAATGAGTTCTTCAGCCAGACACGTCGCATGCCTAAATCATAATTTGTTGAGCATTTTTCGTCAAAAGTTTGTTGTTAAAATTTGCTACAGTTTAAAAGTTTTCCAATTTTTTTAACACCATCGGAAAGAGCGAAAAAAATACATAAAATGGGTTCTTGAACCATTGTTCTAAATGAACTGGTTTTCGAGAAAAATAAAAACGATTTTTCAAAAGAAAAAAAGTTTCTGATAATTTTATAACACCATCGTAAAGAGCGGAAATAAATAACATAAGGTTTTAGAACAATTATTCCATGTAGATTTCTACAGAGTGCAATGAAAATAATCCTCGAAACCAGAGGGCAGACAGATGTCATGGTACTAATTAAGTATTGCTAATAAAGTTTTACTTTAAAGATTTTTGATTGTTAAAAAGAGAAATTCGCTGTTGGTGATTACATACATCTAATATACTCATAAAATTTTCACTATTTATTTATTTTTTCGTGTGGTTTTGCATAAAAGCTAAAATTTATTTTAATCCATTATCAAAGGAAATTTTAACCAATCTACTTAATAAATTTCTAACACTGACTGATGACTGACTGACTGACTGACAGGCAACGAACAGACTAAACTGTTTAGAAGAATGGAATTTTGCATAGGAGTTTCTTATGTAACGTAGATGAGCACTAAGAAAGGATTTTTGAAAATTCGTTCCCTAAGTGGGTTTAATAGAGGATGAAAATTTGGATGTAAATTTGTTATTTTTGAAGTGAGTGGTATATAAAAATATGTTACTATGGCTATTAACAGCCTAAACTGTTGGGTTTAGAAGGACGAAATTTAGCACAGGAGATATGAAAATTGACGTTTAGGCTTCTATTTATAAATAAAAGTCAGTTGTTTAAACGTTTCTGGAAATTTGTTCCTTAAGGGGTTAAAACAGGAAATGAAAGTTCGTATGTGAATTTCGTCATTTTTGAAGTTACAAACGTGGATATTGATTTAGGCTTTTGAAAAATATTAAAAGTGTGCAGAAAGTGAGTACCTCATAAAAAGATGCTGTCGATGGGAAATCCCATCGGGTATACGGCTAGTAACAATAGAATATACGAGAGTACACATATGGGCAACAAAAATTTGAAGAAGTATAAATATTTAGAAGCAGTAAGGTTTGACCTATTGATAGGTATAATTTTGTTTAGCAAATACACTAATCAAGTGTACAAATTAAAAAATAATTAATATCTGTACCTAACCTTACTTAACTTATATAATTTCAACAACATTTTTGTTTCTTAAAACTTTAACTAAAAATAATAAAGAAAGAAAGCCTTGAATACAATTTTTAAGTAATTTGATATTATTTTGATATCAAATTAAAAAATAATCAGTTCTTAAAAATTAATCAGTTCTTATCAAAATATTTAGGAGGCGATTAACAAATTTTCAAGTACACTTAGGTACTTACATAAGAACAAAAAAATATAAATATTATTAATTAACAAAAATTTTTCTTTGATTTCGCAATTGTTGTTATTGATAGATAACGAGGGATTTAAAATTTTCTGCGACGTAATTTTTTAATGAGTCTATAATTATTGTAAATTAATATAACACCAAATTTTCGAATACATATTGCTAGTCTTAATAAAATTTTCTTCTGAAATTTTGTAGTAAAAGAAGAAAGAACGTTAATTAATTTTTTCGGAAGTCGGTCGTTGAGGTTTATGAATCAAGTCGTCGAAGCAATTTACAAATAAAATAAGTAGAAACACTGATAGGTTACGTCTATCGTTGTTCAGATATCATTAGAAATTATCGAAATTTCATTGCTAGTGGCTGACTTTTTGATCTTTCATTCAATATCAGAGTTGTTCACTGGAGCAGCAAGATAAATCTTATTTTTGTTTGTTTCATTCATAAATTTATGTGTCTTAGCTATCAAAATTATTTTCTTTTTTTAGCTCGTAACTCAGATTACTCTGACGGAAATTTTTGACTTGTAAAATTGCTTAAAAACAGTGAGTCCAGTATAACTTGTTAAAGAAAACTGTATTAAAGGACAATTTTTTCATTTTAATTTCTATTTAGTTCTTTTTGTTATGCAAATAATTGCTTGGGCATAATTTTCAGAAATTGAATCGCACACTTTTCCGGTAGTGGCTTTAGCGCCTTTAAATCTAGTAGTGTGTATCGGCGGGTCAAATGGTAAAATATTTGGGAAATTATAAAAATAAATAAATAAAATATGAAAAACAAAGGAATCAAAAGAAAAATTGATATTAATTATGTGACATAATCATTTCGTCATTTCGGAATCTCAATAATATTTGAGTAAAATTTGGTTAAGATTCGTCCGACTGTTTATTTCGGGCGTTTTTTGAGTCCTCAGGTTCCTTTTTGTACGGTTTTGTATATGCACAGTATCAATTACTCTGATTATGTCGAAATTTGTACGGCGCCATATATTATGGACTATCCCTCAAATTATGTTGAAATTTGAGCGAAGTGAGGCTAGAGCAAATAAAATATTGAAATTTAATTGGATTTTACGGTGGCGTCGTGGCTACCATTATTCCGACTGCTATAAAATTCGTAGGGGACCATCTGGGAACGAGATGGGACCATAAGAATCGAATAGTTCAGAAGTTATGTCACTTGGTGCGATCTGGTACCTTAATGGAATGTCACGATAGCGGCATAGCTACCGTTACTCTGATTCGAATGAAATCCTCTTTTTTTAGGGTTCACGAGTCATACTTTGGTAACTAATAATTTAAAGCATGGTAGCCAATTCTCGTAGCAGCTCTTATGCTTTTCTTTTCCGTTTTCAGGCTTTTTTTAAAATAATTATGCCGGAAATGTTTTTTTTTAAACAGACTGTATTCAGCCCCGGATCTACGATTTTTTAGAACCGGGGCAGAAACTTGGAAATGGCGCCCTCCCTCTCCAACGTTTGACATAAATTGTCAAAAAAACTCATAAGTATATAAGTGCTTTACAAAACTCCTATATTTCCCGTTGCGGCAATGATAAAAATTAAGGGTTTTGTAAAGGATCAATATAGGCATAAGTTGATTTTTTATTTTAATAAATCTACTCTGGAAGCACCACAAATTGTGCAACTTCCAAATTTTTATCACCAGTCCCATCAGAGATACAGGGGCGCGAAATTCCAAAATTTGGAAAAAAGTCAGTTTTTGGAAGTTTGTAAAAAAAAAAGGATACAAGTTTCACAATTGAAATAGTGTGAATTTGTTTCATAATGGGTAGTTGTACCCGTATAGCTAGCTATTCTCATAAAAAATAAGCGAGGTTTCAAACATTCCTTCTCCATAAGAAAAAAAATGTTCAAAAAGTGAATTTTGCTAAATTTTGATATCCAAATTTAAATAAAGTTTTCTTATGGAAGGGACGAAAATAGGTTAAATATGGACATCACTTAAAATAAAGAGACATTTATTACCTTTAAAACGGTTTTTATTTCAACCTTTTAGGATGAAAGTGCAAACACAAAAGTCAGCGCAAATTGGGAACACAAAAGTGGTTACCATGCTTAAACGATTCAAGATAATTTTTCTTAAAAATTGTTCTCAATACTTCAAATATAATATAGAAACAACTGGAAGAATATTAATTTTTTCTAAAATGGTCGAGTAACCAACTTTTTTTTAGACCATTTGATATAGATCGACCTAGTATGATTTTGGCGCCCCCTGAAACTGACGCCCGGGGCAGGGGCCCCGGTTTGCCCCCTCCCCCCCCCGCCTAGATCCGGGCCTGACTGTATTTATTGTTCAACATTTATATTAATGCTACATCGTTATTTACTTATACTGTAATTCTATATAATTTGAGATTCATAAGGAAATGGAGTCGGATATAATTTTATTGATATTTTTGTTTTAAAACTGACCTCAAAATGGCCATAATAAGCATAATAAAAATACGAATTTCGATAAATATTATTTTATACTCAGGAAGAGATGGTCGTTATGATGAACTTTAATTTGTTTTCCTTTCTTTTTTTCGTAATTTTAGACATCCGTTTACCAGTTATTTAAAAAAAAATTCTTGAATGAACTTTTTAATAATTACAGTCCATCTGATCCAGCACGAACGTAAGAAGTAGGTACCGTTTAGTGGAAAAAATGTTAATCAAACGAGAAAAAAACACGATGATAACCTTTTATATGCACTTGTCGCAATTAATTATTTTTAAAATGTTATGCACTTGAATTTTTCTTCTTATTTTAGTATCTTTTATGATAACAATTTAATTACATTTTATCATTATTGTGAAATGCGAATAAGTAAAAACAAGAATTTTTTTTTGGTAATGAAACTATGCAATTTAAAATACTTTTAGCGATTGCAATTTTACTGAAACATCAGTGGCGCAATTGTAGCATGAAATATACGTGATTTTTGTTGAAATTGATTTTGGTATATTATATAAATTTTTGATAAAATGTACCTACATGATACAGACCAATATAGTTCAAGGATCTTAATTTTAAAGAAAAAAAATTTGATTTTTAGTGTTTCAAAATAGAGGTTATAATATGCAAGAGTTGTGATATGTTGTGGCTTCCTTAATTTTCTTATGACAATTTAACTCATGTGCATCAAGTCCCATAAGAATATTGTAGTTTTTTCATTTTAACCGCATGGAAAAAAAGTTTGGGCTGATTTTTACAGCGAAAAAATTGGTACAAAACATTTCATTGTAGGTAAACACGATAAAAATGAAACAAAAATTCGTATTGGTAAATTTAAGTGATTTCAGAACCATAATATGAATTATACTAAATTGTTTTATTCGTTAAATTGCCTTACCGTATTACACTGGAGCTTTATATTTTTTCTGAATCAATTTGTGTTTTCTACAACACAAATTTCTTGCCTAAAAACAATTTAACCCGAAGAATTGCAAACCAAAAACGTTTCAACTTCGCTGTCGCGTTTTTGTTAGTTGACAATTCTTCTCGTTAAATTGCTAAGCACCAAATTTATTTCAAAAGGTACAAACCTCTCATGTAATAAATAAGTGATAAAAGTAGGTATATTTAAATTGAATATCACTTGAGTATTAGGAAGTTTCTAAGAAAGTGTGAAACTGACTTAATTTTGTTTTCATAATCAAGGTTTTTTTTTTATTTTCATAGTAACAAAAAAAGAAATCCATTCCAAGCACTCTATGTTTACATATTTTACTCTGATTGTACTAAAATTTAAAGAGGACTAAATATGGTCTAATCCCCAGTTAATTTGAGCGAAAATTTATACAGATATCGAAAAATAATAGGATTTCACGGTAGTGCTGAATAGCACGATCGAATAGTTTCAAAGTTATGCCACTTGGTAGGACCTTCAGACTCACAGGTGGACCGATAGACAGATACAAAATCAGGAACGCCTCAAACGTAGAATGCGAGTAAATTTTTTCATTTTGGAGGGGACAAATTTTCATATTTTAAAAGTGATTACAATGCTTTCGCTACTTCAATAGTTTTGGAAACAAAATAAAAGGGTAAGGGATAAAAGAAATTTCGTTAAAAAAATTGTCAGTTTACCCTAAACTGGAAAATTACACAGCAGACCGTGGACGTGTACACACATACATAATTGTAATGTAATAATATTAATGAATTTTTTATTTTATTAACAATGTTGTCTTATCTGTATAGAACAAATGTAATTATTCTTATAATGTAGGGTACTTTAAGTAACTAATTAGTAATTATAGTAGAATTTAATTATATACATATTACATACATATAAACGCAGGTAATTTAATTATATATGCCTACAATATGTAAGGACACATTAAAATATATTAAATTCATTTAAGTAACTATTTACAACGTACCTACCTAAAATGTTTTATATATGTAATTATTAACGAGTACATTTTTAAAATACCTAGGTAAGAGTAATTGGAAAAAATTACTTAAAATTTTGAAAATATACAGTTAAATTCTTATTACACAGTGAAAAAATTTGTGTTAAAATTAACACATTTCATATGTCCAGAACGGTCCATTTTTTGTGTTATTTTAGCACAAAGCATATGAGTCAAATCTTTACACAAGATTTGTGTTAATGATTTAACACACAAGAGGACATACATTTTGTGTTAATTTTTCAGATTTATCAGAGTTAGTTGTTAAACTTTTTTATTCAATATTTTACTTCCACCTAAGATATTTGAAAATCGTCAAAAATTATAAAGATTTTGTTCATATTATATTATAAATGAGACTCAAAGAACGCAGAGTAAGTCAGTCCTTTGTAAAAATTCTTATTTGTTTCCATATATATGTACCAAAATATATATAATAAAAAAGATGAGGGTAGTTCTTATTATTAAACAAAACCGAAAAATTATAAGTTTTTTCAGTTATTGACGAATATAGTTTTATTAAACGTTTAAAAATGAAACAATTTTCTTACATTTTAAGGTTATTTTGTTACAGATTCAGTTAAAAAAAATCATGTAAGCTTACGAGATTGTATATTATATAGGTAATACAATCTCAAATAAGCTTACATGTTTTTTTGTAAGTGAATATGTAACAAAATAACCTTAAAATGTAAGAAAATTGTTTCATTTTTAAACGTTTAATAAAACTATATTCGGCAATAACTGAAAAAACTTATAATTTTTCGGTTTTGTTTAATAATAAGAACTACTTTCAACTTTTTTATTATATATATATTTTGGTATATATATATATATATATATATATATATATATATATATATATAAATATATACATATATATATATATATATACATATATATATATATATATATATATATATATATATATATATATATATATATATATATTCTAATGTAAGTTAGGTAATTATAGCATTCTTTTGCTCTACACAAATATTGTGTTACTTCCTTGCTGTTCAAAACAGGTTAGCATTTTTATTCTGTTAATTCGAAATTTGTTTTAATATCTTCATTTAACACAAACACGAAATGTTACATTAACGCAGGTTTGTGTTACTTATTTAACACAGTAATTTTAACCACTGTTTTTTTTTTTTACGCAGAACACAAATTTTTTTACTGTGTATTTGGTTCCATATAAATACAAAGTATTTGAGTTAAATAATTTTGATTGGATATATCGTGTTCTCTGGATATACCTAAAATTTAAGATTATTTCGTATTCGGTCGCGCAGTCGTTTCACTAGATACACGTTCGGAAGTTGAAACATTTTATTGAAAGTTCATTTAGAAAACAAAATAATGTCTTTAGCAATGGTGTCGTTAATAAACAAACTTTAGATAGTTGCAAAAATCTCACTCTGGAGCAGGATCAGATTAACTAATAGCAGTGGCGTAGCTGAGGTGACTGGCGCCCCTGGCCAGAATTGAAAGTGGCACCCTTCTTTGATAAAAAAAAGGGGGAGGGGGTCAGTAACTTAAGAAAATCGGCCCTCTATCCACAATCACATAATATGTCTCTTCTCCTCTTTTTCCCAAACTATAACCACCTGCGCTTCTGGGCATGACTCATCGAACTTCACGGAATTACGCGATAACGACGCCCAGTTCTTTTGTTTTCTAGACTTGTAGAAATGCTAGAGATCTTTTAACTTTCAACTTGTAGCCTTAGTTTAAGACTAGCCAGTGTAGCCATAT